>JAKSXM010000269.1:0-2400000 GCA_022575985.1 Anagrus nilaparvatae | reverse complement strand
TTTACAAAATTTTTATGTTTTTAAAACTAACCCAGTTTTCTAATCACTCTACGGGGGTTGGCGCGCGAAGCGAAGGCGAAGCCCCCTAGTATCTATATCTTATCTCATCTTATCTTATCCTACTTTTTACTTCTATCTTACTAGTCTTACTACTATATAATATATTTGAAAATTTATTGGTCTGCCTGTGTGTGTGAGTGTGTGTGCATGTGTGTGTGTATTATCATCAGGATTAAACCAGTGAACGCAATTACATAAAACCGGTGTCAAAATAAAGAAAAAAAGTCCACGGGTGACATAGGCTATAGATTTTTTGCTCAGCTATCGTAGTTTTTTAGATATTTAATTTTTAATGTTTTTGAAATTGATAAAATTTTTTAAAATTTAAAAAAAAATTAAAATATCTCGAGACTATTGACAAATTTTAAAATTTTATTGTCACAAGTTTGTACTATTCGATTCGGCACCAATTTTTACGTTATCTCCTAAATTTTTATTTAAAGGTATTTTAAAATTTTTATAAAATATTTTTCAAGCTGGTTAAAAATATTTTTTTCATTTTTTTATTTTTTATAGTATTTTTAATAATTTATTTGTGTGCCTGTGCGTCTATGTGTTTCATCATGAGGCTCGAACAAATGAAAGAAATTACATAAAACCGGTGTTAAAATAAAGTTAAAATATAAAAATGTTGACTATTTTTGGGAAAAATTAAATTTTTTGAAAATTTTGTTAAAAAGTGAAATATCTGAAAAATGAGAAAATTTTAATGTAGAAATTGGTATTACTTGATTGTTCCGTACTGTACATTTATAATATTTGTAGTTGTATATATGTAAATATGTTAGTGTATATTGTAAGACGGGAGAGAGTACTTGCCGGTCGGCACCTTCAGTGCCCGCACGGCTTTGAGAGACATCACATGTCTCATTAATAAATCACGTCAATACTCATTAATTTAAATTGTGGTTTTAATTTAACCCTTCACCTTAAAACCTTCACCCTTATCACGATTCAGCTATTATAATTTTAAACATTTGGTCCTACGAACCGTTGGAGTGATTTAACAATAATCAAAAGTTTTATAGCGGCAGTTATTTTTTATTTCGTATTAAACGAGCACGCATGCTTTCATCAAGGTCGTTCGCGTGCCAAGAAGTTTAAAAAAACGGAGCCCCCCCCCTCCAACTTTTGCTAGTACTATATATATTTGAAAATTTATTTGTCTGTCTGTCTGTCTGTGCCCAAATGACTCAAGAACCACCGAACTAGAACCTATAATTTTTCATTCATGTTTCACCTACGCTGCTCTGAATTGTTTGAATGTGTTTGCATAATTACAAATTTGTAGTGAAACATGATTTTTTTAAGCAACAGAAAAATATTGAAGTAAATGTGAACAGGAGGGACTGAGCCTCATCTGAAAAATCTGAACGTGTTTGCATAATTATAAATTTGCAGTGAAAATTGATTTTTTGAAGCAACACAAACAGTCTTTCGTCTTCTTTTCAAAATCAATAATATGTCGGAATTAAAATTTCCTGGTTTTTTCTTCAATGGAAAGCGAATGTTTCTTAAAACGGAGGAACGTTTTAGAAAAAACCCTCAATTTATATCTCTTTATACCAAATTCATGAAGGATTATCAATTTACTAAACATATGATGATGTCTACTCATATAATAGATCTCGATTCCGATTACTTCACTCCCCATCATGGTGTTTTAAAAAAGCATAGTTTAAATCCAAAACTTCATACGGTTTTTAATGGTTCTGCTAAGGATGACAATAATGTTTTAATAAATGATGTCCTTCACACAGGAGTTAATTGATTCCCAGACTTAGCAGAGCTATTAATTAGCTGAATGAAGTATCGATTTGTCTTCGTATCAGAAATCAAACAGATGTTTAGACAAATCCTAATAAATAAAACTGATCAAAAATTTCAAAAGATTTTATGGCGTTTTAATCCAAATGATAAAATAAAGGCTTGGTCGCTTCAAACTGCTAGTTATGGCATGGTCAGCAGTCCTTATTTGGCTATTAGCGTTGCTAAACAATTAGCAGTTGAAGAAGGTCATAGATATCCTTTAGGTACCAAAATTCTTAGTACAGAAACTTACATGGTAGTCATACTTTAGATGAAGCATCTAAAAAAACATGCAGATTTAATAAATATTTGCAAGGTGGCTTTGAATTATATAAATGGGTGGCCAACCACAAAGCGTTAGTAAGTCAATTTTCGAACGACCTTCAATCGGACTCAGACCCTTCTCATCCTTACTTCAATTTATTAGGTCTAAATTGGAATCCAGCAGAGGATTCTTTCTTTTTCAATATTGAAATTGATCATTTCAAGAAGTCAGTCAAAGAAAGTCAAAAGAAAAGTAGTATCAAGTATAGCAAAGTTATATGACCCACTAGGATGCTTGGCTCCTGTCATTATTACAGCAAAAGCATTCATACAAAAGCTTTGGTTAGCCAAAATTGACTGGGAAGAAAAATTATCTCAAATTTTGTAGACTGAATTTTTGGGATGGTACAATCAAATACATGTAATATTATTAAATCAAATCAAAATTAGTCGATGGTTAGGTTATGTTCCAAATGCCAAATTTAAAATTTATGATTTTGCAGATGCTTCTAAAATAGCTTATGCGGCTTGTGTTTATTTGAAAATTATTAGTTGAGATGAAATAGAAATTAAATTAATTTATTAAATTAAATTATTTACTGATTCAACAGACGTTTAATACTGGTTAAAAGATCCACACTCGAAATCAATTTGTCGCATATAGATGTTCTCAAATTCATAGTCTCCTTCCTGAAACATTCTGGAATCACGTGCGGTCAATAAGATAATCCAGCTGAGGGTGTCTCTAGGGGGATTACTTCTGAACAATGTCTTTTCGTTGTGGTAGGAAGGAAGTCAATTGATAAAAAAACCTCACTTATTTGATAAAAAAGATGCATTTCAAACTAAAAATATATGCAATTCAAATTTCCATTGCAGTTGTTAAGTATAAATACCAACGCTGTAAATAACCAACAAATTAAAGTTTAGGATTTAATTACAGATATTCAAATCTTAGTACACTTTTAAGAATAACTTCAATCATTTAAAGATTTATATTTAATATTATTAAAAAATCTAAAAAATTAAATATTTTAATAAATTCAAATTTATTTTCTAACTATTGGTTTAATTCAATTGAAATTGATAAATCTTTTCATATAGTTACGGTTCTGGAAAAACATAGAGCCAAACTTACGTGGATTTACATAATTCAACATACATATTTTAAAAGAGAATTTCAAATATTAAAACACAATGAAACCTTAAAAAACTGCTCCATTGCTCGATTAAATCCTTTTATTGACCAAAATCTGTTAATATTAGGAGGTCGTTTTAATAGTTCATTAATGAATTATGATGAAAAATTTCCTTGTAATTCCTTACCATATAAAAATACGTTTTCCACACTGTTAGTAAAATTTAATCGTAATAAAACTCTTCATGGTGGTGTTAATTTAAACTTATCATCAGTTAGGCAAGAAGCATGGATTACACAGCTGCACAAAAAGTTCTGATTCTGTAACTAGACCTACTTACAGGTAAGTTTTTCGATGTCCTAAAACTGAATCTGAAGTCAGAATTTAGCCTACGCCCTCAGATTTTACCCCAGCTACCCCAAGCCACCCTCTAAACTGAACCAAAAAGCAAATATTTTACACTGTCCAAAAGTTAAAAATAAAAGTACTTTAGTTACGTATTTTGATGTCCTAAAACTGAATATGAAGTCAGAATTTAGCCTTCACCCTCAGATTTTGCCCCAGCTACCCCCATTTACCCTTTAAACTGACCCAAAAAGCAAATATTTTACTAAGTCCAAAAGTTAAAAATAAAAGTACCTTAGTTACATATTTTAATGTTCTAAAAACGAATTGGAAGTCAGATTTAACCTATCACTCTTATTTTTTGCCCCAGCTACCCCAATCACCCTTTAAACTGCCCCGGAGGGTGAATATTTTACTTTGTGCAAAAGTTATAATAAAAGTATCTTAGTTACGTTTTTTGATGTTCTAAAAACGAATTTTAAGTCAGAATTTATCCATCATCCATAGTTTTTGTCCTAGCTAGCCTAGTTACCCTCTAAAACCCACCAGAGGAAGGTTAATTAATCGCTTTAAAGTATTACAGCGATATCAGGATGGTGCTAAGAACTTTAGTTGGAAAAAGTAAGCACATACGAGCATATATGATTAAATATGTGTCGTTACTTGAAATCAAGGATGCTTCTTTTGGTATCTAGAGTTCCCATCCTCAAAAGATCTTCTTACACGCTTTCTTCTATGGATATCGTCTGTCTCTCTACTGGAAAAGAATCAAGATGCGAATCCAGAAAATGTACATTTAAACTCATGTTGCAGCCTCAAATTTTAAAATTTTTCACAGATTAGCAAATATCTGTTTATAATTTTTATCTTTATTATTACCTGAAACTTTTTTACTACCTCCTTAAAACTTAACCAAGCGTTTTCATCTTTACTATTCATTTTGTCTATAAAAGAATCATCTTTCATCAGTTTTTTTATATCAGGGCCATTTAAAATTCCTTCCTTGAAAGTTCGGGGAATTTTACGGCCAAATATCTGGTGGGTTTTAGAGGGTAACTAGGCTAGCTGACACAAAAACTAAGGATGATAAATAAATTCTGACTTAATATTCGTTTTTAGAACATCAAAATACGTAACTAAGGTACTTTTATTTTTATCTTTTGTAAAAAATAAATATTTCACCCTCTGGGTCAGTTTAGAGGGTGGCTGGGGTAGCTGGGGCAAAAACTAAGGGTGATAGGTAAATTCTGACCTCAAATTCGTTTTTAGAACATCAAAATACGTAATTAAAGTACTTTTATTTTTAACTTTTGGAAATAGTAAAATATTTGCTATTTGGGTCGGTTTAGAGGGTGGCTGGGGGTAGTTGAGGCAAAATCTGAGGGTGTAGGATAAATTCTGACTGCAGATTCAGTTTTAGGACATCGAAAAACTTACTTGTAGGTAGGTCTAGTTGCAGGATCAGAACTTTTTTTTTTGTGCAGCTGTGTTATTAAAGGTCGTTCTTTAGTTTAAAAAAATGTCCATAGCTGTCACAGTTGCATAAGATACAATGCAAGTCGCTCTAATAAAAAAATGGGCTTTCTTCCTTCTTTAAGAATAGAGAGACCTGATAAGCCTTTCAGAGTATCAGGTGTTTATTACACCGGAGCTATTGATATTTTAAGTTTTCGTGGTAGAGGTTCTAAGACTTATAATGGTTATCTTGCAGTTTTTATTTGTATGGCTTCTCGTGCTGTCCACTTAGAGTTAGTAACAGGATATACCAGTCAGGATTTTATTTCGGCTTTCCATAGATTTAAATCCACTATGGGGCAATGCTCTACTTTAGTTAGTGATAGAGGTACAAATTTTGTAGAATTATAAAAAAATTGTATATTGAGTCTTTTACTCATATTCAAGAACTAGAAGTTTATTAGTTAATGAAGGTACTTCTTGGATTTTCAATCTTCCTGGCTCTCCTCACTTTGGAGGCTTATGGGAAGCCGCTGTAAAATCAGTGAAACATCATTTAAGACGGGTTTTAGGTAATCATAAATTAACCTTTGAAGAATTATGCACCTTAACCCATTAAATTCTAAGAAGCAACTGCATTAATTAATTATTTTTGTTCGCCATATTGATCCACTATTTATAATTCTTTGAAAAAAAATTTCGTTTTTTATTACATTTTGTTCAACTAACCTAAACAAAGCTTGTTTTGTGATTATACAACTTACAGTTTCTTTTCAGGGTCAAAATTATCAAAAATCTCGAAATCTGGTATTTTTCAGTAGCTATATTGGATCTGCCATTTTGAATTTTTGAAAAATAGATAGATATTCGTAATAAGCATCCCATAAATACTTTGTACACAAATTTTGGTAAAAAAAAAACGAAATTTAGTTTTTCGTGTCCGCCATGTTGATCCAAATTATGAATTTTTTGAAAAAATTTTTATTTTTTCACATAACTTGTTCAAATGCCCTAAATGAAACCGGTTTTATGGTTATACAACTTAAAGTTTCTTCTTAGCCATATTGGTTCTGCCATTCTAAATTTTTAAAATTTAACTCTATATTCGTAATTAGCACTCAAGAAATTACTGCGCCATTTATGGCGCCGTTTCTAAGTTAAGTCTTAGAAACAGACTAATATACACGAAAATACACTTTCTCTCTCTTTGATAATTAACATGTACACAAATTTTTATCAAAAAATATCAAAATTTAATTTTTGTTGACCACCATATTGGTCCGCCATTTTTAAATGTCCACCATTTTGAATTTATTTTTGTTTTATTTTACCTATTTTAGTCAAATGCCCTAAATGGAATAAGTTTTACAGCTCTGTCAAATGCAGTTTCTTCTTAGGATTTAATGATTAAACAAATAAAAGCGTATCTTAATTCCTGCCCTTTAATACCCTTAACTGATGATCCCACTGTTAAATAAATAATTTTCCCTTCAATGATTCTTCACCAATCAAATTCTTACATCTTACCAGAACCTGACTATACAAACGACAAAATTTTACGTACCCAGCGTTACAAGCAGGTACAGAGCATGTTACAGGACTGGTGGAAAATTTGGTCTTTAGAGTACTTACATACGTTACAGGAAAGACACGAATGGAAAAAAGAAACGCGTGATATACAGGTAGATGATATTGTTTTGATATCGGATGAAACAATGCCTTCATTTAAAAATGGCCTTTAGTCAGGGTTATTAAAACATATCAGGGTGAGGATGGACTAACAAGGGTAGCTTTTTTGAGAAAAAGTACTTTTGAACTCAAAAGGCCAATACATAAACTAATCTTTCTTGAGGCGAATAATAATTAGAGAAAATTTATTATGTCTCTTTGCTTAAATTTTACAATTAAAAATATCTATTGTATAGATTTTTAATGTTAATTGTACGTATGTAAATTATTTCAAACTATTAATTGTATAATTTATTTAAAAAAAAAATTAATTAAGAGGATGTATTTAATTTTTTATATTTTTTCTTTGAAAAAATTCCCTCTGCTCGAAATTCTACTTCATAGAATGGGTGGGTGAGATGTCTGGGTATATGTAATATACGTTAATTTATAGGCGTTATGTATGTATGTAATATAATGTATTTGCACATGACAGTGCCAATCAAAGAGTCAGTTCGCTCTTAGGCGTCGCAACGAGCACGCACAATAAACACACTAGTTAACATTAATGGCCATTGTTCTGTTATTTGCCTACTTCCTAATAATCTATCTAATCTTGGAACAATTATAAATAAATTATTTAGGCGATAAATAATAATAGTATTATTTAAAAAAAAAAGCTGAATTAAAAATTAAATTAAAAATGTTTTTTTAAGTTTCAGATTATAATTTTTTTAAATTAGTCGTAGAATAAAATGTTAAATAAATAAATGCTTAATTTCAAAAAAATAGGTTTTATTTTATTTAAAATATAAATAATTGCTTCTTTTCATACACTTATAAAAGGTATACAAATTGAAATGTAGAAAAAAATGTTATCTTACAAATGTAATATTTAAATTTGAAATTTTTTTTTAAAGGAATTATTACATAAGTATTATTATTTTTCATATTGACTATACTTTTAAGGATAACTCCATTCTTCAATTTTTTTTTAAACTACTTTTATAAACAGAATGTGGTTGGCCTGATGCTTCGAAATGAAGAAGTATGGTCCGAAATCAGCCAGTAGTAGAGTACATACTCCGCACCAAAAAACATGAATTCCAAGATATAAGCTAATATTAAGACGTACTGTGGTTATCCAGATGACTGCAGGTATTGCACTAACATACAATCATTCCTTCACTTACTCTTAATACCGCAATCATTCGAAGATGGTAGGATAATAATTATTTATATATTTTAACCCAGGCGTTCCCTGGTTAAAGTTTTTCCCTCAAAAATTTTTAAAAGTTAACAAAATTTAGTACGTAGGGGTATTTTTGTATGCAGAATTCAAAAAATGAAAGTTCTGTAAATCCCAACCCGGCTTATTTAGGAAAATTTGACCCAACCATGTCCTTGGGAGGAATAAAGGGAAAAGCGCGAAAAGTAATCAAAATATGAAAATTCTTTATGCACCATTCGAAAGAACGGAAAATTTTACTTAGGATACATGTTTAAAATAAATAAAAATAACATTTTTAAGTTATTTTTACATTAATTTTAAAATTGGTAAAATCTGCGCGGGAAATTGAAATCACAAATTCGGTTTAAAATTATTTTTATTAAATAATTCTTATAAATAATTATAGATTTTAAAATTTTTGCATTCATATAAAAAAATAAAGTATTATGATGATTATCAATAATAAAATACTCATTTTTAATATTAAAAAATATTCCTAAATAACAAATTAAAAAAAAAACCTTGAATTTTTAGTATAATATTAGTTTGATGATTAAAAAAAAAATATACAATAAATCTTTGCCATTTTTTGTGAGTAGCTTTTAATAGAACTATATTCTAATTTTATATCAAGCAGAACCCAATAATTTTCCTCCAGTTTACAAAAATGACTCGAAAATAGGTCCTATTTTCAGGAAAAAAAATGAAGTCGACATTTTTAGACTTTAAATGGGCAAATTAGTTGTGACATTGAATTTTTTGAAAAAAATAATACTTTTTTTTAAAATTATTCTCATTTCTTTCATACATAACATTTTTTTAAAAACTCAACAAAAAAATGAAAATGAGTGCCCCTTTTATACTTTGCGTTTAGTGTGTATTGTGTAAGACCCTCCTGACAGGTATAAATCATTGTACAAAAAGGAGAGAAAATACAGGTAAAAATGAATGGTGCGTTTCAAGAAACAACCGTTAAAATATTTTTATACTCACATTCTTCCTTCGTGATGCTCCGAGTTGTTTCTTAAGCACTGTATACTCTATCTACTACGGCGCAGTACATTAAGCAGTATATATGTAATCCCGGGTATGGTTAGTTTGCCGCTGATGCTCAGAGTCGTGTGAATAAAAAAACAAGCTCCGAAATATTTCTTTTATGTATTTTTATTATATTTGTTTATAAAATAATAAACAATATATTTAGAAAACAATAAGTTTTTATGCAAAAAGTGTTGTGTTATGAATATTTGTATAATTTATACAATAAATATACATATATATTTGTATCAGTTTTATTGAATTATGTATACATAAACAGCAACAAATAAGTAGTCAAGGCGCCAACAATGTTAAATAGAAATTTTTATGAACAATATTTTTTATTTTGTTTTGATTTTTAAATTGTTTATTAATTGTTGTGGATAAATTATTAAAATTTTGAATTAATTCCATATTAGTTAACAGTAAAATATTTAAGTTCAATTCAATTTTTTTTTTAATTTAACAATTATTTTATTTCCTGCCTTTAATAATCCTCAAAATTTTTAATTTAATAGCCCACTTTAGTGATATTAAATATTATTTATTATTTATAAATAATCATTTTTAATAATATTAAATATTATTTATTTATTGTTGAAATATGCGTATATTTATATTATAGAATGATTCATATTTAGAAGTAAAAAATAAAGGTTTTATATTTTTCATATGTATTGTAGTTCATACCGATACTTTGTTTTTATTTTAGAAAAGATTAAAAAGGGATGTGTGTATAAGAGTAATGTTGTGTAGAGAAAAATAAGAATTTAAATGAGTTAGTTGATATAGAAATGTAAAAGAGTTAAGATGTATTTTAAGATAAATAAATATAATTTTGATTTGTTATAATTATTATAAAAGGAACATTTATTTAATGATCCACAACCTCCACAACCTCGATTTTCCTAACATTTATTTTACATAAATTAAGATGAAATTTTTTTATATAATTTAAAATATTTTAATTTTTGTAGACAATTTGTTATTGTAACAGAGGAAAATTTACCTGAAGCTAATGATGAGATTTCCCTATCATCATCTGATTCAGAAAATGAAGAAAATTGAATATAATATTCGCATGTAATAAATTGTACTTAAAAAATGAAAATGAATGATTTCTCTGTAATTTATTGCACTCTATTTTTTGAAATTAAATATAAAATTTAAAGAAAAAGAAAATTTTGTAATAATTTTTTTGACCTTTTATTTACTTTTAATAATAAATTACTTTACTAAAACCTTTTACTTCATTAAAACACGCTAAACTAAACAATTATACAAACTGATGGCAACTTATTTTACTAATTAGTATTATTTAAGGGTATTTTACACCCTTAAGGGTATACATTTTTTTTTTAACTTTACGCGGTACGAATACTTAATGACAAGAAAAAATTTTTTTATTTTATTTTATTTTATTTTTTTTTTTATAAGGGTTGTTTTTAATCCCTTTTATTTACCCTTAAATAAAACATTTTTTTAACCAAAGATTAATTTTTTCAGTATTTAAGTTACCAATATCTATAATACTTTTAAAATCACTTTAAAACTTGCTCTACAAAAAATATTAAAAAAATTGCAAAAAAAAAATACTTTAAAGGGCTGCTTTTCTTAATTTAAGGGTGGTATACCAATATTCCAGGCACGATACTCTAGTATTCAAGATCGGTAACTAAAAAAACTACCTAAAAGATATCTTGGCTTGGCCCATGGAAATATACAACCTAAGATATAATATTCTTACATTCAGCCCTGTTTCTAAGACCTTTGTCCTTGACACACGAATAAAAAATATATTTAAATAAATTAAAAAATTTACGTAAAATTTTTTTCTCTTTCGAATGGTGCAAACAGAATTTCCATATTTTTATTACTTTTCGCGCTTTTCATACTTTTCCTCCCAAGGACATGGTTTTCCCGAATTTTCCCGAATAAGCCGGTTCGGGATCTTCAGAATTTTCAATATTTAATTAAAATGACTCTATCGCTCATAATTTATAAGAACATTAATTTGAAGAATTTATCGACCCAGAGAGCTAGTTAATAAATCTATAGTTTATTAAACTCGACGTGATACGTGGATGCCATCTGCAATCACTTTTTTTATTTTAACCTATCAAGCAGTTTTAAATAATTTTTATTAATAATTTTTTAAAAATTCAATTTCATTGAAATTAATTTTTTAAAAACATAGAGTTGTTAGAAATAATATTTTTTGCCTAAAAAAGGCAGAAAAATTTCAAGAAAAAAATCCCTCCTGGTGGATTCGAAGCCACGACCTTCAGATTACTAGTCTGACGCTCTAACACTGAGCTACAGGAAGGTATGACATTCGATATCCAGAAAGACTCTTTTCTTGAAATTATAGGTTGATTCTTAGTCAACAACCATTTTGAATATTTAATTAAAATGACTCTATCGCTCATAATTTATAAGAATATTAATTTGACGAATTTATCGACCCAGAGAGCTAATTAATAAATCTATAGTTTATTAAACTCGACATGATACGTGGATGCCATCTGCAATAACTTTTTTTATTTTAACGTATCAAGCAGTTTTAAATAATTTTTATTAATAATTTTTTAAAAATTCAATTTCATCGAAATTAATTTTTTAAAAACATTGAGTTGTTAGAAATTATATTTTTTGCCTAAAAAAGGCAATATTTTGATAGCGTGGGCCGTGTTGGTCCTAGCTGAGCCTAATAGCTTGACTAACTGTTTGAGACTGACTAAAAATGTAGTTTTTGGGAACGTGGTCCATTTGGTTTCCCTTTCAATGAGCATTTTTCAAGAAAAACGTCATAGACAAGTTATCAAAAAGGAATTCGTATGACTACATTTTATCCAAAAAAATTATTTTCCGTTCGATAATTACAAAATTTTTTTTTTAAAATGACTAATAACAATTAAAATTTTATAATTTTATCTTTTATATAGTAAACATATCAAAGGTATAGACCTAAAATATTTTTATAATTATCTTGTTTTTCAACTTTCAACATTCCAATCTTTGTATTTTGATTGACAATAAATCAGAATGTCTAATGTCTACAAGATAAAAATAAAAATTAAGGTCATCTAGAAAATTTAATTTTTTAAATTATTCTTAAAATAAAAAAAATGATTTAATAATAATTAATTTAAATATAATACAAATATGCCATCACACGAGACCCAAAAAAATATATCTTTAACCTTATAACTGTTTCACAGCATAATATCTCTTTTGTCTATCCGATCTCAAATTTTTTTTTTCGTTTTTGCTAATTGAAAGTTTTATTTTCCATTTGCCAATTTTTTCTATTCGAAAAAATGATTAACTAGCAATTTGAATTGGTCAAAAATTGACGCTGATATTAGCAAAACAAAAAACTTTACCTTTTTGATTTTAACACTCTACATTGACCATTTTTTGGCGGATTTTTGCGATTCAAATTCTTTTTAGGCAGTTTAATCGGCACTTTTCATATAGTAATTAAAAATAGCAATTTATTTTAAAATTTGCAAATTAATTTTTATTTCTCATATCAGATGTTGCAGCATGAACGAACAAGTTAAGTTTTTTTTTTAGTTTTTTTTTTTTTATTAATTAATATTATATAAAGAGAAACGAAGAATATTATTTTTCGTATTTTTAAAAATTAAAACAATAGCAAAGATTCCATAAATTTTCATAAACATGGGTTAAAACAGTGAAAAACTAAAGATGAATAGATTGCACCTGTCCGGATTTTCAAACTGTTATTACTCAGAAATCGATAATTCGCTACATTAACAAAATATATTTTTTTAATCTACAAACAGTGAGCTATCGATTAAAATAAAAAGAAGCCGATATGACTATTTGTTGATGAGATGAAGGCCTCTTCTTTTGAAGCACATAAAAAACTTGTAAATTAAAATATTTAAATTTTCAAAATTGTATCATGCATAAGAAACCTGATAAGAAAGGTGTATTTATCACTGGTTAAATTTTTGTCAAAATCGGATGATTCCTTCAACTCTTTTTTCGGGACTAAAGTCACGGAGCGAAAAAAAAATTCTTAAAATCCTCGTTTTTTTATTTGTTTTTGCAATAAAATCACTTCCAGAATATTTGCGTTAAATTCCTTTCAGGTTCTAATAAAAATATAATTAAATTTTTAGAAAAATTTTATTTAAAATTTAAAATTTCATTAAATTACATTTACTTTTGGAGAAGATATTAATAAAAAACTTCGCATTCGAGGTTCGCATCTTTTTCAAACCGACAGCAAATAAAAATTTCACTATGCAGTAAAATGTTTTTTATTTTTTGATTTTTTCATACATAGGACAGCCAACATCTATATTGTTTTTTTGGTTTTTTGATACATAAAACAGAAGTCACTATAAATTGAGATTTTAAAAATTTTATCATATTGTAGACAGCCAATAAAAATTTCACTATACAGTAAAATTTTTTTATTTTTTGATTTTTCATAATTAGGACAGCCGACATCTATATTATTTTTTTGGTTTTTATAATATAAAATAGCTGACAATATAGAAATTTATAAAACAGGATATTACAAGAAAAAAAATTAAAGTGGGATATATTCAGCTAAATACAATACTTATATTTCAATGCTACAATTGCATAAAAGTAATTGAATTTACTACTTTTCTATAAAATAGGACACTATTCGAAAAAAATCAATAACGGCGTATATTTTGCTATATTCAAAACTGATATTTCAACTTTTCTAATAAATTATACATTATTTGTAAAAAATTTAAAGTGAGGTATGTTTTGCTAAATTTCAACGAATATTTTAATGCTGTTAATGCATAAAAACAATTGAAATTACTAATTTTATATAAAACCGGACACTATTTGTAAAAAATTTATAATAGTGTATATTCTGCAAAATTGAAAACTAATATCTGAATGCCACGATTGCAAAAAATAATTGAAAATACAACTTTTCTATAAAACAATACACTATTCAAAAAAAGTATAAAGTGGAGTATATTCTGCTAATTTCAATACAAATATTTCAATGCTATAAATGCATACAAATAACTAAAATTAAAACATTTCTATAAAACAAGATATTTTTTGAAAAAATTTTATATTGGTGTATATTCTGCTACATTGAATACTAATATCGGAATGCTATAATTGCTTAAAAATAATTGAAATTTCAACTTTTTTTTAAACCTTACACTATTCGAAAAAAAAATTAAAGTGGGGAATATTCTGTAAAATTCAAAACTTGGTGTAAAAATACACACCTCTAGTATTTTTATATGTAATGTAAAAAGAGAGAGAAGATGCCCCGCGCCTGACCGGCCGAGATGCTCTCGCGATCAGTGCGCGTTCTACCTTCGTGCTCTACGCACGTAAATAAAAGGTTTCTATATTAAAACATTTGAGTTACTTATTTTAATTTCCTTATTGTTACTCCTTTATCCTAATAAACATTAAATGGTTTACGTCCATTTTGGTCCTTCAGCCTTTATTAAAAAAATTAACAATTATCATCAGAGACCGTTTCAGTGTGAAAATTTAAGAAGAAACAAAAGGAGTATAAGTGACTGTTGCCATGCGGCCTCTTTTATTTTATAAGTGAATGTGTTAAATAAATTATTAGTTGTTACTATAATTATTTTATTGGCTCAAAAGTGGATCAAATTTTTGACACTTTGTGCTCACATATTTTTTTTGGAGAAATTTTATATTATATTTAATCTAAAAAAAAAAAAAAAAAAAAAAAACGTTTGTTAGAAATTTAAATCACAATGGCCGCCTATTAAAGAGAGTGCGCACGCCTTAACATTAACAACTATATAACATACAAAGACTGTATAAGTGCCATGTGCTTTTATTTTCTTTGTAAAAAATCACGTCAAGAAAAAATATTCAAGTGAAAAATAAGTAAAGTTTTATGTGAAGTTTTCACGTCAATAAAAAATCACGTCAAGAAAAAATATGCAAGTGAAAAATAAGTAAATTTTTATGTGAAGTTTTCTAGAGAAAAGAAAAATGAAAAGAGGAAAATTTTTCTTTTTCAAATAAAAAATTAAAATAGAACAAGAAGGAAGCCGCCATTAATGACGTCATCGTCATCCTCATTTCTCACATCATTCATTTGAAAGGGGAGAAGTAAGATCCACGATTCGGAGCCCACGGAACAACACGAAGAGGCACGAGTCTAACTTTGAATTATTTTTCTCTCTTCTCAGTCGTCGTTCCTGCACCACTTCAAATCAAAATGGCAGTTCATTCTTCTTGCTGGTAATGTCGCCTTCAAAAAGCAAATGGTCAGATAATTTGCTCACGATTCGCCATCTTATTAAAAAAAAAGGAGTCATCGATCCTGCGCATCACTTTAGGTACTCTTATCATCTGGAAGCTGCTTCTTTTGGCTTGCATCCTTGTCAGATCCACGTGGGTTCCAGCTCATTGACAATTTATCCTGCTGCATCATCTTCGCGCCTTGGAGCATTGATCGTTGGATATCCTGGTGGTGTTATTGGCCTCATGTCTTCAAAATAGTATTTATATGTCATAAACTTAAAATTTATTCTGTTAAGATTTTGTTTATTGAACAATTTTTGTAATTAACATTTTGTTTATTTATATAGTTTTCTTTAAATTAATCTTAAGTTAATTATTTTATGTCTCAATTGTTCAATTCACAATTCTCTTGTAACAAATGATTACCACTTGTTAAAATTTTATTTCAAATTTTAAACATATTACAAATTATATTATTATTATTTTATAAATTTTGTATATACTAATGTGCAATTTATTCTTATTATTTTCTGTTGTAAATGGTTATTTTTAAAATAATTTGTTTTTTCTTATTGCAAATAATTTTTTTGATTCTGATTCAATTTTTTAGCTATGTAATTTTTGGATTCATTTACAATTTATAATTGTCATCTAGCTATTTTAATGTTAATTTGTTTAATTTTGCAATTTATTCTCAATTAACTTTAATAATTAAAATAAATTAATTTAAAATACTATTAACTTTAAAAATTAAATTTTAATCATCTATTACAACAAATTTCAATTACTTTCAATTATATTAATAATTGATTTAATTAATTTAAACAATAAATTGCATATTGGTTAGTCTTGTAATACTTAAGAGCCATGGCCACCATCATATTGGAACAAAATACATTGATCCCTAAAATAAAAAATGCATATGAAGAGTGAGGATGACTGGGCTAATTAAAAATTGGCAAAGGTTTGAAAGCAATCACCATCAAATCTTTGCCTCTAAAGACTTAGCATCACTTATGAATGATCAGCCATATTTCACTGATAAAGTTTTTGATGATTTGGATGAAAAACATCTTGTAAATTTAACTTTATTTCAATCATACTTAGACAGTCATACCTCCTCTGAAGATCGTGACCGTGAACAAACCCCTAACAGTATTGTAGTCCATCAACAGTCTGAGGACTTAGAGCGTTTGCCGCGTCTCGATCTTCCTGATTTTAGTGGCGATTACAGGGAATGGGAATCTTTCCGCGACATCTTTCATTCGTCTGTAGTCTCAAAACCTAAAATACCTAACATTACTAAATTGCGTCAACTTAGAGCCCATTTAAAAGGAGATGCTGCTGACCTAGTTAGCAGTTATGCGTTAACTAAATGCTAATTAACTAAATGCTCATGTCGCAGCAATTTTCAATATAGCCCTTATGACTAAAACTAGTGCAGTAGAATTCAAAAAAATTTTAGTTAGTCTTACTACTCCTCTTTCTGCATTAAAGGTTTTAGGTCGGCCTGTCGATTCGTGGGATGATCTGTTAATCTTCCACATCCTATCTTTATTTGATAACGAGACTAAAAGACAGTGGGAATTATACTTGTGTAACGTATCCTTGTCTGCTCGTTCCACTCAGTTAACTAATCAAAATGCATCCCTTTCTAATGATAATAATCAAGAGAATCAAGTCTCAACAAATTTTACTACTAGTCCTCCAAATTTAAATTTATTAATTCAGTTTATGGAATCCCAAATTGGCATATTGGAATCTATTGAGGAAAACAGTTATGTAGTAAATCAAAATAGTTGTACAAATAATTCAAATAAATTTAAAAATTTTAATGTTTCTACTCAGCCCCAAATAAAGACATTCCACACTCAATCAAAGTCTAATAATAATAATAATTCTAAATTAGAATGTCTTATGTGTAAAGCCAATCATAAATTACAAAACTGCAACAGTTACAAACAGTTAACCCCTGCCAAAAGATATGAGTTCATAAAATCAATATCAAGGTGTTGCAATTGTCTAGACAACCATCTCTTTTTTAATTGTCCATCCAAAGAACTTTGCAGTGTTTGTAAGAAAAAACATCACACATCCTTACATGATGATAATTATGTAAACAAATTTCAAAAACCTCAATATTCTGATACGTCCAATCATAATTCCGATCAACTTTCTGAAAATGTTAACTTAAATTCCCCTCAAGATTCTAATCAAAACTCAAGTGCCAGTTCAAGTCAAAATTTGAATCAGCTTAGGCCCCTCAGCTGCCTTCAGCTAACTTGTCTTTTTGTTTGTGATGAGCCTAAGTCCTCACTTCCCTCTTAACTGCTTAATCCGGATAAGCAAGAGTGCGAAACCCAGTTGTAGGCTCCCATTCAAAATTAAGTTAAATTCAGAATTAAATTAAATTAAAAAAAAAAAGTCTTAAAAGTCTTAATTTAAATCACGTAATAACTTATCTATATTTTGATATTTCTTGACCTAAACTCAAAATCCGTATTCTAATATTAGATAGGAGAGTGGTAGATATCAATTACTTAATTGTCGTTTCATAAAATTATAATTTTCCATCTACAATGTAAAATTAAGTGGGGAGGGACGCTAAACCGCAGTACATTAAATTTGTCTAATATTGTCAGATGTGATGAAAATTGTAATCCCTTGACCTTAGCAACACCATGGCATGGTCTCTTAAATATTATTAACCCTTGCAAGAATGCAATAATTTACAGTTGAACTAATTGAAACATGAGGTTAGTAACATTGTTTTGGCGATCGACGAAATAATGCCTCCAAGTAAATGGCCTTTAGGTCAAAATAATTAAAATATTTAAAGAGCCTGATCTGACAAGGATCGTTAAGGTCAGAATCTGCACTTCTGTGTTAAGAAGTCCTATTCAGGAGTTAGTGTTGTTAAACACAAGTGATGAAGTAGATTGAATAATTCTTTTATTGTGGGTTCCATTATTTGTGTTTGATAGCACTATCCTTTGTCTAATTTCTTTTGTAAATATTTAATTTATTTGTATATATGTGTAATTTAGTATATTTTTTGTATATATATTGTTCTTTTTTTAAAAAAATTATGTATAATAATTGCAATAATTCACTTGAAAGGGGAGAATGGTGTGAAAATACACACCTCTAGTATTTTTATATGTAATGTAAAAAGAGAGAGAAGATGCCCCGCGCCTGATCGGCCGAAATGCTCTCGCGATCAGTGCGCGTTCTACCTTCGTGCTATACGCACGTAAATAAAAGGTTTCTAAATTAAAACATTTGAGTTACTTATTCTAATTTCCTAATAAACATTGATAATAGATTCTAATATCCTAATAAACATATTTCATCTTTTATGAAAATCAAGACACTATTTGAAAAAAATTTAAAGTGCGATGTAATTTGTTTAAATTATTTGTTTTTATAAGTATAACTGATCCGTTGGTTGTATGTTTGTAATGTAAAGTTTGAATGCATACTGCCCACGGAGCCGTCAGCAGTATGAAAATACCCAAATCTCATATAAGTACGGGACCATATGCGAATATGACTTGGATGTTTTCATAATGCTTACGGATCCGTGAGCATTATGAAAATACCCTAGTGCTATACCCATACGGGTTCGTTGGTAATATGAAAATACCTAGGTCCTATATGTATACAGGCTCGTATGAGAAAAATATGGGGCCGTATATTCTTATGCCGTACAAATAGGTGGTTTTGTATTAGTTTTTGTCGTACGGTTTTTCATACGGCATAAATAAATACGGGAACCGTAGGTAATATGCCGTATTAATGGACTATTTTATATGGCTCCCGTATTGGATCTTATCGCATGGATTTTTATACGGCTAAAGTCAATACGGGGGCCGTATAAATAAAATTATGGTTCCCGTAATGAACTAAACAAGCGCGTTTAAAAAAATAGCTGGTTAAAAAAACACAAAAATATGATAATGAAAATATGATGATACCTATTTAGATGTTCTGAAAAATTCTCAGTACGTTTCACAGTCATTTATCTCAAAAAAATGCTAAATTTAGAAATTCAAGCTCTACTGTTTGGCCCATAACTCTGAATCTGTCAGAAATAAATAAAAATAACAAATTTCATCATTTTTGGTGACCCAACAAACATGCGGAATGCTCTTTTAAAATAATTTTTAAACCTTTTTTAGTACGCAGCAAGTTTTTGACGCCGAAAAACTGTCTAATTATTTTTATCATAATCACTGAAATTAGCCCATAACTTTTTTCCTTTAACCCTTGCGTGGCCGGTGAGATTTCTTGAATATCAGTCAATATCTTGAATTTAAAAAATACCGATTGCATTGTGTTTGGTATGTAAAAATATGGCTACTGGCTAATTTTTAAGGCTCTAGGTGGCTTGGTTTCGATTTGGCATAAAAAATATTTGGCATGATTAGCCTAAAAAATATTTTCTATATAAATCCAGGAAGTAAAAATTCCCGCCCAATCGAAATTTCACCATATTTTTTCAGAAAAACTTTTTTAAAATTTTAAAATTTTATTTTTTTGAGCTGAAAACTTCCATAGCAACGTTGTCAAAAAAAAAATTTTTTATATTAGGCGTGATTTTGTAAAAAGCTTCACGGGGCCGAGGCAACGGCCGATGTAACGGCCGAGGTCTATATTAGTATATCATACATAACCCTATGGATTGCAAAAAAAAGATTTTGCCACTTTTATGTCAAAAACCGTGTTTTTCGTATCTGAGCTACCTCAAATTTTCAAAATAACTTTTTAGGTAAATAAAATTTAATAAATAGGTAGAAAATCAGATTGCCAGGGAAAAATCACTCCAGAAGAAAAAAAAACTTTTCTTTTTCCAATGAAATTTAACCAAGTTATCCTCAATTTAAGATTTTACTCAAATTTGTCTTAAAAAAGATTGAGGTTCTATATTAAAAAACGCCTATTTCTGAACTTTAAACATGCATTACTCGCTTAATTTTCATCGTAAAGTAATAATTTTTTTTTTTTTAATCGATGCATTTTTCCCTGGTAATTCATTTCTGTATGAAAAAAAAAATCATTTTTATGTACCAAATTTCAATTTTTAGGTCCAAAGCCTTTGAAAACTTTAAGTAGCAAAATTTATTATTTAACACAGTTTTTGACCTAAAAATTGAAATTTGGTAAATAAAAATGATTTCTTTCCTAAAGAAATGAATACTCAGGGAAAAATTAATTGATTTTAAAAAAAAATTTATTATTTAACGATGAAAATTAAGCTAGTAATGCATATTTTAAGTTCAGAAACAGGCATATTTCCATAGAATTTCAATCATTTTTAAGACAAAGGCTATGCCCGGATCTATATAGTGAATCGGCCCACGAAAGATATTTAAAAACTAATCGTATTAGGTAAAAGTACACCTAAAAAAAATAGGATCCTGAAGTTTTCAGACCCCCAGATGCCTTCAGCTCTGATTGGCAGCCTATTAATGACAAAAAAAAAAAGTAAATTTTTAACGACTTTTTAGTCGTCTTTCTGATACTCCCGTGGTAAAACGATTCTGTCAAAATGATCTTGCGACCTCTCATTCAAAAGATTAGACGATATACTTTCAGATAAAATTACTTTTGAAAGTGATTTTAGTGCATCCTTTTGATTGGTAGACCAAAATAAATTATTTTTCTTCTTAAATTTCAACTTTGGCTGTGATTTAAAAAAAATTAAGAGATATGCCCATTCTATTTTTTTTTTAAATAATGAAAAATAAAACAAATTTTCATTTGCGACCATATTTAAAAAAAAAAAATATTTTTACCCGTTTTGGGGGGGGGGGTATGAATGGGGGCACTGGTGTCGTCTACAGGGCCAAACGTTGGTGAAAAACATTTTTTGTATACATTTTTGGAATAAGCGTCCCAAAAAACATGAGTATATAGTTCAATTTTCATTTTTCGAGAAAAAACATTTTTTTCACTTCTTTGGGGGGCTTATGGGGGCGCTGGGGGCTTATGGGGGCGCACAGTGTGGCAAAATGGACAAAAATCGCTCTTGGACTGAGTTTTTGAGCTATCAACTTGAAACCTGTTTTGAACGACTTTAAAATAAGTCTGCTTTCGTGCCTGACTGCGGATTTTTCATAATTCTTTATTTATATTTAGCCTTTTTACTAAAAATGAATTTTATGCGTGATTCTAAAATATGCAAAAATTATGATTTAATATTTTTTTACTTAAAAATGTTTTTTAATTTTTATGTATATAAAGCAGGATTAACACGAAAAAATTTCCCGTTTGTTTTAGAGTGCAAAAAATGTAGGAAGTGAAAATTTCGATAAATGAATAGGTTGAGTTCGTGTAAATAGGCTAATTAAAAATAAAAAAATATGAAAAATCCGCAGTGAGAGACGAAAGCAGGCTTATTTTAAAGTCATTCAAAACAAGTTTCAAGTCGATAGCTCAAAAACTCAGTCCAAGAGCGATTTTTGTCCATTTCGCCACACTGTGGGGCGCTGGGGGCAAATTGGCTAATTTCATTGCATTTCTTTAGCCATATTCGGTTTTAGCACCACCAAAAACCCCCATACCAAGGGGTCTACCCTCTGGTACATGATTTTTTTTTTGTGTGCCTGTGTATATAGAGCTATGGAGATTTCAAGCTCCGTAGCAGCCAAAGTTGAGACTTTGGAGCTTTGTGTCCATGGAGACATTTTTTTAGAATAATAAAATATAAAAAATACTAAAAATTCACCTAATTTGATCGAACGGCCATTTCCTATTAATTTGTGCGGGGTCCTTTTTCGAAAAATCGCAAAATTAAAAACAAAAGTTATTTCAGTTTTTTAAGTATTTGACCATGTTGCCCTAAATATTTTTGAGCGCGGATGGTCGCAAATGAAAATTTGTTTTATTTTTCATTATTTAAAAAAAAAATAGAATGGGCATATCTCTTAATTTTTTTTAAATCGCAGCCAAAGTTGAAATTTAAGAAGAAAAAAAATTTATTTTGGACGGTTTATGGTCTACCAATCAAAAGGGTGCACTAAAATCACTTTCAAAAGTAATTTTATCTGAAAGTATATCGTCTAATCTTTTGAATGAGAGGTCGCAAGATCATTTTGACAGAATCGTTTTACCACGGGAGTATCAGAAAGACGACTAAAAAGTCGTTAAAAATTTACTTTTTTTTTTGTCATTAATAGGCTGCCAATCAGAGCTGAAGGCATCTGGGGGTCTGAAAACTTCAGGATCCTATTTTTTTTAGGTGTACTTTGACCTAATACAATTAGTTTTTAAATATCTTTCGTGGGGCGATTCACTATATAGATCCGGGCATAGCCTTTCAGCAATAATAATGCATTAGTCGCTTGATTTTCATCGTAATATAATAAATTTTTTTTTTAAATCAATTAATTTTTCCCTGAGTATTCATTTCTTCAAGTAAGAAATCATTTTTATTGACCAAATTTCAATTTTTAGGTCAAAAACTGTATTAACCCTCGTAGGTCACTGTGGGTCAAAATGACCCCAGAATTTTTTTACGTAAGTTAAATAAAAAAGGATTTTTTAAAATAAAAAAGGTTTCCAAAATACCAGAATTGATCCACAAACCCCAAAGATTATTCTAAAAAAAAAAAAATTAAATTAAACGGATGGGGTAAAAAAAACCTCATTTATCTAAAAAGTGACCTAAACCATGTGTGACCTTTAAGGGTTAATTAAATTTTGCTACTTACAGATTTCAAAGGCTTTTGGCCTGAAAAGTGCAATTTGGTACATAAAAATGATTTTTATTTCATAAAGAAATGAATTGCCAGGGAAAAATGCATCGATTTAAAAAAAAAAATTATTACTTTACGATAAAAATTAAGCGAGTAATGCATGTTTAAAGTTCAGAAGCAGGCATTTTTCAATATATAACTTCAATCTGTTTTAAGACAAATTTGAGTAAAATCTTAAATTGACGATAACTTGCTTAAATTTCATTGGAAAAAGAAAAGTTTATTTTTCTTCTGGAGTGATTTTTCCCTGGCAATCAGATTTTTTACCTATTTATTAAAAATTTTATTTACCTAAAAAGTTATTTTGAAAATTTGGGGTATATAGCTCAGATACGAAAAACACGGTTTTTGACATAAAAGTGGCATAATCTTTTTGGCATCCATCGCCGATTTCGTGTTCACGTTTTTTTTTTGCATTTTATAGGGTTCAAACTACCAGAAAATCATGGTGGCTGTCGCGGCCTCGTAAATTTTTTTTTCTTTATTTTTGGTACTCATAAAAAGTACTTTCTCGTAGAAATGCACATATGCATGTATTTTAATATTTCAATAAAACTATTTTTTTACTACTGTATTTATTCTTACTTTTTTATTTTTTTTTCCCATTCTAATACAACTTGAAAATTATTATTGAAATATTTTTTTAAGCCTTCAATCTTTTACTTTCAATATTATAATAAAAAATACAAACATAGATAAAAAAAATGTGGTTCGTTTTAATTGAAATACTGCGCATAAAAACACGTTTAATAATAAAATAGTTACAAAAATTTTCAGACTTTCAGTTTGCCTCGGAAGGTAAACTACGATTTGAGGTATTCTTTATTTATAAGTAAAGGCCGTATAAAATTGTTTTGCGTTTCTGCCGGGATATACGTCCTTTCTGCCCACTTACCAGAAAACAAAATTTTTTACAGACCCTAGGTTCTGATAAAATAAAACGATATTTTTTGTCAAGTTTCGAAAAATCATCGATTAGTCTACAGGTTATTCAAGAATTAGAAAATTAAAATTTGATAGTTTACCTTTTTAACTGGACCATAAACTTCGAACTCTCTTCTTAATTTAGATTCTGATGTGTCATAATTCTATAACAGGTTAAATTTTATAATATTAATACAGTACTAATGTTCTATGTTTTTCTGCATTTCTCCCAGAGTTTTTTTTTTAGAGAATACTTTTTACAAATATATTTTTCTTTTAAGTTTATTTTAACTTCAAATTTATATTATTCAAGATTTTTCATTTATAATCTATTATAGGTATATATAAAATATTAATATTACATTGAAGATCTTTATGACATAATTTTCAACACACCCAAAGCCAATACTCACGGTGGGTCTGATCGCATGAGAAAAGAATTAAAATAATAAATGTTCTAGTTTTAATTTGATAATACATAACTGTTTCTGTAATATTGTTGGATATAAGATCTTTTTTTATTTATATCTTAATAAAAAAAGTATTCTCAAAGAACGAAAAGATTCTTTAGATTGCTTAAATGAAAAAGCCAAAAAAATAAAGCTTGCGTCGGATAAAAAATTTGCCAATTCCTTCATTGGTTTAAAGGTACTAATACCAGTACCACGTGTTGATCGCGGGAAGGGTGACTAACAAATTTACTTTCTATCAAATTAGAACAAAAAATGCAACATTAGAACGTGCATGTAGTTATATGCATGTTTCCATACTCTCTCTTCAGTCAGAAATGTTCTGATTTTTTACAAGGCATGCAAAAATGCATGTGTACAACAAAATGCATAAATAATAAATGGAATTATAAATAAAATAATATAGTCTGCACATCAAGATACAATATGCACGAGCTGTAATAAATAATCAAATTATGTACACTGACAATAGTAGGGTAAAGCAGCGCTCCCTTTATGAATAAGGCAGACATCTCAAGCGTTTAGTATAGCAGTTTTCTTTTTTTGGGAAGGATCTTTCCCAAATTTTTAGAAAACGCTTTTATTAAAATATAAAGAGAAAAAACAGCTTTTAATGAAATAATTGTCTTTAATATTAGTAAGCATTGCTTTACTATGATTTTTAAGACAAATAATTAATTTTAATTGTTGTATTTTTAAATTTATGTAATTTATATTTTAAAAAGGAATTAATTATTTAAATGAATTACAAAATACGTAAATGAATAATTTAATTAGTATAATAAAATTTATGATTAATTACAAAAAAAAAGGAAAAAAATATTTTTCATGTGTTTAATAAATAAATAAATTTACTAATACCTTGGTAATCATTTTATTTATAAAAAATTACATTTTTTATTTAATAAAAAAACTTAGATTTGCTTTTTAATGTTTAGTTTACATTTATATATATATAAAATAATTAATATCATACTCTTTAATAATGCAAAAGAATTTATATTTTAAAATTAAGAACAATCTTGTAAATACCCAATAATTCAAAATTAAATATTTTTTTTAAATTCCTACTTTTGTAATTTATGAATTAACTTACTCTAATAATATTATTATTTTTTATAATCATTCATTATAAATAAATATATAATGTTATTTTTATTTTTAAAACTTATTTAACTTCAATTTTTTTTGCATTGTAATTATTTTTACAGTTAAAAACATACACAAAATAGTACATACGTTATAGGAAGCTAAAAAAAATAATAAAAACTTACAATATAATAATTTTAGGATTATTATATACGTAAGAAAAACTTTAAAACAAATATTTTTGATTTAGTTTCTTTTTTAATCTACATAAAATATTATCGTAAGAGCCATTTTTTTTTTTTTTTTTTTATAGACTTAGTGCACAAAAATAAATAACATTAAAAAAAATTAAAATTAAAAGTTATTCTGATTATATTTTTAAAAACTATTAAATATAATAAACAATAAGCTTTTCTTTGCAAAATTATTTTATTGTCACAGTCGCGCAAATTTTCAGCAGAATAAAACCGCGTGTTTTTTTTTTTGTGAAGAACTGGTCCTACAAGTCGGTAAGGACGTCTTCTTTGTATCGGCTGGCGACATCTTTACAATTTTAAGAAAGCTGCTTTCCTTTTCGAGATTACAGCGATCCTAAAATATTAGTTAAATTTTATACTATTTTAGGGGAAGATTCTTTCCCAAAAGGGATATCTGATTCCCCGTACTATTGTCAGTGTAATAATCAAAACAAAAAATAATAAGTATTTGACTGTAGTGTGAAAATCTATACAATTATAATATGCATGTTAATTTTATGTAAATAATTATTAAATTTAATTTTCAATCATTAAAAAGTGCAATTTTTCTACAAAGCTACAATTTCTATAAAAATCGGATTCCAAAATAAAATAAACTGTAACTGACTGGAAATGATATGGAAGTTAACGGTTGTTTTAACTAGGACGGCAGTATTTTTAAACGGATGCATCTTCTGAAATTTATATAATTATTTTTATTATATACCCGGTGATTCAAAAAGACCAGCAAAACATAGTAAGATCTACATAGTAAGATCGTTATTGACGGTAAACTTTGAAAATCAGAATTTTTTAAATCCATTGCTATGAACTCGTTTATACTAAAGCCTGAGGATTTTCATAGTACAGAAGTTATATGAAATTTCCTGGAGAATCCAAATCTAAACTTATTTGACTCGTACGAGGTCATTTAGTGCGGGAAAATTCAAAAAAACTGTTGAAAATGATGAAAATCCGACTTTTGTATTTGAGGCATTTGGTGTGAGCTCGTTTACATCAAAGCCTAAAAAATATTTAAATAAAGAAAGTATGTAAAATTTCCCTGCGAATCCGAATGTTTCCTTATTTAAATCATTCGGAGTCATTTAGAGCGGGAAAATTCAAAAATCTGAAAAAAAATGAGAAAAATTGAGGAAAATTTACGATTTTTCGATTATTTTAGGGTCTGGGAAGTTCGATCGCATTTAGTTTGATATGGCATCCGAAAATATATATAAAAACACGCTTTTTCTGAGAAGCTTAATAAAAAACTCGGATATACAATTTTTCTGTAGCTTCCGTAAAATACCCTGTGAATTTATCGATTTTCCGGCTCCCCGTGTAGGAATTTTCAAAAATTAATGGCAGGACTGGATTTCTGAGGAAATTTTACTATAGTACCTCTTTTTTCATAATTTTTAATCGTTTCTAGAAGGAATGGCATTTAAAAGATTGAAGAATGAGCGGCTAAGAAAATGAAAACGTGTTTTTTTTTCAAAAATTCGCCCTGGGCTTAATTTTCAATATTAAGGGCTAAAATTTGGGGACATAGTCCATTTTGGATAGGTAATTGGCAAAAAAAAACTTTTTAGCCTGTTTCAGCGACCCAACCTGGAAACTTTTGCTGAAATCATTAAGAATTACTCTAATAAAAAGACTAGAATTATAGTATTGTTTTCCATTTATGCTGAGCATCGCGAGACCAACACGAAAAGTATTACACTAATAGAAAGTAGTAAGGTAAATATAGTAAGGCAACATTAAAAGTATCACTTGTGAGTTCAAATGCATAAGATTTCTATATTATGCATGTTTATTAGGAAGGGTGGAATGAGTTCGTCTTTATTTTTCTGGTCCCCCGCGATAAGTAACGGCTTTTACGCGCTGTTTATGCAGTTTATAAGCGTAAAGTTTTATATTTTTTTTAGTTTAAACATTCCACAAAACAAAAAAGTAATCATTATTTTTATATTCTGATGATAAATAAAACTATTTAAAAAATTTTTACATATTTTTTATATACCGAATTTTAAATAACATAAGAATATTTGCTCTAGGAGAAATAGATAAAAAGAATATATAATAAAATTACAATTCTTGCTACAAAAAGTGTTTTGAATGGATCTGCGGTTGCATTAGGTATACCAGCTGGATCCCACACAGCTATTTCTTGCTCAAGTTTGTACGCAACCTGCTCATTTCTTTCTCTTCGCCTTCTTTCTAATCTTTCTTCTCTTGTTTCAACTCTGACTGGTGGTGGAGTTTCCTTGGGATCCTAATATATTAAATAAAAATTTTTAAAACTTAATAATTAAGAAAGATATATTAATATTTTAAGCTTAATACTAAATGTAATATAGAAATTATAAAGCATAAATATATTTATTTTAATTTATAAGTTTAGAAAGAGAGAACACGAGGCCGTCACTGATCATTTTCTACTTGCGAAGATTGATGTCCAGCCATTTTTTTGCAATAAAATCCCAAACTTGGTCGATATGGTTTTCATTATCGAAGAAAAGTATACTTTTAATTATTTATTTGGCGAGTTTAATCTCATTCCTTTTTTCATCTCTCTCTCTCTCTCTTAAAAACCTAAATACTAGGTCAATATTTTAGGTCCTATTATAAATAATCCTAATCTCGTTGCGATAGAAAAGTGTAACGACGTTTAATAAGAAAAAATTGCATTGATTAGCGAATATTTCGCATATATATTCTTTGTAAAGTTAGCTTTAGTTAATAAGAATAAAATATAAATATTAGTTCTGACATTCAATTCTAATAATTTTGAATAAAACAATTGATGCTGGTTTTATGACATCATTGATTAATAATTTTAGTAATTACAATTGGCTAACGATGTCATACGTATGTTCAGTATTTCATAAGAGTAAATTTTTATTTCAGCAAAAGTATGTATTCCTAATAAATATAAATTATAAGTTTTGGGCCATAAATGTTGTGAGATGATATTATATGGCCTAAGCTAAGTAAATTTTTATTTCAGCAAAAGTATAAATTTCTAATAAATATGTTATAACTTTTGGGCCATAAATGTTGTGAGATGAAATTATATGGCCTAAGCTAAGTAAATTTTTATTTCAGCAAAAATTTACAGTAAACGGATAATTTTTCTTACTCAGCTTTTTCATATTGGGCTCACAAGCTGTACTTTAAATATAATTAGCTTATATTATAAAAATGTATTATCTTCAGAAACTGCTTAACTTGCCAGGCCCCTAAATAACCATTTTATCGGTGGGAAATTAAAATAAAATAAAAGAAATCGTTTTTATTTATAGATTATATGCAAAATATTTATTATTGATGGGATAGAGCTATTATGGGGGTAACTACTTTTTAGTAGTTTTCCTTTTTTTACTCATTATTCTCTTTTAAAAAAAAATGTCGATTTACAAATAGGTAGTTTTTAGGAAGATCACGTTAACGAATATTGTTACTATTATAATCCTTAAAGTCATATTTCAAAAACTGTTTTATAATTACTGGCTTACAGATTACTCGTTTACTGGTTATTTAGGGGCCTAAGTTAAGCAGTTTCTGAAGATTATACTTTAATTATACTTTAGTTTAGTAAATTTTAAAAAAAATTACAAATTTAATAAGTATCAGTATTTTGAAATCTACTTTTACTTAAATTAAATTTTTACTTAGCTTAGGCCATAAAATTCAGCTCACAACATTTATGACTCGAAAGTTTAAGAATTAATAATAACATAAGATATTAAAGATAATAGTTTTAATTTTCTTTTAAAAATAATTAATAAAAATGGTAAATAGTTAAGAAAAAATTAAACCTGATTAGAATGAATCATAAAGTTGTATCTTTTAGTTTTTTATAAGTAAATAGAACTAGGGAAAACAAACTTCAAGACTTCAGAATTTCAAGTTCCCAGATTAATACAGAAACTTAAACTAAAAGTAATATACCTTTGTTCGGTTATCGATAATAATTAAAATTACAATAAAAAATGTTTCAGAGACAAAAAAAGAACTGCAACATTTAGACTAATTCAGTTGCTTTTTTGTAGTTCTATTAATTCATTGAAACCTGCAAAGAAATAATTTTGGCCTATATCTGGTTCAGAATTATTAATACTGATTATAAAGTCTTATGCGAGCTATCCGAAGATTAGTTATTTTTAATATTAGATGTTTTGAACCTGATCAGGTTATAATTTAAGATTAATGAATAATTATAGTCAACAGGTTCTAATGAATAAATAGAACTACTCAAAAGCAACACAACTAATTTAATTAATGCATTTCTTGTTTTGGTTCTGGAGTATTTGTTCATATAATTATATATTATCAATAACCAAGACAAGATGTTACTTATAGCTTAAAAATTTATGTTTAAAATTAAAAACCTGAATAGTATGAATCATCAAGTTTGTATCTTTTAGTTTTAATAAGTAAATAGAACTAGAGAAAACATACTTTAATACTCCAGTATTACAGGATCCCAGTTTGATACAGAAACTTTTAAACTAAAAATAACATCTTGTTTCGATTATCAATAATAACTAAAATAAATAAAATTTTCGGATAGCTCATATAAGACTCTATAATCAAAATTAATAATTCTGAACCAGATACAGGCCAAAATTATTTCTCTGCAGGTGTTTTGTTAAATTTCTACAAAAAAAAATTTTTTATTTTTTTTAGAAACTATGTTTTTACACCTTCTAATTAAGATTTCTCTAAAACTACTCGACTGATTTTAATTTTTTTGGTATAATTTTTTTTACTGTAAGTTCCTTTACGCAAAAAAAAAATTAATAATTTAATAACTAAAAGTACCGAAAAAATTTTTCCAAAACTTCAAAGTCGTTTTACTCGAAACAACGTCTTTGAAAACCATGTACACGATTGCGCGATAACTTCAGCACCGATTTACTTTAAATTTACTAAGCAACTTAATAAATGCAATAATTTCAGGATGACGTCGAGTTTTTTTTTATGTTCTTAAAAAATTTTTACAGCTGCTTTTTCCCGAAAATTGTATGCTTTTTTTTCATTTTAACTTTGTGGAGCCGCCATTTTGTTCCTAATTAATTTTTTTGAAAAAACTCGACGTCACCCCGAAATTACGGGTTTTAAGTCTTACCAATTTTTTTTTTTTGTATGTTTTAAATTAAGTCAAGATATCCTGTACATAACTTTGGATTTTTTTTTTTTCAGAAACGCAAGCACACCTCTCTCACGTAAAAATGACGTCACAAAAAACAAAAAAAAATTTTTTTTTTCAATTATTAATATGTTTCTAAACAATAAAAAAAATTTGATTAAAATATCTCTATCTGTTATTTCACAATCTTACCTTGAAAATCAGCTAAAATATTGACATATTTAGGTAAAACGACCCTTAATAAAGTTCAGTTTTTAACCGATAATTCGTTGTTCTTATTAAATTCCTTAAATATCATGGGTAAGTTTATTAATTTCTGTTTATCTATGTATTTATTACTAATAATCATAGCCATTAGACCCTTAACAAGTGGTACCTAAGTACCGGTTACCTTTTTTTATCACAAAAATTACAATCGAAGTTTTGATTTTTTTTTCTTGTTTAAACTTGAAATTAAACTTCAAGAGACTGCTATATAGACGATTTTAGTGTAAAAAAAACTCAAAAAGGCATCCCAACTTGTGACTTTATTTCTGCATAGATTTACTTAATTTTTGGATAAATATATTCATAAGACCCTATTTTGTCGGGTACAGAGCGTTTTTGCAAAATATTTAACCGAAAATATCATTTATTGTTAATTTTCGCAACCCTGATATTCAAAAAATATTGCATTTCCCAAGTAGAAAAAAAATTACACAGAAGCAAAATTTGCAAAATAAAACTCTATACCCGCCTAGATAAGTCTTGTAAATATTTTTATTTAAAAAAAAATAGTTTTTATTACAAAATAAAGCCATAAGTTGGGATAGCGCAAATAAAAATATTGTCAATTTTTCCCCGCCATATTTCTATAGGAGAGCCACCTATATCTCTGATTAGTCAACAATGTACTACGGGCTAGAGAAATGAACAGGAACAGATGAACCTGAACTCTGTTGTAGTATTTTTTTAATATTATTTTCATTTTATAATAATAAATATTGCTTATTTTGTAATTAATAAAGTTGCGATTTAAATAATTTAAATTTTGATTTTCTTAGTTTATTGTTAAATAAAAAATTTTGTCAATAAATTCAAAATATTCTTTAGAGAGAAGATGTTAAATATTCATAGGTTGTGAATTTTATTCAAATTGATATTTGAATAAATATAATTTCTCCAAGTTGGTTGTTCTGCAAGAATAATAATTTTTACTTTATAGAGTTGAATTTAAAAAATGTCGATTTTCATGGCGTAAATAAATAGCATAAAATTGGAGTCGTTTTTTGGTCAAAAAAATTAAGTTTTAGTTAATAATGATACAATTATTACAAAAAATTTATGTTTTACAAATTGATATAATTAATTGGGATGATAATATAAAGTAATGTAAGAAATAAACTAATAAACTCTCATTTGAATCTGATGACTATTATGATGACCCAAAGATTCAATAATGTAATCAAAATTTTCATTTTTTAAAAATAGTTTCATGATTTAAAATATATTTAATTTTTCTACTTATATTTTCTCTACTTTATTGTTTTTATGACCGGACAAAAGTAGAGAATAATTTTTTATAAAAGCAACACTTTTTGGAATTGGAATTCCTGAGACAAACAATATGTGTTCATCACTTATTGTATCTGGATTATAGTTATCAAGATTAAAAAATATAACACTAATAGTTGATATAAAAAAAAATAATAATAAAAGCCCTTGAAAATAATAGAATAAGGTGAAGTGCAAAGTGGTCAATAATTGCCAATATTAAGCAACAGCATGCGTTATTTATCATGAATTGTGTCAGAACTTGCTTATGAATTATATATCATATGTATTTTAGTGCTAAAGCCAAACAACAGTTACATTCAAAATTTCAAATTTAATAAGTAACATTTTTCTAATATCAATTAAAATTTTGGAATAATTTTTAACCAATTCTACAGAATTTTCTTAAGTTTCTACTAGATTTCTTTGGTTGGAATTTTCTCGCATAAGATAATCCTGCATGTATGATTTATTTGACCATTAGCATAACTATATTAACTGCCTTTAAAACACCAATTTCTTTAACGATATGGCCCACATCTAATATATTCTCAGCATCGAGCTACAGTAAGATGGTTAAAAATATATTCTGTTTGTTTCAGGTGATCTCAGATGATATGCAAATAAATATCATCAACTGAATTTAAATACTAATAAGTTTTTTGTATAGCTTCTATATCGTTTTTTTCTCTGATAAATTATATTATCATATCATTTTGTATTTCAATAATGAACAACATTTTTGTGAATTTAAACTAAAATCTAAATATTATGAAAAGATATAAAAATATTTATCCTAGTCAACAGTTTGTGCGAATATAACGAAGTTATTTTAAATTTATGGTTATAATTTAAACAATATATTCTTTAAAATAATTGAAATAATAACAACCTTTACGAGCAAGTTCTTGATTTAATTTATTGAGATGTTGATAAAGTCCAAGCTTTCGACTCACATGCAGTCTTTATCAAGGCTAAAATATACAATTATGATAGAATACTATAAAATTTAAAAAAATATAAAAATAATTAAAAAACTTACAATATGATGTTAAATAGTTAAATTAAATATCGTAAAATTTTGACATTGATAAAAACTTTTCTTAATCCTAATCATTACATTATATTTAATTAAAAATACTGTATAAAAAGTCACTTTATAATCAAAAATATTAAATAAATTACAAATTAAAAAACAAAAAGTTAAATCAATCTTAGTATGTATTGATGATGATTTTTTCTGCTGTTATTGTTGTCTGAAAATCAGCTGATAATTTTAAAATTTGTCAAAAAACATATATGTGTAGACATCTACATTTCAGGATGTTAATTAAAAATCATAATACAAAATGATGATAAAGTAGAATATCAATATAGCAACAAATATTCATAAGCTTTTTTTCATTTTATGGATGTTTAGACAAATATGGTTTAAACAATTTTTCAGAGTCCCCTTGCTCATTTATGGTGTTCCTATAAATATTGATATATAAAACTTCACTAGTGTTCCTCTTGTGGTAATTTGACTCATGATCAAGAATTTTAAACTTTTGCCAAGAAAAATTATGTCTGGTCCTATTAAAATGTGTTAAAACAACTTTATCATCACTAGTGTTTTTTTGTTGTTTTTCTTGATCACCATTGTTTTCAGTATAATTTGGGGGTTTTTCAATAACAACACGTCTTTGTGGTCTCTTACGGGGTATATCAGTTTCATTTTGGTCTTTTTCTTTTTTTATCAATGCATCAATGGGTGCTTTATGCTCACCAAGTCTTATGCCCACTTCTCTTTTGGTTTCACCAACATAAGTAGCTGGACATTCTGAGCAATCTAATTTATAGACAACGCCAATTTGTTTTTCTTTAGGAATTTTATCCTTAGCTTTTATTATTATGCTGTTGTCACTTAAGTTATTTACAATTTTTGGTATAGCTAGTATATTGTGTCTCTTGCAGCATTTGTTCATGTCATCATAGAAACCATCAACAAAGGGGACACATAATTTTGGTTTCTTTATACTAATAGCTTTTTGAATGGAAAATAGTATAGCAAACAATAATGACATTATTGACATTATAAAGAAACCAAAATTATTTGTCCCCTTTGTTGATGGTTTCTATGATGACATGAACAAATGCTGCAAGAGACACAAAATACTAGCTATACCAAAAATTGTAAATAACTTAAGTGACAACAGCATAATAATAAAAGCTAAGGATAAAATTCCTAAAGAAAAACAAATTGGCGTTGTCTATAAATTAGATTGCTCAGAATGTCCAGCTACTTATGTTGGTGAAACCAAAAGAGAAGTGGGCATAAGACTTGGTGAGCATAAAGCACCCATTGATGCATTGATAAAAAAAGAAAAAGACCAAAATAAAACTGATATACCCCGTAAGAGACCACAAAGACGTGTTGTTATTGAAAAACCCCCAAATTATACTGAAAACAATGGTGATCAAGAAAAACAACAAAAAAACACTAGTGATGATAAAGTTGTTTTAACACATTTTAAAAGGACCAGACATAATTTTTCTTGGCAAAAGTTTAAAATTCTTGATCATGAGTCAAATTACCACAAGAGGAACACTAGTGAAGTTTTATATATCAATATTTATAGGAACACCATAAATGAGCAAGGGGACTCTGAAAAATTGTTTAAACCATATTTGACTAACATCCATAAAATGAAAAAAAGCTTATGAATATTTGTTGCTATGTTGATATTCTACTTTATCATCATTTTGTATTATGATTTTTAATTAACATCCTGAAATGTAGATGTCTACACATATATGTTTTTTGACAAATTTTAAAATTATCAGCTGATTTTCAGACAACAATAACAGCAGAAAAAATCATCATCAATACATACTAAGATTGATTTAACTTTTTGTTTTTTAATTTGTAATTTATTTAATATTTTTGATTATAAAGTGACTTTCTATACAGTATTTTTAATTAAATATATGTAATGATTAGGATTAAGAAAAGATTCTTATCAATGTCAAAATTTTACGATATTTAATTTAACTATTTAACATCATATTGTAAGTTTTTTAATTATTTTTATATTTTTTTAAATTTTATAGTATTCTATCATAATTGTATATTTTAGCCTTGATAAAGACTGCATGTGAGTCGAAAGCTTGGACTTTATCAACATCTCAATAAATTAAATCAAGAACTTGCTCGTAAAGGTTGTTATTATTTCAATTATTTTAAATACTCTCCTTGTTATCGAGCGATACAATAAATTTTGAATATTAATTAATATTCATTATTAGTTAATATATTCTTTGTTTTAGGCTTAAAATAATCTTAGAATAACATCTTATCGCATTCTGGATTATGCAGTTTGAAACAAAAAGATAAACACATCTGATATTAAATTAAATTTTTTTATTTTTTTTAATTTTAGTTTTGGATTTAATTTTATTATGGAAACATATATGTCAAATTTCAGCAGAGGCAACGTATCCATCAACAAGGCAAGTAGTGAAACATTTTTCGTTGACTTGACTACAAAGACAGCAGCCTAATTAAATTTGTCCAAACAAAAATTGCAAAGGAAATATTTTATGTATATTATGATAAACATAATTTTTAGTACATGTGGTCCAAATTTTTTTTTAAACTTATTGCTTTATGTTATGAAGAGAGTTTGTGGGTTTTCAAGATCCATAGATTTCATATTAACAAGTTTTACATTGTTTTTTATTACTGCGTATAAAAGTATTATTTAAAAATACATCCGAAATGACCTAACGCTTTGGCAGAGATACTGTTTTTTTTTTTTTTTTTTTAGGTAGAGATACTGTTACGTATAAGAAGATGCTCTAAATTAAACATACATACTGGAAATAATTATCATTTTTTCCAATATTTCACCAATGACTCGTATAATTCAGTTTCTCTAATGAAAATCAAAACAGTGCAATGTACTTAATTATACATAGTATTCCAATAGTCCAAGTGTAATTAATATGTAATTAAGATGCAGAAGGTTAGCATCATAACTAAATAATAACAAGCCTGCCTGCTTTAACTTTGGAAATTATAAATTAAACTTTTTTTATAAATTTCAATATTTTCAAGATCATCCAAATTAATGTTAAAAATTTTTGCTATAATATGTTACCTTTCATGTAAATCCTTATTTGGAGGATTCATCAACCAGTAGTGACGAGTAGTAATTTTTAAAAATATTTTAAAGCAATTGAAAAATAGCAACAAGAAATACCGCAACAAGTTCATACTTAGCATATATTGATTGGCACGATAAAAATGAGTGGATAGTATGCGTAGACACAAATAATTTTTAGTTACATACATGAACAATGGATTAAAATATAAGAGCAAATGCTGAATCTGAAAATTATAGACAAAATTATGAGTGTTTACTTATTTTTTAAACTAGATTTATTTCTCAAACATAAATTGAAACTGATAGATGAAAACGCTTTATTGAATGTGAAGCTTTGGCATTAAAATTAAAAATTAATGATACCACAAAATAAGTTAAGAATTAAGTACTCAGTATTAAGATGAAAGTAAAAAATAGCAGAAAGGCAATTTAGATAAATTAAATGATATGCACTGATTTTTAAGAGATTGAAAAGAATTTGATAATTTATCGAGAACTCGAGAGGTATAAGAGATGTTAACTTTAGAATATCTAGACCTAGAATAGCTATATTATTATTATTTAGAATAGCTATATTGTATAATGCATCAACAAGAAAAATAATACAAACTGATCAGTGGTGAAGATACAAAATAAGAAATAGATGACAAAAGCTCGAACGCTATATTGGATGCTTTCAAAGGTGGACATACAGCTGATGATATTTTACATCAGAGGCTTTAAGGTTGAATCTGGTAGATAGGAAAGACCCCCCAACCTAAAAATTGATTTTTAATCATAATACTTATAAACTGCAATTTTTTAATAAACTATTTTTTCAATTTGATTTATTATTTCGCAAATTTAAGGAAAATAATTTTTTCCTTATCAAAAAGTTATTTAATCATTAATTATTTACAAATATTTCTCTAATACTTTTAAATTCCCGCGTTTAAAAAACACCTGAATCTAACTTAAGAAATCAAAAAAATATTTTTACAAATAACATTATTATTGATTAAATATTTTTGAAAATATTATTATAAATAACAAAAACTATTTTAAAATATGATAAAATGTTTTTTAAATTTTAGAACAAATTATAAAATTGATTAATTTTTATTTTTTTAGGAATATAAATATTGCAGAAGATTATTGTTAAAAGATATGGATAAATTTAATAAAGTTGAATTTGTAAATAATAGAGGCTCATTATAATTTTACGTTATTCAAGTTATTGCCATATATATACCACATGGAGAACAAATACTAGTAAAAGAATTTAGCAATTTAACACGGTTCTTTTTTTGGTTTATAGAAACTAGTTCATGGACATGTTTTTGGCCCAGTAATTCATCTGATGCTTTTACTGCATTTTTTTGAGTTCATTACTAAATAAATAAATCAATTACTATTGTCGGAGAACCTTATAAAGAATTAAATCATAAGAACTGTAATATTTGTAGTAACTTGATCTATTATTGGATACCCTGGCAAAGGTTTGCATGCAGAACTGAGCAAAATAATTTACCCTGTCCAAGTGATTTTTTGGCCCAAATTTTTTTTTAAATTAATGATTGATTAATATGGGAATAAAAAATCCCTATTAGACTGATGGACAAGACCATTTAGTTGACTAAACAGGAGACATTAACTTATTTTTAGGTTCAAAAATCGTATCCTGTCGCGTTGTCCTTCATCTTTTTACCCCCTCCAAGTAATTTTTTGACCTAATTTTCTTTTTAAATTAATGCTTGATTAATATAGAAATAAAAAATCCCTATTAGATTGATGGACAAGACCATTTAGTTGACGAAACAGGAGCCGGTAACTTATTTTTATTGTAAAAAACGTATCTTCACAGGCTCACCATAATTTTTTTACCCCCTCCAAGTAATTTTTTGGCCCAAATTTTTTTTTAAATTGAAGCTTGATTAATATGGAAATAAAAAATCCCTGTAAGATTGATGGACAAGACCATTTAATTGACAAAACAGGAGACATTAACTTATTTTTAGGGTCGAAAATCGTATCCTGTCGCGTTGACCTTTATTTTTTTACCCCGTCTAAGTGATTTTTTGGGCCAAATATTTTTTTAAATTAATGCTTGATTAATATGGAAATAAAAAATCCCTATTAGATTGATGGACAAGACCATTTAATTTACAAAACAGGAGACATTAACTTATTTTTAGGGTCGAAAATCGTACCCTCTCGCGTTGACCTTTATTTTTTTACCCCGTCCAAGTGATTTTTTGGGCCAAATATTTTTTTAAATTAATGCTTGATTAATATGGAAATAAAAAATCCCTATTAGATTGATGGACAAGACCATTTAATTTACAAAACAGGAGACATTAACTTATTTTTAGGGTCGTAAATCGTATCCTGTCGTGTTGACCTTCATTTTTTTACCCCGTCCAAGTGATTTTTTGGGCCAAATTTTTTTTTAAATTAATGCTTGATTAATATGGAAATAAAAAATCCCTATTAGATTGATGGATAAGACCATTTAGTTGACGAAACAGGAGCCGGTAACTTATTTTTATTGTAAAAAACGTATATCTTCACAGGTTCGCCATAATTTTTTTACCCCCTCCAAGTAATTTTTGGTCCAAAATTTTTTTTGGGGTGAGGGGTGGGGATGGGGAATTTTTTTTGTTTAATAATTGCATTAACATTAAAATTAAAAAAAAAAATTTTTTTTTTAATTTTTCTAAGTCCCCATGTTCCGCGGGTACTTGAATTAACCCGGGAAATGGGGTAGAGGATGTTATTTTGGGTTAAAAATTGTATTGATAATCAAAGAAGAAAAAAAAAATTTTTTCGAAAAAGCTATTATTATTAAAGAGCTACTATTATATTACAAGAATTTGCTATCCAGGGGCCCATTGGGTCCGATCAGAAGAAAATGATATCTCGCTGTACAAATCGATTCCCAGGGATAAAAATGGACTATAAAGGTAAAAAATGGGTTTAAAAATATATGTTCATATGTAAATTAAATCGCTGGGCCAAATTTTCTTTTTTTCAGAATTTTTTTCTTACCTTATTATTTATGTATTAAATTGACGTTTAATCGAAATTTCAAAGAAATATTTATTTGCCCACCTAGGCGTAGAACGAGTGCAGAAAATTTTTTGCAAAGTTTTACGCCCGGGAGGGCAAAAAATTAAATTTCAGCAAAAGTATAAATTCCTAATAAATATATTATAAATTATTAGAATAATATTTTATCATCCAATGATAATTGAATAAATATGATAAATTGTATTTTATCGGTCTTTACGGACAATATTATTATTCATCAATTACAAATTAATGCAATTTAATGAATAATATTTTAAACTTGCTTTATTGTTAATGATCGCCAATAGCGTGTATCCATTAACAGCAGTTTAATAAATTTTTCTAAATTAAAAATAAATTTTTAATTTAATTTTGTTTCTTAGATGTTAAGAAAAAAATCTTTGAGAAAAAATAAATGTCTCATCAGTGCCAACGAGGATCGAACTCGTGATCTTCTATTTGCCGGATAGACGCTTTAGCCAACTAAGCTACGGCACGAGACGACACTCGATGATACCAATGATACACTTATTCTCTCTCAAAGAAGGCAACTATTCGACCCAGTGCCAGAATTATATATTATTAGAATAATATTTTATCATCCGATGATAATTGAATAAATATGATAAATTGTATTTTATCGGTCTTTACGGACAATATTATTATTCATCAATTACAAATTAATGCAATTTAATGAATAATATTTTAAACTTGCTTTATTGTTAATGATCGCCAATAGCGTGTATCATATTTATCATACAATTTATCATATTTATTCAATTATCATCGGATGATAAAATATTATTCTAATAATATATAATTCTGGCACTGGGTCGAATAGTTGCCTTCTTTGAGAGAGAATAAGTGTATCATTGGTATCATCGAGTGTCGTCTCGTGCCGTAGCTTAGTTGGCTAAAGCGTCTATCCGGCAAATAGAAGATCACGAGTTCGATCCTCGTTGGCACTGATGAGACATTTATTTTTTCTCAAAGATTTTTTTCTTAACATCTAAGAAACAAAGTTAAATTAAAAATTTATTTTTAATTTAGAAAAATTTATTAAACTGCTGTTAATGGATACACGCTATTGGCGATCATTAACAATAAAGCAAGTTTAAAATATTATTCATTAAATTGCATTAATTTGTAATTGATGAATAATAATATTGTCCGTAAAGACCGATAAAATACAATTTATCATATTTATTCAATTATCATCGGATGATAAAATATTATTCTAATAATATATAATTCTGGCACTGGGTCGAATAGTTGCCTTCTTTGAGAGAGAATAAGTGTATCATTGGTATCATCGAGTGTCGTCTCGTGCCGTAGCTTAGTTGGCTAAAGCGTCTATCCGGCAAATAGAAGATCACGAGTTCGATCCTCGTTGGCACTGATGAGACATTTATTTTTTCTCAAAGATTTTTTTCTTAACATCTAAGAAACAAAATTAAATTAAAAATTTATTTTTAATTTAGAAAAATTTATTAAACTGCTGTTAATGGATACACGCTATTGGCGATCATTAACAATAAAGCAAGTTTAAAATATTATTCATTAAATTGCATTAATTTGTAATTGATGAATAATAATATTGTCCGTAAAGACCGATAAAATATATTATAACTTTTGAGCCATAAATGTTGTGAGATGAAATTTTATGGCCTAAGCTAAGTAAAATTTAATTTCAGCAAAAGTATATTTCAAAATACTGATATTGATTAAATAAACAATATTTTTAAAACTTTAATAAATTAAAGTATAATTAAAACTAAGTTAAGTCTTATTGTAGCTTCCTAATCTCACAAATTCATCTGAATCTGAACTTTTGGGGTACAGAAAAAAAGGGTTTTGAGATTAAAATTTATTTAATTTCGTAATGGATCTACTTTTATTATATAATTAAACATTCGGCCCATAAATGTTGCGAGATGAAATTTTATGGCCTAAGCTAAGTAACATTTAATTTCAGCAAAAGTGTAAATTCCTAATAAATATATTATAACTTTTGGGCCTTAAATGTTATAAGATGAAATTATGTGGCCTAAGCTAAGTAATAATTTAATTTAAGCAAAAGTATAAACTCCTAATAACTATATTATAACTTTTGGGCCATAAACGTTGTGAGATGAAATTATATGGCCTAAGCTAAGTAAATTTTTATTTCAGCAAAAGTATTAATTCCTAATAAATATATTATAGTTTTTGGGCCACAAATGTTGTGAGATATACAGCTTTTTCACGTTGAGCTCACAGGATGTACTTTAAATATAATTATCTTATATTATAACAATTTATTATCTTCAGAAACTGCTTAACTTGCCAGGCCCCTAAATAACCAGTAAACGGCGTGAATGCAAATTGTATCAATAATTATCTATTATAAAAAAGTTTGTGGGCTCTATGGAGATCGCCATCTTGTGTCAACAGTTTATTAGCCTTCAACAGTTATTTTCGCACTTTGAGTGTCCAGGATATGCCCAGGCGGGTTTTTTGGGTCGCTATTCAAGAATTTTGACTCCTTTTTTGTGATGAAATATTGTTTAATAATGAAAAAGAAGTCGAAATTCTTGATTAGTGATTAAAAAACCTATATGGGCATATCCTGGATGCTAAAAGTACGAAAATATCAAAAACATACCCTTTTCGGGGGTATTTTTAGCCGATTTGGGGGTAAATTTTTAATTATTTATTAAAAAGAAGTCGAAGTTCTTGATGAGCGACCCAAAAAAGCTAGATAGGCCTATCCTGGATGCTAAAATTACGAAAAGAGCAAAAATACCCCTTTTAGGGATAGTTTTAGCTATTCTAAGGGTAAAATATTTTTTATTTATGAAAAAGAAGTTGAAATTCTTGATCAGCGACCCAAAAAACCCGTATGGTGCAAATCTGAGCGCTCAAAGTGCAAATATGTAAAAAAAACCCTTTTTGGGGGTAGTTTTTGCAAATTTAAGGGTGAAGCCCCCATTTCTTTACAATGACCCCGATTTTCGTGTTCAGCGACCCAAAAAACCTATAGTAGAGCAAATCTTGTGTTGGTCAGTGAAAATACAACCAAACCCGTATTTTGACTGGAGTAATTCTAGACCTAATCTGGTGGTTGTGGGTGGTTGCCAGTAACAATGCACCCTCCCCTTCCCGTAATATGACTAGAATATACCAATTATTAAAGATATTAATGATTGGGGCAAAAAATGATCAGGGTATCCATTAAAAGTGAATTAATTTTATAATAAATATATTAAGAGTTCTAGGCTTTATTATTCTATATAGGATAACCTTTTTAATTATTTAGTCATTCCTTACCTTCAGAGCGAAATTAAGGAGTACATAAAAAATCACTAACAATAAGTATAATCTATTATATAAAAATTGATGGGCTTTATGGGGGCCTCCATCTTGTGGACAATATAAAGACCAATCAAATTGTTTGTTTACAAATTTGAATTTTTCTATTTTCTTTATAGGTTATAACCTATATTTCTTTGATATTTTTTAAATAAAGCTAAGGGGATATTATAATGCGGGCGAACAACGTGAGCCCGCTATAGTCTAGTATATTATAAAATTAATTCACTTTTAATGGATGCCCTGATAATTTTTTACCCTGTATTATAATAACATCGTTTTTATATTTGTATTTTAGCTTTTGTTTGAAAATTAAACCAGGTTTAATTTAAAATTCAATCAATTGGTTGAATATTCACCCAAACCAGCTCAGTACACTGAGAAAATTATACAATTGTGACAATGATATCATATAATCATATTTGTACGATTATACATGTAATCACCATGATGATATTATATCATCAGGACAATATTATTCTGTAATCCTGACAATTATATGCATATCATTGGGGCAATTATACATATAATCCTCCTGATGATATCATATAATCAAGGCAATTATATTTAATTTTTTGTTTTTTTTTTTCAAAAGATTTATTTTTTGGGTATATGAAGAAACTCATAGATATTTAATTATGTATTTTTACCTAATTTATTATTTATTAAAGTTTTTTTAAAGATTTTTAAAGATTTGAATTTTTATTATTTTTATCTTTGGTATTTTTGTTAATTTTTTTATAATTTAAAATAAATTTTTTTTAAACTTTTTTTGAATTCGAATTTTGCGCGGTGTATTGTTTTATATTTCAACCGCTAGATGCTAAGGTCTTTTCTCTCGCAAGTGTCAAAAATACGTTCCAGTTACTATATAAGGACCGAGAATATAATACTCAATAAGAATGATGATCGGCGAGCGCTCGTTATTTCTCTATAATGCATATGCGATTAGATTAGATTAGGGTTATACGGTATCGACAATTGATAACGAACGAAAGCGTGCGAGCGAAAAAAAAATTAACAAAAATACCAAAGATAAAAATAATAAAAATTCAAATCTTTAAAAATCTTTAAAAAAACTTTAATAAATAATAAATTAGGTAAAAATACATAATTAAATATCTGTGAGTTTCTTCATATACCCAAAAAATAAATATTTTGAAATAAAAAAAAACAAAAAATTAAATATAATTGTCTTGATTATATGATATCATCAGGAGGATTATATGTATAATTGCCCCAATGATATGCATATAATTGTCAGGATTACAGAATATTATTGCCCTGATGATATAATATCATCAGGGTGATTACATGTATAATCGTACAAATATGATTATATGATATCATTGTCACAATTATATAATTTTCTCAGTGTATGATCAAAAAATGTATCAATAAAAAAGATATCAAATAAAAAATATCCACGAAAATCCATAAAATTATTTTTGTTTGTAACGCTTTTAAGGGTTGGTAGGGGGTTGAAAAAATGTGACATGGTGTTACATGGGGTACTTGGGTACCCTAAAAATGGAATTTTAAGCTTTACGTTTTTTTTTAACAACCCCTATGGTGGTTTTTATACAGTACTGAATAACTATTAGTGAAAAAAACCTGTAAAAAACCTAAAAACTCATGTTGGACTCAGAAAAAGGAATTTTTTATTTTTATTTTTTTTAAGTTCTTGTTTCAAAAAAAATGAAAATGAGCCATTTATATCTCTTTCACACCATATTTCATATTAAAATTCATGTAAATTCATATTGTATTCCATATTAATATGAGTTTTATTTATAACTATCATATTCGCGCTATTATCAGGGCTATTATATTGAGCAATTCATGCCTAAGGTACATCTTTGGAGTTTGTATCTACACTATTCTGAATATCTGACCTCAACTTTTGTTAAGTACATCCCTAAAGAAACAGCTAGAGGTGAGCTAATAACACGCGAACTAAATGTACCTGAACTCAATAAATGATCCTTCATTTCAGGTTCAAGGAACAAAAAGCTGGAACTCCCTCCCCTCCGCAATACGATTCCTTCATTTAATTGATTCATTCAAAACAGGTTTATGCAAATATTTAAGAAACATAAATCATACTTAAGACGATTCAGTCTTTTAAAGAGTAAATAGTGAGCTGTTTTACTGAGAGATTGAGATGACTTGTTGTTCTAATTGTTATTTATAGTTATATTATTTATTTACTTAATTATCTACTGACTGATAAAACTAAACGTACCAAATTCAATTGGCTAAAATTAATTATATAATTAATGCTATGCCTACTACAACTCACTGCTACCATGATATTTCTCTATAAATATTACTTTTTTCTTTTGATTATTTATTTATAAAATATTTTTTTTAACAGAGTATATTATAGTTATATATGTTATAAAATATGTATCATATTTTGTAAATGAGCAAATAAAATTATAGTACAATACAATACAATAATATAGTTTTTTTTTCATATACGAAATATGAAATAAAAATCAGATATGAATATGGAAAAATTATCCTTGGCTGTTATATTTCCCCAATTTTGGATAGAATATCTTAATTTTTCTTAACAGACTTCAAACGCAATTTTAATCTTTGAGGTTGACAGGTCTGTTATATTAATCTTGCATTGCTTCACGGTTACTAAAAATAAGCTAAGTATCTGAAAATCAAAGTACATTCTGTAAAGAATACTTAGTTTAATACAATATAAAATACGTATTTGAAAAGGTAAAAAAACGGCTACTTAATTGTTACCTCTGTTTCAACGAAGCAGATTAATAGCAATTTTATTAAAGAAAGTTTGGAGTAAAGATTAAAAAAAAAATTTTGAAGGAAAGAAAATCAATAAATTTTAAATAGCATTCTGAAAAGAAAATTAAAACACGTTTTTAAAATTTTTTATGGAAAACTGAATACAAAAATTAAACAACAGTATGCCAGTTTCAAATTAATTCGAATAATCAAAGTATTGCTTTAAGAGTTCTCTTGCTTTAATACTAAAAATTCATATATATATTAAATAAATAAACGAAATTTCAATGAGAATGGACTTCAAAAATTAATTTTTTCCAGTTCATAAGTACATTTAATTTATAAAATTTAATAATTTACTTCAAAGAATTGAAGAAATGAGCCTACGCCGAGATAACCTGCATTCTTTTTTTCATGAGGTAGTTTAATAGCAGGCGGAAGATAACGAATTGGATCCCGTGGAGCAAAAAGTGCTAGTAGATTCGGTGGCAAAAACTGTGTCATATTGCTTCACTCTTTTTTAAATACATATATTAACTCTCCATTTTTTTTACACAAAACATAGTCACTTTTTAAACACTTTCTGTTATACTTATTGTTTATTTAATTTTGATTAAATTTAAAAACTAGTTAAACAAAATGGCGATATACTATTAATCACTTACACTATAAAGTTACTAAACAGAGTTAGCATAGTAAAAGCGTGGTATATGCGTCTATACTACTTTAGACATCCAGGCTACCCTGCTTTAATAAAAAATTCAGGATACTTACGGGGAAAACATGAGTAGTGCTTTAGACATAATAGCGCTAGTGTGTCTTAAACGCAGCGCCTTTTGGTATCGTGGCAGCACTAACAGCGTTGGTATTATTATAAGTAAATAGTTGGTATATAGTGAGACCCTAAGGGAACAAAACCATTCAAAACGATTGAAATACCAATCGTATAAATTGACTTTTGGGTTTTATTATTCGGACCGATTGAATTTAATCGTTCTGAATGGTAAGTACAATTTTTAATCATGAGCATTGGTTTTTTTTTAAATTTCTTTATAAAAAAGTTTTTCGAGTAAAATACAAGTTAATTAGATGTGAAAATCGAAATAAAATCTAGAAAAACAAATTTCCCAAATTATTTTCCGATTTTCCAATATGGAGGCCAAAAAACGACAAGAAAGGAATTCTCCAAATTACCTGGGGGTTACCTCAGGTTGAGAAAAACGTTTTTATTGTAGTAAATTTTTATATTTTGGCCCCAACATATTTTCCGATTTTCCAAGATGGCGGATCAAAAAACATCAAGAACGGAACTTTCTACATTACCTGGGGGTTCTCTATTGTTCGAACAATACAATAGTTTTTTAAAAATCTTTTTCTTTAATAATCAAAAAAATGTAAATGTAAATGTAAATATTATTTATTTATCCAGAACAAAATATGATACATAATTATAACAATATATTTATAAAGTTTATAAAAATAGAAATGTAACTATACAATAATTTATTAATAACATAGTATAACATAGTTATAACAAATAAAGTGAAACAATTTTAGTAATATCATGGCAACAGTGAGTAAAACAGAAAATAGTAACAGAAAAAATAAGGAAATATTAGATTTCTAATAACACTAATTCATTCAGTCCTGATAAAACATTATTAAAAGACTGAGTCTTTGTATGTATGACTAGAACTTTTTAAGTACTTTAATAAACCTGCCTTAAAAGAATTAGGTAAAGGGAGAAATCGTATTTATGAAGGGAGAGAATTCCAGCTTTTTGTGCCTTGCATAAAAAATATCATCATTAGTACAGTATTAAATTTTTTCCCACTCGTTCGAGGATTAAACTACCCCTCAAAAATAAAAATGATGAAAAACACTATAAACTCCCTGGGATAAAAATAAGCGCTGATGCTAGTGGTTAAATTCAGCGCTGATTTTTAGTGTTTATTTTAGCGCTAAAATTAAGCCTAAAATTAGAAATAAATTTTGCGCTAAAAAATTTTCTTGAAAATTTTTTAAAAAATATTGTCCGAAGCCAACACCCAAATTTTGAAATTCTTAACTGCGGACTGGAAATTTGGCCAATTACCAAAAAAAATAGCAAATTTTTATAAATAAAAAAAAAATAATACAATACCATTTATGGGGGTTTTCGGACACGAAGAGCCTGAATCCTAACCCCAAACTTTCAAATTTGACACTGCAATGTTTGAGTCCAAAATTTATTTCTATTTTAAGCTTAATGCCAACTTACCTTCAATTACTCTTTATGTTAAATTTATTATGATTAGCTTTATTTTAATTTTAAAAAAAAAATAACCAAAAACGAAAAAATTACATAACATATTCAATTATATATGGATGAAATTTTTCACCTGTGTAATAAATTGTAGACAAAATAGCAGTCTCTGTTTCCATAAAATCCATCAATTTGTATAAAATAGATTGGTTCGCCATCTTGGAAAATCTAAAAACTTATTACAATAAAAAGTCAAATTTTTCCAAAATTAACTTTTCTTGACAACAAGAACCATGCTGTAAATTAGGAACTTCTATTTTTTAATTTTATTGGTTCACCAATTTGGAAAAGGTAAAAAATTATTTGGGTAAAAAATCGATATAAATTTTTTTTCCTAAAATTCAATTTTCTTGACTTCAAGAACCTCCTGTATAGTAGTAAGTTTATATTATTATGTTATTTGGTCCACCATCTTGTAAAATGGAAAAACTTCTTTAAGTGAAAAATCATAAAAATTTTCAAAAGTTCAGTGTTCTAGACTTCAAAAACCCATTTGTATAGTATTAAGATTATTTTTATGTTTTTTTGTTCCGCCATCTTGGAAAACTAAAAAACTTATTAAAGTGGAAAATCAAAAAAATTTTCAAAAGTTCACTTTTCTTGACTTCAAGAACCCATTTGTATAGTAAATGGAAAAACTAATGTTACGTATCCTGAGGTTTTATCCAAGGGATACGTAAATATAAATAATTATGAATATATGAAATATAAGTTTATCCTGGGGATATTGACTGCCCCAGGTATTTTATATAGAGTTGGATGGTTATTATTTGGTTGGTTTATAGTTGATGTATTTGTAGATGAATTCGGGTTCGATCTAAGCTGGATGAACCTAACCTGAGGCTAAGTTCTTAATTACAGAAGGACTTGTCACTTACACAATAATAACTGATAACTGATTTGATATATAACTTTCACTTTATTGATTATAAGTAAATATAATAAAACTGTCTAAGTCTTTAAGTCAAGTAATTAAAGGTAGAACTGTAATAGAGTGGTAAGACTCTAAACGAAAGATAGTATTCTAATGAATGGTGGTACTCTAATAAGTGGTGGTACTCTAATAAGTATTTTGGGCGCCTGAAGGGCAATATATAATCTAATGTGAATCTGCCCATACTGCGAGATTTTGGGGGAGACGTCCAATACAAAAAAGCGTCGGTCTCGTCACGTCCAATTAGCGAAGGCGTCCCTAATTATTACTAAGAATAGCGAGGTGGGATTTATGCAGTTTATAACGCCTATAAATCCCTACTAATTTATGTCATAGCTGACTTTTGTCCCGCGCTATTGTGCTAGGTCAGCATCAGCGGAAATGCATCTGCGGGTTCCTATATCGTCTGGGAACGTTAATATGAATATCGGATGTAGGTTTAATATTTATATATATATCGGATGTTAGGCATATCAATTTTGACCTACCATACGTAACACTAAGTAGAGTGAAAAATAAAATTTTTTTTCTAAAGTTCACTTTTATTGACTTCAAGAACCACCCTGTAAATTAGGAACTTCTTTTTTTTAACTTTATTGGTCCGCCATTTTGGAAAATTTGGAAAATTATTAAAAATTATTTGGGTAAGAAATTAAAATTTTTTTCTTCAAATTCGCTTTTCTCGTTTTCAAGAATTCCCCCTGTAAACTAAGAACTTCACTGTTTTAGTTTATTCGTTCACCATCTTGGAAAATGGAAAAATTTATTAGAGTGAAAAATCAAAGAAAATTTTCCTTAAATTCGCTTCTCTTGACATTGGAACCCTATATGAAGCTGAGAACTTCTTTTTTTTAATGTTTTTTTAACTTTTGAAAATTAGCAAACGACGCCATTTTTGATTTTCACTAACTTATCTTAGTGGAAAAATAAATATTTCACTTTAATATACAATTTCGAACTTTATTTCACCGTGAAATTCTTTTCTGAGTTAAAATAATTAAAAATAACAAAAATTCCAAAATCCAATCAAATGCGGCTAAATGCGGAGAAATGCGGAGTTTTTTTGCATCAGGGGGTAGAGAAAAACGTTTTTATTGTAGAAAATTTTAATTTTTTAACCCCAACATATTTTTCGGTTTCCCCCCTCACGGAACAATACGATTCAAAACGGTTAAAAAGGTTATCGCATTTAACCTTACAAAATGTTGAAGATTAAATTTAACCGTTTTTAATAAGTGAACAATATTTTTATTCCCGGCCAGAGCGAATTCAGTTACATACAATATTTTCTTTGATCTAAATAGCTTACTACTATTCATTCATCAGAAGTTTACTGTATAAGAATTACTTTACGTTTTAAAAATATTTTAATTATAAATTAAAGGAATATTTTGTTTGCAAATATAAAATAAAATATTCGCTGTAACTAAATGTGTTTTTAATTTTTTCTAAGACTACTATATTATATAATAATAATTACTATCTATACACATACATTGAAAAATTATTTAACTTAAATTTATAAGTAAAATTAATAAGAAAAATTAGCAAAATTAATACATAGAAAAACTTTTTTTAATGGATAAATGAATAATAAAATTTATTTGATTCACTGGTTATTCTTTAAAAAACATTGAGCTATAAAATTTCTAGAACAATTTTACATGATTACTGCTTTAATTTTCAAGCAATTGAGTCCGCCCTTCCCAACTCTAAAGAAATTTTTATCATTCTCTCGCTAGCAGATTTAAATTCCGGACCTAAAGTTACAGAAATTTCCGTTAACAGCGCCAATTTTTAACTTCTGTCATTGGTGCCAGATCTAAATTTAAACAAGGAGTGGGGAAGGGTCAGACTCAATATAGCTTTATAAAATTCAAGTTAACCCATTAACGCCCAATCATGACATTCATGCCATTTGAATATTTTTTCATGAAAAAATCAACATTTTGGGCTAAAAATGTCACCCAGTAGGTAATTAGGGCTCCTTTTTTCATTTTTGAAGTCCATTTTTACGTACAATCCCTAGAAAATGTACTATCATCCCCTAAATATGGGGTAAATTAAAAAAATTTTTTAGTCGTTATATAAATTGATACTATGCACAAAAAAAAGATCTCCAGGCTTTAAAAACACTAAGTGGGACTTTTAGAAATAGAAAAAAATAAATTTATACCGATTTAGCATACTTAACCCCTTCAATGGGGTAGGGGGTAGATTTTTAGCACAATATAGAAAACGAATATTTTGGGCTAAAATTATCATCTAGTAGGTATTTTTGCCCACTATTTTCATTTCTGAGGTCTGTTTTTACGTACAACCCTTAGAAAATGATATATCATCCCCTAAACATGGGGTAAATTTTAAATTATTATACACTGAAATCCTGTTAAATGATTGAAAAAAATAAAAACTATTTTTCACCAATACCACACAACCGTTTGTTGATACCTGGATTAACGCAAGTATTAAAAAATTTTATTACTATATTTAGTTTAATTAGAGTTTAATAATGGCAGAGGAATTGGAAAGGTTTAATCTTAGTTCAATTACTACACGTGAGGTTAACTTGTACCTAGCAATAAGCGTCTTTTATTTAATTAATATATATATGTACAATAGCTCTCGGTGTAACCGTGCCGGGAGACTAACAGCGACTGAGAGACTCAGAGAGGGCGGCGCGCAAAGAAGAAAAGAAGAGTATATCTCTTTCTCTAATAGCGGAGAGGTTTTAGCGCGTTCTTACATATGTCAAGATATGTATGTGTGTTAGTTCCCTAACCCACATACACATCCTGACAATAGAGAATATGAGAAATTTATCAATTTAACAGCTACCCTTTTTGAGTATTCTCATTGTTACAAATTTTATTATAAATCATTAGATTATTTGTTAAACTAAAAATAAATCATTTTACATAAGTTCATTTAATTAATTTATAAATTATTTACATATCACAGACAACATTCTTCCATACCTTTTTAAAAAAAATTATATTTAATTTTTATTTACAAAAACATTTTATTTACAAGCCATGATCGATTGTCTTAGTCTTTCAAAAATACAGCGCGTAACAGGTTTCGTGAAACCATCAGATAACTGTCTTTCACTCGATACATACATTACACTGATATAGCCTTTTTTATACTGCTGTCTAACATAATGAAAACGTACTTCGATATGCTTGCTACGCTTATGGAATTCCGGGTTCTTTATCAGCCTAATGGCACTTTGATTATCAACATTTAATTTTATTTGCGAGCCCGGAAATCCAATTGTCGTAACCATGCTGCTTCACGAGAAGCTGTACATGCAGATATGTATTCTGCTTCTGTGGTACTTAACGCTACTACGCTTTGACGTTGTGACAACCACGAAACAGGTCCTCCAGCTAGCATGAACACATATTCAGATGTAGACCTCCTTGTTGACAAGTCGCCAGCATAGTCTGAATCACAGTATCCGTTCACGACAAAATTTAAGTTTTCAGCAGTAAACAGTAAACCATATTTCTTTGACCCCTGTAAATATCTCAGCACTCGCTTGGCTGCAACCCAGTGCTCCTGGCTATAACAATTTAAGAATCTACTTAAGTAATTTACAATATATGCAATATCCGGCCTAGAGACAGTCGCCAAAAACATAAGTGAACCAATCAGTTCCCGATATGGCAAGTTGCTTTCTGGTGTCCTTTTATCCCCAGATAGTCTTTCAGAATCTGCCGGTGTACTTACACTTTTGCAATTTGTCATAGAAAATTTTGACAGTACTGATTCTAAATATTCTGATTGGTGCACAAATATCTTTGAGCCATCTCTAGCCCGAACGATCTGCATACCCACAAACGCGTCAGGCTTGTCTATGGTAATTTCAAATCTACCCTGAATCTGATTTAAAATTTTATTAATTAATAATTTATTTTTACATATAATGAGACCATCGTCTACAAAAAGTAATATATAAATAGGACACTCATACCTTTTACACACATACAACGCATTATCAGCTTCGCTAGGTTTGAACCCCAGAGACGACAAGAAATCAGTTACCATTTTGTTCCAAGATCGAGGAGCTTGCTTTAAACCATATAGAGCCTTCTTTAGCAGGCATGCATCTCCTTCTTCTTGTTTTACTTTTAGACCTTCAGGTATGGCCATGTAGATTTCCTCTTCTAATTCACCATGTAGGAAGGCAGTACGTACATCAAATTGCATAATTTCTAGCCTTTGATGAGCTGCTAGCGCCAACATCAACCTGACTGTGTCATAACGCACGACTGGAGCGAATGTTTCCTTATAATCCACCCCATGCTCCTGGCGAAAACCTCGAGCACATAACCTGGCCTTGTACCGTGTACCTCCTCCTATCTTGTTATCTTGAATTTTAAACACCCACTTGGAGTCGATGAGTTTTGTACCTGGAGGCTTTGTGACTATGTCCCATGTACCATTTTTCTTATGTGCTTGGAATTCTTCTTCAATGGCCAACGTCCATTTATCTGCCTGTTTTGACGTTACTGCTTCCTTATAGGTCTTCGGCTCCACAACTTCTGCTACGTTTGCTTGTAAGTTGAGCTTTGAACTTTTGATTTCTTTAAGTAGGTCGCAATCTTCATACCTGATGGGTGGTTTTATTGATTTTCTATCCCGTAGGGTTCTTTGATTGCTTATTTCTTGTACTTCTTCACCAGTAATGTTGTCGACTTCTATAATCGTCTCATCAAGAACTGAATCTTCATCGCTGAAATCTTGTTACTCTTCACCTGATTCATCATCAGTTTCGTGTTGAGTTCTAATGTTTTGTGGTGTTGGTGCTGTAGATTGACTAGCTGATTCTTGAACTGAGGCATCCACCTCTGTTTCTTCAGCTAACTCATTTTCTTGTACGTCACCCTTCTCTATAATTTCTTCATATTGATACCACACATCAGCCATGTTTCCGCAGTCATTCTTGTTGATGTCCAAATCGAATCTTTCATTTTCCCAAAAAATAACATCTTTACTAATTTTAATCTTCTTGGTTTCAGGATCAAATAACCTGTAGTTGTGAGAATGATCTTCATAACCTACAAACAGCATCCTCTTGGTTTTTGCATCTAGCTTCTTTCTTAAAATTTTAGGTACATGAGCAAAAGCAGTGACTCCAAAAACTTTTAAATATTTCAAATTTGGTCGATGACCAGTCCATGCTTCATATGGCGTCACAGTTGGACTTCTAGCTCCAGTAACCCTATTCAATAAGTGGACTGCTGTGTTTGCTGCTTCTGCCCATAAATACAGTGGAACTTGTCTTCCATACAGCATCGATCGAACATTCTCAAAAATTGTTCGGTTCTCCCTTTCTGCTAACCCATTCTGTTCTTGAGTATGAGGTGTAGTTGGATCATGTTCAATCCCCAGATTTTGCATATAGCTCTGCATCTTGTTTGAAAGATACTCTGTGCCTCTGTCAGATTTTAACAACCTCATTGGGCGATTGAACTTGTTCCTAACTATCTTCTCGAATTTTACGAATGATTCGAACAGGTCGCTTTTATGCTTCAGAAAATGAATAAACCTGTAGCCTGATGCATCATCAATGTACGTTACAAAGTATCGACACCCTGATACTGAAGCAACTGGCATTGGACCACAGATGTCTGAGTGGAAGTACTCGCCCACAGCATAATTTCTTTTTGCTACAACAGATTTATAAGATGCCCTATGAGCCTTACCTAAGCAACACCCGATGCAGGAAATTTTAACATCCTTAACATCTTTTATTCCCGTTACAGTTTTCTGTCGAACCATTTTATTTATCTTGGGAATATGTACATGCCCAAGTCTTTCATGCCACAGCTGAGTTTCTATTTGTCGCTGAGTAAACTTGAACTTCTAATAAACCAGCTGGTACGACTTTAAACAGCATTTTGTAGATCTGGTTGCTTTGTTTAATTCCAGTTGCTACAACTCGTTGTTGTAGTGAGATGCTGATTCTCTCGTTGGTGAATGTGACTTCCAAGCCTCTCTCTGTGCAAGTTCCAACTGAAAGTAAATTTTTCTTTAGATTTGGTACATACAAGACATTAGTTATATATCCCATTTCCCATCTCCCATCAATTAATTTTATTATTTTCACGTTGCCAACGCCTTCAACTTGACATCTGCCATCATCACCAAGTACTATTTGTTGATTGCTGGACTGATGATAATCTAGTAACCAATCTCTTCAAAAAGTTATATGCCTACTAGCTCTACTGTCTGCAATCCACACTTCTGATTCGTCAAGCGATCTTAATTCCGCTGATTCTTGAGATGTGGCAGCACTGGCGCTTAAACAGTTCGTAAGTAATGAGAAAAGAGCTAATGGATTTTCACCACTATTGTTATTATTATTATGGCTTTCGCCATTTGTATTTTGTCGTTTATTTTTAAGTTTACGACAGTCTTTTGTGAAGTGAGTATTAGTGCGACAATAATTGCAGTATTTGCTATTTTTGGTGAAACCATTATTGTTTGAATTACTAAAATTATTTGAATTTTCACTCACCGGCTGGTCAGTAGAATTACTTGAGAAATTATTTGCCTTCCGCTTACCGCCTTTTTTATTATTTTGTTTCTTGTAGTTCTTGCCCCCTCCAGCATTGACAAACAGAGCCGCATTCTCGTCATCTTTTCTGCCCATGCGCTGTTCTTCTTTGATGAGCCTCTCTTCTAAAACATCCATTTTTTGATTTTCCGCGGCTACTGAATCCCATGCTGTGATGAGGGCATCGAACTTGGCCGGAAGCCCTGTCATAACTTTCGCCATGAGGCACGTGTCGCTTATCTTTTCGCCAAGATCTTCGAGTTCCCTCTTAAAATTTCTTAGGCGCGTGATATACGTTACCACTGATTCGCCGGCGTCCATCTTGCAATTTTGAAATTTTTGCATCAGCAAAATTTTGTTGGTCTCCGATTTTTGTTCATAAATTTGAGATAATTTTTCCCAGATTTGATTCGCTGTGTCACATGTTATGAATTTTATGATTTCTTTCTCTTGCATTGCTCCCGTTAGAATTATGATGGCACGTGCGTTGTCCTTTTCAAAATCAGCAAGCAGCTTCTTTTCTGCTTCATCTTCTTTAATCATCGAAGGTTTTTTCCTTGAGCCTTCCACTATGTCCAGAATACCATTGGCGATTAATGCATGCCTTATTTGGAATTTCCATATCTGAAAGTTTGAACCATCTAGCTTGGCGATCTGACCTAGTGGGATATCTGACATTTTTGCGGACATTTTTAACACGCACACACAAGAAAATTTTTACTTCTGAGAAATAACACTTAACGGTAGCAATTTATTCCTCGAGAAAAATATTTCACAAGAGAAAAAAAATATTTTCCTTTATACACGAATTTTAAGAATAATTTTTCTTTTTGTAACACAGTTTTATTCTTTTTATTAAAATATCGGCACTTTAATTATTTTAAAAAAATTCACCGAGATTTTACAAGATTTTACGAAAACGTGTGCGCACGAAAAAACTTTCTAGAAGAACAAGAAATTACTTCACTCTCCTCGTAACAATGGACGCATAAGCTATTACTATATTTAGTTTAATTAGAGTTTAATAATGGCAGAGGAATTGGAAAGGTTTAATCTTAGTTCAATTACTGCACGTGAGGTTAACTTGTACCTAGCAATAAGCGTCTTTTATTTAATTAATATATATATATGTACAATAGCTCTCGGTGTAACCGTGCCGGGAGACCAACAGCGACTGAGAGACTCAGAGAGGGCGGCGCGCAAAGAAGAAAAGAAGAGTATATCTCTTTCTCTAATAGCGGAGTGTCTCTCTCTAATAGCGGAGAGGTTTTAGCGCGTTCTTACATATGTCAAGATATGTATGTGTGTTAGTTCCCTAACCCACATACACATCCTGACAATAGAGAATATGAGAAATTTATCAATTTAACAAATTTGTTTTTTTTGCATACCAAATGACTAAGAAATGAATATTTATGCTAAAAAAGTTTGCCAAATATATGCCTTTTAAACAATAATAATTGGGTAATTTTATACAATAATAATTGTGCACAAAAATTTAAAAATTATGCACAGTTTTAATTGTAAAAAAAAATGAAATTTTAAATAATTAAATTGCAATAAAAAAAAATTAAAAAGAAAAAAATTAAATTTATTACTTTATCAAAAAATAAAGAGAAAAATATACATAACTTTTGTATTAAAATTTTGTGTTTTGTTGTCGTCTGCAGGAAAAAATTTTGGAGTTTGTGTGCGCGCCTGCGCTCAGATAAAAGATTTTGGTTGGAGAAGAGTGAATACTAAAAAAAAGATGGACGTCACTTGAAGTACTTTCACTCTTGAGATTATTTTGAAAATGACTGTAACCACAAGCGCACCTGCGCAATGATGTCAACTTATAATGCATGCGGGAGACAATTATGATGGATGCCGTCTTTTCTTTCTTCTTCTTCTACCTCCAAGGAATGAAAAAAAAATATCTCTATTTTTTTTATGTCCTCTTTTGTAAAAAAAAATCTTGGATTTTGATCGTAAGAATATTGTTTTTAATCGTTTAACTTGTCCTGCTTTTCCAATTTTAATGCTTGAAATCCATGTGCTTTTATTTTTTTATATGTTGACGATGATGCCGGTTTTAATAGCGTCCATTTTTATTCAAAAGATTTATAATTTTTATTTTTAATTTTTTTTGTTGTTGAAAACACTATTTTCACATTTGTTGTAAAAAGAAAACTTTCAAAACTTGAGAACAAAAAGTATTTTATTTACATTTATTGCCAAACACGTATAAAAAATGTTCATGAATATTCAAAAAAGCACATGGCGTCGTACATGAAAGATAATTATTGTTCACGTTTATATTTTATTATTATTATTATTCAGTTTATTTTGCCATGACAAAAATTTAGTATACACTCATTTACAATTGAAATATAAATTAATACAATATGATACAGAAATAATGTTTACAATTTGTATAAGATTTTAAAATACAATATATGATAAAATTGAAAATAAAAATAATATTCATAATTAGAGTAAATGTTAAAGTAAAATAATTCAAATAAAATCAAATTAAGGTCAACAACAATCTGACACTAATAATTAATTGATAAGTATCTATATATCTATATAACAATTTCTATAACGTCAATAAATCTATAAGTAAATAAATAACAGTCAATAATTATATTTAAATAACAGTAAATAATAAATATATAATATAATATATAGTCAATAATTAATAGAATTAGTCAATAAAAATAGTCAATAAATTAATTAAATATGGTAAATAAAGTATAAATTAAAATAAGTAAGTGAATAAAGTAAATTAATAGTTATTTATTATCCAGACTAAATAAATATTTTTTAATGCTATTTTTAAACTGGTTATATGATGGGAGATCACGTATGCATGGAGGAATTTTATTCCAAAATTTATTTATATATTTACCCTTATATCTGAATCGCTAGATATTTCAAATTTATTTTCCGCGTGCTCTATTAGAATTTCAAGCATTTTAGTTACTAACGGCTCTTTAGCTAAAATTTGCTTTTCTAAATAAGAGATTTGTCGAGTACTAGCCATTTTTTGAATTTTTTTTTTTTTTTTAATAAGCGAAGAATAATTTAAAGAAAATAATTTAAGATGAATACTAAATTAACTCAAGAGTCCGAAAAATAATTCTTTATAAAAAAAAATAATTTTTTTATTGATTTAGCTTAGATAAAAAAAATTAAATTTATTCAACAAAAAAATAAATTTTAACTGATAAAATTAAATTAATTTTTTAATCGTTACTAAATTAACCCAAGAATAAAAATTAATTTTTACTATTAAAAAAAATTGATAAGAATTTAAAATTACGCAATAAATTTCTATTTTAAAATAAAATTTTAGTTGATAAAATTAAATTAAATTAATTTTATCATATGCTTCACTTTTAATTTAAAAAAAAATGACTAGTATTTTTTTAAAATATTAAAATACTTAAAAAAAAAAAAAAAAATTTATTAATTTTTTAACGGAAATTAAAGTTTTTCAATTTTTAAACTTTGTATAATTTTAAGCTGAACCAAATATCACGGACGAGCCCTCAAACTTGTTACGTCTAAGGTTGGTTTTACGTTATGAAATGAATTTACTACTGACTTACTGAATTAACTGAAAAGAAATGAAATGAAATGAAATGACCTTTTAGCCTTGTGTCTTATGCAGACACTAAACGGCGGGAAAGGACTTGGTTCAGATATAAAATTACACAAGTATATAATATAACTTATTTATTAAAACTCTAATAGTTGTTAGTTGAATATAAATAATGCTTACAATACTTAATTGAATAGTCCTAGAGGAGATCCAACACTGCCAAAGTCCAATTTGGAAGGAATATTTCACGTCGTTCTTCTAAACCACTGGTAAACGTAAACTAGTCGCGAACTTGCTAACTGATTAAAGAGACCGAACCTTCGGATTGTACCCCTATATATAGTGATAAGTGCTTTTTGCCTAGTCACCAAATCTATTACTAATCTTAATTATGGGGGAAGTTCTACGTCAAGGTCTCACGTACATGGGCCAACGCCCGACGAGCTGATAAGCTAGCAAATATAATACAGTGGAACCTCCCGTAACCGGACCCTCCGATACCCGGATCGGTGTTCAGGATATATTTTTTTTTTAATTTTAAATTTATGAAAATTAAAATTTTTGGAGAAAAAAATTTTTTATAAACAAAACAATTGGCTCTTTTCATGGCCAAAAATTTATATAAAAGAAATAAATAAATAAATAAATTATGGTTTTTATATTTTTGATTGTAAAAAAAAGATTGTAAAGAAAAGAAATATTTACAGTTTCCTTAGATAAATAAAGAGAAAAATTTTAAACAAAAAAAAAATTTTCTTGTTAAAATAAATCTTTTTATCCTAATCATTTATTAAAAAATTGAAGTTGCTCCCGTATCCGGATAATTCTAATATCCGGACTACTAGTGATTTTAATTGATCCGGTTATGGGAGGTTCCACTGTAATATATTTGCTCAGGTGTCAATTTAATTATGCTTGGTATATTTTTACCAAGTCATGCTTGATATTAAGCAACTATTGACTTTTATTATTACTCATCATAACCCTTTTGTTTTCCATTTTCCATTTTCAAATCCATCTCCATTTTCAAAACCAAAGGCACAACAAGCCAGATGGCCATGGTGGACCTTCTTGAGGCCGACGCTCTACGCCTGGCCAAAAAAGGCAAAATTCAGATCAGCTGGGCATCGAGTAGAGTGCGCCTCCGTGCAGACGTGAGGCGCAGCTACAAATGTCTGGGCTATGAACATAGCCGATATGTCTGCAAAGGCCCAGACAGAAGTAAGGCGTGTTTAAAGTGTGGCGAAGATGGCCATAAGAGGACAGAGTGCAGCAAGGATAAGCCTGAGTGCTTCTTCTGCAAGAAAGGAGGAGTGCTCCACGGAGCACTATCCTGGAGAGGGAAACTGCCCCAGTTATCGGGAGGCTCTGGCTGTGGCGAAAAGCAGGTGTCATCGGAAATGATCAAGGTTCTCCAAGGAAACATGCGACACGCACGGGAAGCTGGTGCATTGTTGGATCAAATTCCTCGCGAAGAGGATGCAAATATCCTCTTACTAAGCGAGCAATATTACAACATGAACCACAAGTACTCCCGAATAGAATCTGGAGTATGGGCCGATCCGGGCCAGATCTGGGCCAGATCACGCCGTATCTGGGCCGGATCAGCCCATACTTCCGATTCTATTCGGGCTGGCTTTCCGATGACACTGGCTGCTGCGCCATATGGCTTCGAGGCAGAGCCCAAACGTCTCTTACCCAACAAGGGAAAGGGAATGGCCACGTCTGGGCCAAGTGCGGGGAGACAACTTACATAAGTTGCTATCTCTTCCCAGACGACAACTCGGCAGAGCTGGCTACAAAGCTGGCCAGCATCGAGAGCACGGTCCGAACGGCGACTGGTGGCGTCATCCTTGGAGACTTCAACGCCAGGGCTCTGGAATGGGGGATGCCAACGAATAACCCCAGGGGACGAATGGTGCTCGAAATGGCCACTAGGTGCAAACTAGTGGTCCTGAATAGAGGCAACAGGCCCACCTACGAGAGGCCGGGTTGGGGTGTCTCTATCATGGACATAAACTTGCTAAAGAAGCTGCGTCCGGGAGAATAAGCGACTGGAGGGTAATGGATGATCAATACAATGGTTTATTACAAGTAATCAATATTTGCATTCAGATACGATATAAATTTTTTTTAGATAATTAAATTTGAAAATAAAAATAATAAAAATAAGTAATGATTTTTTTTTGAGATCATTGATCCTGTGTATTTAATAAATTTAAATAAAAATAAAAATAATATTGGTTTTTATTAACGATAATATGTGAAACCTCATTATAAATTCATTGGAGTATTTTGTCATCCTATTTATTTTTTGTCATCCTAAATTTTACCTTTTAAAACAAAAAAAAAATGTATTTTATTGAGTTAAAAGGGTTCTGGTGCAATTATGCAATATTTTTATTGTCTTAATGTTAAAAGTATAGGGATTTAGGATGGCGTTATTAAAGTATGTGAAGGGGATCGCGCGTTTCGGCGCTCAGGAGGCTCCCTCATTAGTCTAATAATGAAAGTGCTGATGAAAAAGGCAAACAGGCTTTTTTTGGCAATTTTTATTTTGTCCAAAATTGAAAGAGGTTTATTTTATCGAATAATGTCAGATTTTTTTACTTCAAATTTTTCGTCGTTTTGGGCTGAAAAAGGTCTGAAACAGTGGAAAACTTAAATCAAATCAACGCGCTTCAGCGCATGGTAGGCTTGTCCCCTAGTGAATTTAAAAAAATATAATTTTATTGTTAGTGTCCAGAAAGTGCATGTTTTCTGGCCGCTGCGCTATTAAAAAAAACGCATTTTTCGACACTGAACTAGAAAAATTATGTTTTGTCCTTGGCCACAAAAAATGGATGCCCCAAATCGCAGTTTACCATCCTCGGGTTCGCCTCGTAATTTAAGTGCAATTTTGGGGCATTCTTTACTTTTGTGGCCATGGATAAAAATATACTATTGTGAAAAAAAATCTTTTATACAAAGTTTTGAATGTAACTATTTCTAATACGTATTTTAAAAATTATTGAATCATGGTATTTCTGTTAAACGACGCTCGTGCCGACCAATCACAGAGCGGCGTGCCGGAACAAAATCCCTTCGTTTTCTCCCCTCTCTCTACTTACGGAACACATATTTTTATCGATTGACGACACACCACGTGCACAAAATAAACAGAATTTTCTTAGTTATGCGCTCCAAAACAACAGTATAACGAGTTCGTGCTCCAAAATGAAAATAATATATATATATGTGTTTATTAATTGAAAGGCTCATTATTATTTACAATTTTTATATTATATGAATTTTTATAAATATGTACAAATACTTATAAATACATATAAATATTTACATATCTATTATTTAGATAGAAGCACGAACTTCTACATATGTATTTTTCTAAGTATATTTAAATATATTATATTTTATTTTATTAATTAATATATAATTATTATATGGTATTTTTAATTGTTTTGATTATGTACCTCTAACTTTAATAATATATATAAAATTGCATTTATTAAGTCTCTGCAGAAATTAATATTAAGAGGGGGCGGGGGATTTAGTGCACTTTAAATTTTATTTTATTTTATTAGTCCAGGGAACGAATATAATATAATATAACTTTGAACTGCTTAGAAACATATTTAATTTTGATTAATTTAATAAATTCATTTAGTGATATTGAGTGATGGTGTAAAAATTATAATTACTCAATGGCATAATTTTGAAGCTTATTCAAATAATTTAAAAAACTGTTGATTATTATGCCATATATAGCGAAACATTTAATTTTATTATAATTTTTTTTAAAGATCAATTGAAATTATTGTTGAGTATTAGAATAAGTATATATTTATAGTTAAATTTTTTAGTTTATTTAATTAACAACAGAATGATTTAGCTCCATAATATTTACTTATAATATAGTATTTGTATATTACGACGAGCCCGTGTCCAGAAAAGTAAAGACGAGGCCCAAATTGCACGTTAATTACCATTCGAGGGAAGCTTAAGTTGATAAACTGCGATTTGGGTCATTCTTTATTAATGGACAAATAAAGACGACCTTAACTGTTATAAATTTTGTGTTAGATAATATTTATGTGCATAAAAGTGAGAGTTATAAAGAAGAACTTTACGCAATTTTACGTCCTACAGAAAGCTCAAATCGCTAATATCCAAAATTCATGCAATCGTGTGAGTATAAAAAATAATAAAAACTCAAACTTGACATATATCATTTATTAACTAGTATTTATTAAAAACTATTGAAAAAATATAAAGCTAAATATGCATGTATACAACTTTAAAAATTAAAGCATGCAAAAATCGTAATTTTAAAATATAAATTATAGCATTTACAATTTTCTTAAAGAATTGTTTGAAAGTTTAAATGGAGTAATTTAATCGTGAGTACGATTTCATCAAAAATTACTAATTAGCAAAAATTATAATTATAGCATATTTATTCATTAAATTATAAACGCAACCAAGTAGAAAAATGTACATTATCTAATCTTTTTTGCAGTAATTTTAAATCTGTTTAACTTATAGAATTAAAATTTTAAAATGATGATCTGTGTAAAATGATAAACACTTTAGTCTAGGCGCCAGCCATACTAATCACGCCCAAAAATTAAAAAGCTAAAGTTTTTTTTTCGAGGATAAAAGTAAGTGGTATTAATAAGTTACATTTTTGACCTGCTGAACACGAATCCGGGGTCCGTTTTGCGAATTTCGTGGTCAATTTTTTGTTATTAACAAATTATTGTCTAATTTTGGAATAATTTGTTAATAACAAAAAATTGACCACGAAATTCGCAAAACGGACCCCGGATTTTTGTTCAGCGGACCAAAAAACCTAAATACCACCTATTTATATCCACGGAAAAAAAAATTTTATTTTCGGGTGTGATTAGTATGGCTGGCGCCTAGACTACTTGTTTCATTATTATTATAAATTATTATTATAATCAATTCATATTATAATAAATTTACTTGCAATTATTAACGGATTATTCTGTATTTTCATTCACATTCGTAATAATTTTATTAAAATTGAGTTTAAAGTATTGATAAAATATAAAGCTAAATATGCATGTATACAACTTTAAAAATTAAAGCATGCAAAAACTGTAATTTGTTATAGTATTTTATTATAAATTACTAATTTGCTAAAGTCTTAAAACTTTTGACTGGACGTTTTTACAAATTTTTTTAAATTTTTTTTTTTCTACATTTTTTTTGTCTTTTAAATTTGATTTAATTGTTTTTTTTTTATTATCATTATTAACGTGTTTGGAATTTAATTTTTTATTCAATTGATTCGCTTTGAAATGTAGTTGAATATTAAGTATTTCCACATCATCATCTAAATTTTCTGCTATTTCAACGTCACTATCTAATATTTCATCTTCACTTTCTGGTGATTCATTATTATCATCATCACAATCAACTGTAAAAATATTTTAATAGAGATTAGTTATATTAATTAAATGTTTCAAATTTCATACAATATAGAACAATATAAATTAAGGTTCAATTTTTGGTTTAGAGGAAAATAAATTAAGGGACAAAAATCAAAAAATTTATAATAAAACAAATTTCCGAATAATCGGGATAATTTTTTTTCCTTTGTTAATAGGAACCTGCGTTGAAAACAGATAAAATCGGAAATAGGAATATATCTTTTAAAATAAAATTTAAAGAAAATCTTTTAAAATAAAATTAAGTTAAATTTTAAATTTAAAATAATATTTTTTTATATAACTGCATGGATTATGCATATTTACACCCTAAGTAAAATAAAAAAATTTTTCATTACTTAAATCAATGAGCCCAAATGCAGAATCATCTTCATTTTTAAACTCCGCCAATTTGTCTAAAAATTCGATAACACCTATCATATCAGCCTTTAATAACTTTGTTAACATTTCCAGAACATCTTCTTTCTTTTTTGTTTCCTTCTTTTTGTTATCCGTTGTATCAATATTCTGGGCAGCTCTTATAATATCCAATTTAGTACGACTATCCATCATTATGATATTTTCTGGAATTATTTAAATTTTGTATAATAATTATTTCATAATTCAGGCTTATCTTATTTACTAATGCAATATTTATTCTAAACTACTCATTTATCACCAAATTTTGGTTTACTTTGTTTTGCTTTACATTTTTTTTACTTGGGATCAGGAAAAATTGTCCCTACTTTTTTTATCAACCTATGCCTATAGTTATAACCGACAGTTCTTAAAAACTTACATTTTTTTGCATTACAAGTTGTATATTTTACACTGAAAAACTCATCTGGTTGGTAATTTGAGTTTTTCTGTCTAGCAGGTTAAAAACACTTTTGCACACATACGGCAAAAACACCTATTTTCTACTCTAGGGAGAAGGGTTTTTGTCCGTTATATGTAAAACTATATTTTAAATAACGGGAAAAATATGGGGTTTGACTTTTGAATGCTGTCTGCATGCAAAGTCACAACCAATATATTGTTCCTTGCTTAAAAAATAGCATATTTTCCCCGCAGCGAGATAAATATAAACGCGTTTCCCCACTGAGAAAGAAAAATTACGTTTTGTCCATGGAAACAAAAAAGAAATTCCCTAGCTCACAGTTTACCAACTTAACGTTTAACGTACGATCTGGGCTATTTTTGTTTTTTGCTTCATTGCTTAAAAATGTACTACTTTACTTTAAAAATTTGACATTACATTAGGGGCTGATATCTTATTTCGTAGGAATTCTAGGCGAAAGCGGACTTCTGAATTGAAAATAGAGACCCAAATTACCTACTATGTGAGTTTTCTAACCTATAGAATATACACTTTTTATTACTAAATAATTCAAGTATCCAAGATATGTTGGTTACGCAGAAAAAAAATTTCAGAGACCATGCCTAATTTCTTAATTTTTAGATTGGAGCTTTTAGAAGCATAGGCTATAAGTCAACATAGTGCCTATATAGTGTCTATAGACTTAGCGAGGGCTCAGTGTCTCGAGGCTATAGACTTGGAATCTGCAAACTCGAGGTTTAACACTTTGATTGCTTATACTATAGTATAAGGGATAAAAGCGTTGAGATTGAGCCTCGATATCATAGGCAAGGAGAACTTTACAAATAAATTCCTCCATTCCACTAGCGGGATGCCGCTAGTGGCTAGTGGAGTTTTTTTTTCTTCTCAAACGATGACTTAAAACGTAAATAAAATTTAACCAAAAACATTTTTTATTTTCTATTTTAAAAAAATTTCTTAAGTCTCATCATATCGAAATTCGCATATTCCAAGTAAGCGGGAAAAACATTTTTTTTTTAATTTTGTTTAAGTTTCAAGTCATTTGAATCGTTTGACGAGGTCAAAAAAATCCACTGGTGGCAAGCGGATTTTTTTTCAGTGTATATTATAATGAATATAATTGAAGTGATGGGCATATCGCTAACAAAATGTATATTAGAGTGTGTCTTATTTTTTTGTTTTCGATATTTTTTGGCTCCCCCCATTTTTTTCGAATATTTTGGTCATCAAAAACCCCCAGCTCCAAGGATTTTGATTTTGGATTTTTTTAATCCGTGGCACCGAGCACTTCAAGTTTCTCATTTAAATAACATAGGAATTATGAATTTTGATCTTTCTATTTTTTTAACGTGCAGCAAAATTTTTTTAAACACTAGCAAACAGGTAGAAAATGATTTTTAGACATATAAAAACTGCTTCCTAAAATTATAGAAGTTCCAAAATATTTTATTTTATTAAAATAAATTTATTAAAAATCTAAATTTTCCCATTTAAAATACATTACAAATAAAAAACAATGTATTTTAAATGGGAAAATTGCGATTTTTAATAATTTTATTTTTGTAAAGGAAAAATTGCTAGTGTTTAAAAAAATTTTGAAGCACGTTAAAAAATTAGAAAGCTAAAAATTCAAAATTCCCATGTTATTTAAATGGGAAACTTCAAGTGCTCGGTGGCACGGGTTAAAAAAATCCAAAATCAAAATCCTTGGAGCTGGGGGTTTTTTATGACCAAAATATTCGAAAAAAATGGGGGGAGCCAAAAAATATCGAAAACATAAAAATAAGACACACTCTAATGTATATATATAAGATATAAATTATACATATTGTATAAATAAAATATGTATATAAGATAATTTGAATATTCTTAAAGATCAATACAATTTTGGCTTAATACAAAGGCTGAACCCTCAGAAAGGGGCAGAAAAAATTTTGTTTTTAAAACTTCATGTACTAAAATTTTATTTTGATGCGATAATTGCTGTTTATAATAGACGTTATATTTCCGTTTAAATACATGCACTGAAATAAAAATCCGCCAAAGCAGCTTCAAGCGGATTCCCCGCAAGCAGAATTTCGCTTGTCGCCACAAAATTTATTTTTTCATGTTCAAAGGACTGTAAATGGCTAAAAACGCAAAGAAAAAAATAATAGAAAAATATAATTTAATTTTTCACTTTTAAGTAACTTTCAAGTAATTTTCAATTTTATTTATATCATTATATTTTCTGTATAAGTTTAAAATTTTATTTTCAAGTCTTAAACCACTGTAAAATGTATATTTAAAGGAAAAAAGGTTAATTTAAGGTACCGGATCTAATTAGAAACGCGTTTTTTAAGACATTTTTATTTATTTAATTTCTCATCTACTGTATTATTGATAACTTAAAAATTTTTTTTCAACATGTATTTATGTAAATAAAATAATTTTTTTTTTTAATTTTTATACTTAGTTATATTTATAGAGTGCACCAAAGTACAGGTGCAGAAAATCCATTCGGTCCATGGTCAGGAATTAATCTTACGATTGGTATGTCGGAAACAAAAAAATCAAAAAGATTCTTAATAAGTGATGACTCTCACAGGACAATTTAACTAAAATAGAAAAGAAACCCAAAAAATAAAAAAATTGTAGCCGGAAAAAAAATTTATTTAAATGGACGTTTCTTCACCCTTATTACGCTTGATAAAGGCATATGATATTTAAATTAACTTTTTTATAATTTTCGTCGTCCAGTAATATACTTTAATAAAGATAACGCATTTAAGTTTTTGAAAATCGGCCCAGCCAATCCGGAGATTAACTCCTGGCCAGTGGAAAAAAGGTAGTTCCGAGAAAATCGCATTTGAATTTTTTTTTTTTTATTGTTTCTTTAATATTTTGCTTGTTTAGAGTCGTGTAACATCGTTATATGCAGAATGTTGATTAAATATTTTTGGAGGGAATTTTCAAAGGTATAAAGAGTTGGAAAAAATTTTTTTTTTAATTTTGATTTTCTGAAAAATCTAATTAGATCAGGTACCTTAACTTATTTCTTGGCTATCCAAAGGTCTGAATCTATTAAAAAAAAAAAAAAAAAAATGGCCCAGATCGCACATTAATTAAAATCTGAGTCGAAGTCCAAATTGGTAAACTACGATCTGGAGCATTCTTTTTTTGCTTCAATGGACAAAACGAAAATTTTTCTTCTCAGTGGGGAGACAACGCGTTTTTATCGATCTCATTGCGGGGCAAAAAAAGTGTTTTCGACTCGCTAGGAAGAAAAATATTTTACTGTGATTCAAGACTTAAATACAAAATGTTAAACTTATGCAGAAAAAAAATAATTATTTAAGATTAAAATTCCATTGAAATTTTGTGATTAAAAGTAAAATTATAAAAATTATGAAAATATTAAACATGAAATAAAAAAATTTTTAAGTTTTTAAAATACTGACATATTTTTGACAATGAAGGCCAGGTATTTGTAAACATACGAGCTTGCATTTAACTAATTAAATTTTAATAATTTAAAACTTACTTATCAATTTTTTTGCGCTTGGCTTTTTTTTCACCCTCTTGTTCAACGTTCTATGGTACGATTCAAGATAGTTGTTTGTTTTATCAACAATTTCAAAGACACTGAATTTATTTGGAGTCACAATTGTCATCCATTGTGTTTGGAAATAGACATTTAAATAATAATCCCAGGCATTACTATTAGGAAAGTTTAAATTAGCTAAGACCCTAATATAATGTAATCCTTCTTCTATTTTATTTGCAGGCAGATGAGCTAATGACATTAGTCGCTTAATAATACTATTGGCAATTGGATTTTCTTTTTCATTATTTTTCTTTATTAATATCTTCAGTTCTTTTGCTTTCTTAATCAAACACTGTAAAATGTTCATAATTCAAAGAGAAGTCTTGTATTAAAAAGATTTCAATTCAAAGATTTCATATCAACTAATAAGCCTACTTAACTTTACATAAGGACACAATACATAAAAATTTTTAAATAAATTACATTACGACGACCAAATTGCTATGTCATAAATTAGGCCCAATTGATTTAAAATCTTTAATATATGTTTGCAGATAAAATATTTTTACACACTTGACAATAGTGGAAATGACATCCACAAATTTCAATTCCATCGTAAACTGTCCCAACCGAATTTATTATGCCAAGTTCATAATCCGACATGGATCGAAAAGGTTTAAACTTTGGGAAAGTCTTTTTGAAGAATTTCCAAATTTCTTGATAAGCTTTAATAGTCTTTCTGGACATAAAAATCCATGCAATGGGCACGACCTGCAAGTTAATCCATATTAATGAATAACTTTTTGGTTATCTTATTTCTTTTTTTATTAATACTAAATGAATTATTAATTATTCTTATTACTCAATGAATTTTTAATTATTTCATTATTCTCGAAAAATTGAACATAATACCTAAAACGATTGTTAACAATATTTTGTTTCAAAACAAGATTTTTATTAAATTTAAAGAGAATAGATACCCCAATAATATAATATTATTTAGTTTAGACATTATGCTTTATGGAATCTATACTTAATCTTTATATTGTTGTAAAAATTTTTTAAAACTTATAATTTTTTTTTGCTATTTTAATGTGAAATCTAACAAAAATGTTGAGAGGTTATTTATTTACTAGTTAATTTATTATAAATCTATTTTTATTATTTTTATATTTTGTAGATATCACATAAAATGTAACTATTGTAAAGGGAAACCGTTAATAAATATAAATAAATAAATAAATAAATAAATATTACAAAAAGGTTAAAATAAACGGAGAAAAAAATGGACTTTTTTTTGGAAGGACGGGTCAAATGGGCTTAAAATAATTTAATATTAGGGGTTCAGAAAACGTATTTTAAATAATTTAAATTTAGGGATTTATTACAATTTAGGTTATTATAATTAAAAATTATACATTACTACTGTTACCAAATCAGAAACACATTTTTTCATTATCAGAAAATGTAATTTTTTAGGAAAATAAATTTAAATGTTGCAAATAAATGTATTTGATTATCATCGAAGTTCTCTTCGCCCCTAATCTTTCATGAAAAATAAGCTTTCGAAAATATATACATTACTTAAATTAGTTTTAGGGGTTATCTATTTGTCGATCTATACCTGTCTATTACTTAGAAAAATTTTTTAGGAATTTTTAGAAATTTAGAATGCACAGATGGAAAAGAACAACATTTTTTTTAAATTAATATTTTGTACTGCCGCAAATATAAACAAAGAAAATATAAACTGCGGCCATAAACAAAGAATGACCCATTCTTTATTTTTCTGCCCTACGACCGTAATGTACTATTTTTCATACAGAGCATGTGACAGTTTTTTTGGTCATGTAATTTTTTATACTTTAAAGCTGCATGAATTTCTCCTGACTTGTTTTAAATTACCAAAATTTTAAAAACGCTCTTAGAGAAATTCTTTTTTTTTCAAAGAGCATTTTGCATGGTAGGTTTAATTTAATACAAGTTTCTACACAAAATTCCAAAAATAATTTGATATTGTAGATTTTTTTTTTTTTTTAATTAAACAGTTTCTAGATAGGGTGCATTAGGAGTCTACTGAGGAGCCAACCTAATACACTTTGTCCGAAGTTTTTAAATAAAAAATTTTAGATTATAGATGTAACTATTAAATTGAAATTGTAACAAGTAGAGCAAATTAAGTAAATGTTCACAATAAACAATTAACCGATATAATCAAAGATATTATTAGACGTAAATGATTTGACATCTTACTTACTACATCATTAATTTTCACCATTATAGTGAAGATCTGCATAACTCCTTTAATATTTGACGGTCGAGAATCATACGTTCCATCTTCGAACATCTCATACTTTCCTTCCAATTTTTCAATAACGTCTTTATCATAAAATATTAAATGGTGGCTCTTTGAAGAAGATGTTATTAAATCAAAATGTAAAGCTGGGTTATCATCATTTTCATTTCGTTTTAAGATATTCGGATTTTTTTTCAGGTATTCATAAAACTCTAAGATGCTTGAAAATTCATGATTTTTAATATTGATTGGCATAAATTCATTAACTTTAGAAGCATTGGACATAGTTTTTTGCATCTTTACAAAAGATGCGGCAGCAGCATCTGCTTCATTCCTGTGAATAAAAAATGTTACGGCATGTATGGGTTTTTTTTTTTTCAAATGCAGTTCAATATAAAAGCCGAGTTTCAGCGGAAAATAAATTTTGTTAATATATTAATATTATTTTTGTTAATATATACACAGTCTGAAAGGTGATGAAAATTAAAAACAAAAAAAAATTACGAAAACGTTACGTAATTATTCAAATTTCTTACGTGATTACAATATCTTATAAGAATTGAATTTTTTTAAAGCATTTAATTCAATACAATTCGAATAAACTATAAGGTAAGTAAGCTATAAATTGAATTGCCTATATTTAATGATAATATTTTTATTTATATTTTACCTAAATTTACAAATTTTTGAGGCAAAAGTCGTTAAACGGTCACCACTTGCCACGTCAACCTCTCCATACAAACGCATTTTCTAAAAATTTTTCGAAAAATTGGTTTTTTGAAATTGAAGCCACCGGAAAAATTTGATCAGGCACAACTTCGTTTGTAAGAGATCTACGGATCTAAAAAATTGGTAAAAGTTTATGTTTTCGATAAATGAACCCCTCCATAAACGCGTGGTTAAGTTTTGAGAGGACAACCTGACAAGTGGTGTTCGTTTGACGAATTTTGCCTCGTATAAAAAAGTGATAAATTGTATGACTGGAAACAATTGTCGCTGATATTACTCTTCTCGTATGTTACATTTGAAACATTGATTATATTGCTGGGTGAAACGCAGTATATTATATAAGAGAAAAAAATTTTTTCAATATAAAAACTTACTTTTGTGACTCCCTGTCAAACAGTTCTCTAGCTGAAATCATACCTTCTGTCGCTTGCGCTTTTTCTTTGACAGTTTTAAGAAACCTTTTTGCTTTTACTTTTTTGTGACTAGATTTAGGACATGAATGAGGGTTTTGACGAATGGGAGGTCCATTTTCCACATATATGACTGTTGCTTCGCAACCAATACTGTTTTTAATGCATATGTATCTTAAAAAACAATATTTTATTTAGATATATATAAGCCAAAGATTTATTTAGCAATTTTTTTCATATCTTATTAAAAAAAAAAAATGTAAAAAAACGGGGAAAAATTTTTGTTTATTAGTAGTAAAACTAAATTTATAAGTTTTTTTATCAAAAATTTCCTATATGGCTCATTCTCATTTTTTTTGAAAAAATAGCTTTTGAAAAAATAAAAATTAAAAATTCTTTTTTTAAAGTACAAACAAGGCTTTTTAGACTTTTTTCATAAATAATTATTCAATATTGCATAAAAATCACCATAACGAGCTTGTAATTTCAATATAATTTACTGATTTCATTATTAATTTCACAAAATTTATTAAATTTATGTATTTTTTGAACAAAAAATATAATTGTAATAATAATTTCAAGAATAAATACTGTTTTTGAGTATTTTATGTCCATTAAAAATACCTATAAATTTCATTACGAATATGAGTCCCCCACACATAACATATGGCCTTAATATATGAATTTTTTTAGGCTTTATAAATTTTAGAGAACAATGACATATATTATTGAGTGTTTCTTATTAAAAAATCGAGTTTTGGAGCTAAATTTTAAAAATATTTAATATAATTTAACAAAAAGTGGAACGGTAAAGGCAGGAACGGTAAAGGCTTTTTTACAGAAAAATCAACTTAATTCATAGACAAATGAATAAAAAAACTTTTCCGCTTGGAAAGTAGAATATTTTTATAATTGAAACTTGCTAAGTTTTTAATATTTTAATTACAACACTTCTCAACGGAGATCTAGGGGGGAACGGTAAAGGCTTTTTTTTTTCCCTTCGTGATTTCTGAACTTAAACTGATTTTGTTTTCCTATTTAACGACCATTTAAAGCGCTCTTGGTGTAAGCATTTTTTTTTATGTATTTAAGTTGTCATTTATGCGATTAAGAGGTTTTAAAAATGTTGTGTGAAGAAAAAACAAATTAAATATAATAAAATTACGTTTTTCGTATACATTTTGTAAAATCGTGTGACACACCTTCTCACCCTTGTAATAATTAGTGAAAGTAAGTTTAAATTTTTTCAATATGGAAAAAGTTTAACCTTATGATATAACAATCAACCCCCAAACAAGAATTTTTGAAAATTAATTGATAGGCGTGCGTAACAGACACTCAAAGTATAGCAATATCCTTTGTGACAGGGAACGGTAAAGGCTTTTTTGCTATATTTTTATGTTTTGTAGTAGTTAAAACATTAAATTATGTTGATTTTTATGATGGACCATCAAAAACTTGTTGAAATAAAAAATTTGAAGAACAAAAATTTGTTTAATTGATGCACCTGGTAATAGGAAACATGTTGTACGTCATTTTAGCAAAAAAAATGTGAATGAACCATATATATTTTATGCACAAGCCTCAAAATGGTACGGACCATACCCGAAATAAATTACCTTGAAATCTCTAATTACAAAGATAAACTTGTTCACATGACTAATTTTACTAATGAGTTATTATAAAATTAATTCAACAATTTTTTTAAATTACACGGTAGAGCTGCTTTGGTTGAAAATTCAACCAAATAAAATATTACTATTTTTGGTTGAATTTTTAACCAATTGGTAAAATTCAAGCAAATCTAAAATACAATATAAAAATGATGTAATTATTATACAGAGTAAAAAAATGATCTGTGCATCTATTTAAAATCACTAAGTATAATATACTGTAATTAATCGTAATTAATTCACTTTTAATAGATGCAGATATCATTTTCTTACTCTGTATTATAATTGTATCATATTGTATTTAAGATTTTGGTTTAATTTTCAACCATTTTGGTTGAAATTTCAACCACTTCGTTGAATTTTACTATTTTTGGTTGAATTTTCAACCAAAGCAGCTCTACCGTGTAATTACAAGTAGTTTTGAAGTACTAAAAATATTATATTACATAGAATGTTTAAAAATCAGTTATAAAATATTTTTTAATCATTTAATTTGACTTTGAAGTCAATCGTAATTAATTTAAATAAGAAATTTTTTAATAAGTTTACAAATTATTCAATATCTCTGGTTGATATGTTTGAATAAAAAAAGAGATACACTCATTATCCACATAATATCAAGATACAGTGATGAATTTGTAAATTCATTTTAAGATCAATTACTCGAAAAAAGGTGAATCAAAAATTTCTTATTTAAAAAAATAGCCGAGTATCATCGTAGAATATCATGTCGCATGTAAGCTGCGATCTGGGGCATTTTCTATTCGTGGGGAAGGGCCGTATAAATTTTTTCTGCTTCAGTGGCAAGAAAACACGGTGTTTTCGGTCGCGCAGTGGTCGGTACATACGTGCCATAAATATAAGGCCATAAATATAAGGAATATCGAGTTTTTTCTTTATTTATTCTTTAATTGAAACAGAGTATGCATTGTATAGACATGTATTGTAAAAAAAACATTATATAATTATTCAGACATTAGAATATTTGCAACTATATTTATAAAATTTGATGCAAGGAAAGACGCTAGGTTTAATTCGCACCTACGTCTTGTAAAGAATCATGATGGTATATATATATATACATATATATGTGTGTGTTTATGTGATAGAAAAGTCAGTGCCTCTGCATTATGAAAAGCAGTTACCACGACCCCTCCCCCCTACCACCAAGAAAAAATCGTCTAATCCCGGCCAATGAAATAAGTAAATTATTTTCTATAATGGCAGACAAAAAAATAAAAAATTTAATTAAAATGTAATTTCTACTTACGTGTTTTTATCAGCACAGTTCTTTCTTTTATAATTATAATTCAAATAGCTCATTCCACCATTTTCGAAGAATATGCAATTTTCTTCTTCCATGTTTTTTTATTAACACTTTTTTATTTATTTGAATAATTAGATAATAAGATGAAATATTATTAATTAGCGTTTTTTGTGCTTTAAAATTTTTTTCTACCTGATAAAATTAAAGTTACTTGATTTTGTACCATATTCAAAACTTTCACATTATTTTGATTAACAGATAAAACAGAGTTTAATTTAATAAAAAACAATACTTCAAATGAAAAAGAAATTAAATAATTGTCTAGTTAATTTTTGTCGCAAATGTACAATCTATTAACTTTTCTCGAAAACACAAAATATTAGACTGATACAGAAATTATAAATAGAAGTGGAATAAATGAAATACTTCGTATTCTCTCTCTGTCTATTCTTCTTAGATTCACTATACACTCCTTCAAGCTCACTCGCGGATGGGAGAGTAAGGAGCAGAAAGCGCGCGATGTAAGGGCACATAAATTTACGTATACAGTGTTACTAGAATTGATATGTTTGTGTTAAATATTTAGTATATGGTTAATGGTAAACAATTAAAATAGATTTTCATCGAATTTTTTGCTGTTTATGAAATAGTATTAATTAAGAGAAGTTAATAAACAAGACATGTAAATAATAGTGGAAGAAATAAAAAAATTCGCATTCCGTCTCTGTCTTTTTTTCTTCGATTCTCTACTCAGCCCTGCAAGGTCACTCACGGAGGGAGACTCAGTGAGACAAAGCGCGCGGCTTAAGGCTCATAAATTAACTTTTGAGTGTAAATTATAAAGTGTATATTGATAACTAGTTGATATATAATTTTTCGGTGGTGAATAATTTTTATGGAGTTTATAGAGATAAATAAAGGCAATTGTTTTAATAAAGTGACAATAAATTATAAACATCTTCATAAAATCTTCTAGCTTAGAAAATTCTTTGTTTAATTTTTTTATGGTTATTTTGAAACATAACCTATATCTTAATTTGTTTTAAATACTCTGTTGCTGTGTATCCCTCCTTTTTTTGAAAATTGAAATACAATTTTATAAGAAGAGTTATAAAATTTTTAAATATAATGTCGGAAAGAGTATTCGGTGAAAATTTCCCAGAGGAAGTTGATGGGTCAATGTGGTATAAAGATAGAAAGCTGCATAGCCATGGTGGGAGTATGTAAGTATATTTTAAATATTTTTAATTTTAATGGTCGATGTAAGGTATCGAATTTTTCGGTTCTTAATAAAAAGAAAAATTAGCCGAAAAATATTAACCGCGTCAAACGTTACTAGAAAATTAAGAATTAATTACGAAACTTAAAATAGATTAGCAGCGAAAATTCTTCATAAGAGGTTATTGTAAACTTAAATTTTAAAAATATGTAAATATTATAAATATTAAATTTTATTAATTTTAAATTTAAATTTGTACTTTAAGGTATTTTGGATCCCTGAATTTAAATTTGTGGTCATAAAATTAAGTAAATGTTTTCGTGACCGGGAGAAGAGGAAAATTACTTTTATTCATTGATCGATAAAAGCTAGTTCAAAAGTCATTGCGTTTTTTTTCTGTAGAATGGAAAACAAGTATTTTACGATTTTTTATTATGATTTTTTGGCTATGAAATAACTTAAATTTAAATTAGCGAAGTAAAAAAGAACACATTTAAATTTAATTTGATAAATAAAGGTTTTATAAAAGGCCAGGTCTATTTGTCCAGAAAATTTTCAATTGTTTCTGGTTAAATAGATTTTCTGATCAAATAACCAAAAGAATATCTAAATTTTATTCAAAGGTTTTTATTGAATAAAACTAAAATTTAATTTAGAATTTCATAAATTAACAATTTTTAAAGATTAGAAAATTTAAGAATTGATTATTTTTTCAAAAAATAGTGCAAAGTGCAGAAATGCAAGCATAACTTTACTCCTCGAAAATATTGAGGTTAAAAATATTTTTCACTTTTGTGTATGTGTGAGTAAATTTTACACAAAATTTTTCTGGACAAATAGCTCTTGCGTTTATAAAATATATTTTTTTGGAAAATATTAATTACCCATTTCCCGGCCATGAAAACTTTTTTGTTTAATTTACTTATAAGGGTGCATGAATTAATAAAATTTCTGGGCGATTATTTCTGTAATTAATAAAATTTATTTGTAATAGGTATAGTTGCATAAATTGGCGAGAGAATTGCAAATTGAAAGTTTATTTCAATCCGGATGGTTCCTTCAAAAACTTTCATAAAGAATATTTTGAACATACTTGTTGTAGAAAACACCATAATGCAAAAGTTGCAGATAAAAATAAAAACACCGGACAAAAAGTTAATGAAAAGAACCAAGTAATTAAAGTAATTGCAAAAGAGGGACTTCCTTTAAATTCTACCGAAAATGTGTACAATGAGTAAGTATAGAGAAAAAATTTGTTATCTCTTATTACAATGAGAAATTTTTTTAACTAGTATAACCATAACTTTTGTACTTAATATATAAATATACGAATATACTGATTTTTAGTAGCTTCATTTTTAATATCACGTTAAATATTTTTTTTCGATTTAAAAACTTTGTATAATTTAACTGCAGTATCAGAATATTAACAATTTCAAAGTTTCAATAATTATTAAATTATTTCTCAGAAATTTTAATTTTGTGTTACTTTTAGGCATTAATAAAAAGAATTACAAAATTTTTTGTACAATTGAATCGCTTGAATTATTACAAAACTAAACTATACATTTTTTTACTGTATGTTAATAGTACAATAAAAACTAAAGGATACAAAAATGTTCAACCTTCCGCTAGAAAAAAACATCAATTGTATGAAGGAATCAAATCTAAATACAGTAATTTAGAAGCGTTCTATTTAAACTTGTGTCAATACCCATCACCTCTGACATTGAAAATTGATCATGCTGATGTTACAATGTATGTGCAAATATTGGAATCATCGAAAAAGAAGAATAATTTAACCCGCCAATTAATTTTGTACAACAAGAAGCTTATAGAAGAGATTGTAGGAGTAGAAAAGATGTATGTTGACATTGTATACAGCATAAAACCCAACATTCAAGATGTCAAAGCTCTAATGATCATCATGATAGAAAAGTATAATTCGGTATGTTGCTTTTTTTTATAAAATATTTATAATATGCAACACTATTTATTCATATACGTATTGTGGTCTTTGAATAGTGCTTCACGCAAGACGAGAGAGACGATATTTACCAGGATATTAACCCTAATCTCGTTTCGGTCTCGAAAATTGTCATTTTTTGAAAGTCTTGTCTCGTCTCGTCTCGCCTCGTCTCGAAAAAGTCTCGAAAGTCTCGAAATCTCGCCTAACTAAAGTAAAAAATTATCAACATTTTTTTTTTATTATACTTTAAAATAATGATCTATTTTCTATACCTCCAGGCGATTATTTTTTTTGCTTATAATGAAAAACCATGAGTTGATTATTATTGAAAATTGTTTTAAAAAAATTTTTTTTAAAAAGCGTTATAAAATATAAAAAGCGTTGGGCGATGAATTTGTAAATTCATTTAATATCATGTACTCGTTAAAAGGTCGATTATAAATATTATTTTTTTTTTTATTTTATAATTTTACTTATTGATTTAAATAATAAATAAAATAAATAAATTAAAAATAGTAACTCTAGGTATACATTTGTTGTTTTATTTTTGTAGAATAGATTATTTATACTACCGGTAATAAAAAAAGAGAGTTTTTGCCAATTATTACAAAATATGCAATCATAAATACCTTTAAAAAAATTATAATATTTAGTATTTAAAATAATTACAAAACTTTAATTTCTTCTTGTAAATAAAAAATAAATTCAATCCCTAAAAAAAGTTTTTTTTTTATAGGAAGCTTAACAGAGTTGAAAAAATTTGATATCATAATAATATTAATTTAAATTTTATTTAGTTTTACATGTATTAACCGTTTTATAGTTTTCATTTAATTTTATTGAAGCTATCTTATAGATTTATAATTCTGAAAAAGAACAAAAAAAAATTTAGATACTTCGAGACTTCTCGTCGAGACTTTTTCGAGTCTTGGTATCGTATCGCAATTTTTGTTGACAGATCTCGCGTCAAGCACTATCTTTGAAGCACTGAATTAATCATTTTTATTATTCTCAAAAAAATTATTTTCAAGAAAGAATCTAATTTGGATAACAATGCTTAGTTTAAAAATATTTACATTTTTATTAGGTTTTTCTTTTAGTAATTATTTCTTTAGTATTTATTTCTGTTCGCTTTGCAACAATTTTATTAAGAGGTGTTTGGCTATCCGACTTTGCAGGGCTGGTTGATCTCGAGTCTGTTTTAAAAAGAATAAAAAGAATTCATTTTTATAAACTAAAATAAACTTAGAAACAAAGTGTGAAATGTTTTTAAAAAAATAAACGTACGCTAAATAATATTTATTGAATTAATATTTAACTATCTTTATTATTTTTAATTATAACATAATTTATATCGCGAAACAGAATAAACTTGCTCGGACGTAAATTATGTGGTAACGTAAGTCCGACAAAATTTTTGAATCAAGCTCCAGATAAATTTCTAATTCAGATGCATATTCAGATACACATTTCGGATCTCTAAAAACTTTCGAAATAACCCCAAAACTGACCTCAATCGACTCACAAAATAAGAAAAAATACTTACTTTTATTTATTGAAATAAATTAAATAAACAATAATCACAAATTTTTATTTGCTTTAAAATTTTAAAAGCAATATAATATTTTCCAAAGGCTAAAGCTTGCTTGAAAAAATATGTTTTTTTATATATATTTATTTTCTTTATTCGTTTTTTGACTTCTTTTACAAATAAAAAACATTGTTAATAATGTACGAAAATACGCTGCCAACTAGCTGGCACTAAGGTTGAATATTCCTAAGGTTCCTCAAACAATGAGCTTAATACTTCAATATGTCACAGATATCACCGACTACTGGATATTCGATTACTCAGATATTAGTACTTTCATGGAATTAAATGAAGTATTACACAAAAAAAAAAATATTTCAGTTTTTTTAATTTGTTTGATTTTTTAAATATTAGAAAAAAATTTTGAAAAAATTTGGTATCAGACCCAAAAAATTACTATAAACAAACTTTCTAAAACTAGTGCTCTCATAGAAATAAATTAGGTACTACGTCCAACAAGAAAATTAGTGTTATTGTATATTTTTATAAAAAAAAATTTCAAAAAATTAAGTATCGGAATTGAAAAATCGAGTAAAAACCATACTTTCAAATATACGTACTTTCATGGAAATAAATGAGGTATTACATCCAAATTCAAAAAAAAAAAAAAGTAGTTCGAGATTTTTTGATGATAAAATTAAAAAAAAAAAAAATTAGGTCTTAATTCCATAATGGTTGTGAAATATCACTGGTTACATACACACACAGACACACACACACACATACAGATTTTTTTTAAAACCGGTTTTTTAGCTTCCTGAGGTCTCAAATCTCGCTTATATGCAAAAGAATCAAAGATCAAAATTTGACCTATCACAATGGTTCCTCGTTGAGGAACAAAAAAAAAATTTCGAAAAATTACGTTTCAGATGGAGAAATCCTTTAAAAACGAAAATTCTAGATATTCGTACTTTCGAAGTGAAGAATTGAGTACTACGTTCTAAAAAAATAAAAAAATTGGCATTTTTTATATTTTTTGGCGGCAAAAATGTTGAGAAAAAAATTTTCAAAAAATTACGTATTCAATCAAAAAATTGAGTATGAATGATATTTCTAAAACTAGTACTCCCATAGAAAACAATTAGGTACTACGTCCAAATAGAAAAAAAAGTTTGGTTTTTTTTGTATTTTTTGGTGGCAAAAATTTGGAGGAAAAAATTTTCCACCATATTTTCAAATATAAGTACTTTCATGCAAATAAATGAGGTATTGCATCCAAAGGAAAAAAAAAGTACCTCGAGCTTTTTTGGTGAAAAAAATTTTGAAAAAAAAAGTTAGGTCTGAATGTCATGTTGATTGTGAAATATCACCGGTTACAGTGCAACATACATACATACATAAAAAAACACACACACACACAGACTTTTTTTAAAAACCGGTTTTTTAGCTTCCTGAGGTCTCAAAACATGCTTATATATCAAAAAATTAAAAATCAAAATTTTACCTAAAGGTTCCTCTATGAGGAACCAAAATTTTAATCTTAATATAATTGTAGTTATTATTTTTAAAGTTGTATCTCATTCTCGATTTTATGTGTGTACAGTGAATAACATTGAGTTTTATTTGCACCTTTAAATTAAAAATAATTTGACAATAAAGTGATTTGCAGTTTTCACTTTCGTTAAATATAGAACAGATACGAGACTTTTGTAAAAAAATAATTTACAGATTATAGAGAATAATTAAAGATAATTTGGAGACAATAATTCTTAGGAAACTATTTTATTATGCATTCGATTTCAATAATTAATAATTGCAAAAAAAAATCGAATCAAACACTTTTGCCCTCCCGGGTGTAAAACTCGAACGTAAAAAATTTTCTGCACTCGTTCTATGCCTAGGTTGGCAAAAAATATTGTAAGCACCATGGGCGAAATACTTTAGACATTATCGTGAACACACATCACTCGTGCCCGGCTTCGCTGAGCACTCCTGCTAGTGCTCACGCTAGTGCTAAAACTTTTACGCCCTTGATACTTAATATACTATTTAAATGTACAAGCTACGTAGTTGTTTGACAATATTTTTAATATGTATATTAGGGTGTTTCTTATTTCTCAAATTGACCGTAGAGGAAATTACTGGCTCAAATATGATGCTTCAGATAATAAAACTATTTTGTAAAAAAAAAAATTTTACCTATAGGCTAATGGAGTGTGCTGATTTGCAAATAAAAATCGGTAAAAATTATATAAATTGTTTGATAAACGTTTTAGAAATAGAAACCTACTTTGCTAAAAAGTTTTTATTACTAAAATTTTCTAAAATATCTAAAAAAAACTGTAAATTCTAACATACCTTATTATATTTGAACTTATTCTGATTCCCTTAACGCGAAATATTCTAGGTCCCAAAATCCAAAATATTCTTATATCAATTAATAATATTCTGTATGTTCCTTAACGTTAATTATTACAAGTTCATAAACTTGAATTATTTGAAGTCCCTAAATCGAAACTGATCTAAGTCCCTAAACCCAGATTACTCTTAAGCCCCAAAATTGAAATTATTCTAAGTCCCATTTGATCTCACCCGTTAAATCGGGCAGTCCCCCCTCCTCTTAAATTTGATCTCCTCCCCTTGATTCTCAGATTTCCAGAGAACGTGCTACGTGCTCCCTATAAACATGTTTCATGTTAATAAAAAAGGTATCTGAAATTAAATATTATACTTAGTGTAAGGTGTTTGGTATTCAGGTTTTTTTTATGATAAATTGGCCATCGTGGCTAAAAATATTAGCTTTTTTGTACCCTATGCAATAAAAAAAAATTTTGTATTCAACATTTAACTTCGCTTTACAAAAATTAGCAGCATTTAGTAAGCAAATATTTATTTAAGTTTATTAAATAACAAAAATAATTAAATATATAACGTTTTATGAATATTCTTTAATTCATTTAGGTTACAAAATCTAGCTGTTTATATCCAAGGGGTCTCCATTTTGGTTTATAAATTTCAGTACAAAATACCCATAAATTAATGGAATTTTAACAATTATCAAATTTAATACCTTTAAATATATTAAGAAAATTTGAAAACATTTTGCAAGCCATATGAAAACTTTATTTTTATCAAACACATTTTTATTTATTATGCATCTAGGTTCAGCCTGTTGCTTGGGGATTATTGGCTCGCACGACAACGAAAGCCTTCAATTCTTTCTGGACACATCTTAAACTTGAATATCCAAATTTCAATCCCAAGTTTGCTGTTACTCCTTATTACCCTCCATTACATGAGTCCTTAAAATTAACTTTTGATTCTATAAAAGTGTATGGTAGTTTTTTCCACTATGCATTTGTAAGTATATTGATTTGTTAACTAAATAAACTTATTTTTGATATAAGAGTACCAAAAATATAAACTCACAAATTACACAGGAAATAATTCAGTCTGCAAAATCTTTTAACATTATAAGTAGAAATGAAGCATGGGACGAAAATAAAGATTACAATGAACCATCATATAATATATTAAAAATGTTTGTTAATTTGGCACTGTTACCTCCGAATAACACAAAAGAAGGATTAATATACATAGAGGGTGAAATAAACGAAAAGTTTAATAATGATAAGAAATGGATTAGATTTATGGATAGTTTTAAAGAGTTTTGGATGGAAAAAGTATCTCCAAATGCATTCAGCGTTTTTGATGTTCCAGAAAGAGCAAATGATTTTTGGAGCAATAACCGATATCTAATGAATGGACGAATCGGATTCTATCCAAGTACTTTTAAACTATTGAGTAAGTAACAAAATAAACCACAGTTTTGTATATTTAAGAAAAGCGTATTTAAATTAAGAATGTCCGATAAATTTAAATTTACAAAATCAAAAATATTCTTAGCATTAAGTACACATCGTCCAGATATTATTTCAAACTAATAATATATCCATTTTTAATGCAGATGAACTAAACAAAATAAGTACGGGATCCATAAAAGAATACAATAAAATGAAAAAAAACTATAAAGAAGCAAAAAATGAAATGAAAAATCTAAAAATTAAAAACGCCTGGAAGTCTATTCAAGCATGGGGCGTTAAAAAATTTCTTGATCAAGTTTGTGTTTACGAATCAAATAACAAGACGTTTGAATTAAGTGACGTTGGTGAGTATACTTAAGCTAAATTACTATCATATTATAATTCATCAGTATTAACATCTCAATTATTAAAGTTATCTATATTTGTGCGAAATAGTCTAATGAGAGCATGATAATAATAAATATACCTTATTAGATAAATCTTATGGCAAATAATTGGGATATAGCATGGTATTGAAATTCTTTAATTTTCAGAAAGTATACAAAAAAATATTCGATACGTAATGATTTTTTTAAATTTTACTTGAGTGTTTTTTTTTCAAAAAAATTAGTAATTATTTTATTATTGTTTAAATTTAAAATAAAAAAATACGCATCAAATATTTTTTTACAAACTACAAAACCAACCAAACAGAATATATGAATTTTTTTATACTGACACCCTATTTTAAATAATAAATGCATACTTGACGGCAATAATTTTGCTAGCAATATTATCCGTTTGTACGATTACAAATGGCTTTAAACTAAAGCAAATTAAATATAAATTATATTTTATCAAGCGAGTACCATAATAAGACTTCTAAACCGAGTTATGATGTTGGCAGATTTGGATCTTTTTTTTAAACACCAACTTTAGCGCCATCTCATCATATATAACAAATGAAAAAATAAAAATAAATTTTTTTAAAACCGTAAAGACTCTGATTCCGTGGAGACTCTGACTTTTAATTGAAATACCTATCTGGAAAATAAATAATCGAAAAAGATTAATAAAGGTAAATAAATAAATTGATCTATCCAAGTAAAATTTTGATCTTATATATTTCTAATTAGAAATATATAAGATATTTCTATAATTATTTATTTACCTTTATTAATTTTTTACCAAGTGATAAAATTTCATCAATTTCGAAAAGGATTAAGTAAAGAATTTTTGGAGACTTAGAATTTGTGAAAAATTTTTGATAATTTATTTTTTAAAAGTTTTTTCTCGATTCGATACGATGAACAAAGAAAAATATTGATACGATATCGATAACTACTCAAAATATTGATATCATTTCGAATCCTCTAATAGTTATGGATCAATTTATTATGTTTAAGTAACATGCTGATCACCCTTTATTAAAGTCAATAGGCCTTTTTTGGGCCTAGAAAGGCAAGTCTCAATCAAATTAAGCAATAAAAGCAAGTTAAGCAAAAAGACTTCTCGTTGGTCTCGTTTTTTAGTGTAATTATCAAATTTCAAGCCCCCCCCCTAAAATGTATTTTTTATCAGTGATCCTCGTACTCTTATAATTAATAAACCAAAAACCCATTTTTTGTCAAAAAATGACCAATCATTAAACAGAAAACCCGCGAGTTTTCGAAAAAATTTAAATTCATGATGGTTTATCATTACAAAGTTAAGACATGATGGTATATCATGTTAAATAAATAAGTGTAATTCTTGCACATGCTAAGTAATTCCGATAGCTTCTATAAATATAATCTTTGAATAAAAAAAAATTTTTTTAAGTCTTCAAAATTTTGTATAAGCTCCAAGTTTTCAAAAATTTTTTACTCGTCCCTTGTCAATTATTTTGTTTCTGGGGACATAATGATTAAAATTTAAATTCTCAATTGAAGGTTTCTTAAAAAGAGGCTGTTTTGATCTTTGTCTTTGTAAAACGATATCACAAAATCAATTCAAGGAAACCAAATAAGCAAAGTTTAAGAATTTTAAGAAAACCAAATAAGCAAAGATTAAGCATTTTCGAGCTTTTAAATTTCAATTTCGCAGCAATAGGACAATCGGCATGCAGCTTATTGATTATAACAGTAATAGTATTAATGCTGAAAAATTGCTTTTTATGAGGATCCTGATGTGATGATTACACTAAAAAAATGAGAGTAACCTTCAGCGTTTTCGTTAACTTGCAAGGTGCTAGTTATATTAAAAATTACAAAAAAATCGTTAATAATATTATTTCCTGCGTTTCTAGGCCAAAAGGGCTCCAAGCCATAAACGAAGATTAGTTGAAATGTTTTTCTCAACATTATAAACTGATCTGTAACCATTTTGTGTCATTTGGTGTTCAAAATATATTCAACTTCCCTTGTTAATTACAAAACTCGAAAAAGTATACAATTTTTAAATGATTATTTGAGATTATTGACTTATTTTTGAATATTGTATTATAAAAATGTCTTATACAAAAATTAAAATTTTTAATTTCATTTCTCTTATTTTTTCAAAAAAGTCTTTATTACAGTAATGATAATTAAAATGTAAAAAAATTTTGGTTTTAAAAAATATTTGTAATTTTTCAGATCTTAAAAAGGGAGGCTAAGTTCCTCTGAAACGTAGATAATTTAAATCTATTTATAAAATTACTTATACATTTTTCTAATAGAGTCAACTGCGCTCTACTCACCGGCATTGACGGTGTCTAGTATAAAATTACAGTTATAGAAATTATTTAAAAAACTTATAACCGATTTGTGTACACACAACCAAAATGCTTGGAACATGTTTACTTACAGCTGAGCATACACCCTCGAATCACAATACAATTTACTATTTTTATAATTTGCAATTATCCATTATTCCCTAAACGCATTCCCCAAACGTCCCAAAATTGAAATTATTCCAAGTCCCATTTGATTCCCTCCCCCCTATAAACATGTTACATGTTCAAAGTTTTTACAGAAGTTTATAGGATAAGAAAAATAAATTATTTTTTGCATATTCGATTAGGTAGTAGTGTAAACTCAGATTATAAATTATTTTACTTTTTTTTCACTAGCTGCAGTTATAAATGACTTTTTAAAATTCTTTTGTCAAAGCTTGCTTTTGCAAACCAAATACACGAGACAAAGTGATACATTCCTTTTTACTTTACTTTGGTCACTGTTTGATGAGAACATTTAAAGCTTGCCTTGACTTTTACGCATTGGTCTTTACAATAACTGTGACTCAGATACTTTAATTTTATATTTATTTAAAAAAAATTTTTTTTTTCTATCATTCTTTTTTTATTCTTTTACATATATATACGAATCATTTTTTATCATTTTAAAAACAGAGTAATATTTAAAAAAAAATTAGATTGTTTGTATTACTTAAATCCATCCATAAAAGTTCATTTGTTCGTGCGCAAATATAAATGTAATTGCATTCGGCCACTAGCTCTCTGTATCCCTCTTTCTTCTATCGATTAGTAAAGTATTACTTTGCACCCTTATAAAGAAATCTATTATTTCATAATGCTATCTCATACATTAGCACATACGCCAGGAGGTAGGGCAAATATTTTCCAATAAGTTTAAGATAAGAGATGAAATAAATATTGTAAAATTTTCAGTTGATCGTAAAGCTACAATTGAAGATCTGGTTCGACCTATCAAAGATCAAATTACACAGGAATTCGACGATAGTGACGTAGAAGAACCTAGTCATGATTTTAAAAATTACATTTATGATTCTGTAAAAGAACACGAAATAGATGTCCTAAAAAAATACAAAATGTTACTATTTAATAAAGAAAAACAACAAACTTCTTTACTTATAAAACCAAAAAAAGATGCTATTACTGATCCCCGATAACGCAGCTTGCTACAAATATGCAAGCAACTTTGAAGCATTTGTTTTTTTTAAATTGTAGAAACTTTGAGAAAAGATGCGTCCGAATATTTCTCAAATATTGCTGCAAGTAATTGAATAAACATATGAGTAGCAAGTTTGCGGCAAGATTGTTGCAAGGAATTTAGTATGAAAAAAACAGTGAGTCGGTAGGAAATATTGAGCGGATAGCAAGTTTGCGGCAAGTTTGTTGCAAGGAATTTAGTATTAAAAGAAAGGTAAGTCGGGAGGAAATATTGAGCGGATAGCAAGTTTGCGGCAAGTTTGTTGCAAGGAATTCAGTATTAAAAAACAAGTAAGTCAGGAGGAAATATTGAATGGATATAGCATAACCTTTAAATAATTATTTATCAGATTAATTAAATTTTATTTTATTAATTAAAAATTAATAAAGTCAGCGACAAAGGTAAAATAAGTAGAATTTAGCTTTAAATGTTTAAACCTTAATATTATTAACGTTTTATTACATTCTCTCATCCTTTTTTTTAACGAATGAACCTTCTTTAGATAAAAAGAAAAATTAAAAGGTATTAAAACTTTTGGAAAAAAATAGTTCATTGCCGAAAAATGATTAAATTTTCATTAAAAATGAAAGAATTTTTAACTTTTCAATAAAAATCAGTGGTTAACCATATTTTGTAATCGACTACTTTCATCAAAAATTTATCTATTTTCCTGGCAAATTAACTATTTTTTCTTCTCATCGAGAAAGAATAACTTATAACCGGTTTGTGTAAACACAACCTAAATGCATGGAACATGTTTACTTCCAGCTGAGGAATAGGTATAATACAAATGTTTCTCAACATTAAAATACAATTTTCTAATTTTCTAATTTGTAATTATCACCTGTCTATCTGTTAAGATTCTTAACCCAAACTATTTTGATTCTCTAAACCTGAATTATTCCAAGTCTCCAAATCGATATTATTTTAAGTCCTTAAGTCTTATTTGACCCAGCCCCCTTAAATAGGAGAGATTTGATACCCCCCATTAAAAAGGACAAATTTGACCCCCCCCACCTTAATTTTCAAGTTCTGAAGTACCCCCTCCTTTTTTATTTTAATTAACCATTAATATTTTTATTTTCAAAATGTATCTCAAGAAAAAAAAAACGCTGTCAAGTAAATGGCACTATGGTTTCTCATTAAAAATAACAAAATGTTCGTAATGGTCTATTTTACCTACACTGTAAAAAATAAATCCTGTGACTTTACGACAAAATTAGTAAATTGGCCATAACCAATCCTATTTATAATGAAACAGGCATTTGAATGAATATTTAAAAAAAATTTTCTCGTTGGTTTGTTGCTTGGTTAAACTAAAATTGTGAAGTAAAATAAGAAAAACCGCTACTAAATGGGTTTTTCCATGTATTTTAAATGAGAGACAAATTGATAAATATCTCGAAGAGGATGACTGATTTAGAAAAACGGGTTTAACTGGGGACCAAAAAAGCAACCATTCCTGAAAATAAGAAACAAGTCTTATCAAATAACTTGTAAGAAGATTTAAATCCAAAAAAGTACGATCTTCTTATAGGTTGAAAACTCATTTTTCGTTATAAAATCCGAAGTGTCCGACTTTTGCATAATTTGATCTTTCAGGCTAGCCGTGGGCTTTTTTTAATATAGAGCTTTAATCTTTTTTCAGACGAATTTGAGTAAAATCTTCAATTGACGATAACTTGGCTAAATTTCATCCTAGAAAGAAAAGTTTTTTTTTCTTCTAGAGTGGTTTTTCCCTGACAATCATATTTTTTTATCGTAAGGTTTTTAGCGTAACCTAAGGCAGTAGACTATAATAAAAAACGACACATCAAGCCATACACTTGCTCAGGCATCATAGCCTTCTTTTTTTAAAAAAAGAGGAAAGGGGGAATTAAATTTGTAAAAAGGGGGAGGATATCCAAAAAAAGGGGGAAATTTTATAAACGTATTATAACATAAATTTATTATTTTTGAGTAATAATTAAGCAGTTAAGGGAATTTTTTATCAATAAAGGTGAGGAAAAAATATTAAGGACAAAACAATGTAACTCTATACTAGAGTGTGTCTTTTTTTTTTCAATATTTTTTGACTCCCCCCATTTTTTTCGAATATTTTGGTCATAAAAAACCCCCAGCTCCAAGGATTTTGATTTTCGAATTTTTTAACCCATGCCGCCGAGCACTTGAAGTTTCTCTTTTGAATAACATAATTTTTGACCCGAAAGGCCCTATTTTTAAATTTGTTTAAATTGTTGCCAATACTGTAATTTTTGACAAAACTGAGTTTTATAGACCTTACAAATTTTCTACAAGCTTGAAGTTTCCAAAAATTTTTTACTCGTCTCTTTTCCTTAAATAGTTTTTAAGATATCGTTTTTCAAAGATAATGATAAATATTGACTTTTTTTTTAAAACCCTGAAATTGGGACTCTGACTTTAAATTATCATTTCTGGTTAATAATTTATTGAGAAGCAGTGAGTAAAAAATTTTTGGAAATTTTAAGCTTGTAGAAAATTTTTAAGACCTATAAAGCTCAATTTTGTCGAAAATTACAATTTTGGCAGCAATTTAAACAAATTCAAAAATTGATCATTTTTAGTAGAAAATTACCGTAAGATTTATTGGCTATAGTAATGAGAGGGTCAATGATAAAAGAACGCGGTTTACGTCATTTGAAAGGTGACACTTACACCAAAAAAAGTAAACCAACCAGAAGTGTTTTAGTTAGTTTTTTTTGAGGTTGCAGCGTTTTATCGAAAATTACCGAAAAACCCTGTTTTATAAGATTGAGCCAACATTTAAATTTGCGTTTTAGCCCCAGAATTCCCTTTGGAACGAATGCAGGGCTGTTGGATGAAAGTATCTTTTCCAGTAAAAATTAGCTTTTTAACATTTATAACCAATCATGTTTATAACTAGTTAATTTTGTCTCTCTTACTCGTTATTTTACTAGCTTATGATTGGCTTTCAAAAGGGGATATACTAGCTGACCTAAAACCCGTATCGAAATAGTCGATCGACTTTCCGATCGGATTTCCGATCGGAATTTGATCGAATTTCCGATGAACTTTCGATCGGAATTCCGATCGAAACCCCGATCGAAATTTTCGCCGATCGAGTTTCCGATCAAAAAATTTCGATCGAAACTCCGATCAAAAATCAAAATTCCGATCGACTTTCCGATCAAAAAATTTCGATCGAAAATCCGATCAAAAATCAAAATTCCGATCGACTTTCCGATCAAAAAATTTCGATCGAAAATCCGATCAAAAATCATAATTCCGATCGACTTTCCGATGAAAAAATTCCGATCGAAAATCCGATCAAAAATCTAAATTCCGATCGACTTTCCGATCAAAAAATTTCGATCGAAATTCTGATCAAAAATTACAATTCCGATCGAGTTTCCGATAAAAAAATTTTTATCAAAGTTCCGATTGAGGCATAATTTTTAAATTTTCATATAAAACAATTTTCCGATTCTCCAAAAAATATGAAAAGAGGAACTTGCCTGGGGATTTTCGAGGTTGAAAAAAACATTTTAATAAATAAAATTTTTCATTTTTTTATCCCAAAATATTTTCAAATTTCCCAATAAGGCGGAACAAAAAAAATAAAATGTAGAAATATCTATATTACTAATGGTGGTTTTCAAAATTCAGAAAAACGTTTTCAATTATGAAAATTTTCCGATTTTCCAAGATGACAGATAAAAAACGAAAAACCTGAAAAAATTTTTTTTCTCATTTTTTTTTTTTTATAAATAATCAGTTAGCAAAAAAAAAATTTAATTTTTTTGACCAAAAAAATTTTTTTTTTCTGAAACGTTTCTAAAACGTTTAGCTTCCAGGAAAAAAGCGGACCTAAATAACGTTTCTAAAACGTTTTGAAAACGTTCTATAAACGTTTCAATTTGCATTTTGGAAACGTTCTAGAAACGTTTTAGAAACGTTTTGTGCTGTATGTGCAACATTGCGGACCAAAAAACATGAAAGTAGAAACTTTCTACATTACCTGGGGGTTTTCGGGGTCGAGAAAAACGTTTTTATGAATGCAAATTTTAATTATTTAGCCCCAACATAGTTTCTAATTTTCCAAGATGGATGACCAAAAAACATGAAAATAAATCTTACAACATTATCTGGAGGTTTTCGGGGTCGAGAAAAACGTTTTTATGAATGAAATTTTGATTTTTTGTGCCAAAATATTTTCCAATTTCCAAGATGGCGGATCAAAAAACATGAAAATAAATCTTACAACATTACCTGGGGGTTTTCGAAGCCGAGGAAAAAGTTTTTATTAATGAAAATTTTAATTTTTTAGCCCCAACAGATTTTCCAATTTCCCAATATGACGGGGCAAAAAGCATGAAGAAGAACTTTCTATACTACCTACAAATTATCAAGGTTGAGAAAAACGTTTTAACGCAAAAAAATGAAAATTTTCATTCATAAAAACGTTTTTCTCGACCCCAAAAACCCCACCAAATTTCCTTTAGCAAACCACCAGATGGCTAGACGGTGCTTTAAAAAACTCCGAAAGCAACTTCAGCGCTTTCTAATACTCCATTCTTAAATTTGGTGGTTTACAAATAACAAAAAAAAATTTTCGGTGTATTACAATACACAAAAGGTACATTCGGTGTATTACAAACATCTCTATGATTATCAGGTGGTTTATAAAACTCGAAATTAGTGTTAGGGAAATTAATAACCACCAACATAAATAATTGGAGTAATATAATATAATACAAATTAATATACTATATCAAGTATTTTATATAAATAAAAAAAAAGTTTATATTATAATAAAATACTCCAAAATAATATAGTCAGGGGTATAGTGTGAAAAAAGGTCAAAACTCAAACTGAAGGGTGAAATTGGCCATTTTTAACCCATTCCAACCCTTGGACAAAAATTTTTCCAAAATCATTTAGATTTTAATATTCAAAGGGTCTAATCGATTTTCGTGGGCGCTGATCTTAATTAAGTCTTAAATTATTTTCAACGGGTTCAAAGGTTTGAATTTGTCCATTTACACCCCAAATACCCCAAAATATACATAAATCTAAAAAAGACATTATTAAATTCAATTATATTATTAGGTTTTTTAGGTCGAAAATTTTAAAAACAATGTAAATAATTACATTTAACAGGTTCGCCAATTTAACCCTTTCCAAACCTTGATAATTAAATTTTAAAATTTGAACTGATGGCTCAGAAATCAGAAAAAAAGTTGCTCTATTTGAAAGTATGTCGAAGATATGTATAACAAAAAAGTCACAAAACAAGCCTTAAACTAACCTAACCTCATCTACAATGAAAAAACGACACGTCAAGCTTTACAATAGCGTAACCTAAGGAAGTAGGGTATAACAAAAAACGATACGTCAAGCCATACACTAGCGTCAACTGAGGAAATAGGCATTTATAAAAAAATAACACGTCAAGCCTTACACTAGTGTAACCTAAGGAAGTAGGCTATAATAAAAAACGACACTTCAAGCCTTACAGTAGCGTAATCTAAGGAAGTAGACTATAATAAAATTAGGACACGTCAAGCCTTACAGTAGCTTAACCTAAGGAAAAAGGCTATTATAAAATAACGAACTGTCAAGCCTTACACTAGCGTAACCTAAGGAAGTAGACTATAATAAAATTAGGACACGTCAAGCCTTACAGTAGCTTAACCTAAGGAAAAAGGCTATTATAAAATAACAACATGTCAAGCCTTACACTAGCGTAACCTAAGGAAGTAGACTATAATAAAATTAGGACACGTCAAGCCTTACAGTAGCTTAACCTAAGGAAAAAGGCTATTATAAAATAACAACATGTCAAGCCTTACACTAGCGTAACCTAAGGAAGTAGACTATAATAAAATTAGGACATGTCAAGCCTTACAGTAGCTTAACCTAAGAAAAAAGGCTATCATAAAATAACGACATGTCAAGCTTTACACTAGCGTAACCTAAGGAAGTAGGCTAAATTAAAAAAACGACATATAAAGCCTTACACTAGCGTAACCTAAGAAAGTAGGCTATATTAAAAAAACGACATATCAAGCCTTTCACTAGCGTAACCTAAGGAAGTAGGCTATATTAAAAAAACGACATATCAAGCCTTTCACTAGCGTAACCTAAGAAAATATGCTATAATAAAAAAACGACAAGTCAAGCCGTTAACTAGCGTAACCTAAGAAAATAGGCTATATTAAAAAAATAACACGTCAAGCCTTACACTAGCGTAACCTAAGAAAACAGGCTATAATAAAAAAACGACACGTCAAGCCTTACAGTAGCTTAACCTAAGGAAAAAGGCTATATTAAAAAAACGACATATCAAGCCTTTCACTAGCGTAACCTAAGGAAGTAGGCATTTATAAGAAAATAACACGTCAAGCCTTACACTAGCCTAACCTAAGAAAATATGCTATAATAAAAAAACGACACGTCAAGCCTTTCACTAGCGTAACCTAAGAAAATAGGCTATAATAAAAAAACGACACGTCAAGCCTTTCACTAGCGTAACCTAAGAAAATAGGCTATATTAAAAAAATAACACGTCAAGCCTTACACTAGCGTAAACTAAGAAAATAGGCTATAATAAAAAAACGAAACGTCAAACCTTACATTAGCGTAACCTAAGGAAGAAGGCATTTATAAAAAAATAACACGTCAAGCCTTACACTAGCGTAACCTAAGGAAGTAGGCTATAATAAAAAACGACACGTCAAGCCTTACACTAACGTAACCTAAGGAAATAGGCTATAATAAAAAAACAGACACGTCAAGCCTTACACTAGCGTAACCTAAGGAAGTAGACTATAATAAAATTAGGACACGTCAAGGCTTAAAGTAGCGTAACCTAAGGAAGTAGGCTATATTAAAAAAACGACATATCAAGCCTTTCACTAGCGTAACCTAAGGAAGTAGGCTATATTAAAAAAACGACATATCAAGCCTTTCGCTAGCGTAAGCTAAGAAAATATGCTATAATAAAAAAACGACACGTCAAGCCTTTCAATAACGTAACCTAAGAAAATAGGCTATATTAAAAAAATAACACGTCAAGCCTTATACTAGCGTAACCTAAGAAAATAGGCTATAATAAAAAAAGGACACGTCAAGCCTTACAGTAGCTTAACCTAAGAAAATAGGCTATAATAAAAAAATAACACGTCAAGCCTTACACTAGCGTAACCTAAGAAAATAGGCCATAATAAAAAAACGACACGTCAAACCTTACATTAGCGTAATCTAAGGAAGAAGGCATTTATAAAAAAATAACACGTCAAGCCTTACACTAGCGTAACCTAAGGAAGTAGGCTATAATAAAAAACGACACGTCAAGCCTTACACTAACGTAACCTAAGTAAATAGGCTATAATAAAAAAACAGACACGTCAAGCCTTACACTAGCGTAACCTAAGAAAATAGGCTATAATAAAAAAACGACACGTCAAACCTTACACTAGCGTAACCTAAGGAAGTAGGCTATAATAAAATAACGACACGTCAAGCCTTACAGTAGCTTAACCTAAGGAAAAAGGCTATTATAAAATAACGACATGTCAAGCCTTACACTAGCGTAACCAAAGGAAAAAGACTATAATAAAATTAGGACACGTCAAGCCTTACAGTAGCTTAACCTAAGGAAAAAGGCTATTATAAAATAACGACATATCAAGCCTTACACTATCATAACCTAAGGAAGAAGACTATAATAAAATTAGGACACGTCAAGCCTTAAATTAGCTTAACCCAAGGAAATAGGCTATAATAAACTAACGACACCTCAAGCCTTACACTAGCGTAACCTAAGGAAGTAGGCATTTATAAAAAAATAACACGTAATTCCTTACACTAGCCTAACCTAAGAAAATAGGCTATAACAAAAAAACGACACGTCAAGCCATTCACTAGCGTAACCTAAGAAAATAGGCTATAATAAAAAAATAACACGTCAAGCCTTACACTAGCGTAACCTAAGAAAATAGGCTATAATAAAAAAATAACACGTCAAGCCTTACACTAGCGTAACCTAAGGAAGTAGGCATTTATAAAAAAACGACACGTCAAGCCTTACACTAGCGTAACCTAAGGAAGTAGGCTATAATAAAAAACGACATGTCAAGCCTTACACAGGTTATGTTATTTTAAGGCTGTGTCGTTATTTTCTTATAGCCTACTTCCATAGGTTACGCTAGCGTAAGGCTTGACTTGTTATTTTTTTAAAAAATGCCTACTTCCTTAGGTTACGCTACTGTAAGGCTTGACGTTTCGTTTTTTATTATAGCCTACTTCCTTAGGTTACGCTACTGTAAGGCTTGACGTGTCGTTATTTTATTATAGCCTACTTCCTTAGGTTACGTTACTGTAAGGCTTGACACGTCGTTTTTTATTATAGCCTACTTCCTTAGGTTACGCTAGTGTAAGGCTTGACATGTTTTTTTTTAATATAGACTATACTTCCTTAGGTTACGCTACTGTAAGGCTTGACGTGTCGTTTTTTATTATAGCTTACTTCCTTAGGTTACGCTAGTGTAAGGCTTGACGTGTTATTTTTTTATAAATGCCTACTTCCTTAGGTTACTCTAGTGTAAGGCTTGACGTGTCGTTTTTTTATTATAGCCTACTTCCTTAGGTTACGCTAGTGTAAGGCTTGACGTGTTATTTTTTTATAATTAGTTACTTCTTTACGTTACGCTAGTGTAAAGCTTGACGTGTTATTTTTTTATAAATATCTACTTCCTTAGGTTACTCTAGTGTATGGTTGGAGTGTCGTTTTTTTTTATTATAGCCTACTTCCTTAGGTTACGTTACTGTAAGGCTTGAAGAGTTGTTTTTTATTATAGCCTACTTCCTTAGGTTACGCTTGTGTAAGGCATGACGTGTTGTTTTTTTAATATAGACAATACTTCCTTAGGTTACGCTACTGTAAGGCTTGACGTGTCGTTTTTTATTATAGCTTACTTCCTTAGGTTACGCTAGTGTAAGGCTTGACGTGTTATTTTTTTATAAATGCCTACTTCCTTAGATTACTCTAGTGTAAGGCTTGACGTGTCGTTTTTTTATTAAAGCCTACTTCCTTAGGTTACGCTAGTGTAAGGCTTGACGTGTTATTTTTTTATAATTAGTTACTTCTTTACGTTACGCTAGTGTAAAGCTTGACGTGTTATTTTTTTATAAATATCTACTTCCTTAGGTTACTCTAGTGTATGGTTGGAGTGTCGTTTTTTTTATTATAGCCTACTTCCTTAGGTTACGTTACTGTAAGGCTTGAAGAGTCGTTTTTTATTATAGCCTACTTGCTTAGGTTACGCTAGTGTAAGGCATGACGTGTTGTTTTTTTAATATAGACAATACTTCCTTAGGTTACGCTACTGTAAGGCTTGACGTATTGTTTTTTATTATAGCCTACTTCCTTAGGTTACGCTAGTGTAAGGCTTGACGTGTCGTTATTTTATTATAGCCTACTTCCTTAGGTTACGCTACTGTAATGCTTGACGTGTCGTTTTTTATTATAGCCTACTTTCTTAGGTTATTTTAGTGTAAGGCTTGTCGTGTCGTTATCTTATTATAGCCTACTTCCTTAGGTTACGCTACTGTAAGGCTTGACGTGTCGTTTTTTATTATAGCTTACTTCCTTAGGTTACGCTAGTGTAAGGCTTGACGTGTTATTTTTTTATAAATGCCTACTTCCTTAGATTACTCTAGTGTAAGGCTTGACGTGTCGTTTTTTTATTAAAGCCTACTTCCTTAGGTTACGCTAGTGTAAGGCTTGACGTGTTATTTTTTTATTATTAGTTACTTCTTTACGTTACGCTAGTGTAAAGCTTGACGTGTTATTTTTTTATAAATATCTACTTCCTTAGGTTACTCTAGTGTATGGTTGGAGTGTCGTTTTTTTTATTATAGCCTACTTCCTTAGGTTACGTTACTGTAAGGCTTGAAGAGTCGTTTTTTATTATAGCCTACTTCCTTAGGTTACGTTACTGTAAGGCTTGAAGAGACGTTTTTTATTATAGCCTACTTCCTTAGGTTACGCTTGTGTAAGGCATGACGTGTTGTTTTTTTAATATAGACAATACTTCCTTAGGTTACGCTACTGTAAGGCTTGACGTGTCGTTTTTTATTATAGCTTACTTCCTTAGGTTACGCTAGTGTAAGGCTTGACGTGTTATTTTTTTATAAATGCCTACTTCCTTAGGTTACTCTAGTGTAAGGCTTGACGTGTCGTTTTTTTATTATAGCCTACTTCCTTAGGTTACGCTAGTGTAAGGCTTGACGTGTTATTTTTTTATAATTAGTTACTTCTTTACGTTACGCTAGTGTAAAGCTTGACGTGTTATTTTTTTATAAATATCTACTTCCTTAGGTTACTCTAGTGTATGGTTGGAGTTTCGTTTTTTTTATTATAGCCTACTTCCTTAGGTTACGTTACTGTAAGGCTTGAAGAGTCGTTTTTTATTATAGCCTACTTCCTTAGGTTACGCTAGTGTAAGGCATGACGTGTTGTTTTTTTAATATAGACAATACTTCCTTAGGTTACGCTACTGTAAGGCTTGACGTGTTGTTTTTTATTATAGCCTACTTCCTTAGGTTACGCTAGTGTAAGGCTTGACGTGTCGTTATTTTATTATAGCCTACTTCCTTAGGTTACGCTACTGTAATGCTTGACGTGTCGTTTTTTATTATAGCCTACTTTTTTAGGTTACGCTACTGTAAGGCTTGACGTATCGTTATTTTATTATAGCCTACTTTCTTAGGTTATTTCAGTGTAAGGCTTGTCGTGTCGTTATTTTATTATAGCCTACTTCCTTAGGTTACGTTACTGTAAGGCTTGACGTGTCGTTTTGAAGTATCGGTTTTACCAGCTAAAACCGGTCGGTTATTTTTGTTAGGGTAATTTCTGCTTTATGATTAAATTAAAAAAAACAACTATGTAATTTAGTTGCTTAATTTTCAGAAATATGCAAAAAAAAAAGGATCTTTAGGCGCAATTTCAGTTTCCGAAAAAAAATTTTTGATTTTTTTAAAAATTATTTTATTTTATTTACAAATTATCTAAGAATGTGTAAAAACAGTTTTGAAATAAAATTCCAACGCGTGTAGGAGATATTAAAGTTTTTGTAAAGATATTCATATAAGTAAGTATACTAAAAAAAAACTTTAAACGCGTTTCTCTTGAAATGCCTTTTTTGAATCGGCTTGAACTCTTTTTCAAATAGTATACATCCGATTTACCTAATTTTTTTTTAATTTTATTAAATAATTAAATACGCAGGGTGTAAACCGACAAAATAAAAAAAAAAAAATTTTGGCCATTTATTTAATTTACAAGGTTCAATTTCGTGCCAAAAAAACAGTTTTTCAGTTCACTGGCATTTTTTTTTTCAAAAAATTATTTTTTGTCGGTTTACACCCTTGGCAAACCAATTCTAAAAACAACCTTTTTTGGTTTTTTTTGTTTTTGGAAACCTGGAGTCGTGATATCGTGCAAGCCGCAAGAAATTACCTCGACTTTGGCACTATATATACAGACTGATAAATGCAAAAAAAAATAAATAATAAAATATGTTAATTTAACTCTTGTATAATCGTGTAAAAAAAAAAAAATTTTATTTATTAAAGTAACAAAAATATAAGTATTTTAAAAAGCCACCTTTTTTTTTAAAAATTTATGAAAATATGTGGGAGCATACTAACCTGTTATAAGATTCTTTTAAAAGAAAATAATTTTTTTTTAAATTATATCTAAAGAAAAATCATTAGGCATAAGACTATATACAAAACCAATTTAAAAAAAAATTATTTTCTTTTAAAAGAATCTTATAACAGGTTAGTGTGCTCCCACATATTTTCATAAATTTTTTAAAAAAAAGGTGGCTTTTTAAATTACTTATATTTTTGTTACTTTATTAAATTAGTTGGGGATAAAAATTTGAAAATTTTTACTCATAAAAACGTTTTCCTCGACCTCGAAAACCCCCTGGTAATGTATAAAGTTTATTTTTTGAATGTTTATTGTTCCGCCATATTGGAAAAACGGAAAATATGCTGGGGGTGAAAATTTGAAAATTTTCAATCATAAAAACGTTTTTCTCGACCTCGAAAACCCCCTGCTGATGAATAAATTTTCATTTTAGACGTTTATTATAGGTTAAAAGAATGTTATAAAGTTTATCAGGATTGAATTTTCTTTATTTTCCCGGAAATTTTCTTTTTTTAACACCTAAAATTATTTTTCTGGTTAAAACTCATTGATACCAGATGAAACCAGCCGAAACCAGCCAAAACCGGCCGGTTTCGGCGAAAAAAAGTTTAGATAAACGTTTTTCGTTTTTTATCTGTCATCTTGGAAAATCGGAAAATTTTCATAATTGAAAACGTTTTTCTGAATTTTGAAAACCACCATTAGTAATATAGATATTTCTACATTTTATTTTTTTTGTTCCGCCTTATTGGGAAATTTGAAAATATTTTGGGATAAAAAAATGAAAAATTTTATTTATTAAAATGTTTTTTTCAACCTCGAAAATCCCCAGGCAAGTTCCTCTTTTCATATTTTTTGGAGAATCGGAAAATTGTTTTATATGAAAATTTAAAAATTATGCCTCAATAGGAACTTTGATAAAAATTTTTTTATCGGAAACTCGATCGGAATTGTAATTTTTGATCAGAATTTCGATCGAAATTTTTTGATCGGAAAGTCGATCGGAATTTAGATTTTTGATCGGATTTTCGATCGGAATTTTTTCATCGGAAAGTCGATCGGAATTATGATTTTTGATCGGATTTTCGATCGAAATTTTTTGATCGGAAAGTCGATCGGAATTTTGATTTTTGATCGGATTTTCGATCGAAATTTTTTGATCGGAAAGTCGATCAAAATTTTGATTTTTGATCGGAGTTTCGATCGAAATTTTTTGATCGGAAACTCGATTGGCGAAAATTTCGATCGGGGTTTCGATCGAAAGTTCATCGGAAATTCGATCAAATTCCGATCGGAAATCCGATCGGAAACTCGATCGGAAAGTCGATCGACTATTTCGATACGGGAACACATAGTAAAATATACATACACCGTGCGTTAAGAATAACATGTTGTGATATCACATCAGTAATGAGTTTTTTTGACGATCGCGTTTTCTTTATAACGGTGTTATAATTTAAATTTTATAGAATTCTCGTTTGCATCAGTAATAATCGTACATTTTTAACCAAGGAAGCAAAAAAAAAGAATGGCCCAGATCGCACGTTAATTAGCATCCGAGGCGAAGCCGAGGATGGTAAACTGCGATCTGGGGTATTTTTATTTTGTTCCCATGGACAAAACGAAATTTTTCTTTCTCAGTGGGGTGAAAACGCGTTTTTTTCGATCTCGTTACGGGGCGAAAATATCTATTTGTTCAACAAGGGAAAAAAAGTAGGATTTGGCTTTCAATGCAGTTGTATGCACGAGTGAGCGTAGCGAACGAGTTCAGACAGCATTGAAAGTAAAATTTCCTACATTTTTTCCCGTGCTCAACACATAGTTTTTCATTAAAAGCGAAAAAAAGATCGCCCGAAAGTAAGAAAGTAGATCTTTTTTGCAGCGTGTAATGAAAAAGTGTTTTCGGCCCGCTAGGAAGAAAAATTAATATTTTCAAGCTAATTTTTTTTTTAAGCAGGAAAACGGGGAAATTTTCGTAAATAGGGGTGAATTTTTTAAAAAGGGGAAAAAGGAGGAGCGCTATGATGCCTGATCGAAGTAACCTAACGAAGCAGACTACAATAAAAAATGACACGTCAAACCTTACACTAGCGTAACCTAACGAAGCAGACTATAATAAAAAATGACACATGATTAAATTTTCATTAAAAATGAAAGAATTTGTAACTTTTCAATAAAACTCAGTGGTTAACCATATTTTGTAATCGACTACTTTCATCAAAAATTTATCTATTTTCTTGGCAAATTAACTATTTTTTCTTCTCATCGAGAAAGAATAACTTATAACCGGTTTGTGTAAACACAACCTAAATGCATGGAACATGTTTACTTCCTTAGCTGAGGACAAGGTATAATACAAATGTTACTCAACATTAAAATACAATTTTCTAATTTTCTAATTTGTAATTATCACCTTACTAGCTGTTAAAATTTTATAACCAAACTATTTTGATTCCCTAAACCTTAATTATTCCAAGGCATATTTTTCGCATTTTTTTGGCTCAATTTGATGATATATAATAATTAATAATATGATTCCGAGGGTCGGCACCCCCCCACCCCGGATATCAAAATTTTCGTTTTGAAAAAATACACCAAAAAAAAATTTTTTTTTTATTTTTTAACTCATTTTGAGGTTTAAAACTTCGAAAAACGTCATTTTTGGCTTTTTTGACGGTCTAAAAATTGAGATATCTCAGGATAGAAGAAAAACTCATTTTTTTCGCGCTCAGGGGAACTTTGTCTAAGACTACTTTTCAAAATTCCGTCGAAAAAATGGTAACTTTTACGGTGCATCAGTCGCAATTGACGATTATGTAAAAGAAATCGTGTTTTATTTTTTGGTTATTTTATCATACCATCTAATATTTTATTTTAAATCTAAAATTAGCTTTTTTATGGTCTTTTTTATGTTTTTCTTATAATTTTTTCATAAAAAAAACGATATTTCACCTATACTCTACCAAAAGACTTCATTTATTTCATGAAATCTCTTTTAATTTTCACAATATTAAATCTATTTTCCTTATTAATAATAATTAAAATACTAACACTTTTATTATAAATAATTATTTTGAAGAAAGTTATTTATTCTTAAAATATGTATTAAATTAGTTCATAAATAACGACAAATTTAACTAATCAACATATTGAATTATATAATTATTTGAACGTAAAACCTCATTTTTTACTACTATATGGAAAATCCGCAGAAAGATTGCACTTAGGATGATCAACTTTTTAAAGAAGAAAATTGAACGCACACCTTCCTGTTACATTTCTTTGGGTTCCTTAGACCATAGAAAGTGACAAACAAGTGAGAAACAGAAAATATTTTGCTTGCCCTATATTTTTTTTCTTTAGTTGGGAGACTCAAAATAATGTTTTTTCGATATTAAAAAAAAAAACGATTTCTGAATTATTTTTTTTATAAATTGAAATTATTCTAAATGATGGATTTATGTTTTTTCACTTGTTTTGCTTTCACAATTTACTAAAAAAAGTATACTCTCTTTTCTTTATATACATATATATTAGAGTGTGTCTTATTTTTTTTTTTTCGATATTTTTTGGCTCCCCCCATTTTTTTCGAATATTTTGGTCATAAAAAACCCCCAGCTCCAAGGATTTTGATTTTCGATTTTTTTAACCCGTGCCACCGAGCACTTGAAGTTTCCCATTTAAATAACATGGGAATTTTGAGTTTTTAGCTATACAAATTTTTACAAAATCCAAAAAGCATTTTAAAAAGCTAATTTTTACTGAAAACATACTTTTATATGTTGTAAAGACATGCAAAAAGCCCTGCATTCATTTCAAAGGGAATTTTAGGGCTAGAAACGCAAATTTACATATTGGCTCAATCTTATAAAATAGGGATTTTCGGTAATTTTCAAGAAAACGCTGCAACTTCAAAAATTAACCAAAACACTTCTGGTTGTTCTACTTTTTTTGGTGTAAGTGTCACCTTTCAAACGACGTAAACCGTGTATTTTTATCACTGTTTCTCTCACCGCTATAGTCAATTAACCTATTGGTAATTTTTGACCCGAAAGGCCCAATTTTTAAATTTGTTTAAATTGCTGCCAAAATTGTAATTTTCGATAAAATTGAGTTTTATAGGCCTTAAAAGTTTTCTGCAAGCTTCAAGTTTCCAAAAATTTGTTACTCGTCTCTTTTCTTTAAATAGTTTTTAAGATATCGTTTTTCAAAGATAATGATAAAAATTGATTTTTTTTTAAACCCTGAAATTGGGACTATGACTTTAAATTATCATCTCTGGTTAATAATTTATTGAAAAGCAGTGAGTAAAAAATTTTTGCAAATTTGAAGCTTGTAAAAAATTTTTAAGACCTATAAAGCTCAATTTCGTCAAAAATTACATTTTTGACAGCAGTTTAAAAAAATTCAAAAATTGGTTATTTTTAGTCGAAAATTACCAGTGGGTTAATGGACTATACCGCTGAAAGAATCAGTGATAAAAAAACGCAGTTTACGGCATTTGAAAGGTGACACTTACACCAAAAAAAGTAGAACAACCAGAAGTGTTTTGGTTAATTTTTGAAGTTGCAGCGTTTTCTTGAAAATTACCGAAAATCCCTATTTTATAAGATTGAGCCAATATGTAAATTTGCGTTTCTAGCCCTAAAATTCCCTTTGAAATGAATGCAGGGCTTTTTGCATGTCTTTACAACATATAAAAGTATGTTTTCAGTAAAAATTAGCTTTTTAAAATGCTTTTTGGATTTTGTAAAAATTTGTATAGCTAAAAACTCAAAATTCCCATGTTATTTAAATGGGAAACTTCAAGTGCTCGGTGGCACGGGTTAAAAAAATCGAAAATCAAAATCCTTGGAGCTGCGGGTTTTTTATGACCAAAATATTCGAAAAAAATGGGGGGAGCCAAAAAATATCGAAAAAAAAAAATAAGACACACTCTAATATATATATATTTAAGACCAAAAATCACAAATTTTTAATTTTCAACTTCTTGGAGCAGCTCAAAAGGTAAATATTGGGGTTTTTAAAAATTCATATACTTGGGATTTTTCTAGCAGATTCAAATGGTTCTATCAACTTTTCATCGAGTTTCTGAGAAAAAAATGTATGTAAATCTTGTGAATTCAGAAAATTTTTTCTTAAAAAATGCGAAACTTTAAACATTGGCTACCTGAAAACTTTAAAAACTAAAAAAATGAGTTTTTCTCTTATAAAGCGTCGTCAAATGTTAAAATGAATAGTGAATTTATGTCCGGATAAAAATAATAACTAAACCGGATTGTACGGGAAAAACTAAAACGAAGTACGTTTATAGTCCAGTTTTTAACATCATTTAAATCTGTTAGAAAAATCCCAAGTTGATGAATTATTAAAAAACCCAATATCTAACATTTAAACTGCTCCAAGACGTTGAAAATTGAAAATTTGTATTCTTTGATCTTAAAAATACTCTTTTTAGTAAATTGTCAATGTAAGAAAAGTGAAAAAACATAAATCCATCATTTAAAAAATAATTTTAATTTATAACAAAATAATTCCAAAATTGATTATTTTTAAATATTGAAAAAACGTGATTCTGAGGCTGCCAACTTAAAAAAAACTATGCGGCGAGCAAAAATTTTTCTATTTCTAGCTTGTTTATCACTTTATATGGTCTAAGATACCCAAAGAAACGTATCAGTAAGGTGTGCCCTCAATTTTTTTTTTCTTCAAAAAGATGATCATCCTATATTGTTTATTGCGAAAATTAAAAGAGATTTCATGAAATAAATGAAGTCCTTTGGTAGAGTATAGGTGAAATATCGTTTTTTTTATGAAAAAATTATAAGAAAAACATAAAAAAAACCATAAAAAAGCTAATTTTAGATTTAAAATAAAATATTAGATGGTATGATAAAATAAGCAAAAAATAAAACACGATTTCTTTTACATAATTGTCAATTGCGAGTGATGCACCGTAAAAGTTACCATTTTTTCGACGGAATTTTGAAAAGTAGTCTTAGACAAAGTTCCCCTGAGCGCGAAAAAAAGGAGTTTTTCTTCTATCCTGAGATATCTCAATTTTTAGACCGTCAAAAAAGCCAAAAATGACGTTTTTCAAAGTTTTAAACCTCAAAATGAGTTTAAAAATAAAAAAAAAATTAAGTAACAGATCCAAAAAATTACTATAAGCGAGGTTCCTAAAACTAGTACTCCTATTGAAATAAATTATGTACTACGTCCAAAGAGAAAAAAAATTTAGTGTTTTTTGTATTTTTTTGTGACAAAAATTTGGGGAAAAAATTAAAAAAAAATTATTTATCAGATTCGAGATATCGAGTCAAAACCATTAGTTAAAATATAAGTACTTTCATGGAAATAAATGAAGTATTACATCTAAATTAAAAAAAAAAAGTAGTTTCAGATTTTTTGTTAAAAAAATTAGGTCTTTGAAACAATAAAAAATTAAGTTCAGCTCCAACAATAAAAAATTAAGTTCAGCTCCAATTCTGGTCAATAAAATATTATTTTTACTTTTTTAATACCACAATGGTTGTAAAATATCGCTGGTTACCCACATACACACACACACACATACAGACTTTTTTTAAAAACCATTTTTTTAGCTTTCTGGGGTCTCAAAACGTGCTTATATGCCAAAAAATCGAAAATCAAAATTTCACCTGGTGCCTCTATGAGGAACCAATACACCCTTCCTCTCTCTTCAATATTAATAATATTTTTTCTTCCAATTGGGTTGAATAAATTTTTTGGGAATAAAAAAAGAATTCTTAAGAAAGTTTTTTATCACCCGAGGAAGGATTGGCTTCGCTTCAGATAGTAATTAAGTTACAATCTGAGCCATTCTTTTTTTGCTCCCTTAATTAAAAATGTACTAATTAATAATTAAAATTTCAAATTTTTGGTTCCTCAAACCATTGAGATAGGTCAAATTTCGATTTTTGATTTTTTGGCATATAAGCACGTTTTGAGACCCCAGGAAGCTAAAAAACCGGTTTTTAAAAAAAGTATGTGTGTGTGTGTGTGTGTGTGTGTGTGTGTGTGTGTATGTATATGATTTGTGATATTTCACAAACATTATGGAGTTAAGACCTAATTTTTTTTTTTTTTAATTTTTTCACCAAAAAAGCTCGAGGTACTTTTTTTTTTTTAATTTGGATGTAATACCTCATTTATTTCCACGAAAGTACTTATATTTGAAAGTATGGTTTTTACTCTATATCACGAATCTGATACTTAATTTTTTGAAAATTTTTTTCCCAAAATTTTTTTCACGAAAAAATACAAAAAAAAATAATTTTTTTTTTCTTTTTGGACGTAGTACCTAATTTATTTCTATGAAAGTACTAGTTTTAGAAAGTTTGTTTATAGTCATTTTTTGGATCTGATACCGAATTTTTTCAAAAATTTTTACTCAAAATTAAAAAAACAAAAAATTTAAAAAACCTGCAGTATTTTTTTTTTTTTTTGTGTAATACCTCATTTAATTCCATGAAAGTACTTATATTTGAAAGTGTAGTTTTTACTCGATATCTCGGATCTGATACTTAATTTTTTGAAAATTTTTTTCCCAAAATTTTCGTCACAAAAAAATACAAAAAACACTAAATTTTTTTTCTCTTTGGACGTAGTACCTAATTTATTTCTATGAGAGTACTAGTTTTAGAAAGTTTGTTTATAGTAATTTTTTGGATCTGATACTGAATATTTTCAAAATTTTTTTCTCATAATTAAAAAAACAAAAAAATTTTTAAAAACTGCAATATTTTTTTTTGTTTCTGGATGTAATACTTCATTCAGTTCCATGAAAGTACTTATATTTGAAAATATGGTTTTTACTCGATATCTCGAATCTGATAATTAATTTTTTGAAAATTTGTTCCAAAATTTTTAATCAATAAAACAAACTTTTAAAAGTTAATAGAAATGTATCTGTGATAGCATGCTTGTAATCGGTGATATCTGTGGCATATTGAAGTATTAAGCTCATTGTTTGAGGAACCTTAGTGCCAGCTAGTTGGCAGGGTATTTTTTTAATATTTACTGGTGTATGGTGCAATTGACCCCGAAAATCAAAGGGTATCGCGAATAATTTTTTCTGAATTTTCGGTCAAGATAAATGCCCAATTCAATGAAAAACCTTTTCCTGCCAAAATATCGTCACGATTGTTAGTAAATCCCAAAGATATATTTTTTTAAGATAATCAGAACCATAGCTTAGAGTATGGATCCTGATTAAGTTTCCAAAACAACTATAAAAATGTTAAGCTATTTTATATAGAAGGAAATAATTTGAGTTTAGTATGGTAATGCATGTTTCACTTAGACTAATTAACCAAAATTGATACTTAAATTCTTTTAAATTTCGGTATACATAATAAATATACAATAGTATTTGCTATTAATAAGCATTAATAACACAAAAGTGTAAAACTATAGTCTACTTCTGTAGGTTACGCTAGTGTAAGGCTTGACGTGTCGTTTTTTTTATTATAGACCAGTTCCTTAGGTTAAGCTACTGTTATTTTATTATAGCCTACTTCGTTAGGCTACGCTAGTGTAAGGCTTGACGTGTCGTTTTTTATTATAGTCTGCTTCCTTAGGCTACGCTAGTGTAAAGCCTGACGTGTCGTTTTTTATTATAGTCTAATTCCTTAGGCTACGTTAATGTAAGGCTTGACGTGTTGTTTTTTATTATAGTCTACTTCCTTAGGCTACGCTAATGTAAGGCTTGACGTGTCGTTTTTTATTATAGTCTACTGCCTAAGGTTACGCTAATGTAAGGCTTGACGTGTTGTTTTTTATTATAGTCTACTTCCTAAGGCTACGCTAATGTAAGGCTTGACGTGTCGTTTTTTATTATAGTCTACTTCCTTAGGCTACGCTAATGTAAGGCTTGACGTGTCGTTTTTTATTATAGTCTACTGCCTAAGGTTACGCTAGTGTAAGGCTTGACGTGTTGTTTTTTATTATAGTCTACTTCCTAAGGCTACGCTAATGTAAGGCTTGACGTGTCGTTTTTTATTATAGTCTACTTCCTTAGGCTACGCTAATGTAAGGCTTGACGTGTCGTTTTTTATTATAGTCTACTGCCTAAGGTTACGCTAGTGTAAGGCTTGACGTGTTGTTTTTTATTATAGTCTACTTCCTTAGGCTACGCTAATGTAAGGCTTGACGTGTCGCTTTTTATTATAGTCTACTTCCTTAGGCTACGCTAATGTAAGGCATGACGTGTCGTTTTTTATTATAGTCTACTGCCTAAGGTTACGCTAATGTAAGGCTTGACGTGTCGTTTTTTATTATAGTCTACTTCCTTAGGCTACGCTAATGTAAGGCTTGACGTGTCGTTTTTTATTATAGTCTACTGCCTAAGGTTACGCTAGTGTAAGGCTTGACGTGTTGTTTTTTATTATAGTCTACTTCCTTAGGCTACGCTAATGTAAGGCTTGACGTGTCGCTTTTTATTATAGTCTACTTCCTTAGGCTACGCTAATGTAAGGCTTGACGTGTCGTTTTTTATTATAGTCTACTGCCTAAGGTTACATTAGTGTAAGGCTTAACGTGTAGTTTTTTATTATAGTCTACTTCCTTAGGCTACGCTAGTGTAAGGCTTGTTTTTGATTATAGACCACTTCCTTAGGTTCCGGTACTGTTATTTTATTATAGCCTCCTTTGTTAGGTTACGCTAGTGTAAGGCTTGACGTGTCGTTTATTATAGTCTACTTCCTTAGTCTACGCTAATTAAGCTTTACGTATCGTTTTTGATTGTAGACCACTTCCTTAGGTTCCGCTAGTGTTATTTTATTATAACCTACTTCGTTAGCTTACGCTAGTGTAAGGCTTGACGTGTCGTTTTTTATTATAGTCTACTGTCTTAGGTTACGCTAAAAACCTTACGATAAAAAAATATGATTGCCAGGGAAAAACCACTCTAAAAGAAAAAAACTTTTCTTTCTACGATGAAATTTAGCCAAGTTATCGTCAATTTAAGATTTTACTCAAATTCGTCTGAAAAAAGATTAAAGCTCTATATTAAAAAAAGCCCACGGCTAGCCTGAAAGATCGAATTATGCAAAAGTCGGACACTTCGGATTTTATAACGAAAAATGAGTTTTCAACCTATAAGAAGATCGTACTTTTTTGGATTTAAATCTTCTTACAAGTTATTTGATAAGACTTGTTTCTTATTTTCAGGAATGGTTGCTTTTTTGGTCCCCAGTTAACCCGTTTTTCTAAATCAGTCATCCTCTTCGAGATATTTATCAATATCCCGACGAATTTTCAAAATATCTCTTATGATCTCCGCTGATCTTTTTAGATCTCCGGAGATCACTTTTGATTTCTGGAGATCTACGGAGATCTCTGGAGATCTGAAGTGATCGCAAATTTCAGGTGATTTCTTTAGTTCTCTGGAGATCTCCGGAGATCTCCGGAAATCACTTTTGATCTCTGGAGATTACTGGAGATTAAAATAGATCTAAAGTAATCTCCAGAGATCACTGAGGTAAAAAAAAATGTTAGAAAAATTTAGAAAGAATATTTAGAATCATTAAGCAAAGTTATAAAACGATAAACTTGATTATTTTACCTTATTTTTTGACTTTATTTAAATTTAAAAAATGCTACTATTAGTTATTTTACTAAAACCTGATGCAAAAATCAAAAAGTACAGCAATAAGTTTACTAATTTTTATAATAAAAATAATTATTGGAATCGTCTCAATAAGAAATACAATTAGGTAAATGAATAAAAAAAATTAGTTATTTAATCATTAAAAATTCTAATAAATGTTTATAATTTTAATTACAATATGGGTCAATATTTGTGAACTGTATATGACTTTGCATGGTCGGGTCTTCAAATCGGTTCTAAAGTATTTTTTTTTTTGAAAGTGCTACTAAAAATAAGCCTCCATGCCAATTTTTAGCTTATAAGGTTCAGTCCTCGATTTTTGGCGACCATTTTTGTGTCTTGGACTCTTCAAAAAAAGTAAGAAACATGAGAAAAAATTTTTCTTATTTTTTCCGTAAAAAACACACACTTATACGAAAAATTTTTTCCTCTTAGGCCCGGATAGGAAATTTCCCATAGAATCCAATTCTAGGGTCGAAAAATTTTTTTGAGCAACGCATGCGCGAGAAATAGCTAAAATATCGCTAAACTCCCTTTTTTTTTAAATTTGAATTTATCAAGTATATAAATAAAAAATCCTCTAGTAGGTTTCAAAGCACTTCTGATACTTCAAAGTTTACGATGAAAAAGAAAAACCACTGGCCCTAACTTTCCAAAAAAATTTTACTCGTCTTTTTATAATTATTTGTTTAGCAAATATGATAATTTAAAGTTAGAGTCCCATTTTTAGGGTTTTTTATAAAAAGTCAATTTTAATCTTTATCTTTAAAATGGGATATCTTAGAAACTATTTAATGAAAAAAGACGAAAATTGTTATACTTATGTAAAATTTTCCGCTAAATCCGAATTTTTAGTCAGATTTTCATTTGGTCGCGTGACTTGGCGGGAAATTTAAAATTTGTGAAAAATAATTTTTTAAAAATCGCTGTTTTTCAATTTTAGTGCTTTTAAAATAAATTTAACCAAAAAAATGATTTTATATGCTGAAAGAATATGAAAAAACATAAAATTTGAGACCAACAGGACGAAAATTGAGCTGTCTGCATCTAAGGTATATGAGCTAGAAAAGGCAAAGCAAAAAAATTGATTTTCTCGCGCATGCGCAGTTCAAATAAATTTTAGACCCCAGAATCGAATTCTACGGGAAATTTCCTATGGGTGCTATTAATTTTACTGTAAAGTGCGCGTTTGCGAGAAAAATTAATGAACACAAATTTCTCAAAAATTAAAAATTGAGAAAAATTGAAAAAACAAAAAACGCTGTAAAAATTAGAGGATTGGCTCTAAAAGGATAAAAATTGGGGAAAATTATTTTAACATGGAAAATGCTTATAGGGAGGGGGGTACTTAAGAACTTGAAAATTAAGGGGGGGGGGGCTCAAATGAGACTTAGAATAATTAGGTAAGTATATATAAATAAATAAAATATTTTTAAAAGACCTTAAAAAATTTGGGCTTTAGGACTTAGGATAATACAGGTTTATGGAATCAGAATAGTTTGGGTTTAGAATCTTAACATCTAGTAATTACAAATTATAAAAATAGAAAATTGTATTGTAATGTTGACTAACATTTGTATTATACCTAGTCCTCATCCGGAAGTAAACATGTTCCATGCATGTTTACACAAACCAGTTATAAGTTTTTTTTAAACATGGAACATGTTTACAGGGAGGGGTTACTTCAGAACTTGAAAATTAAGGGGGGGGGTCAAATGTGTCCTATTTAAGGGGGGTCAAATTTGTCCTATTTAAGGGGAGGGTCAAATAAGACTTAGAATAATTAGGAGACTTTGAAAAATCTGAGCTTAAGGGTTTAGGATAATACAGGTTTATGGACTTAGACAAGGACTTAGAATAATATCGCTTTAGGTACTTTGAATAATTCAGGTTTAGGGATTTGAAATAATATCGATTAAGGGACTTAGAATAATTCAGGTTTAAGGAATCAAAATAGTTTGGGTTTAGAATCTTAACAATTAGTAGGCGATAATTACAAATTAGAAAATTAAAAAATTGTATTGTAATGTTGAGTAATATTTGTATTATACCTAGTCCTCAGCTGGAAGTAAACATGTTCCATGCTTTTAGGTTGTGTTTACACAAACCGGTTATAAGTTACTTTCGAACAAACATACTTTGGAACCGATTTGAAGACCCAACCATGCAAAGTCATATACAGTTCACAAATATTGACCCATATTGTAATTAAAATTATAAACATTTATTAGAATTTTTAATGATTAAATAACTAATTTTTTTTATTCATTTACCTAATTGTATTTCTTATTGAGACGATTCCAATAATTATTTTTATTATAAAAATTAGTAAACTTATTGCTGTACTTTTTGATTTTTGCATCAGGTTTTAGTAAAATAACTAATAGTAGCATTTTTTAAATTTAAATAAAGTCAAAAAATAAGGTAAAATAATCAAGTTTATCGTTTTATAACTTTGCTTAATGATTCTAAATATTCTTTCTAAATTTTTCTAACATTTTTTTTACCTCAGTGATCTCTGGAGATTACTTTAGATCTATTTTAATCTCCAGTAATCTCCAGAGATCAAAAGTGATTTCCGGAGATCTCCGGAGATCTCCAGAGAACTAAAGAAATCACCTGAAATTTGCGATCACTTCAGATCTCCAGAGATCTCCGTAGATCTCCAGAAATCAAAAGTGATCTCCGGAGATCTAAAAAGATCAGCGGAGATCATAAGAGATATTTCGAAAATTCGTCGGGATGTTTCTTATTTAAAATACATGGAAAAAGCCATTTAGTAGCGGTTTTTCTTATTTTGCTTTACAATTTTAGTTTGACCAAGCAACCAACCAATGAGAAAAGTTTTTTTTAATATTCATTCTTATGCCTGCTTCATTATAAATAGGATTGGTTATGGCCAACGTGGCAAAACGTCTCCATTGTTTGAAAAATTGCGTTTAAAATTGAAAAAATAACATTTTTTAAAAATTCCGTATATTAAATTATTTATGTCATAATTTATTTAAACTGAATGTCAAAAAAACTTTTCTCGCTGGTTTGTTGCTTGGACAAACTAAAATTGTGAAGCAAAATAAAAAAAACCGCTTCTAAATGGCTGTTGCCATGTATTTTAAATGGGAGACATATTGATGAATATCTCGAAGAGGATGGCTGAGTTTGAAAAATAAAATGGATTTGATCATATTTCTGGGTACCAAATAAGCAACCTTTCCTGAAAATTTTAGCCCGATACGAGCAGGGCCAATTTTGGCTTATTTTCCCTTCCCCGAGAGACACGTTTTATCAAATAACTCGAAAGAAGTTAGATGAAAGATATAAATCCAAAAAAGTACAATCTTCTTATAGGCTGAACATTCATTTTTGGCGATAAAATCCAAAGTGCCCGACTTTTGCATAACCCGATCTTTCAGGCTAGCCGAGATCCTGTTTCGGATCTTTAAACATGCATTACTCGCTTGATTTTCATCGTAAAATAATAATTTTTTTTTTCTTAATCGTTTAATTTTTCCCGGAGTATTCTTCAAGAAAGAAATCATTTTTATTTACAAAATTTTAATTTTTATGTCAGAAACCTTTGAAAACTGTAAGTATTAATTTCATTGGTTTTTGTCCTAAAAGTTGAAATGTAGTAAAAAAAAATGATTTTTTTCTTGAAGAAATAAATACTAAGGGAAAAGGTAAGCGATTAAAAAAAAAAATTAGTATTTTACCGTAATAATCAAGCAAATAATGCATATTTTAAGTTTAGAAACATAACTTTTTTCAATAGCTTTTTTAAGACGAATTTGAGTAAAATCTTAAATTGACGATAACTTGACTAAATTTCATCGTAAAAAGATAAGTTTTTTTTTTCTTCTGGAATGGTTTTTCCCTGACAATCAGATTTTTATATCTATTTTTTGTAATTTTATTTACCTAAAAAGTTATTTTTAAAATTTAGGGTAGCTCAAATACGAAATTACGGGTTTTCACATAAAAGAGGCAAAATCTCGGGCAAAATCTTTTTGATATCAATGGCCGATTTCGTGTTCACGTTTTTTTTTGCATTCCATAGGGTCCAGATTATCAAAAAATCAAGATGGTAGTCGTGGCCTCGTCAATTTTTTTTTTTAATTTTTGGTGCTCATAAAACGTATTTTCTAGATATCAGTACTTACAAAAAAAAAATTAAGTACCACGTCCCAAAAGAAATAAATATTGCTATTTTTGTTAATTTTTTATGTAAAAAAGATTACGATTTAGTTGTAAATTTACGATTATTGTCGAAAGATTACTAAATTTTCGAAAATTTACTAATTTTGTCGTAAAGTCACAGGATTTATTTTTTACAGTGTAGGTAAAATAGACCATTACGAACATTTTGTTATTTTTAATGAGAAACCATAGTGCCATTTACTTGACAGCGTTTTTTTTTCTTGAGATACATTTTAAAAATAAAAATATTAATGGTTAATTAAAATAAAAAAGGAGGGGGTACTTCAGAACTTGAAAATTAAGGTTGGGGGGGGGTCAAATTTGTCCTTTTTAATGGGGGGTATCAAATTTCTCTTATTTAAGGGGGCTGGGTCAAATAAGACTTAAGGACTTAAAATAATATCGATTTGGGGACTTGGAATAATTCAGGTTTAGAGAATCAAAATTGTTTGGGTTTAGAATCTTAACAGATAGACAGGTGATAATTACAAATTAGAAAATTAGAAAATTGTATTTTAATGTTGAGAAACATTTGTATTATACCTAGTCCTCAGCTGGAAGTAAACATGTTCCATGCATTTAGGTTGTGTTTACAGCAAACCGGTTATAAGTTATTCTTTCTCGATGAGAAGAAAAAATAGTTAATTTGCCAAGAAAATAGATAAATTTTTGATGAAAGTAGTCGATTACAAAATATGGTTAACCACTGATTTTTATTGAAAAGTTAAAAATTCTTTCATTTTTAATGAAAATTTAATCATTTTTCGGCAATGAACTATTTTTTTCCAAAAGTTTTAATACCTTTTAATTTTTCTTTTTATCTAAAGAAGGTTCATTCGTTAAAAAAAAGGATGAGAGAATGTAATAAAACGTTAATAATATTAAGGTTTAAACATTTAAAGCTAAATTCTACTTATTTTACCTTTGTCGCTGACTTTATTAATTTTTAATTATTAAAATAAAATTTAATTAATCTGATAAATAATTATTTAAAGGTTATGCTATATCCATTCAATATTTCCTCCTGACTTACTTGTTTTTTAATACTGAATTCCTTGCAACAAACTTGCCGCAAACTTGCTATCCGCTCAATATTTCCTCCCGACTTACCTTTCTTTTAATACTAAATTCCTTGCAACAAACTTGCCGCAAACTTGCTATCCGCTCAATATTTCCTCCCGACTCACTGTTTTTTTCATACTAAATTCCTTGCAACAATCTTGCCGCAAACTTGCTACTCATATGTTTATTCGCAATTACTTGCAGCAATATTTGAGAAATATTCGGACGCATCTTTGAACAAACTTTGTGTAAATACTTTTAACAGCAAGCTGTGTTATCGGGGATGATTTAGCACCAGGTATTGTTGCAGAATCTTCTTTAAATGACGTGATTACTGAGCAGGAAAATTTTGGTTAGTAAAAACAATTATAAAATCTGAATTAAGAACTTAAAAAACAAACGAGGGTTTTGAAAAAAAATCTTTTTTTTTTAAATAACAAGAAAATAAAACCAATGAACTATTGTACATATTAATTATTTCGTTACCATTTTAAACTTAACTGCCTACTATAAAAAGGGTGTTTTTGCTAGATTCCCATTATAAGTCATTCTCTTAGCATAGATTTTTCGGATCGCTGAATTTGATGTTCAGATCATTTTTGAGCAAAAATATGAAATATACCCTTAAATTAGCAAAATTAAACCACCAATTTTTACATCATTTTTAAGACTCAAAGAGACAATTTATAGCAAAAACAACCGTTTCAAAAAACAAGCTCGTAAATTGACTGCAGTATAACTAATATTCAATAATAATTTTCTTCAGATAATAGTAAAGAAAAAAACACTGTACCTCAAGAAGATGCTGCCAGTGTTTCTCAGAATATCAAAATTTCTAGAAATATGGAATTTAGAAAGGCAATCAAAAATTACAATCAAAATAGTAAATTACCATTAATGTTAGAGAATGTAAGTCCATTATTATTTTTAAAAATTCTGATTACTAGTTATATAAAAAAAAATATTATTTTATTTTTCTTCAGAACAATAAAACCAAAAGACCATGTATACAGCAGCAGAAGAATAATAAAAATTTTAAAAATATGAAAGGTTTAAAAAGAAAAGCAGTAATTTGAAAGACAATATGTCCTCTAAAAAAAAAATTGGTAGATATGAAGGTGAAATAAATCAGAAAATAGAAGGTAAAAGCAAAAATTCAAAACAAAGTATGCAAAACAATAAAAAGCATAAGAATGATAAATTAGAAATTAGAACCAGAAGCGGAAGACTAGTAAAAGATGTACAAAAGCTAGACATCTAAAAATAAATATAAATATTATTTAGGCTGCTTCCAGATGGAGCGCTTTAAACTTACAATTAGCGTTAAATCTGTATAGTTAATGTATTTTAAACACGGGTTTGAGCAAGGATTTGAGATAACTTCGAAGTTAAGTGCTCCGTCTGGAATCAGCCTTATTATTTTCGTAACTCGCAGTTGCTTTAAAAATAATTTTTAAATGAATAAAGAGTTTACTAATATTTTTGCAGTAGTCCAGTAATATTTACTTACTTTAAATAATTTAAAAATAAAAAAAGATAAAGCGATGAATTTTATAATTTTATATGATAAGCATATTATATGGGAAAGACTTATTTTGCTGTAATAATTTTTTTTTTTTTTTTAAATTAGATTGGAACTTTCAGATATCTTAAACTCAATTTTAATAAAATTATTACGAATGTGAATGAAAATACAGAATAATCCGTAAATAATTGCAAGTAAATTTATTATAATATGAATTAATTATAATAATAATTTATTATAATAATGAAACAAGTAGTCTAGGCGCCAGCCATACTAATCACACCCGAAAATAAAATTTTTTTTTCCGAGGATATAAATAGGTGGTATTTAGGTTTTTTGGTCCGCTGAACACAAATCCAGGGTCCGTTTTGCGAATTTCGTGGCCAATTTTTTGTTATTAATAAATTATTCAAAAATTAGACAATAATTTGTTAATAACAAAAAATTGACCACGAAATTCGCAAAACGGACCCCAGATTCGTGTTCAGCAGGTCAAAAATGTAACTTATTAATACCACTTACTTTTATCCTCGAAAAAAAAACTTTAGCTTTTTAATTTTTGGGCGTGATTAGTATGGCTGGCGCCTAGACTAAAGTGTTTATCATTTTACACAGATCATCATTTTAAAATTTTAATTCTATAAGTTAAACAGATTTAAAATTACTGCAAAAAAGATTAGATAATGTACATTTTTCTACTTGGTTGCGTTTATAATTTAATGAATAAATATGCTATAATTATAATTTTTGCTAATTAGTAATTTTTGATGAAATCGTACTCACGATTAAATTACTCCATTTAAACTTTCAAACAATTCTTTAAGAAAATTGTAAATGCTATAATTTATATTTTAAAATTACGATTTTTGCATGCTTTAATTTTTAAAGTTGTATACATGCATATTTAGCTTTATATTTTTTCAATAGTTTTTAATAAATACTAGTTAATAAATGATATATGTCAAGTTTGAGTTTTTATTATTTTTTATACTCACACGATTGCATGAATTTTGGATATTAGCGATTTGAGCTTTCTGTAGGACGTAAAATTGCGTAAAGTTCTTCTTTATAACTCTCACTTTTATGCACATAAATATTATCTAACACAAAATTTATAACAGTTAAGGTCGTCTTTATTTGTCCATTAATAAAGAATGACCCAAATCGCAGTTTATCAACTTAAGCTTCCCTCGAATGGTAATTAACGTGCAATTTGGGCCTCGTCTTTACTTTTCTGGACACGGGCTCGTCGTAATATACAAATACTATATTATAAGTAAATATTATGGAGCTAAATCATTCTGTTGTTAATTAAATAAACTAAAAAATTTAACTATAAATATATACTTATTCTAATACTCAACAATAATTTCAATTGATCTTTAAAAAAAATTATAATAAAATTAAATGTTTCGCTATATATGGCATAATAATCAACAGTTTTTTAAATTATTTGAATAAGCTTCAAAATTATGCCATTGAGTAATTATAATTTTTACACCATCACTCAATATCACTAAATGAATTTATTAAATTAATCAAAATTAAATATGTTTCTAAGCAGTTCAAAGTTATATTATATTATATTCGTTCCCTGGACTAATAAAATAAAATAAAATTTAAAGTGCACTAAATCCCCCGCCCCCTCTTAATATTAATTTCTGCAGAGACTTAATAAATGCAATTTTATATATATTATTAAAGTTAGAGGTACATAATCAAAACAATTAAAAATACCATATAATAATTATATATTAATTAATAAAATAAAATATAATATATTTAAATATACTTAGAAAAATACATATGTAGAAGTTCGTGCTTCTATCTAAATAATAGATATGTAAATATTTATATGTATTTATAAGTATTTGTACATATTTATAAAAATTCATATAATATAAAAATTGTAAATAATAATGAGCCTTTCAATTAATAAACACATATATATATATTATTTTCATTTTGGAGCACGAACTCGTTATACTGTTGTTTTGGAGCGCATAACTAAGAAAATTCTGTTTATTTTGTGCACGTGGTGTGTCGTCAATCGATAAAAATATGTGTTCCGTAAGTAGAGAGAGGGGAGAAAACGAAGGGATTTTGTTCCGGCACGCCGCTCTGTGATTGGTCGGCACGAGCGTCGTTTAACAGAAATACCATGATTCAAATTATTGACATAAATTATAAGAAAAAATTAAAAAAATACATAAGTTACACAGTCCAATAGGATATTTTTAAAAATAAAATAATAAGCTGCCCCAAGTAGCTAAAAATCTACACTGAAAAAAAATAATTCTGTTTGCCGTTAGCGAATTTCCGCTTGCCGCAAGAGGAATTCCGCTTGTAGCTAGCGTAATTTCTTTTCTCGTTAAACGATTGCAAATGACTTGAAATATAAAGAAAATTTTAAATTTGGGGTATGCGTACATCGGTATGATGAGATTTGAATAATTTTTTGAAAAAAGAAAAGAAAAAATGTTTTTTTTTTAAATTTTCTTTACGTTTTAAGTCATTTCCAATTTATTTGCGAAGAAAAAAAATTCCGCTATCCACAAGTAAAATTCCGTTTTTGCTGTTAAAATACAAAAGTTAAACATAAATTCTTGATTTTCAAAGCGCCGTATTCAGAAATATAAGTATGATGTTATATAATAATGAGGTAAGAATAGCAATTTTTAACTAAGAAAGCAAAAAAAAGGATGACCCAGATCGCTCGATAATTAACATCCGAGGTGAAGCCAAGGATGGTAAAATACGATCTGAAGTATTTTCTTTTTACTCCCATGGATAAATAATATATTTTTATCTTACCCGTACGTAAAAAGCCTGTACAAACGTTGTGCACAAAGTTGTGCACAAAGTTGTGCACAAAACGACACACAGTTTTGTACAGCGTTTTGTGCACAAAATCGCGAATTTTGTGCACAAAGAAAAAAAAATTATTTTTTAAAATATTTATCATGGGGTAGTAAAATAGACTCCCAGGGGTAAAATATATCCTTGGTGAGAGTAAGAATTTGGGGATGCAATTCGAATACCCCCCCCTTAAAGAATATTGTTGGGATAAAAAACTCTTGACGAGAGTTAATTCAGAGAAGAAAGCATGTAAACGGGTAATAAATTAACTCAAAATGTCAGAGTCCCCCCCCCCCCCGGGGTCAAGACTATTTCAGGGAATAAATAGAATTTGGTCAATTAAAATGGAGCAACGTTAGGAAAAATATGATTCAGTGACTTCAGTGACTAGAAAATTGAGCTTGCATGAAAATTGAACTGTAAGGGGTCAAATGGGCCCCCTTGGGGGTAAAAACATGATCTAGGGAGTAAACAAAGTTTTGTCATTAAAAATGGACTTATGGACAAAAAATATGATCCAACAACAAAAATGCTTAGCCTAGGTAAAAATTAATCTTAGGGGGTGGGGGAGGCAAATGGGTCTCTTTTGGACAAAATTGTATATTGCGGCGTAAACAGAGTTTCGCTCTTAAAAATAAATTTATTTAACTAGCAAAGTATAATTAAGTGACTAGAAATTTCAGTTTGCATGAAAATTGTACTGTAAGGGGTCAAATGGGCCCCCTTGGGGTAAAAACAAGATCTAGGTATTAAACAGAGTTTTGTCTTTAAAAATGGACTTATGGACAAAAAATATGATCCAACGACAAAAATGCTTAGTTTTGGTAAAAATAAATCTATGGGGGACCAAATGGGCCCCCTTCGGGGCGAAATTATTATCTGTGGCGTAAACAGAATTTTACTGTTGAAAATGAATTTATGACTAGCAAAGTATGATTAAGTGACTAAAAAATTCAGTTTGCATGAAGATTGAACTGTAAGGGGTCAAATGGGCCCCCTTGGGGTAAAAACAAGATCTAGGTATTAAACAGAGTTTTGTCTTTAAAAATGGACTTATGGACAAAAAATATGATCCAACGACAAAAATGCTTAGTTTTGGTAAAAATAAATCTATGGGGGACCAAATGGGCCCCCTTCGGGGCGAAATTATTATCTGTGGCGTAAACAGAATTTTACTGTTGAAAATGAATTTATGACTAGCAAAGTATGATTAAGTGACTAAAAAATTCAGTTTGCATGAAAATTGTACTGTAAGGGGTCAAATGGGCCCCCTTGGGGTAAAAACAAGATCTAGGTATTAAACAGAGTTTTGTCTTTAAAAATGGACTTATGGACAAAAAATATGATCCAACGACAAAAATGCTTAGTTTTGGTAAAAATAAATCTATGGGGGACCAAATGGGCCCCCTTCGGGGCGAAATTATTATCTGTGGCGTAAACAGAATTTTACTGTTGAAAATGAATTTATGACTAGCAAAGTATGATTAAGTGACTAAAAAATTCAGTTTGCATGAAAATTGTACTGTAAGGGGTCAAATGGGCCCCCTTGGGGTAAAAACAAGATCTAGGTATTAAACAGAGTTTTGTCTTTAAAAATGGACTTATGGACAAAAAATATGATCCAACGACAAAAATGCTTAGTTTTGGTAAAAATAAATCTATGGGGGACCAAATGGGCCCCCTTCGGGGCGAAATTATTATCTGTGGCGTAAACAGAATTTTACTGTTGAAAATGAATTTATGACTAGCAAAGTATGATTAAGTGACTAAAAAATTCAGTTTGCATGAAGATTGAACTGTAAGGGGTCAAATGGTCCCCCTTGGGGTAAAAACAAGATCTAGGTATTAAACAGAGTTTTGTCTTTAAAAATGGGCTTATGGACAAAAAATATGATCCAACGACGAAAATGCTTAGCCTAGGTGAAAATTAATTTTAGGGGGGAGCAGGCGAATGGGCCACTTTTGGACAAAATTGCAATCTGCGGCATAAACAGAGTTTCGCTTTTAAAAATAAATTAATAACTACTAAGCCTTGGTGAAAATAAATCTATGGGGGGCCAAATGGGCCCCCTTCGGGGCGAAATTATTATCTGTGGCGTAAACAGAATTTTACTGTTAAAAATGAATTTATGACTAGCAAAGTATGATTAAGTGACTAAAAAATTCAGTTTGCATGAAGACTGAACTGTAAGGGGTCAAATGGGCCCCCGTGGGGTAAAAACAAGATCTAGGTATTAAACAGAGTTTTGTCTTTAAAAATGGACTTATGGACAAAAAATATGATCCAACGACAAATATGCTTAGTTTTGGTAAAAATAAATCTATGGGGGACCAAATGGGCCCCCTTCGGGGCGAAATTATTATCTGTGGCGTAAACAGAATTTTACTGTTGAAAATGAATTTATGACTAGCAAAGTATGATTAAGTGACTAAAAAATTCAGTTTGCATGAAAATTGTACTGTAAGGGGTCAAATGGGCCCCCTTGGGGTAAAAACAAGATCTAGGTATTAAACAGAGTTTTGTCTTTAAAAATGGACTTATGGACAAAAAATATGATCCAACGACAAAAATGCTTAGTTTTGGTAAAAATAAATCTATGGGGGACCAAATGGGCCCCCTTCGGGGCGAAATTATTATCTGTGGCGTAAACAGAATTTTACTGTTGAAAATGAATTTATGACTAGCAAAGTATGATTAAGTGACTAAAAAATTCAGTTTGCATGAAGATTGAACTGTAAGGGGTCAAATGGTCCCCCTTGGGGTAAAAACAAGATCTAGGTATTAAACAGAGTTTTGTCTTTAAAAATGGGCTTATGGACAAAAAATATGATCCAACGACGAAAATGCTTAGCCTAGGTGAAAATTAATTTTAGGGGGGAGCAGGCGAATGGGCCACTTTTGGACAAAATTGCAATCTGCGGCATAAACAGAGTTTCGCTTTTAAAAATAAATTAATAACTACTAAGCCTTGGTGAAAATAAATCTATGGGGGGCCAAATGGGCCCCCTTCGGGGCGAAATTATTATCTGTGGCGTAAACAGAATTTTACTGTTAAAAATGAATTTATGACTAGCAAAGTATGATTAAGTGACTAAAAAATTCAGTTTGCATGAAGACTGAACTGTAAGGGGTCAAATGGGCCCCCGTGGGGTAAAAACAAGATCTAGGTATTAAACAGAGTTTTGTCTTTAAAAATGGACTTATGGACAAAAAATATGATCCAACGACAAATATGCTTAGCCTAAGTGAAAATTAATCTTAGGGGGAGGGAGGCAAATGGGTCTCTTTTGGAAAAAATTGTAAATTGCGGCGTAAACAGAGTTTCGCTTTTAAAAATAAATTTATAACTAGCAAAATATGATTAAGTGACTAGAAAATTCAGTTTGCAAGAAAATTGAACTCTAAGGGGTCAAATGGGCCCCCTTGGGGGTAAAAACATGATCTAGGGAGTAAACAGAGTTTTGACACTAAAAATGGACTTATGGCAGAAAAATATAATCCTCTGGCAAATATACTAAGCTTTGGTGAAAATAAATCTATGAAATTATAATATGTGGACCCAATGGACTTAAATCAGCAAAAATAATATTCAATACTAAAGATTTTATATTGGAATGAAAATTGAATATTAAGGAGCGAAATTTAAGCTCTAAAACTATACTTTTTGAACGCAAAATGTTGGATAAAGTTAAAGAATTGATAATATTTTTTTTTCTTGAAATAATTTATTTTTTCCAATTACATGATATACATTCAGATAATTATCTTAGAAAAATAAATTTGTCTTCTTTTTTGTTCTTATAAAATAGTTTTTTATAACTAGTAGCTGTATTCAATAATTCTTATTTTAAATACTTAAATGTATTTGTATATACACCGTGCTTATTTTCCTTTTTTATATATTATTTTGTGAATCTCATATTTTTTTTAGAATTTTACATTTTACATCTAATGTGCTTACGCATCGTTTTTATCTTTGGGCTTAACTTTTCATAAAACATATTGATTTTATGTACTTAGGATGATTATTTGACATTTATTGTATTTTCGCATTACGAAAACTATAGATAAATAAATGTGCACATTAAAAAATGAATATTTTGAAGTAAAGATTTATCGTAAGTAATTGGGATGCCTTTTTTAAAATTTAATGCTAAATGATAATATGCCTAATAATAGAAATGTTGTTAATGATTTAACAAATAATTAATTTCTTTTAACTGTAACACTTTAAAAATAACAATAATATGCTATTTATTTACTTACATGTCTTAATTTTAAACAACTTTAATAATATTTAGTAAATCAATTTTTCTTATAAACTATTAAATTATTAAATAATACATTTTATCTATTTTTCATAATAATATTTAGCTAATAAATTTTTCTTATAAACTATTAAATTTTTAAATAATGCATTTTATCTATTTTTCATAATAATTTTTAGCTATATTAAATTATATTTTATTCACTAAAGTTCTCACGGTGGCTCTAAATTAAAAATTATTTGACCTAAAATAGTGAGACAATGAGTTGATTCTGCGAGTTCTTTATATTTTATTTATGAATGCAATACCTAAAAGACTATAGGGGAGGAGGGGGCACAATGGAAGGCGGGGCATAATGAAAAATTTAAATAAATTAAATAATAAACAATAAAATTTTTGCTAACGTAATTAATATTGATTAAATCAGTTAACTACATAATTGAGAGCAAAAAGAATATAGTTATATTAATAAAAAATTGAATTTATTTGCATGAGTAGTTTTAGATACACTTAGAAACTGCCTCCTCAAATTTTCTTATAATCCGCAAAACAAATATATCTTATTAAATATAATTTTTTTCTTTTTAACCAACAGTTTTAAGTTTCATTTTTGATCTGACACAAGTATTAAATATTTTTGAAAAGTAATTTTTTTTATATTGAATAAGTTCAAAAAAATGCAAAAGAGGCATAATGGAATGATATTTTGGGGGCATATTGGAATAGTGAAATTTTAAAAACAACTCCAACCTAACCTCTCAATCTTAGAATACGGAGCAAGTTTAATGTTGACGTTCTGTGTAAAATTTTAGTTCTAATTATTTTAATATATATTTTTTTATGAGAAATTATAAGAAAAAGTCTTCCCGATTTAGTTGGGATGAAAGAAGTATGTTGGAGGCAGGTTTCAAAACTGTATTTAGTGTAGAGCAAGAAAAAATTCTGTGTTATTACATATTATACATGGAAGAGTACTTTTTGCATTTGATACTTTGGAAATAAGAGAATTAGCTTTTGATTTAGCTAAAAAATTTAAAATTTCTAATCCTTTTAATGGAGAATCTGAATTGGCTGGAATTGACTGGGTGAAAAATTTCTTAAAACGACATAAGCAATTGACTTACAGAAAGCCATAACCTACATATTGTGAATTATTTAATTATATTTAAAGAAAAACTTTCTTGTTAAATTACTTTTAAGATATTGGTGATATTAGCTTTAAGTAAAATATTGTGATTTGCGATTTGTAATTTGACTTCAAATTCAAAACTGATAGTTCTAAGTTTGAAAATAAAATTTTCAAGAATCATAAAATATTTTGAATAAAAAATAATAAAAATATTGATTTGTGATGTTTAATTTTCCAATTATGTACATAAACTGATAATTAATTTATACGTCAAGTGTTGTACGTCAAGACCGAAACACACATGGTGGTGGTATTCTCATGTATATTAAGGACAATTTCAAAGCCAAAATTTTATGCTCATCATTGACTGAGCAGATTGGAAAACCTCTTAAACCAGAATTTCTCTTCTGCTCTGTCTGGGAGGGAAAGTCTGCTCCAACACTTGTAGCCTTAATTTACCGCCCACCAGATGTTAGCATCAAGTCTGATCAAAATTTTATTGACCTGTTGACAACACACTGCTCAGACTTCAGCCATAAGGTTGTCATAGGGGACTTAAATGCTGACATGCTTGACACAAATAAATCTGACACTAAGTACCTAAACAACATTATGACGGACTTGGCACTAAAATTGGTTGATACTGGTGACTCACATCATACCACTAATAACAGTACCTGGATAGATGTTATCTTTGTTGATAACTATGACAATATTCTAAGTAAAGACAAGCTGTCTGCCAACTATCCTAATAGACATGATATAATTTCAGTCACCATCGACGTATTTTATCCAGATCCACCGGACATGACAGTAACTTACAAACCGATTAATAACATAACCTTGCATGACTTGAACTCACATCTAAAAAAACTTGACTGGACCACATTAACATGTAAGGGTGACGATTTTGATATTAATGAAGGTATTCTGACTCTCACAAATAACATTCATAAAGCAATAGACGAACTGGCTCCAGAAAAATCCTTACGACCTTCAAAAGCAAAATATCCTTGGTTAAATTCAGATCTTCGCCTATTAAAATCGAAATGTGACGCTACTAGCAGACGTTACCACAGAACTGGGTGTAAAAAATACCTTAATGAATTTCTGAATCTTGCTAATGAATATGAGGAACAGTCAGAAGTTGCTCGCTGTGCCTATATGCATAATCGCATATGTACCACCTTAGATGACGGAAAAAACTTCTGGGTTGAGATGCGCAAGCTTGGCCTCATACCTACAGTCAGTGATGCCCTTCACGGCTTCTCTCCTGAGGAGCTTAACACATATCTATCAAGCATTTGCATTTCTCCCATTGAGGACCCCACTATCTCTAACAGCATTATTGATGGTGCACCCCTTGAAGGATTTACTTTCAAGGAGGTGACCAATAATGATGTAATTCTGGCTGTGTCTCATTTCAGTTCTCAGGCAAAAGGCGATGATGGCATCCCTCAAAGAATCATCGCTAAGTCGTTACCTTCCACAGTTAACCATCTTACCAAACTGTTTAATGTTTCTTTATCAAAAGGTATATTTCCAACCGAGTGGAAAAAATCGCGCATACTGGCTATTAAGAAATGCTCGATCCCATCATCGCCTTCTGACTTTCGACCCGTGTCATTGCTTTGCTTTTTGTCAAAGGTTCTCGAGAAGTTAGTTCATGACCAAGTGGTTAGCTACCTTTCTAAATCAAATATCTTAGATAAATTTCAAACTGGATTTCGGAAACATCATAATACCCAATCAGCTTTAATTAAATTAACAGATGATATACGCATGGGCAATGAAAGGAAGCTAGCCACAATACTTTTGCAATTTGACTTCTCGAAAGCTTTTGACAATGTGTCTCCTTCAATACTGCTTAGAAAGCTCCGGGATGCAGGTTTTTCAAGACTAACCCTGAGTTGGTTCTGGTCATATCTCTGTGGTCGATCCATGTGTGTAGCTTCGGGAAGTTCCGTCTCTGATTACTGTGACATAAATATCGGTGTACCACAAGGTTCAGTATTAGGACCTCTGCTCTTTTGCATTTACATGAACGATATTCGGAACTTCCTAGATGCAAGCACGTTTAGATTATTATATGCGGATGACCTGCAGATCTACGTCCAGGTTCCGACTAATCAAATACAACAGGGAGTCCTAAGACTTTCCGAATCAGCTAAGGCCATAGCGGTGTGGGCGGAATCAAATCGCCTGAAGCTGAACACTAGCAAGACACAGGCAATCATTTTCGGTTCCCCTAACACAATAAAGATATTTGATGAGCTAAATATCGAGCAAATAATAGTAAACCACAGTGGTGACTGTGTCTCGTTTGTTAATGAAGTAAAAAGCCTTGGAGTAATTCTTGACAGGACACTTTCTTGGCAGCAACAAATTAAAAACGTAACAAAGAAAGTCAATAGAGCACTATACGGGCTCAGAATTATTAAACCATGCACATCTCAAGCCCTACGTAAGAGACTGGTAGAAACGTTAGTAGTCCCGCACATGGACTACTGCAACGTAGTGTACTCTGACATCAATAACCAGCTAGCTGACCAACTACAAAGACTGTCAAACTCCTGTATACGTTACATTTTCGGACTAAGACGACATGACCACATCACATCTTTCAGACGACAACTTAACTGGATGAGTACAAAAACCCGAACCGACTACTTTGCATCATTAACCCTGTACAGACTAATACGCATGAAGGAACCACGTTTTCTCTTATCATTATTTGAACCGTATAAATCTGATAAACCATCTCGCGGTGTTCGCAAAGACTTGAAAATACCATCATCTATAATAACTGACTGGGGTATAAACTCCTTCCAAGTAAAATATGCTCATTTTTGGAATAATATTCCACCGTGTATACGCGATCTACATTCATTTACACGTTTCAAAAAAAGTATCAGACAACATCTATATAGTAGAGACTTATAAATTTTTACTTGTAACTTTGATATGTCATGAATTCTATAATTTGACCGCCTCGTTTTCTCTTAGTTTAACTCAAAGATTTGACCAAAATCACTTTTATCTTTTAATTTTTAATTTTATATTCTATTTATTTTTCAATTATCCAATCATGTACTTTAAATTATATCATTACAGAAAAATTTATTTATTTATTTGTGTTATAACTTATTAAATTCTAATTAATTGTATCCTAACAGAGAATATTCATTTTATTTTATTGTATTTTTATTTTTTATTTTTGTGTTATATTGTATTAAATTTATTGTATATATTATTATATTGTATATTTATGTAAATAATTGTATATTATGTATTAAAATTTTTTAATTTTGCTTTGGTAAATAAACGACGACGATAATAATAATAATTTATAATTAGTACATTATAAAATGATTTAAATTTAAAAAATGCTTTATTCCATTCTGCCCCAAAGTTTATTCCATTTTGCCCCGGTTGTTAGGGTTTTAAAAAATTTATTTTAAAGCAATATTATTAATAAAATAAAGTAAAATATTGATTAATTCTTAAAGTAAACCCTTTAATTTATGATTTCCAATATTATTTTTTTGGTAAAAATATTTATGAAAATAAAAAAAAGGAAATAAAACTACCCCTTCCATTATGCCCCCCTCTCCCCTATATCTGTTGCTCTTTGCAAGAAAACTCAAAAATAAGTATTTTAGCATACTTAAAACATAGAAATTTTAAGGATATTTAGTATACGGCTTTAAAAATCTAGAAAGGGGTTAAAATTTTTGTTCCATGTTTAAAAAAATAGATTTACAAATCTATATATCCAAGCAAACTTAATTACATCCCTTACATATCTAAATGTTTTCATTTGAATATTTCTAGGATTTTTCTAATATTTTTCTAAAATTCGAGAGCCTCTGGATTGGTAGCGCTGGAGGTAATTAGATTTTTATTTTATTTTGCATCATATTAATTAAAATATTGATATCTCAACAGAATTAACTCATTTTTCCCGAAAAAAATGCAAAATTGTAATTGATACAAAAAACGAGAAGTTTCTTGACAGATATAAGTAATTAAATAAAATAATTTTATATTAAATATTTGCACAATTTAAGGTCGAGTAAATTTACATTCAAGACCATTGTCTACTTTTTTATATTTGATTGTTTGTTATGATTTTCATAGTTCCTCTTCCCTAACTTAATTTTTTTCGTTAAAATTTTTCCCCAATCATTGTCGCTACTTGATCTATACTTGCTTTGCACCTCAGCTACAACAAATAGAATTTTATTAAAAGATTTACATTTAAACTTCTCTAAATCATCGAAAATTTTAAAATAATCTATTAAAACAAATATCACTCCTTACAAAGGGGTTAGTAAAAAAAATGTTTATGTCTAATTGTATTTGATGTGCATTGTAATAAAAGGTAGAGTTATTATAATATGAAAAAAAGCTTTCACAGCTGAAATCAAATGTACGAATTATTAATTATTTTGAAAAACACAGAAACAATAATAAATTGGGGTCATCTATAAAATACGTAACGCAGTTACATAGCCATATTACGTGGCTTACTGTTTAACGTGACCACCATGCTCATTTGCATCAAATTTACATTGCATATAAGGATAGTGGTACCCAAATTTTCTAATTTTTTCGTAGCGTATTTTATGGGCGATCCTTTTGTATAATTATTTTATCAGGCTTATATCATTAAAATTAAAATTTTATTTGAATACGTAAGAAAACTTTTTTTTGAAAAATTAAGCAGCCTATCTAGAATTTTAATAACTTTTTTTGCACTTTATGTATACCTCTCCTTTTCTACAAAGCAGCATTTATTTTATAGCATTCAATATCAAAATTTTATGTGTAACGTCCTCAGCCGTTTTAAAAAAAAAACTTTTTTTTTGTACGTTTAAAATTTTTTTCCGTGTATGTAGAAAAAACGGTACATAAAATTTTTTCCGTGTATACAAAATTCGAATTTGTTAAATTTAAAATTTTCACGGAAAATTTAAAGACAATCTTTTCCAGTTATTCAAGCTAAATTTTCTATTGCGAGAAAAACGATTTTGCCTTTAGTTCCATGGAATAACTGGAAAAACCTTAGTCAAGGCCATTATTTCACTTTCGAGTTTTTATTTTTTTATTCTACTTTAGAAACTAAATTTAGATTTAAGGAAAACTCAAGGGATGAAATTATTAGCCTGGAACTACGTAAATTAAGCATAATTTTAAGCTACCTTTATAAAAATTTACGTTTAGCATAATAAATTTTAGGTTTAATTCTCGTAAATAAATTGCTCTAAAAAGCCCATAATTAGCTTAAATTAAAAGAAAAAGGGTTCAAAAGTAATTTATTTATGAAAAACAAAGAAAATTAAGTTCAAGTAAAACAATGGGTTTACTTAATGACTTAACAAAATTTTATTTTGATAAAGTCAGACAAAGACAAAAGTATTCCTATAAATATCTTATGTAAAACCCATTGTTTTGAAATATCACGTTTTGTCGACTCATTAAAAATTTAGATAAGAAAAATAACATCCGATCTATGCGTGATAATGAGCCGACAAAGGAATTCCCCTCTTAGACAAACTCTAGGAGTAGTATCTTAGATAAGACCCTCAACCCACTGTTGATTTTTATCAAGAGGGGAAGTCGGTCTTATCAAAGATTTCGGTGCTTAAATACTGGAGTTTTTGCCTGAAAAAGGCCTTCTCGAAGTTCTTCTGAACCGGTTCAGAACTTGGCTCGCGTTAAAAATGAAGAAAAAGAAAAAGAAAGGAATAACTTGGACTTAATTTCATTTTAAATTAATATTATTATTTAAAGGTGTTCATTTAATTTTAAATTATATTTTTCTTTCCTCAACTTAACTTCAATTTTATAAATTATTTAAGTTTCAATAAATTAAACTTAAAAAAAAATATTTAGTACAAATTCAGTTAATAAATTTTTTGGACATCCAATTTCAAAAAAAAGTAAGTAACATATTTTATTTTTACAAAAAAAAAGTTAATTCAATTCACCATTTTGAGTAACTTTTTCTGAACACCAAGCTAATTAACAATCCCTGGAAGGCCTGGACAACCTTCCTAAAATCAATTTAAATAGTACTAATCAGCTTAAAACCTGATTGTTACATATGAAATTCTTTCAATGTAAATAAACATACTTATTAATTTTAGAAAATATATAGTATATCTACCTTTTATTGCACTTATTATCATTGGGCTTAAAGCTGGCTTGGGTGCAACTCCTTTATTAGCATTGCACTTTCCTCCTGTTTTTGAACAGTTAAAAATATCCTCCTCCGTGAAAAATACATCTAATAACCCATAAGCAAAATCTAGCATGGAGTTGGACTTTCTTAATTTTATATACTTATTATATTCCATTTTTATATCCTCGGCTTTATTAAGGTGGTATATGCCATTCTAAAATATTAAATATACCAAAAAATATTAATTAATAATGAATGAATATTTTAATTCAAATATTTATGTTTTAATATTCATTATACCTCCTTATCATGATATCCTATCAAGACAGTATTTTTCGTTTCTGTTTTTATCTTCATTTCTTGATTAATTTGCTGTTAATTGATTTAAATATATTATTATTGCAATAAAAAATTTAAGAAAAAAAATTTTGAAATTAAAAAAAATTAATTATTATTGTTGACATTAATACCTGTTTTAAAAGTTGTTTCTCATTCGTGTCTTCTTTTTCATTTTCATTTGAATCATTTAAATCAGATGGAATTTCGAATGATTCATCTGACTGTTAAAAAATATTAGAAAATGTGTAAATCGTACTGAATCAGTTTCATTTTTATTTTTTTATAAAAAACTTTTTATTAGTAAATAATTTATATTGCCTCACCTCATCATTAAAATTCGGAATAATTTCACATGGTTCCTGTTGATTAAATATTTAGTTGAAAGTTTTAAAAAGCTATTGATAGACTTATTTATAACTCTTTGTATCCATGGAAACTTTAAATTATTTTATATTTTACATTTAACTAATAAAATTAATGATAGTTTATTTTTAAATAGTTGTACTCGATAAAAAAAAATGCTTGGCAAAAGCATTCCTCTATTTGATAAAAGGTAAATTGAATATTACAAAACTAGGGAAACAGAGAGTTAATTTTTGCTAATTAATGAATTTAAGCCAAAGAAAATAATGCCTTTTTTATGCATACCTTTTTTAGAATTAAAGATTTTGTTTCTGTATTATTATTTTTCAATTTTGCAGCTTCTTGCTTATTTTGTTCTCGTAATAGCAACTCCTCTGATTTCTTAACAACCCCAACAATTTTCTTAAATTCTAAAACATAAAAGTGCAAAGCTAAATAAATTGTTTAAATTAATAATTTAACTAAGTAACATATCTGTATCCTTTTTGTCATAATTCAACAGATAAAAATTAAATTTTGCATATTAAGTTTTCTAATTGTTTTGTAAATTAATTTTTAGCTATCGGTATTAAAAGCGTATAGAAAATATAAATAAATATATTTTTACGATATATACTTATAAATATATATTATACATGTATTACCTTCCATTATATTATTATAAGAGTCTTTAGATTTTTGAATTTTTTTTTCATATTCTACAATCTCTAAATCTTGCTGTTGATAAATTTCAGACATCATGTTAACTTGATCCTGCAAATCTTTTATTTTTTCATTATTTACACAATTTTTTAATTTCAAGTTCAAGTCATTCAATTTTTTTTCTTGATTTTCTACCAATTCCTCATAATTTTTAATTTTTATTCTGAAACTTTGCTGTTCATCAATCAATTTTTTAATTTCCTTATCTTTGCTTATAATCGTCTTTTCTAATGCCATATTTTTATTGAATTCAATGTCGTATTTATTCTTATATAATACATCAACATTATTCTTCGGTTCATCTTCTAATTCATCTAAAACCTAAAAAATCGGTTACACACAAATTTAAATTCATAGAAATAATAAGCAAGATTTTAGCTAAATAAAACGTACATCTATATTTTTATTCTCGTAGCCATCATTACAAGCTGCATTACCTTTAGTATCATTTTTGTTTTGCCGTCTCTTTTTCTAGAATAGTAAATTATATACAAAATATTAGTTTTTAGATTAATTTAATTAATGCAGGTTATTGACAATTTACCGAGTGCCTGTAATACTAACTATGTCGCGAATTTTCTAGGCTTTTCTCAAAACAAAGGGTCTACTGTTTAATTAAAAACAGGAAATTGCAACTTATAAGACAATTATTTTTTTTAATTATCCGTACCCAAAAGTCTTTTACACATCTGTATACAAGTCTGTATACAGAAATTTACTTTGTTTCCTTTTTGTCTTTAAATATCAATCTTTATAAAAAATAAACTACTCAGCAAGCATCGTATATCGATACCCAGATCGATACTAAAATGTAATTTTTTGATAGCATTAAGATTGTATATTCAAACAACCTATTACCAAATTTTTTTTACATACTGCGTTTGAGAATTAAATATTTTGGATAAAAAGAAGCAAAGTAAAACGTAAATCTATATTTTCCTTCTAAATATTCTTGCTTTGATGAATATCGAATAAACAAGATTAGGTTACGTGGCACTCGCGGAGTTAATAACTTTAAAAAAAAAATATATATAATAGTAAAATTATTTGTAACTATGAAAATCATTACACTTGGAGGATGATAATCATTTGGCTCTTTTCCCGTCACAAAATCTTCGCCGTAAGTCTTAACCATAACATCTTTCCTCTGGTTCTTACTGTTACTCAGTCTGCAGTCTATATATTGCCTCAATGCTTTCTGCATTTCTGTCCAAGCTAATAAATTATATTGTAATAAAATTTATACATGACAATAAAAGTAAATTAAAAGTGAATTATGTTAAATAATTTGTTTTTTATAAATAGTTTTTATAAATAATAATTTGGGCATTAAAAAATAATCCATTCATACTATACGTAATATTTAGAGTTATGTTTTTTTATCTCAGACATTACAAAATTTTAAAAAGACTAGGGAGCTCCATTCTCTGTGTGCCATAGCGCGCCAACCCCCTCGAATTAAACTTAAATGAAAAATAATTTTAACCTTAAATGAATTACAATTTATAAAACAATTTGTCTATTTTACTTAAACATAATCTTTATTCATTTCTTTGAGTATAAGCTTAATATTCGAATCTTAAAAAAAGGCTATAATTAATGATAAAAAAAAATTATTTCTATAAAAAGAAAATAAAAAAGAAAGAAATGCAGTAGAAATTTATGCATGAAACTTGAATTAATAGGTAAATTTTAACTGACGTATTAGTTTTTATTTTAAAAAAATTTGTAAACAAAATCTAAGGAAAATTTTTTTTACATTTCAAAAGAGTTATTCTTGCTATTTTTGCGTTTTTAGTTTACCGATTTAATCCACGTGGGTTTTTTGGGGGATTGATCGCGAATTTAGGGGTCCTGGCTATTAAAAATTGGCACTTAAATTTTCAAAGTATGAAATATTTTAAAAATACGAAATATTTTAATAATATGAAATATTTTAAAAATACGAAATATTTTAATATTATGAAATATTTTAAAAATACGAAATATTTTAATAATATGAAATATTTTAAAAATACCCTTTTTATAAGTAGGTTTTGCTAATTTAAGGGTAAAGCGCTGATTTTTAGTAGACAAGACCCCAAAATTTGTGATTAGCGATCCAAAAATTCTATATACACCAAGTCTGAAAGCTCTAAGTGCAAATAAATACAAAATACCAATTTGAGGGTAAGTTTTGATGATTTAAGGAGGAAGCGCTTATTTCTTAAATAAATGACACCGAAATTCGTAATCAGCTAGAAACTAATATTAGATATATCGAAATAAAATAGGAAACAACATTTTATAAAATAAGAAACTTAAAAGTCTCAATTTCATATACGCAATACATGCCTGAAAATGTTTCCCTATATTGAAAATAATTTGAATCTAACTTAAAATTTCCAGCGCAGTATTTTATAGTATTAAAAAATGTTTCATGAATTTATTATAATATCAAATAAGTCTTTAATTTATTCAAAATTTAAACTCACCACCAAACTTTAATACTTGGACTATATGTTTCGTCATTTTCAATTTATTTCAAATTTTTTTTCTTTGTGGAAGGAGTACCTAATTATTTTATATAGAAGTACTAATTTTGTAAATAAGCCTTTTACTCGATTTTTGGATCTAATACCTATATTTTTGAAAAATTTTTCCTAAAATGTTGTGCATTAAGAAGTAAAAAAAATAAGTACATTTTCTTTCTTTTTGGACGTAGAACCTAATTTTTTTCTATAGAAGTACTAGTTTTAAGAAAATTATTTTTACTCGTTTTTTTGGATACGAAACCCAATTTTTTGGAAATTTTTTACCAGAAAAATAGAAAAAACATCATTATTGTTCTTTTTGGATATAATACCCAGATATTATATATGTAACGTCCAGTCATTCAAATTTTTTTTTCCGTGTACATGAAATTTAACTTACATGTATACGTGATAAAGTTTTTATGGAAAAATTTTTGAATGCCACGACTTGGCAATTTATTACAATAGTTTTCCTATTTTTCAAATTTTATTATCCCACTAGCAAAGATTTTGCAAACTTACCTCTTGAAAAGGGGAAATTTAAATTATGCTTTTATTCTATTTTTTATTTTTTCAAAATTGCCAAATCAAAGGAAAATCATTACTCTTGCGAGCTTTCTTTTTTTTCTTAAATAAAAAATTGGAAAGCTCATAATTTGTTTAAATAATAATGATGAGTTATTAAATAAGCGAATAAATTGCAATGGGTAAATCTTAAACTAATAAATTATGAAAAGCGGTAAAATAAATTTTTTTTATGTGTCGAGTAATAATTTATTGGTCTAAGAAATACTCTAAATAATTTATTAATAATAATTTTTAGCCTTAAGTTTTATCACATAAACATTAGTGATAATAAAAATAAATAATAAAAACTCTGTGGTATTTTTAGTTCTGATTATTTGGGTCAGAAATTTCAATTTTTATAGAAGGAATGGCTTAATTTTCAGAAACTGAAAATCACTACATAGTTTAAAAATAAGTTTTTTTTATGTCTACAACTAAAAATAAGCTAAAGTATAATTAAATTCAGTTTTCCATAGTTAGAAATTATAAGTATAAGTTTAGGATAACGGAACGAAAACTCAAAAATTATTTTTTTAACCTTTTTTACAGTGTACATACAATATGTAAATTAGACCTTTTGTTTTAAAAATACATAAATTAGCCGCTATCAGCTTAAAAATATACCTGGATATCGGATGATTTTTCTAGTCATCATTTTTCCCACTCTATTTTAAGGGAGAAACTATGAATTGATAAGAATAGACGAAATTCTCTAGGAAGGAGTTTTTTTTAACTATTGGGGAAAGCTTATCAACCAATATAGGATTGACATATAGGGTTCAGCGCGTGGGAGATTTTAGAGGGTAGGGAACTTGTCTATCCTTATCAATTTTTCATAAATACCCAGGTTTAAGCTGAAAGGGGCCTTCTATTTTTATTGAGCTCAACTAAACACGTAGTATTCGCGCCGCACTTTAACTTTTGAGTTTTTGTTTTAAAAATCTTAAAAATTTATAAAGTTGTTTAAATATTAAATAAGTTTTAGAAATTAAAAGTTTAAATAAATTATAATTTGTTTTAATATCGTTCAATAAATTTTCTTTTAAAATTAAATACTTTTGTCAAGTATAACTTTTTTTTTAAATAAAACCATTTTTAACTTGGATTTGCAGCATATAAAAATAAAAGTAAGTAATCATTTATTATTTTAAATAATTTCATTAATTAAAATTAACAATAATCAAGGTAATAATAGTCAGTACAGCCCTGGAGGAAAACTAGGGACAGTCCTCCTAAAAAATTGATATACAAATAAATATTTGAATATTTTTAATTTTCAAATTCGTTATTTGTTAACTTAATAATATTATTTTTGTAAGGCCCGTTAGGAATCCTTTACAATATCCAAACATTTTCAATGGAAAAAACCATTATTTTTTTTTTCTTTTTAGACGTAGTATCTAATTTTTTTATATGGGAGTACAAGTTTTATAGAAATAACATTTTAAATCGATTTCTTTCGATTTCTTGGATCTGATTATAGCTAAACTTTTTAAAATTTTTGTTCGAAACTTTGGGTGGCTCAGACATAAAAAACGCGCTTTTTGAAATAAAAAAGGAAAAATCTTTTTGACACCTATCGCCAATTTATTTCATGTTCACGATTTTTTTCAGTTTTCTGAAAATTCAAAATACCTCTGAAAATATGGGCCAAAACGATGTACCTTTAAATTTTTTTAAATGATTTCAGGACCGAATAAGTTGTATTAAACAAAAAAAAGGTGTCAGAAAGATTTTTCCACTTTTAGGTCAAAAACCACGATTTTCATTTTTGATCTACCCAAAATATTCTAAATAACTTTGATTTAAATAAAATTTTAAAAAATAAAAATAGATAGAAAAATAATAAAAAATAATAAAAGATAGAAAATTCAAATTTCCGTGGAAAAAATTTTTCTTTTAAAACATTTGTCATCAAATAATCTCAAACTACTTTTTATTTTTTAAAGCGGTATGGAATTACCTTTTTTTTTCTCTAAATGTAATAATTTTAGAAAGAAATATCGTTTTTACTCGATGTATCTTGGATTTGATACCTAATTTTTTGAATTTTCACCTTAAAAAAATTTTTGATTTTTTTTCAAAATAAATCATAACTTTGCTTTTCGCGCAAAAACAGTCGTAACTATGACAAGATAAGTTAAAGCCATATTTATGAAAAATAAAATCGAAAAAGATTTTGTTCAAAGTGGAATGCTCCCCTTAAAATTAAATATTTTTCTACCAGAAAAACCCAAAAATTTATTACAAATTATATTGACTTTTTGAAAAAAATTCTATCGAAAAAAAAAAATTAAGCACACTCTAATATATATATAGAAATTGTGTGTGTTAGTAGATGTGCCAGAAATAATAAAGTATATAGATTCTAATAGACTTTAATATTTTTAAATAACGCACGCGCATTAACTTAACATCGCTGCTGTACCGATAGTATTCAATTTTATAACAATTTTACAATAAGAGAGATTTGTATTTAGCTTTTTAATAACAAATAAAAAATGTTTATAAAATAATTTTGAGGGAGAAATTTAGTTTAATGCGGGAGTAATTATTTGAGCCGTCATTTATCAAAATAGGTGTTATATTATTATTTACAAAACCGTTTGTTAAGCCAATGAATTTATTTTTTATTTTGCAAATAAACAATTGCGGAGCAATTAAAATAATTATGAGAGCATTTGGGAGCAATTAAGGAGCAATCATTTGGCATAGTTTGCATTAAAAAATATTCATTTTTTTTTTTGGTCCCGGCCAACTTTACTCTAGTTTATAAAACGAATTAATATTTATGTGTTTCTTCTTGATCGACGCAGGATAACCCTTGGTCGATGACTTATGGTAAAGCTGGCTTTATGCTTTGCCAGCTATTACAGTATATTGATTATTGATGAATTGTTACGGAATTTTGCCTAGTGATTTGGCCAAAACTGTAAGTACGTAATAAATGGGTTCCCTATCTTTTAACTTGCAAAAGGCGGTTATTAAATAAATACTAGTTTGATGTGATTTGAATGATGAACTCTTTTATTTATAACGTTTATTTAGTTTAATGAGACTGGTTATTAACAAGTATGAACAATTAATTTAATAATGAAAATTTTAATTAATGTAATACAGACTATAAGAGTCTTTATGTTTTTAAACTGTTTCTCTTGAAAGTCGAGATCAATGTGTGTTCAAATTGATGAGCATACCCGTACGTAAAAAGCCTGTTCAAACGTTGTACACAAAGTTGTGCACAAAACGACACACACTTTGTACAGCGTTTTGTGCACAAAATCGCGAATTTTGTGCACAAAGAAAATAGAAATTTCTTAAATAATTTTTTAAAATATTTATCCTGGGGCAGTAAAATGTACTCCCAGGGGTAAAATATATCCTTGGGGAGCGAATGAGAATTTGGGGATGTAATGCGTATAGCCCCCCCCCCCCCCGTTAAAGAATATTTTTGTGATAAGAAAACTCTTGACGAGAGTTAATTCAGAGAAGGAAACATGTAAATGGGTAAGCATTGTAAGTATGGGTAATAAATTAACTCGAAAGTGTTAAATGCCCCCCCCCCCCCCACGATGTGAAGTGTATTTCAGGGAGTAAGTGGAATTATCTCGCACAAAAAGAAACATAATGATTTATCATCTGATTTATCAAATGATTTACCATATGGTAAATATGATTTATGATTTATCATATAATTTACCATAAGGTATATTATTGACCTAAAATAATTTATTTTATCTCCAAGAGACCTTCGGGATGAAAATGGACCCTCCTAGGAAAAGCTGATATCCTGGAGGTGTAATTTTCATTTTTCATCCCAACATATTTTCCGATTTTCCAAGATGGCGGACCAAAAAAAACAGGAAAAAACGACTTTCTACGTTACCTGGGGGTTTTCGAGGTTGAGAAAAACGATTTTTTGACTGAAAATTTTCATTTATTTACCCCAACATATTTTCCGATTTTCCAAGATGGCGGACCAAAATAAGCAGGAAAAAACGACTTTCTACGTTACCTGGGGGTTTTCGAGGTTGAGAAAAACGATTTTTTGACTGAAAATTTTCATTTATTCACGACAACATATTTTCCGATTTTCCAAAATGGCGGACCAAAAAAAGCAGGAAAAAACGACTTTCTACGTTACCTGGGGGTTTTTGAGGTTGAGAAATACGATTTTTTGACTGAAAATTTTCATTTTTTCACCCCAACATATTTTCCGATTTTCCAAGATGACGGACCAAAAAAACGACTTTCTACGTTACCTGGGGGTTTTTGAGGTTGAGAAATACGATTTTTTGACTGAAAATTTTCATTTTTTCACCCCAACATATTTTCCGATTTTCCAAGATGGCGGACGAAAAAAAGCAGGAAAAAACGACTTTCTACGTTACCTGGGGGTTTCCGAGGTTGAGAAAAACTATTTTTTGACTGAAAATTTTCACTTTTTCACCCTAACATGTTTTCCGATTTTCCAAAATGGTAGATCTAGCTTAACTCAGCGGACGGAAATTTTTGTCTTAAAAGCTTATTTTAGGTCTTGGATTTTAATTTCTAATGCATTTCCAATGCAGCTTTTATATGTATGTAACGAATATCTACCCGTAATATACATCGGTAGTTCTTTTGTAGTTGGTAGACAAAAAAATAGCAAAATTTAATTATGTTTAATTATATTTGATTTTAGCAGGTTACTTTGTTTTTATTTTTTTTACAGCGTCACAGAGACCTCTAAAATTTTACCCAGGCAGGTTTTTAATTTAAAATTTCCCGAGGAATACGAAAATCAAGTCAGATTTTTCATTTTCTATTAGGAAATGCGAGAAAATTGGAGAATTCAGAAAATGAAAAATTTTCAAAATTTTTTTTTGAGCCTAAAATTGATTCTTAAGTAGTTAAAAGACAAATGTGTCAAAAAATGAGTTTACCAGCATGAAAAGTATGGGAAAACACATGAAAAAAAAAAAAAAAAAAAAAAAAAAAAAAGAGACGCTTTTTAAGAAAGGACCCCGCACAAACCTTATGGGATTCGGGTTTCGGCGGAATTGGCTAAATTTTTGGTATGTTGTACATTTCGTCATCCTGAGCAAAAGTCTCAATGGGCACAAAGCTCCAAAATGCTTTTTTCGGCTCGCACAAAGCTCCAAAGCTCCACAAACCCAACATTATTTACTATTGGAAATGGTCATATTTTATTTTTTAATGCATCTTTTGAAAAAGAAAAGTATATAGTCTTACGTTTTTGTTGTCTCTGAATTCAAATCTGATGTCAGAAAAATTGTATTGACAGTTGACAGCTGTCAACTAGCTGTCAAACGGTAATTTATAATTGGGATTTATGAAACCAACACACACATATGTTTTTGTTGTCGCTGAATTCAAATCTGATTTCAGGAAAATGATATTGACAATTGTCAACTAGCTGTCAAATGGTAGAAAGTAACCGGGATTTAAAAAATCAGCAAATATTTATATGCTTTTGTCGTCACTGAATTTAAATCTGCTGACAAAAAATTGATATTTAAAGTTGACAGCTGTCAATATCATTTTCCTGGCATCATATTTGAATTCAGCGACAACAAAAACATATATATGTGTGCTATTTTCATAAATCCCGATTATAAATTACCGTTTGACAGCTAGTTGACAGCTGTCAACTGTCAATATCATTTTTCTGACATTAGATTTGGATTTGAATTCAGCGACAATAAAAACATATATATATGTGCTATTTTCATAAATCCCGATTATAAATTACCGTTTGACAGCTAGTTGACAGCTGTCAACTGTCAATGTCATTTTTCTGACATCAGATTTGAATTAAGCGACCTCAAAAGCTAAAGACTATATACTTTCATTTATCAAAAGATGCATTAAAAAAAGAAAATATGACCTTTTCCAGTAATAAAGAATGTTGGATCTGTGGAGCTTTGGAGCTTTGTAGGAGCCGAAGAAAGCATTTTAGAGCTTCTTGCTTATTGAGACTTTTGCTCAGGACGACGAAATGTACAACATACCAAAAATTCAGCTGATTCGGCCGAAACCCGAATCCCATAAGGTTTGTGCGGGGTCCTTTGTATTTTTCAGTTTCCTTTAGTTGTCCGATTTTCCTGAGGTTTAAAATATGGTTAGATTCAGGTTGGTTAGGGACTTTTTACTAACTAATTTTATACAGAAAATATTTTTTAGGCTTATTTAGGGCGTCCAGAAAACAAAAAGCAAACGGGTGACTGAGAATTCAAAAAAAATCAAAATTGGTTAAACAGCTGCCAGATCGCATGGGTCAAAAATACATAACTAAAGTTCCAAATAAGTACCATTAATATTAACATAATTACCAAAATGTAAACTCATTATTATAAACTTTTTAAATTGTAGGTTAGTAATTTGTTAAATCATAATAAAAATTTGTTATCTATTATATAATATTGAGTATTATATTTTCAATCCAAATACCCTGCTGTATTTTACTAACTTCACTTTCCATTATGAAGCATGTAATAAGTTAATACAAAATTATTATTTAGAAAAAATTTCGTTCATAAGATATAAACATAAAGTCTTTATTCCTGTTTTTTTTTGGTCCGCCATCTTGGAAAATCGGAAAAAATGTTGGGGTGAAAAAATGAAAATTTTCAGTCAAAAAATCGTATTTCTCAACCTCAAAAACCCCCAGGTAACGTAGAAAGTCGTTTTTTTTGGTCCGTCATCTTGGAAAATCGGAAAATATGTTGGGGTCAAAAAATGAAAATTTTCAGTCAAAAAATCGTATTTCTCAACCTCAAAAACCCCCAGGAACGTAGAAAGTCGTTTTTTTTTGGTCCGCCATCTTGGAAAATCGGAAAATATGTTAGGGTGAAAAAGTGAAAATTTTCAGTCAAAAAATAGTTTTTCTCAACCTCGGGAACCCCCAGGTAACGTAGAAAGTCGTTTTTTCCTGCTTTTTTTGGTCCGCCATCTTGGAAAATCGGAAAATATGTTGGGGTGAAAAAATGAAAATTTTCAGTCAAAAAATCGTATTTCTCAACCTCAAAAACCCCCAGATAACGTAGAAAGTCGTTTTTTCCTGCTTTTTTTGGTCCGCCATCTTGGAAAATCGGAAAATATGTTGGGGTGAAAAATGAAAATTTTCAGTCAAAAAATCGTTTTTCTCAACCTCGAAAACCCCCAGGTAACGTAGAAAGTCGTTTTTTCCTGCTTTTTTTGGTCCGCCATTTTGGAAAATCGGAAAATATGTTGTCGTGAAAAAATGAAAATTTTCAGTGAAAAAATCGTTTTTCTCAACCTCGAAAACCCCCAGGTAACGTAGAAAGTCGTTTTTTCCTTTTTTTTTGGTCCGTCATCTTGGAAAATCGGAAAATATGTTGGGGTCAAAAAATGAAAATTTTCAGTCAAAAAATCGTATTTCTCAACCTCAAAAACCCCCAGGAACGTAGAAAGTCGTTTTTTTTGGTCCGCCATCTTGGAAAATCGGAAAATATGTTAGGGTGAAAAAGTGAAAATTTTCAGTCAAAAAATAGTTTTTCTCAACCTCGGGAACCCCCAGGTAACGTAGAAAGTCGTTTTTTCCTGCTTTTTTTGGTCCGCCATCTTGGAAAATCGGAAAATATGTTGGGGTGAAAAAATGAAAATTTTCAGTCAAAAAATCGTATTTCTCAACCTCAAAAACCCCCAGGTAACGTAAAAAGTCGTTTTTTTTGGTCCGTCATCTTGGAAAATGGGAAAATATGTTGGGGTGAAAAAATGAAAATTTTCAGTCAAAAAATCGTATTTCTCAACCTCAAAAACCCCCAGGTAACGTAGAAAGTCGTTTTTTCCTGCTTTTTTTGGTCCGCCATTTTGGAAAATCGGAAAATATGTTGTCGTGAATAAATGAAAATTTTCAGTCAAAAAATCGTTTTTCTCAACCTCGAAAACCCCCAGGTAACGTAGAAAGTCGTTTTTTCCTGCTTATTTTGGTCCGCCATCTTGGAAAATCGGAAAATATGTTGGGGTAAATAAATGAAAATTTTCAGTCAAAAAATCGTTTTTCTCAACCTCGAAAACCCCCAGGTAACGTAGAAAGTCGTTTTTTCCTGTTTTTTTTGGTCCGCCATCTTGGAAAATCGGAAAATATGTTGGGATGAAAAATGAAAATTACACCTCCAGGATATCAGCTTTTCCTAGGAGGGTCCATTTTCATCCCGAAGGTCTCTTGGAGATAAAATAAATTATTTTAGGTCAATAATATACCTTATGGTAAATCATATGATAAATCATAAATCATATTTACCATATGGTAAATCATTTGATAAATCAGATGATAAATCATTATGTTTCTTTTTGTGCGAGATAATTCCATTTACTCCCTGAAATACACTTCACATCGGGGGGGGGGGGGCATTTAACACTTTCGAGTTAATTTATTACCCATACTTACAATGCTTACCCATTTACACGTTTCCTTCTCTGAATTAACTCTCGTCAAGAGTTTTCTTATCACAAAAATATTCTTTAACGGGGGGGGGGGGGCTATTCGCATTACATCCCCAAATTCTCATTCGCTCCCCAAGGATATATTTTACCCCTGGGAGTACATTTTACTGCCCCAGGATAAATATTTTAAAAAATTATTTCACTGTAAAAAATCATCACGTGACATGTGATTTTTCATGTGATTTTATCGAACCAAAAATCATGTGATTTATCATGTGATATATCATGTGATATAGATCAAATTTCAAAATAATAAAAAGATTTCAAATTAATTAAGTTTTTTACTGCTTTTAAGGTATAAAAATAATGGTATTGATATTTGCACAAGAAAAACAGCATATAATATGTTAAAAATGTCATTTTATTAAACAACCTTAAGCGCAAACAGATACATGTTATAATTTATACAGAATCATTAATTTTATTTTTTACAGTAATTAAAGCTAGTTATAGCTATAATTGAATACTTTAAGTATGATTTTGTACAATGCAAAGATATTGTTTATATTTTTTATCTTTCTTTATACTTAAAAATGCGAATACATTCGAAAGATTTTTGGTTTTACATACATTATAATTTTTATATACAGATAATACAGTATAAATATGATTAATAAATTGGTCATTTGCGCACAAACATTTTGAAATGCAATTAATTCTTCATTTTTATAATAATAATTGAAATTAATTGTATTATAAGTAATCCAAATGAATTAATAAAAACTAATATTTCATTTTAGCCTAAGTGGGTTCAGTAGACCCCTCGAGAACATGCTCTGCTCTCAGTATGCGGATAGAAAAGGTTAGCCTTAGTCTTTTTAATAAAAAAACTTATAACCAGTATGTGTAAACACAACTAAAATGCATGGAACATGTTTACTTACACCTGAGGGCTAGGTACAATGCATACATTTTAAGCAGCATTGCAATACAATTTGCTATTTTTATAATTTGTAAGTATCACCTTTAATAGATGTTAAGATTCTATTCTGATTTCTTAAACCTGGATTATTCCAAGTCCCTAAACCTGAATTATTTTAAGTCCCTCAATCGAAATTTAAGACAACATTTATCATAATAAAAGTAGTAGATTAATTAATAAAAATATATTAATAAAGACTACTGCGGAATAAGATATAGCTTCCGAATAAATGAATAAATGAAAATTTTCAGTCAAAAAATCGTTTTTCTCAACCTCGAAAACCCCCAGGTAACGTAGAAAGTCGTTTTTTTTGGTCCGCCATCTTGGAAAATCGGAAAATATGTTAGGGTGAAAAAATGAAAATTTTCAATCAAAAAATAGTTTTTCTCAACCTCGAAAACCCCCAGGTAACGTAGAAAGTCGTTTTTTCTTGCTTTTTTTGGTCCGCCATCTTTGAAAATCGGAAAATATTTTGGGGTGAAAAAATGAAAATTTTCAGTGAAAAAATCGTTTTTCTCAACCTCGAAAACCCCCAGGTAACGTAGAAAGTCGTTTTTTCCTGCTTTTTTTGGTCCGCCATCTTTGAAAATCAGAAAATATGTTGGGGTGAAAAAATGAAAATTTTCAGTCAAAAAATCGTTTTTCTCAACCTTGAAAACCCCCAGGTAACGTAGAAAGTCGTTTTTTCCTGTTTTTTTTGGTCCGCCATCTTGGAAAATCGGAAAATATGTTGGGGTGAAAAATGAAAATTACACCTCCAGGATACCAGCTTTTCCTATGGAGGGTCCATTTTCATCCCGAAGGTCTCTTGGAGATAAAAGAAATTATTTTAGGCCAATAATATACCTTATGGTAAATCATATGATAAATCAGATGATAAATCATTATGTTTCTTTTTGTGCGAGATGCCAATTAAAATGGAGCAACGGTAGGAAAAATATGATTCCGTGACTTCAGTGGCTGGAAAATTCAGCTTGCATGAAAATTAAACTTTAAGGGGTCAAATGGGCTCCCTTGGGGTAAAAATATGATCTAGGTAGTAAACAGAGTTTTGCCATTAAAAGTGGACTTATGGCCGAAAAATACAATCCAATGGCAAAATGCTTAGCCTTGGTGAAAATTAATCTTTATAAAATGTAATTTTTATCAAATTCAATGAAAAATGAAATTTTTTGGTGTTTTAGAGGCTCAGATTTAGAATTTATTAATAATTATGTTTTTAATACATACACGCAAAAAAAAGAATAGTAAAATTAACCTATAAAAATGTAGTAAAAACAAATTAATATAGATTGGTAAATATAACCAAAAAATTAGTAAATTTTTCTAAAAAAATTGAGTTTTTAGTTTTATAAACAAATTTTATTAGTAAATTTTACTAATAATTTATAGTGACTTTTAACAAACTGAATTTAGTAAACAACATCGTAATTTTATCGTTATATTTACTAATTTTTTGTATGCCTGTATGTTTATATTTTTTTTACATGGGCATAAAGGGTAGCCCTAAAGGGCAAACATGTCAATTTCATTGAATTTAATTGAAATTGAAAATTTTCAGGTTTTTCAGAATACGGAATAAGAATTTTAATAAGAAACGTTGATAAGGTAAAGATGTTTGTCTGCTATTTTCTTAAATAACTTTTTTTTGAATAAAGATATGCAAATGAAAAAAAAGGCATTTTAAAGAGATTTTAATTGAGAATACATTAATTATAAAAACTTTCATCTTTTGTTGAAAGAAAATAGTGAAATTTTAAATTAAATGGAAAAATTCGTAGAGTTGAAAATGCTTTAAGTGATCAAAATTCGTTCTGAAAGTGTAGTGAAGAAAAAAGAAAAGTCCGAGATATTAGGAAGATTGCCCTACAAAAGGTTGTTACAAAGTTATTTTCTGTAAGCACCATATTTTTCCAATAATTTTCCAAAAACTAAAAATTTATTTGGATTTTTACTGAAAATAGTATTTTTTTGAAGATTTGTTGTACTATAAACCAAAAAGTACGCCATGTATTAAAGCCAAAATTTCTGAAAATGCAAAAAAATATGCAATTAAATATTTCCTATTTGGATTTTCGGATACGAATTTTCCTACCCCCCCTCCCCGAAGATGACCTTTTTAAAAATTAAAATTTTTTTTTTTTATTTTGGTCGTAACTTTATTATTATTAATGCTATAAGCCTCTAATGAGACTCAGATGAAAGATAATTTTTACCTTTATAAAATAGCAATCAATCAATATTTTCGTAAAACTTACCTGTTTGGAGATAATTGTAGGAAAAGATGGCAAATTGTCATACGGTCAATTATAGCGCCATCTTTTACGCGCTGTATTTACATCGGCAGGGATAAATGACAAATAAATAAATTAAAAAATGATTCCTATTTTATTGACTTTTAGATTGAGCCATTATACATCCTAAAAAGTGCAATAATTTTTGAGCTATTAAAGAAAAACTGATCTAAAATACGTATTTATAGGGGTGAAAATTGCTGTTTTTTAATCGTCATAGCTTCTAGGGAAATCATTTTCCAAAAAAGTTGTAAGGAAGTTTTTTTCTTGAAAACGCATCATAAAAAGGATCCAGTGTTTTTTTTTAAATTTTTTTTTTTCGCCCCATTATGGGGGGCGGGGGGGGGAAATATTTTTACCAACCAAGTTCTGGATTTTTTTTCATATAAACTAGACACCTGTGACAAGATTAGACTCTATAAAATTTATAAATTCTCTCATGGATTCACACAAGAAAAATTGTTAAGTTTTTGTTATTATTTCCAATGAGTTTAATTTATATTATAATATTTTACTAAATGTTATTACAAGAATTTTGTATATTCTTATATTTGAAGTATACTTACAGTTGAATAATTAATGAAATAAAAAATGCGATCTTTGAGTTTAAGTTGAAATTTATTTAAGAATAATTTAAATTTTACAATAAAATACTGGAACAAAAAAAAAAGTATAAAAATTGGAGAAAAATTTCTAACTGACCAAAAAATTAACAGCGAATTAGCTTTAAAAGGCTAATTAAAATTTGACAGAAATTGGTCTTAACTAGACCAATTCAAAAAGTGAACTTAACTTTCAAAATATTAAAATTGAAGAAAAAGGTCTAACTGACCAAAAACTAGCAGCGAATTAGCTTTAAAAGGCTAATTAAAATTTCAGAAGAACTAGTCTTTACTGGACTAGTCTAAAAAGTGAACTGAGCTGATTTTAAAATTAGAGGTTTATATATCCCAAAAATTTAACAGATAAGGATCATCAGGTGATAATTCTTATTTACTAAATTATGGAATTGACCCTATTGCGTAATAATTAAAATAATATGTCAATCAATATATATATATATATATATATATATATAAAAATAGAGTTGGCCTATTTCTCCAATATTAATTAAACGTTGAACCGGAAGTGAATATTACTTTTAGATAACAAAATGTTAGTTTCTAAGAATTAAAAGTAAAAAAAAACAATTTTGATGAATTTTGACATAAACAAAAATGGATAGAATTTTAAAATTAGATTATTTTTACCAAGGCTTAGTATATTCATTACTGGATCATATTTTCCTGCCGTAAGTCCATTTTTAGCGGCTAAACTTGGTTTACAACCTGGATTAGAATTTTAACTTAAGATTGCACATTTGACCCATAAAAGTTCAATTTTTATGCAAACTGAATTTTCTAGTCACTTAATCATACTTTACTAGTCATAAATTCATTTTTAAAAGCAAAACCTTGTTTACGCCACAGATTACAATTTCGTTCCAAAGGAAGCCCACTTGCCCCCCCCCCCCCAAAGATTAATTTTCACGTAGGCTAAGTATTTTGCCATTGGATTGTATTTTTCGGCCATAAGTCCACTTTTAATGGCAAAACTCTGTTTACTACCTAGATCATATTTTTACCCCAAGGGGGCCAATTTGACCCCTTAAAGTTTAATTTTTATGCAAGCTGAATTTTCCAGTCACTGAAGTCACGGAATCATATTTTTCCTACCGTTGCTCTATACTATAGTATAGTATACTATACTATGTATGCTTTATTTTATTGCGCGTCAGCTGTTTTCTTACCGTGTACGCACTATTCATTACCGATTCAAAATAATTCATTTTTCCAAAAAAATTAACAAAACTCAAAAAAATAAGCTGATACCGCAATAGTACTCACAAAAATAAACAATATTTGCTAAAAAAAATATTCATTTAATGCTTTCTCGCTTTAGAATCTTTGAAAGGAAAAAAGGCCATATTCTCTAGATTCCTCACTAAATTGCCGGTAATAGAAGTCGGAGAAGCGCCCTCTTAAGAAAGTTATCAGTAACATATATGCAACCCGCTTCACGCTACATTTTTCATTTCTTTCAATCACAGGGAACACAACGTGTCCGCAACGTGTCTCTAAGATGTCTTAACTCAGGTATCTTTAGGACACGTTCAAAAACATGTCTCTAGGGTGTCCTAGAGATGTCATGGTATTTTTAGATGTTTCAGAGACATCATTTTTAAGGTACCCAAGAGACATGTTAAACCCTAACAAAAATAACCGGCCGGTTTTGGCTGGTTTCATCTGGTTTTATCTGGTTTCATCTGGTTTCATCTGGTTTCAATGAGTTTTAACCAGAAAAATAGTTTTAGTTGTTAAAAAAAGAAAATTTCCGGGAAAAACAAAGAAAATTCAATCCTGAATAAGCTTAATAACAGTAAATTATGATTTAATAATATTATCCAGCTATGCTGCGAATTTATTTTACCAGTATATGTTAGCTCGGAAAAACTTTTTTATTATGTGGAAAACTCGGAAAATTCTGGAAAAGCTTAATGCTAATCTGACCTAATTTCACCTGATCTCATCCGGAATCCACCTGGTTTTACATAGCTATGATCAGAAAATAAGATTCAGTTGCAAAAAAATAGAACATTTCCGGAAAATTAGGAAAATTCAATACTGATAAACTTTATAACATTCTTTGAATTGATGTAAAATTAGTTGACTCAGCTCCGCGGGGATTTATTTGACCTGTAATTATTTGCTTAGAAGAAAACATTTTTGTCTGTGTGAAAAAATCGGAAAAATCCGGAAAATCATTAACACGTTTCCACCTGTTTTCATACGGAATGCACCTCGTTTTACTATGAATCGTACAAAAAGAACCATGAGGATTTCCCATGTGATAAACCATAAGGTTGAAGAAAACTTTCATTTTTTTACTCAAATATATTTTCCGATTTTCCAATATGGCGGACCATAAGCATGAAAACAGGAACTTTATACATTACCAGGGGGTTTTCTAGGTTGAGAAAAACGTTTTTATAAATAAAAATTTTCATTTTTTCTGTCCAGCATATTTTCCGTTTTTCCAAGATGGCGGACCAATATACATGACAAAAGGAACTTTATATACATTACCAGGGGATTTTCTAGGTTGAGAAAAAAGTTTTTCATTTGAATTCACCTGGTTTCTAATAGTTTTGACCAGAAAAATAGTATTAGTTTTCCAATTTTCCAAGATGGCGGACCGAGAAACTTAAAAAAATGAACTTTTAATTTTACAAGGGGATTTTTCGAGTCAAGAAATATTAATTTTCGGCGGATATTATTCAATTTTTCTACCCAAAATATTTTCCGATTTTCCAAGATAGCGGACCGAGAAACTTAGAAAATTGAAGTTTTAACTTTACGAGGGGGTTTCTTGAGTCAAGAAATATTAATTTTCGGTGGAAAATATTCAATTTTTCAACTTAACATATTTTCCGATTTTACAAGATGGCGGATAAAGAAAATTACAAAAATGAACTTTTAACTTTACACGGGGGTTTCCTAGGGCAGGGAAAATGAATTTTTTGTGAAAAATATTTAATTTTTCAACCCAAGTTATTTTCCGATTTTCCAAGGTGGCGGACCATAAGACTTGGAAAAATGTAGAGACTTTACCAAAAATCATGGCCATTATGGAAAACTAATAGAAAAAACAGAAGAAGGACGCAATAAACCTGTATAGGTATTTCAAAAATCAATAAAAGAAGTAGAATAAAAGTAACAATCAAAATTTTCCAATATGGCGGACCAAAAAGCATGAAAAAAGGAACTTTATACATTACCAAGGGGTTTTCTAGGTTGAGAAAAATGTTTTTATAATTGAAAATTTTTATTTTACCAGATGGTTAACCACAAGGTATTTTAAGGAAATAAAAAGGTTAAAAACAGACTATGTTTCTTGACTCAAGAAACCCCCTCGTAAAGTTAAAACTTCAATTTTTTAAGTTTCTCGGTCCGCCATCTTGGAACATCGGAAAATATTTTGGGTAGAAAAATTGAATAATATCCACCGAAAATTAATATTTCTTGACTCGAAAAATCCCCTTGTAAAATTAAAAGTTCATTTTTTTAAGTTTCTCGGCTTGCCATCTTGGAAAATTGGAAAAATAATACTATTTTTTTTGTTAAAACTATTAGAAACCAGGTGAATTCAGATGAAAAACTTTTATCTCAACCTAGAAAATCCCCTGGTAATGTATATAAAGTTCCTTTTGTCACACGGTGGTCTTGAAAAAATTTAAACCCAAAAGTAAAATACCTCGGATTTTTTTTTTAAATTTGCTTTTTCATGATTAAATAAGTGCGTAAAAAAATTTTTGAGCAGATTCCCCGAGGGATTTAAATTTTTTGTGGGCGGATGTGAATTTTTGGTAGTTTGGAGATGCAATATTTTTGAAAATTTTTTTAAAATAAATATTATTATTTAAACGAATGTGTGTACTCAAATATGAATGAAAAACTATCTTTGTAACATGAATATTGTAACAATCAGGTTTTAAGCTGATTAGTACTATTTAAATTGATTTTAGGAAGGTTGTCCAGGCCTTCCAGGGATTGTTAATTAGCTTGGTGTTCAGAAAAAGTTACTCAAAATAGTGAATTGAATTAACTTTTTCTTGTAAAAGATAAAATATGTACTTACTTTTTTTTATTTCAATTGGATGTCCAAAATAAAGTTGAATGAATATTAACTGGGTTTCAATAAATAAAACTGAGTTTATTTTAAGTATTTTTTTTTTTTAAGTTTGTTTTATTTAAAAAGAGAAACTTTTAAATTTTTAAAAATTAAATTAAGTTGAGGAAGTTAAAAGTTACGAACACTTTTAAATAATAATGTTAATTTAAAATAAAATTAAGTTCAAAGTTATTTTTTTTTTCTTTTTTTATTCATTTTTAACGCGAGCCAAGTTCTGAACCGCTTCAGAGTAACTTCGAGAAGGCCTTTCTCAGGCAAAAACTCCAGTATTTAAGCACCGAAATCTTTGATAAGACCGACTTCCCCTCTTGATAAAAATCAAGAGTGGGTTGAGGGTCTTATCTAAGATACTACTCCTAGAGTTTGTCTAAGAGGGGAATTCTTTTGTCGACTCATTATCACGCATAGATCGGATGTTATTTTTCTTATCTAAATTTTTAATGAGTCGACAAAACGTGATATTTCAAAACAATGGGTTTTACATAAGATATTTATAGGAATACTTTTGTCTTTGTCTGACTTTATCAAAATAAAATTTCGTTAACTCATTAAGTAAACCCATTGTTTTACTTGAACTTAATTTTCTTTGTTTTTCATAAATAAATTACTTTTGAACCCTTTTTCTTTTAATTTAAGCTAATTATGGGCTTTTTAGAGCAATTTATTTACGAGAATTAAACCTAAAATTTATTATGCTAAACGTAAATTTTTATAAAGGTAGCTTAAAATTATGCTTAATTTACGTAGTTCCAGGCTAATAATTTCATCCCTTGAGTTTTCCTTAAATCTAAATTTAGTTTCTAAAGTAGAATAAAAAAATAAAAACTCGAAAGTGAAATAATGGCCTTGACTAAGGTTTTTCCAGTTATTCCATGGAACTAAAGGCAAAATCGTTTTTCTCGCAATAGAAAATTTAGCTTGAATAACTGGAAAAGATTGTCTTTAAATTTTCCGTGAAAATTTTAAATTCAACAAATTCGAATTTGTATACACGGAAAAAATTTTATATACCGCTTTTTCTACATACACGGAAAAACATTCTCAGCGGTTGAGGACGTTACAATATACTTAATTTTGTATGTATGTTGGTATGTGTGTGCGTATATGCGCTTGTACGTGTGAGTTGAATGACAATTAAAAACTTATAATTTATGCTATAAAAACTAATAAATAAATAAAAAAGTATGAGTACGTATGTGTTCCGTGAGTATTTCTGTGTGTGAATGTGTGAGTGTGAACGTATGTGTGTTTGTGTGGGTATTTATGTGTAAATATATTTTGGGAAGGGTGGGAAATCTAAATAACTTTAAAAAATTTAATTTTAGGGAATAAATTTTATTGAATAAATAACACATTTTTTATTTTTACGTAATATAAAAAAATAAAATTTGAATGTTTCCAAGATGGCGGGCCGAGAAACTTAAAAAAATGAACTTTTAATTTTACAAGGGGATTTTTCGAGTCAAGAAATATTAATTTTCGGTGGATATTATTCAATTTTTCTACCCAAAATATTTTCCGATGTTCCAAGATGGCGGACCGAGAAACTTAAAAAATTGAAGTTTTAACTTTACGAGGGGGTTTCTTGAGTCAAGAAACATAGTCTGTTTTTAACCTTTTTATTTCCTTAAAATACCTTGTGGTTAACCATCTGGTAAAATAAAAATTTTCAATTATAAAAACATTTTTCTCAACCTAGAAAACCCCTTGGTAATGTATAAAGTTCCTTTTTTCATGCTTTTTGGTCCGCCATATTGGAAAATTTTGATTGTTACTTTTATTCTACTTCTTTTATTGATTTTTGAAATACCTATACAGGTTTATTGCGTCCTTCTTCTGTTTTTTCTATTAGTTTTCCATAATGGCCATGATTTTTGGTAAAGTCTCTACATTTTTCCAAGTCTTATGGTCCGCCATCTTGGAAAATCGGAAAATAACTTGGGTTGAAAAATTAAATATTTTTCACAAAAAATTCATTTTCCCTGCCCTAGGAAACCCCCGTGTAAAGTTAAAAGTTCATTTTTGTAACTTTCTTTATCCGCCATCTTGTAAAATCGGAAAATATGTTAAGTTGAAAAATTGAATATTTTCCACCGAAAATTAATATTTCTTGACTCAAGAAACCCCCTCGTAAAGTTAAAACTTCAATTTTCTAAGTTTCTCGGTCCGCTATCTTGGAAAATCGGAAAATATTTTGGGTAGAAAAATTGAATATCATCCGCCGAAAATTAATATTTCTTGACTCGAAAAATCCCCTTGTAAAATTAAAAGTTCATTTTTTTAAGTTTCTCGGTCCGCCATCTTGGAAAATTGGAAAACTAATACTATTTTTCTGGTCAAAACTATTAGAAACCAGGTGAATTCAAATGAAAAACTTTTTTCTCAACCTAGAAAATCCCCTGGTAATGTATATAAAGTTCCTTTTGTCATGTATATTGGTCCGCCATCTTGGAAAAACGGAAAATATGCTGGACAGAAAAAATGAAAATTTTTATTTATAAAAACGTTTTTCTCAAACTAGAAAACCCCCTGGTAATGTATAAAGTTCCTGTTTTCATGCTTATGGTCCGCCATATTGGAAAATCGGAAAATATATTTGAGTAAAAAAATGAAAGTTTTCTTCAACCTTATGGTTTATCACATGGGAAATCCTCATGGTTCTTTTTGTACGATTCATAGTAAAACGAGGTGCATTCCGTATGAAAACAGGTGGAAACGTGTTAATGATTTTCCGGATTTTTCCGATTTTTTCACACAGACAAAAATGTTTTCTTCTAAGCAAATAATTACAGGTCAAATAAATCCCCGCGGAGCTGAGTCAACTAATTTTACATCAATTCAAAGAATGTTATAAAGTTTATCAGTATTGAATTTTCCTAATTTTCCGGAAATGTTCTATTTTTTCGCAACTGAAACTTATTTTCTGATCATAGCTATGTAAAACCAGGTGGATTCCGGATGAGATCAGGTGAAATTAGGTCAGATTAGCATTAAGCTTTTCCAGAATTTTCCGAGTTTTCCACATAATAAAAAAGTTTTTCCGAGCTAACATATACTGGTAAAATAAATTCACAGCATATATAGCTGGATAAAATAATATTAAATCATAATTTAAGAGCGTCAGTAGCTCAGAGGTAACGCGCCCGCTTCTTAACATAGAGATTGCGGGTTCGAGACCCAGTCCCGGCAAACTTTTATTTATATAAAAATAAAATAATTTTTATATAAATGAAAATTGTCGTTGCGCGCTACTGAACTCTAGGTGGCGTGTTGATGTAGAGGGTTCTACATGGCGTCACCGTATATCATGCAGATGGGCGTTTTTTCTCCTATATGGTTTTTCGCGCCATCGTCAACCGGAATTGGTTGCATGATTCCTCAAAAATACCGGTCCTTAACCAAGGGAAAGCCCATACCCTTAAAAAATGGGGCAAATCAGGGAGTGTGTAAAAAACACTCACTGGTTGTCGGTAATGAAACCTTCCTACATACATTTCCATCATTAATTCCCTTCTTCTCCTACAGATGGCGGCGACTCTACTGAGCAATGTTCATTGAAGTGTAAGATTTAATATTGAAAAGTATAGTCGTTGCTACGCTTACCACACAACTTGTCCACATACGTCTCCAAACCTATCTAATTATTTCCATTAAAGGAAAAAGCGGTATATATCTCAATATATATATCGACTTCCGAGGGAATAAAAAGCAAAAAATGCGGTTTGGACCGCTTGTGTGCAAGTAACAGTTGGTAACCTCCGTATAACGTAAGGTTCTAAGAGGTTAAATACAAGCACATACACATACAAGCACATACATATTAAATCATAATTTACTGTTATTAAGCTTATTCAGGATTGAATTTTCTTTGTTTTTCCCGGAAATTTTCTTTTTTTAACAACTAAAACTATTTTTCTGGTTAAAACTCATTGAAACCAGATGAAACCAGATGAAACCAGATGAAACCAGATAAAACCAGATGAAACCAGCCAAAACCGGCCGGTTATTTTTGTTAGGGTAAAACACGTTCTAAAGACATCTGAAGGTGAAAAATTTGCGTGCGCACTTTTCTGTTACATATTTTTTGAAAAGTAGGGGTGATTTTGGTATTAGTTGACGGTTAATGTTTGTTAGTGAATGGTGATGAGCAATACGCGTCTCTTGGTTATTTTAAATAATAAGTTTTTTTACTGTAATATTTAAAATTTTTTCATTTTAATAAAAGTATTTTTATTCATTTGAGCATTACACATTTTAGAATAATATTAATATTACCACAGTGCTATTTCAACAATCGTCAAAAAATCTTCAAGAATAATTTTGGACAAAAACTTCAAACAAAATATAGTGAATTATTAGTTTATTATATGTTTTTAGTATTATATTCAAATATTTAAAAAAAAAAATACGATTTTTTCAATTTTATAATTTGAATAATATTTTAATTATAATTGTAATATTAAGTATGTCAATTTAATATTATCTTGTACAATTTTTACATCTGTGGCATAAAAAATGTATCCAAAATTGTAAAAAAATAAATTAATAATTTTATTAGTTAAATAATATGCATTTGAATATATTTAATAAACCAAACCTATTATTAAATTATTTCTTTTGTAAATATATTATATTTTTATTAAAAGAGAAAAAATTAAATAAATATTTTAAGTTATTAATTGTTTTACTTATAGTAAAAATATCAATTCTTGACTTATAATTTTTGAATAAAAAACAATGGGCTTAAAATATTTATGTAATTTTTTCACTTTTAATAAAAACATAATATATTTACAGAAGAAATAAATTTTAATTCACAAAAATTCATAAATATATTACACAGATACCCTAACACATTCAAAAAAATTTATAATCCAGGACATCTCTAGGACATGTATAGGACATGTTTTAGGTGTACCCAGGTTGTCCGCCGAAGACACTCTACGGACGTCCAAAATGTCAGGAATATGACGTCCTGAACACGTCATATACTTGTCCCTAGGATGTTCTATCAAGACATCTTAAGGTGGATTGACATGTCCTAAAGATGTCCGCAGAACATCTTCGTGTTTCCTGGGATGGGAATCCTCATTTGTATTGCTTATATTTTTTTTATAAATAAAAATTTATCTGTAAATCGTTTTAATTATTGTAAATAATAAGATTAACTATTATCCAATAACATTATTTTTATCTTTTTATAGTGTTTTCTTTTTTATTTTTTAGATTTACCAAAAAATATCCCATACTAAAGTCTGTAAAACGGCCCCCCCCCTCGATCGGTATACCGATAATAAATAAATATATTATAATATATTGCGGAGCCCATACGATATTGATAATAAATATATTTCACCACCGCGAGCAGCAGCGTATTTTTCAATTTTCCCTTCAACCTCCGTATCCCAAGCAAATAGAACAGGGATAACCTGTCTGTATTTATATCATGGTTTGTTTTTATAATCACACAACTACTAAACTGTACTAAACTAAAATAGATTATTTTGTTTTTTATTTTCACATGTTTACAATTTAGAATACTTTTTTTTTTATTTTGTCTAATTTTGTGTAATGTAGAAGTTTCTAATGGAACAGTGTAATTTTTTATTATTCATTTATTTGACGTGTGTGCATTATTTTAAGTTACAAACATATTATGTTTATCTAGAATTAAGTGGAAATTAAAATCTGACATAAGTAAAACAAATTGTAGTTATCATTTGTATACTCAAAATTATTAAATTAGTGATAAAACTAAAAAAAAACCTCAGTGGAATATGTAGTAACAAATAAATGGTAGAGTAACTTTTTTTGCTTCAGAATGCAATTTTTTTTATGCATAATATTTTTATTATATAAGAATTAAACATCTACAAGGAAACTTCACTTTAATCAATATTTACATTAAGAAACTAGATTTTTTTTTCTCAGGTATTTTTAGATAAATACTGCAGATACAAATGCGTGAGGTCCCTTGCGTAATTCAAGAGATTTTATAATTTTGGTTGAAAGACAAGAGACAAACAATTAAACACTGATGAAAACAAATGATTCAAAAGTATTTCTAAGTATGAACAATGTAAAAAAAAGTAGGCAAAATTAAAAAAAAGTTTTCTAAAATTGTTCTAACGCTCTCTAATATACATCCTTGGCTCCAAAAAATTGAGCGAAAGTATGTAAAACTATTCTGTGAGAGTGTGTATTTCTATTACAATTTTTTTATATTTCTCGGGTTCGGATACAATAACTTTTAAGTACTCCTTTAAGATCTGAGATTTTCCTGACTAGAGGTAAAGAGGTTAAACTAATAGAGTACACAAAAATATAGTTGAGCGCGAGGCAAAAACTGTAATACCCGCATACAGCGGGTGAGGCTCCCACTGGTGAAAATATAAAAAATGCAAAAATATTCATAAGTGTAGAAAAAAGTAAACATTGTTGTTCAAATTTACGCCAAAGTGTATGAAAGTAGATAAAAAGAGTTTAAAAATGTTGCAAAAGAATTCTCTAAAAAAATACATTTCGATCACAATTCGCCGGTTCCCAAAATTCTTTTGCATACTTGCGGGACACTTTTACACTCTTCTACTATATTTTTATGCGATTTTTTGACCAACAAGTAGAAATTAAATGTATCCTATTGAGTAACGAAACGCGTTTTTTTAATTTTAATTTTAGATTATATTATTTATATTATATTACATACTTGATTTTCTAAAGCCAAAAATTTTTCTGGTTCTAAAAATTTGAATGGTGAAAATATATTTTCATATAAAAATATAATTATTATATGATTTCACGTACTTATATTCCCTGAAGAACACATTTTACTTTCAACTTTAAAAAAAAGCCGTAGCCATCTATTGGAAAAAAATTGAATTGCATGAAAAAAGAAATTAAAGCTAGTTCATTTTTTTCCATTAGATGGCTAAGGCATTTTTTCAAAGTTGAAAGTAAAATGTGTTCTTCAGGGAATATAAGTAAGTGAAATCATATAATAATTATATTTTTATATGTAAATATATTTTCAACATTCAAATTTTTTGAACCTGAAAAATTTTTTGTTTTAGAAAATCAAGTAATGAAATACATACATAATATAATATAAAATTAAAAAAAACGCGTTTCGTTACTCAATAGGATACATTTAATTTCAATTTATTGGTGAGCGAAAAAATCGCATAAAAATATAGTAGAAGAGTGTAAAAGTGTCCTGAAAGTTTGCAAAAGAATTTTGGGAACCGGCGAATTGTGATCGAAATGTATTTTTTTAGAGAATTCTTTTGCAACATTTTTGAACTCTTTTTATCTACTTTCATACACTTTGGCGTAAATTTGGACTACGATGTTTACTTTTTTCTACACTTATGAATATTTTTGAATTTTTTATATTTTCACCAGTGCCTCTTTGTCAGATTAGTTAAAAAGTGGGAGTTCTTTCTTTTTATCAATCTACTGTTCTACATGTATGATTAGTAATACCTATACACTAATTCAACTCATATCATTTCTTACCGCACTAAAAATTTAAAACGTTTTGCATTTGAAATTTTCCTCATAGAGGAACCATTGTGTTACGTCAAATTTTGTTTTCTGATTTTTTGGCATATAAGCACGTTTTGGGATCCCAGGAAGCTAAAAAATCGGTTTTAAAAAAAAGTCTGTATGTGTGTTTGTGTGTGTGTACGTACGTACGTACATTCGTACATTCGTACATACGTACGTACGTATATGTAATCGCTGATATTTCACTGTCGGCAGCACCCAGTGTCGCATAGCTCAAAAAACAAGTAGGTATTTTTATATCACCTGAAGAGGCCAACGGATTTGTTGGTGAAATATTGTGAAATAAAAAAATTGTTACACATCAAAATAATTTGTATTGTTTTATTTATTTTAAATAATTTGAAACAATAAAAAATTAAGTTCAGCTCCAATTCTGGTCAATAAAATATTATTTTTACTTTTATTATGGAATTAATAAAATGAAAGTACTTATATTTGAAATTATGGTTTTCACATGATATCTCGAATCGGATACTTAATTTTCTGAAGTTACATAATTTTTCGAAATATTTTTTTTTTAATTTTTTACGAATTTTTTATATAAAATAATTAAAAAAAATAGCATAATTTTTTTTCTTTTTGGAAGTAGTAACTCATTTTTTTCCATGAAAGTACTAATATGTAGAATTATAGAATCTTTTTAACTGGATATCAACAATCTGATACATAATTTTTTTTCAAAATTTTCTTTTAAAATTTTTTGCATAAAGAAATTAGAAAAAAACAATAATTTTTTTTTCTTTAGGACTTAGTACTTAATTTCTTCCTATAAAAGTACGAATATCTAGAATTATTAGTAGCGGAGCCCATACGATGTAGGGTGATTTTTTGACTAACCAAAGATAATTGCAAATGCACCAAACTACTTATGTAAGGATGCCCACTGAGTCATATGTTAAGAGCCTTTGCGTACCTAATTAGCCTAGGCTGGTTAGCAAAAAATCATCCAGATGAAAATTTTCTAACCGGATGAAAATTTAGGATATCCATAAATACACCCCCCAGAAGGTAATTACAAATCGGTTTGTGAAAAAACCGGTGCCGACCTGAGGGGGGAGGGGTTAAAAAATTTTTGACCCAAGGTGAAAAAATTGTAACCGCAAAGGACTTTGGCTAATGAATGTACATGCCAAATGTAGCATGTGTGCCAATCCGTACCTTTGGGAAATGGTTCCGGGTGCAGTTATAAGGGTCAAAAGTACCCCCAAAAATATCACCTAGGTGAAAAAATTCTAACCACATTAAATTTCGACAGTTGCTTTAGTTTTGTACCACTAGCCCGTGCCTTCAATGCTTTGGTAAAAAATAGGTGCTGAGGGGTGATATCCACCCCCAAAGATTTTTTTACCAAGGTGATTTTTTCTAACCAGATGAGCTTTACATATATGATTTGTTATGGTGCCAATAACAAAAGTTTTAAACGATTTGTTAAAAATCCGGTACCAAGGGTAATTTTTCCCCATCCGTTTAACCCTAAAAGCAAGGTTTTTAATCAGTTTCAAAAGTTTTAGGCTCAAATATACCATCCAAGAAATTTTCGCATCATTGAGACTCTAATAACGTATGGTATCAACCCTTTGCAAAAAAAAATATTTTAAGGGGCAAAAACCAACCCCGAAAAATATTTCACCAAGGTGATTTTTTCTAACCAGATGAGCTTTACATATATGATTTGTTATGATGACAATAAAATAAGTTTTAAACGATTTGTTAAAAATCCGGTACCAAGGGTAATTTTTCCGCATCCGTTTAACCCTAAAAGCAAGGTTTTTAATCAGTTACAAAAGTTTTAGGCTCAAATATACCATCCAAGCAATTTTCGCATCATTGAGACTCTAATAACGTATGGTATCAACCCTTTGCAAAAAAAAATATTTTAAGGGGCAAAATCCAACCCCTAAAAATATTTCACCAAGGTGATTTTTTCTAACTAGATGAGCTTTACATATATGATTTGTTATGTTGCCAATAACATTAGTTTTTAACGATTTGTTAAAAATCCGATACCGGGGGTGATTTTTGCCCCTTTGTTTAACCCTAAAAGTCAGATTTTTAATCAGTTTCAAGACTTTTAGGCTCAAATATACCATCCAAGAAATTTTCACATCATTGAGACTTTAATAACTTATGGTATCAACCCTTTGTAAAATAAATATTTTTAGTGGCAAAATCCAACCCCTAAAAATATTTCACCAAGGTGATTTTTTCTAACCAGGTGAGCTTTACATATATGATTGTTTATTGTGCCAATAACATTAGTTTTCAACGATTTGTTAAAAATCCGGTACCGAGGGTGATTTTTGCCCCCTAGTTGGTTAAACTAAACTAAACTTTTAGGATTACTAAAAGTCTGGTTTTTAATCAGTTTCAAGACTTTTAGGCTCAAATATACTAACCAAGAAATTTTCGCATCATTGAGACTTTAATAACGTATGGTATCAACCCTTTGTAAAAAAAATATTATTAAGGGCAAAATCCAACCCCTAAAAATATTTCACCAAGGTGATTTTTTCTAACCAGTTGAGCTTTACATATATGATTGTTTATTGTGCAAATAACATTAGTTTTTAACGATTTGTTTAAAATCAGGTACCGAGTGTGATTTTTGCCCCTCTGTTTAACCCTAAAAGTCCGGTTTTTAATCAGTTTCAAGAATTTTTGGCTCAAATATACAATCCAAGATATTTTTGCATCATTGAGATTTCAATAACTTATAGTATCAACTCTTTGCAAAAAAAAATATTTTAAGTCGCGAAAACCAACCCCTAAAAATATTTAACCCAGGTGATTTTTTCTAACCAGATGAACTTAACATATATGATTGTTTTTTGTGCCAATAACATTAGTTTTCAACGATTTGTTAAAAGTAATGTACTAATGGGGATTTTCAACCCCCAGTTTAACCCTGAAAGTCAGTTGTTTATCAATTCAAAGACAAATATAACGCCGACTAACTTTTTTCATTATTGATACTTGAATAACATGTGGTATCAACCCTTTTAAAATCAAGTATTTTATTGGTTGAGAACCAACCCTTAGAAATATTTCACCCATGTTTCAAACATGTGAACAAAATTGCAAAAAATCCTCCATACTTACATGCTTCAGCTGCTGGTCTTGAAATTTTAAACAAAATATAGCTAACAAAACATAATATTGAATATTTTATTGTTACTGATATGGAATTAAAGCTATTTAGCAAAAATAGGTATTTGACAAGTTATTTAATCAAATAATTCAAGGCTTGGTTTAAATAACTTCATTTTTAAGTAGATTTTATTTTTATAAATTTTAATAAATCAGAGTTTTAATCTTTAATCTTAGCAACTGAAATAGGTTATTACGCAAGAATCAGTTATTAAAATTTTTTATAATTTTTAAGCTATAATAAAAGTAATTGGTGTAAAATAACTTTTTAATTAAGTAAAGAAATTTGTATTATTTATTATTTATTTAAAATTTAAATTTATTATAGATGCAATATAATGTCCACATACATAATTTTTTTAGCATTTATTTCACTGGAGAAGTGCCGTTTTACTTTATTTTAATTTTTAAAATCTTTATTATTCAATAATAAACAATAAAATATTGTCAATGAAATTTAGGTTGTATTATTTAAGCGTTTTTCTAAAAAATAAAAAAAAAATAAAATTATAATTTTTTTTGCTAATTTAAAAAAATAATTTTTCCATATAATACATAAAATATGTTAAATTTTATTGATTATATCAAAAAATTGAACATATTACTTTAAAATATAATTTTTCGAATTTATAAATAAAATATATATAAACATGTTTTTACATAAAAAAAAGTTTTTAAGTAGCATAATATAAAGACTAAGAGTGCTATTATAATTAAGTGGATTATAATAATGTAGTTTTAGAAGGTAATTTTGCAAATTCTTCAAATTATGCAGATATCTGCACAAAAAATCTAAAACCTAGTTATTGGGAAAAAGTAATTGGGTAAAAATTAATCTTTGATCAGCTTTTTCAAAAGTATTCTATTTACCACTGGGTGTTTTATGCGCAGCATATTATTTGTAACTAAAATATTTTCATTATATATTGTAATGGTCACACCCAGGGCCTCGATTTTCGAAATCGAGGGAATGAGGGAGTAAGGGAACTCCCCTCTTAAAAATTGCTCCCCAAAAAATAAAAAGACGTATTTTTCAAAAACAGGGAGTGATATTTTTTCCCTTTTCCCCGTTTCTACTAGGAGAGAATACTCGCGCAATGTTGCCGCAACATATGTGTACTCTTAACCAATAAAATCGTAGGTCAGCAAAGCGCGTCATTCTTCATAATTCAAAAGTATTTATATTTTTAAAATTTTATGTATTATATATTGCATATATGGAAATAAATATAAGTATATATATAATAAGTATAATAATAAGTAATATTTTGATATTTTAGTAAAAAGTAAAGTAAACATATATATTTAAATAAAAATAGACAATAATTAAAAAATTTTTTTATCATAAATTGATAAAAAATTTTTTATTTAATAAATATAACTAGAAAATAAAATAAAATCTTCAAGTTGAGAAAATTTCAAAAATTTGAAAACTGCTTACCATTAGTCTACTAGATACGAAAAATGTGTAATACATATTCTACAAAAAGTAATTATGCGCGTCGATTAATTTATTATTATAAATTATTCTTTTCAATATTAACAATAGAAAATTTTTGAATTTAATGCATGCCTAAATTTATCTCCTCATGCTGAGATACACATTTTTTTTTAAATGACATGCATACATTGTCTTTTATATAAAAATAATCGTTATTTTAATATAAATAAAATTTTAGAACAAATTATAATTTTTTTGTTTAAAAAATTTTTTTTTTTTTTGCATTATCATAATATTTTGTGCTAAAAAAATTCATTGCTTCTTTTATTATGTTCAATAGCTTCATTTCCATCTAATATGATATTAAATTATTAAAATTATTCCGTATAGATATTTTTATTGCTATAGCACTATACACGCATATTTGCAGCGCTTGAAATTTGCTTGAATTGCTTGAAAGTATAAGCATTTTCTGTAATTTTCAAGCAATTCCAGCAAATTGGCTTCCAGATTTAGCCATATTTTTTTATAAATTTATTATTTTATATTTATTCATTAATGAATTTATCTAAAAATTGAATTATTTTTTTTATTTTTAAAAAAATTTAATTTAATTTTCCATATATACAAAATCACAATATGTATTAGAATGTATTATATTATTTAATATATTAACTTTAACTATAATATGAATATATTTGCATAAAAATTATAAAAAATAAATGTCTTTTAAGCGCGAGAGTCTATTATTATAATATAAAACCTATGCTTAAAACGAGGGAGTTCCCTGATTCCCTTGCTATAGTACGTGGGGAGTACATTTTGGGGAATATGTTCTCCGGAGAGTTCTCCTTTCGCTTTCAAAAATTGAGTTTTTTAAAAACCGGGGAAAAGAGTGGGGAATTCCTCTACTCCCTCGCTCCCTTGATTTCGAAAATCGAGCCCCAGGGGGTGGTAGACCACCAGTTCTTTTATTTATATTATAAAAATATAGGATACCAGGATAAGGTTTGTAAATAACTACTCAATGGTTTATACAAGAGAATAAACAAAAATATTGATTAATTTTATTAATATCAAAAATATTTACAGGATTTAATAACGTTGCGAATAATATAATATAATTAATTTATAAAGTATGTGTACTAATATAATAGAATATAACAATAATAATTAATAATTTACATAAGGAAACTCACATATACAACTATTTATACACCGCCGTTTACCCGCGTAAAATAAATATTTAATAAATAATATTGAAAGAGAAACACGTCCGTTTACCCGCGCTTGGTATAAAAATGAACGAGAGTCTCTTAAGGAGATCTCAGCCGTTTACCCGCGCTTGATAAAATGACGTTTCAGCGAATGGTTTTAATTAAAGCTCACAACTATAAATACGCGATTATATACATTCAGGTGGTAAAGCATCACCTAGACACGTACTCTCATGCGGTATATGAATCTCACATGAGGAATTATAATATCTTCCCTTAGACGTGGAATTAACGGCATCACGTAGGGGGATCTCGTGAATAATTAAATGTTTTCTTCCCTTAAACGTGGAATAGCGGCATCACGTAGGGGGATCGCGTTAAAGTAATAAAAAGAAAAGAAAAGAGAAATTTATACCTTTTTAACTTACACTCGTTGAGAAGATGTTCACCAGGACCTTTTGGACCTTCTACACAATACAGTGTATAATGCACGAATGCTTGAATTTTACGTTTATTTCACGCTATTTATACTCTTTTTTAACTATGTTTTACGTTAGTTAGAAAGAGACAGAAACTATTTTTGAAAAGCAGTTGAACAATGGCCGGTCAGCAATAGAAAAACAAAAAAGTTTGGAGTTTCACGATTTGATTTTAATTACTATTTTAATACTAAAATATGTGGTTAAATTATTGCACAAAGACTCTATTTTAATGTAGCACTAATTTTATAATGATTATTTAATTATAAAAAGAAAAAAATACTTTATTTATTCACGAGCGATCACATAAAATGTACCGGTCGGTATGTTATACACTATACCACTGTCGGTGTGGGCGCGCGGTTGTATATGTGTGTATAAGAGAGTTATTTAGTCTGCTAGGTAAAAAATAATACAGTTGGATTTATTTACACAATTTTTTATATTATTTTAATTAAATAATTATATGGGTGGGTGATAACCATCTCAATATTTATTTATAATAATTCTTTAATAAAAAATTCAAATCTTTCCAGTATTTTGCATAAGAATATAAAAAATAAAATTAAAAATATTTATTCGTTTAAGAAATATGACCCGTTAAATTTTTGTAATTTTTTGCTCATAAAAGCCTGAGATTCCAGATATAGGCAACTTGAATCAAAATTCTGCTTGGCTCATATTAAAGATCATTCAAATCTAGGGTTAGAGATAAAATGGTAAAGTTTTCGCTAAATCTCTTCAGTAATGAGTTGCTTATAAATTTTAGAACATGCATCTTTAATATGAGCCAAATAGACGCTAATCGATCCATAACAAATCATATATGTAAAGTTCATTAAAAGACATTTAGGGTTAAACTGGGGGTTAAAAATAACCCTCGGCACAGGATTTTTATAGGAAAAAATTAGAAAAAATCACCTTGGTGAAATATTTTTAGGGGTTGGATTTTGCCCCTAATAATATTTTTTTTACAAAGGGTTGATACTATACGTTATTAAAGTCTCAATGATGCGAAAATTTCTTGGATAGTATATTTGAGCCTAAAAGTCTTGAAACTGATTAAAAACCAGACTTTTAGAGGTAAACTAGGGGGCAAAAATCACCCTCGGTACCGGATTTTTAACAAATCGTTGAAAACTAATGTTATTGGCCCAATAAACAATCATATATGTAAAGCTCACCTGGTTAGAAAAAATCACCTTGGTGAAATATTTTTGGGGTTGGATTTTGCCCTTAATAATATTTTTTTTACAAAGGGTTGATACCATACGTTATTAAAGTCTCAATGATGCGAAAATTTCTTGGTTAGTATATTTGAGCCTAAAAGTCTTGAAACTGATTAAAAACCAGACTTTTAGTAATCCTAAAAGTTTAGTTTAGTTTAACCAACTAGGGGGCAAAAATCACCCTCGGTACCGGATTTTTAACAAATCGTTGAAAACTAATGTTATTGGCACAATAAACAATCATATATGTAAAGCTCACCTGGTTAGAAAAAATCACCTTGGTGAAATATTTTTAGGGGTTGGATTTTGCCACTAAAAATATTTATTTTACAAAGGGTTGATACCATAAGTTATTAAAGTCTCAATGATGTGAAAATTTCTTGGACGGTATATTTGAGCCTAAAAGTCTTGAAACTGATTAAAAATCTGACTTTTAGGGTTAAACAAAGGGGCAAAAATCACCCCCGGTATCGGATTTTTAACAAATCGTTAAAAACTAATGTTATTGGCAACATAACAAATCATATATGTAAAGCTCATCTCGTTAGAAAAAATCACCTTGGTGAAATATTTTTAGGGGTTGGATTTTGCCCCTTAAAATATTTTTTTTTGCAAAGGGTTGATACCATACGTTATTAGAGTCTCAATGATGCGAAAATTGCTTGGATGGTATATTTGAGCCTAAAACTTTTGTAACTGATTAAAAACCTTGCTTTTAGGGTTAAACGGATGCGGAAAAATTACCCTTGGTACCGGATTTTTAACAAATCGTTTAAAACTTATTTTATTGGTGCCATAACAAATCATATATGTAAAGCTCATCTGGTTAGAAAAAATCGCCTTGGTGAAATATTTTTCGGGGTTGGTTTTTGCCCCTTAAAATATTTTTTTTTGCAAAGGGTTGATACCATACGTTATTAGAGTCTCAATGATGCGAAAATTTCTTGGATGGTATATTTGAGCCTAAAACTTTTGAAACTGATTAAAAACCTTGCTTTTAGGGTTAAACGGATGGGGAAAAATTACCCTTGGTACCGGATTTTTAACAAATCGTTTAAAACTTTTGTTATTGTCACCATAACAAATCATATATGTAAAGCTCATCTGGTTAGAAAAAATCACCTTGGTGAAAAAATCTTTGGGGGTGGATATCACCCCTCAGCACCTATTTTTTACCAAAGCATTGAAGGCACGGGCTAGTGGTACAAAACTAAAGCAACTGTCGAAATTTAATGTGGTTAGAATTTTTTCACCTAGGTGATATTTTTGGGACCTTATAACTGCACCCGGAACCATTTCCCAAAGGTACGGATTGGCACACATGCTACATTTGGCATGTACATTCATTAGCCAAAGTCCTTTGCGGTTACAATTTTTTCACCTTGGGTCCAAAATTTTTTAACCCCTCCCCCCTCAGGTCGGCACCGGTTTTTTCTCAAACCGATTTGTAATCAGCTTCTGGGGGGTGTATTTATGGATATCCTAAATTTTCATCCGGTTAGAAATTTTTCACCTGGGTGATTTTTTGCTAACCAGCCTAGGCTAATTAGGTACGCAAAGGCTCTTAACATATGACTCAGTGGGCATCCTTACATAAGTAGTTCGATGCATTTGCAATTATCTTTGGTTAGTCATAAAATCACCCTACATCGTATGGGCTCCGCTACTATATCGTTTTTAAAGGATTCCTCCATCTGATACGTAATTTTTCGAAATTGTTTTTCTTCAAAATTTTTACATTAAAAAGTTAAAAAAAATATTATCTTTTTATTGACGTAGTGCCTATTTTATTTCTCTGAAAGTATTAATACCTGGAATTATGAGTTTTGAAAATTTGTTGGGTATCAGGGGAAAGTTTATCCACTTCTTTATTAAATTTAGAATATTTGGCACAATTATTCTAATATTTTAATTTTTTATTAGGTAAAATAGAACATTGACAACATTTTGTTATTGCTAATGAGGAACCATAGTGCCAATTACTTGGCAGCGTTTTTTTAAAGAATTTACTGAAAATACGTTTTATGAGCACCGAAAATGAAAAAGAAAAATATACGAAGCCACGACTACCTTCATGGTTTTCTGGACCTTATGAAATGCAAAAAAAACGTGAACATGAAATCGGCGATAGATGACAAAAAGATTTTGCCACATTTATGTCAAAAACCGTGTTTTTCGTATCTGAGCTACTCCAAATTTTCAAATTAACTTTTTAAGTAAATAAAATTAAAAAAAATAGATACAAAAATCTAATTGCCACAGAAAAACTACTCCAGAATAGAAAAAAAAACTATTCTTTTTACGACGAAATTTAGCCAAGTTATCACACTGAAAAACCGATACCATTGAAGCAATGAAGCGATTGAAATATGCCAATAGAATATATCATTGATTTGATGGTGCGGCTATTAAACGAATAGCTTCTCGCCATTAATATGGCAGTAATTGTTTTGATGTAAATTTTCGTCAAAATAAAAAAGAATATAAGATTGAATTAATAGAGAGCATACAATTAAAATAATTGTTTTTAATATTTTGATTTAACGTTTAAAAACATTCAATCAATAGAAATTGATTTTAGTTCAAAAATATTAATGATAACAAAACAAATTACGTATTGTGCATATGTGTAGGTATACTATTCTTTCTCTTTCTATCCTTCTGCGTATATTTGCCAGTCACTCAGACTATATATGTCTTTTAATGGCGCGCACAGCTCGCGTATGGGTGTCATATATAGTTTATATTATTGTTATTCATTGTTACTATTATAAAGAAATGGAATTACCTGAAAATCATTTATTATAAATTTAATTATTATTTTTAATAATGCATTTCGCTAGATATGCATAAATTACTCTGAATAATAAAAAAAAAAATGGGAAAATTATTATCTGTAACATATAGTCTTCAAAATTTTTTTATTAACACAAAGAGTCCTGCTGGCGTAATGGATAAGGTCGCTGCTTACTGATCAACACGGTTTACACGGTACCCAGTTCAATTCCCGGATGAAGTCGCGTTTTTTTATTTGATAATAAATTAAAAAAAAAAAATAAATTCATTAATGTAATAATGTAATAATAATTATAATAAAAAAAAATAATTAATAAAAAAAAATCGAAAAATAATATAACAAATTAACAAATTATCAATACCGCCTTAAAAAAAAAATACACAAGCGAGGAATATTAAATGTGAAAAAAAAAAGAAAAAAAAAAAAGAAAAAAAAAATAAATTTTAACTCATTTTCTGTTTATTTTACATTGAAATGATATGTTTCATAATCATTTCAATAGCTTTAAATATTTGAAATAATTTCAATCTCGTCATTGAATTTATGATATCCGTCATTGGCATATATAATTGCTTCTAAGTCATTGTTTCAATGGTACCGGTTTTTCAGTGTTAAGATTTTACTTGTCTTAAAAAAGATATTGAAAAAAGTCTATTTCTGAACTTAAAATATACATTATTTGCTTGATTATTATGTTAAAATTTTTTTTAAATCGTTTATTCCAATTCCTGAGTATTCATTTCTTCAAGAAAAAAATCATTTTTTTTACCACATTTCAACTTTTAGGTAAAAAAACAATTGAAAATCTGTGTTAATTAAATATTGCTACTTTCAGTTTTCAAAGGTTTCTGACCTAAAAATAAAAATTTTGTCAATAAAAATGATTTCTTTCTCGAAGAAATGAATACTCCGGGAAAAATTGATCGTTTTAAAAAAAAAATTATTATTTTACGATGAAAATCAAGCGTTTTTTAGGTCGCTGATCATGAAAATCGCGTTTTTTTCAATTAAAAATTAGGCCTTCAGCCTCAAATTTGCTAAAACTAGTCCTAAAAGGTTTGAAAGGTATAAATAAATGAATCATACATTTTACAAATTATCTTATTTATAAAATAAAGGTAAGCTTTATTAAAAAAAAAAAGGTAATAAAGGTTATAAAGGTAAATTTTTCAAAAATTTAAAAAAAATTTTTTTGCATTAAACAAAACTTTTATTATGCCTCAAAATAACCCTTCAAGGGCTGTTTATTGTGATCAGTGACCTAAAAAACCCTATTAGACTAAAGCTTAGAAGGCTAGAACGAATATAGCGAAAGTGCCCCTTTTAGATAATACATAATATTTTATAATTTCGTATTTTATAATATTTAGGTATTAGATTTATACATCTATGGTTTACCTAACAAAGCTTAAGTGATAGATAATATTTTTATACCTCTAAATATCACAATATTAACTTATAAAGCACCTTGATAATTAAATTAAATTTTTAGTAACAAAAGTTTTTAAATTAATAGCTTAAAAAACACTTTTTTACATAAAATTAAAGAATAATGAACTTAAATATAAATTTTACTTAATTACTTATTTGTACTATATTGATATAACAAAAAGTTATATCAAAATGGCATTTAATTGTAACGAATTCAATGACTATCTAACACAAGTCTCAGTTTTGACAAATTTGAGATCATATTATAAAGCTAATATCATTTTGGTTTTTAACTTAATATTTTTTAAAATAATTTACTAAATTTGAGAAAATTTTTAAAATAGGTATGCATAAAAAAAAAGAGAACTTATTTTAGTGATTAAAAGAGAGCAAATAGATAAATAAATAAATTGGTAAAACTAATTCATGAGCTTCATAAAATATTCTTTTAGGAAGAATTTTTGGATTGAAGTAACTTATAAAGTTTAAGTTCCTGTTCTTGTAATTTTTTTTTTCTTTTTTCTAAATTTTCTTGTTCTTTCTTTAATCGTTGCTCCAATTTTAATTTTTTATTATTCTCAATTGCTTCTTTCTTAATTTTTTTTTCTAGTTCTTTAGCAGCTTTTTCTTCTTCCTTAATTTTTTCAAAATGTATGCCTAAAGAACTACTTAAGACTGATGGTTCTGGTGGTTTATTAATTTTCCTTTTTTTTTTGCTTTTATTGGATTCTTCTTTTGGCCATATCAAATACTTTTTTGCAACATCAGATGTAGCAGATAAATTAAGTGTGTTCTGAATATTTTTAAAATGGGCAGGTTCTTTTGAATCTTGACGTTGACTTTTGGATATGTCAGACTTTTTTGGTTGACTGATTTCTGAATTATTTGATTTTTGTAAATTTAATTTTAAATTATTTGCAGGATTTTTAAGATCAATTTCACCCATTGGCTGTTTTAAATTTACAGAAATTGGTTCTTGAGTTTCTGATGGTTTTGGAACATATGAATGGTTATTTGATTCTTTGGGCAAAACTATTTCTGAGGTAATAGTTTTTGAAGTTAAGATATTTTCTACGGGAACTTCTTCTGCCACGATGCAAGTGTTTGTAATATTTGGATTATTCTGTAGTTTATCTAATAAACTTTTGTAGGTCAACTCATTATGTGAACTAGATTCAACCTGAAATATAAAAATAATTCTTTTATTTGTTTTTTAAATGTAAAAAAGCAGTTTGTATAATTTAATTGGTCTTCAATTAAAATAGCAAAAATAAGTTATATTTTCATAAAGATAATATTATTTACTTAATTATTAAAATGAAAGATAGTTTATAGGTTTAAAACAGTAAACATAAATATTTTTTTATATTAATCTTACATTATAGTCAACAGATTTTTCTTGTAAATTAAAGGTTTTGTCAACTGGATCATGATTTATTATTGCTACCTGTCGGTTATCATTTTCATTAATAGTACTATGGATTGAATTATCTCTGCTCGAACCTTCTTCTAATAAGCTATCAAATTTTTGAGAATTTTTAGAATTGACATCATCCTAAAAAAATGAATGACACAAATTAAATATTTTATAATTTAAGAATTTTTTATCTTACATTTGATTGTAAATCAGAATTAGCAAACACTTCGTTATCAGCATCATAAATTATTTTTACAATTTGAATGGGACAGCTATCATCATTGTTCAGGACATTATTAACCTCATAAACCTCGCCATCTAAAGGGCAATCTAACTTTTTTTTTCTCATTATCTATAACAGGACTGATACAAGTATCGTCATTCTAAAAATTGAAATTTAAAATTATTTTATCATGATAAATTTTTAAATATTATAAAAAATAATTGAAATTACCAGAGAATTAGAAATATCTTCAGTATTATTTTCAGTTTCTTCAATAATAGAACAAGAATTATCATCACTTTCAGCGCTAACTAAACCAAACCAAATATTGAACAAGCTCTCATCTTCTTTATCAATACTTATTAAATTATTTTTTGCTTCTTTAAATTTAACTAGCTTTTCAGTACCAATACTGTCTTCAAGAAAACACAAAAATTTTACTTTTTCATTCATAATTTCTTCTGTTGCTAAAAGTCCATTATTAATTGTTGCAGAACAGTCAGCATTTATTTCAGGAGTAGAATTTTTGTCTTTACTTTTCCTTTTTAATAATTTTTGATAATTTACTGCATTAGGGTTAAAAGGAAATAAACCACATCTTTTAAAACCATTTTTTAAAACAGAGGAGGTGTCTATATTTTTGAAAGTATCTGTTAAAACGCTTGCTAGCTGACATTTTTGAATTGTAACGCAAGAGTTTTTGAGACAATAATTTCTATGTACTTCTGCCCAATGTACTTTAAAAGATTTAAAATAAGATACATCCAGTGGCTGCAAAATGTGTGTGGAGTTATTATTTAATTATTAGTTAATTATTTGATTTTCTTGGCAAAACATTCTTAATGGTAACGTAATATGTGAAGAATGTTTGTCTACATAAAGTATTACAGGAAATTTGATGTTTTCTTTCACTAGCCATGGGTGGAAAATATTGGCTATAAACTCAAAAAAAATTTTTGCTGTCATCCACCCGTTATCTGAAAATCCAAAGCCAAAATCTTCTGGACCCATACGTAGAACATCTTTGGGCATTTTTTTCCAGCAAAAAGTATAAAAGGAGGAGCAAGCTTTCCTGCAGCGTTTCCAGTCACAAGCAAAGTAACAGAAGCTTTTTCATTATGATCCACCTGATTTTGCACATCTTTAGCTCCAGTAAAAGAATTTGGTATGGCACCATTGATGCACATAATTTGTACACTGTCTAAAACTTGATTTTTAGTTACTGGTCGACCTTTTTCATAACAAAATAAAATCCACTTTACTAAATCATTTTCCACCTTTTTTAATATAGGATCAGGACCAGGACTTTTATCTGAATACCTACCATCCCGCCTGGCACGAATGGTAGCTTCAGGAATATTATAAATAATGGATAACTCTGTAGTTGAAACACCTTTTTTAGCTTCTTCAACAGCTTTTGTTAATTGTTCCTTATCATAATTACATCTTTTTTTTTTTTTTGGTTTTTTATTAACTTGGGGTTTTTTAACTTGTTTTTTTTTATTTTCACTAGATTTTTTCTTCATTTTTTTTAAATTACCTAGTATATCTAAGCAAAGTAGGTAATTTCAGTAACACATTCTTGCAAAAAAATTGAGGTTATAAATATACTTCTTAACCGTAGTAATAGGAAAAAACGTCAGTATTTGGTACCAGATACTACATTCGATTAAAAAATATTTTCATTAGTCTCAGATCAATTTTAAACAAATTAAATAAAAAAATGAGATATTTTTTAACAAAATTACCAAAAAGTATTATAACTCAGAACCGTAAAATAAATTAAAAAAGATTTTAATTTTTGTCAGTTATGACATCAATGGTCGGTAAGAGAGATACGGTCGTAGGCGGCCAAGGGTTTAAATTTTAAAATAAATTTTTTACATTAATATTTTTATTTTAATGAAGAAATTATCGCTTAAAATAAAAATATAGATAATAAAAATTTTATATAAAAGGATTCCAGCTTTTAGAAAAATAAAATAATTTAGTTTTATTACAATTTTTGACGGACTGTAGTAACTGGATCACCTGTAGTTACCGGTGCCTCTACCCTAAATACAAGTGCTTTCTGAAGAAGATAAAAAGTCGTATCTTATTTATACAGACCATTCAGGTAAACTAAGGATATGAAGGATGTTTTCTCAACTACCAAAACCTGTTTTGAAAGTTAGAAGCAAATCATATTCCCAAACAGTTGACAACCCCCCTGTTATCTTCAAAAAACCTCATAAAAAATTTTGGTTTTTTTTTAATTTTGACGGTTTCCGCGGCTAAAATTTGCTCTTACTGGGCTCATTTTGAAGGGCTCTGATAGATAAAAAAAATATAAATTTTCTAGAGAGGTAATTTTTGATATAGCAAAATAATCGAATTTTAAAGTAAAATTTTTAATGTTAGTCTTCAGTATTTTTGAAAAAAATATTATTATTTGACTTTTATATGTGAAAAAGATATCAAAGACGAATCTTTTAAGACTATGTAGACCTATTTTGGTACTTGAAATATGAATTTTTGACAGATTTTTGAAAGAAAAGAGAAAAAAATACGTTTCCCCCCCCCCCTCTCCCCTCCTGACCCATAAATTGCAGCTGGGGGCAAAATTCCAACTAATCCAAGAGAGGAAGTAAATTTTTTTGTAAAATGAAGCAGTAATTATACGCAAGTCAGATCAACTTGAAACCTTTTGCAATTTGTCAAGAAAGGTGTCAAGTTCAGAAGTAAACAACTTTGGTTGGTTGCAATTAGTCCGAAATGTTGCAAAAATTGGCCAAACTGTTTTTTTTTGCCAAAAATAAATAAATATTTAATATCTCGGGAAATATTAACCCATTAACGCCTGAAATCGACTTTTGCCGAATCTGTACTTTGGCTACGCGTATCTCGGCGAATTTTTTTCTAATTAACATAAAAATTGGTGTACCACTATTTTTGAGTATCCTCTTTCAGAATCTGCCTAAAAAATTTCGAAAAATTATGTTTTTCATGCAGATTTCCAAGAAATAAAAAAAAAAATGACGTTTTTTTTAAAGACTTTTTTTAAAAAACATAAGTTTTCGACCTGAAAAAATTTTCGTAGATTATTGCAATAGTAAAAAAGAGTGCAATTTTTGTTCAATCTTTTCGTCTACAACCTGCAGAAAAAAAAATTTTACCGTTTTCGGGCAAAAATTTGGTCCCAAAAAAGTGCATTTTTCCAAAAAATGAAAGTTACTCTAGTCAATATACGGGTTTGGTTTTATTGTCACTAGGCCTCTCAAGATTCGGTTTACTAGGGTTTTTTGGGTCGCTAATCACGAATATTGAGGTATTTTTTATAATAAATCGGGGTTTCACCCTTAAATAAGCAAAAACTACCCCTAAAAAGGGGTATTTTCGCTACATTTTCTCTGGCTGTCATCAAATTTCATCTAGTATGGTTTTTGAATCGCTGATCACGAATTTTGGGGTCCTTTATTTAAGAAATCGGGGGTTCACCCTTAAATAAGCAAAAACTACCCCTACAAAGGGGTAGTTTTTATATTTTTGCTCTGTCTCTTATCAGATTTGGTCTAGAGGGGTTTTTTGGGTCACTGATCATGAATATTGAGATAATTTTTTTAAAAAATCAGTCCTTACCCTTCAATAAGCAAAAACTACCCCTACAAAGGGGTAGTTTTTATACTTTAGCTCTGGCTCTTATCAGATTTGGTCTAGAGGGGTTTTCTGGGTCGCTGATCACGAATATTGAGATAATTTTCATAAAAACTTTTAGCGTCACCCTTAAATCTGCAAAAACTTCCCCTGAAGGGGTATTATCACGGCATATGGTTTTTTGGATGATCACGAATATTGAGGTATTTTTATGAGAAATCGGAGTTTCACCCTTATAAAAAAAAAAAAAAAAACTAGATGATTCTTGATAAACGTCTACCTCCTCGTGGTAAGAATCTTTTTGTGGTAAGAATCTTCTTGTTTTTTGGGTCGCTGATCACGAATATTGAGATAATTTTTATAAAAAATCGGTCCTTACCCTTCAATAAGAAAAAACTACCCCTGAAGGGGTATTATCGCGGCATTTGCTCTGGCTCTCATAAGAGTTTTTTAAATCGCGGCATTTGCTCTGGTCTAGTAAGACTTTTTACACGTCTTTAGCCAATGATGCGCTTCAAAATCATTGTTGCCAGATTCTTACCACGAGGAGGTAGACGTTTATCAAGAATCATCTAGTTTTTTTTTTTTTTTTTTTATAAGGGTTAAACTCCGATTTCTCATAAAAATACCTCAATATTCGTGATCACCCAAAAAACCATATGCCGTGATAATACCCCTTCAGGGGAAGTTTTTGCAGATTTAAGGGTGACGCTAAATGTTTTTATGAAAATTATCTCAATATTCGTGATCAGCGACCCAGAAAACCCCTCTCGACCAAATCTGATAAGAGCCAGAGCTAAAGTATAAAAACTACCCCTTTGTAGGGGTATTTTTTGCTTATTGAAGGGTAAGGACTGATTTTTTAAAAAAATTATCTCAATATTCATGATCAGTGACCCAAAAAACCCCTCTAGACCAAATCTGATAAGAGCCAGAGCAAAAGTATAAAAACTACCGCTTTGTAGGGGTAGTTTTTGCTTATTTTAGGGTGAACCCCCGATTTCTTAAATAAAGGATCCCAAAATTCGTGATCAGCGATTCAAAAACCATACTAGATGAAATTTGATGACAGCCAGAGAAAATGTAGCAAAAATACCCCTTTTTAGGGGTAGTTTTTGCTTATTTAAGGGTGAAACCCCGATTTTTTATAAAAAATACCTCAATATTCGTGATTAGCGACCCAAAAAACCCTAGTAAACCGAATCTTGAGAGGCCTAGTGACAATAAAACCAAACCCGTATATTGACTAGAGTAACTTTCATTTTTTGGAAAAATGCACTTTTTTGGGACCAAATTTTTGCCCGAAAACGGTAAAATTTTTTTTTCTGCAGGTTGTAGACGAAAAGATTGAACAAAAATTGCACTCTTTTTTACTATTGCAATAATCTACGAAAATTTTTTCAGGTCGAAAACTCATGTTTTTTAAAAAAAGTCTTTAAAAAAAACGTCATTTTTTTTTTTATTTCTTGGAAATCTGCATGAAAAACATAATTTTTTGAAATTTTTTTGGCAGATTCTGAAAGAGCATACTCAAAAATAGTGGTACACCAATTTTTATGTTAATTAGAAAAAAATTCGCCGAGATACGCGTAGCCAAAGTACAGATACGGCAAAAGTCGATTTCAGGCGTTAATGGGTTAAATGAATTTTGTTGAAAATAGGTACTCGGGGGTTTTTTGGGTCGCTGATTACGATTTTAATGTCAGAAATTTCTCAATCACTCTGTAAACAGTAAAAACTACCCTTTTTTAGGGGTTGTTTTTAAAAATTTTGGGGTTTTTGCTAAAATTATCAAATGAATGGCATTTTTTTAGAAAAATTAATTGAAGATATTTATTTATTTTATTATGGACTGAAATTGAGATGTAAGGTTTAATAATAGGGGGGTTAAAACTACCCCCAGAGTAAGAAAAAGTACAAAAAATATGACCTCCTTTTTTTTTGTATTTGGATCCATTTTTTGAAAATATTTTATCGTATATTTACTATTATGAAATTAATTACACCCCTCCCCCGGGGGGGTGGTTAAAACTACCCCTAAATTTATAAAAAAAAAAAAAAATTAAATTTATTTGTTATCAAATTTTTTTTGCCTCTTTTCGTTTTACAGCAGAAAAAGTAACAAGATTTGCAACCCTGGGTGTAAAAAGTACCCTACAATGTACAAAAAACTGCATGTAAGCTTCGATTTTTTCCCAAAAACGTACGTCTTTCTCGCTATAAATTAACATTTTTTCATCAAATTTTTAAATAAATGTTGACCCCCCTTCTTAATTTTAAGTTCTGAAGTACCTCCTCCCTATTAACATGTTCCATGTTTACTTTTTAATGTCCTTTTTTAGAAATTTTTTTGTAATTTGATTCAAATCACCCTCTCCCCCCCCCTCAAAATTTTCGAGATCCGCCACTGAATGCACAGTGGTTTTTTTAAAGCCCGACTCAAAATATCCATTAAAAAAGCGCTCATAGCAAAGAAAATTGTCTTAAGGCACACAAAAAAATAGTTTTTAGCTCTTAAATTCTTTATTATTCTTTACCCCTTCATTGAAATTATTCTAAGTTTGGAATGAAAAATTATTTAAAGTTCCTAAATCAAAATAATTTTTACTTCTAAATTTGATGTCAAATTTCACCCCCACAGTTCAACCCCCCCCCCCCTAAAACGTGTCTAAAAAACCCCCTGCCTATAAACATTTGACGTGTAACAATTTTCCGTTTAATATTTTATACGAAAAAAACACAAACCTTTGACTTTCGTACCTTATTTATTACTTACTTCAGGTTTAACGGCTAATTTACAGCTGAAAAAAGTCTGAATTTGAAATTTTATAGCAGCATTTTATTCAGTTATCATGTAAACATAAGGTACTGTACGAAAATTTTTCATAAAACTTAGAAATCGAGTGACCTAATGGATTAAGTATAAAAATTGTTTGGAATTGCTGAAAAAAAAAGGAATTTTGGCCATAACTTTTTTTCGGCTAATGATAACGAGATGTACAATGAACCATTTCGAAGCTAAGGTTAACGCCGAAATTTCATGTCATATGCAAAATTTTAATTGGATTGGCCATTTTTCTTTAATTTCGCCGGACAAAAAAGAGCATTTACCGTTGTAAACATAAAATAGGCAATTTTAAACGGCCAAATCTGCTTGCAGACGAAAAATTTTAACAAAAACTTGAAGTACAAACAACTTGAAATAAATGCTAAAAAACTTGGCTGTTTAAAATAAATAATGTTCAAGCTGCTGGCCAAAAACTGAAAATGTTTTAAAAAATACACGATTTTACCCAACTTTGTCAGGCCAAAACATAAACAATAATTACCCGATAGGGTCAAAAATTGCTGGACATATTTAGGAACATGTGTTCTGACTTTTCACCGAAGGATTTTTTTTTCGAAGCAACTCAGCCCAGATGGCGCTAAAAAATTGGCATGAAAAATTTTGGAAAAAAATTTTTTTTGCCCATAACTTTTTTTCTGGTTCTTTTAAACGGTTCTAGGTGGTCTCAAAATTTTCCCAATTTTATCATCTTGAAAAATGATACGAATAATTTTTTTTGTAAAAGTAATATTTTTCCAGATATTTACGCCAGAACGATCCGGTTTCTTGATTTTTCGTTAAACAACCATTTTTGACTTGTCATATCTCCTTTAATATTTTTCGTACACAAAAAAAATAAAAACCGCTGTCTTTGTCAACGAAAATACTTAAAATTAGTAATATATAATTTTTTTTGTAATTCTACCAGATTCCAAATAAAATTAAAAAAACTAAAAAAAAAAAAAAATTTTTTTTGGCAAAAATCACACATTTCATTGCGCTGTAACTCGGAAGGGGTGCATTTTTATGGAAAATTGCAATCAATGTTTTTATCTTAAAAAATGGTAATTTATCGATTGGTTAGGTTATTTTTTTTTTTAACCCCCCCCCCCCCCAATGAGTTCCACCCCCCCGCCCCCCACCCTTTTGGCAACCAACGGAAGTTGTTTACTTCTGAACTAGACACCTTTCTTAACAAATTGCAAAAGGTTTCAAGTTGATCTGACTTGCGTATAATTACTGCTACCAGATTTTACCCCCTTTCCTTGACTAAACGGGGAACTGAATATTTTTTAATGTATAAACAATCTGTAAAAGGTTTTTTAGATATCATTCTGGTGCAGATTTTCCCCTAATATTCCGGGATGCTCTTTGGCTTATTCCGGGTTGCTATTTACAGTTTTCAAAGGCTTTTGGCCTAAAAATTGAAATTTGGTCAATAAAAATGATTTTTTTCCTTAGAGAAATGAATACACTGGGTAAAATAAATTGATTAAAAAAAAAGTTTATTATTTTACGAATGAATATCAAGTAAATAATTCATTTTATTGCTGAAATTTGTCTTAAGAAGATTGTTTCTGATACTTAAATTGAAAAATATGTCGAACGTTAAATGGGTAAATTTAAATGAAGTGAGTGCGATTTGTATGGTCGGGTCTTCAAAATTGCCCCAAAGTGTTTTTTTCTGGAAGTACTACCAAAAATAAGTATCCAGGCCAATTTTTAGCCTCCCAGAGCGAAATCTCGATTTTTGGCAGCTATTTTAGTGTTTTTGACTTTCGTAAAAAATGTAAGAAAAAAGAGTCATAATTTTTTTTATTATTGCTGTAAAAAACTCACATAAGCATGAAAAATTTTTTCCTTTTAAGTCCGGATAGAAAATTTCCCTGACTATCCGATTCCGGGGTCAAATATTTTTTTTGAGTAGCACATGCGCGAGGAATCGCTAAGATAGGCTGTTTTTTTCAAAAGTCGATTTATCAAATGCCAAATTAATAAATTATTAATTTTAATTAATTACTAGCAAAAGTTGGAGGGGTGGCTCCACCCCCCTGTGTCGCAATTACTTCTATTTGTGTTGCTTCAAATAATCATTTTTCACAGCAAATTTATAATGATGCAAACACGTTCAGGTTTTTCAGATGAGGCTCAGTCCCTCCTGTTCACATTTACTTCAATATTTTTCTGTTGATTAAAATAATTTTGTTTCACTACAAATTTATAATTATGCAAACACATTCAAACTATTCAGAGCGGCGTAGGTGAAACATTAATGAAAAATTATAGGTTTTGGTTCGGCGGTACTTGAGTCAGACAGACAGACAGAAAGAGAAATAAATTTTTAAATATATATAGTACATAGTATATAGTATTAAGATACGTATATATAGATGGTTCTAAAATTGACTGAATCAAGTAATACCGTTCCGACATTAAAATTTTATCATATTTTTCAGATATTTCACTTTTTAACAAAATTTTCAAAAAATTTAATTTTTCCCAAAAATAGTAAAAATTTTTTTATTTTAACTTTATTTTAACACTGGTTTTATGTCATTTCTTTCATTTTTTCGAGCCCCATGATGAAACACATAGACACACAGCCACACAAATAAATTATTTAAAATACCATAAAAAATGAAAAAAATATTTTTATCCAGCTTCAAAAATATTTTATAAAATTTTAAAGATACCTCCGTTTTGAATAAAAATTTAGGAGAATACGCAAAAATTGGTGCCGAATCGAATAGTAAAAACTTGTGACAGTAAAATTTGTCGATAGTCTCGAGATATTTTAGTTTTTTTCGAAATTTTTCAAAATTTTATCAATTTCAAAAACACTAAAAATTAAATATCTCAAAAACTACGATAGCTGAGCATTAAATCTATAGCCTATGTCACATGCGGACTTTTTATCTTTATTTTTACACCGGTTTTATGTAATTTTGTTCATTGGTTTGACCCTGATAATGGAACACACACACACACACACACACAGACACACAAATAAATTTTAAAATATATATACACTGAAAAACCGCAACCATTGAAGCAATGACTTAGAAGCGATTGAAATATGCCAATAGAATATATCATTGATTTGATGGCGTCGCTATTAAACGAATAGCTTCTCGCCATTAATATGGCAGTCATTGTTTTGATGTAAATTTTCGTCAAAATAAAAGAGAATATAAGATTGAATTAATAGAGAGCATACAATCAAAATAATTGTTTTTAATATTTTGATTTAACGTTTAAAAACATTCAATCAATAGAAATTGATTTTAGTTCAATAATATTAATAATAACAAAAAAAAGTACGTATTGTGCATAATATGTCTAAGTATTATGTCTAAGTATACTATTCTTTCTCTTTCTATCCTTCTGCGTATTTATTGTTTACTCAGACATGGCGCGCGCGGTGTTTTTGTTTATATTATTGCTATTCATTATTACTCTTATAAAGAAATTGAATTACCTGAAAATCATTTATTATAAATTTAATTATTATTTTTAATCATGCATTTCGCTAGATATGCATAAATTACTCTGAATATTAAAAAAAGGAGTGGGAAAATTATTATCTGTAACATATAGTCTTCAAAATTTTTTTATTAACACAAAGAGTCCTGCTGGCGTAATGGATAAGGTCGCTGCTTACTGATCAACACGTTTCACAACGGTACCCAGTTCGATCCCGGAAGAAGTCGCAGTTTTTTTATTTGATAATAAATTAAAAAAAAAATTAAATTCATAAATGTATAATAATGTAATAATAATTAATAAAAAAAAACCGAAAAATAATATAACAAATTAACAAATACGCCTTAAAAAAAAAATACACAATCGAGGAATAATTAAATAAGTAAACATTAAAATAAAATAATAGATGTAAAAAAAAAAAAAAATAAATTTTTACTTATTTTCTGTTTATTATACATTGAAATGATAAGTATTCATAATCATTTCAATAGCTTCAAATATTTGAAATAATTTCAATCTCGCCATTGAATTTATGATATCCGTCATTGGCATATATCAATTGCTTCTAAGTCATTGTTTCAATGGTACCGGTTTTTCAGTGTAGTAGTAAGATAAGATAAGATAAGATAAGGTAAGATAAGATAAGATAAGATATTAATGCGCAAATAAAGGACCCCGCACAAAAGTATAGGATTTTGCCTTTCGGTCGAATTGGCTGAATTTTGGATATGTTGTAGATTTTATCATTCTGAACAAAAGTCTCAATGGGCACAAAACTCAAAAGTCTCAACTTTGGCGGCTACGGAGCTTGAAAGCTCCAAAGCTCCACCATGGCAAAATCGCTTAAAAACCTTTTTTCTTTTATTTTTAAAGTATACCTTTATGTTTTTGAGGTCGCTAATTCCAAATCTGATGTCAAATTGACAATATTGACAGTTGGCAGCTGTCAACTAGCTGTCAAATTAACAACAGAATACAAAAAAACTTAAAATAATGATTTCACATTATGTTTTTGAGGTCGTTAATTCCAAATGTGATGTCAAATTGACATTATTGACAGTTGGCAGCTGTCAACTAGCTGTCAAATTGACAACAGAATACAAAAAACTTAAAATAATGATTTCACAATATGTTTTCGAGGTTGCCGAGTTCAAATCTGATATCATAATGACAAAGTTGACAGTTGGCAGCTGTCAACTAGCTGTCAAAATGACAACAGAATACAAAAATATTTAAATAATGATTTCACCATATGTTTTCGAGGTTGCTGAGTTCAAATCTGATGTCATAATAACAAAGTTGTTGAGTTCAAATCTGATGTCATAATAACAAAGTTGACCTCGAAAACATATAGTGAAATAATTATTTTAAGTTTTTTTGTATTCTGTTGTTAATTTGACAGCTAGTTGACAGCTGCCAACTGTCAAAATTGTCAATTTGACATCAGATTTGGAATTAGCGACCTCAAAAACATAAAGGTATACTTTAAAAATAAAAGAAAAAAGGTTTTTAAACGATTTTGCCATGGTGGAGCTTTGGAGCTTTCAAGCTCCGTAGCCGCCAAAGTTGAGACTTTTGAGTTTTGTGCCCATTGAGACTTTTGTTCAGAATGATAAAATCTACAACATATCCAAAATTCAGCCAATTCGACCGAAAGGCAAAATCCTATACTTTTGTGCGGGGTCCTTTTAAAAAGCGCGGTTTCCCCCTCCATGGATAATTTTTTCATTTTTTCATTAAATTAAAATTCTTCTCATAGTGTGGTCGGTAATAAATAAATAAATTAACACCGTTGAATTGTCGATTTTGACAATTTTTGAATATGTACCCGAACCTCAAAATCTCAGCATATTGCATTTATTATAAAAAAAAAAACGCTGCCAAGTGATTGGCACTATGGTTCCTCATCAACAATAGCAAAATATTTATAATGGTCTATTTTATCTAATAAAAATGATAATTTGAGATATAAGTATTTCATAAAAAAAAGTTAAGTACCGTATTCCAAAAGAAAAAAAAAGTTGCTGTGATTTAATGTTTTTTATTTAACAAATTTTTAGAAAATAATTTTCAATAAACTAAGTATTGATCCTCATATTGCGGACCTAGAAACATTTTTATTGACCTCGAAAACCCCCAGATAATGAGATAATGTAGCAACATTCTATTTTCATGTTTTTGGTTCCACCATCTTGAAAAATAAACGTTTTTAAGGGGGAATGAAAAAGTGACGTCTTAGGGGCGGGGGGGGGGGGTTAAAAAGTGACGTTTTTAGGAGAAGGGGGTGAAATGGACTTTTCGATTTAAGGACCTTTAGTGCAGAAGTACCTAGGGAACTATGAAAGCTTTCATTTACGTAAACTGAAAAGCTCAATTCATGTTTCGCTAATAATTTTCCAGTTTCCTAACGCGTGAATAGTGCAGGTTTGTGTTTCAAAAAACATTTGTGAATTCGTGTTTTTAGATACTAATAAGACCAAGTCATTATTAAAAACAATAATTATTTTAATTTTATATATTATTATTCAGATATTAATTTCATAATACCAGAAGCATGCTTAATAATAATTTTCGAATTTTTAACACCAAAAGAAAAAATAATAATAGAACAAGTTTGTAAATTATGGAATTTATTGAGTAAATCATCATGGACAAAAAATAATCTATTAAAACGATAATTCTAGATATTAGTACTTTCATAGAAATAAATTAAGTACTAAGTCAAAAAAGAAAAAAAATTATTGTGTTTTTTTAATTTTTTTATACAAAAAATTTTGAAAAAATTACATATCAGATAGAGAAATCCTTTAAAACCATAATTCTGGATATTAGTACTTTCATAGAAATAAATTAGGTTCTACGTCCAAAAAGAAAAAAAATTATTGTGTTTTTTTAATCTTTTTATACAAAAAATTTTGAAAAAAAAAATTTCGAAAAATTACATATCAAATGGAGAAATCCTTTAAAAAAGATGATTCTGGATATTAGAACTTTTCTAGAAATAAATTAGGTATTACGTCCAAAAAGAAAAAAAATTATTGTATTTTTTTAATTTTTAATATTTTTGAAAAAAAAAATTTCGAAAAATTACGTATCACATGAAATAATCATTTAAAAACGATAATTCTAAATATTCGTACTTTCGTAGAAAAACATTAAGTACTACATCAAAAAAAAAAAAAAAAAATTAGCATTTTTTATATTTTTTGGCGGCAAAAATTTTGAGAAAAAAATTTTCAAAAAAATAAGTATCAGGTCCAAAAAATTACTTTTATAGAGGTTCTTAAAACTAGTACTTCCATGGAAGCAAATTATGTACTACGTTCAAGGAAAAAAAAAAATTGGTGTTTTTTGTATTTTTTTATGCAAAAAATTTTGGGAAAAAAATTTTCAAAAAATTAAGTATCAGATTCGAGATATCGAGTAAAAACCATACTTTCAAATAAAAGTACTTTCGTGGAAATAAATGAGGTATTACATCCAAATTAAAAAAAAAAAAAGTACCTAGAGCTTTTTTGGTGAAAAACATTTTGAAAAAAAAATTAGTGCTTAATGTCGTGTTGGCTGTGAAATATCACCGGTTACAGTGCGACATACATACATACATACATACATACATACATACACACACACACACACACACACACACACACACACACACACACTTTTTTTAAAAACCGGTTTTTTAGCTTCCTGAGGTCTCAAAACGTGCTTATATGCCAAAATATCGAAAATCAAAATTTCACCTATCACAAAGGTTCCTCTATGAGGAACCAAAAATTCAGGTAGTGTTAGGTGCTCTATGTTTGAGAAAAAATTATTTTTTTTTATATTTAAATTTCTATATAAAAAAATAAATAGATGCTAAAAATTAACATTTGAATAATTAAATCATTTGCATAATTTTGTCAGAAGATTGTAAAATTAAAATCTTTAAAAGATTTAGATAAGTATAAAAATTGTTTCTTTATTTACAAATTTAAAAAGTTATTTCTTTGTGTATATTTCTTTTTCGGATTTTTGTTTGTTCATAAAATTGTTTCTTTTTTGTTACACAAATCAATACTATAATATGTGCACTATCCAAGCGTAGTTACTCCAAAATGTTTATAAGGATTCCCGATGAAACGTCGGGATTTGTTGGAGTCTCACTCATAGTTGACTCATAGCTGCGCGCATATTATTATTATATACAGTATACGTGTATTCGTTACTATATTCTTTCGTGTATGTATGCAGTGGAACCTCCAATAACGACCCCTCTCGTTAAAGACCACCTCCAATAACGACCGCAATTTCAAAAGCCAGTTTGAAATTCCTATTATTTAACATTATAGCGAACCTCTCTATAAAGGCCACTCAAATAAGGACCGCGACCACTGATTTTTAAGCCTTGTTTTGAATTTTACTTGTATTTTCACCTCTCATAGCGACCATTATTTTGAGAAAAAATTTTTTTCACGTTATATTTTAATACTTTTTTATCTTTTCACCGCCCATTTTATTTTTAAATACGCAGATTAAACTAACAATAGCTTTTATTTAGATAATAGATGAAGCTAAAGAAGAACCTTTAATTGCCGATATAAGAACACGCCCAAAAAATTATTCTGAAGCGCTAAATTTAGTCACTCAATTGCAAAATTTTTGTCAAGATAAAAAAGAAACAACTGTTTTATTTCAATTACTTAGCTTAAGAGAAAAACTTGAAAGATCATTTTTACTTAGAACAAAGAACGCTCTGCAATCAAAAATAACTAATTATGTAATTAAAAAATAAAAATAAAGTTCATACATAAATAAATAAAAAATAAAAATAATTTTTTTTTTTAATTTAAAAAAATTAAAAAAAATTTTAAACATAGCTGGCTTATATAATATATATACCAGGCGGTCCTAACTTCGCGTAAAATGTAAAGGAAATTTTTTTTTTTAATTTTACTTGCTATATATATCAGGTTCAAAAAAACCTCCCGTTAACGACCACCTCCAATAGCGACCAATTTTCTCCATGCCACTTTGGTGGTCTTTATTAGAGGTTCCACTGTAATATATTATATTGTTTTGTATAATATATGTATATAGCGATGCATATATTTTTAATGTTTTATAAGCATTATGATTTTTACATTGTTAAAAATAAATTCTTCAAATTGACGAATAATTAGCATTTTCGATAAAAATCATTAATTTACTACTGTTAAATTAGTCATTACGATGAAAAAGTACGGACAATTCATCGCTTTTTTTCTCTCCGTGTATAGCATATTTTTTGAAGTGTTATTAGTTTTTTTGTTAGAACGCAACAACATCTGAATGAAATTGAGCCAAACTGAGAAAACACCACTAGATATCTAGCAATAAATTTTTTACCAAATTTTTTTTTGATTCTTCGAGTTGTTCCGACTAGCGTTTAGTTCCTGATAGCGTTTAAATTTGCTATATCTTCGTTCATTTTTGAACTTTGATCTTTGACTCGGTATTAACTTTCATCTAAATTTTGAAGCTTTTCGATATTACTCTAACCATATCGAGTGCAAACTAAAGCGAAATTTTGTTGCGAGAGACTGTGATTGTTATAGACTGTGCTTAAAAATTTCCACAGTATATGGAACAACTAATTTGAGACCAACAGGAAAATCGATGTGACTGTTGCTGATATGTTAAAGCTAGAAAATCAAAAGCGTAGAACCTGATTTTTTTAACAAAAAAAAAAAAAAAAAAAACGCAAAGCGACAGCTTTATATTTTAAATAACAAATTCTTTTATACTTATTTTAAAAAATTTTTATTTAAAATTATTAATTTTATTTCATTTCAATGAATCTATTTATTGAAAATTGATTGAGATCTAAAGTTGCTCTATTCAACCTTTTTATTCGCCTTCTGATAGGCCGAATTAAAATTAATTGTATTATATTATCGATTCGATATATATATATATATATATATATAAAGTCTCAACTTTGAGACTATATATTTTAATTTCTCCATAAATAGTAAAAATTGAATATTTCAAAAACTACGATAGCTGAGCAGAAAATGGCCTATATCACCCGCAGATTTTTTTTTCTATATTTTGATACTGGTTTTATGTCACTTAGTTTGGTGAATCTTGAGTCATTAGGGTACAGATAAATTATTAAAAATACCATAAAAAATAAAAAAATAAAAAAAAATTTTTTACCAGCTTCATATTTTATAAAATTTTAAAGATACCTCCGTTTTGAATAAAAATTTCAGGGAATACGTAAAAATTAGTGTTAAATCGAATACTATTAAGTGCGATGGAAAATTTTTTCGATAGTTTCGAGATATTTCAATTTTTGTTAAAAAATTTAAAAAATTTATCAAGTTCAAAAATACTAAAAATTAAATATCTCAAAAACTACGATAGCTGAGCAGAAAATCTATACTATGGCCTATGTCCCCCGCAGACTTTTTTTCTTCATTTTGACACTGGTTTCATGCTAATTGGTTCGGCAGTTCTTGCGTGATGAGGGGACAGACAGACAGACAGACAGACAGACAAACAAATAAAGTTTCAAATATATATAGTATTAAGATATATAAAAAATGTTGCTAATTTTTAAAGATACCTCCGTTTTGAACAAAAATTTAACTTAGTACGTATAAATTAGTGCCGAATCAAGTAATGTCAAATTGTATATTAAAATTTTTTCATATTTTTTAGATATTTCACTTTTTATCGAAATTTTTAAAAAATTTTAATTTCTCCATAAATAGTAAAAATTGAATGTAAATATGTAAATAATATTTTATTTTGTTTTACAAAAATTTGATACATAGGTTACATAGATAGTAATAGCGATTTATAACAATTTTAATATAACATAATATAGATAACTTGTTAAAAATAAGTTATATGTGTATAAAAAAGAAAAAATTAAAATTAAAATTCTAAAAGTAAGCAATGTAATAGTAACAGTAATTAATGTGCAGCTAATAATTTAATATTTTAATTAACTTTCTAACAATACGATAAAGTATATCACAGTCATTTCACAGCAATAGAATAGATAACTTTTATTTATTTATAGGTAGCTTTAATACAATTTAATCTTGATAAATAGGCAGATATAACACTCTTATTTGATAATTTTGAATTTTAAAAGGCGTAGTTTTTGAATATCTCAAAAACTACGATAGCTGAGCAGAAAATGGCCTATATCACCCGCAGACTTTTTTTTCTATATTTTTATACCGGTTTCATGTCACTTAGTTTGGTGGATCTTGAGTCATTAGGGTACAGACAAATGATTAAAAATATCATAAAAAATAAAAAAATGAAGAAAAAAATTTTTACCAGCATCAAAAATATTTTATAAAATTTCAAAGATACCTCCATTTTGAATAAAAATTTCAGAGAATACGTAAAAATTAGTGCCGAATCGAATACTACAAAGTGCGATAAAAAATTTTTTCGATAGTTTCGAGATATTTCAATTTTTAAAATATTTAATTTTTATTATTCATTTTTTATAATTTTTAACAAAAATTGAAATACCTCGAGACTATCGAAAAATTTTTTTATCGCACTTCATAGCATTCGATTCGGCACTAATTTTTACGTATTCTCTGAAATTTTTATTCAAAACGGAGGTATCTTCAAAATTTTATAAAATATTTTTGAAGCTGGTAAAAAAATTTTTTTCATTTTTTTAGTCTTTATGGTATTTTTAATCGTTTATATGTAGGTCTGTACGTATATTATAATATAATTTATATTCTATATTTAAAATGTAATTTATGCGTACTAAGTTAAATTTTTATTAAAAACGTACGTTTCTTTAAAATTAAAAAAAAAAATTGATGGAGTTGAAATAATGTTTGGTTTTTAAAAATAATCTATAACTCTAAAGGAGAAATATCATCAGAATTGGTTCCTCGATTTATTCGTGTTTTGATTGGTCACGTCAATTTTATCATGCGCGTGAATTATATTTTTTATTGGGTGCTAGCGGTATAGAATACAAGAAGTTTTCTGTCACATAAGCTCTCGCGCGTTATTTAATTTTTATTACTATTTAATCTTTTAATATAATTATTTATTAATAAAATTTTGTGTATTTTTCATTATAATTAAATACTAGCTGATTGGCCTCGCTACGCTCGGCAGAATGTGACAGTAATTTTGAACATTTAACTATCACACTATCCGTTGATGTCTAAAAATAAAAAATATTGCTGCGCGAAATTAAAATAATTTTTGTTTTTCATTTAAAAATTGTTTAAAAAATTATTTTAATCATAAAATCCTATCCTATATATATTAAAATGAAATAATCGAAAAAATTGATTATTTTTAATATTATTTATCACTAATTTATGAAGAGCTGTATGGACAAAAATACATGAAAGTTGTTTTAAATTAATTTTTAAAGAAATATCCCCGCCGTTTTTTTAATTTTTAAAAAATATTCAAAAGATTTTGAGATATCAAACTCAGAAGTTAGTGGTCGAAAACATAAAAAAATTTCATTTTTTTTCACTAAAACTGATTTTTCTCAAGATCTAAGAGGTCTTTTGAGACGAACTTAAGTTCAGATTAATCCTTGGAAAAAATTCTATCAATGTCCGTTTGTTTTTTTTAATTTGAGCTCTCGGTTCAGAGTGAACCTAAGCTAAGAAGTTTAAATTTAAAAACTCAAAAAGTTGTCATTTTTGCCACTTGATAACTTAAAATGGTTTGTATCAAAATGTAAAAACCAAATTGCTTTATATTTATTAAGCACTTTTCTAAAACCACTTTTTTTTGTTTTTTATTTAATGCGTTCATTAAAGAGAAATAGCAAAAAAAGACTTAAAGTCAAATTTTTTGAATTTTTGGGTTTTTCATGTTTAAGACAGCCGATATCCAATTTCTTATTCCATGAAATTTTTCGAATTTTTTCATATATAAAACACCCGAAAATATAGATTGAAATATTTGAAATATTTTCATGTTGTAGACATGAAATGTTTTAATTTCAATTATTTTTATGCAATAATAGCATTGAAATATTAGTATTGAAATTAGCAGAATATTCCCCACTTAAATGTTTTCAAATATTGACCTCTTTTATAGAAATTTTTTTATTTAATATATTTTTATGCAATGATAGCATTGAAATATTACTATTGAATTTAGCAGAATATTCCCCATTTAGATGTTCTCGAATACTGTCCTTTTTTATAGAAATTTTGTAATTTCAATTGTTTTTATGCAATAATAGCATTGAATAATTAGTATTGAATTTAGTAAAATATACCCCACTTAAATGTTTTCAAATATTGACCTCTTTTATAGAAATGTTTTGTAGTATTTGAATTTAGCAAAATAAACAACACTTTAAATTTTTTTCCCTGTTTTATAGTAAACTTGTAGTTTCAATGTTTTTAAGCATTGATAGCATTGAAATTTTAGTATTGAATTTAGCAAATATGCCCCTCTTAAATGTTTTCGAATACTGTCCTGTTTTATAGAAATGTTGTAATTTCAATTATTTTTATGTAATTATAGCATTGAAATATAAGTATTGAATTAAGCAAAATAAACACCATTTTAAATTTTTTTCTCTGTTTTATAGAAAAGTTGAATTTCAATGTTTTTATGCAATAATAGCATTGAAATATTATTGTTGAATTTAGCAAAATAAACACCACTTAAATGTTTTCGAATATTGTCCTCTTTTATAGAAATTTCTTTATTTCTTTATTATATATAAATAACGGGCTAAAACCCAATACATGCTTTTTTTAAAAATAAATTGTACATATAAAAAACAATTTATACATTGTCATGAAAATTAATTACTCTGATTAAGAAAATTTAACTAACTTGCAATTTTAAAATATTTAATTTTACATTAAATAATATAAGTCCTAAAAATAATATGCATTAATAATCAAATATAATTCGGATACAATAATTAAGATACCATTAGTCTAAATGTCTAATCTTAATTTAATTTTTGCCTATATGACTAGAATAAATGACCATAGCAGGCAACCAAAACCAAGCCAACCCAATAGAGACCAAAGTGAATTACACAAAGTATACTTCTTTTATTAAAATAATAATCATAATGTAAAAAGACTAATTTGAGTCAAAATAATTTAAGCAGAACCTATATACATTAGTTTTAAAACAGTCTTGACCTAATAAATTTTTAAGACTCTGTGGCAAAGAGTTCCACTGCCTTTTTAACCTGAGGTAAGGGGAATGATATAACAAATCACTTTTAGCACTAGCTTCTTTTAAAATTCTAGGTTGGCGTAAATTGTATTCCAGTGATCTAATCTCGAACACGTTCCTCAAATTTTCAGGAAAACATGGATCTGATAATGCCTTATTCATAAACATTACATCATATGCATTATGCAATGATTTGATGGAAGAAATATTAGCTAATTTAGAAATATTTGAGAAATCGTGCTCGAGAGGAGACATTGGAGAATTTGTTTTATATGAAACATAACGAAGACCCTTATGGATGATGCCTTCCAGAAATGTTGTAATTTCAAATGTTTTTATGCAACAATATCATTGAATTATTACTATTGAATTTAGCAAAATATACTCACTTAAATGTTTTTGAATATTGGTCACTTTTATAGAAATGTTATAATTTCAATTGTTTTTATGAAATAATAGCATTCAATTATTAGAATTCAATTTAGCAGAATATGCCCCACTTAAATGTTTTCGAATACTGTCCTGTTTTATAGAAATGTTGTAATTTTAATGGTTTTTATGCAATGATAGCATTGAAATATTAGTATTGAATTTAGCAAAATATACCCTACTTAAATGTTTTCAAATATTGACCTCTTTTATAGAAATTTTTTTATTTAATATATTTTTATGCAATGATAGCATTGAAATATTAGTATTGAATTTAGCAAAATATACCCCACTTAATTGTTTTCAAATATTGACCTCTTTTATAGAAATTTTTTTATTTAATTTATTTTTATGCAATGATAGCATTGAAATATTAGTATTGAATTTAGCAAAATATACCCCACTTAATTGTTTTCAAATATTGACCTCTTTTATAGAAATTTTGTAATGTAAAATATTTTTATGCAATGATAGCATTGAAATATTAGTATTGAATTTAGCAAAATATACCCCACTTCAATGTTTTCAAATATTGACCTCTGTTATAGAAATTTTTTTATTTAATATATTTTTATGCAATGATAGCATTGAAATATTAGTATTGAATTTAGCAAAATATACCCCACTTAATTGTTTTCAAATATTGACCTCTTTTATAGAAATTTTGTAATGTAACTTATATTTATGCAATTATAGCATTGAAATATTAGTATTGAATTTAGCAAAATATACCCCACTTAAATGTTTTCAAATATTGACCTCTTTTATAGAAATTTTTTTATTTAATATATTTTTATGCAATGATAACATTGAAATATTAGTATTGAATTTAGCAGAATATTCCCCATTTAAATGTTCTCGAATACTGTCCTTTTTTATAGAATTTTTGTAATTTCAATTGTTTTTATGCAATAATAGCATTGAATAATTAGTATTAAATTTAGTGAAATATACACCACTTAATTGTTTTCAAATATTGACCTCTTTTATAGAAATTTTGTAATGTAAAATATTTTTAGGCAATGATAGCATTGAAATATTAGTATTGAATTTAGCAAAATATACCCCACTTAAATGTTTTCATTTATTGACCTCTTTTATAGAAATGTTTTGATTTAATATATTTTTATGCAATGATAATCAAAATTTCATTTTAATATATATAGGATCTATTAAATTTGTCTTTATTAAAACTAAAAAAAAATAATTTAATAATTTCTAATAAAAATAAAATAACTAATATATATTTATAATTTGTTGTATTAAATAATTCGTTATAAATGAAGAATAAATATTATTTTTAAAAAATTTGAATGAATGAATGCTATTCTAATATTTATTTACATGTTATTATTAAAATTCTTAGTGGAATAGACCTACTGGGGACACCACTTAAAAAAAATGCACTAGTTGTTTACCTCCAGGGTTGTGTGGAAATAATAACATAATAGTTATTTTTATTTTTTGTTATTTCTATTCATTGTAGATTATAAAATAATCTATATTTTAGCAATCTAATATTTTTTTATAAAAGTCTTATGTCTTATATAAATGTTCTAATTTTAAAACCGAAATAAAGAAATTTTCAATAACAATATTTTATTGCAAAAGTCATATTGATTGTCCAAAATTTTATAAATTTCATAATATTTCATTTCTGTGTTTTAAACACGAAATAAATAAATTTCTTAAAAAAATATTTTATTTCAAAAGTTATATTGATTGTCCAAAAATTTATAAATTTTATAAAATTTCGTTTGTGTGTTTTAAAACCGAAATAAAGAAATTTCTTATAAAAATATTTTATTGCAAAAGTCATATAAAATGTCCAAAACTTTATAAATTTCCTAAAATTTAAATTTAAAACCGAAATAAAGAAATTTTCAATAAAAATAATTGATTGCAAAAGTCATATGGATTGTCCAAAATTTTATAAATTTTATAAAATTTCATTAGTGTGTTTTAAACACGAAATAAATAAATTTTTCAAAAAAATATTTTATTGCAAAAGTCATATTGATTGTCCAAAACTTTATAAATTTCATAATATTTCATTTCTGTGTTTTAAACACGAAATAAATAAATTTCTTAAAAAAATATTTTATTGCAAAAGTCATATTGATTGTCCAAAACTTTATAAATTTCATAATATTTCATTTCTGTGATTTAAACACGAAATAAATAAATTTCTTAAAAAAATATTTTATTGCAAAAGTTATATTGATTGTCCAAAATTTTATAAATTTTATAAAATTTCATTTATGTGTTTTAAAACCGAAATAAATAAATTTCTTATAAAAATATTTTATTGCAAAACTCATATGGATTGTCCAACATTTTATAAATTTTATAAAATTTCATTTGTGTGTTTTAAAACCGAAATAAAGAAATTTTCAATAAAAATAATTTATTGCAAAAGTCATACTGATTGTCCGAAACTTTATAAATTTCATATATCATTTCTGTGTTTTAAACACGAAATAAATAAATTTATTAAAAAAATATTTTATTGCAAAAGTCATATTGTTTGTCCTAAACTTTATAAATTTCCTATAATTTCATTTGTGTGTTTTAAAACCGAAATAAATAAATTTCTTATAAAAATATTTTATTGCAAAACTCATATGGATTGTCCAAAATTTTATTAATTTTATAAAATTTCATTTCTGTGTTTTAAACTCGAAATAATAAAAATTAAAAAAAAAAATATTTTATTGCAAAAGTTATATGGATTGTAAGAAATTTAAAAATTAAAAAATTAAATAATTAAAAAATTTAAGAATTAAGAAATTTCATAAAATTTCATTCGTTTGTCTTAAACATGAAAAAATAAAAATTTCAAAAAAAAATCTTTTATTGCAAAAGTCATATTGATTGTTCACAGCTTGATAAAAGTAGAAATTTTTTAATATATATTTTTTGTTATATAAAATAATATAATAATATATATATTTTGTCTCAGATATTAATTTTTTAAAAGATAAATTTTTCTGTAATTTAACGTAAATTGGTTTTCTAGAGATTTCTCTCTAATGAAAGGGTTAAATTAAAAACCAAAAAAACTTGTTTTAAATAACGCACTAACAAATACATAGAACTTTAGTTTGATCGTTTTGGTGATATAGATTTTGAGTTACACACTGATTAGGGTGACAACTTTTTTAAATTATTTCATTTTAATATATATGAGTGATTCTTAGTGAATTCAGCAAAAGTTTCCAGGTCGGGTCGCTGAAACCGGCTAAAAACTTTTTTTTGCTAATTACCTATCCAAAATGGACTATGTCCCCAAATTTTAGCCCTTAATATTGAAAACTAAGCTCAGGGCGAATTTCTAAAAAAAAAAGACGTTTTCATCTTTCCTCAGCCACCCATTCTTCTTTTATGTGCCATTCCTTCTGGAAATCATTAAAAATAATGAAAAAAGAGATACTATAGTAAAATTTCCTTAGGAATCCAGTCATGCCATTAGTTTTTGAAAATTCCTACACGGGGAGCCAGAAAATCGATAAATTCACAGGGTATATTACGGAAACTACAGAAAAATTGTATATCCGAATTTTTTATTCAGCTTCTCAGGAAAAGCGTGTTTTTATATATATTTTCGGATGCCATATCAACCTAGATGCGATCGAACTTCCTAGACCCTAAAATAACCGAAAAATCGTGACTTTTCCTCAATTTTTCTCATTTTTTAGCAGTTTTTTTGTATTTTCCCGCTCTAAATGACTTCGAACGATTTAAACAAAGTAAGATTCGGATTCCCAGGGAAATTTTACATATTTTTTTTATTTAAATCATTTTTAGGCTTCGATGTAAACGAGCTCACACCAAATGCCTTAAATATAGAATGTTGATTTTTATCGTTTTTTAGCAGTTTTTTTGAATTTTCCCGCTCTAAATGACTCCGAACAATTTAAACAAGGTGAGATTCGGATTCCCAGGGAAATTTTACATATTTTTTTTATTTAAATAATTTTTAGGCTTTGATGTAAACGAGCTCACACCAATTGCCTTAAATACAAAATTTTGATTTTTATCGTTTTTTAGCAGTATTTTGGAATTTTGCCGTACTACATGACCCTGTATGATTTAATTAATGTCAAATTCGGGTTTCCAGTAAAATTTTAAACTTTTTCTATACTTTAATAATTTTTTGGCTTTAGTGTAAAAGAGTTCATAGAAAATTCTATAAATTTAAATTATTTTTTAGCTCTATATTGGTCACTAGGTAGAATTCGGAGTTACATTCTATAAAATATAGCTATTCTTTAGAGAAAAAAAAATTTTTAAATAATAATGAATGAAATACATATTTTGATAATCTTTAAAAGAATGAGTTTTTTAATAAGAAGAAAATTATTCTATTAAAAAAATTTTTATTGATATTTACATAATATTTAGCTTACAATAATGTATTCAGAAAATATTTTTATAATTTAGATAATTTATTCACAAATAGAATCCAAATTCTTTAGATATTGAGTGTATTTGGAATGAGTATGCCCTAATTTTATTTTTATTTTATCATTTTCATTTTCATTTATACAATGTAGTTTGATACATTTTATAAAATTTCATTAAAGCCTACTTTAACACGGGTCGCAGTACCAGGCCATTTGTAGATATTTTTTGAAAAACTTTGTAATACAGATATTTCAGCTATTAATTCATCTTCAATTATATCTGTAATAAAACCTACCGCCCAAGTATTTGAGATTACGAAAGAGACATAAGTATTTGCTGACCATTTATAAGCTATTTTTTTCAACAAATTAAATTTTAAGGAATAACTTTCATCTGAACTTAAATATTTACAGCCAATTATTGTATTTGATAATGGAGTAAAGTCGTGATAATTTCGTGTTTCTGGAATGGTATGCGCAATGGATGATGTTGTGTCACGTGCCAGGCTTAACTCCTCTCTGCTTATTATTATTGTTTTTATTGTAGGTAAATGATGTTCACAAAATTCATGAATGCGGCTTACATTCATTATTTGATTATCAAATTTACGACGTAAACTTTCTATGCTTGTATCTGTTTTTATCGTAAATCCAATGATATCACAAGTTGATTTACCGTGAGAAGTTGCAAAAAATATCCACTCAGCATCAATACCAAAATTCTTTTTATGTTGACATAAATTGTATAGGTTGGAATAATTTTTGTATTGTCCCGGACAACCATCGCTAACATACTTAATTTTCTTAATTTGAGGCATGTTTTCTTTTATGTACCTTACAATATATTTTTGTAAAACCTTAACTGCTACTACGCACAGTGTGCTGATTCAATCAAAAATCTGCTGACTTCTTAGAATTTAATTTTTTCACCCATTTATTTTTTTAAATCCTTCGGATACTATCCTACTTTTATGGAAACCTGCTACTTTTTAAAAATTTTCACTTTTTGAATCAGGAAAAAGGCAACGGTGTATATAAACAAGGTTTTTTTAATTGCAAATAAACTTAGTAACCCTGTGAATACAATTTTTGCGTATACACTAATGTATTAAGGGTGAATTTAAATTGTAAAAATTTGAAAAAGTAGCAGGTTTCCATAAGAGTAGGATAGTATACGAAGGATTTAAAAAAATTAATGGGTGAAAAAATAAATTTTTACGGAGTCAGTAGATTTTTGATTGATTCGGCACACTGTGCTACGTCATGTTTACAATTTACGTAGCTTATTGTTTTAATGAATAATATGAATACAATAAAAAAAGTATCTTATTTATTTACTAATAAATCTTGTAAACATTGACGATTGCCACGCCACATAGCTTTAAATTTTTTATATACAATGTTTATTATTTTTAGCGCTAAATTTAAATTATTTAAAATTTTTTTCGGAAATAAGATTATTAGTAATTTACATCTTTAATAATATAATATTTATAAATAAATCTTATTAGGAACCTTAAACAGAAAAAGTACACACAAAACTGCTAAAAAACGATAAAAATCAAAATTTTGTATTTAAGGCATTTGGTGTGAGCTCGTTTACATCAAAGCCTAAAAATGATTAAAATAAAGAAAATATGTAAAATTTCCCTGTGAAGCCGAATCTCACCTTGTTTAAATCGTTCGGAGTCATTTAGAGCGGGAAAATTCAAAAAAACTGCTAAAAAACGTTAAAAATCAAAATTTTGTATTTAAGGCATTTGGTGTGAGCTCGTTTACATCGAAGCCTAAAAATTATTTAAATAAAGAAAATATGTAAAATTTCCCTGGAAATCCGAATCTTACCTTGTTTAAATAGTTCGGGGTCATTTAGAACGGGAAAATTCAAAAAAACTGCTAAAAAATGAGAAAAATTGAGGAAAATTCACGATTTTTCGGTTATTTTAGGGTCTAGTAAGTTCGATCGCATCTAGGTTGATATGGCATCCGAAAATATATATAAAAACACGCTTTTCCTGAGAAGCTGAATAAAAAATTCGTAGTTTTCTGTAGTTTCCGTAATGTACCCTGTGAATTTATCGATTTTCTGGCTCCCCGTGTTGGAATTTTCAAAAACTAATGGCATCACTGGATGCCTGAGGAAATTTTACTATAGTACCTGTTTTTTCATTATTTTTAATGATTTCCAGAAGGAATGGCACATAAAAGAAGAATGGGTGGCTGAGGAAAGATGAAAACGTCTTTTTTTTCAAAAATTCACCCTGGGCTAAGTTTTCAATATTAAGGGCTACAATTTGGGGACATTGTCCAATTTGGATAGGTAATTGGCAAAAAAAAGTTTTTAGCCGGTTTCAGCGACCGAACCTGGAAACTTTTGCTGAATTCACTAAGAATCACTCATATAGGATAAATAAGAAATATAATATTTTTCTCATTTTATAATTAGTCTTGTCGCCAGCAATGTTATTTAATGCCATAAAATCTTAAAATAGCATAAAAGTTCCATGGAAAAAAATGGGTGGTATTTATGTTTTTTGACCCGCTAAACATAAATACCACCCATTTTTTTCCATGGAACTTTTATGCAATTTTATGGCATTAAATAGCATTGCTGGCGACAGGACTATATACAATCTTCTAAAAATTTCGTCTTAAGATCTTAATGGATTCATTTTTGCTCTGCAGTATCTGCCGCGCGCTGTATAAAAAATTTGTAAAATAATTTTAAATATTAATTTTTTAATTTATTATTATAAACTGTCAATTTTAGTAAAAAATGTTTAAACTATAATACAAAATTACATCTGTAGGTGCGACATATAATATATGAAAACTGATTCGAGATTTCGTCATCCTATTATTAAATTTCGCTGTCCAGGACAAGAGAAAAATTAATCTCGAGGGATGATAAAGGTTCAGCCCGAGGTTCGTAGCACCGAGGGACAGTAATCAATATTTGCATTCAGATACGATATATTTTTTCTTGAAATAATTTTTTAAAATAAAAATAATATTGGTTTTTATTTATGATAATATATGAAAACTTATTGGAGTATTGCGTCATCCGATTGTAAAATTTTGCCGTCCAGGACAAAAGAAACATTTATTTCGAGGCATAGCAATTAGTATTTGAATTCAGATGCGATATTAAATATTTTTTTCTTGAGATAAATTTCTATCTCTAAAAAACTCATGTGACATAATTTTTCGTCTAATTTATTCGTGATTGGTTGCGCTGATTCGTTCATTATTTATTTCGTTAGTTCTAATTTTTATTATCTTTTAAAATACTTAATTATTAATAAAATTTTGTGTAAAAAATACGGAAGTAAAAAGTACAATAATTATTTTTTTATGCAATCTCCTAAAAATTTCGTCATCTTTTTCTATTTGGTCGTTTCATTGGTGTTAACGGCGTGCTGTATACAAATTTGTAGATAAATGTAAATATTAATTTTTTAATTTATAATAATATAAATTGTAAAAATAATTATAAATTTTAATGAAAAATGTTTAAACTAATAGAAAATTAATTATATTTGTACATGCAACACATAACATATGAAAATTATTTCGAGTATTTCGTCATCCTTTTAAAAAATTTCGCCGTTCACAACAAAAGAAAAATTTATTTTGAGGGATGAAAAGGGTTCTGGCCCGAGGTGCGTAGCACCGAGGGACAGTAATGCAATATTTTTTTCTTTAGCTAAATTTTGAAAATAAAAATAATAATGTTTTCTTAATATCATGGAAAAAGTTCATTATTTGAAATTGATATCTCACTCTAAAATTATTTTTATTTCGATTAAATATGAAATATGATCTGAGGGGGTTGGCGCGCTTCAGGGCGCAGGTGGCTTGCCCCCTAGTTATAATATAAAATTTGGATTTTAAATTCATATCTATCTATCTATCTATCTATCTATCTATCTATATCTTAATATCTTAATATACTATATATATTTGAAAATTTATTTGTTTGTTTGTCTGTTTGTGCGTTTGTACCCTAATGACGCAAGAACCGCCGAACCTATTGGCATCAAACCGGTGTCAAAATAAAGAAAAAAAGTCTGCGGGTGACATAGGCCATAGATTTTCTGCTCAGCTATCGTATTTTTTGAGATATTTAATTTTTATTATGATGGATAAATGATGGATTTGGTGATGGAGATGATTGACTTATTAAATACACATAGTATATATTATGTAATACTATTTATTAAGACGACGCTCGTTGCTTGGCGTCTCAACGAACACTAAAGATAAAAAGGGAGAATATATACAAAAAAGGAAGGGGAGATCTCCTACACACACATACCATATAATACATTATAATACATACATTTACACAACATTTCCACCCACCACAATTTTACTAATAAAATTGTAAATAAAGAATGAATATAAAAAATAATTGTGGTAAATGAAAAATACAAATTTGACTCGAATATTTTTGCAATATGCTAAATGGCTACATAAATTAAAAAATAATTTAAAAATTTAAACAGTTTAATTACAATTGATAAAAAGTTTTCAATTTAAATGCTAATCTGATTCTGAGTTTCACTAATTCCATTAGACCGGCATGAAATCCGTAGACATCAATGGTTTGTAAGACCATTGAAGGCCCAGATCGAATTACACAGTCAATAATGACACTTATCTTTTATTTTATAATTTTAGCTATGTACTACAGAGAAGTATCATTATAGCATATTAACAAGTTTCATAAAGTTCAGCAAGTAGAACTAAAAATAATATAAAAATATAAAAATATAAAAATTTTGCTTAAAGTAGTTCGGAAAGTCAATTTAGACACTCTCCCTATCCTCAAAAAAAGGTGAGAGTAATAAGGTAGTTTGAGTAAAATTCTCGAATTTAATACTCGCGCGCACAAATAAATAAAGCTTAAGCATGATAACTTAGCTTTCAAGCAAAGTTATAACAAAATTTCTATATAGCGGTTTGAGACCCAGTTTAAAAATTTTGTTGAGATTAGTTCTGCAAGTAGAACTCCAAGCATTCCCTTTTCCTCGCAAATTGAAAAGGAACATGTGAACAAAAGTTTTTTTAAACTGTGGTTTAAGCAATATGTTAGAGCAATTTAACAAATTAGGGGTAATGGAGCAAGAATTATTTTTATAAAGTTAAAAATACAGTAATTTTCACCACCCACCTTGCCAAATTTGCTCATACAAAGTTATATCAAAATTAGCAAATCAATTGAAAATCCATGTTTCTACAACTACTATTCAGATCTCCCTCCTTACAGAAAAAGTAAGTAAATTTACAATTACACTATCTATAAGAAATTTTACAATTCCAGATTAAAGAAGTGAGATATAAACAATAATTACAAAATTAATAGCAAAATTTGAGGCTAAACATTTTTTGAATTCTAAATTTTGTAGTGTTTTAAATTTACATAAATTTGTTTTTAATCAAGTGAATTTAAAAAAAATAAAACCAATGGAAAAAAATGGAAAAATAAAAAAAGTTACAAGTTATAAAATGATAGCCAATTAAATATAAATAAATTATCTTAATTAATTTTAATTAATTGAACATGAAGAGTTCTTGAGTATACTTAATCATAAGATTATATCATATTCTACAGAACAACATTTGACAAAACGCGTACAAATACAATAAATAATGAATTGATGCAAGTTTAACAGAGACTGATTGCCTAATTTCAAGTTTTACTATCATGACTAGACCAGCAGGATATCTGTAGATTCAAGATTTAATAATTATTCTAATAGAAATAATTCTATCACTGATATCACTACTGCACTAGCAATAATGAATTCACATCATGAATAATTGAAAAATAAAATTAAATAAATGTAGTTTTTGTTTTGAGTCTAAAGCAGTTAAATAATAACTTATTGAGAATCCTGCTGATTTAATTCTTCTTTTATTATGTCTAGAATGAGATCATAACATTGTTTTATGCAATTTTTCAAACAAGTAATAATAAGAGAGTATAATAACTTAACAACTTTATATCATTTCTGCTATTAGAGATGATATACAATTTCTCATACACAGAAAATATATTGAAAGTGAGTTTATATCTTAAATCAGCAAGGATTTTGCACAAATTTTACAAATGAAGTACTTTAACAAAGCAGGTGCTATATTAATAGAATAATTAATTAGTAATAATCACAATTGCCACCCACACTGCTAAATCCACTCTAATGAATTGATAAAACTGATAATAATCTAACTTAAATATATTAGTTGAAAATAATACAAACTTCAAGTAATTTATAAAATACAAATATACACCCTCTTCCCCCACAAAAATTATAAGCAAGTTAACATACAAAATTTAATTTAAAAAACTGTAATAATAATTCTCCATCGTTTATACTCTTAATATTTTTATAACGAAATCGAAGCAATTACGCTGCTCGCGACCACTAGTTTGTTCAAATCATCCGAAATCTCACTGTCATTTACGAACAGTTTTTTTTCACCTCCGCCCATTTTATCCCCAGAAAAAAAGTCTAGAGAATTTGTTCCAACATAAATTTGTTACTAAAAATCATTTTCGAATACGCCCATGATATTATAATTATCGCGCCCTCTATTAAAAACCGATCATTCATTTGATTTGGTTCTCACGCTTTGCTCAGAGGGCAATGACCAAGTGAAAAGTTAGTAGAGTTCGTTAAAAAAAGAGTTCGTTACTAGTTCTTCTGTTTTCAAACAATCGAGTTGATGTCAAGCAAACAAAATTTTTAATAAATTATTATTTTATTTCTAATAATTATTATTATAATTATAATAATTTAAAAATAAATTTACATTTATTTAAATATTAATTTATTTAATTTAATTTATTAAATAAAAAAAATTAAGTCAAGATGTCTGATTTAGATGAAACACCAGATTTCACATGTAACGAGGCTGTGGATACGTTTCTTCTTGGACAGGGTGCTGTGTAAGTTTTATTTCCATTTTAATTTTATCTATTTATTCTCCTTTCTTTTACATTTCTTTCTCTCTCAAATACTTTTTATTTATAAATTTTGTTTTTATTAAAAAATTTCATTTTTATTTTATCATAATTTAATTTTTCTTTTCTTTTCAATTTTTATAATGTATTTATTATAATAAAAGAATTGGGACTAAATATGATATGAATTTTATTTGATATTTTGATATTTGATATTTTATTTATTGTATAAATATACAAAGGCAGAAAATCACACAGTTTATATCATTTATATATACAGAACGTAAAATAAAATTAAAAGCAAGACAATATAAAATTACATAATTAGTTAAATTTAATATAAGCTAGATTTACAGTATATAGTTCATTAACGTCATACTAAAGTCAAATACGTCGGTAAAATTTTTAAAAATGTACTTTTACTTTTCTACGCTTTAGAAAATAAAAAAAAATTATTTCAGGCTTTAAAGTATAATTTTTGCAAGGGAATGAATCAATATGAAGTTACAAATGTTATTAGGAACGAAATAACTACATTTTACAAATTTAAAACTCAGTCGGTAATCCTATGTTAAAAACATAGAGGTTAAGGATGATCTTAATTAGATACTTCATTAATTTTACAGGTTATGTAGATATTTGTATATATTATTATTATTATTATTATTATTCTCTTTATTTGCCTGGCAAAATATGGTACACTCTTTTACATATAAGTAGTAAATCAATTAAAATATAATATATACAATACAAAATAAATAAATAGAAAATATAATTTATAGTTTATAAAAAATAAAGTATTTGGTAAATATATCAATAGCACAAAGCATTAAACTTAATAAGTCAGAATATTCCGTCAATAAAATAATATAAAATTGGATGATTTGTGTTAAATATCATCGGTCTTGTATAAATAATGCCTTATACTTCTCTTAAACCGTGAATATGAATGAATGTCACGTATGCAGGGAGGGATGTTATTCCAGAAGTGGGCATATTTGATTTGGAATGAATTAATACCCCAGTCAGTTATTATGTCAGAGGGGATCTTTAAATCCTTACGAGGACCGCGTTGAGGCTTGTCCGATTTATAGGGCTCAAATAGTGACAAAAGGAATGGCGGCTCCTTCATGCGGACGAGTCTGTACATCACTAAGGATGCAAAATAGTCTGTGCGAGTGTCATAACGCATCCAATTTAATCTTCTTCTGAAAGGCGTGATATGCTCCTTCTTGCGTAGGCCAAATATGTACCGTATGCCTACATTTGAAAGTCTCTGCAATTGCGCACGTAGACCATTGGAGGCATCTGAATAGACAACGTTGCAATAGTCTAGATGAGGAACCACAAGAGACTCTATTAGGCGCTTACGTAATGATTGTGAGGTACAGGGCTTGATGATTTTAAGACCGTAAAGTATTCTATTTACCCTTTTGGTTATTTGATTTATATGAGGAGACCATGAAAGCGTGCTATCCAGAATGACTCCCAAATTGGAAACTTGATCAACAAAAGGAATAGTATCACCATCAGAGTTGACCGAGATCGTAGGGATATTTAAGTTCTTAAATAATTTTAATGTATGAGAGGAGCCGAAAACTATTGCTTGGGTTTTTTTGGTGTTTAATGCCAAGCCATTTGTGTCTGCCCATGATGCTACAATCTTAGCAGAATCAGAGAGCATTATGATTCCTTGTTCAATTGAATGAGCAGGCACCTGAACATAGATCTGAAGATCGTCAGCATACAGTAATCTGTACGTGTTACAAGTATCCAGATGATTCTTGAGGTCATTCATGTAGACACAAAACAAAAGAGGCCCCAGAACAGAGCCCTGAGGTACTCCAATGTTTATGCCACGATAATCAGAAGTATTGTCTTTGGATGTTACGCATATCGAACGACCGTAAAGATATGACCAAAGCCAGGTTAAAGATGACTTAGAAAATCCAATGGCCTGTAGTTTTCTTAGTAGTTTCGAAGGGGAAACATTGTCAAAGGCCTTCGAGAAGTCAAATGATAGTAACAGAGTAGCCAACCTCTTTTCCTTACCCATACGTATATCATCCGTGAGCTTAATTAAGGCTGTTTGGGTAGAATGATGTTTACGGAAGCCAGTTTGATACATATCTAAAATTTTATGTTTGGTCAAGAAGTTGGTTATCTGATCATGAGCAAGCTTCTCAAGGACCTTTGACAAAAAGCACAATAGTGCAATAGGACGAAAATCAGAGGGAGAGGATGGTATAGCCACTTTTTTAAGCGCTGTAATACGCGATTTTTTCCAATCTTCAGGAAAAATACCTTGTGAAAGTGAGGCATTAAAAAGTTTGCTTAAATACGGAGCAATCGTAGGCAATGCCTTTGCAATAATGCTTTGAGGTATACCATCCTCACCCTTTGCTTGGGACTTAAAATGAGAAACAGCCAGGATGACGTCATTAATAGATACTTCTTTGAATGAAAAGCCATCAAGAGAAGCACCATCAATGATATCACGAGAAATAGAGGGATCTTCAGTGGCAGAAATTGAAATATTTGAAAAATGTACATTAATCTCTTCGGGCGAGAACCCATGAAGAGCATCATTTACTTTAGGAATTAAACCCAGACCCCTCATTTCTTTCCAAAAGTTTTTATTGGCATCTAGTGCACTACAAATTCGATTATGCATGTAGGCACAACGAGCCATCTCTGACTGTTCCTCAAAAGTATTTGCGAGAATTAAAAATTCATTTAATAAGTCACGAGAGCCAGTCCTTTGGTATCGTCTATTAGTAGAATCACGTTTAGATTTTAGTAGTCGAAGATCACTATTTAGCCAAGGATATTTGACTTTTCCCGGCTTGATTGATTTGTCAGGTGCGAGTACGTCAATAGAGCTACGAATATTATTGGTTAGAGCAGAAAGACCTTGCTCAATGTCAAAATTATTTGCTGGAGAAGAAAAGACAGTCCAATCTAGACCACGTAAATGTGAGTTTAAGTTACGTTGTAGTATACTATTAATAGCCTTGTATTTAACAGGGGTCTCTGGCGGATCATGAAAAAAAATGTCAATAGTAGCTGAAATAATATGATGATGATTAGAGAAATTAGGGAGAAAACATTCCAGGCTAATAATATTGTCACAATCATCAACAAATATGCAGTCAATCCACGTTTTCTTGTTATCTGTATGGTGAGATGCACCAGTATCAACCAATTTGAGTGATAGTTCATTGATAAGACCGTTCACAAAGCGCGTATCAGAATTGTTTGGATCGAGCATGTCAGAGTTAAAGTCTCCCATAAGTACCTTATGACTAAAGTCAGGGCAGTATGTACGAAGAGCGCTGATGAATTTATGATCTGACCTAATATTGACATCAGGAGGGCGATAAATAAGAGCAATTAAGGTGGGCGTGGAGTTTCCTTCCCAAACAGAACAAAAAAGGTATTCCGTTATCAAGGGCTTACCAACCTGTTCCGTTTTGGAAGTACATAGGATTTTAGCCTTTAGGTTTTCCTTGATATAAAGAGTAAGGCCACCACCATGAGTATTGCGGTCTTGACGTAAGGAACTATAACCAGGAATGTTAATAACTGCATCATCGACTACTGATCCTAATCTCGTTTCAGCTATACCAAAAATATGGTAAGAATTATCGTCAATTAAAAATTTGCGTACTTGCCAGACATGCTTTTTCAGAGACGTAGCATTTAAAAATCCGACCTTAAGGGCAAGTTTACTCGGTTTTGTGATGTTACTACAACCAGCTAGTCATTTAGGATCATGAGGTCTCCTTTCAGTAGAACTGTGAGGTGAGTCAAAATACTGTGGGATGCCAAGTGAACGATGTATGAGATTTAAGTCAGAAATTGACTTAACTGCATGAGACTTCATTTTATCCCGCCACCTAACCAGGAAACTGCCATTGCTATGCCAGACAAAGCTGAAACCTAAACTTTTTGCTGTTTCTTTGATTGATATGTATTGCAAACGATCCGAGGAGGATAAGACTTCATTGATAAAAATTTTTGTATCAGGCAGAGCAAGGGCAGTTTCCGAGTTTAATGAGGTCAGGCTAATATCTTTTGTTGTAAAGTAATTATGTGATCTTTTGGCACGCATTACCGATTGAACTAGATCATTACTTTTCAGGGTAATGATAAAGGAAGGGAAACTTGTAGTAGTGTATTGGTCAGCGGAATTTAACTTTGGCTGAACAAAACGAACACGGCAAATGTCTGACGAATTGAGAGAAGGGACAAGAGCTTTTAAAATAGAGAAAGCTATACTATCTAAATTTACATCACTGTGTATTTTCATGAATCCCGGAATGAATAACTCTCTTCTCTCAATAGGACAGTCATGTGACGTATTACGCTTTGTAGGTGAAGGGAAGTGTATTCTACTAGTAGGCTTCTTATTTTGCCTAGTATCAGAAATGAAGTTATGGTTTATTTGAATACTTGTTGCATCATTGTTATTGACAAAACTAGGCAAATTACTATTAAAATTAAAATTATCATGCTTTGTGCTATCAAGATTACAATTAAAATTATCTATGTTATTATCACAAATGTTATTACTTAAATATAAATTTTTATTATGGTTAACATTAAAGTTAAGATTATTATTATTATTATAAAGAGTGTTAGTTTTATTATTATTATTATTATAGAGTTTTTTAATACTGTTGTCAGGCATTCTGTTGTCAATACTGCTATTGGAGTCTGTAGATCGTGGAAAGTCTGATGATGTCTCTGATGATGGAGTCGAATGATAACTCTGTATGCTATAGATGAGCTCAGTTAAACGTTGATTTTCCTGTTTTAAGAGATTGATGGTGGTAATATTATTCGAGCATATGATCTTGATTTCATCTAAAGAGCTATTAATTTTGTCAATCTGATTCTGAAGGTCAATATGAGATGGAATGGAGCATGTATTATTAGTACATTTTTTGTTAACAGCGGAAGGAGAACTGCTACTCCCAAGAGTCCGCCTAGTGCTATGCTGAGTATTGATAGAAGGAGTGGTCTTATGAGAGGCGGAGCCACGCCCACTGAGAATATTGTTTAACTGACCACTGCGTCGAGCTGAGTTGGTGAGAGTGGGAGCATTCAATGACTTGCGTTTTACCTTGCAAGTAGTGCAAAGATACTTTGCAGTGATGTTATTTTTATGTGAACAGCTGTTGCTTGAATGTACATTTTGATCACATGTAATACATGTTACTAGAGGATTTCCTTTCTTTCCCTTAAATTTGCATACACTGCATAGTTTGTAATTGCGTTCTTTGTTTGTGTTAACGTTGGCATTGCTGTTGTTGAGCGACATCTTTTATCAGTGAATGGAATAAATAGGCTGTGGCTCTGATGGTAAATAATGTGTATTATTCCGCCAAAACAAAAAAAGATGACGCCAAGTAAAATATATGTCTTAAATAGAGCAAAATGCACCAAAATGACACATAACTAATGCAGCTGCACTTCTATTTAAGTTGCACTTCAGATCACAGTAAATAAATATGCGCGGCATACGTAAGAGATGTTTTAAGTAAAGCTGGTAATACTAATAATATTGCGACGGTAGGTTAGAATTATTGCACTGAAATATCTTGAGATAACTTAATAAATAATGAACTTAAACTTGAAACTATTTAATATAAAGATGACTAGTAAATTAAATGACTATTTAAAAGTAATAGTAACTTAAACTTAATACTTATTACTAATTAATTTGGCAAAATTAGCAGAGTAATACTTTTACGTTACTAACCAAACCGCCGCGCACGCGCTATCCTCTCATATATATATATAGATACACTAGCGATTTGGCCCGGCTACGCCCGGGTAATACTGGAATAGTTTTTTAGAAGAGCATTATTAAAATTTCATTTGAATTATTCCAATACGTTAGCTTATGGTAAAATCAAAGCAAGAAAAATTTGGTTAAAAGAAATAGGTTAATAGAAATCGTTAATTTTTAATAGTTTTTCTCTTGCACTCAAAAGGTGAATTGTTTTCAATCTCTCCCAATGATATGTGATCATGAAACCTGTTCTTGGGGAAGGGGTATCCTGGAAATCTGATACTCAAGGGGTGATCAAAGTGTCCGATTTAAGTAGGTGGGTCAAGTGGTACTTAGAATAATTTTGATTAAGGAACTTAGAATAATCCGGGTTTATGTAATTAGAATATAGTTGACGTTTAGAATAATAATTATAAAAATAACGAATTGTATTGTAATGTTCAGTAACATTCGAATTATACCTAGCACTCAGCTGTAAAGTGAACATGCTGCAAGTAAACATGCTCTATTCATTTAAATTTAGTTTACAAAAACCAGTTATAAGATTTTACTGACTATACTTTAATTAATTGGGATTTTTCCATATAATATTTAATCACCTATAATGTAATTTATCAATCTTTCCCGATGCTAAGTGAGCTTTTATTGACAACAGAAAATATTTGTTCAATTGGGATTCCTCCGTATTATATATAATAACTTATAAATATATATATAAATATATGAATTTAAAATCTAAATTTTATGCTAAAAAATATATGTAACTCTGGAAACATCTAACTGATTTACTTGAATATTTAGGTGGACACGTAAAAAATAATTCTAAATCATACAAAAACTTTTCTGATTACAAAAAAATTCCAAGTTTTTAAGTTAATTACGATTTTTTTGAAAATTCACAAAAACATCAAAAATGATCATTTTTTTGAAAAAACGTTTTTTTGGCGATAAAAATTTTCTTTCTTCACATCAATCCTGTATAACCTATGACACTCCTGCAATTTTTCCTCGTTTTTTGCCACAAACCGTGTCTCTCTAGTTAGGCGTGATTATCAAACTAAAAAAATTCTCTAACGCCATATATATACTAGCAAAAGTTGGAAGAAGGGCTCTGCCCCCCCCCCCTGTATCACATTTACTTCTGCTTGTGTTGCTTCAAAAAATCATTTTTCATTGCAAATTTATAATTATGCAAACACATTCAGATTTTTCAAATGAGACTCAGTCCTTCCTGTTCACATTTACTTCAATATTTTTTTGTTGCTTAAAAAAATCGTGTTTCACTACAAATTTATAATTATGCAAACACATTCAAACTATTCAGAGCAGCGTAGTTGAAACATTAATGAAAAATTATAGTTTCTGATTGATTCTCTAGTTATAATATTTTATTATTATGAATATTTATTTGCCAACTACAAAATATTTTAACACACTGAATTGTCAATTGTTTACAGAAAGTTAATATAATTTACAATATATATAAAATTTTATGTGTACTTAAAACTAAAATTAAAGTTAAATAAAAGAAAAATTTACATTAAATTGATTAATTAATACTGAATGGTTTTAATCTATACATAGAATTAAATAAAATAAGAAAAATTTACAATAATACTGAATATTAATCAAAGGTGAAATGTAAATTGTTAACAGTAAATAGTTAACTAGGTAAATAGTAGATATCAATAATACATAGTCAATTACAAAATATTCTCTAATTTATGAAAGTAAAGTCTGATACTCTTTTTGAAGCGAGAATAGGATGGTAAATCCCTTATACAGGGAGGAATCGAATTCCATAGATTCGCGTACTTTATTTGAAAAGAGTATAGACCCCAGTCAGTCGGTGCTAGATTAACCTTAAGATCTTTACGGGGGCCTCTAGTGGGTTTGTCCGATTTATATGGTTCAAATAATGTGCACAATAGAGGTGGTTCCCTCATACGCACAATTCTGTACATGATAACGGATGCAAAGTAGTCAGTTCTTGTTTTGTTAAGCATCCAACCAAGACGCTTTCTATATGGAGTAATGTGTTCTTGTCGTCTCAAACCAAAAATGTACCTAATACCCGAATTAGTGAGTCTCTGTAATTGCCCATTCAGTTCCTTAGAAATATCAGAATAAACTGCAGAGCAGTAATCCAAATGGGGAATCACAAGTGACTCAATAAGGCGCTTACGAAGTGCTTCAGAGGTACAAGATCTGATTAGCCTAAGGCCATACAATATACTATTTACTTTTTTGGTAACTTTTATTACTTGCGGACGCCAGGACAAGCAAGAGTCTAGGATGACACCAAGACTGACAACCTCATCTACAAAGGGAACACAAGCACCACTATCATTAATAGTAATTTTAGAAATATTTAATTTCTTAAAAGAATTAACTGTGGTAGGAGAACCAAAAACAATTGCTTGTGTTTTCTTTGTGTTTATAGATAAATTATTTGCTTCAGCCCATGCCGACACTGTTATGGCACGCTCCGAAAGGTAAGCAATACCTTGTTCAATCTGGTCAGTAGGTACCTGGACATATATCTGTAGATCATCCGCGTATAATAGTCTAAAAGTTATGTCATCACTTAAGTGGTCTTTAAGATCATTCATATAAATACAAAAGAGGAGTGGCCCAAGAACGGATCCCTGAGGCACTCCAATATTTGTATCGCGGTAAGTTGATGTTATAGATTTTGATGACACACACATTGATCGTCCACAGAGGTATGACCAGAGCCAAGATAGTGATGATCTCGAAAATCCAATATCCCTAAGTTTTTTAAGAAGTTTAGATGGTGAAACATTATCAAAGGCCTTTGAGAAGTCGAATTGCAATAACAATGTGGTAAGCATCTTGTCCATGCCCATACGAATATCGTCAGCAAGTTTTATCAGAACTGACTGAGTACTGTGGTATTTACGAAAACCTGCCTGGAAAGAATCCAGGATTTTATATCTAGACAAAAAGCCCGCCACCTGATCATGAGCCAACTTCTCAAGTACCTTTGACAAGAAGCATAATAATGCAACAGGGCGAAAGTCTGATGGCGAAGATGGTATTGCTACTTTTTTCAAAGCTAAAATTCGCGACTTTTTCCAAGCTATTGGAAAGACTCCTTGCGCTAGTGATACGTTAAAGAGCTTAGTAAGAAAAGGAGCAATGGTTGGCAGGGCTTTCGCAACAATGCTTTGAGGAATTCCGTCATCACCTCTAGCCTGTGAACGAAAGTGAGCAACAGCTAATATTACCTCATTCTTAGTGACTTCCTTGAATTTGAAACCATCCTGAGTAGCATTATTGATGATGTTTAAGGAATCATCAGGATTTTCATGAGGGGAGATGCAGATGTTAGAAAGATAACTATTGAGTTCTTCAGGCAAGAAGCCATGAAGAGCATCATTTGGCTTAGGAAGTAGTCCTAAATTACGCATCTCTTTCCTAAAATTTTTATTTTCATCCAAGGTGCTACAAATACGATTGTGCATGTATGCACTACGAGCTGTTTCCGACTGTTCCTCATACAATTTCGCTAATCTAAGGAATTCATTAAGCAAAGTCCTAGACCCTGTTCTCTTATAACGTCTGTCAGTTGAGTCACGTTTTAATTTTAGCAAACGAAGTTCAGAGTTTATCCAGGGGTATATGGATTTATGTTGGTCAATAGTTTTGTCTGGAGCAAGTAAGTCAATTGTAGTCTGAATGTTATTTGTTAGTTTGTTCAGACCTAGTTCAACATCAAATTGATCATCATTTACTAAATAGGGAGACCAGTCTAATTTATTCAAATGCTGATTAAGATCATGCGAGGTAACTTTACTAAAGCATTTGTAGGTGTAAGTACCCTTTGGGGGAGAGGGGTAAAAGATATCAATAGTTACCGATATTAATTCATGCCTACTTGGATAAGTAGGTAAATTATGGTCATAGCCCAGAATAGTGTCACAGTTGTCAACAAAAATTGAGTCAATCCAAGTGTCAACTTTACCACCATGATGCGTGGGACCTGTGTCTACCAATTTAAGTGATAATTCATTCATGAGATCCTTCAAGAACGTAGCATCTGGATCCTTTATATCACTCAAATTGGCATTCCAATCACCAATTATTACCTTGTGACTAAAGTCTGAACAGTAAGTACGTAGATGTTGAAAAAATTGCATATCAGATGTAATAGAAACGTCAGGAGGACGATAAACTAGTGCAATCAGAGTGGGGGTAGAATTACCTTCCCAAACAGAACATAATAAGTATTCTGGTTTCATAGGTTTACCATACTGTTCAGTTTTTGATGAGCACAAAACCTTTGCCTTAAAGTTTTCTCTTATATAAATTGCTATGCCACCACCTTGAGTGTTACGGTCCTGTCTCAGAACGCTGTAACCAGAGATATTAATAATGTGGTTATCAATGAGAGGACCAAAACGAGTTTCAGCAATGCACATGACATCAAAGGAGTTGTCAGACAATAAAAAAGTTCTAAATTCACACATGTGCATTTTTAATGAAGTGGCATTCAGAAAGCCAACTTTAAGGCCAGAAGGTTTTGAATTGGACACAGATCTTAGTTTTGGTTGTCACTTTGTATTACGTAAGTGATTATCAGTATGCTGAGAAACATGTCTGTCAGTTTGGTGTCTTATCAGATCATGTAAGTTGGTTTCAGAGCATACCTCATGCGCTCTCACCCCCTCCCTCCACCTCACTAAGATTCGGCCAGAATTATACCAAATAAATTTGAAACCTAAGGAAGATGCTTTTTCTTTAATGTTTATATACTTTAATCGTTCAATTGGTGATAATGTTTCATTCACAAAAATCTTCCTATCAGGTAACAAGGTTGCAATTTCAGAATTTAAAATTGATATATCCAAGTCCCTGGTAGAAAAATAATTGTGAATTTTCTTTGCCCGCATAATTAATTGGACTAATTCTGGCTTTGCCAAAGTAATAATGAAGGATGGGTATTTGATAGCACGAAGCTGCTCTGTTGTATTAGTAATATTGGTAAAACGGACTCCACAAATGTCTGATTGGTTGAGAGAAGGTAGCAGCGCTTTTAATATGGAATAAGAAACACAGCGCAAATTTACTTCATTATTAATTTCCATAAATCCTGGTATAAATAATTCCCTTTTCTCAACGGGCACAGCATCTGTGGTTTGACTAAGTATAGGAGACAGCATGGAAGCTGTAGAGGGTATATCAATGGATTCCCCAATCCTATTGTATTTAGTACCTTGATATCCACTGTTTTCCATGTCGCTATTACAAAAATTATTAGTATGATTATTATTATTGCTGTTGTAAATAGTTACTGTGTTTATTTTAGAATTATGTGTGTTAAGAGTGTGTGTTTTTGGATTATGTTCATAATTTTTTATTTCTAGTGTTTGTAATTGTTGTCGATTCTTAGAAAAATTACTATCATTATAATTATAATTAAAATTATTCGTAAAACTATCTAAATTATTGTTCTTATCATTAAAATTAGTTATAAAATTATTATTTGATATTGGTGTTTGTGTAGTTATACTTTGGTTACTGGACACTGAAGAGAGTTGTTGCCTGGTAGTATTGAATGTTGAGAGTAGTTCATCCCTTAGTGAGTTAACGATGCCCACAAGTCGTTGATTCTCTTGCTTTAAAAAATTTATTTGCATGTTATTATTTGTGCATAATATCTTGAGTTCATTCACTGAATCATTTAATTTATCAAGATGTTTTTGAAAGTCCATTTGAGAAATAACAGTGCCTGTAGTGCTATTAACTGTGTTGGATAGTGTGGGAGAACCACTACTCCTATTGTCACGCCCTGTAGTATGTAGAGTAATGCAAGGAGGTGTGTCAACTTGAGAGGCGGAACCACGCCCACCAATAGTAGTTTTTGATTGGCTACTGTGACGCTTACTGGTGGAATTGGTGGGGACTATAGAATTTATAGAATTTCGCTTACCTGCCTTGCAAAACGAACATATGATACTTAATTCTTTATTATTCTTCTTGTCAATTGTATCAACAGTGTTATTATTTGCCATTAAAGTGGAAGAACAGCTGTTAGTGGAGTGCACATGTTTACAGCAGACGACACAGTTGACTAGAGGATTTCCCTTTCTACCTTGTAAGTTGCAAACTCTGCAGAGTTTGTACACACGAGTTTTCTTAATGGCGTTGGCGTAGCTGTTGTTTAATGCCATCTTCTGAGTAAACCGGAGAGCATATAAGATGGACAGGTGGTAAAACAGATGATAAAACAGATGATAATAATAATGATAATAATTCCCACCAAAAATCTTTCAATTATGCCAGTTAAAAAGAAAACTCATGCAAAAATTGCAATGTTGTAGTAACTTGCACTACACTAAGGTTTTGCTTTCCACTAATGCAAAATAATTATGCGCGAGAAAGTACTTATGCATAACAACAAGCACTTTAACGATATCACAGCAGCGGTAGGTTATGTTGTTTTGTTATTATTAAAATTTAGCAGGTAATATAAAATATTAGCTTAATTTTAAAACTAAATATTGCACATTTTAGAAACTGACTGTTGCACATAAAATTTTTGTTAATTTTTAAATTATATTCACTTATATTAAATAATTAAAGCAGAGCAACTTATTGCACGATGTTTTCGCTACCGCCGCGCGCGCAATATCTCAATAGAGAAAATAAAAAAATTTAACTGAGTACGTATAAATTAGTGCCAAATCAAGTAATACCAATTGTGACAGTAAAATTTAATAATATTATTTAGGTATTTCACTTTTCAAGAAAATTTTCAAAAAATTTTATATATCCTAAAAATAGTAATAATTGAATATCTCCAAAAGTAAGAAAGCTGAGTCACAAAACTATAGCCTATGTTATCCGAATACTTTTATTCTTTATTATGACCTTGGTTTCATGTCAAGTGGTTCGGCGGTTCTTGAGTCATTAGGGTACAGACAGACAGACAGACAAATAAATTTTCAAATATATATAGTATATAGTAGTATATAGTATTAATACATGTACATATAGATGGTTCTAGAATTGACTGAATCAAGTAATACCAATTGCGACATTAAAATTTTATCATATTTTTCAGATATTTCACTTTTTAACAAAATTTTCAAAAAATTTAATTTTTCCCAAAAATAGTAAACATTTTTTTATTTTAACACCGGTTTTATGTAATTTCTTTCATTTTTTAACGAAAAAAATTATAATATATTATTAATTTCTTGAATTTGTTTTATGTTACGTATCATTTAGGATACGTAATATATAAATAAATATAAATAAGTTTTATCCTGGGGATATTAAGTGCCCCAGGTATTTTAAATACTTATATATGAAATTAAAGTTGATATGTGCTGATGAATGTTGTAGATATGTTCATGACCTCGGGTATTAAAGCTGGTTGAACTTAACTGCCTTAAGTTCTAGATTATAGAAGGAAGTTATCACAATTAAATAAACAATCGAATATAAGTCTCCTAAATTAGACCTGATGTTAGTAGGCCAGTTATCATGGGAGGATGTAAAAGTGACTGAGAGGAACTGACAGTAGCTAAGAGTCGAACTGACTTTAGGGCAGTTGCGGGTATATTGTATAAACTAATTAGTAACTGCCCAGGTACTTGGATTTAGGTGGGATTGTCCAATACGCGGAAGCGTCGGTCTCGTCATGTGCAATTAACGAAAGCGTCGTTGATTATTTCGGGGAAAATCGTGAGGGGATTTATGCAACTCTTCTTTGCCTAAAATTTTTCTAAATGCGTCATTAATGACCTTCGATTTTATATTTCTGTCAATTTATAAGGAGCTGGATCTGAATTGGTGAAATAGGATATTAAACAATGTGTGAAAGAGGCAATGCAGGTATGTTAGCTCGATTTACGAGCTAACGTAAGCAGGAATAATTATGTATAAATGTATAAATAAATATATAAATATTAATATAATTAAATACATAAATATTAAAGAATGCGTATGCGATAGCTCGAATTATGACCTATCATACGTAACATCTCCCTCCAGGGAATCCAATCGTCCCGATTGGAGTGGGTGGGGGAGATGGGGTTGATAAGGGGCGGCAAAGGGGATAGGGTTTCTTCTGGTATTTTGTGACGTCTGCTGTCTGTGTTAATAATAATGTTTACAATGGTTAGAGTACAAAATAATATGCTTATAATAGGAAGTACAATAGTAAAAAGTTTAAAGTTTTACTTAAGATAATTTAAGAAAATACAATATTATTCGAAATGTTTTAAAATAATTGATATGGAAATAATAATTTTATATGATATAATAATATATAATAAAACTGAATATAATAAAAAGTAAAATAATTAGGTTTAGAACATTAGTTGTATAATAAAATTTATATGTATTTATGTTATAAATCTAGTTAGAAAAATTGAGAGTGAATATATAAAAAAGTTTTATAATAAATAAAATTTCTATATTAAATTATTTTATAAAATTAAAATCTTTCAGAAGACATGTTTCTGTGTTTTTCCCTTGGATCTTTATTGTAGGAGTTTGTTTCATATTGGTTGATGCTGCTGTTATCTGAAATCAATCTATATAAATTAGTTTCGAAAACCCCCGAGACAATATATACCCACAACTTGGAGTACGTAGGGATAAGTGGTGAGGTTTTAAAATTTTCAAATTTTATGAGTTTTAAATGGAAAAAAGGTTTAAAATTGATAAATTTTATAAATTTTTAATGTAATTTGATTTATAAAATAAGAGTTTATTGAGAATATTGGAATTGTAAAATTGCGGTATAGGGGGAAATATGCATATTATAAGTAAATATTCATAATTTTGAGATGTAATGTAAAAAAGTGTATGTTGTGCGTAGATTTTATATGATTTTACGGTATAGGTGTAAAATGGCGGTATGGGGGGAAATATACATATTATACGTAAATATTTGTATTTTTTGAGATATAAAGTAAAAAGTATATATGTTAAAGTGTATATGTTAAACATAGAGTTTATAAGATTTTATGGTATAGGTGTAAAATTGCGTCATAGGGGGAAATATGCATATTTTAAGTAAATATTCGTAATTTTGAGATGTAGATGTAGATGCACACATACGCAAAAATGTGTTTCTATTAAACATACATATAATATATGTGTGTTCTAAGCAGTTTACAGTGTTGCCGATTATGTAAAAAATAGAAATGCATTTTTGCTAACGTTTGTTTTTAGTATGAATTTAAATTTTTTAAAACTTTGTTGAATTTTGTGTAAATTATTTTTAAAAGAAAGTTATTATCTATGAAATACGTGCTGGTTTCCGATTTGTGCAGTAAGATTTTTGTGTGGGTAAATAAACATGAAAAAACGAAAATTAAAAATTAAAATTACGTTAATTAAAATTATTTGTGTATGTTTATTTTTCTTTCTCTCTATTTTTTTTTGCGTTAATATTTATTTATTTATTTTTTTTTTTATTATTTTTTTAATAAAAATTTTGCATTTAAAAAGTCAAATGGAGCATGAAAAACAGAGATATAAAATTGTTAGGACAATAAAAATTAAAAAAAATTTGTATACGTAGTAATTTTTACAATCTTCACACACAGGTGTATGCTTGATACCAGAATGTCAAAAAAGGTTGTTTCAGAAAAATTTGTGCAAAACTTTATGTTACTTACAAATCGCAAGAGAAAGAGAGAGGTGAATTTATGAAAATTTGATTAATTATTTATAGAAAAAAAAACTTTCCTGCAATTTTCTTGTGCCCACGTTGAGTGTCGATGAGTAATACGCAAATATGTGGCTTGTCTCAGATTACAGAACGCTATATAGCGTTGGTGAGTTAGTTAATAACTGCACCAAATTAGAAAAACTCTGTTTTCTTTTAATATTGGCTTTAGGAAACTAGGATAGAGTTAATTGGTGTTGAGATTAGTTGGTTATACAGCTTCTTGTCTGATTTATAAGCTCTCAGAAGCATTTTTTTTTGTTCATACATTCTGGATTGCCAATATTTTCCCATATATATTATTATTAATAATATTCCCATTAATCCTTTTTAGAGTACAAGCGATTTTCATAGTTGAAAACTTGCTCGTTAATGAAAATTATGTATTGATTAATACAGTGATGCACATTTTAATTTTGTGTTTATTTAAAGTTGAAGAGAGATCTTGGGCAAAAAAATGAATATTACAGTAGTATTGTAATAAAAATTATATATGTGTTAATGAATTGGTTAATTGGTTATCCATTCTTTCACTCCATGCGACTTAGTATGACTTATAAAGTGCAATTATGCTGTTTTTAAGATTAGCTATTATGAAAATATTATGTCATTTCAGCGTCAAGGGCAAAACTTTATGCGATCAAAGTTTATAAAAATTTTATCACTATAATTATTTTTCTTTCGTTTATGAAATGCGATTCGCGTCTCTGGTTGTCTGACAAAATTTTCCTTTCAATTTTTTTTTGATGTTAGCTATTTATTATTTGTTATTAAAAATTTTTGTTATTCATTTTTGTGTTAAGAAGAACAAGATAAAAAAAATACACACACATGTATATGTATATTGGTAATTTATTATTATTATTAATATCGTTTATTTTCATATATTAAGAATTTCTAGGAGCTTTGTGCAAACTTAATTTATGCGATTATATATATAAAAAGACTGTAAAATATTTATTTAGATTAATTTAGTTGTCAAGGGTGGTCTTTTTGTAAATTTCTACAAGGGAACAATAAAAGATTACGTATTAGTCTAGAGTGATTTATATTAAGATATATTTAGATTACGTTTATGATTAGATGCTTAAGTGATAACTGTAAACTAATAATAGTTATTTATTAGGTATCTATATAGTAGGTTTATGGTAAATATGGATATATATATGGTTAGTATAAGAAATTTCAAATATATATATATATATATATTGGTAAAAATAATTTTAAAAGATCATAATCTGATTATAGTTTTCAACCTAAAATTATGTAAATATTTAAGATTTTTATAGAACTTGTATGTGAAAAAAAAATTATTTAAATCTGTAAGTTAATCTGTGTTTTCCACTGGTTTTCACAGATATTTAAGGATGTCTGAGAGAAATTTGAATTAACCTGCTATCATTGTAATAAACGTTTTTAAACTAACACATATAAAATTTTCTGCGTATACGTAAAACTTTGAGATAAAAAGTAAAAAAAAATAGAATAAAATATTGTGCTTCGTAAATACTTGTTCTTATGCATTATATGTATCAGAACTTTATAAAATTTTCATAGTTAAAAACACTGTATTATTTTTCAAATCATACTTATAAAAAATAAATTATATTTTTGTATTTGTTTATTTATATCATTTGTCAATTTATAGCTGAAGTCGTTATTATTATATTTTTTTTGTATTCATAGAATAATATAAGAAAAGTAAAATAAAATCAATTACGTTTACTCCTACTAAGGGCCAAAATCCATTTCTTATAAAAGGGATATTAACTTAAATATTTAACACCCAATAAAAAGATATTAGTAACTCACCTTAGCAATAAATTCTAGTGGAATAATTATGGAAGGTAAAAATCTGAATGATAAAAATTGGGTTCAAAAAAAATTTCCTTTTTGTAGTTTTCTTTTGTTTATTATTGATAACATTTTTCACAATAGTTCAAAGTTTGTATTTCAATGTTAAGTTGTTTCAATCTTTATTTAATTTTCGTCATTTTATTGTTCGTTATTGTGTTATTTTTTTCTCCATGTATTTTATACTTATATACTATTATTAATTATTCATTACTTATTATTTACTAGTAAGTCATTATAAATAATAAGAAGTCTGAGTGAAGATAAAAATATATATATCAGTAAAATAAAATAAGAGCTTTGATAGCTCAGTCGGTAGCGCGTCAGCTTGTCGATCTGAACGTTACAGGTTCGCGACCCGACTCGGACAAAAATATTTTCAGTTTTTTTTCTGAATAGATTAAATTCTGAAATTATTTTCTATCATTGCTCTAGGATTGAGACATCCACATAATGTTATTTAAAAAAAAAAAAAAAAAAAAGAAAAAAAAAAGAAAAAAAAATGGCATTAGGTAGATAACGCAGTCCGGAGTGCGACCATGTGCACTATAAGCAAGCATGGGGATAGGAGAAATTGTGTGATTCTCTGAGGCCATAGGTTAACAACGCACATAACACATTCACATAACATAAACATTTAAACTCGCACACACTAAGGATGAAAGACCTTATTGTAGTGCATAAATAATACACTAATAATCGTTACTAATAATAATTCAATGATAAATGCTAATAAAATGCTAATAATAAATTTGTAACGGTAGTTTTCTATTTAAATAACATCTTACTAACATTCTACGGAAATATTCAAAGTTAAATTTTACATTTGTAAGGCTTTTCGCCAGTGTGTTACCGTTGGCCTATATTTCATAATTAACTATTTAACTTTGTTACTATCTAGTTAACCTTAAATTTCTGGCTCCCTTACCTGATATGATTCTGTATGCTGCTGCTACTATATAAAATACTGTCATAAGCAGGAAAAGGGGGGGAGGTAAGCTAAGTCAATGATAAAACTTATTTAATTAAAATATATGGTGATTTAATTAATTAATGAAGAGATTATATAAAAATATTTACAAACTTAAAACTATTTGGCCAATTTAATTTTATTAATAATATTTGGTTATAAAACCGCATGGCATAAAAGCCGAGAGAGAGCAGCCATCTTTGATGTCTGCTCGAGCGCCGGCATAATTGTACTTACGGGCATTTGCAATTAATAAAAAATAATTACTGAAATATAATAAAATAAACTCACCTCGTATATGCTATTATGCCCGCGCTTAGATGCAAAGTTTATGCACCTTAATTATTGTCACTCTCTCACTCATACATACATACAATAACGAAATTAAATAATATGTAATAATTTATTAATCGCGAGCTAGCTATAAAATAAAATTAGTTCATTTACTTTGATGTAACTGCGATGAATAAACAGGACTACTTGGTCTCTCTTGGTAACCTTGAAATACTTCTGATCACGTGAACTATTTTATTTATTAGCACTAATATGGCGTGTGATGACTAAACACTGATTTTACCAAATTATAAAGAAAATCAAAGAAATAACTGATTAATATTGATAACTTGAATTAAAGAACTACGAAAATGCTTGTATCGAAAATAATAACTGTAATTACAATAAAACTATTTTACAATGAGGGGAGAGCCCATGCTCTCTCCCTCTCTTAGAGAGCACAATCTCTTAATTGCTATTAACTGTTCAGCGGCCGAGACGAGAGTGTCTCCACGCGCTCTCGTTGGTTCTTACTTTTTCGGTGTTCCGGCGTCTGGAGCGGTTAAAACTCGCTGTTTCTTTAGCAGAAAAGACGCGCGATAACACAGATTATTTGAGTCTTAAAATTTCATAAAAATCTAATTTTATAATGCAAATTATTGCATTACACCCCACCCCTTAAAGTATGCCAGCAATTTTGCTGGTATACCTTAGACTTTTCTGCTTAAGGTCTCTTAAGTATGAGCCTTAAGAGGTGGTGGGTGTTCTGAAGTTTTAATTTACTTCTATGTCTAGGTTCTTACTGGTTTATACTCTCATATCTACTCTTTAGTACTATTATGAGTATCGCACGAGCGTCCTCAAACGATACACTCACTTTTTCTAACCTAAGAGTAAATTTACTGATATATTAAAATTTTAACTGGAAGCTAACTTTGTTGTACGATTATCTGGCCTTGCTACAAACAAATCTATAGCTATTTTCTAAGAATATCATATTCTTGAAACTTGGTCCTTAGTGCAAGCATATTTTCTGATTTCACTTGCTCATTAATCTTCCAAGGAGTTAGACTCGGACTTAAGAAGATGTATTTTCCAAAGGACCGATGACGATGCTAAATTTTGATTAGATCCCCAATTAATCTTACTAAGAATATATCCTTAAGCTAATCAGACATCTTCTTTTCAGAGCTAATTGTAACCATATCAAAATTTATGGTAACGGTAAATTTTACACACGTGATTTTAACTTTAATTTATGTCGGTATCGGGCGATATAGTTTTCAGACTCCTGAAAGCTTACGAGCCAAGATTATATAATATAATATAATAGTAATGTTTAGGAAAGGGGGGAAGGGGGAAGCTAAGTCAATAATAAGTCCTTTTTAATTAATGAAAACAAAGAAAGAATTTAATAATAAAAGAGATTAATATTTTATAATTATTTACAAAAAAAAACTTAGAACTAGATTTGGCCATTATAAAAATAAAAGAAATGTTTTGATTAGCCTCGTGGGCCTTAATTATTTTGATGGACGCCATATTTTATTGAATCGTATGTGCGCGCACGGGTGTCGATTATACTCGTGTAGATAAAATATAAAATAAAATTATCTAAAATTACCACGAATATTCTCGCCACGCGCACTCACACATAGATGATTTTTCACACACTCATACACATAAATTTTACTCATACATACGCGTAACCGCATGAAAATAATTTTATTAAATGAAAATTAATAACGAAATAATAATAACGCGAGGTACCTTTTCTTGAAACCTTGAATCTTGTGTCTGGTCAGGCCTGGCTGAAATCTTCTTTCCTGGACTTCTGGTTACTTGGCCTGGTTACTTGTACTGGTTTGGCTGGAGCTTCTAATCTTTTGAGCTGCACTTAAATCCATACTTCCTGGTGCATAAACATACACTAAATTACACTGAGGGGAGAGCCCATGCTCTCTCCCTCTCTTAGAGAGCACTTTCTCACAATAGCTGTTAACTGTTCAGCGGCCGAGACGAGAGTGTCTCCACGCGCTCTCGTTGGTTCTTACTTTTTCGGTGTTCCGGCGTCTGGAGCGGTTAAAACTCGCTGTTTCTTTAGCAGAAAAGACGCGCGATAACACAGATTATTTGAGTCTTAAAATTTCATAAAAATCTAATTTTATAATGCAAATTATTGCATTACATTATAAAAAAAGCAACATAAATCTAGCATAATAAAAATCATACAACAAGCATAACAAAACAAGAGATAAAAGCAAAAGTCTTACATCTCTCAGAAAAAACCATAACCAGTAAAATAAAATATAAAATAAATATAATTATTTTATAATTTATAATTACGGTAACTATTAATATATTTTTTAATAAAAGATTCCTTAAAAAATGAAAAATTACTTATATATTTGTTAAATATTTGTTAATTATTGTACACATCTTAACAAAAAATTGAATATATCAATAGTTAATTAGTTAAAAATATTCATTTTTTCATTTGATTACCTAAATAGTAATTAGAATTAAATTTAAGGACTCAATATTGGAAAGGAGTGCCAAAAGAAAATTGCTAAATAATTATTGCAATTATATCCCAATACTTACTGCAGATAATTGGAAAATGTCTGACAATAAAATTTTTACCACAGTTTAATTCAATGTTATCAATATTAATTTTAATAAACAATTATATTGAATATTTTATATTCAGTTTAAACATACCTGCTTTAAAAAAATTTTAATTCCTATAATAAATAAATAATCATAACTAAAAATTAATATCATTTTCTGTCATTATTTTTTAAAGCTATTGGTCAACGGTAATATTTGGTAAAAAAATAAAATGTTCGACAAACATTATGCAAACTTTTTACATTCAGTATGAGATCCTTTGTTATAACAATATCCGAGAACTCTACTTCTGTGATGATCTTGCTGAAGTTATATAAGATTTCCAATAATGACCAAAAGTGTCTCTAGTAAAATCAATATTTAATCTTTGCGTTGAAGAAACAAGTCGAAAAGGTTTTTCTTATCTTTTTTTTTTTGTTCTAAGTGTTCTAACTTGCAATTCTTAAAAAGTTACCAAGTTTTGCTATAGATTACTCAGTTGATGATATTTAAAAAATTTTTTAATTAATTGAATTTGTTGTCATTTGGAGTTATTATTCCAATCTCATTAGAAGGTATATCTAACTTATAGAAATTGTTTAAATAAAAATCTATTTCAGTAGCTTCTTTAACGTTGCATGGTGCACCAGTTATAACTACCCCAAACTTATTCATTTTTAGCATCCATTATAGAAGAATAGATGTTGATGATGGAACACCATTTTTCCTCTGACCAAATCTATTTTTAAAAAGTAAAAAAATTAATTATTTTTTATCAAATTATTTTTAGCATAATTATAATGATTAGGTTATCTTGTAATCCTTTGTCATAAAACAATTAATTAGAAAGTTTCAAAATTTCTGATAAGGCTTCTGTAGATAATTAATAATTTGGTAACTGAACGAGGATTGTACCCATAAGAAGATCCTTCAAAATCCTTTTGTTATTGAAACAACTGTATTTATATTATTCAATAGCTTTCATGTAACACAAAATGATTTGAATGGTATGAAAAATTTATTGGTTCTGACTGCTGCGGATCATCTGTTAAAATAATTTGACTACATCTAGGACGTAAAAGATTGTTTGGAATCATTATTTCTGGTTCAGTTGTTTGTCCAGCCAGCTTCCCCGATACTAGCATGATTAAAATGATTGTTTGATAGCTCCATGTGTTAAAGAATACCTAATACTAATTATGTATCATCTCTAAAATCTTGTAAAAAATCCTCCACATAAAAATAGTTGGCTACATCACTCACCACAATATTCTGGATCCCTGTACTAGTTTCTTACTCACCAACTTAACTAACGATATCTGCCAGGGCTTTCGTTCAAACTACATAACCATATTACTCATGTTAGATCTTTCCAAAGCATTCGACAGAGTCTCGCATGAGATACTCTTGGATAAACTTAAAGCAATTGGCTTTTCACCTCAAGCACTTGGCTGGTTCGCAGAGTACCTCTCAAACCGCACTCAATCAGTCATATTAGAGAATAAGCCACCTTCCTCTCTCAAGGTCATCAGTGGAGTCCCCCAAGGCTCGGTCCTGAGCCCCCTATTATTTCTAATCTATATAAATGATTTGGGAGGGAAAATCTCGTACTCGAAAAGACTGATGTTTGCCGATGACCTTCAAATTTACCTTCAGGTTCCTTATAAAGACTTAAATCTGGGTGTTAATCTACTTCAAAATGACCTCCATGAAATCAAAAATTGGTGTCTAGTCAACAACTTCAAAATCAACATAGAAAAGACAAACTTCATTATTTTCGGTAAAAATGTTTCTAATTTATACGACACTAATACCTCTTTCTACTTTGATGGAGCCCAAATTCAATTAACAAAAACTGTTAAAAACCTTGGCCTTTATATTGACTATGATATGAAATGGCGGTCACAAATAAATCATATCATCAAATCAGTCAATTATGTTCTCTATAGATTGAGACATTTCAAGCATCTAATCAACTTCAATCTCTGTAAACAGCTAGTCACAGCTCTCATCTTTCCATTACTTGACTCAGGTGCTTTCCCAATGGGAAACCTTCCCGAACATCAATACTCGCGACTTCAAAAATTACTTAACTCCTCAGTCAGGTATGCGTGTGGCATAAACTTCCCTTCCAGAACCTCTCCTAATAGAATTAAGCTTGGCTGGCTAAACGTCAAACTCCGCGCCAAGTACCTCAGTGCTGTTCACATTTACAACATCCTAAACATTGGGAAACCTAATTATCTAAAAGACAAAGTAAAAATCTACATCCCCACTAGAGACCTTCGCCCGAAAAACCGTCCTCACTTAGTAGTCAATACATCCTCAAACCACACCCATAATAATTCTTCCCTCGTATTTATGCTTTCCTTTTGGAACTCTTTACCTGAAGAAATACGTTTGTCGACTTCAATTGATCCTTTTAAGTGCAACCTTCATCAACACCTCCTTAAAGTCGACAAACGTAGTCCTAATGTTCAATAAACTACATTTTCTTCATAAACCTCAAAACAATTAAATTAATTTCCTAAAGCGATTTCAAAATTTATAATCATGTGTAAGCAACTTATTACATCTTCTTTTGTACCTCTAAACTTTGTACAATCCTGTACGATAATTACTTTAATAAAAAAAAAAAAAAATGCTGAACAAGTTCCAAATATTATTCTATAATCTTTGGAACTAGAAGATACTAGAAGTAAAATTTATTGTGAACCCTCGTGAATCTTTTATGCTAACATCTGTGGATTTTATACGTTCAGCAGATATTTCTACAGTGGAACAATAGCTGAAAATGCTTTCAGGGTTACTTGGAGAGTCTAAATAATGATTAGCTACAAGGAGAACCTAAGAAAACAATGAATAATAAATATAAAATACATAAATAAAAAAAATTAAAATTGTTTACCAATTTTCTTGGAGTGATAACACCACTTCTTACTAATTTTTCTGCCATTAAATATTTTAACAGCTTTTTTATGAAATCTGTTTAAATTTTGATAATCTATCCAAACAATTATGCTTTTTAATGTTTCTTGATGTATTACAAAATTGTTAAATTTAAATTTCCTTTTGTCACTGGAATATCTTTTTCATAATCGGAGTTTATAATTAGAATATAATTAATAAATATTTAATTTTAATTATTTAATTAACAATTTACCTGAACAAAATCTTTATTTGTTTTGTTTATGTTTTGCCACGACTAAGCTCACCATGATATGCGATTATCATACTTTATACAATTAATTAAATATTTGGAGTTTTTTTTATAAAAATGAGTTAAAAATTACTTTTTATTAATAAAAAAATGTTAGTTTATTTACTTTTATTAATTATTTTAATAAAATATTTATTCTTGTTTTTTGATGTTTGAATTTCGCGCCATCACCAATTCGTGCAATGATTTTACATGCAACTGGCGTATATTTTAGTCATAGAAAATAACCAAAAAACGTGCTCTCCTGCAGGCCTATTCTGTATTTAATTCACGTAAATTAGTAAAATAAGAAAAAAATGAGTCGAATGAAACAAAATAAATTTTTATTTCACAAATTTGCATAATCATTTATTATAACCTATGTTTTTTATTTTTGAAATAAATAAATAAATAATTTTTAAGTTTATGCTGGTTTAAGTATTAATAATATTAATCTGAAATATAAGTTTATGAAAATAATTTAGAAGAGTTCTTATAATCATATTATTGGTTATATGTTGGTAAAAATAGTTTTATTTTATGAAAAAATAAAATAGTTTAAAAATGATTCGGATTGATTCTGTATATAAAAATTAACTGATGTTTTTAGAAAGTTATAACCAAAGTTTGAAATTCATTTAAATATTTGCATTTATTTTTTGATATTCATTCTAAAGGTCGTTATTAAATCAATAAATATCAATTTGAATAAATCAATTTGTATATAGAAAATTCAAGCATGCCAAAAAGAAAAAGACAAAACAACAATTTACAACTAACAAAATATGATAAGGATATGTCGAGGGATTCGTATTAAAAGCAACTAAAGTAAATTACAAAAGAAAGTGAAAAAAATTGGAATTTTCGGTTCTTAGTTCTTTATAAAAAAGTGAAAAAAATAACTTCATGATAGATGAATTTTTTTAAAAAACAAAAGTATTCAAAGTCCCGAATTATTCCAAGTCCCTAAGCCCAGATTTTTCAAAGTCCCTAAATTGAAATTATTTTAAATCTAATTTGACCCCCCCCCCCTTAAACCGGACAAATTTGACCCCCCCCCCCTCTTAATTTTCAAGTTCTGAGGTACCCCCTCCCTATAAACATGTTCCATGTTAATAGTCGTAACACTCAATTAAAGTGGGGCGAGGGGGGAATAGTTACTAGCTCTCACCAGATTTGTTCTAATATATAGGTTTTTTGGGTCGCTGATTACGAACTTCGGAATCCTATATTAAATAAACTCGAGATTCACCCTTAAATCAGCTAGAGTAGTGAACATAGTGAAAATACCTTTTTTCGGGGTTAGTTTTTGCTGATTTAGGAGTAAAGCCTTATCTTCTATAGAAATTACCTCAATATTCGTGATCAGCGACCCGAAAAACCTATTCTAGACCAAACGTGGTGAGGGCTAGTATATCAACCAAGCCCGAATATTGAGTGAAATATAACGCTTTACAAAAAAGAATATAACATAATTTTTTAATACAAAAGAAAAAAGTGGTATAAAGTATCGGGGCCAAAGACTATTTTATTCTTTATTTCATTTATGTGAGACTTTTAAATGATGCTTTACATTTTAAAATATTAAAAAGATGTAATTAAATTTACAAATATATTAACAGTAAATATTAATTTTTTGCAGAATTTTTAATTTTTTACAATTTATTCAATTAACCTAGTCAAGAAATCTATTTTAGAAAGGTTTTGTCGAATTTTAAGTTTTCGTTATAGTTTTTCATTCATTCGTATAACGCGAATAAAGTTCGGTTATAAGGGAATCAATTTCAGAGTGTAAATAAAATCTAACCTAAAATTAGGAACTCACATTTTCAATAACTGATTTCCTTCGACTCACGTACTTTTAACCTAAAATTGCATGCTTTCAAGTGTTTTCACGCTTATATTTCACGTAAAAACAGCGTGAATAAAATACAGAATAGGCCTGAAGAGTTAATTTGGAATTATTACACTTTACAATTTTATTAATCTGAAGTTGCCTATTGTGGGCAACTAAATCATTTTCGTTAAAACCCGATATCATATTCGTATTCAGTGACCCAAAAAACCTACTAGGGGTCATTAAAGTTACAAAAAAAGATCTATTTAAAAATACCCAGAAATTAATCTGAAGTTGCCTATTGTGGGCAAATAAATCATTTTCGTTAAAACCCAATATCATATTTAGTCAAGGAAAGGAGGTAAAATCTGGTAGCAGTAATTATTGGCAAGTCAGATCAACCTGAAACTTTTTGCAATTTGTCAAGAAAGGTGTCTAGTTCTGAAGTAAACAACTTCCGTTGGTTACCAAAAGGGTGGGGCCGGGGGGGGGGGGTGGAACTCAGTGGGGGGGGGATTGAAAAAAAATAACCTAACCAATCGAAATTTAAAAAACTTTTCTTTGTAAAATTCTATATAAAAAATACGTGAAATTTTGACTTAAAAAATAAAAATTTAGGTATTCAAGAAACTCTTATAAAAATGATGGTAGATATAAATAAAATTCTTGTTCAAGAAAGAAAATCAAGATTACAATCAGATAAAGAAATCGAAAAATATAAAAATGAAGTAAAATATCAAAAAGATAAAATAGCGATTTTAAATCAGCAACTACATATTTTCATAACCAATTGCGATTAAAACAAGATAAAATTAATGAACTTACAAGCAGTATTCAAATATTAGAAGAAAAACTACAAGAAAAAGAAGAAACTATTCATTTCACAGAAGATTACTCAAAAAATGAAGTTAAATATAATGAAGAGATGATTCAAATTATTGAAAATATTGAAGAGCAAGTCAAAAATATTAAAAATACAAACAGTTTAAATAAGATATAAAATCTAATTTTAAAAATTAAACCACCAATTTTTCAAGGAAAACCTTCTGAAAAACCATTAAGATTTCTATCAGAATTGAAGAATTATATTTCTATATACAACACAAATAATAAAAATAACTCAAAAATTTTAATTTATCAATGTTTGAAAAAAGATGCTAAAGACTGGTTTTATTTATACGAAGACAAAATAAACTCTTTTCAAGAATTTGAAGATTTATTCAAGAAACATTATTGGAACCCTACTTTAAAAGGCAAGCTAAGAAAAAAATTATATATGGGTAAATATAAAGAAAAAAGAAAATCCAATAGAGTAAATTATGCAATAAAATTGTTAAATACAGCAAAAGATTTAGAAATGAAAGAAAATGAAGCAGAATTAATAAAAACAATTTCAGAACAATTTGGAACTGAAATAAAAAGAGATACAAATATTTTTAGAATAAAAAATCCAGAAGATTTTTTAGCATTATTAGATGAATATGATGAAGAAGACAGATTTTCCAGAAAAAAATATCAAGAAAATAAAAATTATATAGATAAATCTAATTACAGCAATCAAAATAATTACGATGACAAGAATAAAAACAATTATAAAAACTTTAATAAACATAAGGAAATAACAAAAAATAAAAAATACTGCACCAGTTTTACTGAAAATAATAGCCCAGATAAAGAACTAATCGATTCAGATTACTACAGCTCAAGTAGTGAAAGTAGTAATATAAGTGATAATAGTAATAAAAAATATAAAACTAGAAAATTTTATAGAAGCAAAAGAAGCTTAAATTTCTAAAGAATTATATTTATTTATTTAAACAAAAAATGCCTAAAAGTACCATAAATATAGGTATCTAAAATTAAAATTATAATAAAAATTAAATAGTGTAAACTAATAAATAGATTTTTCTTTTAAGGTTGTAGATCGGATCTCAAAAAAAAAATAATCGACTTTTGTTTTATTTTTTTTCTCAGCTGTTTTATTATAAATTGTTTTACAAATTTTTTTACTTAATTATGAATAAATAATCTTCAAAAATTAACAACAAAAAATTTAGTTCCATGATTAGTACCATTTATAGAGGGCAGCAAAGTAGAGGCCTTAAAAGCATGGCCGCTAATTGATCTCGGAAACGGCATTTTGAAAAAAAAAAAAAAAAAAAAGATTCTTAAAACGGAAGGTCTCTTACGTGAGAATTTACCTCATTTAGAAAAAAAAATGATGAAATAAAAAAATGGGAGCGCCTGAAAAAAAAAGTACGAAAATAGATCCTGTTTTTTACCCTTCAACATCCCCTAAAGCAAGCAAAAAATAGTTTTTTAAATGAAAAGGTGGTAAATTCATGCATAATATATCTACACGAATAAAACCCACCAATTTTTTTTGAAATCGGACCAGCCAATCCTGAGATCATCTAGCGGCCATTTGAGAAAAAGTGGTTTCGAGTAAAACGCGTTTAAAGTTTTTTTTTACTGTATTACACATACGAATCGCGCTCGGTAAAACTCATTTATAACCGTTCAAATTTTCGAATTTCATTACAATTTTTTAACAGGTGATTTTTGAAGGTATAAGTAATTCAAAAAAAAAAAAAAAAAAAAATCTATTAATTTTTTTTAGAGATCCAATCTACAACCTTAAGCATAAGGATAAATTTGAAAATTCATGAATAAAAATTATAATAAAAGAATTAATTGATCAATTAAGAAATAAAACAATCAATAAACATTTACAAAAACTCTAAAAATAAAATAAAAGAAAATAAGACATTTTAAAAAATTATTTGCTATATTGAAGTTAAATAATACTAGTAAAAATAATTTCAATGTGCATAAAATTTGTAACAAAATTAATTCAGTTTAATGAGAAACAAAACATTAAAATAATTTCAATGTGGAAAAAATATAATGAAAAATAAAAATCCTAAATTAAAAGACATTAAAAAATGCAAGAAAATTATTTAAACAAGAATGAATCATAAAAAAATATTAAATGCTAACGAGTATTGAAAAAATAAATGAATTAATAAATTAATGTTCAAACCTAAATAAAGAAAAATATTTTTAAAGAATATATATGGCAAAGTCTATAAGAAATATAAAAATATAATAAATTATAAATCATTTTATAAAATAAATAAAGCAAATGATATGTTAATAAATAAATACATGATATAAAAAATTAACAAATAAATAATTGAATTATATATAATAACACATACACCTGTGTTACAACTCTTTTTAGACTTTGTCAATTGCAGACAAAGTCTTGGGGGGGAAATGTAACATCCCAGGTGTAAGTGTCATAAGAAACAAATAAAATATTTAAATACAATCATAGAATATGCATGTGTATGTATAAATCTTATAAGAAAATAAAGGAACCTCCAGAGGGCTTATCCAAAGGATAATCCAGAGGGCTGTACCTTACGGGGATACAAGTAACTGCTTAATTCAAATAATAATATTAAAAAATGAAATAACTTTTATAAAGGGTTACTTGTATTCACTAAAGGGTTGTAAATAATTTGATAGATTTTAGAATAATATGATATAATCGAATCGAATATTAACTGTAAATATATGTAAATATGTAAATAATTAGTTTTAAGATTTAAGAATATAAAAAATAAATTCAGTAGTTAATTAATAAAAAAAATAATTAATAAAAAATAAAAAATAGAAAAGTAAAAAATATAAAAATAATTAATTGAATGAAAAATTATAAAATTAATATGTAATAGGATATTCGATGCCGAAAGAATTCCATGGAACGTTCTACAATTTTCTAGAAACAAATTCGCAAGTAAATCTCTGTGCAAATATGTGTGATTCGAGGAATCGTATATAAGGGAGTGCGATTCCATCCTCAAGCAGCATTTGGCTAAGAGAGTTCCTGCGGCTTGTTTCACTCTGTGTACAATCTAAAAAGCATTCAATAAATAAAAGCTAAAGTTAAATTATAATTAATCTCTTTTTATTTAAATGCCACGACTCTCTTTAGCCAGCCTGTAATTTATTTGCAGGTGCTTCTTCGAGATCATCATTATTTTTCCCTGCTGGGAAAGTTTAACAACCTGACGATCAAGGGCCCCGTTTACGGCTCCCTTGATTCCGACGGTGAATTGTCGGGTAACTTACTTAAACATTAGTAATTTTTATATAAAAAATATTACTTTTTTATATTTATTTGTAACCCCCAGTATGGGGACGTTACAAGGACAAAATGGTTGTTTAACTAAAAATGAAGAAACCGGATCGTTCTGGCGTAAATATCTGGAAAAATATTACTTTCACAAAAAAAATTATTCTTATCATTTTTCAAGATGATAAAATTGGGAAAATTTTGAGACCACCTAGAACCGTTTAAAATAACCAGAAAAAAAGTTATGGGCAAAATAATTTTTTTTCCAAAATTTTTCATGCCAATTTTTTAGCGCCATCTGAGCTGAGTTGCTTTGAAAAAAAAATCCTTTCGTGAAAAGTCAGATCACTTGTTCCTAAATATTTGCAGCAATTTTCAGCCCTATCGGGTAATTATTGTTTATATTTTGGCCTGATCATGTTGGGTAAAATCAAATTTTTTAGCATGTTTTTCAAGTTGTTTGTACTTCAAGGTTTGGTTATTACTCGTCGTCTGCAAGCAGATTTGGCCATTTAAAATTGCCTATTTTATGTTTATAACGAAAAATGCTCTTTTTTGTCGGGCGAAATAGAAGAAAAACGGCTGATCCAATTAAAATGTTGCATATGACATGAAATTTTGGCGTTAACCTTAGCTTTAAAATGGTTCATTGTACATCTTGTTATCATTAGCCAAAAAAAATTTATGGCCAAAATTCCTTTTTTTTTTGCAATTACAAAAAATTTTTATAGTTAATCCATTAGGTCCCTCTGTTTCTAAGTCTTATCATAAATTTGTACAGTACCGTATGTTTAGATGATAACTCAATAAAATGCTGCCTGCTGTAAAGTTTCAGATTCCGACTTTTTTCAGCTGTAAATTAGCCGTAAAACCTAAAGTAAGTAATAAAAAAGGCACAAAAATCAAAGATTTGTGTTTTTTTCGTGTAAATATTTAATTTTATGAAAAATTTGTACACGACAAATATTTATAGGCAGGGGGTTTTTCAAGCACGTTAATGGGGGGGGGGATGAACTTTGAATTAATTCAATTTAGAGACTTAGAATGATTTGAGTTTAGATTTATAACTGAAAATTTTTTTCATAACTTAACTTAAAATTATTTTTAATTCCAAACTTAGAATAATTTCGATAAAGGGGTAAGAAATAATAAGGATTTTAATAGCTGAAAACTATTTTTTTTTGGCTTAAGGCAAGTTTCTTTGCTATAAGCGCTATTTTGAAGGGTATTTTGAATTGGGCTTTAAAAAAATCACTGAGCATTTAGTGGCGGATCTAGAAAATTTTGGCGGGGAGAGGGTTTATTTGAATCAAAATGCTACAAAAGGTCCTTAAAATGTTAACGTGTGACATGTTTATAGGAAGGGGGTACTTCATAACTTAGAACTAGGGGGGGTCAGATTTGTTCTATTTAAGGGAGGGATCAAATTTGTCCTATTTAAGGGGGGCAGGGGTCAAACGAGAATTAGAATAATTAGGAGACCTTGCAAAATATGGGCTTAAGGACTTAGGATAATACAGGTTTATGGACTTAGAATAATATTGATTTAGGAACTTGGAATAATTTTCATAAATTAATAAATTTCTTTTTTTAAAATTTAGGTTAATTTTTATCCCCCCCCCCCCGGCGAGGGGTTGAATTAATTTCAGAATAGTAAATATACGATAGAATATTTTCAAAAAATTGATCCAAATACAAAAAAAAAGAAGGTCATATTTTTTGTATTTTTTCTTATTCTGGGGGTAGTTTCAACCCCTCTATTATTAAACCTTATATCTCAGTCTCGGGGCCTAATCAATTTTTTTTAAATTCAGGGTACTTTTCACGCCCAGGGTTGCAAATATTGTTACTTTTTGGGCTGTAAAAGGCGCAAAAAAAAATTTAATAACGTTTTTTTCATTTTTTTAAATTTAGGGGTAGTTTTCACCCCCCCCCCTCTGGGGAGGGGTTTAATTAATTCCATAATAGTAAATATACGATAAAATATTTTCAAAAAATTGATCCAATATAAGGTCATATTTTTTGTATTTTTTCTTATTCTGAGGGTAGTTTTAACTCCCTTATTATTAAACCTTATATGTCAATTTCAGGCCATAATAAAAAAAACAAATCTTCATTAATTTAAAAAAAAAAATGGCATTCATTTGGTAATTTTAGCAAAAATTCCAAAATATTTAAAAACAGCCCCTAAAAAAGGGGTTTTTTACTGTTTGAGAAATTTCTGACATTAAAATCGTAATCAGTGACCCAAAAAACCCCCTGGTACCTATTTTCACCAATATTCATTTAATATTGCCCGAGATATTAAATATTTATTTAATTTTGTCCAAAAATAACAGTTTGGCCAATTTTTGCCACATTTGGGACCAAAAGCAACCAACCAAACTTGTTTACTTCTGAACTAGACACCTTTCTTGACAAATTGCAAAAAGTTTCAAGTTGATCTGACTTGCCAGTAATTACTGCTTCATTTTACCAAAAAATTTACTTCCTCTCTTGGATTAATTCGTGTACAGTGACCCAAAAAACCTACTAGGGGTCGTTAAATTTACAAAAAAAGATCAATTTAAATTTTAGGGTTTAAGGGGGGGGAGGAAATTGGGGTTAATTTCACCCAATTTTCACCAGCGCAAGTTTATTCATACAATGTTCTTTATAGGCCTATCTGAAGAGACTTCCATAGGTTTCATCGTAAGTCAGCCAGGGTCGTGGTTTTCATTTTTGTATAACGAAATAGACCCGACTATAAGATAACTTCTTTTCTAAATAAACAATGAAATTAGTAGTACGCATGCGTGCTCATGGTAACTATAAGCTATGCAGTGTTCTTTACACGCATGCGCATAAATTCTTTTTTTTAATACTCTTTTTTTAAATTTAATATTTTAAATCTTATTAAAAATACTATTGAAATAAAAAAAATTAAAATAATTAAATTTATTAAATAAATAATATTTTTTATTTTTAAATAATTAACATAAATAAAAATATAATTAATGATATAATAAGTATCACGAAAAAATAGACTCATGCATAATATTAACATTTTTGTATAAAAAATATAAACAACTAAACGAATTATTCGTTATAGTAGTATATATATATACATATAAATAACTATCTAATTTTATATTTTTATGTACAATAATTGTTGTAGATCCCTGAAGAGGAGCAAGATTTTATGCTCGAAATATTGGATTTAATTTAAATAAATAAAATAATTGTCTGGAAAAGGTTGTTTATATTTTTTATACACAAGTTTACTCATATGACCAGACGTTAAAATTCAAACATAAAGATTAACATTTTTATAGTATAGAAATAATATAAAAATTGACGCGCGTCCGTAAAATTGGGATAACTTTGTTAAAAAAAAACGTAATTCAAAAATAAAATAATAGTAAAGATCCTGATGAAATTTTGAATATTATGGTCTAAGTTTTATATATATTCATAAAATCAATTAGGTGCAAACTATCTCACCTTAGATCATTTTCCTGCAAGGATATAACTTGAGTAAGGCATGCTAACTCATGCTTCACTCAGACTAATTATTTATTACTTATTATTTCGTTATTATTATTATTATTATTATTATTATTATTATTGTAAATAACATGGGTACAGTTATTATTACAGCGAAAACTATAGAAAGACTTTTCAATGAATTTGAATTTAACGTAACTTTATTACCATTTATAACAAAAAAGGAACATAAGATAGAATAAAAAAATATTAATTTTGAATGTATGAAAAATTATGATTAAGACTGTACAAAAAAAAAAATAATAAAAGACAACTTAAATATGTGTGTTTGTTTGTTTATGTATGCTCCGATAGAGAAAAAAAATACTTAGTAGTTATATTATAGATTTGACTTAGGGTATAAATAAGGTTTTTTTTGGTTAATTATGAGGGTTGTAGGTCCATTGTAAGTAAATTAGATTCTATTTTTGTATTTTGTTATAATATTATTATTTATTTGTATCATTTGTCAATTTGTATGATTTTTAAGTAATAATTTATAATTTAAAGGATTAAAATTGATAGTATTTTCAAAATATGAATATAATACGGCTTATTTTACATGAATTTGTTGATAATATGAAAAAATTAAGTTAATTTTTGAATCGTAAAAATTCATCAATTTTTATAGTTTTTAATTAATAATTTATAATTTAAAGGGTTAAAAATGATAAAAAAATTTAAATTTGGCTGTAATATATCTTGTAGAACATGAATTTATCAATTTGTATGGATGTGGGGTTAAAATATAGAAAAAAATGACTTTTGGGATGTACGGTTTTCCGGATGTACGGTTTTTCTAATCCGATCAGGCTCAAATCCGGAGGATTGATTAATGATTTGAAGTATTAGGTAAAAAATATAGCTAGATATATGTATATATTTTTTTTTGTTTTTTGTTTTTTTTTTTTTATAAAAGTTAAAAAAAAAATTATAACTAATAAGATTATTAAATGGATTAAATCAATTAAGAAATGATATTAATTTACTACTTTTTCCAGTAGATAGTAAAATGGGTCGATCCTATTAAATTTTAAGGGGGTCTATACGAATTAAATAAATTTATGATGGGCAATGGCCAATGTCTGAGGGAAATTTCGGGGATTAACCTAAGGCTGGTATAAAAAAATTATATAAAAATGAGATTAGCATGCATTGTATTTAAGAATATTTAAATGAAATTTACAATGTTGTCATATAGCGGTAATAAAAAAAATAAGTAACTTAAGAAAAATGAAATTTTGGTAATTTTTTTGATTTATTTAGTTTAATAGAGATTAATTAATTGTGATTTTACCGATATATGCAAATGCAGTTAAATTTTGAATTTTGAGAATTTCCTTACTTTGGATTTTTGCAATAAAAATGTTTCCTTTCGAAGATTAATTTAGGCAATATTTTGATAAATTTAGTTTAGTACGAGATAATTAATTATGTATTTACTGATGGGCTTAAAAAATACAGTAAGTTTTTAAATTTAAAAATTGTTGCTATTTTCTTAATTTTTATGGATGAAAATTTTCATTAGCTAGGGTCAGTGGCTGCAAACGAGAATTTCAGGCCATTATAATTTACTTGGTATAAAGAAAAAATTTTCGTTTAATATAAGTTAATTATTTAAGTTATTTAGTCATAAATTTATCGCTAGGTATAAAAATGAAGTTAATTTTAAATTTACAAGCTTTCAGTATTTTATGATTTTTGCCCTTAAAATTTGTTTTTGCAAGATTAATTTTGGTATTATTTTGGAAATTCTAGTTTATTATGAGTTAATTAATCAAAGATTTACCGGTAGATATAAAAAATGCAGTTAAATTTTGGTTTTGGAAAGTTTCAGTATTTTATGCTTTTTGCCCTAAAAAATTGTTTTTGCAAGATTACTTTTGGTAATGTTATGAAAATTTTAGTTTAATATGAGTTAAATAATTAAAGATTTACCGATAGATATAAAAAATGCAGTTAAATTTTGGTTTCGAAAAGTTTCAGTATTTTATGGTTTTTGCCCTAAAAAATTATTTTTGCAATATTACTTTTGGTAATGTTTTGAAAATTTTAGTTTAATATGAGTTAAATAATTAAAGATTTACCGATAGATATAAAAAATGCAGTTAAATTTTGTTTATAGAAAATTTTTGTATTTTATGATTTTTGGCCTAAATAATTGTTTTTCGTACATTTAATGTTGGTAATATTTTAAAAATTTTAGTTTGACTTGAGTTAATTAATCAAAGATTTACCGATAGGTATAAAAAATGCAGTTAAATTTTGGTTTTGGAAAATTTCAGTAAACGGTAATTATAAGTTATGTTGTAAGAAAAAAAAGATAAAAAATTTCATTGAATATAAGTTAACTTAATAAATTTAATTATTAAAAATAAATTATATTTAATTGTAATTTAATAAAAGTGAAGTGTTCTGATATTATTTAAAAATAAATAGATAGATGTAATTAACACAATAAAACTCAATGATGATATTTAATTAATGTGATTTATTTAACTCCGTGTTGACACGCAGGTCAGCGTCTATTTCTAGTGGCAGCGAGAGACGCACTGATGACCACGAGCCACACGCTTGCTATAGTGAGGGGCATACACACACATTCATACATACAAAAATACACTGTATACAAATTTACATTATATACAAATCTTAACATTTCTACCCACCCATTTTAATAAAATTAAAATGTAAAAGATGGTAAAAAAGCTAGCTTATTTTTAAAATAAAATGGGTGTATTGGAAACATTAAGTATAAGAATAAGAAATTATTCTAATTATAATACAACTTAATTCGATTCTTATTTTGATGGTTACAATTAGTTAATTAAAAAATTCTAATAAATTTATAGCTTTCATTGACATAACTTATAACAATTTTTACAATCATAATATTTAATTTAAATAGATAATTTTGAAATATTCAAATACAATTTAAAGATACAATTATTCAACATAAACAATTTTTATTTTACCTCCTCTACACAATTTTCTTCATTATTTAATACATTTAATGGTACTAATTTATGAATAGGTCTTTTGAGCTCTGATGATCCAGTCTTAAGGTCGACCACTCGTACTAGATCATCAGGACCCCTTCAAACCCTAGTGACCCTGGCCAAGGGTCACTTCGAAGGTGGCATATTCTCATCCACAATTAGCACAACATCATCAACATCAATGTTTTTACTCTTTGTTTGCCATTTATTACGTTGTTGCAATGTTTGTAAATACTCCTGGGACCAGTGTCGCCACCAATCCTGGAGCATTTGCTGGACCAATTTATAGCGTTGTAACGGAGGTATTTTTTCTTCTAAATAATCAGGCTCAGGAAGAATACTTGACTGAGCTTGGGTCAATAATAAGGATGGGGACAGAAACGAATTATCTGAAGGGTCTTCAGTCAAAGGTATGAGGGGTCTGGAGTTGAGACAGGACTCTATCTGCTTCAATAAAGTATAATGCTCCTCAAAAGTAAGTTTATGATCACCTAAGACTCTCCTAATATGATATTTGACTGATTTCACCGCAGCCTCCCATATCCCCTCAAAATGAGGAGCACCCGGTGGATTGAATGACCAAGAAGTTCCTTCATCAGCCAAAGATCCCACAAGCTTTTGCATATAGTCAGAAGAGTCCATATACATCTGCCTTAGAATGTTATTGGCACCGACAAAGGTCGTTCCTTGATCCCTGTACAAATCAGAGCACTGCCCCCTAGTGGACGTGAATCTGCAAAAAGCCGCGATGAAATCTTCACTAGAATATCCTGATACTAACTCTAAATGCACAGCTTTTGTAGCCATACAGACAAAGACTGCAATATACCCTCTATAAGTACGACTGCCTCGTCCCCTAAAACGTAGAATATCTATAGGACCTGCATAATCAACCCCTGTGAATCTAAATGGCTTATCAGGCCTAGTAACTCTAACAGCAGGTAATATGTCTAACTTTTGAGATGCCGGGTCAGCCCTGTATCTTATACAAGTATTACATCTATGTATACACGATCTAATCAGTCTTTTTGCCTTAATTATCCAAAATTCTTGCCTTACAGCGGTATGAGTTAGTTTAATTCCCGCATGTAATTTCTTATCATGAAAATAATCAACAATTAATTTAGATAATTTACAGTTACACGGTAATATCAACGGATGCTTTTGATCAGGATCCAATAAAGATTTTTGAACCTTTCCCCCCACTTTTAATAAATTATTATCAAGCCAAGGATCTATACTAAATAAATTAGAGAATTCTAAATCTTTACCACTTTCTATGGATTTTATATCTTGTTTAAAGTGAGCTTGTTGAACTATAAATACTCACACTAACCTAGCTCTTATTAATTCCGCAATCGATGGAGTTGAAAAACATACTAATCTATATGAGATTTGAAACCAATTATTATTTAATAACTTAATTTGATTTCTACCAACTATTCTTTGTTTCATTTTAGTTTTTATTAATAATTTATCAATAAAACGCAATATGTATGAGGTTATACGTAAAAGTTTTTGAAAGTCTGAATACCTCTCTATTAACTCCCAGTGATTCACTTTTACCCTCTTTTTTTTATTAAGATGAAAGTTATAAGATACAACATTTACAGATTTACATTGAAAACTGCTAGCATGATTTGGAGGTTTCTTTAATACCTCACCTCCCTTCCACCACAAAGAGAAAGATTCCAATTGATCGGACAATATACCTCTAGACACACAGTCTGCAGGATTTTCATGTGTACTTACATGATGCCAATAGGCATCAGGAAGGTATGAATGAATTTTCGAACACCTATGAGCTACGAATAAGGGCCACCTCGAAGGATGATCTTTTAACCAGTGAAGAACGTTCATCGAGTCCGTAAATAAAAAAACTTCAACATTATTTAAATTTAAAGCCCTTAAAACTTTTACCGCTAACCTGGTTAACAGATATGCCGCGCTAAGTTCTAACCTCGGAATCGTCTGTAGCGGTTTGATAGGGGCCACTTTAGATTTCGCTTGGACAAGATGGACCGTACTCCTTTCTTTACAAATGACTTTGAGGTAGATACAAGCTGCGTAGGCCATTTTCGATGCATCTGCGAATCCATACAGCTTTATATCTAGCTCCAGGTGTATAATATAGCCACCTAGGAATCCTAATCTTTTTTAAGATGGGAGTACCATTATACCAAATTAAAAATTCATTTTTTTAATCATCAAATAATTTTTCGTCCCATTCTAGTTTGGTGAGCCACAGTTTTTGTAAAAAAATTTTAGCTGTAATTATAACTGGGGCTAGCCATCCTAGAGGATCAAAAAATTTCGCTATATTGGCTAAAACTATCCTTTTAGATAAAGTATCTGATAATTTATTTATTTCAAAATCAAATGAAAAATATTCACCATCAACTGACCAATTTAATCCTAAGAGATCAAAATATGAGTTTGAAGAATTTATTTTAGCACAAATTGATTCAGGAAAATTTAATAACGATTTGTGATTGGCTTTCCACTTATGCAAAGTGAAACCACCCACCTTGCAAATTTTGATTAAATCATTTTGTTTTGATAACGCTTCTTCGAGCGTATGACCACCAGATAGCGTGTCATCCATATAAGTTTCACGCCTTAATACATCCACAGCCAAATGGAAATTTTGTCCTTCATCTGAAGCTAACTGCCTCATTACTCGATTCGCGAGATACGGACTACTAATCATACCATAGGTGACCGTATTTAAGGACCACGTTTTTAATTTTTGATTAGTATCGAAACGCCAAAGTATCTACTGAAAACGCCTGTCATCTTCATGAACAAGAATTTGCCTATACATATGTTCAATGTCAGAGACAAAAACATATCTATACTTCATCCAGTTAATCAATGACTCAGCTAGATCTGGTAATAAATTAGCACCACTGTGCAAAAGATCATTAATAGAAATTTTGTTATAATCTCTAGCTGCGCCATTGAATACTGATCTGAATTTACCATTATGTAATATACCATGGTGCGGAATAAAATAATAAGATTCGATAGAATCTGCGATGTGAGATTCTTGCATGTGCCCTAAATCCTTATAATCAGAAAAAAATTTACGATAAGCCTTGTCAAAATTAACATCTTTAATAAAACGAGCCTCTATCCTATCCAATAATTTTTTTGCAATATTAAACGAACCTTTAAATGTTAGTCCATCTGTAGAATTTTTGAATGGCAAGCGAACTACATAACGACCAGACTCATCTCTGTAATGAGTTTTGACGAAAAAGTCTTCACAGGCTTGTTCGTCTGAAGTGAGTAAATTTGCTGTTTTATCAAAGATTACTTCCTGACGCCAAAATTTTTCTAAGTCAAATGCCAGAGTATCATTGGACTCAAACAAATCAACAACATTACAACTAGATCCACCACCAGAATTACCAGACATTATCCAACCTAACTTTGAGCACATAGCTATAGGATCTGAAGGACTAGCCCTAAGAGCATGATCAACTATAACAGCATGCACCGTAGTGCCTAATAATACCTCTATTTGACCTTTTTTAGTAAATTTTGGGTCAGCTAACACTAAATCATTTAAATGATCCAATTTATCAATTTCTACAGAAGTAGTTGGAACATAACCAGAAATTTTTGGAAGAATATGGGCTTCTGCAACTGTAAATTATTTTTCCTCCAATGCCTGACACGGGTAACATCATTGTAAAAATTGGCAGGTGTAATCTTTTGGCCAAGGAACTCTTAATGAAAGAGGCTTGAGAGCACTGATCCACTAACGCCCTAGCTAAGGATTGATAACCATTACCACCAGAAACCCTAATCAAGGCTGTTGCCAGTAAAGATTGATTTAATTGTCAAGAGGCACTAGCTAAACTAGCTAAAAAAATTTTATATTTTTGGCCTAAAACTTTGCCTTTATAAGGTCAATTCTATTAAAATTAGATTAATTTTTGATTAAAATAAAATTTTAAGAATTGTGACATTTTTTGATTTTCGGCCTAAAATTTTGCGTTTATAAGGTCAATTTTAGCAAAAGTAATTAAATTTTGGATTAAAAGCATTAAAATTAATACCGGTTAGCTGTTCATTATATAAAAAATCAATTAGGATTTAAATATTAAGAATTGTGAAATTTTTAGATTTTTGGCCTAAAATTTTGCGTTTATAAGGTCAATTTTAGCAAAATTAAATACATTTTGGTTTAATATCGTTGAAATTAATATCGGTAACCTGTTTATTATATAAAAAATCAATTCCATTTAAAAATTTTAAAATTGTGTAATTAAATTGGGTTATAAAAGAGAGGTCTCCAGAGAAAAAATTATTATTTTACTCTTGGACGAGCTCGAACTAACTTCAGCTTCTCTACAATGGATTTGGAAATACTAAACGCAGCAGTCAGGTTCTTGCCTACCGTCAAAATGGAAAACGTTGACTCCTGGTGAAAACTATAAGATAACCAAAATCAGGGTAGCTACGACAAAATATGGATTCCGAGTGGTCGCTGAACTCAAGGATGAGTTTGCAGTATTTCTACCAGAAAGAGTATCCAAGGTATTATCAAATAAACAACAATACGAGGATCTTGAAAAATCGATAAAAGAAGGAAGCGTATACTTGACATTTATAGGAGGATGATACAATGAAATACAATTCAAGCATGTATAATGTAAAATGTATGATGTAAAATGTATGATGTATAATGTATAATGTATAATGTAAGAAATAAATTTTAAATTTGTTTTTTTAAATATTCCCGCCTTTTTATTATCCCAAAAATAAATCCTAATCATTTTTACTTTAACATTTCCTGCTACAACACAAAATTTCAAAAATATTAAATATTGAATTTTTCCACCCTTTTTTTAATGATATATATAAAACGTTAATTTAGAAATTTGAAATTCGCGCCAAAATATAAATTTTTAAAAAAATACTAAATTTTAAATTTCGCGCCTTTTTTTAACAGATTATATAAATTTTAATAAATTTTAAAAATGTTTCTCGCAAGTGAAATGACTTTCCGAAGGTATATATATAAGATTGAATATCAAAGTATTTTTAACAACCCCTGGATGGATTCCTGAAGACTAAATGTTTTAATTTAAAATTTGAATTTCGCGCCAAAAATTAAATTTTTGAAAAATGATAATTTTTGAATATCCCACCTTTTTTCAACATAATACATTAATTATATATCAATTTTTATTAATTATTTTAATTTTAAAATTTGAATTTCGCGCCCAAATATTGAATTTTTAAAAAATACTGAATTTTAAATTTAGCGCCTTTTTTCAACATAATATATAAATTTTAAAAATTTTTCTCGCAAATGAAATGACTTTCCGAAGGTATATATATATAAGTGAATATCAAAGTATTTTTAACAACCCCTGGATAGATTCCTGGTGACTAAATGTCTCGGATGATGGTCCAGGAGGACTAGGGAATAGGTTCCGGGTAACCTGAAATAGGTAGCCCACCAAATTTTAAATTTAAATTTCCCGCCTCCCCACTTCCTTACTTCCCTTTTCCGATTTTTTTTTCCGGAGCCACTATTTTGTTTTTAATTAGTTTTTTTGAAAAAACTCGAAGTTAGGTTCTTAACTAAGCTATAAACTCTTACCAAAAAAATTTTTTATATTTTCTGATAACATGATCTCTCAGCATCGTGCACACCGTTTTTTTTACTGCTTCATTTGAGCACGTGTGACGCGGAAGTGACGTCACAGAAAACTAAAAAATTTTTTTTTTTATATTTTAATACATGCGTAAACTAATAAAAAAATATTTACTCAAATATCTGTAACCGTTTCTTCAGAATCCTTACCTAAAAAACACGACAAAATATAGTAAAATCACCCTTAAATTAACGGAATGTGAATTTTCTGTAAAAATTCAACAAAAACCGCCGAATTTAAATATCGATTTAATTGCATGGTTAGATGAATGTATGAAAGAATTGCAAGATTTGTTGCTTGCACGGACATATTGCCCAAAAACTTAATAGGTACAGAGATTTAGTCCAAAGGGCTTTCGAAACCTTTGTGGATGTCATTTCGACCGGTAGGTAAATTTAATTATCGCGAAATTTCAACATTAATCGAAAGCGCCTCTCAGAGTTCGAGTAGTTTCGACGTATCCTCGGAAAATTTGAATGTAATGGCATCCGAAGTCACTGATCCTGCAGGTAGGAGGCGAGTTTTCTTATCGCATGTTTCTTGACTCGATGTTACGAAAGATTCTCTTTTAAAAATAAAAAAATATAGATCGCGTTTAGCTAGATCTTTATGCGCAAGTTACGTTTATGAAAAGCGGGAAATTGCATGAAAAATAGAACGAAAAGAGACAGGAGTACGGTCTAAAGCAGAAATCCATGGCACTGAAGCTCGAACGCGATACAACAGTTTCAGATATATGTGGGTGATATATCTGGGTGTATGTGTGTTTGTATACGACAGTCAAACGTTAAACGAAGAAAATTTTATAACGCAGTTTTAGCAGCAAGGACGCCATATTCTTTGTTTTTATACAAAGCGCGCGCACTAAGGTTATAGTAAATAAAAACACAAATTTAATATTATTCTTTAATTTGTAATTTCATATTTATTAATTAAGTAATAATTTATTATTTTAAAATAAATTTTTTTCCATAAAATAATTTGTAAACTGCATTTAATAAAAAATATTAATATTTACTTAATAAATATATACACGGTAAATTTGAATTTTGAATTTGTTCTTTTTGCAGAAGTACTGCGTGATTAAAAAGTAATAAAGGCAGGATTACTGCGTGAATAAAAGAGACTTGGCAGAGTGTAAAGATTTAACTGGCGAGAATTATGAAAATTTTTCGTAAATGGTATAGCTTTTTGCAAAGGCCTATGTCATCCGCGAAATTTACGAAATTTGGCATTAAGGAAAAATGACCAAGTATAATCAGACCACGAAGACTGGCGGTCTCTTTACCGAGCATATCAACATTTTTTACAAGCATAAAACCAAAGCCATCGGGTTTCCGTCCGAGTGCATCGACGAGGCGGTGATCGACGCCTTCATCGAAAACGTCAAGGTGAGTGAGGGGATAGAGCTACAGAGAGAAAAAATGTAAAAGAATATAGCTCTCAGAGGCGTAGTGAAGCTTTGTTTGAAATGGCTTTGGGGATTTTTCGGTCAGCAGGAAAACAAATTGCGGACACAGATAATATGGGATCCTGCAGAGTTACACGCTCTTTTGGTTTGTCCGATGACCGAAGTGGCTGGTCTTTTACCTGTTAACGACAATGTGCTGTACCTGAGCATGAGGACCAAAGAATGTTGTTACGAGCCGTTAAATACAGCAAACGTAGTTTTGGCTGCTTACGTAACGGCTCAGGCGAAATTAAAACTTTATAGTTATCTCGAAAACCTTGGCCCTTCTAGCTTGAATTGTGTCACGGATTCGGTTTTATACGTTACGGACGAACAGTTGGGTTCCCCTGATATACAGACGGGACCGCTTCTAGAAGATCTCACGAACTAACTCGTAGCGTACGGTCTAAACGCGTTAATAACGTGTTTTGTCTCCGGCAGACCGAAATTTTACGCTCAGACGATCAAAAAAGACGACGGTACCTTTGAACAGGTTTGCAAAGTCAAGGGTATCAGGCTAAATTATCAAAACAGTAATAAATAAATTTTAATAGCGTTAAATCGCTCATGTGCGAGGAAATCGATGCTATTACCGTGAGCAACAATCATGCAATTGGACGCACAAAATTTCACCACGTCGTTACTACAAAAGAAAGCAAAGTTTGTAAAACAGTGTACACGAAACTCAAATATGTAAGTAACAGTTTTAGTTTGCCATTTGGCCATGTTTAAATAAAATAAAAATTTTTTTGTTAAGCTAAAACAATTGTATTTCTTTTTTTTTCTCTTTTAATATATCCATAGCCTTTTTTTTCATTAACTAATAGCAGATCCAAGTTGCAGCAGTAGCAGCAGCAGTTTTCTACTCGTAATAGTAGCGCGTTCAATCCGCTTACATAATTTTTAGCGATAACTAATGGTCCAGCTAGCTTCAGCGTACAACGAGGCTCATTAAGTGGGTGTAGAGCGGTGGCAGCTCGCGGGGGCACTCATACCTTCCGCGACCAAAACTGCTAGCGCGTGCCAAATCGAACTAGTAGCAGCAGCACAATCAGCCATTTTGATTACAAGCGCGTTTACGAAAAGACTTTTTATTTTCAACACTGATGATTTAGCACACAGCCAACCAAAAATGGATCATTTTAATCGCGCTTGGAAATATCCTTGGACTTGTATGATTAGACCAACGTAAAACCGATCGAGTCTTAGCCGAGAAAGTAAGAGAACCAGACAAGAGCGTGGCTGCGCTAGTTACAGCCTGCTGTATGGTTTCTAAAATTATTTTTGAGAAATTTTTCGATCAAATTCAAAAAGCTATAGGTTTTAATAAGAAAAAAAATAAAAATACTACGAATGAAAAAGTGATAAAGGATAGAAAGAAGAAGAAGAATCAGAAGCTCATTGTTAACGAAAAAGCAAAAAAGGAAAACATTACGTTAATTAGTAAAAATAATATTAAAAAGACGAAAAATAATAACAAAGTTAAGAATAAAATTTTCATTCAATAAGTTGTATTACAATCCAGAGCAACCTCCTGCGTTCGCTGGGACTCACTATTTATTGCAGCATACAAAAAAAATTCGGCAAAGATACAAAACAAAAAGTAAAAAATTAGTTGAGCGAACAGGACGCATATATATTGCACAAATTGGTTAGAAAAAATTTTCCTCGACGCACGTACAATGTGTCAAATATTTTTGACTGTTTTTCGTTCGATAAAATCTTTCAACGGCAATTAAGCTTTTGTTCTCTTTGTCATTGATGATTTCAGTAAATTTTTATGAGTAGAACCGCTAAAAGACAAGTCTGGTGATTTTGTAACTGGCGCTCTGCGTAAAATTTAAACTGCCGGTGGCTACCCAAACGGATAAAGGCCGTGAGTTTACAGCTACGGTGGTTCAGAATATTTTCAACGAGTTTAATATCGAGTTTCGTTTGAATCCTGACGCTAAAAGTGCAATAGCAGAACGCGTCATTCAAACTATAAAACATACACGCAGATAAATCGATGTTTTACAATCTATCGTGCATTATTACAACCATACCGTACATTCAGGTACAAAGATGACTCCTGCTAGTGTGAATTTACATAACACTTACATTACCCGCTCCAATCTAGCAAAAAAGTATACGCGGTGCAATGAAAAAATACCCTGCCAACTAGCTGGCACTGAGGTTCCTGAAACAATGGGCTGTAATCTTAATTTACAACAAATATTATTGATTACAACCATGCAATTGAATATACATTTTTCGTTTTTAGTAGCTGGTAAAGTAGATTATTAAGATCATTTTGTTATTAAAGTGAAAATTCTAGCGTCCATGAATTGGTCGCGCCGGCGTTAATGGATTTTAAATCATTTTTGCATAATTAAAAATAAAAGAGACAAATATAAAAAAAAATTTTTTGTTTTGTCAAAGAAATGGTTGGTAACGATGCGAAAATTACAAATATTCGCTCAATTATTATAAAAAGATAGGAGTTTTTACCAGAATTTATAATAATTTCTTATAATTTATTTTCTCAGTGTAGTTCTTGCATATTTGACCAATCTTCCGCAACAATGATAATAATAATAATAATAATATTTTGTAATAAAAAAAATAACCACATTAATTGCTTCAAGATTTTAACATTATTTATATTATTTCTATTAATCACAAAATAATAAATTATTTAATTCTATAAATTGTTTGATTCTTTAAAAAATGCCAATATAACTTTTAAATCTTAATTTTAAAATGCAAACATAACCATTTAATATTTTTAGGCTGTTTATTATTGTTTATAATTTCATTAAGCTGCATACATAAATAAACATAGCAACGAGCAAAATAATCCAAGAAAGTCAAAAAGAGGCAAGATTTCCATCACTCTTTCTTGTGGGTTATAATTTATATCAAAATAAAAAAAAAATTGTGATCGGATACAAAAAATTACTATAAACTAAATTTCTAAAACTTGTACTCTCATTAAAATAAATTAGATATGTCCAAAACGAAAAATAAATTTGGTGTTTTATGTATTTTTTTGTGACGAAGATTTTGGAGAAAAAGATTTTCAAAAAATTAATTATCAGATTCAAGATATCGAGTAAAAATCATAATTTCAAAAATAAGTAATTTCATGGAAATGAATGAGGTATTACATCCAAATTAAAAAAAAAAAAAATTTGAGATTTTTTTAATAAACAAATTTTTGGAAAAAAAAGTTAGGTATTCATTCGAAAATTGTTTTGAAATATCACAGGTTACAATATTTTAAAATATTAGTACTTTCATAGAATTAAATGAGGTATTACACCAAAAAAAAAAATTAAATATTGCAATTTTTTTTATTTTTCTTTTTTTTTAATTTTGAGAAAAAAATTTTGAAAAAATTCAGTATCAGTTCCAAAATATTACTGTAAATAAGGTTCTTAAAATTAGTACTTCCATGGAAAAAAATTAGGTACTACGTCCAAAAAGAAAAAAAAGTTTCGTATTTTTTGTATTTTTTTGTGAAAAAAATTTTAGGAAAAAAATTTTCAAAAAATTAAGTATCAGATTGGAGATATCAAGTAAAAACCATATTTTCAAGTATAAGTACTTTCATGGAAATGAATGAGGTATTAAATCCAAATTAAAAAAAAAAAGGGGGTTTGAGATTTTTTAATAAAAAAATTTTTGGTAAAAAAATTAGGTCTTAATTCGATAATGGTTTTGAAATATCACTAGTTACAATATTTTCAGATACTAGTACTTTCATAGAATTAAATGAGGTATAACACCAAAAAAAAAAAAAAAATATTGCAGTTTTTTTTATTTTTAATCTTGAGAAAAAAATTTTTGAAAAAACTAAGTATACTTAGTTCTGATGTATCAGATCCAAAAAATTACTATAAACGAGGTTCTTAAAACTAGTACTTCCATGGAAATAAATTAGGTACTTCGTCCAAAAAGAAAAAAAAAATTGGTATTTTTTGTATTCTTTTGTGAAAAAAATTTTAGAAAAAAAATTTTCAGAAAATTAAGTATCCGAATCAAAATATCATGTGAAAACCATACTTTCAATTATAAGTACTTTCGTGGAAATAAATGAGGTGTTACATCCAAATTAAAAAAAAAAAAAGTACCTCGAGCTTTTTTAGTGAAAAAATTTTTGAAAAAAAAATTAGGTCTTAATTCCATAATGTTTGTGAAATATCACCAATTACATACATACACACACACACACACACACACACACACACACATACATACTTTTTTTAAAACCGGTTTTTTAGCTTCCTGGGGTCTCAAAACGTGTTTATATGCCAAAAAATCAAAAATCGAAATTTGACCTATCACAATGGTTCCTCTTTGAGGAACCAAAAAACGAAAAAAACACCAAAATATAGCGTTGGTTCAGTGGTACGCATCAGTCGTATTAGAGACGTTTTTCGAAAAGGATACGAAAGTGGGTGGACATTAGAATTACTTAAAAATGCACGCGTTTCCACTGCAAGGCAACCACCAGTGTATATGTATACTTTGGAAGATTCGGGCGGTGACATTATAGACGGAATTTACTACGAGGAAAAACTTTGTCCTATCAGAAAAAACCTGAACGAGGCTGTTCTTGAAATTGATAAAATTTATGAAAAAAGTGTTATAAAAAACAGATTGATTTAGCTGTCAAATGGAGCGTGGTTTTAACAGAAATTTAAATTCCAATGACCATGCATCATGTCAAAAATAATTTAGAAGACACGAGAGTAGCAAACGAGATATTACGTTTCTCCGGAAACGAAAACAATCTCCAGAGGACAATGTAATTGTAATTCAACCTCGATTTCCAAAAGCAGACCCGAAAATTGAGTCACATATTTGTCCCTAACATTCAGGTATTTTTAGACGAGCTATACTTTCTCAGATTTGTTGGACCACATTTTGGTTTCACGAGTAATTGCGGAGGTTTTGTCGTTATAAAATTGAATTGTAACGAAAGTTGCAAAAATAACGCCCTGCGTAGCTTGGAGATTTCCGAAAAAATTAGAAACATTTTAGGTTTTGAGAAAAGAGCGTACGAGCTTCGAGCTACTGCAAAGTACAAGTTACAGCTGAAATACAGCCTAATTTACTCACTAATATACGAAATATACCGATATCCTGGAGCCATGGGTTACGATAGATGTGTATACACCACTCTTGAGAAACGTGTCTCTCCATTTCGAGAAGTATATTTACAGTTCTGTAAGGGTAAAAAATTTTTCACCGCCATTTTATGTACCCTTGTTGTACAATTCATTATGTCAATTGAAATTAATTTACGTGACTAGTACGGATCACCGATTCCATTCGGTTCTGGAATGTTCTTAGTGACGTTACATGCATAGACTAGAAGATCGCTCATTACATCTATTATTGCAACAGCCAAATAGGAATAGATGGAGGTACTGTAGAGTCAGGTATAAATCGCGTTTATATCGATACACCGTATCAGCGAGGAAGTGGTAAAGGCTCTTTTCTCTGCGGCTTATTTTGCAGTATTTTACTTATATTTACCTGAGAAGCAAAATCTGTCGGTAAAGAAGCTTGTCGTTCTGGTATCAATGTTCTATCAGATGTCGCACTAAACAAAGCACTGCTTTAGGAGTCTCTTCGTACTTATGCACGTGAGTATGTCAGTAGTTTAAAAAGAAAAGCCGAAGATTAGCTGAACAAGTATTTAATGGAAGGCTCTTGTTATAAGCGCAAGCAACTTGCTCTCAACAGTTATTTACTGAATACGCTCGATAACTTTAGTACTAAAGATCGTAAAAGAAGAAATATCGCATAAAAAAAGATCGAAAAAAATTCAATGTTTAAGTCAAAAGTTTTGAAAAAGAAAGTACATAAAAATAAGAAGAAAACTCGAGTCAGTAACAAGGTAATTGATATTTTTTCAGGATAACTGAAAAGTTCAAAATAGCGTTTCTTTATTTCTCGCTCGTGCGAGTCTCTCAAGAGCGAGCTGGAATTATTTACTGCACCTTCAACTCAAGTAAAGATAGAATCGAGTCACTAGGTTCATTACAAGCCTATAGAAAGTTTATCGGATGATTGTCCGATAGAATTTAACATACCGAGGATTATATCGACTTAGCCGATTATATCGGCTCACACACTATGCTCTGTTTGAAAGTTTCAATGAAAAGTGATAGCAAAACCAAGGGAGCAGATGCACTCAGCGACTTTTGGTATGGTGGCAGCACCAATAGCGCTTGTATTCTCATAAGTCAATAGTTGGTATCGTGAGAGTGCCAACTATTACTTTTTGAGTAAAAACGTTAAAAACCGGTTGTCTCATTATCGTTACATTATAATTATCGATAAATAGTTTATTATTTTGTAAAAAGACAATTTTATTAAAAAATACGCATAAGAAATATTATTAATTAAATTATAGTCGGTATTATAAGTTTTGAAAAAATAAACATATATTTTAAAATATTCTAGGTTAGGATCGCAGATATTATTATTGTAAAATATTAATATTGTATTATTTTCATATTTAAATATTTAAAAATATAAATATTTTATCATCTGAAAAGGATTGAAAAGGATTTTTTCCTTTTTATCAATCCTTATCTTCATATTTTTCGATCAAAATGCATTTTTAAAATATATGTATATTTTTAGTATATTAGTTTTGCATATCTAATATACTAAAAATATTATTTTACCTAAAATATTAAAAACAATTAATATACAAACAAAATTATAACGTTGATAAAATCATTTTTTATCATAAAAAAAACATGTTACTTTAAGTATACAAAATAAACTTTGAAAATCGCTACAGCTGATTTCACGTAATTCACCGAGTTGGTAGCGTCACACGACCAACTTTGTTTCTCTACAATACCGGGTATATTGTACACACCAAAACTGGTGCTGCCACTATACAAAAAGTCGCTGAGTGTGCTGCAACTGAAGCTGAAATATAAAATGTAGGACCTGTAAACAATTTCATGCATTCACTTTTCAGCCAAGTAGATGTTTCGTTAAATCAGAAAATCGTTACGCTGCCATGTAACAGATACAGTTCAAGAGCTTACATTTAAAATTAGCTAAATTACTCTTCGGATGCAAATATTCGCATTTACAGAGCTTTTGTTGGTAAAACGATACTACTGACTCTATGGATGATTTAAAAGTTGTTTTACAATTAATTCTAGAACCATCTATATGTAGTATATCTTAATACTATTTAAAAATTTATTTGTCTGTCTGTTTGTCTATACCCAAGAACCGCCGAAACAATTGTCATGAAACCGGTGACATAGGCCATAGTTTTGCTACTCAGCTATCGTACTGTTGGAGATATTAAAATAGAAGCGAATAAGACACTTTTGCTAGTGTACGTATATAACTATATAAATAGATACATATAAAGACATAGATTTAGAGGGCTCATGGGCTGGGTGCCTTCGGCCCCCCTGCCCCATTTGCGTTATTTGGGTCTTGTTTGAGCCATGTATACCCGTAAAAAGTGGTTGCCCGCATTAGGTACTATATATAGTAGCATAAGTAAGCATAAGTCCTGTAGCGCATCTTAATTTTCGGATATCATATGCTGACGTCAGTATAAGTCCAAAACTGTCAACGCAAGTTCTCTTCCGTATAAATTTCGTCAAGAAATAACTCTGATCATAAATATACTTATATATACCGGGTGGAACACAATTACCGCAGATTTTTACATTGCTAGTATATGTCAAAGCAATATAAATAACCGCGGCAATTGCGTTCCACCCGGTATATACATATATATGGGCATATCCATTACTTTTCATACAAAAGTTTGCGCACCCATGACTCCGAACAGGCTCAAATTTTCAAGGGTGGTTTGAAGTAATAAAAAACTCAGTCAGCCAAAAATTTCAGCCATTTTGCAGGACGGGTTGCCGAGATACAAGCTCTAAAAGGTCCAAAAATAGCTGTTTTTAGCCAATTTTCAAAAATTTACTGGGCTTCAAGGATTAGTCCAAAAAACATCCGGCTGGTCTCATTTTTTTCCTTGAACTTTCAACTTTTACCAACAAAATTTTCAAAAAGTTTCATGGAGTTGATTTTTATTGGCATTGATTAACGTAAGATTCATTTTATCGAAAAATGCTGATTTTTAACTTAAATTGTGACTCAGCATCATTAGCTACTTTCGGTTGGTCTTATTAAAAGCATCTAGCAAAGACCTTTCAAATGAGACCTTAAACGTTAAAAAAGCTTATCAGGGACCGGAGATATAAGCAATTGAAAGTTTGCTGTTTCCGAAAATATCAATTTTTAACAACTTTAATCGTCTGCAAAATTTTTCTCTGAGCACATTAAGAGCTGAAAATTTCAGAAAAGCTTCTTTTGATATTAAAAAAAATTCCCTAAAAATTTGGGCGATGTTATTGGCTTCTGTTCGTAGATATAAGACTCTGAAAATGTGTAATAATTGAACCAATATTGGCCAATAATTGGTTAGGGGTCAACCAAAAAATTTTTCTTCTTCAATATTCGAATAGCCAGGAAAAAATGAGCTGATTTAAAAAAAATTTTTTTTATTTTTGACCAAAAAATAAGCAAGTTATCATCATTTTAAGATTTTTAAAAAAATTTTCCAAAAATCCCAGTTTTAGGGTCATTATACAGTATTCTAACTTGAAATAATGATAACTCGCTTATTTTTCGGTCTAAAATAAAATTTTTTTTTTTAAAATTGTCGAATTTTTTCCTGGCTATTCGAATATTTACAAAAAAGAAACTTTTTATATGCAAAAATAATTTTTTTTTGGCAAATTACTTTAGAACTTACTTTATTTTGTCAATGTATTAGGGTAGTTTTTGGCCCAAAAAAATAATTGGCCCAAAAAAATAATCCTTATAAATAGTTAATACATCATTTTCAGTCCAAGGGGGCTTGCATGGGTCGGAATTTGAATGATATTTTTACATAGATTGAAATTTTAATTTTGCTAAAGAAAGACCACCCTAGTGGACTAAATCTGGACACTGAAAGCGTGAAAATAGCAAAAATAACCCTGATAAGGGTAGTTTGTGTAAATTTAAGGGTGAAACTTTATTTTTGCATAAAAAAGTCTCCGATTTCATGATCAGATTCCCGAAAACCCTATATGGACCTCTTTTAGGGGTCGTTTTTGCTAATTTAAGGGTGTTCCGCTCATTTCTCACAAAAAAGACCCCATGATTCGTGACCAGGAACACAAAAAACCTTTCGTAGACCAAAGCTTATAACTTCCGGTAACAAAATAACCTAAACCTCAGTTTTACAGGAGTAATACAGTAATAATACTACAGTAATACACAAATAACACATAATTTATATAAACATAATTAATTAATTATTAATTAGAAATAATTACAATCTCGAAATGTGCTTAATTTGTGCTTCTGAATCATGAAATTAATAAAACTTTATTTCAAAAACGGTTTCATTCATATTCTTACTTTTGAAAAGGTTTTTCAGTGGGTTAGGGTTTTGAAACTTAGAATAACTTAGAATTTGAGCGTAAACCGTGATTAACCTTAATTCCAAGTTTTGATGACTATAAATAAGGAGAATCATAGTTTTTATTCTCATTATGATTCATCTTAAGTTTTAAAAGTACGCATATATCTGAAACTGAATATTTTATTTTAAAAACCGAGTTTTGGGCTCCGTGTGTGGGACTATAACCCACCTCCCAGACGAGTGACAAGATAATTACCTATTATTGGAGGCACTGTTACTAAGAAAATTAATTTTTCCGCATTTAGCCAATTACACACGGCTTTCTTTTCCTCATTCCCCCATGTGTAAGCCTTTAAAACCTTTCCCAAAAGCTCCTGACGGGCAGAACATACTGACAATATAATAGAACTTGACCAAATAAATTGACTGAAAATAGGCTAATTTGTACTCAGGTAAACTCTCTCTACTGTTAAGCCTCAATTAAGAGATCTAGGCACTATTTATCTAAGTTATTTTTGAAAATCCTGTTACCAATAAATGAGTTCAGCTACACATTGAAGCAGGATTGGATACCCTTGATTGTGTCATTCACCACAAATCACTAAACATAGGCTGATAACATAATTAAAATAGTTTTGAATGTATCAAAATTAAAATATTTTCATCTAGAATAGTAATTTTTTACACCCTTGATAACTTATAGAACAGCTGTCTTTAAAAAGATCAACAAGATACTCTACACATTTCGTAGAGTAAGGTATTTCATAAGGTATTTCACGACAGAGACCTTACGGATTATACTAGTGCAGGCTTTAATTGTACCGCACTTTGACTACTGCAATACATAGGAAAAAACTAAATTGGCTGTAGACTAACTCACGTAGAGTTTAATTCACAGACATTATAATTTACAAGATTCTACGTCTCCGTGAACCTTCTTATCTAATTGACTTTTTTGTGAGACATGTGCCTTGAGAGAATTCCAGGGGCAAACGTCGCACAAAAAAACTTGACCTACCTCGATCTCACTCCTTTCAATTGCAAGGTACAAAATTCTGGAACTCTCTACCCTCCAGCATCCAATTCAAATCTTTCTTAAACAGTTTCAAAACGGCACTATATAATTATTTACTTACGCTGGATCCTTAATATGATATTATGAAATAAATTAGTAGCTAAGTTACATAGATCAACTATAATACAATAATCATAAATGACTGAGATAAAATTTTATTGATACCGTACATAATTTACAATTATTATTATATACATATATATTTTATACATTTATTTAATTTTTATATATTTAAAGTTACTTACAATTGTTATTTAAAACATTCAAAACATTATATTATTTATTTTTATAAAGGCTGTTATGATCTATAAATGTATATTAACTATTTTGTTTATGCAAATAAAGTTCTATTCTATTCTATTCTATAGATTTATTATAGATTTATTTAAAAAATATTTTCTTGAAACTGAAACCTTTTATTATTATTATTAATTAAAAGTTTTTAAAATAATTCTCTAAAATATTTTGTGTCGCATGAAAATAAATATTTTATTAATTTTTAGGCATCATGTTCATGAGTCACCTGTAGCAGCTGTATTTAATAATCTTTTCGGAAGATCAGCAGGTCCCGATATTGATAGGTTTGTAAGATTTAAAGATAATTAGCTTTAAATAGATAGTAATAAATGTTATTCGGTAGAAAATAATCTTATTCTTGGTGAAAAAATTAGATTGTTGAAAAATTACGTTGTTTCAATTGTGTGAAATGAGTTACAAAAATTTCTACCCAGTGACGACTACAAAGAAGTTTATAACTGTGACAGTAAAAATTGAATGTGATATTCTTATTAATTTAACCAATAAATTGGTTAATTTTAAACTAATAGGTACGTAACAGTGTTTCGCCATAGTGTATTAGGTTGGCTCGTCAGTAGACTCCTAATACACCTTATCTAGACACCGTTTAATTATTTAAAAAACAAAAAATATTAAAATTATAAAATTAATTTTTTTTTTTTAAATTTGTGTAAGTACTTGCCTCGCACATGCTTTCAAAACGACTAAAAATGCTGGCTTGTGTATACCGTTAGAAAGGAGAAGTTTAGTTTTCTCTTTCTAATTTAAATACAGCTGGCATTTTTATTCTATTAATTTCATAAAAATTACATTCAAAGTTTTATTAAATTTAATAAGGCTAAAAATAACATGAACTGATAAATCAGTATCAAAAAATGTCATAGCCTTATTTTTGAAAATAAATTTTCATCAAAATTTGCTTATGTTAAAGCTTCTAATCAATAAATAAAATTTCTGATAAACTTCATTACTCAATATTTTCATGTATAAACATGAATATACAGAAATTTTATTTTTTATGACCAACGTAACCCAATTAAATGTGATATTCTTATTAATTTAACCAATAAATTGGTTAATTTTAAACTAATAGGTACGTAACAGTGTTTCGCCATAGTGTATTAGGTTGGCTCGTCAGTAGACTCCTAATACACCTTATCTAGACACCGTTTAATTATTTAAAAAACAAAAAATATTAAAATTATAAAATTAATTTTTTTTTTTTAAATTTGTGTAAGTACTTGCCTCGCACATGCTTTCAAAACGACTAAAAATGCTGGCTTGTGTATACCGTTAGAAAGGAGAAGTTTAGTTTTCTCTTTCTAATTTAAATACAGCTGGCATTTTTATTCTATTAATTTCATAAAAATTACATTCAAAGTTTTATTAAATTTAATAAGGCTAAAAATAACATGAACTGATAAATCAGTATCAAAAAATGTCATAGCCTTATTTTTGAAAATAAATTTTCATCAAAATTTGCTTATGTTAAAGCTTCTAATCAATAAATAAAATTTCTGATAAACTTCATTACTCAATATTTTCATGTATAAACATGAATATACAGAAATTTTATTTTTTATGACCAACGTAACCCAATTAAATGTGATATTCTTATTAATTTAACCAATAAATTGGTTAATTTTAAACTAATAGGTACGTAACAGTGTTTCGCCATAGTGTATTAGGTTGGCTCGTCAGTAGACTCCTAATACACCTTATCTAGACACCGTTTAATTATTTAAAAAACAAAAAATATTAAAATTATAAAATTAATTTTTTTTTTTTAAATTTGTGTAAGTACTTGCCTCGCACATGCTTTCAAAACGACTAAAAATGCTGGCTTGTGTATACCGTTAGAAAGGAGAAGTTTAGTTTTCTCTTTCTAATTTAAATACAGCTGGCATTTTTATTCTATTAATTTCATAAAAATTACATTCAAAGTTTTATTAAATTTAATAAGGCTAAAAATAACATGAACTGATAAATCAGTATCAAAAAATGTCATAGCCTTATTTTTGAAAATAAATTTTCATCAAAATTTGCTTATGTTAAAGCTTCTAATCAATAAATAAAATTTCTGATAAACTTCATTACTCAATATTTTCATGTATAAACATGAATATACAGAAATTTTATTTTTTATGACCAACGTAACCCAATTAAATGTGATATTCTTATTAATTTAACCAATAAATTGGTTAATTTTAAACTAATAGGTACGTAACAGTGTTTCGCCATAGTGTATTAGGTTGGAAGTATAGTATTTGGGCTCTTAGGGCTAATCGTAAAGCTCACTGGATGTCAAAAACAATACTTATATTGTTTTGAATTTTGCTTATTGAAACTAATTAACATTAGATACATCTGCTTTAATTGCGGTGAATAAATTTATTTTGTTTATCACGAAAGTATACTTAAAAAATGGGTTTAACTTCTCCAATAGAAGCTGCACATAATTATGTAAATTTTTTAATGGATATATAAAAGTATGAGAAAATTAATATAAATATATCTGGTGTTGCTTTTGAAAGTTTTTCTAATTATAGGTGATACTTATGAGAAAACCTTATTCGCTTATCTTTATTTGATAATAGAATTTCAGTGAAAGAAAAGAAACATGATTAAAGCTTTATAAAAAAAAGGTGCTGCTAATTCTTCTCACATTCCAATTTAAAAAAAAAATAAAATTTCTAAACTAAAAATTTCAGATTTGATTTCAAATAAATAGGTACTAAAGATTGAACAAAGAATAAAACCTTTGATGATATAAATCGCACTTTTAAAATTAAAATAAATGAAAGTTATAAATAATATAGCTGAAAGAATATTTTTTTACCGTTTTAGAAATATTCATGTTATTTCAAGAATTACTTTGAAAGCTGCGTAACACTTGAAGTTGCTATTAAAAACTAAATAAAAATATATAGATAGGTGTATTTTGAAAGATCCACATTAAATGAAAAATACAAAATAATTGATATATTATTTGTAAAAGCTTTAAACTTTATTTGATAAAAATATTCATAAGTTAAAATTACTTTTATTGAATTTCCGTTTATTTTTCTGCAAAAAACATAACCTCTTGCTATCTACAGTAAGCCCTATAAATAAGTTTTGTGAATTCGACCCTGGTTTTTGAATAAGAAATCGTTATATACAATTAAAAACGGCTAAAATGAAAATTTTTTTAGTTTTATTTAATTATAATTGCAGTAAAAGTTTTTTGAGTGGGTAGCTGTTGTAAAAAAAGGTCTAAATTAAAAGAATTATCGAAAAAATACAATATTCATCAAATCTAAAGAGCTTATATATTTGAAATCGCCTAATTCATAAGAAATTCGATATTTTAACTTTGGTTTTTTTCGATTTCTAAGCTTGCCAGCGAGTATTTTTGTTTTTTTTTGGCGGTAAAAGATGGGTTTCAGTTAGTCAAGCAACATATAAAAAATTTTTTCTGATGATATCCCTCAATCGCGAGTAATTAAATTTTTTCGCTCACTACCGATTTTTGATTAATTTATATTATTTTTATTATTTTATATTAATTTTTTATTAATTTATATTTTCTATTTATCTATTATCTATTATACAATAGACCTAATAATAATTAAAAATTATTATTATTATTATTATTATTATTTTTTTTTTTTTTTTTTTTTCGTAATTTTAGTCTTGAGCGCTAAATTTGAGACCATTTAGACGTATTAATCACTTGCAGAAACTGACTAATTGATTTTGTAAAATAATAAATAATTTGTTTAATTTTTACGGTATTTTTGAGCCACCCTGACCTACCAAGGGGCGTTAAAAATAAAGTAGGTGTGGTCACCTTATTGTTTAGATGTATGTAATCAATTTTTTAAGAAAAATCTCAAATTTAGGCAGTGGCCGATTTTACATACATATCCCGGAATGCTCTTTCTATAATAATCTTATTTTATTATATAATGTATGGGAAAGTCTGTACAAATTTTACTTTAATATTATTATGGAGTGTTTTTTCTTTTCCTAATTTCTGCATCATTTTAGATAATTCAAAAATATTTAAATTTTATATATTCTATATTAGATTGGTATTGGTATTTGTTTAACCTCCATCTTAAACATTATGCGGATATTGTGACAGAGGTCACCAACAACTGCCCATGCTATCACACCCTGCACTATTTTAATTTTTCTATTTATCTATTTTAATGGGTTGAGGACGCGACCTCTCCCAAACTTCACGCCGGCATATAGTGCCCTGAAAGCACTTCAGACTGCGTTATCCACATAATTTTAATTTTTTTTTTTATTTTTTTTTTTTCTGACCACAGAGCTACCGAGGCTCTTTTTATATTGTATTTATTATTAATTTTATTTATTAAATTTATACTAGCGAAATCCTCGCTCGCTTACGCTCGCTCGGAAAAATAAATTTACCAGTAGTTAAATTATTTTTTAAAATTTTGTTAAAAAGTTAATATTATCGATTATTTTAAAAATTTTATTTTAAGAAAATTAATATAAATTTTTAATTTTACTTCCACCTTAGAAACTTTAATTAAAAATAGAAGCAATCGTCATGGTATTAAGAAATTTAAATTTGTTACACGTTTTATAATAAAAAATCTGAAACAATGAGTACTTCAATTTGAAACTATAATAGGAAATTTTGCAGGAAAAACAGTATTTTTACTTACAATTGATTTAAGAAAAGTTTAATGAGAATTAAATAAAACAAATAGTAAAAGTATGAATTTATATGTGAAAAAAATTGATAAAAAATAAATTTTATATTGACATAAATATATCACAAATTAATACCATTTATCGTTTTATTTTTTTAGAATCTGAATTTTCTATTACGCTCTCTAATTTTTTAACAAACATAAGGTATCTAATTAATATTAATTTTATGGCCCACTTAGAAATTAATTATGACACGAAACACCAAAAATCTAAATAAAAACTAAGTATTGAATTTAATTAAAAATTTTCAAAATTTATTAAAAATCATCAAAATTTGGCATTAAAATAGGAAGTACCTGAGTTAAAAAAAGGGTATCATAGTAAAGATACACCAGTGTCACAAAAAAATAAGATGTACTACATAAAAATTTCCATATAAAAAGTTATAGATACATCGGGAATCACAGGCACGCAAAAATATAATCTTCAAGGATTAATATATATATAGATATATGGGTGGTTCCAGTACTTTTCGTACAGATTAGGGCGCACTCATGTCACCCATTGAGCTCAAATTTTAGGGTATAGTTTGGGGTAATATAAAAATCCCTCAGCAAAATTTTTAGCCCTCTAGTACTTCATGGGGCCGATGTATGGCCGTTTAAAAGTCCAAATATAGCCTGATTTGGCAATTTTCAAATTTACGCCATTTCTTTGAATTTACTTCAAATTTCATCTTATTGGTTGCATTTGAACCGGTAAAAGGTCTACATTATATGAAAAAATTTATTTAATTATTAAAAAAGCCCTTTTTTGACTCATCCTTCATCTCTCAATAAAAATAAACTTGAAATTGATATAATTAAAATTTGTTGTCAATTTTATAAATTTATAAATTTATATTTTTAAAAAAAAAGAAGATGGCGCTTATAAAGATAAACAATAAACTTTATCTCATAAATATTTTTTTCAATTATTTTAAGTAATTAACATCTTTTTAATAAAATAAATATAAAAAATTTTAGTATTTTTAATATAAAAACAATTAAAAAATAAATAGTTAAACTCAAATTGAAGATTTTCTTTATAAAATTAGATTTAAAAAATAACCCCTTCCAACCTGGTTTATGAGGCTTTTGGAGTGCTAGTTTACACTTAATAACTTTTGTTATTAATATCAATATGAACGTTTGTGCAATTTGTGAGCAAGATATTGCAGAAAATCAGCTGTCAAGATCCTGCATTTTCTGTAATAAATTTTTTCATGCTGATAAAGAGTTAAATTATGCTGAAATATCACCTACAGAAATAAAAGTAATAGCTCTTATTAAAGTAGTTCCTAAGTTATTATATAAGTGTAAACAGTGTTCAACAAAGTGTGACTCTAGCTTACACTGGGAATGAATCGGTTGCGCGAGAGAACAAATCGTAGTCGTCGCGCGCCACTAATATTTGTTTTCTCGAGCAACAAATTTTGTCGTCTCAGACGCCGAAAATGTTTGCTCTCGAGGTGCAGCGCGCGCACCTGCCCCGAGTAATCATATACTGTACATATTTTATAAGCATGTGCTATATGTATATTATATATTTTGTGTAATTTTAATAAAAAAATAATTAATTATGTGATAGATAGTTTTAAATATTAATAGTTTAAAAGAAGATTTAGAAATTAAGTTTTTTTAAAAAGCATAATCAATACAAAGAATTTTATACGTGCATGAGTATGCAAATGTTTGTATAATTCTCATTTTTCATGTAAATAAAGTGAAAAAAAATAAATTCGTTATGTTTATTATTAAAAATTATATTTAAAAATTAAAAATACAAACATTTGCATACTCATGCACGTATAAAATTCTTTGTATTGATTATGCCTTTTAAAAAAACTCTCCATTTCTAAATCTTCTTTTAAACTAATATTTAAAACTATTTATCACATAATTAATTTATTTTAAATCACAAGTAAATTTATTTTTTTATTAAAAGCACAAAAACTACATAATATACATATAGCACATGCTTATAAAATATGTACAGTATATGATTACTCGGGGCAGGTGCGCGCGCTGAACTTCGAGAGCAAACATTTTCGGCGTCTGAGACGACAAAATTTGTTGCTCGAGAAAACAAATATTAGTGGCGCGCGACGACTACGATTTGTTCTCTCGCGCAACCGATTCATTTCCAGTGTAAATACCAATAATGGAAAAATGGAAAATCTTTTAGAAAATTTAAATAAATCCATTTCTAACTTCAATAAAACTGCATTAACTATTTAAAAGATAGATGAAAAAGTAATAAGTATAGAATCTGTTCAAAATAAACTAGTGGATGAAACTCTACCTAGTATTATTGATAGAATAACAACGTTAGAAGATAAAAATAAAAACATAAATAATACAGATGAACAAACTGCAGTTAATGTCAACAATAATATATCAAGTGTTGAATTACAACACAAAATACTTGCAGAATTAGATCAACAAATGTTAAGAAGAAAGAACGTTATTGTAATAAACCTTTCAGATAAAAATAATTTAAAAGAAGATCAAAAATTTATCAAAGAACTTCTACAAAAAAACAATTTACCAAGTAAAAACATAAAAGTCAACAGAATTGGAAAGTATTTTCAAGGTAAAAATAGATTATTAAAAATTACTTTTGAAAATGAATATAATGCGATTTTCATGATTAAATCTGCAAAAAAGATCATTATACATAAAAAAGAAAAAATTTTCATCACAAATGATAAGACCGATGAACAAATAAATTATGAAAGAAGTGTAAAGCATAACTTTAACGAAAGATTTAAGAATGAAGAAAATTTGTGTTTAAGGTATGTTAATTCAATACTAACTATTGTAACCAAAGAGAAAGAGGTTAACACAGAAGATACTTCTAATACGTCACAGTTAACTGATTTAAACTTAATTTTGAGTAATGAATCAACATTGTCATCAACAGCAATTGATGAAACCCTTTCAAACGCAAATTCACAAACTCAAACAACAAGAAATGCTAATAACACCAGCAAAAAACCTAATAAAATAATAAACAGCAGTAACCAGGTTAAAGTTTATGCTTCTACGTCAAAAAACGAAGAAGTCAATATGAATCAAATGACAGAATAAAAAATAAACAGCAAAAAGATCAAGTACTCAGGGTATATTATCAAAATGTAAATAGCATTAGAAATAAGTATGAAGAATTTAAAGAAAACATTCTGATGTCTGAAACTAAATATCAAGTAATAACTTTAACCGATTACCGCCGGTGCGGCCAAAACGTGCCACTTTATTATAATTCTGAAACTTCTTTGTATTATTACCTCTAAATTTATATCTAGGGGTTTTTGAGGTTGCTGATTTCAAATATGAACTCAAAAGAGTCATAAAATTTCATCTAGGGGCGGAAAATTAGAGTAAAAAGAGGTGAAAAATCAATTTTAATAAAAGGCTTTATTTTTAATTGAAAAACTCTATCAGGGGGTTTCTTACGTTGCTTATTTCAAATAAAAGTTTCAAGTAAAGTTTTATGATTTTTTTATGGTGATATTTGAGATCAGCAACCTCCAAAACTCCCGATGTTTGTTTTACAGTAAGAATAAAGAATTTTATAAAAAAAGAATAAAGAATTTTTAAAAATATTGCTTTTTCACCCTAATTTTCTAACCCTAGATGAAATTTTATAATTCTTTTGAGTTAAAATTTGAAATCAGCAGCCTCGAAAACCCCCAGATATAAATTTAGAGCTAATAATACTAAGAAGTTTCAGAATTATAATAAAGTGGCACGTTTTGGCCGCAAAATAGGGTAAAAAAGGCATGTTTTTGATGTTTCTACCCTTTGTACACCTTTTTTGAAGGGCTGTACACGAAAAATGAACATAAAACTTAATAGCCAATAAGATTTTGGACCAGAAACCATTTTTTATTTTTATTTTTTAAAAAATTTAACCTGAAAAAACTCAAGTGGCACGTTTTGGCCACGCCGGCGGTAATCGGTTAACTGAAACATGGTGTGGAGAAGAAGATGAAGATCAACTTTTTGTAATATCAATTATAAAATTTATAAGTGTAACAGAAATAGAAGCAAAGGTAAACAAAGAGGTGGTGGGGTAGCTACATTGGTGAGCAGACAGTTTAACAGTAAAATAATTTTAAATTACACTGATAAATATGATCTAAATGTAGTATTAATTAAATTAAAAGAAAAAAATCTGATTGTTGTCAATGTATATATTCCACCAGTCTCAGAATATGAAATTTATCAGGATTTTTTAAAAAAATATAATGAAATATATTCTAAATATTGCAATAGTATATTAGTTATAGTGGGTGATTTTAACTTGCCTAAATGCTATTTTAACATTGATAGTGATAATAAATTGAATTTGCAATGTCTTAATAAAAATCATATTATTAGTGAAAATGCTTACTATCTATATGCTAATATCAAAGCTTTTAAAATGTTACAATTTAATAAATTTTTAGATGCAAATAATAATATATTAGATTTAATTTTTTCAAATCACACAATTAAAGTGCAAAAACCCACAATGCCGTTAGTTAAAGTAGATATTTCACACGAGTCATTAGAAATTATATTAAATATACATGGTAGATTAGAAGAAAAAAATGAAATTAAAGTCAAATACAATTTTAAAAAAGCCAATTGGCAGAATATTTTCATAGCATTAAGTAAAGTTGATTGGGAAGAGGAATTGAGTAGTGTCGATATTAATTCTGCGGTCAATCAGCTATACACAGTACTCTACCAAACAGTAAAAAATAATATACCCAAAATTAAATTTACTATTGACAATTATCCCTGATTTTTTTCTTTAAAACTAAAACGATCAATAAAAATAAAAAAAATATATCACAGAAATTACAAAAAAGCAAGAAACCGATACAATCATTCTAAATTTAACAGACAAAGACGGCTATGTAAATGTATGTACCAGATAGATTATAAAAATTATATTGTAAACATAGAAAATGATTTAAAATCGGATCAAAAGCCTTTTTGGCAGTATATTAACAAAACAAACAATATTAACATACCACATGAAATGGTTTACAATGAATTAAATTTAAACAATGAATTAGATATAGCGAACGCATTTTCTGATTTTTTTCGGAGTGTTTATAAGATTAAAAATGTTAATAAAAATATTAAAATAATAAATAATAATAATAATATACTGAATACAATAAATATTTCTGAGAAGGATGTTGAGAATGCGATCGATAAATTAAAGTCAAAACATTCACCTGGGCCTGATAATATACATGCAATTTATATAAAAAATTGCAAAAATTATTTGGTTAAACCATTGCATACTCTCTTCAATTTGTCCATAAAATTAGGAATAGTTCCTGATAAATGGAAGGAATCCTTTGTAAAACCAATTTTTAAAAGTGGGGACTTGAATAATATAAAAAATTATAGACCAATTGCAATTGCGAACAGCTTTGCGAAAATGTTAGATAATATTATTTATAATAATTTGGTCACTTATTTTAATAAAATAATAATTAAACAACAACATGGGTCAATGCCTAAACGATCAACGGTTACTAATCTTTTAACTTATAAAGAATATATATTAGAATCGTTTAGAAGCAAAAAACAAGTCCATACGTTATTTACAGATGTGTCCAAGGCATTTGATTCCATTAATCATGAATTACTAATCTATAAGTTGGAGAGATATGGAATGGGTGGTAAAATGTTAGAGTGGTTTAAGTCGTACATTTTGTGCAGAAAAATGTTTGTTAAATAAGTTATATCAAAAGAAATTAAATTAGTATCGGGTGTACCTCAAGGATCAAATTTAGCTCCCTTATTGTATATAATCTTTATAAATGATGTTTTAAGCTGTATAAAAAACTCAGAATTCCTTTTGTATATTGATGATATGAAATTATATAAAAGCATAGAGAATGATGTACATTTATTTATGGAAGATATACAAAATATAATTAATTGGAATAACGATAACGGATTGCAATTTAATATAAGTAAGTGCAAGATTATGATTTTCAAAGAAAAGTATTCCTCCTTAAATATTGATACTCATTATGTATTAGAGGGTGAAGTGGTGGAAAGAGTATCAATACTAAACGATTTAGGAATATTTTTTCAAGAAAACATGAACTTTGCTACTCACATGAATATCATAACCTCAAAAGCTAAGAAAAGATTATATTTATTGAAAAATAAGTTGCAATCCTTCAGAAAAACTGAATCGTTAAATTTGATGTACAATACACATATAAAATCTATCCTATGTATGGATCAGTTATCTGGTCTCCTACAGTCAGGAATTTTATATATGACATTGAAAAAGTACAGCATCAATATTTTCGTATTTATGCATCAATCAAGAAAATTCCATTTGATTAAAGAGAACACAACTATCATGAACTAGCAAAATCAAGCGATATGATAACACTACAAACGGCTAGAAATATTAGTGAAATCAAATTTTTATATAATATTTTAAATAATAATATAGATGCAATTGAAATTCTAGCTAGAATTGATTTTAGTGTTCCTGTAATCAAATTGAGAAATAGAAATATATTTCAAAAAATTCTCTTTACAGTTCCTTTTGAACTTAGATATTCTAGACATAAGTCATACATTTTTAGTATGTCTCAATCATATAATAGCATTACCTCAAACTATACCCTAGAGCTCAATTGGTGACATGAGTGCGCCCTAATCTCTACGAAAAGTACTGGAACCACCCATAGACATATATTGTTACGTATGATGGATCATAATTCGAGTATATCCGCATCCTTTGATTATATATATGGGCGATTATTTCTCAACCCGGCCACACCCCTCTGTCCAAAAATGGTGGCAACTTAAAAAAATTTTGGTTTTCTCAAATTGACTGGAAAAGGGTCTAGTTTTTTATTCTCATTGGCCTTTTCAACTCTGTAAATCTACTGTGCCCATTTTAGGCACTGAGCGGCGGCAGGTCGACATTTTAAAAACAGAAAAATTGAAATAAAAGTAGAGTAAAGGTAAGTTTTTTGAAATTTTTTTCTCTTAAAAGTTGTTATTTATGAAAACAAAGAAAATTAGACCACTTACGTGATAATTAGTTGATTTCTTAAAAAGTTTTGTGGGTACTATGTAGTTTTTAATTAAAAATGGGTAAAAAACGGCTACTTTGACTGATGATATCTCTGAACCTACATATCCAAAATAAAAAAGATTTAGTGCAAAATGGTAGTCTTTTGATACATAATAAGTGTGCCAAATATCAGGGGATTTGATTAAGTAGTTTTGGATTTAGTAATTTTAAGGGTAATTCTGAAACAAATTTTGACCCATTTTTTAAAGAGAATTAATACCCGAAAATTGCTAAATCCGAAACTACTCAAATAAATCCCCTGATATTTGGCACACTTATTATGTATCAAAAGACTACCATTTTGAACTGAAACTTTTTTATTTTGAATATGTAGGTTCAGAGATATCATCAGTCAAAGTAGCAGTTTTTCACCCATTTTTAAAAATTACATAGCACCCACAAAACTTTTTAAGAAATCAACTAATTATCACGCAAGTGGTCTAATTTTCTTTGTTTTAATAAATAACAACTTTTAAGAGAAAAAAATTTCAAAAAACTTACCATTAATCTACTTTTATTTAGATTTTTCAGTTTTTAAAATGTCAACCTGCCGCCGCTCTGTGCCTAAAATGGGCAGAGTAGATTTACAGAGTTGAAAAGGCCAATGAGAATAAAAAACTAGACCCTTTTCCAGTCAATTTGAGAAAACCAAAATTTTTTTAAGTTGCCACCATTTTTGTACAGAGGAGTGTGGCCGGGTTTAGAAATAATCGCCCATATATATAATCAAAGAATTGCGGATTTACTCGAATTATGATCCATCATACGTAACAATATATGTCTATGGATGGTTCCAGTACTTTTCGTACAGATTAGGGCGCACTCATGTCACCAATTGATCTCTAGGGTATAGTTTGAGGTAATAAAAAAGTCCTTCAGCCAAATTTTTAGCCCTCTAGCACTTCAAGGGAGCAAAATATGGCCGTTTAAAGGTGCAAAAATAGCCACATTTGCCTAATTTTTAAAATTATGCCATTCCTTTGAATTTAATTCAAATTTCATCTTATTGGTTGCATTTGAACCGGTAAAAGGTCTATATTATATGAAAAAAATTTTAGCTAATTTCAAGGCGTCAATTTTTTTTGGCATTGATAAAACTACATAGCACCCACAAAACTTTTTAAGAAATCAACTAATTATCACGCAAATGGTCTCATTTTCTTTGTTTTAATAAATAACAACTTTTAAGAGAAAAAAATTTCAAAAAACTTATCGTTAATCTACTTTTATTTCAATTTTTCTGTTTTTAAAATGTCGACCTGCCGCCGCACAGTGCCTAAAATTGGCACAGTAGATTTATAGAGTTGAAAAGGCCAATGAGAATAAAAAACTAGACCCTTTTCCAGTCAATTTGAGAAAACCAAAATTTTTTTAAGTTGCCGCCATTTTTGGACAGAGGAGTGTGGCCGGGTTGAGAAATAATCGCCCATATATATAATCAAAGAATGCGGATATACTCGAATTATGATCCATCATACGTAACAATATATGTCTATGGGTGGTTCCAATACTTTTCATACAGATTAGGGGGTGGCCGGGTTGAGAAATAATTGCCCATATATATAATTTGTAATCGATATTTCGCATCCTGTCTTAGATTTCTATATTTCCGATTTGTATATTTCCGGATCTTCACAATTGACGCAAAACATAGGTCAGCATTGACGTATGTCCAAAATATCTTATGCGATGAAAGTTGCATAAATCCTTCCTTGCGATTCCCCCAAAATAATTGCATCTTAATCGCATTTTTATATAAAATCTTCTTCTTCATGTCTATTTAATAACGTCATATACTACACCATGATGCAAAACACGACCCAAGTACTCTAAGATTATACATTGTTTTATTATATACAATTAATCTGCATATTTTTTATATTACGTATTTCTTATCCTGTCCCCTATACCTCAAATACAAAATTACCCAAAAATTTTTTCTTTTTTTTTTTCTAAATATGATAACGTACATCCATTATTCAGAAAAAACTGTATGCATTATTTGACTGCCCCTCGGAAAATTTTATTTAATCATTCTATTATACAAGGTCAAATTCCTAACACATGGAAGATTGGTTTAATAGTACCGATGTACAAAAAAGGTAAAACAAAACATAAAAAAAATTATAGACCTATAAGAATCTTATCATGCATTCCAAAAATTTTAGATCATTTGATATACAATAGATAATCGGTATATATGTATAATAAAATAATTTCAGAACAAAGAAGATCCATTAATAAAAGATCTACAGTAACAATTAACCTTCAAAGAGTTCGTTTCGTAATCACTTAGAAGAGGCAGTCAAGTACATGTTCTTTAAATAGATGTAATATAGATTTAATCATGATTTAATAATTCAAAAATTAAAAATATATAAGGTTCATATAAAATAGTAAATTGACTACATTCATACTTATGTAATCATAAAAAATCAGTTAAAATCAATCATAAATTGTCAAAAATGATTACACCCCCATTTGGGGACCCACAAGGTTCAAATTTAGGACCTTTTCTCTACATAATGTATATTAATGATTTAAAAAACGTTATAAAATATTCCAAATTAATATAAGTTGATGACTTAAACATATTCAAAGAAATTAGATCTAAAAAAGATATTAAACTATTTAAGTCGATACAACAAGATTACATAATTGGAATTATCTAAATGGATTGAGGTGGAATTTTGAAAAATGTGATATAATGATATATGATAATTGGAAATCAAAAAATAAGACTGACATAAAATGTAAAATTGGGAAACATAAAATAAAACACACATCTATCATTAAAAACCTAGGTATTTATTTTGAAGATAACTTGAAATTTAATGTACTTTTTTGAAAAGATTATTAGTAAGTCAAAAAGACGTATATACTTTCTTCAAAAAATTTTGCACAGATTTAAAAATATTGATTCCATTGGATCCATAATTAGGTCTCCTAATACTCAAGAAAAAATATATGATATTGATAAAATACAACACCAAGTTCTAAATATGTTTGCATTTGATGGATAATTAGTGGATTTGGTGATGGATGGTTTTTATAAGTGAATACACAATATATAATCTAATACTAGTTTATTATGAGGCTCGTTGCTTGGCGTCTCAACGAACACTAAATGGTAAAAAGGGAGAATATATATACAAAAAGGGAGGGAGTACTCCAATACACACATACTATAAATACATACATTTACACTACATTTTCCACCCATCACAATTTTACTTTTAAAATTATAAATAAAGGATAAATATAAAAAATAATTGTGGTAGATGAAAATTAAAAATTTGACTCTAAAATTATTTACAGAATGCCAACTGGCTACATATAAAAAAATAATTTATTTATTTATTTATTTTTAGAAAATTTGGCGCAGGCATGGCCGATGCGCAATATGTTACAATATTGTATAATGGTTAAGAGTATAAGTACATCGAGGCCTGCGGTAGCAGGCTGAGGCATGTTAAAAGTAACCTGCCTACAGCCAGCTAAGCAAGGAATATATACGCGAAAATTTCAGCCATAACCCTGTAAATTTTTTTTTTTTTCTTTTATAATTATTTTATTTAAAATAATATTTATTAATATATTTTTAAAATAATATTCTTTTAAATAATTAACGATAATAAAACTATTATTTTCTAAAATAAAGATTTATTTAAGCAAAAAATATCTTCCATCCTTTTTTACAACTTATATTTCTCGAGAATATTAAAGAAATTTTTTTCTTCTGATCATTAATCGTTTTAGTCTTCTCATTGATCGATTAATAATCGAACAAGAATAATATAATGTATTAACACATGAAATGATTTTGAATCGATATAACTTGTTTATGATCGATACACTACTAGGCCTAAATAAGACGCGTCGTGGTATTATCTTTAAAAAGAAGCACGAAAAAATTATTCTTATAATAAAGCACGACACGCGACAATAAATGTCTGTCGTGGCCTCTTGCTATGACAAGCAATGACGGTATTTATACTATAGCGCGCGCGAAATCTTAGAGAACTAACACATATTGTATTTATGCGCAATTTTTAAATTTGAAAGAAATTAAGATAAAAGATTCGATAAGGATTTTATTACTGCTCAACTATATTGATAGAATTTTCAGGTATATTACCTGGAAAAAATCCTTTAATTTTAGAAAGTAAAATTTTTTAAATAATTATAAATAACAATAATTAATAAAAATTACTGCTTGATTTAAGATCATATTGTACCTACTTCATTACTTGATTCTATTGGGTTTTGATGCTGCCAGTATTTCATGAGTATAATATGTTTTTTATTACCTACGATACAATCAATTTTTTATTTTTTTTATATTATAATTATTATAACTCTTATTACCTACGTTATAATCGATTTTTTATTTACTCATGTTCCTTTGTGTTAAAAAAAATTTGATACTTATATTTTAGGATTTAATTTAACTAAATTTAATTTTTATGTCAGACAATATTTATTTAATGAAAGATTTGAGATACAAGTAAATAAAATGAGTATGAAATACTTTTAAATAAATTTAAAAGTAATTGAATGCGTGTTAAAAGTACTGTTGCTAAATTAACAAAAATAGTATCTAATTTAACGGAATTTAATTTTTATGACATTCAATATTTATCTAATGAAAGATTTGAGATACAAACAAATAAAATCAGTATGAAATACTTTTAAATAAATTTAAAAGTAATTGAAGGCATGTTAAAGTACTGTGGCCACATAAACAAAAATTATTATTTTAGGATCTAATTTTACTGAAATTTATTTATATGCCAGTCAATATTTTTCTAATGAAAGATTTGAGATAGGAATCATTATGTGGCATGTTTATTTAAAATGAAAATGGCATATTACTCATCGTGAAAATTTGAAAAGTACTTTTTCTTTAACTGCATACACTTTGATGAGTATGTCTCCCAAGCTCTCAAAAATTATCAGGCGTTTGGATTTATTGAATAGATTAATGTAGCACCAAGATAAATTTTTCAATAAATTGTTCCTTCAGGCTCAAATATAAATATATAAAAAAATCACAAAAAACAACATTTTAACGTGCCAGGTCAACAAAAAGATGTTTTCTTAGCAAATTGGAACATTAAATTATTAAATTTTCACACTTGATATTTTTGATCATTTTTTGAAAATAATTTTTTAATATTACACTGATTATATTGACCTGGCACGTTAAAATATTGTTTTTTGTGATTTTTTTATATATTTATATTTGAGCCTGAAGGAACAATTTATTTAAAAATTTATCTTGGTGCTACATTAATCTATTCAATAAATCCAAACGCCTGATAATTTTTGAGAGCTTGGGAGACATACTCATCAAAGTGTATGCAGTTAAAGAAAAAGTACTTTTCAAATTTTCACGATGAGTAATATGCCATTTTCATTTTAAATAAACATGCCACATAATGATTCCTATCTCAAATCTTTCATTAGAAAAATATTGACTGGCATATAAATAAATTTCAGTAAAATTAGATCCTAAAATAATAATTTTTGTTTATGTGGCCACAGTACTTTTAACATGTCTTCAATTACTTTTAAATTTATTTAAAAGTATTTCATACTGATTTTATTTGTTTGTATTAGTACATACATAAAATTTAAATGAATAAAAGTAAATATGAATATAATTAATATTATAAAATTCAATAATAATACAAAAAAATTAAATTTAAATTAATATATGCATTATAACAATTTTTGCTTAATTATAATTTAAATTTTAATATTTAGACATCATTTTGACAAAAGAAAAAAGTATATTTTAATTTGATTATTTCTTAAAAAGATCTGGTGTTTTTGGTAGATATAATAGATTTTCATGATATGGATTTTAAATGTATCCAAACAATCGTATTGTTTCAAAGTAAATGGCAGATTGTTCCACTCATTTATTGCAGATATAATAAATGAACTCTTATAGAACTCAGTTCTGTATGTGGTAGGTTACTTGAACAGTTTAATTACAATGCCTAATGGCGTAAAAAATCTCAAAATTCATTTTTTTTTTAAATAATTAATTTATATTAACTCTAAAAATTAATTTCATACGAAAATTATAATATAATAAAATGATTTTTTACAATTTTATACTTAAGATTAAAAAATAACACTACGCTTTTTGCTTAATGAATTTAGCTAATAATTTACACATTAGTTACAATATATGCATTTAAAAATAAAAATTATACATTTTAATAAACAATTAATAAATTTTTAGTATTATTTAAACTGTCAAATTTAGACATTTTTAAACATAATACATAAATAATATAAATTAAGACAAATACATAATTTTATGGATTTTCATTTTGTTCATTATTTAATGTGTTTAACATTATTAATTTATGTATTGGACGTTATAGCTCGGTTGATCCCGTTTTGAGATCCACCACTCTGACTAAACCATCAGGACCTTTGTAAACTTTAATAATTTTAGCTACAGAGATCAATTCCACGTCAACATCTTCTACATTCTTTTGCTTTTGCGCCCACTTATGGCGCTCTTGTAAGGATTGTAAATACTCGCCCGACCAACAACGCCACCAATCCTGGAGCATTTGTTGTATTAACTTATATCTTTGGACTGGTGGAATTTTTTTATTGAGATAGTTTGGTTCAGGGAGGATGTACGATTGCGATTGTGTTAACAGTAAAGATGGTGATAAGAAATTATTATCTGAAGGGTCATCAGTTAGTGGGACCAGAGGTCTTGAGTTTAGACAAAATATAAAACTTTTCAAAGGTTAATTTTCTGTTTCCCACTACTCTACGAATATGATGTTTAACAGATTTCACCGCTGCTTCCCAGATTCCGCCAAAATGAGGGGCTCCTGGGGAGTTAAATTTCCAGGTAGTACCTTCATTTGCTAATGAGTCCACAAGTTCATGTATGTACTTCGATGATTCGACATGTATTTTCTTGAGGATCCTGTCAGCTCCAACATAAGTAGTTCTCTGGTCACTGAACAACTCAGAACACTGTTCTCTAGTTAACGTGAACCTTCGGAAGGCAGCAATGAAATCTTGGCTAGAATAACCTGTGACCAATTCTAAATGGACTGCTTTGGTGTTCATACACACAAAAACAGCTATGTACGACTTGTATGGCGTTTTATGAGCTCCACGACCTCTAAACCTCAGGGTATCAAAGGGACCCGCATAATCTACACCACTTAATCTAAAAGGCTTATCAGGTCGCGTTACTCTACATGAAGGAAGTATGCCCATTTTTTGATTTAACTTCTTTGCTCCATATCGAATACATGTATTGCATTTATGAATTCGACTTCTAACTAAATTTCTAGCTTTTATAACCCAGAATTCTTGCCTTAATGTTGAAAGTGTTAGACGTACACCACCTTGTATGGTTTTATCATGACAAAAATCAACTAATAATTTTGAAAAAGAACATTTGCTTGGCAAGATCCAAGGACTCTTTTGGTCATAGTCTAGTAATGACAAGTGAATACGACCACCTAATCGAAGTAAGTTTTGATCAAAAAATGGATCTAAATGACGTAAGTTTAAATCTTGAGGTTTATGGTTATTCATGAGTAATTTAATGTCTTTACAAAAGTAACTTTTTTTAACTAAATAAGTCCAAATCATTCTAGCCCTTACTAATTCAGGTACTGAAACTAATTTGCAGAACCCTAAATAGTATTTTACTGAAAACCAAGAGTTACTTAATAAATTAGATTTTTGCTTGAATTTATCTTTTACTTTAATAGAAATTTTTTCTATCTAATTTTTCTTATCCCAAATAATTACTTTAGCAGTTTGTTTTGCAGATGAAACCTGACAATCAATATTGGCTAGATTTACTGATTTGCTCAAGATGCTATTTGGAAGATCTGTTGGGTTATTAACCATTACTTCAGTAACTGGTCAGGAGGTAAACCCCTGGACACACAATCAGCAGGATTATCAGCGGACCTTACATGGCTCCAGTAGGCCTCAGGGAGCAAAGTATGAATTTCTGAGCATTTGTGTTTTACAAATCTTTCCCATTTCGAAGGATGCTCTTTTAACCAACATAACACATCAGTTGAGTCTGAAAATAAATATATTTTTACTTCATCTAATTTTAATGCTCTAAGTACTTTTATAGTTAATTTTGTTAATAAATGCGCTGCATTTCATTCTAACTTAGGAATTGTTATAATTGGCTTTAATGGCGCGACTTTTGACTTAGCTTGGAGTAGATGAACAGTACTGTGTTACTTTTAAATATGTTCAAGCGCCATAAGCTTTATCTGATGCGTCTGCGAACCCGTAAATTTCATACTTTGCACCTGGGACATACTTTAACCATTTTGTAATTCTAATAGTTTTAACTGTACGAATACTATCATACCAACTTTTGAACTCATCTCGCAAAGAATCAGGTAACTTTGTGTTCGAATCAAGTTTTGGGTTTTTTTCTTTCCAGAGTTTTTTTTTTAAAAAAGTTTAGCTGTAATAACGACTGGTGCAAGCCAGCTTAGTGGATCAAAAAGTTTAGCAATTGCAGAAAGTACCTGCCTTTTTGTGAGATCATTTTTCAGTTGGTCCAATTGAAAGTCAAACGTAAAATGATCTGTGTTTGGTCACCAATTCAACCCAAGTAAATTAAAACAAGAACTAGCCAATTTCGTTTCTGCACGAATTGGTACCAGGAAATTCATTAATTGAGGGTTGTTTGCCATCCACTTATGCAATGAGAAGCCACCCACCTTGCAAATTTGTATTAAATCCGCCTGTTTTTTAAGAGCTTCTGAGAGTGAGTGAACACCAGATAACGTATCATCCATGTACGTTTCGCGATTTAAAATTTCTACAGCTAAAGGGTAACGATGACCCTTGTCTAATGCTAATTGTCTAATAACGCGATTAGCAAGGTATGGGCTACTTATCATCCTATAAGTGACTGTTTTTAACGACCAGGATTGCAAATTTTCCGAATCATTAAACCGTCATAAGATTTGCTGAAATCTCCTATCGTCTTTGTAAAATAAAATTCGTCAAAACATATGTTCGATATCAGATACAAATACGAATTGATATTTCTTCCAATTAATTAGCAGTTCAGCCAAATCAGGAAGCAAATTATTAACACTGTGTAATAAGTCATTTTTAGGCACCTTATTGTAATCTTTGGCTGAACCGTTAAAAACTGAACGAAATTTGCGATTATGGCCTCAAGTGCCATGATGCGGCAGAATATAGTAACGAATAAATATTAATAGTGCTTGAGAAGGTTCCATGTGACCTAAATCTTCATAATCTTTCATGAACTTATGATACGCCTGAGCAAATTCAGGGTTAGAATTAAAACGAAGTTCAGTTCTTTCGAAAACTTTTTTCGCATGCTGATAGGAGCCATTAAAATTTCGATCTGCAGTGTCTAAATTTTTAAAGAGTAATCTAACAATATAGCGACCATCAGAGTCACGCGAATGTGTATTTACAAAATAATCTTCACAAGCCTGCTCCTCCGGAGTAAGCAGTGCTCGTGGAGAATTTGAAATTTCTTCTTGTTCCAAAACCTTTCTAAATTAAATGAGAGATCTGAATTATCATGAAGATTTGCAATTAGCAGACAAGAGTTTGAGTTAATACCAGAGTTGCCAGAAATTATCCAGCCGAGTTTTGAGTTAAAGCCAATAGGCTCGTGCTCTTTGCCTTTACGAACATCAATAATCAACGAAGAATGACAAATTGTACTTAGCAAAATATGAATACGACCTTTTTTAGCAAATTTAGGATCAGCGAGTTGTAAATTTCTAATATGAGCAATATTTTCAGGTTCAATATTTGTTTTTGGTACATAAGAAGATATGGTCGGAATAATAAAGGCTTCTACATTGAGTATAAAATCAGAATAAAAATAAGGTTTAATATCGAAATTGACCACATGTGAACATGATAATTCATTTTAACCGCCAATACCTGATACAGGTAATTGTGGTAAATGTTTTTTAACTTGAAGTTTTTTAAATAATGAGGTAGTAATGAATGAGGCCTGCGAGCACTGGTCAATTAAAGCTCTTGCTAAAAATCCTAAACCATTATTCGCATATACTCTGAATACAGCTGATGCTAAAAGGGGTTGATTAAGTAATTGCCAAGAATTAGTTGCAAATGTTACTGATTCAGTACCAGCCACTTCTTTACTAGTGCTTGGATGACTAGTATTATTTCTTTTATTAGAATTTTCAGTGTTAGCTTTATATCCTATGATATGTAACGAAGTGCAGTATTTTTGTTTGCAAATAGTACACCTTTTAACAGATTTACAATCAGCTATAAAATGAGCGCCCAAGCAATTATAACATCTATGTTTTTAGCTACAATTTCTTGTCTTTGCTTCGGTGTTTTACCTGTATTTTCTGAGCAATATGAGAAAAAATGGTTAGCTTTGCATATAATGCATTCATTGTTCACTATTTTTGTACTTTGATTAGATGTAGAAGACTTATTTTGTGTTAAATTTGTGGCAAAAACTTTAGCTGAATTAGTATAAACATTTCCATTTTTATTTTTATTAAAATCAGTTAACTGTTTATTAGTACTGCTATTATCAGCTTCTTTAATTGACTCTAAAATACTAATTTGATTTTCTATAAATTCTAACAGTTTTTGTAAAGTAGGAGGTTTAGAAGTGGCTTTTACATTAACAGTAACATTTGCAGTATCATTGGGGGTAGGAGGGGCTGGATTGTTACAATAGGTATTATAATACCACTCCCAATGCTTTCGCGTAACACTATCTAGAAGATTTAAAACATGAAAAACAATAAGGTCATCCTAAGAATCTACTGGTCTACCTAAACCTTTTAAAGCTGATAGTGGGGTAGTAATACCAGAAAGAATTTTTTTTAAATCAGAAGCTGAAGGTTTGGTAATAGGCTTAAGAGAGTAAAGATTTGATATATGAGCATGAACAAGTCTTTTTTTGACTTCATACCTCTCTTTAAGCTTATTCCAAATTATTTCAGAATTTGCATCAGTTGGCTGGTATGAAGCAGCTATAGTGGCTGCATCACCCTCTAAAACTGAAATTAGCTGGTGCAATTTTGCTACATTTGAGTAATTCTTTCTGTTAATTACTGAGGATGTAAACATATCTCTAAAGGCTTCCCAAGTAGTATATTCACCGCTAAAATGGAGTATATTCAAGGGTGGTAACATTTTATTATCCAGTGTTACTATGTGAGGTCTTAGCTGTGTTTGAGGTTACGAATTTTAATTATTAGGGAGATTTTGATCTAAATATGTTTGAAATTGACACATATTTTGGATATAAAACTCTTCCACCTGAGAAAAATGGTTATTTTTAATATAGGTTTGTTCACCCAATGTTGGGTAATCTTTGTGATTTAATAATAACATGTTATTTTGATCATAAGAAGACCAAGTTTTCTCTAAGTGTTTCATGCGAGCTTTACATGCAGATACTAACATGGTTTCAGGGTCTTTCTCAAAGGCTGCATATGCACCTTTTATACGTGGACATATTTGAGCTTGCTCAAGGATTATTGACGTCATTGTGTATGAGTATTTACTTAAAATCTACTTATATTATAACTTGAAACTAAAATGCTGTTTAAAAATTTAAACAAATTAAATTCATTTATAAAAACATCAAGATTGAAGTTCACCATCTAAAACAGTATGACAATTATCAAAGAAGAAAAATTTTACTAATATAAAATACTGTAGTACTTATTGGTATATAAAAGAAAAAAAAAATTTAATATTAAGTATTAAAACAGGTATCGAATAAAGGATTTTACAATATAATGCTGTATAATAGTCATCGATACCAAAATTATGAATTTAAAACAATTTATCAGTCATGGATACTAAAATTATGAATCTAAGACAATATATTAGCCATCGATGATTAAAAACATGAATTTAAGCAATATAACAGTGTTTGATAACAAAATTATGAGTCTAAAATAATTCAGTACTTAATAATACTAAAAAGATTAATTTAATGTATTATAGTAATTTAGTTTCAGTTTAACAATAAGAGCTGCATATAAATGTGCTAGAATGGATATCCTTACTCCTGAAATTAATAACTCTAAATTATGATAAATTTAAAATTATTCACTAATAATTTTGAAAAAATAGAGCATTTATGCTTCTATACAATTCAATATACAATTTTAAATGATTGTTATTAATTAAAAAAAATACAAAATTAAAGCAAAATTTTGGAATGTGACGCTCTCTATCACATCCGCTTTATACTATGTGGAGAAGAAAGGGACGCGAAGTTCTCAGTGCTTGTATAGCAACCGTCGAATCGACATCGTTCTCTCTATATTGTATGGGCGTGTTTAACATTTTATAATAACTAATTATTAACTATATTTGAATATTAACTATATTGTAATTAAGACATGATTATTAAGATTAAGATTTAGATGTGAATATAAATTGAGTTTTATATTAAATATAAATAAGTGTTTTTATTTAAATAACCCACAAACCTAATACAAAACTTTATGAAGACTTGTGACGCAGTATTGTCTCCAACGATGCAACTGACCCTCAATGACCTGCTACTGTTGTTGACCAGAAAACTGGATTTTTTTTGTAAAGGCTGTATCCTTTGGTTTAGCAAGGTATTGTCATACAAGACCAGATCAGCAGCTCCAAAACGTCTTCTTCCTATGTAATAACCAATATTATTAGCAAAAAATTTATAATTTAGTAATTTCAGTTAGTAATATCTACTTTATAAAATTTATAAGATTAAACTTTAGTTTATTTAATTTTAGAAATGTTATTGCAATTTAAAAAAAAATAATGTTACAATTTTAATTTTTCTCAAAATTTAACCATTAGCAAGCTATACAAAATTTTAAAATTAATTAAAAATATAATTCAAAAAAAAAAAAAAAAAATAAACATACACTTACACAGACTTACACTCCCTTATTTAATATTTTTTATTTTAAAATATTCTCTATGAATTTATATTTTAATTTGACTATTTAAGAGTTATACAATCAAGTGTAATATGTAAGTTATTACACCTGAATAATATAATTTCTACTTGATAAAAATAAAAAATTTTAATGTTTTCTATATACAAAAATATCAATTTATCTCTTATGTAAAAAAAAAAAAAAAAAGTTGATCGCTGAGTGTCTTTACTATTGAGCTGACCCGTGCCGGAATTTGATGCATTGCAGTAAGACCTCTTGATTCCCATGTATTCTAAGTATCGTCTGCTTTCATAAATGATGAGAAGCCCTTTTCGATGCGCAGTGGTAGGGCCCTTCGTCGTTCTTCTTCTTCTTTTATCGTTAAAAATAGCTGCCATCAATTTGAAAAAAAAATATCTGATGCGCGCGTAATGGCGTCTTCTTTTTGTTAAATTGAAGGGGCGGTAGAATTTACGCGCCATTACTAAGATGACGATGCATTTTTCTTTTTTTTTTTTTTCAGATTTTTAGAAAAAAAAATTTTCACAAATTTGATGATTTTTCACTTTGATGATTTTTTGAGAACCGATGCAATGCGTGTTCGTCGTGTAATTTTAAAAAATTACGCAATTTTATTTTTTTAATTATATTCACTTTCCATCACTAATAAAAACTTGGTAATAAAAAAATTTAGCACAAATTTTATTATAGTACAATTCACTAATCTGCATGAATAGAACTGAAATCCATATAACTGATAATCTTGTTATAGCGACATTAGAAAAAAATTGATGATCAAAAAATGACGATGCTAACATTTGATGATTGTTGTAAAAATTTTGCACGTGCTTCTGAATTAAATTCTTTCTTCTCAAAAATTATTTTTCTTGATTTGTGGTTCGTATTAATCCAGGGATGCCAAAAGTGATGGATAATTAGTGGATTTGGTGATGGATGGTTTTTATAAGTGAATACACAATATATAATCTAATACTAGTTTATTATGATGCTCGTTGCTTGGCGTCTCAACGAACACTAAAAGGTAAAAAGGGAGAATATATATACAAAAAGGGAGGGAGTACTCCAACACACACATACTATATAATACATACATTTACACTACAGCATTCAAGCAAAATGTTCAGTTTGACTACTAGAAACATGATTAATAAAGAACTGTACATTAAATTTAAAATTAATACTTTTGAATCTGCTAGAGAGATCTTTGATCTTAAATTTCTGTATAAATTAATCAACAATATAATAGTCTGTAATGAAATAAGCTCATTGATTGATTGTACCAAATAGAGAAGGTCTGAAGGAAAGAAGTTTAACGTTGAATATACCAATAAAATTTAGAAATGTTATAAAAAAGTCATCAGTATTCAGAATATTAGAAACATATACATGAATATTAATTAACAAAAAATAATTGTTGTTTCAGGTTTATGTTAAGGGGTACGTAGATTAAAAATTTAAAATAATAGTAATGGAGCTCAATATTCCAAATTTCTCTGATAAAGATGTCGAGATACAGTATTGGATGGATCTTGCACAGCAGATGCATCAAAGGTACATATCTTATCTTATCTTATCTTATCTTACTACTATATATATTTGAAAATTTATTTGTGTGTCTGTGTGTTCCATCATCAGGGTCAAACCACTGAACAAAATTACATAAAACCGGTGTCAAAATAAAGATAAAAAGTCCGCTGGTGACATAGGCTATAGATTTTTTGCTCAGCTATCGTAGTTTTTGAGATATTTAATTTTTAGTGTTTTTGAACTTAATAAATTTTTTTTTAATTTTTAACAAAAATTGAAATATCTTGAGACTATCGAAAAATTTTACTGTAACACTTTGTAGTATTCGATTCAGCACCAATTCTTACGTATTCTCCTAAATTTTTATTCAAAACGGATGTATCTTTAAAATTTTATAAAATATTTTTCAATCTGGTTAAAAAATTTAAAACATTTTTTTTATTTTTTATGGTATTTTTAATCATCTATTTGTGGGTTTGTGTGTATATTTGTTTCATCATCAGTGTCTAATCAATGAAAAGTCAAAATGAAGTGTCAAAATATAGAAAAAAAGTCGGCATATGACATAGGCCATAGTTTTGCAACTCAGCTACCGTACTTTTGGAGATATTCAATTTTTACTATTTTTGGGAAAAATAAATTTTTTTGAAATTTTGAGTAAAAAGTGAAATATCTTCTAAAATTTCACTGTCGCAACTGGTACTACTCGATTCGGCACTAATTTATACGTACTCAGATTAAATTTAAATAAAAAAAGGACATTTCTTTAAAAATTTGTAAATAATTTTCAGTGATTTGCGGTAAAAATAAAAAAACTAGAGAAAATTTTAAGATATTTTATTGATTCTTTACTATTCAGAAAACAAAAACATGATTGTTGTATCATAAATTAATTTTTTTACAAATCAGTTAATCCAGATTATCATTAACGAAAATTTAGGGCCCTCTGAAAAACAAAAATTTTGCATATCCAGGAGTCAAACGCGCGATTGTTTATTTAAAAATTAGTGTATTAATTGCAATTTATATTGTATCCGCTGCAGACTATTAGGACTATAAAAAGGCCCCACTGAAAATTATTTGATATTTTTTATTGTGAGGCCTTGTTAAATTCTCTAGATTAAAAAATACCGAAAGAATTGGATATCCAGGTAATAACAAAAAGTTTAAATTATGAAATTACTAACCAACTAACACGATTCATAATAGGTCTTGAAGTCTCTAAATCTATAGTACCAAAATAGTACACGGGATACTAATACTAAAATACTAGATTCTGTTCGTGCGTGAAAAAAAGACGATTCTATAAGAAATAAATTATCTTTAGGATTAGACATAGCCTCTCCAATACCTTTTTAAATATGTTTCTGTAATTAATATTAATAACTTTACTGGGACAGAACCCCTACAACTTTTGCTAGTTATTATTATTACTTATTTTCTAGTTTCACAGTTCTTATTCACACTTATACGTAGCCTTGGGGATCAACTCAATTATCTGTTTAAAACCTAGATTTAAAATACAAAAATATAAAAGAATTACTAAAAATAAGCATAGGTTGGCACTATACGAATACGCATTCAAATATTCATCAAACCTTTTCTAATTTGTAGTCATGCTTTTGCTGCTCACCAAAGGCTATAGAAGGATGAATATATAATCATAGATAGCACAATACGAATTTGCATGCGAAGTCGTATACAGACGCTTACATAGACTAAGCTTTAACTTAAGTACGTAATATTGTCTGAAATATTTACTTAATTTAAGCAAGTAACTATACGTTTATTTAAGAAATTAAAAAAATATTTTCACCGAGAATGTATCTGACACGGTTTTACTTGATTAAGTTAGATTTTTTTTCTTTGGGAGCCCAACATCTTTCCTGAGTTTCTAGTGCGCACATGCTCACGAAATCAGTGTTGATAAATTCAGCAAAGGTATGTGTTACATTACAAAATGGATGTTAGTATTTGTGTAAATCTAGTGCCAAGATTGTACACCGGAAAAAAAAACCATGTGGCGCATGATTTTCAGTCATGTATCGCTTGACACAAAAATGTTATGCTAAACGTCGTAAATAGTCATGTGATCACACCAAATATATTTAAAGTTTAGCGTCTGCTGTAGTTGAATTTTCTGTTAAATATTGCTCTTTTATTAAATTTTTTATATTAATTGAATTAAAATAATAATTATTTTATTAAATAATATCTTTTATTGAATATAATGTATTTTAATATTTCAGCGTGGGTATAATCAGGTATAATATTGTTATTGTAAGAAGTGTAAATTTTCGAATTTAAATAAATTTTCTTTCAACAAAAAATGGCCAAATATTACACTTTATCTCAAAAAAGATATTACTTAATAAAATAATTGTTATTTTAATTTAATTAATATAAAAAATTGAATAAAAGAGCAATATTTAACAGAAAATTCAACTACAGCAGACGCTAAACTTTAAATATATTTGGTGTGATCACATGACTATTTACGACGTTTAGCATAACATTTTTGTGTCAAGCGATACATGGCTGAAAATCATGCGCCACATGGTTTTTTTTTTCCGGTGTAGACACCTGTGCCGATGTAGCTAGTATACCGTCTTTTTTTTAAATCGTCATGAAGTTGTAAACGTTTGTTACCCCTCAAAAAGTCTTATTTAACCTTTTAAGGATGCTGCAAACCGACCATCACAATAAAATCAAAATTAAAAATTAAAAAATGATTGATAAACCTTTTGATAGTCTTAAAAACATAACAAATTTTTCTATTTCAAACTTAAACTCACATAACACTCACACAAATCTAATACATATACAACTGTATTGACAAAAACATCGATAAATACATTCTGGGTACATAGCTTATACGTCATAAGTACCAAGTTATGTATAAAATTAGATTTATAAAATTTAGAAAAATTCATTTTTTTCTTAGTCAATACAGAACAAAAAACGTTGTTTATTTGCAATTTAATTTATTGCAATTATGGTCATGCCACAGTTTCGGTAGTTTAATTACTACCCTTTTCAAGCTAAGAATAAAAAATTATAAATATTTAAAAATTCTTTTATACAGCATTGTTTATATGTACAGTTGTACACAATAAAATTAAAAATTATCTATTTTATACATTATAAAATATCTTAACAAAGTTATAATTTTGTCTCATCATAATATTTAATTAAAAATTATTAAGTCATAATAATTATACAAATACTTTTTATTAAGATAACAATAAAATACTTTAATACTTAAGACATTCTTAAAGATTTTTTTCGAGAATCATTGCTTCTAAGTAACCAGCTAATTGTACATTTATCAACACATACATGGTCGACATTCCTCAAGTTTATGTAAACCTAATTCTTGGGTCTTCAAATCGTTCCTAAAATATTTTTTCGCTCAAAGTACTATCGAAAATAAGTTATCTCCCCAATTTTTAGCCTCCTAGATCTTCTTCATGATTTTTTACAGCCAAATTACTTTTTTTTGTGCTTTTTATTTTTTTTTTAATTTTAAGAGCGCAAAAATTACTAAAAACTCTCTTAGATTCTTATTTTATTGCAAAAAAAATTTTCCTCGCCCGGATAGAAAATTTCCTTGGCTATCCGATTCCGTGGTTCAAATTTTATTTTGAAACCAATTTTACTTTTTAAATACCCAAAATTTTTGTCTTCATGTACACTTCTTATGGTAAAATTTTTATTTTGTTTTTCGGGTCACTTAAAAAACTAGAGCAAAAAAACTGATTCCAAAATTAAATTTAAATTTTTTTAGAAGTTTTCAAATTTACTCATAATTTTTTTAGCAATTAATTTATAAATCCGAAAAGATGCAAAAAAAAATATTTTCAATATAAGACGTAAGTGAATTTTACTAAATTTTATAATTAAAAAAAAAAACGATTCAAGATATAATTTTAATAATGAAATTAGATTTACTCTCATACATAAATAAACTGCTATTTAAAGGGCCAAATAATGTGCGAAATCCGATTCAGGTTACCTTAATGACAGCGGTAAAAAGTGATGTAAAAAGTTACATAAACCTAAATAATTCTTAATAAACTTCACTAATAAAGATATTGAGATGATCAGCTACGCACCCTCACTTTTAGTATGCACAACTATAAAAAGAGAGGCGCATGCATGCAAATATATGAATACTATATAAGATATCCCCACACTGTATGCATGCCCGTCTTGGCTGATACAGTATTATATACACACGTAAAAAAATATAAGACAAACTAAACGCATTACGTTACTGAAAAAAGATTAGTATTTTAAGTTGTTGAATGGAAAGATTAAACGTTGAATTGTCAAATAAAAACATTAGACCAACAAATACTTTGTTGATTCAAGCAAAATTAAAATTGTTTAGTTAACCACTTGAATCTTTGTTGAATCATTATACTGTTAGATAAACCAACAACCTACCACATTAATATGATTAATTTTAATAGTTAGGTCAATGCTTTTTCTTTTATATTAAAATTTTTATTCATTCTTTCTTTTTCTATCCTTTTATGTATTTATCCGCGGCAAGTCGGGACATGTTATCAGCAGCGCGCTTTTATTATCGCTTAATAAAAGAGCATAATAATATGCATAATAAAAAAGCAGTCACAAAATTATTATCTATCATAATTATGTCAGCCTCGGATAGTGGGTTTAAATTTCGTGAGGTTACTTTTAATGAAGTGGTTTTAGCTGTTGCACATTTCAAGTCACAGACCACAGGTACAGATGGTATTCCACATACTATAATTGCGAAATCTCTTCCATCTATTGGTACTTACGTTGTTCAGTTATTTAATGAGTCCCTTAAACTGGGAATTTTTCCTTTGGCTTGGAAAACCTCCTTGCTCGTTGCCATAAAAAAAGTCTCAATCCCCTCCTTACAATCAGATTTTAGACCTGTAGCCTAACTATGTTTCTTATCTAAAGTACTGGAAAAATTAGCCCATGATCAAATTACACAATATATCAATAACGGTAAATTTCTTGATCCTTTACAAACTAGTTTCAGGCAATTTAGTAGTACAGAGACAGCAATGCTGAAATTAACTGAGGATATCAGAATGGGAATGAGTAATCGACTCATTACCATCCTGCTTCAGTTTGACTTCTGCAAGGCATTTGATATCGTCTCTCCAACTGTACTTCTGACTAAATTAAAAGAAATGGGGTTCTCTAAAAGTGCTTTAATTTGGCTAAAATCTTATCTAGAAGGTAGACATCTCGAAACATTTGGGTCCTGATGTCTTTCATTTACTGTATGCGGATGATCTTCAAGTATATGTTCAGGTCCCTCCTGAATCCATATCTGATGGAGTAAAGGCGCTAAGCATGGTAGCTCGCAGAGTTTCTGAATGGACTAAGCTGATGTTTCTTCATCTCAATCCTGATAAAACCAAGTCAATTTACTTTGGTTCACGCACTTTTGTCAATCGCCTAAATAAGCAGAATCTACCCGGTGTTAAAATAAATGAAAGTACTTTAGTACCATTTGTGCATGAAGTAAAAAGTCTTGGTTTGATTTTGGACAATGCACTAACCTAGGAATCTCAGGTAATTGCAACTGAGGAAAAAGTCAACAAAATATTATACACCCTGCGATTCATTAGACACTGTACCTCTGAAACTCTGCGTAAGCAACTTGCCCAGGCATTAATTACACCTCACCTGGACTACTGCAGCACTGTTATTTTAGATGCTCTCTACTGGACATCTCTACTGGACAGAATACAAAGGCTTAGCAACAACGGCATTCGTTACATTTTTGGCATAAGAAAAGATGCCCATATCTCACCATACAGAAATAAATTGAATTGGCTTAAGACAGACACACGCAGACTGTATTTTTGTAATATTATTATTTATGTATTGACTGTATTTTTGTAATATTATTATTTATGTATTGACTGTATTTTTGTAATATTATTATTATTTACAAAATACTACGCATGAATCAGCCAAATTACTTAGTAAATCTGTTTACAAGACACCGGCCTAAACAGACTGCAAGAGGGATGTCTAAAACTATAGAACTGACTGTACCTGATATCATAAAGGGGAGAGAGGCTAATTCTTTTCAGGTATTGGTGGTAAAAAAATGGAATTCACTACCCATTTCTATTCGAAACCTCCCTATCTTAAGTCGTTTTAAAGCTGCTCTCTTTAAGGACCTTCATACGAAGGAATCGAAATTGGATGGCTCGAAGCCTGCTGTTGACTAATATACGCTTTATTTACTTATTTGATTGTTTACTCACTTATTATAGTTGCAATAAATTTTAGTTTACTGGTTCTGTGATGGTTCCACTAGATACATACACTCTTTTAACTTTTATTTTAAATTTAAATGTATTATATGTAAACTGACTATATACCAAATCATTGTTATACCAAATTATACACTATAAGGTTATTATATTTTATGTACATGTATATATTTTTTTTTTGTATTTGGTGCAAATAAACTTTATCTTATAATAATATATAGTATTTAATTAAATTTTTTTATTGACGTCAAATTTTTATTCATTCCTTCTCTTTCTATTCTTCTATGTATATTTACCACCAGCGCTTTTGTTTATATTATTATTCATTATTATTATAATAAAGAAATGGAATTTCCTAAAAACTATTTATGATAGTTTTAACTATTATTTTTAAATATGCATTTCGCTGGGTATGTATAATTTACTCTGCATATAATTTCGAAAATTATTATCTGTAACATATAGTACTTAAAATTTTTTTATTAAATCGAAGTGCCCTGTTAGCAGAATTCATAATGTCGCTGCCTTGGAAGCCACGGTCCTCGGTTCAATCCTGGTAGGAGTCAAAATTTTTCATCGGTTTTTTTTAACGGATTTTAAATTATTAAATATATAAGTACCTAAATAATTATCAAAAAAAAAATAATTTATAAAAAAAAAAAAAAATAAAAAAAAATAAAAAAAAAATAAAAAAATAATTTTTTTTAAACAAAATTTTCACTCTGTTTGAATGAACTAAGTAACTATGACAATTCAATAAATACTTTGTTGGCATATTGAAAACATTCTTATTAAGCACAAAAAATTGAGAAAAATCAGATACATGAAATACTTAACCTTTTACATGTTTTATTAAAGCAAAACTATTTCAGATACAAATATCAATATTTTTGTCAAAAAAATGGTTTAGCTATGGGCTCACTTATATCTTGTTTTTTTAGCAGAAATATATATAAATCACTTCGAAAATACCTATGCATTTAATAAAAATAATGTACACCAAAATAACATTATTTTTTTTACTAGACATGTGGATGATATCTTTTTAATAGCATTCGTGCCTGTCGTCTGGGAGGTCGAGTTCAAATCTCATAGCACTCATTCTGTTTTTATTTTTCTTAAAAATAAATATTTAAAATTATTAAATATTTATTCTTAATAAGGGTAAAGCAGAATTTAAATACTACGTGACCTGCTGTGCTCCCGGAAGTTTTGGTAGTTTTCTTCAATACCGGCGAATGCCAGCATAGCTCCCGCCATCAAAGATGCTCTACCAGCGCGCATACCTTTCCAACCATTTTCCCAAAAAACACATTAGAAAAAAAATGTTAGAAAAAACACTAGTAAAATTTTCAAAATCATGTTTCCCCTCCAGGGAAAATTCCGATAACGGAAAAAGGCGGGACATATTGAAATTATATCGATTCCGCGGAATATAGCAAAATATGCGGCATGGGGCTGCAATGTGCAAATGTTATCGGACTTCATTATAGCATATCTCAAGCTCAAATGAAGGTCAAACCAAAGCACAAAACCTTTTTAATTTACAACAGAACTATCAGACAATTAAAAAACTTTAAAACCTTACAAATAAAAAAAGAAACATATAGAATCCACATTAGTATTAGAAACAGGAGACTCCATTAACTTTTTGGATTTAAATATTAGAAAATAATTTAATTTTTAGAAAACCAACCACAATAGACTCAGCTATACATATGATTTCATATCATCCATATTCACAAAAAATCTCAGCATAAAATAGATTTTTGTACAGCCTTTTAAAAATACCAATGACTAAAATAGATTTTAATGATTAAGTTATCACCATTAAGCACATTGCAGTAAAAAAAAGTTCCATTATAGATAAACTAATATCTAGGTATCGTAAGAAAATTGCTATAACAAAAGTTAGTGACGAAAACAATGCAGCACAAATCAATGAAAATAAATACACATCGACCCCATTTGGAAACTATTTGTTTAATATCTTATTTCATGCATTCAAGAAGCACGGAGTAACATGTAGTTTCAATACTGACAACAAAAAAAAGAGAATATTACACCAAATAGATAATAATATAGAGACAGTGGCAAAAAAGCAGTTGTATATAAAATGATACATGATTGTGGATCAATATATCTACGGCAAACAGCTAGATTTTTTTATACCAGGTAAACTCAGCATTTCCCACCAAAAACCATTAAAAAGAAAACAATAATGCAGTCAAATTTTTCAGACAACAACCAATCTCGAATATAAAAATAAAAATTTTGATAATTTATTTAACACCTATGTATATTTATGACAAAAAAGGAAATTATATAAATGCATTAAAAGAATATGAAATATACGAGCCACTTAAAAACAACGATACACTACTTTTAAATGATAAATTACAGTTTAAATCGAATTCTATATATGATACGACAATAAATAAATTATAATAATAAAAATTTTAAACTTAGGCCATTGAATAAAGGTCTCGATATAAAAAAAATCCTCCAGAAATAAAAGTTGTGGAATGTGCTGGTTTCGGGCTAATTTGAAAAGAGAAACAAAATCGGACATTCCAACCCAGCGCTGCCCCCCCCCCCCTCCTAAACAAAAATGGTCATTAGCAATTTTTCAGCCGATCACACTGGGACCGAGTTATAAGCGGTCAAAGTTTAGATCTTTTTTACCAAATTTTTAAAAATGGATATATCACAACAAAAAAAAACGCGTTTCTGATGAATAAAAAACGATTTTAAACTCGAGGTACTGTATATATTATGTATATTATGTACCAAAAATGTTGCAAATCGTTGAAATATTATAAGAATATAAAATAAATAAAATTTTCCAGGCGTGTAATATCGAAAAAAACGCATTTTTTAATTTTTTCGAAAAAAATGGTTCTCGTTTGCAGGTAAAATTACATAGAAATATGTGCATATTTTGATTTGAATCCGTAGTATGGATCTCTAGCAAGTAATTCTATGATAAATTTGCCCATATTTGTAAGATTTTTTATTGGTATGAAATATCGATTTTTGAAAATTTGGTAAAAAAGATCTAAAATTTCACCGATTATAACTCGGTCCCAGTGCGCCTGGCTGAAAAATTGTTAATGACCATTTTTGTAGGAAATTTTCTCGAATTTAACTTTTATTTGAAACTTTTTTTTATTTTATTATGACATTAGGAATACTATACTAGAAACACAATGGACGCGAAAACAACCGAAAAGATAGTGGTCACTCTTTTACCTGAAGAGTCAATATGGGAGCGCCCAGATGAAGAATTGCCGTTTTGGTCAAGGCTATCAAAGCATATAAAAACCTTCCCTAAATTTTAACATGGAACATATTTATAGCGAGGGGGTACTTCAGAACTTGAAAGTTAAGAGGGGGGGGGGGGGTCAAATGAGACTTAGAATAAGGTAAGTAAATAATAAGGTAAGTAAATCTATAAGGTAAGTAAAGCTTCAGAAAAAGGTTTAATGACCATATACCAAAAACACAAAATATAAATTCTACACAACAATTAGAAAAAGTAAACACCAAATACGGATTACATTTAATTAATAATAACCATGACTACACAGACGACAAAATTAACAATATACATAAAAATTTAAAACCGCTATACTTTTGCAATAAAGGTAAAATTTTGGATACACTAGAGGAATTTGAAATTTATAAATATACACAAATAAATGCAAATAAATTAATTAATGATAAGTTACTAAATAAAAACAACGTATTATTTGATAAAATAATAAAAAAACATATTATATAATAAAAAATAAGAAAAAGCAAAAATAAAAAATAAATAATGAAAAGAATTGGAAATAGAATAAACGAATTAAAAAACATATTTTATATATTAACTTCCTCCTATGGACCACTTGTACATTAAAAAATACAGATTTGATTTCAAACACTTAAAAAAAAAAAAAATTTTTAATTCTTTAATACATTATAAAACTAGAAATAATTTAAAAATCTTCATAATATAAAATCTTCATATGTATACAAAATAAATATTCAAAAAATTTTTTTCATTTAGTCATAAAATAATTGTGAGTCTATACAGACATAATCTAAAGTTACAATTTCATATTCAAATGTTTTAAATAAATTTAGTTTGATTATAATACAGACCTGATGATGGAAATTTATTCCTAAAACTAGTCGTCTAATTATTATACAAAAACAAGTTGTAAAAAGAAGGTTCAATAAATAAATTAAAATAAATATGTTTTGATTTAATTAATTAAAAATATCGTAAGTAAATCATTCAGGTTCAGGGACTTGGAATAATTCAGGTTTAGGAAATCAAAATAGTTTGGGTTTAGAATCTTAACAGCTAGTGAGGTGATAATTACAAATTATAAAAATAGAAAATTGTATTGTAATGTCGAGTAACATTTGTATTATACCTAGTCCTCATCTGGAAGTAAATATATTCCATGCATTTAGGTTGTGTTTACACAAACCGGTTATAAGTTTTTTTTTATAGTCCGGTAGGTTTGAAAAATATATTTTTTATCAAAATATATTTAGAAAATCTTCTGAAGGGGGAATCACTTCTATTACCTGAAAATTAAAAATCTTATACTGCTGTTTGCCCATACTTTTTTACTGCTATCAAATTTTTATTTTAAACAGTTAAAGAAAAAATATTTTATTGTTATGACAAAAATGAAATAGCATATGTTAGTGTTAAAACCTAACATTTTTATTTCTTTGTGTAGATTATTATTTAACTGTCTCTACTGTAAAGATCTTTGCAGTGTTGGAATGCGTGTGTATGTATATCTGCAAGCGATGTGCGCGTAGCAACACCGGCTCCGATTTTGGAGTCTTCTCGTTCAAGCTCTTATACCGAACGGACGTGCCGGTAGTATTATCGCTTATTAAGAATTGTATTTCAATCATTTCAATCGAAATATTTTAATAAACTAATATCATATTTTCTCAAAACTAAACATTGTTTTTATTTAAGTTAAACTTTAAATTTCCACTAAATCCTTCAAAAACATGGTGCCGAAAATCAGGTTGAAAATTAATTGAACAAGGATATTATTTTTCTATTACAAAAAAAAAAGTTTAAAGGAATTTAGATCGTTAAAAAGTGAATGAATAAAATTTCATCTATTATTATACTCAAAAAATAAATGAATAAATAAAGAAAAAAATAAAGAAAAAAAAGTGTTGAATTGTGCAATTTTTGTGTTTTGGTGCTTAAAATTAAAAATCTATGCCATGTGCTCTTTTTTATTATGAATTTTTTTCGGTCGCGATAAGACATGAAATTTGAAGGATATTTTTTGTGATTTATATTTAAAAAATTTCGTTAAATTAGGATTTTCGAATTTTTTGAAAGAGTTAGAAAGATATATTCGAATTTTTTCTTTCTACGCTAAAATCGACAAAAAATTTTAATTATTTATACATACTAGCACTTTTAAAATTAAATTTTTTTTTATTTATTCATAAATACATACATTAAAATAATCCGAGAAAAAATCAATCATGTATCCCCATATATGACCATGTATTAATATCTTCATACATGGCGATAAATGGCCATATATCGATTATGTCTCTGTATGACTGTATACTTCCATGTATGATCACACATGACAATGTATAAGTTATCTTTAATTTATTTTTAAAAAAAAGTATTAGCGGGATTTGAACCAGGGCCGCCGTTTCCATAAACAAGCTCTTAACTGACTGAGCTAAATTGCTAATTGGATGTTTAATGTGATTTTTGTATATTTATTCGTAATATTTTTTTTCTTCTAAATTTTAATTATTTATTAAAAATAATTAATGTTTTATTATCAATTATTTAAAATTTATTTATTATTATTTTGATAATTATCAAAAATTAAATTTTTCATACTTTTAAAAGTAAAAATTGTGTTTTCTATATATTTTTTTAAATGCATAGGTATTTAAAATTTTTTTTTTCAATTATTAAAATTTTTTTACTTTTATATGTTATATTAAAAATGCAACTTAAGTTTTATTAGTAAAAATCTATTTTCGGCAAAAAATGAATTTATCTTAATATAATAATAAAAGTAAGGTCTTATTTAAAAAAAAACTAAAATAAATTTAAAATTTACTATTAGCGATAACTATTTACGAATTTTTTCAAAGCTTTTAAAACTTCATCTAAAAAGAGTTTCAATTTTTTAAGCCGGGTTTTGTTTTTGAATATATGTGTATATTTTATAGTCCACTGAAAATAAAAATATGTGTAAGACAAGAAATTTTTTCTCCATTAGATTTTATTGGCTACAAAGTTAGTTTAAGGTATGAAAATTAAGAAATTTATCAACTAGATGCACAAAATATTTTGGTTCCTCAAAGAGGAACCATTGTGATAGGTCAAGTTTCGATTTTTGATTTTTTGGTATATAAGCACGTTTTGAGACCCCAGGAAGCTAAAAAACCGGTTTTTAAAAAAGTATGTATGTGTGTGTGTGTGTGTGTATGTAACCGGTAAAATTTCACAACCATTGTGGAATGAAGACCTAATTTTTTTTTCAAAAATTTTTTCATCAAAAAATTTCAAACTACTTTTTTTTTTTTAATTTGGATGTAATACCTCATTTATTTCCACGAAAGTACTTATATTTGAAAGTATGGTTTTTACTCTATATCTCGAATCTGATACTTAATTTTTTGAAAATTTTTTAATTACTGGAAATACTTTAACTACTAAAAATACTTTAATTCCTGGAGTGTTATGTACATCAGGTTTGGCTAAACCTAATCTTCTCCGATTGACTTAATTTTGGGAAGCAATGTTTGTGATATCTTTTTAACTATTCATTCTATCTCTGAACCTCCTAGTACACCAACTGCTTTTGGTCCACCATTTGGATATGTCTTATTAGGTCCAAACTAAGTTAAACACAATCCTATCTTAAAAACTTCTTGCGAAGTCTTTTCTACAAAACTCAGTACTTAAAAAATTATGTTTGATTTGAGAAAATTATGTAGGTAACATCCCTTTTTTGTCTCAAGAGGAAATTAAATGTGAAAAACATTTTAAAGAAATACATTAAAAAAAACCCTTGGGCAAATATAGAGTTAATTTGCTACTGATGAATCTATTGGTTTAAGTTCTACTCGTCATTTTGCATTAAAAGATCTTGAATCTTCTGAAAGAAAAATGTCCAAAAATGCAGATTATCGTAAAAAATTTATAGAAAGTGTACATGACTTTCCATCAATAGTGGTGTGAAAACACACCTTTAGTATTTTAAAATATTATATGTAAAAAGAGAGAGAAGATGTCGCCGCACGACCACCCTAGATGCTCTCGCCGGGCAGTGCGCGCTTGGCTTTCGTGCTATATGCACCACTTAATAAATCAGTATATTAAGCCATACAGTTATCTTAATTATTTAACACGCCTTAATCCTTTACTCCTTCATATAAAACTTATATTAATTAGTGGATTACGTCCATTTTAGGTCCTTCGAGGAAAAAGTGTTTTTTAAATTCTTATCAGTGCAATTTAATAAAAATTTTAAATAAATACAAAAAAGGAGTAAAGTGAATATTGCCATGCGGCTTCGTTTATGAGTTTGTGCTAATCAAAAATATCATTGTTTAGTGTCTTATTAATAAAAAAAACAACAAAAATCTCAAATTTTTTCTTTTTGTACTCAGTGTTCAAGTTTTGTTTAATTTGAGAAATTCTAAAAAAAAAAAAAAAATCTTTTGCACAAAATAAAAGCCGCAAAATGGCCGTCTATTTAAAAGAGCGCGCACGCCTCAACACTAAAAATATACAGTGATTTTATAGGTTCCATGTGCCTTTTTTATGTCAAAATTTAAAAATTAAAAAATGGTTGAATCAAGAAAATACTGAATTCAGCAATAGAGACAAGTAAAAAAAAAAGTGAATTTTCATCAAAACTCAAAAAATCAAAAACTTCTGAAAAATTTTTAAATCAAAAAATTTTTTAAAAATAAAAATTAAATTACAAGAAGAAATACAAAAAAAACAAGAAAAATATATAAGAAAAGAAGAAAGCCGCCATTATTATTTCTTTTGACGTCATCGTCTTCATTATTGTTTCTCTCTTCAATTGAAAGGGGAGAAAGAACAATCCACGACTCGAAAGGTGACGGAACAACACGAAGAGGCACGAGTCAAACTTAGAATTTTTTCATTCTTCTCAGTCGTCGTTCGTGTTCGTCGCTCCAAATTAAAAATTGTTTTCTTTACTCCAAGATGGCAGTTCTTCTTTCTTTTGGTAATTTCGCCTTCAAAAATCATCTATCAAGGACAATTCTCTTATGATTCACCATCTTATTGAAAAAAAGGAGTCATCATTGTTTTAGGTTATATTATTTTTATAATTTTATTTTCCTTATTTTCTTATAATAATTTTTAAATTATTTACAATCAGTAAATTATTTTACAGTCAAATTAAAATTATTATATTCATCTTTTTCTTTATAATTTTTTTGTGAAACCACGTGCAATTTTCTTAATAAATTGTACGTTATTGCTAATTTATTTATTGCTAATTTATTTTTTATTCAGCAATATTAATTAAAAATTTGCCTATAATTTAAATACAATTAGAGTGTCTTCTGCTCTATTTTGTCTTTAATTTAAAAAGGCAAAAATTAAAAAAAAATAATAAAAAACACATGGTATTTGTATGTTATTTATATTCGATTCAATTACTTAAAATTAATTTCAAATAAATGTATTATATTGTTAATTACAAAAAAAAAAAAAATATGTGTCAATTGTCTTTTAAAAATTTAAAATCTCTCTCTCTTTAAGTCTAATTAAAGTCTTTATCAATTATTTAAAATCAAAATTAAAACTTTTAATCAGTTTACTTTTTTTATTAAATTCAATTTAAAAAATAAAAATAATTTCCAAAAATAAAATCAATTCTTTATATTTATTATTGTCATTATAACATTTACTAATTATTTGGACGTTCCTAAGGTACTCTTATCATCTGGAGGCTGCTTCTTTTGGCTTGCATCCTTGTCAGATCCACGTGGGTTCCAGTTCATTGTCAATTTATCCTGCTGCATCATCTTCAAGCCTTGGAGCATTGATCATTGGATGTCCTGGTGGTGTCGTTGGCATCAATAGTATTTATTTATTATAAATTAAAAATTTAATCAACTGTTAATTTTTTGTTTATTGAACAATTTTAGTAAATTGATATCCTGTTTATTTATATAATTTTTCTTTATATTAATATTAAATTAATTCCCTTATTAGTCTCAATTGCTCAATTCACAATTAAAAATTATTCTTACTTGTTAAAATTTTATTTCAAATTTTAAACATATATATATATATATATATTACATTTTGTAAATTTCTTTACAAACTAATGTGCAATTTATTTTTATTATTTTTTATTGTAATGTTTTTTTTTATTGTAAATAATTTTCAATTTTGATTCAATTTTTATTTCTGTAATTTTTTCAATTCATTTTCAATTAACTTATATAAACAAAATTAATTTAAATACTGTCAACTTTAAAAATTGAATCTTAATTAACTACTGCATTAAATTAAAAATAATTACTTTCAATTCATTCAATTAATTTAAATAATAAATTGCATATTAGTCAACTTTGTACTACTTAAGAGCCACGGCCTCCATTATACTGGAACAAACTTCTTTGATCCCTAAAATAAGAGGTGCTTATGAAGCATTTGATAAGGATCCCCAAAAAAGCGTAGCTTCTTGTAGAGTGAGGATGACTGGTCTAATTAAAAATTGGCAAAGATTTGAGAGCAATCATCATCAAATCTTTGCCTCTAAAGACTTAGAAGCATTGATGAAAGATCAGCCTTATTTTTCTGATAAGGTTTTTGATCAAGTAGATGAACAACATCTCGTAAATTTAACCCTTTTCCAGACATATTTAGACAGTCATACCTCCTCCGAGGACCGGGCCCGTGAACAGACCTCTAATAATATAGTAGTTCATCAACAGTCTGAGATTTTAGAGCGTTTGCCGCGGCTTGATCTTCCTGATTTTAATGGCGATTTTAGGGAGTGGGAATCTTTCCGCGATGTCTTTTATTCGTCGGTAGTTTCCAAACCTAACATCCCTAATATAACTAAGTTACGTCACCTTAGAGCCCATCTAAAAGGCGATGCTGCTGATTTAGTTAGCAGTTATGCCTTAACTGAAGAAAATTTTTTAATTGTATGGTCAAAATTAACTGAAAGGTTCGAGAATAAAAAGCGGTTAGTTAATGCTCATTTCGCAGCAATATTCAATTTAGCCCCAATGAGTAAAACTAGTGCAGTTGAGCTTAAGAGAATTTTGGTTGGTCTAACCACTCCTCTTTCTGCGTTGAAGGTTTTAGGTCGGCCTGTAGACTCATGGGATGACTTGCTAATATTTCGTATTTTATCTTTATTTGACAACGAGACTAAAAGACAGAGGGAGTTGTACTTGTGCAACGTATCTTTATCTGCTCGTTCCACTCAGTTAACCAGTCAAGATGCATCCAATTCTACTGCTGACACTCAACAAAATCAAGTTTTGACAAATTTTATTTCTAACCCTCCAAACCTTGACTTATTAATCCAATTTATGGAAGCCCAGATTGGCATATTAGAGTCCATTGAGGAAAATACTCCCACCACTAGTATTTCAAATTCTAATTCAGATAAATTTAAAAACAACAATGTAGCTACTCAGCCCGCTATCAAAGTTTTTCATACTCAATTAAAGTCTAATAATAACTCTAAATTAGAATGTCTTATGTGTAAAGCCAACCATAAATTACAAAACTGTAATAGTTACAAGCAGTTAACCCCTGCCAAAAGATATGAATTTATAAAATCTATACATAGGTGCTGTAATTGTCTTGGAAATCATTCCTTTTTTAATTGTACTTCAAAAGAATTATGTAATATTTGTAATAAAAAACACCACACATCTTTACATGATGATAACTATTTAACTAAATTTCAAAAACCTGAGGATTCTAATACTGCCAATCAGAATTCCGATCAAGTTACAAAAAATGACAATTTAAACTCAAATCAAGTTACAGATAACGAGTCTGATAATAATATTGATTCAGCACTGAAATTGATTCTATTGCCACTAAATTTAAATTATATAGTCTAGGGTAATACTGGCATAGAATCAATCTGTCTTTCTGTTAGTCATGAGCCTGAGTCTTCACTTCCCTTTGACTTGAAAGGATTCTAAATAATATAAGAATTTTGGCCTTTCCCTCTAAACTGCTCAATCCGGATAAGCAAGAGTGCGAAACCCAGTTCCAAAATAACTATTTTTAGAACTCCTAAGGGTAGAAATGTTAGCAGGCTCTCATTCGTAAATAATTAATTTAAAAAAAAATTGTTGTCTTAAATTGTAAAATATATCGTGATATTTCTTGACCATAACTCATAATCCGTATTCTGTTAACAGATAGGAGAGTGGTAGATATCATAATTTTCTTAATCTCTTTTGCAAAAGTTATAATTTTCCATCCTTAATGTAAAATTAAGCGGGGAGGGACGCCAAACCGCAGTCATTGCATTTGTCTATTATTGTCAGGATGAGCAAAGTTGTAACTCCTTGACCTTAACTACTCCATGGCATGGTCTCTTAAATATTTTTTAATGTAATAAATGAACAAACTAAATAATATTGAGGTCAATGACATTGTTTTGGCAGCTGATGAAACAATGCCTCCAAGTAAATGGCCTTTAGGTCAATAATTTAAATATTTAAAGCGCCTGATCTGACAAGGATCGTTGAGGTCAAAATCTGCACTTCTCTGTTAAGAAGTCCTATTCAAAGGTTGGTGCTGTTAAGCGTAAATAATGAAGTAGTCTGAGTAATTTTATTATTGTAGGTTCCATTATTTGGGTTTGATAGCACTGGCATTTGTTTAATTTAATTTGTAAATATTTTGTATATAATTTTTTGTATTATTTATTTATTAATGTCTATTTTAAATGTTCTTTCTGTAAAAAATTTATGTATATTAATTGTGAATAATTCATTTGAAAGGGGAGAATGGTGTGAAAACACACCTTTAGTATTTTAAAATATTATATGTAAAAAGAGAGAGAAGATGTCGCCGCACGACCGCCCGAGATGCTCTCGCCGGGCAGTGCGCGCTTGGCTTTCGTGCTATATGCACCACTTAATAAATCAGTATATTAAGCCATACAGTTATCTTAATCATTTAATACGCCTTAATCCTTTACTCCTTCATATAAAACTTATATTAATTAGTGGATTACGTCCAAATAGGTTACATGGTAAAAATACCTCGTAATAAACTAAATATGAAAGCTAATTACATTCCTTATCACATTCCTTATCAAGGTTAATGATCCTACGGGAAAGTTCAGGTGGATCTTGAATGTTTCTTATAATACCTCGACAGGATATTCTCTTAACTCAAAATTACTAACTGGTTTTAAACTTCAATTAGATTTATGGGTCATTTTAACCCGATGGCGATTTTTTTAAATAGTTTTCACGGCAGACGTAGTAAAAATGTTTCGTCAAATTGAAGTTCTTCCTCGTTCCTGATGACTAGGATTGGCAAAGAAAAGTTTGGAGAAATTCTCCTAGTGAAAAAATTACTGATTATTGGATAACAGATGTAATGTTTGGTCAGGCGTGTGCTTCTTATCTCGCATTAAGATGAAAACAACAATTAGTTAAGGATGAAGGTCGTAATTTTCCTCTTGCATATGTTTCTTTAAATGAACGTACTTATGTAGATTACATTTTTGAGGGTGCAGATAATGAAAAAACAGCTCAAAAAATTAGAAATGAAATATTTTAATTTTAGGGTGATTTCCTCCCTAAATGGGCCTCTAATTTCCCTGCTCTTGCTGAAAAATCTAAGAACGTATTTATATAGGAATCTGATTCTGTAATAACGTTAGGTGTATTCTGGTCAACACATTTAGATTCATTTAATATAAGGGGTAGTTCAGAACCAAGGAAAATTGATTATATAAATAACGAATTTTACTTTCTGAGATTTCAAATTTGTTCGATCCATATATTTATATTTGATGCTTCTAACTTAATACAGGATCTTTGGTTACTTAATTTAGAATGAGATTCTGAATTGCCCATTTTTCCCAATACAGTCCGAAAAATGGGCTGACTTTAGATCTTCTCTACCTTGCCTAAATGAAATTACTATTGGTCAATGGGTATCAACTTTTGAATCCTCTAAATTAAATTCGACTGCTTCTCAGATGCTTCTGAGAGAGCATACGCTGCTGTAATTTACTTTGTAGCGAAAAACGGTGAAAATAAAACTTCTTCGTTATTAGTAGCCAAAGCAAGAGTAGCACCTATCAAAAGATTATGTATACCTCGTCTAGAACTATTTTCTGTTGAACTTTTAGTATTATTAGCTAATAAACTAATTTCCAGCTTAAACTTAAAAAATGAAAAGGTAAATGTTTTTGGATGGTCTAATTCATCTGTGGTCTTGACATGGATCAAGTCACATCCATCTAAATGGAAACCCTTCGTAGCTCATAGGGTAGCTTCCATTCAAAATTCTTTAATTCAGATTGATTGGCGTTACGTCCCTATAAAATGGACGCCATCTTTTTTGACCAGAAAAAAAATGAATAAAGATGAGTTGAACAGAAAAAAATGAACAAATAAAGTTGAACGTAGAAATTTTTGAATAAATAAAATTGAACATAAAAATTTTTGAACAAAAAAAGTTGACCAAAATTTTTTGACAAAAAAAAAATCAAAAATTAATGAAAAAATGAACATAAGAAGTTGAACATAGAAATTTTTAAGTTGAACTAACTTAAAAAAATGAAAAAATTTGAAAATTTCTATGTTCAACTTCTTAAGTTCATTTTTTCATTAATTTTTTATTTTTTTTTTGTCAAAAATTTTGGTCAACTTTTTTTGTTCAAAAATTTTTATGTTCAATTTTTTTTGTTCAAAAATTTCTATGTTCAACTTTTTTTGTTCATTTTTTTCTGTTTAACTCATCTTTGTTCACTTTTTTTTCTGGTAAAAAAAAATGGCGTCACAAAATGCAATCCAGCTGCTGTTACAACAAGAGGTATTGCTGTCCCTGAATTCAAAGCCTTTTCTTTGTGGTGGCAAGGTCCAACATGATTAGTACAATCCAATGAAATGTGGCCTGCAAAAGAATTTCAATATAATGACTCTAAAATAATTGTTGAAGTCAAATCTATATCAAATATAAAAACTACCGTTAGTTACTGTTAAAGTCTTTGATCTTCTCGAGATTTTCTAATGTAAATATATTAATCAAAGTTGTAGCATATTGCTTAAGAGCATTAAAAACTACAAACCTACCTAAAACTATATATTTGTAAAAAAAAAGAATTAGATATTGCTTTATGTGCAATAAATAAGATATCTCAACAGTCTTCTTTCCCTAGAGAATGTGAACCATTAAAGAATAATAAGAAAATACCAAAAACTTCTTAGCTAATATCATTAAAACCATTTCTTGATTCAGGTTGTATTAGAGTAGGTGGACGAGTTCGTCATTCGTTTCTGTATTATAATGAAAAACATCCTTTTGTTATTGCTAAAAATACAGTATTTGCAAAATCTTTAGTACAACAAGCTCATCTGAGATGTTTTTATGGTGGTCAAGAGCTAACAAGAAACATTTTATTACAATGGTTTTGGATTTTAGGAGGTCGAAGTTACATTCGTTCAGTGCTGAAAAAATGCGTGATATGTACTAAGTATCATGTGAGAACTACTGGTCAAGTAATGGGTCAGCTTCCCTCAGTACGTCTTAAACCTGAGTAAGCATTTCTTAAATCCGGTGTGGATTACGCTGGACCATTCTCGTTGAGAATGGTGTTACTAAACTGCAGTCCCAATCGATCAATTTTGTCACTGCCGTTTATCCGCACTCTATGCGTTTAAAAAGCAAAAAATATGCGTAATTTAACTTTACCTTCTAACATTACTCTTCCATTCATGCACTGTAAACCTTCTTATTACTATTTTTTCTCTTTGCTTTCGTCCGGTGCTCTTGACTCTTCTATATTTATCTTCTTTTACTAAAATCACATGAACTATCTATTTGTCACTTTCATACCTATTATCATTTTTCACATGTATTTAAATGTATATATTTTTCTAGTTACGCTAAGCGACCTCAGTATATTCCCCTGAAAAAATGTTGGGTTCGTGAATACGATAACTCCTTTTGGTTATAGCCAATGGACCTCAAAATTGCAGTTAGTCTTAAATAACTCATAGATGAACTGATTATATATTGCGTACAATCGAAACAACTATTCAAGAAAAAGAGAAAAATAACCAACCCTACAGAAAAAAATTTTTTACTATAAAATTTGAATTTCCCAGCCATAAAATCTGATATGTTATAACATACGTTTTAATATATGTTTTATCAGAATTGGTTAACATCAAAATTTAGCATGAAAATATTAACATAAAAATTAACATTAATTGCAATTGACACAATTGCACTTTTTATTTCTGCATAGTAAAATTATCTTTTAGTACACATTTTAATTTATTTAAAATTTGATTATAATTAATGTTAGTAAATAAAAAATAATTTAACTATGCAGAAATAAAAAGTGCAATTGTTATACTGGCAACTTAAGACTTAGATGCTGATACAAGCTAATTGTATTTTATCAGTATCAGTTAGCGAATGTCAATTATTAAATTAGTATTATGCAATTGTATGTTAATAAATCGACGCTGTGCGCAAACACTAACAAGTAGGCAAGTAATTTCTTGTCGAACATGCTTATCATCAAACAAGCAAAAAACCCACTAAGAAAACCTCGGTAGCCCTATAAAGCTACCATTTTATCATTCATAATTTTTATCTTTTATTGGTTGATTATGAAACAAAAAATCATTTACGCTCCTAAGAAAAATCCTTTTTTTTTATAAATTTTTTTTTTAAAGTTTTATAAATTTTGGATCCTTGATAAGTTTTTACTCAAATTCAAATTTTCTCCAGTTGTTTTAGTTATATGATTATAATTTACAAGATTTTCTATAGCTAATTAAATTCTACCTTCCACAGTTTCTATAACTAAAATAGTTAAGGTTGTTAAGCAACTAGCTACTTTTACCGTTTTAAATCGCAGCAGAGAAATATTTTTTAATTTTTTGCAAACATGAAGTATTATTTGTTGACAATCTTTTCTGAATTGGGTCATTTTTACTTCTATTTTTTTTATCCATTTTATTTAAAATATTTTTAGCTGCAAACCCAATATCAACTTCAGAAGATACAATCTACATAAAATCTTTACATTTTTAACTTTTCTAATATATCAGCCTTTAATATTAGTTTATAAAAATCTTTTGTTAATTGATAAAAATTATTTTGTATAAACGGTAGCATCGGTCTACTCGTTTGATATATTGTAAGAAATTTTTCTAATTTAATACATACAAAAATTAGAAAACCTAATTTAGCTTCTAAAAAAATATTCTCTAAGTATTCTTTAACTATTATATAGTTTCAGTATCAGGAGGGATTTTATCAGCTAACCTAACGTAATCTTTTAATTTAGGCAACATATATTTGGCTCGTTTCATTACTTCAAAATTTTTCGAAAACCTTATGGAACAGAACTTATAAGGAAATTCAGTTGAGCCCGTTAATTGAGTATATGTTTCTCGTAGTAAGGAAAATTTTTTGAAAAGAAATTGAAAGGAGCTTCTTAAAAAATTATGTATTTTCCAACCACTTTTAATATGCCCAGTCTTAAAACCGTTATTTACAATTTACAAAGAATTTCATATGTTCAAGAGATTTAAAAAGCGATTTTCTTAAATCACGTTAAAATTTCAAATTAACCTTTGGCCTATCAAGTGATGCATGAATGATTTTTTTTAAATTTATTCCTAGATCAGAAAGTCCACTATTAAAAGCTTTAAGTTGGTCAAGTGCAGATGCTAAAAAACAAGGTTAAATATCGAGGTTAAATATCGATTTAATTCTCAAGGTTAAGCATGTAAACATATTTTTTACAGTTATTGATAAAGCCTGTAATTAAAACAGGCGAAACGTATAACTAAATAATAAAAAAACAACACATTTTTTAAAGATTAGTTAAATAAATTTATTTCAACCCAGTACTGGTCAATTGATGCAACAACGACTTTTTAATATTAAACTAAATATGGGTGATACATTGAACACTATTTATGATAAATTAAATATCGAGATTCTATTTTTTCTTGTCCTCTCCAAGAATTTAAAACGATATATATTTGAACCTTTTGTATAATTTTATTCAAGCTTTCATCTATTAAAATTGCAATAAAATCACAATGTTGAGCAACTTTAGCAACTTTTTTTTTATAGTAAGGTTCCAGACCATAAGCTACGACATATCCTATTCTATATTTACGTATTTCAAATTATTTGCAATATCACTATCGTTAACATTATTAGTAAACATTCAGAAAGTCCTGAAAAACATTAAAAAATTTATTTGATAAGAGAATTCGATAAAAAAATTTTTTCATAAAAATAATTATGTTTTTAATTTAAAAATTAAATTAAAAATTTTAATTTAACATAAATATTATTTCAACAACTTATTTATTTTAAGAGTTATTATAATTTAAATTAAATTTTTTCACGACTGCCAAAAGACATGCTTTTTCCCGAAAGTAAATTAACTATTATCATTATTAAATATTTATTATTGCTAATATACAGTGTTACACAGTACCCTTAAATTTTCAATATAAAATATACATTTATTATAAAAAATTTTTAATTTTAACATTTGTTACGTCCAATTATAAAATTTATAATAAATATTTTTAATTATTTTAGTTTTTGGATTTAAAATATTAATAACTAAAATCTCGTGTTATAGATGTAACCCTTTTGGTTAAATGCTGTTTCTACATGTTATGCGCTTTCACCCCTGTATTTAATGTTGATGACGATTCAGGAATCGTCATCAACATTCCTGGATCCCGTAGGATCTTTTTTGGAAAGATTTAGGAAGCAGTTCAATTAAAATAACACTGTTTTCACTAATTCACTTTTATTTAGTAAGAGTTCAAGATATGACTGTATTACACACTAATAGATGGACTTTATGAATGACCAGATAAACAGACTTGCTCGCACGCCCGTGTCTGTTGGTATCAAACCCCCAACTGGCTCATCTGGGGTTAAACAAGGTTGGTTCAATACATCGATTTTGATTGGTGTTGTTAGGGATGTTTTCATAATGGCGGGTGTGTTACTAGGAGTGCTTCCATAATGGCGGATAAAATAAGAAATTCTTATTGGTGTTACTAAGGGGCGTATGATTTTAGAGAAGAGTTGACTATTGTAATTTATTAAGTTACATTATGGAAATCTAATAATTATCTTATGATAGGAATGTGTCTATACCTTATGTAATGGGATTTACTGAAAAACGTGATAATATCATTGTTTATGTGTCTAGACATTCTTTAATAGGATTTTATCAATGTAATAGGATTGAGGTAATAGCTAGGTAATATAGAACATATTAGTATCCTTATTTATGTTTCTAGACTTTCTTTAATATGATAAAGATGTGTTTAAGAATGAAATTTCTTTAATATGATTTTATCAATGTAAAACGTAATAATATCTTTTATAACAGAGCTGGGATACTGTGACACGCTGTTATCCGTATATACGGCATACGGTAAACGGGTACTAGATGTAATCAGCCGTATATGCGGCAAACTGCATACGGTAGCCGTATAAATTAGCCAATTAATACGGCAAATTTCAAACGGATCCCGTATATACTTCAGCCGTATGAAAATCCATACGGGAAAAATCAATACGGGAGCCGTACAGAATATGCCGTATTAATGGACAATTTTATAAGGGTCTCGTATTGACTTTTACCGTATGAAAATCCGTACGGCAAAATTCAATACGGGAATCGTACAAAATATGCCGTATTAATGGACTATTTTATATGGCTCCCGTATTGGATTTTGCCGTATAGATTTTGATACGGCAAAAGTCAATACGGGAACCGTACAAAATATGCCGTATTAATGGGCCAATTGATACGGCTCCCGTATTGACTTTTGCCGTATGAAAATCCATACGGCAAAATCCAATACGGGAGCCGTATAAAATAGTCCATTAATACGGCATAATACCTAAGGCCCCCGTATTTATTTATGCCGTATGAAAAATCGTACGACAAAAATCACCCGAAAATCACCTATTTGTACGGCATAAGAATATACGGCCCCATATTTTTCTAATACGGGCCCGTATGCATATAGAACCTGGGTAATTTCATAATGCCCACGGACCCGTATGCGTATAGAAGAGGGTATTTCCATAATGCCCACGGTTCCGTATGCGTATAGAAGAGGGTATTTTCATAATGCCCATGGGTCCGTATGCGTATGAGACTTAGGTGTTTTCATAATGCCTACGGATCCGTACACAGTATGAAAATACCCAAGTCCTATACGCATACGGACCCGTATGCATATAGGACCTGGGTATTTTCATAATGCTCACAGACCCGTCAGCATTATGAAAATACCTAGGTCTCATACGTATACTGACCCGTGGGAATTATGAAAATACCCTCTCCAATACGCATACGGGTTCGTGGGCATTATGAAAATACCCAGGTCCTATATGCATACGGGTCCGTATGCGTATGAGACTTGGGTTTTTCATAATGCTGACGGGTCCGTGGGCAGTATGCATTCAAACTTTAACATACTACCAACTGATCCGTATACTTATAAAAACAAAGTATGGACAGACTGCGCACGGATCATTACACTGCTTGGCCTTATATACGGCTGTTAGTTTTCCGTGCCCAAAATGCCACGCACGCCCAGCTCTGTTTTATAATAAGATTGAAATTTCGGTATCAACCCCAAAGTTTACAGTGAAAATCGCGCAATTCAGTTACTTTAAATAATTTTCTTTTTTAAAAATTAATATTTTTTAAAAATATTAAGATTTGCTCGGCCAGAATTTCAAAATAAAGATTTAAGAAGCCTAAATAACATTAAAACTAACGTTTTTCGTATATCAAATCGCGCAATTCGGGTAATATTTCAATTTTTTTTTGTTTCAGTCAAATTTTGGAAAAATATTAAGTCTCTAAATCAAAATAATTCTACGTTCTTAAACCTTAACTATTCTAAGTCCATTAACCTAAATTATTCTAAGTCCCTAAGTATAAATTTTTCTTAGTCCATAAACCTGTATTAGTCTAAGTCCCTAAGTCAAATTAATTCTTCGTACCTAAACCTAAATTGTTCTAAGTCCCTGAACCAGAATTTATCTAAGTCCCTAAATAGAAATAATTCTTAGCCCCTAAATCTCTATTATTCTAAGTCCATAAATAGACATTATTATTAGTCCCTAAATCTGAATTATTCGAAATCCCTAAATAGCATTTATTTCTCGTCCCTAAAACTGAATTAATATAAGTCCCTAAAGCAAGGAATTTCTTAAATCTCTGTTAATTACATATGAAATCAGAAAACGGTGTCAAAAATTTTTAAAAATGGTGTTAGCTACTTATTAAATCGGAGTTTAATATACGGAGTTTAACATACTTCAAAAAGCTTTTCTAGCATCTTCAGACTAAAAAAAACGGCGTTAGATAATTTTATAAAGATATTAGATACTTTATATGTATGTCAACGGTATTATTTACCTTGAATATATTAAATTGTAAGATAAAAAGTAATTTTTTTTAGTTTAAAAAAAGTATTAAATACTATTTTTACGTTCCAATTTAAATTCTAATGTACAAAATTATTTTTTTATTATTTTGTTATTTATATAAAACAAGAATGTTAATTAAAAAATAACGATCAGGATGGAACAATTTTTATTATGAAATGTTAATGTTTATTTTATTGACGCTTCAAAAGACTAGGTTTCCTTGTCAAAATCTGGAAAATACATTTGAGTTGTATAAAAAATTTTTTTTAAACAATTATTAACACATTTTGTTGTTAAAATAAATGTTATTTTGGATTCTAAATTTTATTAAGTCTAGAAAGAATTTTTTGTATATAAAAAATGGGAAAAAGGAAAAAAAACTGTTTCTTACAAATGTAAATTATGAACTACCACTTATAAATTATACTATATTTCTAAGTGTTAGGTTATATATGTGTACATTTACAAAATATCTGTTCTATGTTAGATGACATTAAACTGATTTTAATTTAATTTCTTTGAAATTGGCCAAGTAATACAACTTTTTTTTTAAATAAATATTTATGTATAAAATTATGAAGAACTAGTTTTTATGAATTTAATTTTTAAAGTGGAATTTTTAACATTATATTATTTTAGTTATATTTTTAGTTAAAGTTGATTTTTTTATTACATTATTTAAGGAAATTATTTTTTATTAATTAGTAAAATTTAAAAATAAAAAAATTTGTTTACCTTTTACATTAAAATATTTTTTATTTTTTATTGACATGTGTTCCAATAATTTATGGATTATGGCGGAGCTAGGTAAATAAAGAATGACGGACATTAATATAAACTAGTGCGTTTATTGTAAAGTGTGTGTTCATGGCGGTGAACTGACTTTCGCCCGCGGTTATATAAAAGAGGCGCTTATGCGCAATATAAAACATACAATGCATACAAGTATAATGCGTATAATATAGTGTTGAACTAAAATTTATTTAAAAAAATTTTTCATTTATTTTTTTGGAAATGTTTGTTTACAACCCTTATTTTTAGTTTTTATTACAGGAAAAGTCTAAATTTGAATTTTTCAATTTGAAGATAATTATTTTTGGATAATAAAGAATTTTTCAGGAAGATATAGAATTTTTGAAAGGGATAAAAAAAGAAAATTTTTTTTTATAAGAATTTTTTCAGTTTTAATTTATAATTCTGTAACAATAAATTTGTCCTTTGTCATTAATTGTTTAATTATTAAATAATTTTTAATTAAAAAAGAAATAAAAACTAAGCAATTAATCGAGAAGGGGTTAGCAAGTTTTCTAGGCTTGCCCCGTACTTCAGACAAATTTAACGTATTTTAAAAAAAGTAAAAACTTAAAAAATTAAGTTATTGAAATTTGCGATAAGAAAATGAAAGATACAAAAAGTATCTTTGAGTGTCCCTGCGTGGTTTCGATCACAATAGCCCAGGACTTTAGCCTTGTTAGCACTCTTTTTGGTGAGTTGGAAATATTAAAATAAAAAGAAATAAATATTTTGACTTACCTTTTTTATAATTATAAAATTTTTTAGTATTTTGAGGAAAGCTTTATTTTTAAAATAAATAGAAAGCAAATTTAATTTGAAAAATTATTTAATTATAAATAGCAATAAAAAAAACTGATTACAATAAGAAAATGTAAGCAAAAATAAAAATATATGTATAAAAATCGAGAAATATAAAATGGTTTATAGCGTGGGCCGTGTGGGTCCCAGCTGAGCCTAATAGCTTGACTGACTGATTGAGACTGACTAAAAATGTAGTTTTTGGGAACGTGGTCCTATTGATTTCCCTTTCCATGAGCATTTTTCAAGAAAAACGTCATAGACAAGTTATCAAAAAGGAATTCCTATGACTACATTTTATCAAAAAAAATTATTTACCGTTAGATAATTACAAAATTTTTTTCTTAAGATGACTAATAACAATTAAAATTTTATAATTTTATCTTATATAGTAAGCATTTTAAAGGTATAGACCTAAAATATTTTTATAATTATCTTGTTTTTCAACTTTCAACATTCCAATCTTTGTATTTTGATAGACGATAGATCAGAATGTCTAATGTCTACAAGATAAAAATAAAAATTAAGGTCATCTAGAAAATTTGATTTTTTAAATTATTCTTAAAAATAAAAAAAATTATTTAATAATAATATTTAATTAAAATTTAATGCCAATATGCCATCACAATTCATTAACGTCTTCTAACTCGTTTTTTTATAAGATTGATAGTGTTATTTAAAAAATATTTTAAGTGTTGAGTGTCATTTCGGAAAAGATTCTTTTATAATAATTAGATTCAGTATCTTAATATTTTCGTGTCGTCTAATATTTTTTAAAGTTAAAGGCATGGTTGGTACGTAATTGATGTTTGTAAAAAATGGAATCTTTATGTTCAGTTTCGTAGTCTCTTTTATGCTCTACAATACGTTTTCTTAATTTACGTTCTGATTGGTCTATATATATATACATGATCACAGTTTTTACATTTTATTTTGTAAACCATAGCCCTGGTTTCCATTTTCTCGAGTTTGTCTTTACCGAATTTTATTAAGTTATTGTATGTATTAATATTTTTATTAATAATAATAACGTTAAGATCTTTTAGATTATTAATAATATTTTGGTTTAAGTATTTATAAAAGGGTAATATTAATCAATCTATTCAATTGAAAGTTTTAGAAAAAATATAGAAAATAACTTTTTTGTTATAACCTAACGCTTCTTTAATTTTTTAAAAATATTTTAAAAAACTTTTTATAATTGTTTAAATAAACAATTGAACATAACGATCATAAGAACTATTTTTCAGAAAAATTTTATTTATTTGTTAGCTTTCGATGCTTGTAGCATCCTTTTCAAACATTTATTTGGCTGAAAGAATATATAAAAATTGTATTTTACATGAAAATTATTATTGTAATTATAAAAAACTTACAATTGAATTTTATTTTAGGAAAATTTTAAGTTGATTACTTAAACATAGCTAGTTATATTAAATTAAAAGATTTATCTGAGATAATGATGAAAATTTTTTTATGTAAAAAAATTTATTTCAGTACAAAATTGCAAAACTTATTTTTATATTTATGATGGTAGTTATTACTTGGGATAAGTCCATTGTCAAAAATATGTATGTATAATTTATAAAAAACTTGTCACAACAAATATTAACTTAAAAAACGTTAGAAACAAAACATTTAAATTAAAAATTAATATTTAGTTTATACTGCGAGAAGGTAACCAATAATGAGAAAAATTATAATATAAAAGGGTTGGAGTGGAGAAGGCTATTATATAATTTAAGAAAGAGAAATTTTATTGAGTTATGATAATAATAATGAATAAATTTAAATAATAATACATTTAAATTTCTTATTTATGTCATCAATTTTAATTTTGAAAACATGGCAAATTATCTTTATCAAATTGTCTATTTAGTGTTTTTTTGTGGTCAATGTATATAGACTATTTCATAAAATCTATAATTTTTCTCACTATTCATAACTCTCGTTTTTTTTAAGTCGAAAGTATGCTTTATTTTATGTAGACAAAAAACTGAATTTGGTTTTTTATTTTTATAATCATTACGATGTTCTTTGATACGTTTATATAATTTTCTAGAAGTCTGACCAATATAAGCATAATCACAATGTTCACATTCAGCCTTTCAAACTACATATCTTTTGTCGAATTTATCAATTCTGTCCTTACCTCCTTTAATTATTCCATTAAGTTTATTTGTGGTGTTACTTATAATAAATAAATTTAGGCTTTTTAAATTTTTATGAACGGATCTATCTCATATTTGAAATATACTTTTTTTGAATTGGATTTATTGTTTAAATTTTTTAAATAAAAAATTCTTTTTTTAATATACTTTTATACTTTTATACTTTTATATTTAAAGTCATTATAAAATATGAAGTATACAATATGAACTAATATCCTAGGATGTTGGGGCTATGTTTCCAAGTATTCCTCATAATTTGGTCCTTGATGCTTTAGATAGATATTGGATACATTTAGAAAATAAGCTTCCTTGTTGTTCAAAATAATAGAATTTTTAAGTTTTTCTAATAGATATTGGATACATTTAGAAAATAAGCTTCCTTGTTATTTAAAATAATAGAATTTTTAAGTTTTTCTAATGATATTTTTTCAAGGTGTTATAAAACTAATTCACGAAAAAATAGACTGGATCAGAACCCCATGGGTAAGCCTCTACATTGTTTATAGTATTTTTGGTTAAAATGTAAATAGGTGGAACTGAGTAGAAAATTGATACCTTCAAGAAATTCTCTTTTATTTTAAGTTTATTTCCTAAATCTATTTCATTGCAATGAATTCTTTGTAGATATTGAATTAGATATAAGTACTACTAACTCACCTAGTGTTTATGCACTTATAAAAAGACACAAAAATAGGTTCGCATTACAAATTATATTATTGTTTCTTTTATTAACAGTCCCTTATTCATATTTGACAAATGCTTGACCAAATTTTTACAAAAATATATCCAAAAACCTAGTTGAAAAGTCAAAATTAGCAAAGAAATCATAAGTCTACTGAAAAATAATGTAATCCCTGATGAATATGAACTAGCACCTTTAGACATGGTAGCTATTTTTCATAATTTACATGTGTAATACAGTTTTTTTTTTCCATTTTCCTCTTTTTTTTTTATATACAAAATTCTTTCTAGACTTATTAAAATTAAAATCCAAAATAACATTTAGTTTCAAAGCATACTAATTAACGTAAAGAATAAAAAAAAAGTAAAATTTTTAATAAGTTTTGTCTTTTATTTTTTCACTGTAATTTTTGCTAATATCATAAAAAAGTGTACATAATTGTTTTATAAAAAATTTTTTTATATAACATATGTATGTATGTGCTATTATTTAACCTTAGGTTATATACTGTATTTAACCTCTTACACGGAGGTCACCAACAGTTATTTGCACAAGCGGTCCAAACCGCATTTTTTGCTTTTATTCCCTCGGAAGTCGATATATATATTGAGATATATACCGCTTTTTCCTTTAATGGAAATAATTAGATAGGTTTGGAGACGTATGGACAAATTGTTGGTGAAACTGTGGGATTAGAAGGGATGTTTAGGATAGGTGGAACTTTAACAATCATTTCAAACTTTATCTATTCATATCCTTTACTAGGGTTTGGGATGGCCAAATGCGGTCCAAGGTCCGACTTTTTAATTATATAACATATGTATTTTTTAGATTATGAAAAAGAAAGCTAGTCTTTCAAAACGTCAAAGAAATAAAGATTAGCATATGTAGCATCAGGTTTTAAACTGACTAATACAAATTAATTAGGTTTTAGGAAGATTGCCAAATCTTCCAGGGCCTTTAATTGGTTTTATTTAGCTGGTTATTTAGAAAGGTACTGAAAAATTGTAGGCTTTAACTTTGTAGTATAAATTAAAATATGTAACTTACTTTTTCTATTGTTTCTGTTGTAGTTGAATTAAATAATCCAAGATGAAAAATAAAAAAAATGTATTTAGGTTTGATCACAAAAATACAATAATTCACAAAATGTATTATGAATATTAAATTTATAATAAAGAAATTTGAAAAACTATAAATTGAACTTAAGTTAAGGTAAATTTTAAAATTAATGAACCTTTTTTAAAATATAAAATAAATTTAATTAATTATAATTTTGTAATTGAAAAATTTAGTTCAAAGTTGTGTTAATGTGAGCCCGTTGCGACCCGGGTCAGATGTTAAAAAGAAGAGCGACCTCCTGGGCTAAACACGAGTTTTTAATACTCAAAAATTTGATAAGAATCGCCATCCTACTCTTATAACCACTAATTTCTCATAATTTGAGATGTCACGTTCCCATTGGTTGTCTGTGATAACATGAAGGGGAACTATATGTTTCAAAGAGCAATGCTTATCAATTTCGACACGCGGTCCTGCAATGAATTTTGGAGAGGAACCACGTCATAAACTAGATCATTTCATATAACTAATAATGAATATTAATTAATATTCAAAATTTCTTGTATCGCTCGATGATAAGGAGAGTATTTAAAATAATTGAATTAATAACAACCTTTACGAGCAAATTCTTGATTTAATTTATTAAGATGTTGATAAGGTCCAAGCTTTCGACTCACATGAAGTCTTTATCAAGGCTAAAATATACAATTATAATAAAATACTATGAAAATTTAAAAATAAAAATAATTAAAAAACTTACAATATGATGTTAAATAGTTAAATTAAATATCAGAAAATTTTTGACATTAATAAAAAACTTTTCTTAATCCTAATCATTACATTATATTTAATTAAAAATACTGTATAAAAAGTCACTTTATAATCAAAAACATTAAATAAATTACAAATTAAAAAACAAAAAGTTAGATCAATCTTAGTATGTATTGATGATGATTTTTTCTGCTATTATTGTTGTCTGAAAATCAGCTGATAATTTAAAATGTATCAAAAAGCATATATGTGCAGACATCTACATTTTAAGATGTTAATTAAAAATCATAATACAAAATGATGATAAAGTAGAATATCAATATAGCAACAATTATTCATAAACTTTTTCTCATTTTATGGATGTTAGACAAATATGGTTTAAACAATTTTTCAGAGTCCCCTTGCTCATTTATGGTGTTCCTGTAAATATTGATGTATAAAACTTCACTAGTTTTCCTCTTGTGGTAATTTGACTCATGATCAAGAATTTTAAACTTTTGCCAAGAAAAATTATGTCTGGTCTCTTTAAAATGTGTTAAAACAACTTTATCTATACTAGTGATTTTTTGTTGTTTTTCTTGATCATCATTGTTTTCAGTATAATTTGGGGATTTTTCAATAACAACACGACTTTGTGGTCTCTTACGGGGTATGTCAGTTTCATTTTGGTTTTTTTCTTTTTCTTTTTTTATCAATGCATCAATGGGTGTTTTATGCTCACCAAGTCTTATGCCCACTTCTCTTTTGGTTTCACCAACATAAGTAGCTGGACATTCTGAGCAATCTAATTTATAGACAACGCCCGTTTTTTTTTTCTTTAGGAATTTTATCCTTAGCTTTTATTATTATGCTGTTGTCACTTAAATTATTTACAATTTTTGGTATAGCAAGTATATTGTGTCTCTTGCAGCATTTGTTCATGTCATCATAGAAACCATCAACAATAAAATTCGAACCATCAACGATAAAATTCCTAAAGAAAAACAAACTGGCGTTGTCTATAAATTAGATAGATTATAGATAAGAGATAAATTAGATTATCGTTGATGGTTCGAATTTTATTGTTGATGGTTTCTATGATGACATGAACAAATGCTGCAAGAGACACAATATACTTGCTATACCAAAAATTGTAAAAAATTTAAGTGTAACTGTCATTAGTAACAGTGTCTCCAATCATTGGTAATTAGTCTGTCAAAGCGCATGATGGGGGTGGCTTTATTCCCTCCTTCAGTACTTCGTGTGAGGTCTTATTATGCACTTTCTTGCACGTGCGGTTTCTCGAAATGATGGTGCTGATGAAGCATTTTTAATTATAATATCATATTATTTTATTTCTAATAAATCTGTCTAGACGTAATTCTTGGTATTTATATTTAATCAATTTGTACCTAACGGTACAAAGTTTTATACATCAATATTTACAGGAACACCATAAATGAGCAAGGGGACTCTGAAAAATTGTTTAAACCATATTTGTCTAACATCCATAAAATGAGAAAAAGTTTATGAATAATTGTTGCTATATTGATATTCTACTTTATCATCATTTTGTATTATGATATTTAATTAACATCTTGAAATGTAGATGTCTGCACATATATGCTTTTTGATACATTTTAAATTATCAGCTGATTTTCAGACAACAATAATAGCAGAAAAAATCATCATCAATACATACTAAGATTGATCTAACTTTTTGTTTTTTAATTTGTAATTTATTTAATGTTTTTGATTATAAAGTGACTTTTTATACAGTATTTTTAATTAAATATAATGTAATGATTAGGATTAAGAAAAGTTTTTTATTAATGTCAAAAATTTTCTGATATTTAATTTAACTATTTAACATCATATTGTAAGTTTTTTAATTATTTTTATTTTTAAATTTTCATAGTATTTTATTATAATTGTATATTTTAGCCTTGATAAAGAATTCATGTGAGTCGAAAGCTTGGACCTTATCAACATCTTAATAAATTAAATCAAGAACTTTCTCGTAAAGGTTGTTATTTTTTCAATTATTTTAAATAGATCATTTCATGTTATTTTTCTAGTTTTTATCGATAATTTATATATTTTTAAAACATTTTTTTTCCATGAATAATTTGATTCTATACTGAGAATAATCCATTGTTAAACCAATATTTTAATACCTTGAACTTAATTCTTCTTTTAAGTTTTCCCAATAATATTTCATGGTTTGAGTCTTTTAGTGCTTTTAAATTAAGCTACTATTTTATAATATCAAAACTTAAAATTTCAGAGGGAAAATCCTTAATTTTCATAATTTTCGTGAACAAAATTTCGTGAGGGAATAATTTTTAATTACAAATTGTTTCCTCTGAAAATTATGCTTTAAATTACAAAATACATTTATAATCAGAGTCCATACATGCAAAGTCTAGTCTAATATTTTGTCACTTGTTTAAAAAATAACTACTTTAGATACGTTTCTATATATACATTATTATAAAAAAAGCATCAATAAAAAAATACCAATAACGCAGACTTCTCTTTTCATACCTCACGGTTTTACTTTTTAAGGAAAAAGAAAGTTTTATGTAAAAATGTAATTTGTATATACACGATAGCTGTAAACAATAAAACCAAATTATTTTAAAAATAAACTACATTTTGTAATTTTATAAACCTAATAGTTCATTTATCCTTTGATAGAAAAGAAGATATTGAAAAAGAATTAGAAGAGTTTCAGGAAAATTCTCAAATGTTAGAGAAAGAATTAGAAGCATCTCTCGAGCAAATTGAAAAAACAAATCGAGATTTGATTCAGAGAAATGCAAGGATAACCAATGAAAATGAACAACTGCAAAATAAAATAGATCAACAAATAAATGAGTGCTCTATGCTGCAATCAAAATTTGAAGATCTTCAGTTACAACGCGACCATTTACTGAAATATATTAGAGAATTAGAACAAAAAAATGATGATTTGGAAAGAGCACACAGGTATTTAAATATTTTAATAAATATTTCACAAGTGAAAATTTTTATCCAGTTTTCTACTCAGTTTTCTATCCAGTTTTCTATGAAGTTTTCTCCATATTCAATTGGTGTTAGGTTATTTTTAGTTTTTAACTCTGATTACTCTTATTAAACAGAGTAATTGAGCATGAAATTAAGAATAATAATAAAAAATTCTTTATAAGTATTCAAAAGAACCTTTAAGAAAATCCAACTTTTTTCCTAGTAAATTTTGAGCAAATTTCAATTTTTTTTTTTTAATCGACGCAGAATTTAATTACGGAGTGGATGAAATAAAATTCAAACTTTTATATTAACAACAAAATTAAGTATTTAAAAAAAACTAATGTCGGTAACTTTTCTACCTTACCAACCCGTTAAAAATAAATGTTTTTTTTTCGAGTTTTACTCCAGTCAAAATACGGGTTTGGTTGTATTTTCACTGGCGACCAAAATCGGACCAAAATCGGGGTCATTTCGTAAAGGAATGGGGGCTTCACCCTTAAATTTGCAAAAAATAACCCCAAAAAGGGGGTAATTAGCAACCCAAAAAACCTATACGGGCGTATCCTAGATGCTAAAAGTATGAAAATATCAAAAACACCGCCTTTAAGGGTAGTTTTATCTATTTTTAGGGTGAAGTATTGATTATTTATGAAAAAGAAGTCGAAATTCTTGATCCGGAGTCGAAATGACCCCGATTTTGGTCATATTTGTAATTCCCCCAATAATAATATTTCGTGTACCGATTTATTAGATCACCTTGGTTTTGTGAGGGCCCGGTGTTCCCTCTCTTATTATAGTTGCGTAATAGACTTATTTACATATATTGTGAATATTTCGATTTTAATTGAGTGGGAATTGTTTTATCCCTACTTTTTACATAATTTTTATATAAATTTTATTTGCGTGTATTAGTTATCATTTTATTTAATATGTATGTATTGAAATTATATATCTTAAATTCATATTTTGCTACTTAAATTATACAGATATTGCGCTATTCTATTTAATGTATTTTTAATTATTTTATTGTTAAATGCATACGCTGCATAACCCCCCCTTGACGAAAGCAGTCAAAGAAAGCATTTTCAATTTTTGAGTGCTTTGTCATCTTAAAGTAGCATTTAATAATTGTTTACAAACTTAGATTTTATTTGGTAACTACATTTAAAAAAAAATAGATAAAGAAGAATTATCTTAAATGGTAAAGAAAAAAAAATTATGAAAACAATAAATTGTTTGCTAAAAATTTCTGGTCAAACATATATCAATTTCTTTACAAATATGTCACTTTTGAATTTTGCAGAAATTTGGTCAAATGCAAAACCAAAAATTAAAAATTTTTATTAGTTATTCTAATTTTTTGGCTAATTCTAAGAAAGTTTTATTCTGCGAAATTTTTCCCTAGGGTACCTTTTTATGGATAAAATAATTGCTAAAGTATTAAATTTAATATTCTTTTTTTGGCCCACTTTTGACGAAAAGGGTTAACTTTTTAAAAGTTCTAGAAGTTCAAAATATTTTTAGTTTTTGATAAGGAATAAGATGCCGTTGTAAAAAAAAACAAAAAAACAAACCCAAATAATTTTCTTAGCCTTTTTAGTTTTTTGGTACTCATCTTTGTCCAAAAAAGTGACCAAAACGCTAATAAATCACAAAAGTACAAAAATTTGCCAAACTGGATAAGAAACTAGATTAGTTAAGAAAAAAATTAAGCCTTAAATCATTAATTTATCTTAAAAATTATAGTGTGTAGAGTGGGTGGATTTTCTGACAAAGAACGCCCCATATATATGTTAAAATAGTATCACAGAATGCTTGAAAAATAAGTTAATCACAATAAATAATTGAATAAGATAATTGCAAAAATACAACAGTTATGATAATAATGTAAACAATACGGTTTAAAAATAATGATAATTTAAATATATTTTTTTTTTTTTTTTTTTATTAACAAAAGAAAATACAGGTTTGGGAATTAGCCCATATTTAAATATATGTAAAAAAGGTACTTGTAGTGACATCTATTGGTATTTGATTAAAGATATGTACAGTGATTTTTAATCAATAAAGAAGTATGAAAAAATAACTAGGTATGTTGCCATGGTAACGTACGGTTATTCTATGTAAACAATATATGCATGTACATTTTCATTTTATGAATTACAGATAAATATGGTTTGAATAGACCTTGTGAATCTTCTTTCAAGTTGATTGGGTTTAATTGTGTGTTGATGTGATGTACCTCAGAAGTATTACGCTTATGATAAGAAGGTAGAATATAGGACTACGAATGCTATTGTTAATGGCTCTCATTTTGACATAAACAAAAGAATTTTAATCAAAAAACCTAAAGTGAGCATACCACATGTAGATGGTTTTTATAATAGTATGTGCGGCATGCTTAAAAAACATGGCATCGTACCAATACATAACATCATAAATAATAATAGCAACCTAGTCATCAAAGCCAAAGATAGAACACCTAAGGGTGAGAAAGCTAATGTTATATATAAAATTGAATGTGAACAATGTGATGCATCTTATGTCGGTCAAACAAAAAGAGAAGCATCTGTACGTACACCTATACGTATAGGTGAACATAAGGCTAGTATAGATAGAATCATCAAAAAGGAAAAGAAATTAGCTGAAGAACAAGAGAAAAATCAACCACCTAAAATTACAAGAATCCTTAGAAGTATGAACAAAGATAAGAATACCCCAACAATAGAAGTTTCTAATGACAACCATAACATCAATAACATCAAAAAAAAGAATGAAGAAAAAGAAAAAGTTGTCACACAACACTACTTTGACACCAAGCACAATTTTAAGTGGAATGATTTCACTATATTAGACAGAGAACCTTCTTATCATAAGCGTAATACTTCTGAGGTACTTCACATCAACACACAATTAAACCCTATAAACTTAAAAGAAGATTCACAAGGTCTATTCAAACCATATTTATCTGTAATTCATAAAATGAAAAAGTACATGCATATTAGACTGTGTCTTATTTTTTTTTTTTTTTCGATATTTTTTGGCTCCCCCATTTCGAATATTTTGATCATAAAAAACACCCAGCTCCAAGGATTTTGATTTTCGTTTTTTTTAACCCGTGCCGCCGAGCACTTGAAGTTTCCCATTTAAATAACATGGGAATTTCGAGGTATTAGCTTTGTAAATTTTTATAAATTTTTAAATATGTTTTAAGAAGCTAGTTATTGCTGGAAAACATACTTTCATATGTTGGAAAGACATGCAAATAGCCCTGCATTCATTCCAAAGGGAATTCTGGGCCTAAATCGCAAATTTACATGTTGGCTAAATCTTATAAAACAGGATTTTTCGGTAATTTTCGATAAAACGCTGCAACCTCAAAAAATGACCAAAACAGTTTTGGTTGGTCTCATTTTTTTGGTGTAAGTGTCACCTTTCAAACGCCGTAAACCGCGTTCTTTTAAAATTGATCCTCTCATCACTATAGCCAATTAACCTGACGGTAATTTTCGACTAAAAATGACCAATTTTTGAATTTTTTTAAATTGCTGTCAAAATTGTAATTTTTGACAAAATTGAGCTTTATAGGTCTTAAAAATTGTCTGCAAGTTTCAAATTTCCAAAAATTCTTTACTCACCGCTTTTCAATAAGTTATTAACCAGAGATGATAATTTAAAGTCAGAGTCCCAATTTTAGGGTTTAAAGAAAAAGTCAATTTTTGAGGTTGCAGCGTTTTATCGTAAATTACCGAAAAACCCTGTTTTATAAGATTTAGCCAACATGTTAATTTGCGATTTAGGCCCAGAAGTCCCATTGGAATGAATGGAGGGTGGTTTTCATGTCTTTACAACATATAAAAGTATGTTTTCCAGCAATAACTAAACCTCGAAATTCCCATGTTATTTAAATGGGAAACTTCAACTGCCCTTCGATTAAAAAAATCAAGACACAGTCTAATGCATATATTGTTTACATAGAATAACCGTAAGTTACCATGGCAACATACCTAGTCATCTTTTCATACTTTTTTATTGATTAAAAATCACTGTACATATCTTTAATCAAATACCCATAGATGTCGCTACAAGTACCTTTTTTACATATAATTAAATTATCATTATTTTTAAACCGTAGTGTTTACATTTTAAGTTAAATTTTATGTATATTCAAATTTTTATTAAATTTTTTGTAGATTTTGATAAGGATCTGAACCAGAGAAATACATTTTTATTACATGTTTGGAATATACGAAGTGATATATTCAAAGATTTTTCATTATTAAGAGTTTCTATAAGTATCCATTTGTCGCTTTTCCATTCTTATCCATTTTTTCGCATGTTTATAGGAACAACTAAAATTTAGATCTGAATTCTTAAAAGGTTTTCTTACAATATAGCGCCCATCAAAGTCACGCGAATGAGTGTTTATACTCCTGAAATATATTCTATGAATTTAGAAGGTAAGTAGCGCCGTTAACGGCAGAGCGCGTAATATATTAGCGGGAATTTTAATTTTAAGTAAAAAAAAGTTGAAAATAAGTAAAATAGTAATAAACAACGTAATAAATAATTAATTTTACTTATTTGTTGTATATATTAATAAAAATAATTTTTTTAAAAAATATTTTAGTAAATCAATAAGTACATATAAAAAATTTGTTAAAAATGGAATCAAGGGGAGCCCGGCAGTCCAAAAGGGCCCTGGGTACCACTCCGATCTACGAGTAGCGTGATGAACTACTGAATATGCATAGAACCTACACTCGTGTTGTGGTGGGCTGGATAACGGGACACTCCGTATTGAACCATCACAGATGACGGAACATTAACGATATTCGGAACTGCAGATTCTGCGATGAATCGACAGAAACTACTGAACATCTTATCTGGGCTTGCCCAGCGCTGGAGGAACGTTGCAGACGGTATCTCAAGTTTTCACTAACGAACACAGAAGATGTTGGACCATTGAAACCTCAGAGCCTAGTGAACTTTATCAGATCACTCGGCCTTGAGGACTTCATAGGAGGGCGGAGACCACCTGAGGGGAAGCCTAAGGCGAGCCTGCAACAGGTATACCCGAACTGTGGTAAGATCTCGGTGACATATTTCTATGGGCTATGCCTAATGGTCTTTGTGTGCCCTGGTCGATGCCCCTAACTGGAAAAACTGGAGCTGGTTTACTGCTGATAGAACCTGATTCTGACCTCTGCTCTGCATCTTTGGATCACTAACACACAAGGTAGCAACCATGCAGTTAGTCGGACCCTCGAAGGAAGGGTGACTATGGGATAATGCTTGCATGGAACCAGGTCTAGAATTCCCAACAGAGGCAAGATCTCTGCAGGTTGTCACCTCTGTGACACTAACACACAAGGGAGCAATTAAGCAGTTACTCGAACCCTCAAAGGAAGGGTGATTCTGGGACCATGCTCGCATAGAACCAGGTCTGGAATTCCCTGCAGAGGTTGGATACCTGCAGGTTGTCACTTTTGGGACACAAACATAACACAATGCCGGGACATCCAGGGCTGTTACTTAAAGGGACCAGGATGGACCAACGGGGACTTTAACAAGTGGAGCGCTAGGGGCTTTTCAATTAATTCGGGTGCTGTGGGATAAGTGTTCACGCTCGTGTCTAAAGTATTTCGCCCATGATGCTTACACTATTTTTTGCCCACCTAGGCGTAGAACGAGTTTAGAAAATTTTTTAAACACGAGTTTTACGCCCGGGAGGGCAAAATAGTACATTAAGTATCAAGGGCGTAAAAGTTTTGGCACTAGCGTGAGCACTAGCACAAGTGCTCGGCGAAGCCGGGCACGAGTGATATGTGTTCACGCTCGTGTCTAAAGTATTTCATCCATGGTGCTTACACTATTTTTTGCCCACCTAGGCGTAGAACGAGTTCAGAAAATTCTTTACACACGAGTTTTACGCCCGGGAGGGCAAAAACACTTTTTTCGCCCCTCAAAGAGATCGAAAACAATGCGTTTTCTCCTGGAGCAAAAATGAATGCCCCAGATCGCAGTTTACCATCCTCGGCTTCGTCTCGAATGCAAATTAGCGTGCAATCTGGGCCATTTTTTTTTGCTTCCTTGGTTAAAAATGTACTATTATTTATTTTTGTTAATGGAAATGACGAGTTCTAAATTTCACTATAAATCATTCGGAAAAATTAAATAATATTAATTTATAGGATGATAATAATTAATTGCATGCAAATTATGCAGATGTTAGTCTATGCGTAAAACAGTAAAAATGTTAAAAAATAATATAAATGTTGCATATTTCATAGGTCTGAGTAACTTATTTAAATAATTTTTACTAGAAACTATTAGATAAAAATAATTTTATTCTTATTTTTTATTAAAAACAGTTTTTTATTAAAAACTAAATAATTTTTTGTCATCTTGTGTATATAATTCTACAATTACATTTTCTATTTTTTATTTCTATGATTTAAAAAATAATTCTTTGATTGAAAATTTTAAAAACTTCGTTATTTTATTTCAACACCCTCAGAAATTTTGTATTGTGATTTAACGAAAAGTAAATTTATTAATTGGTAACTTACTTTTTTTTTCTTATAAGCATAAAAATATATATTTATTCATTAAAATACTATATGCTGTACTAAGTCAATATTTCTTTTTTTTTATTATACTTCTTTTTATTTTATCGACAATCATTAAAATTTAAAAAAATTTTCATGTCTAATTTTAACAAATTTTTTATATGTAATTTTTTTTTTTTGGTTCCTCAAAGAGGAACCATTGTGATAGGTCAAATTTCGATTTTTGATTTTTTGGCATATAAGCACGTTTTGAGACCCCAGGAAGCTAAAAAACCGGTTTTTAAAAAAAATATGTATGTGTGTGTGTATGTATGTAATTGGGTTTTAACATTCAAAAAATTTTAAAATTCTATTTGGTTGGTTTTGTAGCTGGCTTTAAAATATTTGATACGTATTTTTTTATTTTTAATTTAAACAAAGTTTAACCCGAGAAATAATAGATTTAATTTTTGAATTAGCTAAGTGACGTCAGAAATTTATACAGAGTTATATGGAGCGTTCTTAGCAATATGGCGCCGCTACACCCCACTACCAGTTTTTAACGTTTTAAAGTTGATATATCTTCGTTAAAAATTATTTTTATTAAAAATAAAAAAATACGTATCGAATATTTTTTAAAATATTTTTAGAATATCCAAAAACCTGAATATCGTGAGAAAGCCCAATTGGTGATATTTCACAAACATTATGAAATTAAGACCTAATTTTTTTTTCAAAAATTTTTTCACCAAAAAAGCTCGAGGTACTTTTTTTTTTTTAATTTGGATGTAATACCTCATTTATTTCCACGAAAGTACTTATATTTGAAAGTATGGTTTTTACTCTATACGAATCTGATACTTAATTTTTTGAAAATTTTTTTCCCAACATTTTTTTCATGAAAAAATACAAAAAAAAAATAATTTTTTTTTTCTTTTTGGACGTAGTACCTAATTTATTTCTATGAAAGTACTAGTTTTAGAATGTTTGTTTATAGTCATTTTTTGGATTTGATACCGAATTTTTAAAAAATTTTTTTCTCAAAATTAAAAAAACAAAAAAATTAAAAAACCTGCAATATTTTTTTTTTTTTTTGGTGTAATACCTAATTTTATTTCATGAAAGTATTAATATCTGAAAATATTGCGACCGGCGATATTTCACAACTATTATGAAATTAAGACCTAATTTGTTTTTCAAAAATTTTTTCACCAAAAAAGCTCTAGGTACCTTTTTTTTTTTTAATTTGGATGTAATACCTCATTTATTTCCACGAAAGTACTTATATTTGAAAGTATAGTTTTTAATCTATATCTTGAATCGGATACTCAATTTTTTGAAAATTTTTTTCCCAAAATTTTTTTCACGAAAAAATACAAAAAAAAACTAATTTTTTTTTCTTTTTGGATGTAGTACCTAATTTATTTATATGAAAGTACTAGTGTGATGCGTAAAGGTTATTGCTAATTAAAATATAAAATACTTTTTACCTTTTGCATCATCTGCTACTAATTTTCCTGAAAAGGGGTAAAATAACGGGGACTTGAGGTTAGGTTATAAATAAAAAAATGAACATATGAATTTAATTAAATAATAAGAAAAATATTATTTATTAAATCATGGTTTGATCCATGAAGAAATGAGGAATATAATATATTTACAAAAGAATATTCACGGGGCTGCAGCACGCATGATAAACAAATATGGCCGATGGCCTTGAAATAATTTTTGAGCTCATTAAATGTTGCACGTGACGCGCTTATCTTCGATTATCACAAAGAGTTAAATTGGATAAATGTGCAAACAAGTGCTTTAGAAATATTCATTATAGTTATAAAAAATTATCTTGTGATAATCGATGCTAATCGCGCACGCACTATGAAATTTATGTATGTAAATTATACACACGAATCACACTCGCACATTCGTTTAATTGCTTCTTCGCGATTATTACAGCCTCGCTGTGGCTTTCGCAAATTAACAATTATAAAAAAAATAATAGAAATATTTTACAGAGAAACCTGTGATCACTTTATTAATTGATAATAATTTTTTACCTTAAGGATTTGGAGCTTCTGATTTATAATAAAAAATAAATTTAGTCTTAATATAACGACTTAGATTTTTACGTGTCTTTATCCTATCGACACTAAATTCTCACTTATTATTAAAAATGACTTTAACAAAAAGAAAACTAAAAAAAAACTATTAATGATACTGAAAAACTAGTTTGGTTATATAAAAATTTAACTAAATATAACTAATAATGGAATACTAAATTTTCGAGCTATCTAATGTGCTCTTATTACTTGTGTGTCTAAAGCGACAATGCCGTTCGTCCTGCACGAGGGAAGAGATGTTTCTTGCGAGTGCCGCTAGCCGCGGGCTCTTTCTTTATCGCGGTAATATTTAAATATTTACTTCATTACACTAGTTTTAGAAAGTTTGTTTATAGTCATTTTTTGGACTTGATAGCTAGTTTTTTTAAAATTTTTTTCTTAAAATTAAAAAAACAAAAAAATTAAAAAACCTGCAATATTTTTTTTTTTTGGGTGTAATACCTAATTTAATTTCATGAAAGTACTAATACCTGAAAATATTGCGACCGGCGATATTTTACAACTGTTATGAAATTAAGACCTAATTTTTTTTTCCAAAAATTTTTTTATTGAAAAAATCTCAAAATACTTTTTTTTTTTAATTTGGATGTAATACCTCATTCATTTCCATGAAATTACTTATATTTGAAATTATGATTTTTACTCGATATCTTAAATCTGATAATTAATTTTTTGAAAATTTTTTTCTCCAAAATCTTCGTCACAAAATAATACATAAAACACCAAATTTATTTTTCGTTTTGGAGATATCTAATTTATTTTAATGAGAGTAAAGTTTTAGAAATTTAGTTTATAGTAATTTTTTGTATCCGATCACAATTTTTTTTTTTTATTTTGATATAAATTATAACACAGAAGAAAGAATGATGGAAATCTTGCCTCTTTTTGACTTCCTTGGATTATTTTGCTCGTTGCTATCTTTATTACGTATGCAGCTTAATGAAATTATAAACAATAATAAACAGCCTAAAAATATTAAATGGTTATGCGTTAGATTTAAAAGTTATATTGGCATTTTTTAAAGAATTAAACAATTTATAGAATTAAATAATTTATTATTTTGTGATTAATAGAAATAATATAAATAATGTTAAAATCTTGAAGCAATTAATGTGGTTATTTTTTTTATTACAAAATATTATTATTATTATTATTATCAATGTTGCGGAAGATTGGTCAAATGCAAGAAGTACACTGAGAAAATAAATTATAAGAAATTATTATAAATTCTGGTAAAAACTCCTATCTTTTTATAATAATTGAGAGAATTTTTGTAATTTTCGCATCGTTACCAACCATTTCTTTGACAAAACAAAAAAATCATGTTACCCAATATTTTAATTATTAAGGGATAATTATATATTCTAATAAAATAAAATTTTATAAAAAAAAATAAAATTAGCTTTTTTTATATTTGTCTCTTTTTAATTATGCAAAAATGATTTAAAATCCATTAACAATCCATGGACGCTAGAATTTTCACTTTAATAACAAAATGATCTTAATAATCTACTTTACCAGCTACTAAAAACGAAAAATGTATGTATAATTGTATGGATGTAATCAATAATATTTGTTGTAAATTAAGATTACAGCCCATTGTGTGCTAGTGCTCACGCTAGTGACGAAACCTTTACGCCCTTGATACTTAAAATACTATTTATAAAAACTGAGAATCTCTGTGACAATTATTGAAGAGATATAAATTTAAAATTATTAATATATATATATTAGAGTGGACCTAAAATTGAAGTTTTAAGAAAAACTTTGCATCCCGGGTTTTTTCGTAAACTGGCTCGTAAAGTCCTCAGCACTAAGGATTTTGCTTTTGCTTTTCAAAAACACGTGCCTGTAAGCACCTCAATTTTCCCATTTAAATAACATGGGAATTTGGACATTTCAGCTTTCTAAATTTTTACTAAGCTTGCAAAATGTTTTGAAAAGCTACAAATCAATGGAAAGTACTGTTTGAATATATAAAAAATGATACCCAAAAAAAATATTTTAAAAACGATTTTACCGGTAATAAACGTAAAAAAATCCCCAGTAAAGTAACATGGCTTCATGTAATTTAAATGGAGCATTTTTTTACGTTTATTACTGGTAAAATCGCTTTAAAAATATTTTTATAGGCTACTTGAGGTTGGGTATCATTTTTTATAGATTTAAATAGTACTTTCCATCGATTAGTAGCTTCTTAAAAAATTTTGCAAGCTTTGTAAAAAATTAGAAAGCTGAAAAGTCTAAATTCCTATGTTATTTAATTATAATAATATTATATATAATAAATTATAAATATATATAAATATATAAAATTTAAAATCCAAATTTTATGCTAAAAAATAAATATATGTAACTCTGGAAATATCAAACCGATTGGCTTGAAAATTTAGGTGGACACGTAAAAAATAATTCTAAATCATAAAAAAAGTTTTTAAGTTAATTACGATTTTTTTGAAAATTTACAAAAACATTAAAAAAGATCACTTTTTTGAAAAAACATTTTTTTGTCTACAAAAATTTTCTTTCGCATCAATACAAATTATATATAGCCTATGACACTCCTGCAATTTTTCCTCGTTTTTTGCCGCAAACCGCGTCATTTTAATCTTAAGGCTAAAATTTATTTACTTTCAAAACAATTTATATATATATGCATAGTTTTATTTAATGACAAAGTTTTTTTAAAATGTAAATTTTCCGTGCATCCACCTTTATTTACTTAATTTTCTTGGTTGTTGTTTTCATTTTCATTTCGATGAGCATTGATTAACCTTCTCTCTCATCTTATCAAACATGGCCTGAGTTGGTTGAAAAATAATACAATTTCCTTGCGAATTTGTGCAATGGGTTGCTAATACAACAGTTGTAGTGTACAAACCATTTCTAAGGTCCGATTTTACTATTGTCTCGTTGCTCCAGACCCTTTCAGTTTCCACGTTTGAATGGGAAATCGATAAAATTCCTAAGAAAAATTTTGCTAACTATCGGAATGGAAAGTTTCCATCATCATCTTCATAATAATATACTTCAAATCAGAAATCACAAATTTCTATATCTGGATTTCTAAGTTCTTGGGGTAAATCACGAAATACTAAAGTATTCCATTGATTGATAATTTCGTTTAAATCATCATCTCTAATTAAAATGCTAAATTTCATGGTAATTTTATTTATTATATCATGATTATTTTCATAAATATTTCCAGACAAAGAATTGACTCGAGCTAAGGCATCTAAATCACTAAAAAGATAATCATCTAAATTATTGAATCGCTGTTTAATTTCTTGATGCAGAGTTTGTAAAAATCTACGACAATTAAGTCTAATTTCTAATTTATGATCAGCAGTAAAGGTCGGATTATCGGGTCTGTTCAAGAGTTCATTTGCTGCATTACCTAAGTTGATTCTATCAATATTTTTCAATTGCTCTACATTGTATGGATCCATGTTTAATGGTGTAATTTGCACTACATAATTATTATTTAAAAATAATCCAGAAATTAATTTATAAAATTCTTGTAAACGACGTTTAATTTTATGCAGTATTACATCACGTCTTTGAAAAAATAAGTTAATTTTATTTATTTAAGGCGAAATAAAATTTAAGAATAGTACATAGGTTTTGTTAACGAAAATTTAAGAATAGTACATAGGTTTTGTTAACGGAAGATCCTAAAAAATTTAATATTGTAACTAAATTCGGCAATCTTTCTGCAACGGCTTCAGTAAAATATACAAATAATACGTCGTATTTTTCTACAATATGCTGAACACAACCAGCGAGTTTTGCATACCTTAAAAATTTTATTAATATTTTCATTCAAAAACGCTTGGAATGTCCGCAGTCGATGTGTTCTTTTGGATGATTTAGAAAAAAAGAAAAAATACAAAATACAAAATACAAAATTGTTGTCATCGAATTGATCTAGCGTTTCATATATTTCCCACAATGTTACGACTTTTCGATGATTAAAGTCAGGATATTAAATGACTTTTGATTTTAACACTTATCGGTTTAGTGTCGTACATAATGCTAAAATTGTTCCCTATTATTCCATCAGTCAATTCATCTTTGTAAGCCTCAGCTATAACATCTTGTATAACGGATTTAACTTCCAACCTGTCTAAAGAAATCTTTTTCCATATATCTCTACAGTCAACATCATCTGATATCTGTTTTATTACAGGTATAAGATAATCAGCAAGCAGAAAGGGTAAGCTATGTCCTGCGAAAACTGCAGACATTTTCATTTCCGCTCTCCAAACTTTTGGTCTTAACCTTACATCTTCGTTTACCAAAGGTTCTACTCCAAGTTCTCTATAATCAGAATTTGCATGCTTAATTGTAGTATAATGGCGTTTGATAGTGTGTGATGTTGCCATAAATTCATTGTCTCCTGCAGGGCAGAATGTGAAAAAAGCTCTTAGAGGGTCGTCTACTACTGGGCTAAGCCATAATGAGAATAATCCCTCAAAACATATCTAAATGTTTCTCGTCTTCTAGCTTAAAAAACATCATCAAGTGGATTATCATTTCGAACATAATGATCGAGAGGATTATCCTGTTCAAAATTTATGTTTTCATCAACAATTTGAGCAACAAAATTTTCTTCAACCTGGTTATCATTTTGATCAAGCTGATCAACTTCCATTCAATGATAATTTTGATCATCCATTCTAAAGAAAATTATTCATATTCACATTTGCATTTACGAATTATGGGGTCTTTTCCATCAGTCACCGCAAAAAATCGGGACTTAGAAAAATTAATAGATTTTTTTACTTTATCTTTTATTTTTTCTTTTTAGTCAAGACATCAAAATGCAGGAATTATATATGGCCGGAATGTAACCTTGATATCTTTGATATCTTGATATCTTGACTAAAAAGAAAAAGTTAAAGATAAAGTAATAACATCTCTTAATTTTTTTAAGTCCCGATTTTTTGCGGTTACTAGTAAAAATCTGGCGGGAGTTCTTTTTTGTGCTTTTTTAGGGTTAAAAATTGCGTTAAAATAAAAAATTTATAACCGGTTTTTGTAACTACACAACCAACAAGCATGGAACATGTTCACTTATAACATTGATAATAAAGTATCAATTGTGTTCATAATATATAAATATTTATATGCAAATATTTATATTTAGATTTTTTTTATAGAAATCATGCTGCTTAGACATCAAAGTGAACAAAATTAATTAAATTTTCAAATTATTATAGTTTTTTAAATAATATGAATTTATTTTTTATTAATTTTATTAATTTTTACAGTAAATTCTTAAAAATTCTGCACCAATGGTCCCTAGGTACTTCTGCACCAAAGGTCTTTAGGGACTTCTGCACTATAGGTCCCTAGGTACTTCTGCACCAATGCTCCCTAGGTATTTCTGCACCAAAAGTCCCTGAATCGAAAATATTCTAAGTCCATTTCACCCCCCCCCTGCCGAGCCAGACTTTTTCAAATACCTCATCCAATGAACATGTTCAATGTTCCGAAATCGAAATCAAATTTCCGATATTTCGCGGTTTGCTGTATAAACCGGCGCGGGTAGTTTGACATTCATATTATGACGAACTTTATGTTTCTCCAATTTAACATTAAAATGTCAATTTTTAGTAGACAGGACTCTGAAATTCTTGATAAATGACAAAAAAAATCTATGTGCCAAATCTGGAATACCCCTTTTTTCATGAAAAAAAATCCCAGAAATTCGTGATCAACGAGCCAAAAAATCTTGACAAAAATTTAATTTCCAATAAAAAGTTTTTATAGGTCAAAAAATTTCTTATTAAATCCAACTTCCTACAAATTCTTTACACATCTCTGTTCTATAAAAACTTTCAAAGACATCGTTTGTTAAATATATTAATAAAAATTGCATTTTTTATAAACAACTTAAAACTGGGATCTGTAACTTATCACATCTTGTAAGTAAATAACTGAAAGTAAACATTTTTTCCAAACTTTCAGCTCATAAAAAATTTTTTGCACATAAAACAATTTTTTTTATCATAAACTTCAATTTGGATATCAATTTAAAAATTGCTTGTTTTGGGCTAAAAATGTTCATTTAGTTTATTGGCTATAGCAATAAGAAAATGAGAGATGAAAATCGTCCATAAATGGTATTAGCATTTATACTAAATAAAATTTAAAGATTGTTATTTTCTGGAAGTCTTTTGTTTACCAAAATAAAAACAAATGATAAATGAAATCCACTTACATATTTTTGTACTAAAAGTAGCATATTTAATATGAAAAATAAATTCAATTAATTTTTTACTCTTTATAATTTATTCTTTTGCTAGCTATTATTTTTAATTTGCGTATACTAACCTGTACTGGAGAGCTATTTATTTATTCAAATACAATTATCTTTAAATTTTACATTAATTAAAATTTTACGATTTCGTATAGTAAATTTACTATTTGATTGTTAATTTACTACCCTGATAGTAATTACCCGAACAAGAATTTTGACAGTAAAAACAATAAAAACAAAAATAGGTATATATAGTACATTTTTAACCAAGAGAGCAACGTTTTTTTTCAATCACACCGTGGGAAGAAAAAAGTGTTAACATATGTAGGACAAAAGAAGCCTATTTTCTACTCTAGGGAGATGGCTTTTTTGTCCATTATATCGTTCCCTCCTAGAAAGAAAGACTCAGTATACTTTGGCGTTTAATAAAACCCTACTACATATTTTTATATGTAAATTCCCAAGACTCAGTATACTTTGGCGTTTAATAAAACCCTACTACATATTTTTATATGTAAATTCCCATATAAAATTTTGTAGTAGGTCTTTATTGTACGCCAAAGTATACTGAGTCTTTATTTCTAGGAGGGAGCGATATGTAAAACTATATTTTAGAACACGGGACAAAATATGGGGATCGAGTTTTGTATGCTTCTAAACTCGCTCGCTACACTTGCTCGTGTATACAACTGCATGCAAAACCAAAATCAATATTTTATGCCTTGTTTAATAAATAGCTATTTCGACCCATGAGGAAGACAAACATGTTTTTTATAGCAAGCATATTTTCATACCTATTTTTACTTAAAAAAAAAATTAAATTTACCAATACTGCAAAATGAACATTTTTTTTTCCAAATTTTAGAATTCTGTTAAAATAGATGTAAAAAAAAATTACAGCCCCTAGAAAATACTATTTCAGTTACACAAATAGGTAAAAGTAGTCTATGAAAAATTTAATTCTGAAGTTATCAATTAAAAAGTATTTATTAATTTGGAAAAAAGATTTTTTGTTCCAAAAATCTATATCTTAAATTCTTATTATGGGAGATAAAATTAAACTTGCCACAGTTTTCTATTTGATGCTTCACAATAATTTTCCATATTAATAAAACATAATATTGCAGCTGTAATTGTATTTTAATTATCTATACCACGCATTTTTAATAATTTTAGTAATTTACAGGGGTCTACCCGGAACCTACACATTTTGATCTTGCATTTCTATTTTTTTACATATTTTATTACACGAAAAAAATATTACACATTAAATAAATTACCAAAATAAATCTTACACAAGTGTAGGAAAATTAATAATTAAATATTTTATATATTTTTAAATTCGTATCAATTTATTATCAAAGTTAAATATATTGGACGTTTTTTATTTATTTATTAATTATATTAAGTTAATAATTTTTTATGCTTTTTAACAATTTTATTTTTACCTGGGGGGTGAATGGGGGTGAATGGGGGGTGCCCAAATGAGGGTGCCCAAATGACCCATGTCGGCGGCAGCGTTTAGAATTTTATAAAATAGAGAGATATATATATAAATATAATTCTTTAGTAAAATCACAATGGGTAAAATACAGAAAGAAAAAGATGACTGGCTTAGGTAAAATAACAACAATAATAACAACAATAAAAACAATGTTTATGAGTAGCTTAGTCGCCTGTATTTTTATTAGTAATTAATTAAATAACTGAAACTGGCGATGTAAAGAAATAATACAACTGGAAATTTAGTAATACAAAACTATAACTTTTATTTAAAAATAAGGTGTGTCTACTATAGCAGTTGTCCTAAGACTGGGCACTGTGCGCCGCTTCTCAAGGCACGCGCTTACACTCTGTGTACACACGCACGTATACTACAATACACACATACCAATTATTATATTATAACTAATAGTAATTTTAATACAGTGCATTATTTAACATTCTACCCCTTTTAATTTATTTACATAGAAAATAAATTAACATGAAAAATTTGATAAGTTTTTATGTACATATTAAAATAATTTGAAAATCAATTAAAATAAAATTTAAAATTTTAACCCTTAATTTTTTACAGAAAAAATAAATAAATCACAATACACTTTATTTTTGATTATACACATTAAGTTTTTACGTAAATTTATATTAATAATTTCACACATGCACTCATTCATTCAAAAAAAATTACATTATTTACAATTTTTACAAAAATATTTAAAATTTTACTACAAAAAAATTATACCTTTGCTATTTCTTCCATATTTTGAAAGCAAAATTAGCTTGTTTATTGGTCTAGTTAATTCAGTTGTAGCGGTTTTTAATTTAAGGACTTACGAGGGTAAATAAAAATGATGACAGAACTAAATGAAACTGGAAAATTATTAAACTTAAACATTTTTAAAGTTGAATAGAACTTGGTTTTACCTTTGCTACCACATTAATTTTTATTTTATTGCAAATTAAAAATAGGCAGTTTAACATTGCTCTTATGGAAATTCATATTTGGAGCTTACAAAAAGTATGATAGTGATGACACAGGGAGATGAAACTAATTAAATATCATAAATAAATTGTCAAAGATTATATTTCCAATTTATTTTATCTAGGTTACCACATTCAATCATTAATTATTCGGTAAAAACCAAGTTTTGGCAAGTACCATAACCTAAAATAATAAAGTTTTTTCATAAATAATTTTTTCATAAATAATTAAAATAATTTTTTTTGCAATAATATTACATAATAAACTCATTTTTTAATATTTTTACGACTAATTTTGTTTTAAACTGCAAATTATAAAAAAAAAATAGCGTCGGTAATGTGGATATTGACTCAAAATTTCTATTTACCCTCGTAAGTCCTTAACAACTCTTACTAAACTGTCATTCCCTGGGCAAATTTTCAGAATCTAGGCATAAGGCCATTTACCCAAAGGTAAGCTATCGTCAGGAATTAGAAAAAGGACGATTTTCATCATCACTATTAATAAATTTTAAATTTTCCTCTGCATTCTTATTATCAGTAGACAAATGTATATTTTTAATTAAATTAGAGTCAAAATTTTGATACTTTTTTAAATATTTTTTTCTTGAGAAAAATTTCTATGTCTAAAAACTCATGTGACATAATTTTTCGACTAAATTATTCGTGTTGTGATTGGTTGTACTGATTTTTTCATTATTTATTTCATTTGTTTTAATTTTTATTATCTTTTTAAATACTTAATTGTTAATGAAATTTTGTGCTATACTTAATTATTAATAAAAAACACGGAAATAAGAAATACAATAATTATTTTACTATACAATCTCCTAAAAAGGCTATGCCCGGATCTATATAGTGAATCGGCCCACAAAAGATATTAAAAAACTAATTGTATTAGGTCAAAGTACACCTAAAAAAAAATAGGATCCTGAAGTTTTCAGACCTCCAGATGCCTTGAGCTCTGATTGGCAGCCTATTAAGGTCTCGACAGATGCGTGTACCGTACTGTACCGAGAGGTTGGAGAGCCAATCAAATTTGGTTTACCGAAACGTACCGAGATTTGATTGGCTTCCGATCTCTCGGTACGGTGCGGTGCGCGAGCATCTGACGAGGCCTTTAAGGCTTTTAAAGTCTCGACAGATGCGTGTACCGTACTGTACCGAGAGGTTGGAAAGCCAATCAAATTTGGCGTTCCGAAGCGTACCGAGATTTGATTGGTTTCCGATCTCTCGGTACGGTGCGGTGCGCGAGCATCTGTCGAGGCCTTTAATGACAAAGAAAAAAGTAAATTTTTAACGACTTTTTAGTCGTCTTTCTGATACTCCCGTGGTAAAACGATTCTGTCAAAATGATCTTGCGACCTCTCATTCAAAAGGTCAGACGATATACTTTCAGAAAAAATTACTTTTGGAAGTGATATTAGTGCATTCTTTTGATTAGTAGGCCATAAACCATCCAAAATAAATTTTTTTTCTTCTTAAATTTCAACTTTGGCAGCAATTTAAAAAAAATTGAGATATATGCCCGTTCTATTCTTTCTTTTAACTAATAAAAAATAAAACAAATTTTCATTTGCGACCATCCGCGCTCTAAAATATTTGGGGCAACATTACTTAAAAAACTGAAATAACTTGTATGCTCTTTTATTAACCATAGGTTCTATTTGTCGACCTCTTAGAACTTTTCGTTATACGGAGGTCACCAAACAATTTGCACAAGCGGTCCAAACCGCATTTTTTGCTTTTATTCCCTCGGAAGTCGATATATATATTGAGATATATACCGCTTTTTCCTTTTAATGGAAATAATTAGATAGGTTTGGAGACGTATGTAGACAAATTGTGTGGGAAGTGTAGCAACGACTATACTTTTCAATATTAAACCTTACACTTTCAATGAACATTGCTCAGTAGAGTCGCTGCCATCTGTAGGAGAAGAAGGGAATTAAGGATGGAAATGTATGTAGGAAGCTCTGCCTTACCGACAACCAGTGAGTGTTTTTACACACTCCCTGATTTGCCCCATTTTTTAAGGGTATGGGCTTTCCCTTGGTTAAGGACCGGTATTTTTTGAGGAATCATGCAACCAATTCCGGTTGACGATGGCGCGAAAAACCATATAGGAGAAAAAACGCCCATCTGCATGATATACGGTGACGCCATGTAGAACCCTCTACATCAACACGCCACCTAGAGTTCAGTAGCGCGCAATGACAATTTTCATTTATATAAGAATTTTTTTTATTTTTATATAAATAAAAGTTTGCCGGGACTGGGTCGCGAACCCGCAATCTTTATGTTAAGAAGCGGGCACGTTACCTCTGAGCTACTGACACTCCAACTGAAATAACTTTTGTTTTTAATTTTGCGATTTTTCGAAACAGGACCCCGCACAAATATATAGGAAATGGCCGTTCGATCAAATTAGGTGAATTATTTGTTTATTTTAAATTTTATTATCCTGAAAAAAAGTCTCCATAGACACAAAGCTCCAAAGTCTCAACTTTGGCTACTACGGAGCTTGAAAGCTCCATAGCTCTATTACACAGGCACACAAAAAAAAATCATGTACCAAAGGGTAGACCCCCTGGTATCGGTGTTTTTTGTGGTGCTAAAACCGAATATGGCTAAGGAAATGCAATAAAACTAGCCAATTTGCCCCCAGCGCCCCCATAAGCCCCCCAAAGGAGTGAAAAAATTTTTTGAAATGAAAAATGAAAATTGAACTACTCATGTTTTATATGAACATAATACTCATGTTTTTTGGGACGCTTACTGCAAAAATGTATACAAATGTTTTTCACCAACGTTTGGCCCTGTAGATGACATCAGTGCCCCCATTCATACCCCCCCCCCCCCCTCAAAACGGGTAAAAATATTTTTATTACAAAAATTAAAACTTAATATGAATTCTTACATTTTTTGGGACGGTGAAACCAAAAATGAATATTAAAAATGTTTTCTACCAATGTTTGGCCCTGTAAACCACCTCAGTGGCCCCTTGCGCCCCCCCTCCCAAAACGAGATACAAAAATTTTTATTACAAAAATTAAAACTCAATGTGTATTGTTATGTTATTCGAGGTGCTGAAACCAAAGATATATATAAAAAATTTGTGTAACCAATGCTTGGTCCTCTAGGCCAACCCAGTGCCACCATTGACCCCCCCCCCAAACCAGTTAAAAATATTTTTATTTGAAACATTAAAATTCAATGTGTATTCTTATGTTTTTAAAAAATGTTTTTAACTTGGTTAAAAACTACACTACACTTCTTCACTTCCCCAAAGCCCCCATTCACCCCCTCCCCCCAAATGAGTTGAGAATATTTTAATTAGATTACCGCGAACATTAGTGTGACTGAGCGAAGCCACTGTAATTTTATAGGTTTATTTAATGATTCCTTATAAAGCTTATAATTATGATTTCTTATAAAAAAATAATTTAAATATAAGTAATACTATTATTATTAATAATAAAAGTTCTTTCATTTTAAATTTAAATGATTTAACACAAAAATAATTACTATTTTTTTTCATTAATAATGATATAAATAAATAAATGCTTATAAATTTAATAGAAAAAATAATTTATTGAATTATTTCATGTATGAAATATAATTTTTCATTGTTTGTTAATATTTTAATGAATATCGTTTTTTAATTTGTGTAAAAACTTTTGTTTATCCTTAAAAGAAGCGCATAGTTGAATAGAGTCGTATCTATATTTTTTATAATCTTTTATTAAAATTAAATGGTTAATTGATTTAACTCTACTTAATCCTACGTAAGTTATGCCTAATTGTTTTTCACGTACTGTCTCCTATATAGAGAAACATTTTATGAATACTCTGTCCTTGCAACTATTGTATTGTTATCGAATAAAATAACATAAGTGGAATTTGTGTTCTGCTGCATTGTATTTTATTATGCGTCCATGTAAGGGTTAGTGGAATTATCGGAAACAAATTTTTATATTTAAATATATAATTAATTACTCGTTCGTATTTATAATTATAAAAGGATTAGTGACTTATTCACGAGTATGCTGTTGTTGTGATAAAATAATTTTTATTATCTTGACGTTTCGGTACGTTAGTACACTTATCAAAAGCTAAAACAATACATATAAAAATTAAAAATTTAGATTTAAAAATTATGGCCTTATTACATAGTAAACATTGATTTTTTCTCTTACAATTATATAATTATAAATCAGATATTAGGTTGAATACCTGTGTCATTTAGTATTAATTTACTCAAATATATATACAAAAGTATCGGCATTTTAATGAAAAGAAACACTGAAACATTATATAAAAAATATAAATATCAATAAACTAAACGATGATTTTTGATAGAAAATATTAGATAATATTTACCCTTTTTCAATATACAATCTAATGTATTATTATGAATATTGACGAAAAACACTATTTTTATCATATTAAAATATAAAAAAACTATAAATTTAATTGTTATAGATAAAAAACAAATTATTTATAAAAGGATTAAAATGTGTGTTGTTATGTTTTGATTGTAACTTGGTGTAAATTCTAACTTACTGTATTTGGTGTATATCATGCCATCTGTGTGATATTTTGGATGATAGAAATTCTAACTGTTGATAACAAAGATTTTATGCCGGGTGAATTAATTATTGTTATTGTTGTTTGAATTTGTGTATTACAGATCTGTATGGGGGAAATAATTTTTGAGTGTCTTCTTTTTTATTGATAGGGTTATCTTGCAGCTGTATGAAAAACATTTCAGAGATTGTTCGTTTATGATATGATGGTTCCTTATCTAAGATTTTAAAATTTTCAAAATTAAAATTATGCTTATTTTCTATATAATGTTTAGTAACTACAGGGAGGTTTTGTTTATTTATATCACAATTATTGTGATTATCATGATTATTATCTTTGGTAACATTGACTAAATTTAGTTCATTTTTTCTGTAATTAGGATTTTTGTCAAGAAGTCTTTGGCTGATACGTAGGCTATTTTTAGGAATGTTATTATCAGCTTCTTTTTGTTTTTTTTCTTTTTCAATGATTCTATCAATGCCACTTTTGTGTTCATTAATCCTTATTAGTGCTTCACGTTTACTCTCGCCTACATAAGACGCATTACATTCATTACAATCAAATTTATACACAATATTTGTTTGAGTGTTTTTAGAAAACCTATCTTTACCTTTTATTACCACATCACTTAATTTATTATGTATTAAGGGTATACAAATAATACCATATTGTTTTAAAACTCTGGATATGTTTTCAAAAAATTTTCCAGTGAATGGAATTCCTACTTTAGGAGTCTTGGCTATAACCCTTTTTCTGTAATCAATACTATTGATATTGTCAGTATCATTATTATCACTAGTACTTACTGTATTATTATTCAAAGAACTGTATTTGATCTTATCTAATCTTTATTTAATGTAGTAATTAATAAATTTTATAGGGTAGTCATCTGTAGTAATAAATTTTTGGTAATAGATAAATTTTCTTTATGAAAACATTCGTTGGATAGTGATATTGCTTTATCAACCAAACTATAAATCATTCCAATTTTCTGGCTTTTAGTATGATTCGAATTAAAATTCAAAAATCGATGAGAATTTAGTGGTTTTCTATACCAATTATGTATTAAGGTTCCGTTGCTTCTTATTATTGTTAAGTCCAAAAAATTAATAGTGTTATTTAATTCCATTTCATGAGTAAATTGGATTCTAGAATTATAAGAGTTAAATGTATCAAAGATATTATTTATTTTATCTTTAGGAACACAGGTTAAAATGTCATCAACATATCGATAGAAAAAGGCTGGTTTGTAATCTAATAAGTTTAATCAGTACACTTCAAGGTCTACAAGAACTATATCAGCAAAAATTGATGATATAGGTGAGCCCATAGGGATACCATGGACTTGTTTATAAAATTTATTATTAAATTGTAGAAAAGTGTTATTATTAAAATAATCTATTGCATCATGAAATTCATGTAATGGAATAATGGAATGTTTTCTAATCTGGTTGTATCGTTTATCAATACCCAATTTAACTAGCTCTGTTGGAACGTTCGTAAAAAGGCTATTAGCATCTAACTAATATATAATTGTCGGGGATATTAATGTTTTTTATTAAATTAATAAAGTGTGAACTATTTTTTACATAAGATTTTGGTTTTGTTAAACTATTGCAAAGAAGAGAATTTATAAATTTAGCTATGAAATGGGGGGGAGAATTTATTGCAGATAAAACTGGTCTTAATTTATAAGTTATAAAACCATTAATATCCCTAACAAAAATTAAGTTACCTTGGGGATCAACCTCAAATTTATGAGTTTTGACTAGCCCATACATACGTGCCATAACCGTATCAGTTTGAGTAAATTTGTGTGGATGATATTTTTTATAAAAATAGTTATTTTCATTCCAACGTAGTGTGATGGTTTTGGTGTTTTTCCTTTGTTCTTCTAATGGGTTATAATTTAATTTTTCATATGTAGTTTCGTCATTCAGTAATTCTTCCATATTATCAATGTAGTACTTATGATGTAGTACTTATGATGTATATTTTATATTTTAATATGATAAAAATAGTGTTTTTCTTCAATATTCATAATAATACATTAGATTGTATATTGACAAAGGGTAAATACTATCTAATATTTTCTATCAAAAATCATCGTTTAGTTTATTGATATTTACATTTTTTATATAATGTTTCAGTGTTTCTTTTCATTAAAATGCCGATACTTTTGTATATATATTTGAGTAAATTAATACTAAATGACACAGGTATTCAACCTAATATGTGAATTATAATTATATAAATGTAATAGAAAAAATCAATGTTTACTATGTAATATAGACATAATTTTTAAATCTAAATTTTTAATTTTTATATGTATTGTTTTAGCTTTTGATAAGGGTACTAACGTACCGAAACGTCAAAATAATAAAAATTTTTATATAAATATGGTCCTCGGTAATTGTCAAATTTTACCATGATTGCTTCTTGTAATTGCTGCGGTGAATCATTGTCAGAATAAATTATTTCTCTGACATGACTTAAAGTATCATTGATTAAACCTCCAGCAGTCCATAACTTTGCCCTTAACATTACACGATAATTTTTAGATAAATATAGGATATTTTGTAATCCTGAAGCTTTTTATTTGAACAACTCATGGCTACATTGGGTACATTTGTACCTACAATGTGAGCTACTGCGTTTCCTGTGTTTTTTAAATATTTTTCGTTATGTGCATCTACTTCTGTGCATTTCGGGTATAAGTGTATTGCATTTTCAAATAAATCTAATTCATTTTTTGGTATTATGGTTTTCCTTCTGTTATGTAATGCATCATAATTTTCCTGGGACAATTCTGCGTTTGCAATTTCATCCAACAATTTAGAGTATGGCGTTTGATTACCTTCTTGTCTGTGTGCATTTTTTAAATAGAAGTATTTCTGAAACTCATTAAAAATAAGTTTTTCCTGTGATTGCATTTTGTCAGTATGTTTTTTTGTACTAAATATTACTGTATCTCCTACGGGTTTTAATTGGTTATAATCGCCGAATAAGTAGATTATTAATCCGCCGAATGGTTCATCAATTTTATTAGCAAAAATTTCTCTACACCGTGATTCTATTTGGTACAAAGTGCGTAGACCTATTAATGACATTTCGTCAATTATTTCTTCTTTTGTCACTTATAGTATTTGGATACTCATTTGGACATAATATTTTATATAAATCATTCCATTGATGATCTGCAGCACTAAGTGTAAAGAATATTGTTGGTTTTTTCGACTGTTTAACCATGGTAATAAGTTCAGAACACCGTTGAAACCAATAACTGTTGGTAGATCTTATTTTAGAAGAATAAACCATAATATGTTTCCAGTTTTTATCCTTATCTAATTTGTTTTTTAATTGTTCTATAGTGCACTCTTGCAATTTAGATTTGTTCACGTAAATTCCTGCTTTTTGTAACATTCCATGACCCATAACAGTTTTCAAAGAAAAAAATCTGACTCTTGGATCTTGTGCGAACATTTTATCTTTATATTTCATAAGATGTTTGAAATATTGATCTAAAGTAACTTTTATTTCTCTAATTTGTGAAGTCTGCTATCCTCGAAATAAATGCAGGAATGCACAAGCTATGTAACCTTCCGTTTTGAATTCATTAATTGGGTCGTTTTCTAATGTTGGGTAATTTAGATGTAATTCTTAGTTTATCATATGATCTTGATTAATAATAATATATATATAATATGCTTATATTTATTTATTTTAAATCTTTATGATTTTCTTATAATTGGAACTTCAATAAACAAATCTGAGTTTCTCTGTAAAATCAAAGTATTTATTATTAATTATTACTATTTTACATAAATTACATTATAGAGTTTACTTAAAATATTATACCTGTAAAATCAAAGAAACGACATTTAAGCTTATTTTAATGCCAGTTTCTTTCACAGTTTTATAAAAGTTTATATGAAAAATTAATGTAGATGGTAATTTATTTGGATGTATAGGTAATCTGTTTATATAATCATCAATATTTTGTCGAAAGTTAATTATATTTTCAGAATAAGAATATTGATTTCCTTTAATTCAATAAATTGTAATTATCGGATGGATCCTAGCTATTAACATTTGTTCTATATAACTTAAATTACGTAATACATCTGGTACTTTTCCTGGATCCATATCCATATCCATATTGTTTGATTTTTTGCAATCAGTACAAATGTTATTTTCATCTGTATGAATGTCATAAAATGATCTGTTACATCTAATACATTTTGGAGTGAAAATATTATGACATTCTTTATCAAATAAATTTCCAGGAGGTTTAACTTAACTTTTCAAGGGGGTTTTTTAGAGTAAGAATTATGAATTTTTGGTCAAAAATATTCAATAATTTCCACTCAAAATTCATGTTTATCGTTCTAAAAAACTCCATTGTACTATCTTGGAAAATCGGAAAATATGTTCGGTTGAAAAATTAAATATTATTCACCTAAAATTCATTTTTTTCGCTTTAAAAAACTTCTTATAATGTGAAAAGTTGATTGCTTCAAGTTTTTAGTCCGCCATCTTGTAAAATCGGAAAATATATTATTGAAAAATTAAATATTTTCCACCCAAAATTCATTTTTCTCGCCTTAAAAAACCGCCATCGAAACTCTCAATAATAAAATTTTTAAAAATGTAATTTTTTAATGAGGAGTTAGATTTTTCGCTATTATTCTTAAATGTGCGTACTAAATGGGCTAAAAATTTAATTTTTCAGTTCGCCTTTGTCTCCTTGGAGACCATCTGTGAATTTTTGAAGCCAATCAGCAAAATCATTAAAGAATTATCGTGCACACAAACTCGACATTCTGTCGTGGGAATAGACTGAGCTCAGCCCAGAGCTTCGCTCAGTCTAATTACAAAAATTAAAACTCAAGGTGTATTCTTATTTTTTTTTGGACACTGAAACATTTAAGGGGGGGAGGAGGGGGAATGGTGGCCCTGGTGTCGTGTAAAAGGCCAAGCATTGGTTAAATACATTTTTTATTTTCATCTTTGGTTTCAGCGCCTAAAAAAACATGAGTATAAGTTCAATTTTAATTTTTCAAAAAAAAAATTTTTTTACTCCTTGGGCTTATGGGGGCACTGGGAACAAATTAAATAGTTTTATTGCATTTCAATGGCCATATTCGGTTTTAGCACCACCAAAAACCCCCATACCAGGGGGTCTACCCCCTCGTACATGATTTTTTTTTTTGTGCCTGTGTAATAGAGCTATGGAGCTTTCAAGCTCCGTAGCAGACAAAGTTAAGACTTTGGAGCTTTGTGTCCGTGGAATCTTTTTTTTAGAATAATAAAATCTAAAACATACAAAAAATTCACCTAATTTGATCGAACGGCCATTTCCTATTCATTTGTGCGGGGTCCTTTTTCGAAAAATCTATTACTCTTTATTAAGTACCCTGAATCTGTACATTTTCAAAAAATTTTTCCGTTGATCAACTCTTCTGTATTATTTTTTTACATATAAAATTATTCAAGTGTCTGAGTTTAAAAAAATTTTTTTTTAATTTAATAAAATTTAATAATAATTTCCGTTTTCTTATTCTTTTACTCTTTTTACTTAAACCCAGTCTGTTTTTATAATAAAATTTTTTATTTTTTTATTTTTTTGCTCATTTTAATCAAGTGAATAGTAATTTTAAAATTTCCATTTAAGTTAAAAAAAAAATTATATAAAAAAATTTATAAAATTTTGAAAAAAGTTATTTGAAATACTTTTAAAGAATTTTTTACTTTTAATCTTGATTTCAATTGCTCTTATTGAGTAATGAGAGTTAAAACAAAAAAATAACCTAAAACGAAATGACTAGTGTAAAAAACTGGTTAGGAAAATGAGTAAAAAACTGCGATAAAAACTGTATAATTTTCACCTGTGTTTTTTACTTAGAAATTAAATTAATTCTAATTATTATATAAAGAGTTATCAAAGTTACGGAAGAAGAGATAGAGGCTAAATTCAATGTAGCGCTTGAAAAAAATGCATTACTTGAATCTGAATTGGATGAAAAAGAAGGTTTGAAGGCCACAGTGCAACGACTTAAAGATGAAATTAGAGGTTAGTAACATACTTTTTATGCGTTTTTGTTTTTATACAACTTTTTAAGGAATATATTGAGATAGCTACACCCAGATAATGGTATAATGAAGCATTCCAGAAAGCGTAATAAAATAATACAACTCTGTAATTGAAAATCCTTCCTATATATATTAAAATGAAAGATTGTAAAAAATACAAAAATTTTAATTTTATTACAGATCAAATTATGAAGTATTGAATGGTTGAAAATACATTAAAGTTGATTTAAATTAAAGTTTAAAGCAATACCCACGGACGATTTTTTTATTTTTAAAAAATATTTATATGATTACGAGAAATCAATCTCAGAAGTTAGTGTTGGAAAACCTAAATAAATTTCATATTTTTTCACTAAAACTGATTTTTCTCAGGATCTAAGGGGTCCTTTGGGATAAGCTTAAGAGCAAATTATTCCTTGGAAAAAATCCTATCGATTTGGCGTTTTTATTTTTTAATTCGAGCTCATGGTTCAGAGTTATAACCCAAGAAGATCAAAATTAAAAAACTGAAAAAATTGTCACTCTCATCACTTGATAACTCAAAATAGTTATTACCGAATCATTAAAACTATATAGTATCGAAAAGAAGATCCCTATTAATAAATTACAATTTTTAAATAGTATAAACTTCTTACTCAGTTCCACTTACATTAAATTCAACAATAAATTCTATAAACAAAAAAAAGGCCTTCCTATGGGTTTCTGTTCTTCCCCATTTTTTTTGTGAACTAGTTATGGACCATCTTGAAAAGTATCTTTAGATAAATTAAAAAGTAGTATAGTACTAAATAATAGTTCAAATTATTTTACGAATCCTCCAAAAGACTGCAAATCTCCAATAATTTTTTATAAAAGATATGTAGATGACATACTTTTGATTTGCAACAAAAAATATTTAGACAAATTAACCCCTATATTTAATAATTACAATACAAATATTCATTTTACAATGGAAAATGAAAATACTTCAGACAATAGCATAAATTTCTTAGATATTAAAATATTTCGCAATAAAAATTCTTTGAACTGGTATAGGAAAGATACATTTTCAGCAAGGTACATTAATTTTGCCTCACATCACCCAATCAAACAAAAAATTGCAATAATCTATAGTATAATTGACAAATGCATTTTACTGTCAGATAAAAAATTTCATCAAGATAACATTAACATAGCTAAAACATTCTTATTTGCTAATGACTACCCTTCAAAATTTATTGATAAATATATAAACAAAAGATTAGCCCACTTAAGTAATACTAATAAGAACGTCAATCTTACTGATAATATTCCCAAAAATATTTTAGTGATCCCTTTTTATAAATATTTAAACGATGATATTATAATGGGCCTAAAAAATTCAAATATCTCCGTCGTAAACCAAATCCCTAACAAGTTCAACACACTTATAACTCTAGGCAAAGATAAAATAAGTAAATCTGAAATAAATAACGTAGTTTATAAAATTAAATGCAGAGATTGTAAATTTGCCTATACATAGGCCAGACTAGCAGAAAACTTTACAAACGTGTTAATGAACACAAAAAAGCATATAAAAATCGAAAAAAAGATTCAATATTTCATATCCACAGGAAGTCAAAAAAACATAAAATAAATTTTAATTTAAAATTAATAAAAATACTTGATCAACAAAAAAAGTTATACCGGAGACTGTTTTCTGAAATGCTCCATATACACGACTGTAAGTCAACATTAAACCGTATGCAAGACACTCAAAACCTGAAATATTTTTACAAAAATACTATAGATTTAATTAATAAAAAACTTTTCTAATTAGATAATATAAAAAATTTAGACGATAATACAAAAAAACGAATAAATGATTTAATATTTTAATAATATTTTTAAATAAAAAATTTGTTTTTGCTGTTTTGCTTTTTTATAACGATTTTAAAACTTTGTTTCGCGTTTTTTATATAAAATAGTTTAAAAATAGGGTAGATGAACCAGTGAATGACCGGCCTCCAGTGAATGACCGAATCATGAATTATTATTTCTTAAATGTTATTATTTTATAAAAAAGTTAATATTAATCCACGATTTGATAAATGAATGTATAAATTTTCATTTCATATAATTATTTTAGGCCCAATGTCTACCGCAATCGAGTGAAAAATAATAATGATCAGGCTATTTAAAGACTATGAAAAAACGCCATTTTTTTTAGTAAAAGTATGAAAAATCGGCCAAACTGGGAAATTCTATTTAGAAAAATAAAATACCGCTAAATGATTTTTTTTTATTGAATATTATTTATAAATGTTTAAAAAACAATTAATTAAGATAATTTAATCGAAAATTACCTCCGTTTGACTTTTAAATTAAATTAATCAGCAGTCATTCATTGGTGATCAGTAACGTAGGTAGTTCTAGTGAATGACCACTAGTCAAATTACTGGATCTGATGGTAAATTACATCACCAGTGAATGACTGCTATATAGAGCACGTGTACGTATTTGTTAAATATTACACTGTATAATAACACAAATATTAATATAAGTTTATAAGTATGCGTGCTTGTGTACACAGAGAGAGCACAGAGTGTAAGCGCGTGCCTTTAGAAACGGCGCACAGTGCCGGCAGTCTTAGGACAATAGTCCAAGTAGCAACACACACATTTTTGTATAATAAAGTTTCATAATTATTTTGCTACTTAAATTAATATATTTTTTACTAAGTTATTTTATTTCATCATCACCAAAATCCTAGTTTATCACACATCATACAGTCCACTACTTAGCTATTGAACAGTATTTATTTAATTTTTTGATAAATTAAATTATTTTTGCGCATTGCATGATTTAAAATATGATTTATTTACTTATTAATTAATTTTAAATAAAAATTAATTTTTTTTTAACCTTTATCACAAATATACTTACTTACTATAAAGTCATCTGTAAGGTTAGTTTTCCAATATGGCCAACCCGAAAATTCTATAATGAATATCCTTCATAAGATATGGGTTTTCAGACACAATAAAAACGAATTTGAGATGCATATTTTGCCCTTTAGCAGACCCGAATATTCTAAAAACACCCAAAAATATTACCATCGTACGATTTGGAGTTTCAAGCTTAATAAAAACGAATTTTAGATGTAAATTTTTATTGTTTGAGCTTTACCATATTTTTCTGTTTTTCAATATGGCAGACCCGAAAATTTCATAAACAAACGAAAATAAATTTTCTGCAAAATTTGCAACTCAATTTCATTTTTATTGAGCTTAAAAACCCAAATCTTATGAAGAAAATATATTTTCTAGTGTTATTAGTTTTCAGGCCCTCCTTATTGGAAAACCGAAATATATTTGCAAAGTCAAATTTTGAAATTTTTCATCTGAAATTTGTTTCTATTGAGACTGAAAATACAAATTTTATAGAGGAATTTAATTTTTGGTGTTTTTAGAGTTTTTGGGTTCGCCATATTAGAAAACCGAAAAATATGGTAAAGGTCGAATACGAAAATTTGCATCTAAAATTCGTTTCTGTTGAGCTTAAAAACCCAAATCTTATGAAGAAAATTGATTTTCTAGTGTTATTAGTTTTCAGGTCCTCCTTATTGGAAAACCAAAATATATTTGCAAAGTCAAATTTTGAAATTTTTCATCTGAAATTCGTTTCTATTGAACCCGAAAATCCAAATCTTATGAAGGAATTTAATTTTTGGTATTTTTATAGTTTTTGGGTCGACCATATTATAAAAAACCGAAAAATATAGTAAAATCGAAAATCCAAATCTTATGAAGGAATTTAATTTTTGGTATTTTTAGAGTTTTTGGGTCGACCATATTATAAAAAACCGAAAAATATAGTAAAGGTCAAATACTTAAAATATATAAAAGACATTTAAAAGCATGTATTAAAAAATAGTCATTTACTGGTTCCTCAGCGGTCATTTGCTGGCAGTAACCGGTCAATTACTGGTGATTTTTACGGCTTTGAAGAAATATGTTTATTATTTAAAAATTAGTTGAGTAATTCAAAAAAATTACAATTGCTAGTAATATTTTAGACCTTAAACAGTAGTACTAACAGTATGTATCTTTTTTAAATCTTATTTATAATAAAAAATAAAGCGCTAGAGCTTGAGAAAACGCGAAACTGGTCATTCACTGGTTCATCTACCCTACGTTAAAGAAAAAAATCAAAGAAAAAAATATTTCTCTCTCATTAGAGCTACATAAAATTACAGTTTTGACATAAGATCTTTAAATTTATATATTTTATGTAATTTCTAGGTACTTGAGCTATAAACTCTTAACCCTTGATTCCTATACATTAGTAATTAAAAAAAAATATCAATTTTGTTTATCTTACTCGAATTCTTTCAATATATAAAAAAACTTTTCTCTTTGTCTAATAATAAAAAAATTTTGTTAACGTATGAGTCGGTGAACCTTTAAACTTTTTCAATTTAATAGATTTTAGTACTTCATTAGCAGTGAGAACAGAAACTCTTATAACTAAAATTACAGTTTATTATTGTTTTCTATATATATAAAAATTTTTTTTTTTTTAATTTTATAATGTTTATTGTATAATATTCTGTTTCTAATTCAAAAAGATATTTTTTAAAATTTTCGTAAGTTAATTATTATATATTTATTTAATTTGAAAATTTAGTTTTTCTGTAATAAAAAAATTTTGTTAAAAATTTGTTTATATAAATTGTATGCATTGTATTTTCAGATCTTGAAAAGGGAGACACAGATCTCCGAAACGTCGATGTAAAAACATTAAAGAAATATCTTGTTCCGAAAAGATCGCATTTATTATTCATAATAAATTCCTACTAAAATCTTTTTAATATTTGGAACGACAACAGTATTTATACTGTTTAAATCATCTTATATAATTATAGCTATGTATTCGTTAAACGGTTGTCTAAAACAAGTTTCATTGGTTTACGTTTAATCATTAAATTAAAGAGAAATCTTAGAAATATCACTTAGTAAATTTTTTTCAATTTTTAACGTTTTCATACTTGGGACAGCTGACATATAATTTATTGTATATGAAAATTTATATAAAAGAAATATATAAAAATTTTATATAGATTAAAGATTATAGGTGGCCAATATACATCTAACTAAGAAATAAAATTTTTATAATTTTTTACTTTTTCATACTTGGGACAGCCTACATCTAATTTTACTACAAACTGAAGTTTTTTGAAGTTTCTTCATATATAAAACCACCGAGATTCTAAGATAAATATTTTTGGTTTTTTCATATTATAGACGGCCAATATATATTTAACGACCTAATGAAATTTTTATGATTTTTTACTATTTCATACTATATAAATATTCATACTTCACATACAAAGTGAAGTTTTTTGAATTTTTTTCATATATATAAAACCACTGATAGTTTAAATTGAAATATTTACACTGTATTCATACTATAGAGGGCCTATATAAGAGAAGATCAAAATTTAAAAACTCAAAAAGTGGTCACTCTCATCACTTGATAACTCAAAATAGTTATTACCGAATCGTTAAAACTATATGGATATGTATTTATTAAACGGTTGTCTAAAAAAAGTTTCATTTGCTTTGAAATCTTAATAATACCTATTTACTAAATTTTGTGGAATTTTTTATTTTTTCAAACTTAGAACCGCCGACATATAGATGAATTTTTTTTGGAATTTTTTTCGTATATAAAAAAACCGATAATATTAAATGAAGTATTTTCATTTTTTTCATATTACAAACGGCCTATAAGAATTTTACCACAGTGTGAAATTTTTTCAATTTTTGATTTTGTCATACATGGGACAGCCGAATTACATTTTAATAAATATTTTTTCAGTTTTTCCATCTATAAAACTACCAAAAATATAAGATAAATATTTTCAGTTTTTTTACATTATAAAGAACCTATATGAATTTCACCACAGTATGAAATATATTCAATTTTTGATTTATTCATACTTGAGCCGCCGACATATATTTAATTTTATGTAAAAAAAAAAAATTCTTTATATGGAGAGAAGCATTGAGTTCCGTAGGTGTACCATCCAGTTCAGGGCTGAGACTCCCCGGATTTTGTGTGTGTGTATATATACTGTACATTTTTTAGGAAAAAAAATGTATACATAATATTTAGTATAAAATATGAAGATAATTTTCAGCTAAACAAGTTTTATTTTTTACTATAGCAAAATCATTGTAAATTTATTCAATTTTTGATTTATTCATACTTAGGGCCGCTGACATATATTTAATTTTATGTAAAAAAAAAAATTCTTTATATGATCCATGTACTACTAAATGAATGAAAATCACGAGAATAAAATTCCCTTTTAGTTTCCAACATAGTACATACTGGTATTGTACTTATATCTTTCTTTTATGAGTCATTTTCATTTTTTTTGCAAAAATAGATTTCAGAAAAATAATATAAAAATCTTGTTTTAGTGCTGTAATTTTTAGAAAACATAAAGTAAAAATTTTTTTTAACAAAGGATCAACTTTTTATTGTCATAAAAACTTAGTAAAATTAAAAAATTTATATCATTGTGGTTTTAACCGATTATTTCTTCAGGTATAAAAAAGTATTTTTATGCTTTTGTGAATAAATACGTAATTTTTGGTCATATTTTAAACTAAAATAGCATCCCAAACATTAATTTAAGGTTAAACAGCTGTTGGTATATCTAAAATTAAGTGAAATACAAACTTTAAAAAAAAGGAAATAAAAATCCATGCGCTTATTTTGCTTAAAACACCAAGTTCTTAATAGGAACGGTAAAGGCTTTTTAGGGGACCGGTAAAGGCTTTTTTGTCATATTTTAGCCACAAATTTTTTTTTCAACTTAAAATTATGTTAATTTTTATGGTGTATGGTCAACAACTTTTTGAAATACAAACTTTAAGACAAAAAAATTTGTAAATTCTTACAAATGACACTATTTTTGCAAAAAAAAATGAAAATGAGCGATATACCAAAATTAGCTTTATTGAACATTGATGCCTTATATATATACCCTCGCGATTTCATTTCCATTGCGAGAAAAAATATACAAGAAATCAATGTAATATAACAAGACCACTGTGTGGTTAAATTGTTATATGGCTCATTTTCATTTTTTTTGAAAAAATATCTTACAAAAACTAAAAATAAAAAATTCCTTTTTTAAAGTCCGAACAAGGTTTTTTAGACTTTTTTCACCAATATTTATTCAGTGTTGCATAAAAATCACCATAACGAACCTTTTACATCAATTTATTACGTTTTTTCATATAATTATAAGGTAAAAACAGCTTAAAACCATTAAAAACCAAAATCGTTATATACGGCCTTAATACATGAATTTTTCTAGGTTTTATGTATTTTAGAGTTGTTCTCTATGATATTGTTTATCATATATTTTTAAAGACTTTTTACTAAAAAAACGAGTTTTGGAGGTAAATTTTAAAAATATTCAATAATTTTAACAAAAATGAGGAACGGTAAAGGCAGGAACGGTAAAGGCTTTTTTATAGAAAAATCAAAATAATTCGTAGACAAATGAACAAAAAAACTTTTCCGTTTGGAAAGTAAAGTATTTTTATGATTGAAACTTGCTAAGTTTTTAATATTTTAATTACAACGCTTCTTAATAGGAGATCTAGGGGGGTTCGGTAAAGGCTTTTGTTTTTGTCCCTTCGTTATTTCTGAACTTAAACCCATGTTGTTTTCCTAGTTAAAAATCATTTTAAGTGCTCTTGGTGAGAGAATTTTTTGTTTATGTATTTAAGGTGGCTCACGGTTTTAGGTCCGTATATTTTAGGGTGACATCAGAGGGTGGCATAACTAATTAATTAAATTTTATTATTTATTTTATAGATACGTGAATATTTAGGAGTTATTGTTAATAATAATAAATTTTCTTATATAATGAGTACGGAGTAAAAAAAATTTTTTAAATGCAAAACATTTTATTGAAAGGGGCCCACGACTAAAATTATGTGTTTATAATTTGATCGGCAACTATTGTATTTTTTTCTTGGAAAAGTTTCTATTTTTGTTAAATAACACTTGTGTACAGTTAAATCTAAAAAGATTCGTTATTGAATTAGTACGATGTAAGACAATATCAACTCCCATAAGAACGCGTGTTAACCTTAAAAATTTTCAGTTGGTTATTTCTTTCTTAATTAATCGGGAACCTGGGTATTGTTTGGGATCAATGGGTTTATTTTTTAATTATCTTCATCTCCAGTAAATTTTAGTTTATATTATTCGTTTTTTATAAACTGCGTGAGCCACCTTAAGTTGTCATTTATGCGGTTAAAAGGTTTTAAAAATGTTTTTACGAAGAGAAATCAAATTTAATATAATTAAATTACGTTTTTCATAAAAATTTTGTAAAACCGTGTGACACACCTTCTCACCTTTGTAATAATTAGTAAAACTAAGTTAATAATTACTAAAATTAAGAATTAATAATAATTACTAAAACTAAGCCCAAAACAAAAATTTTTGTAAATTAATCGATAGGTGTGAGTGACAGACACTAAAAGTATAGGAATCTCCTTTGTGACAGGGAACGGTAAAGGCTTTTTTGCTATATTTTTATGTTTTATAGTAGTTAAAACATTAAATTATGTTGATTTTTATGGTGTACCATCGAAAACTAATTGAAATTGAAAATTTAAAAAAAAAAAATTTTAAATCAATGCATCTGTTAGTCGGAAACGTGTTGTACGTCATTATTGCAAAAAAAAACGATAATGAGCGATTTAAGCTATATTACATTCAAAGCGTCAAATTTATGACATTAGATGTTAATATGAATGAAAATCATGAATGTTTGTTTAACAGTTTAATAAATAAAAAAAAAAATTCTTTATATGATCCATGTACTACTAAATGAATGAAAATCACGAGAATAAAATTCCCTTTTAGTTTCCAACATAGTACATATTGGTATTTCACTCCGATATATTGGGTGAGATCATCAGTAAGAAACTCAATATATCTTTCTTATATACCAAAATTAGCTTTATTGAACATTGATGCGTTATATATATACCCTCGCGATTTCATTTCCATTGCGAGAAAAAATATACAAGCAATCAATGTAATATAACAAGACCACTGTGTGGTTAAATTGTTATATAAGCTATATTACATTCAAAGCGTCAAATTCATGACATTAGATGTTAATATGAATGAAAATCATGAATGTTTGTTTAAACGTTTAATAAATAAAAAAAAATTCTTTATATGATCCATGTACTAGTAAATGAATGAAAATCATTCAGACATAAGGCATCCATGTTCAATAAAGTTAATTTTGGTATATAAGAAAGATATATTGGGTTTCTTACTGATGATCTCACCCAATATATCGGTGTGAAATACCAATATGTACTATGTTGGAAATTAAAAAGGAATTTTATTCTCGTGATTTTCATTAATTTTCATACATTATACGTAATAAATAATAAATATAAATAAGTTTTATCCTGGGGATATTGAGTGCCACAGGTATTTTATACTTATATAATTTAAGTTGATATAGGTTGATATACGATCCTGGGTTCTTTAGCTGGAGAACTTAACCTGAAGCTAAGTTCAAAATTGTAGAAGGAATTGTCACTATTAATAACTGATAACTAACATTATTTGATATATAACTTCCACTTTATTGATTATAAGTATAAATAATAAAACTGTCTAAGTCAATTAGTTTAAGTGAATATACTCAGAAGTCTGTTCTAATTAACTCCTAAACTGGATCTGATGTTAATAGGTCAGTTATCATGGGAGGATGTAAGAGTAACTGAGAGGAACTAACAGGAACTGAATTTAGGGAAGTTGCGTGTATATTATATAAACAAATTAGTAACTGCCCAGGTACTTGAATTTAGGTGGGATTGTCCAATACGCGGAAGCGTCGGTCTCGTCACGTCCAATTAACGAAAGCGTCGTTGATTATTTCGGGGAAAATCGTGAGGGGATTTATGCAACTCTTCGTTGCCTAAAATATTTCTAAATGCGTCATTAATGACCTTCGGTTTTATATTTCTGTCAATTTATAAGGAGCCGGATCTGAATTGGTGAAATAGGATACTAAAGAATGTATGAAAGTGTCGAATATAAATTGGCTATTGTAATATTGAGGAAATGCAGGTAATTTAAAAAAAATTTAATTTTTTTTTTTCATTAAAATTATATTTTTTTTAAATTTTAATTCAATAATTAATTGATACAGTTTATTCATTATTAATGAAATCCTTTATTTATAATTTGTAGAAATAAATTTTTAATTTTTTTTATCAGATCTTAAAATTTTATAATTAATATTTTTTGTTTTTTATTAATCAGCCTCCATAACTTTCAAAACTTTCAGACTGTTTAATAGTAGTGATAATAGAATGTTTAATCCGGTACTTTAAATTCCATATATATCTATAATAAATCAATTTACTAATAAGTAATATTATTTATTAATTAGCCCACATAATTTGCGTGAAGTTTTGTTTTAGATCTCAAAACTTTCGCAGTGTTTAATAATAGTGATAATAGAATGTTTACCTAATAAAATACTAGATAAAATAAATAAGCAGTGACAACACTTAAAGGCACTTTACATGTTTTTTTTTTTTTTGGGTAGATCATTCATTTCACATAAGTATTGTTACGTATCCTGAGGTTTTATCCGAGGATACGTAATAATAAATAATTAATATAATATAAATATATCCCGGGGATGTTGAGTGCCCCAGGTATTTTATACTTATGTTGATATAGATGTTGAGTTGTTGATGTAGAGTTGAGTTCGAGTTGATGTTGACCTCGAGTTCTGAAGCTGGAGGAACTTAACTAAGTTAAGTTCACGATTATAGAAGGACTTATTTAAATAACTGATAACTCCTTAGTTATATGTGACTATTACTTTATTAATTATAATAAAAAACGGTTAAGTCAATAAGTCAAATGTTAATCACAAGTCTCCTAAACTAGACCTGATGTTAATAGGCCAGTTATCATGGGAGGACTTGGAGGACTCGGAGTAACTCAATTTAGGGCAGTTACGGGTATATTATATAAACTAATTAGTAACTGCCCAGGTACTTGAATTTAGGTGGGATCGCCCAATACGCGGAAGCGTCGGTCAAGTCACGTCCAATTAACGAAAGCGTCCCTGATTAATTTGGGGGAAATCGAGAAGGGGATTTATGCAACTAAAATATTTGGCAATGCGTCATTAATGACCTTCGATTATATATTTTATGCCAATTGTCGCGGGCCGGATCTGAATTGGTGAAATATTATATTAAGGAATTTATAAAAAGTGTCTAATATACGCTGGCTATGTGGAGTGCAGGAAATGCAAGCATGTTAGCTCGATTTACGAGCTAACATAAGCAATAATAAATTAAATATATAAATATTAAAGAATGCGGGTATGATAGATCGAATTATGATCTATCATACGTAACAGTATATTTCAATAAAATAAAAAAAATTTTATTATAATTTTTGAAAAGTTTTAAGCAAAAAAAATTTTTTAAGAAGATCTTAATTATTTCACTTAAGCATACCTCAATTGTTAATTTTAATTGACTCTCAATAAATAAATAAATAAATTTTAAAATCGTGGCTTCCCCTTTCACGGATTTTTTTTCATGTTTAATTTTAATTTTGATGTACACATTGAATTATTTAATTTAAATTCAATTTATTAATATTTTCACATATTTTATTTAAAAAATAGAGAAGTGACTAAAAGTTGCATCTGATGTGTGTCTTCTAACAACTATGCCTTTTTGTTGATATTTTAATATAGAAAAAATTTATTGTTAAAAACTATTAAAAAATTTTTTATTTGCTATACTTTACCAAAATAAACAAATATTTTATCTCTAAAATATAGTAAAATAGCCTGATAAGGAAATATACATTGAATCATGTGAAAAAATTTCATTATCAAAAAATAATGAAATTTAATTGTATAAAATATTTTTAACCATAAAATGTATTATTTATTTTCTACTTTAAGCCTTCTAAAATATTACCCTCTTCTTTTTCTCTTAAAAGTTTTTATTTGAATTATTGTTTAAATTTCAATATACTTAAATTATTACAGCTCTTGTACAGGCGCGTAATTAACACCCCCGCAACCCCGGACCCCGCAATCAAACTAATTCTTTTCTTGCATAAAAAAATAGCCAAGGAATAAATATTCGATAATAATCCAAAACTTTTCTTTTTACGATAAAATATAAGCGAGTTATGCATTTCTCAAGTTATAATGTCGTTACTGATTTATGATTTATTAAGTTGCTTTTTTTATAAGGTCTTTCATCCTTAGTGTGTGCGAGTTTAAATGTTTGTGTTATGTATGAATGTATATCACATAACGTGAGTTGTTAACCTATGGCCTCAGAGAATCACACAATTTCTCCAGTCCCCATGCCTGCTTATAGTGCACATGATCGCACTCCAGACTGCGTTATCTACATAATGTTGTTTTTTTTTTTTTTTTTTTTTTTTTAACATGACGCGCTACCGACTGAGCTATCAATGCTCGCGAAATATTATTATGGTCTTCTGTTTTATAGACCAGCGCATAATCATCTTTTATGATAATCTTGTCTACAATATATTTCTTGTCGTAGCTGGCGTAATCATGACTTAAAAAAATGTCTACCTCAGCTATACCTAGAAGATCCTGTCTTGTACAAAGGATTATCAAAAAATACAAAAGTTTTAACTCCCGCTACTAATTTTTTGACTCAGGATAGGATACATTTTGTAAATTGTGTTCAGTAGAGGGTATTCTGTGATATGCATAATATATGCTATCAACGTAATATTTTTTCTTGATTTTTTCAAGTTCTTATCAAAGCATCTTGATTACTAATAGTAATATTACTATAAGTAATTTTTTTTTTTTTTTTTTTTTTTTTTTTTTAAGGGAAATATGTGAATCTTGCATCAGCCATGGAGTATTTGCGGGCCTTAAAGACCCGCAAATTTCCATGACCAGCCAGTTGTACAAAGTATACAACTGGGAGACCACCGGCGACCGCGGTCGCCGGCTACACCCCAGATTCTTACTGGATAAACACACTTTAAACCCCCCGCGCTTGTTTGTCCCAAACCGGAACTCCCTTTTCAGGTATAACTTCAGTTTGGGACGCGCAGCCTAGGCAGTTGGCCGCTGCTTTCCCCCCTGCCTAGGGACAGGAGAGCTCTCTACGATAGAAAGCCCTCCTCCTTCTTCTCCAACAAGGTGATCCTTACGTACTCTGCTACTTTGTTCCAGTTTTCGGAACTCCGTAGCATTTCCGGGACCACCGTCTCCGGCCTTCAAACCGGGAAGGGCGGGCGCCCCTCCGCGTAGCGTACACATTCGAAGAATGTGTGCTCTACTGTATCATCCACGCCCGGACAGTGCAAGCACTCCTTTGTTGCCACCTTATGCCAATGCTTCAACATGACACGGAAATACCCGTGTCCAGTTAAGAACTGGGTAAGGTAGAAATCCACCTCCCCATGCTGTCGTCCCATCCATGCCTGCAGGTCTGAGATCAGTCTGCACGTCCATAGGGCATTTTTCTCTTGGTTCTTTTTCCATCGTTTCTTCCATGCTTTCATAGAGTTGAAGCGGGCGCGAGTGGAAGCCACTTCGCGGTCATGTAAGCTCTCGTAGATGAATTTCCGCTCCAGCGCTAGCAGGTATCATCGAAGCAACAACCTGGATCGCCTCTAGAGATACCGTGTGGTATCCGCAGGCGATCCTCACTGCCGCTTGCCTCTGTACCGACGATATTTTATGTCTGTACTTGGCAGTTTCTGTGGTCTTCGCCCAGACTTCTGATCCGTAGAGCAGGACTGAGTTGACGACTGACATCAGGAGCCTTCGCTTCCCTGGTTTGGGTCCCCCAATGTTGGCCATGAGCATTGACAGGGAGGATGCGGCCGACGCTGCCTTTTCACACGACCTCTGAAATTGCTCCCAGAAGGTCAGCTTGTTATCAAGCTGAACTCCAAGGTATTTCACCGATGTTCTGGTTCGAATCGTGTGAGGGTTTCCGCCGTCGTCGATAATTACATCGAAGTCGGTGGGAACCCTTCGACGAGTCAGCAGTACGATCTCCGTTTTTGGGATCGCAAGCTGGAGCCCGTGATCGCCCATCCAGAAGTTGATCCGTCTCATGACTAGATTCAACCTCTCCTGGGTCACTTCCATGTCACTGGCAGTTATGGTCAGGGCCACGTCGCCGGCGTACCCGATCAGGGAAACTCCTTCCGGGAGGTGGACGCGCAATAAGCCATCGTAAAAGGCATTCCACAGGTCCGGTCCGAGAACCGAACCTTGCGCGATGCCTGCACTCAGAACCCTTTCACGCCTTCCATCGAGCGTGTCGTAGAGCAGTCTCCGGTCCCGCAGGTAATCCTTTAGTACGTTACCCAGATACCTGGGTATCCGGAAATCGTACTCGAGGGACCAGATCATGTCATCCCACCTGGCCGAGTTGAAAGCGTTTTTGACGTCCAGCGTTACCAGAAGGACGTCCTTGCGAATTGCAGGCCGCTTTTCCCTCTCAGCCTCTACGGTATCCACGACACGCCGAATGGCGTCTATCGTGGAATGCCCTTCACGAAAACCATGCTGCTCCTCAGAGAGACCACCGCCCTCCTCGATTGCCCTTCTGAGCCTTGCCCGGAGCCAGCTCTCCATCACCTTACCAATGGTATTTAACATACACAAAGGTCTGTAAGATGATGGAGGGTCTGGGGCTCCCCCCTTGCCCTTGTTCAAGAGTACGAGACGTGCCACCTTCCACTGCTTTGGGAACACTCCAGCCACCAAACACGCATTGAACATGCTTAACAGGATACCAGGGATTACTTTGACCGCTATTTTGAGCACTTCCGCCAGTATCCCGCCCGGCCCCGGCGCCTTGCCATTTTTCATGGCCTTTATGGCCTTGACCATCTCGCCTTCGCTGAACAGCGGCACTTCCTCCCTGGGTATCACCTCAACCGGGTTTTCCCGGATGGGCCTTTCAGAGAAGAGAGCACCGACGATCCGTTCAGTCGACGCCGCGTCCATCATGTTGTCAGACCCCCGGTTCAACTTGCCCATTACGACTTTGTAACCTAGGCCCCAGGGGTCCTTGTTTACATCTTCGCGTAATGAACGCAGACATCGAGCCTTGACTATAAGTAAATTATTACTATAAGTAAATTTTGTTGTTGTGATAAATTGTTTTATTATTTTATAAAATAAATCAAAAAATGCCTCCTTATTGTAAAAATCCTAGTGGAGCATTTTGGAGAAAAAAAAAGAAGTTTTCGAAAGAAAAAATTAACAACCTCGTTAAAATAAATCTTTTTTTTTTTTAATTCATCACTAAACGATGATGGCATTTCAAAAGAAAATGATATTGAGGATCGTTAGAAAAATGCTTGTGATACAAGGGAGGAGGTTAATGGTTTGAACATTTTGAAAAATAATTTGTTAAAAAAAAGTTAATTTAAGTGTATTGAAAAAAATAACAATGATTAGACGCGTGATGAAATTACTAACTTAAATTTACTAAAAGATTATTCATCTGTAATAAGCGATACTAGTGATAACGAAAACAATTATGATGTGATTAGTAGCGAAATTAGTGACATAAATGAAAATGATTTAATATCAAAAAACTCTGATATTGGACTTTACTTAAAATCTGAAATAACTTATGAATTTAGGGGTCTTATTACATCGATAAAAAAAGATAAACCGAAAGGTCCATTCAATAAAAATACTCTTACTCAAAGATCTTTCAGTAATGATTATTTTTATGTGAAAACTCCAACAGGTTCAATAACAAATAACAAGAGAGTGGTTATGCTATTCATTTTTATTAGATGGAGTTTACTGTGAACCTTGTTGGATATTTGCTGATAGAAATGGTGCTCATTTCAATGATGCTTGGTGTACGGGTGCGATTGGAAAGGATTGAGTAAAATAATCAAAGAACATGAAACCTCGCGCACTCATATTCATGCATGTATTTCATTTAACGTCGTTATTCCCAGTATTCCGAATCCGTTGAGTGATTAACAAAAAATTATTAATTTAACTATTAAATTATGTTAAAAATATTTTCTTTATTCATTAAATTAATTTTCTAATATTATTCGCAAGTTTAATGATGAGTATCTTTTTATTTTACTAATTTACATTTTATATATATATTTTTTTTTAATCGCGTAGTACTTCTGCAGATATTATTTTAAGGCGCCGGGGCCGGACGGGATACCAGCGGAAGTGCTCAAAAGAGCGGTTAAAGTAATCCCTGGTATCCTGTTAAACATGTTCAATGCGTGTTTGGTGGCTGGAGTGTTCCCAAAGCAGTGGAAGGTGGCACGTCTCGTGCTCTTGAACAAGGGCAAGGGAGGAGCCCCGGACTCTCCATCATCTTACAGACCTTTGTGTATGTTAAATACCATTGGTAAGGTGATGGAGAGTATGCTCCGGGCAAGGCTCAGAAGGGCAATCGAGAAGGGCGGTGGTCTCTCCGAGGAGCAGCATGGCTTTCGTGAAGGGCATTCCACGATAGACGCCATCCGGCGTGTCGTGGATACCGTAAAGGCTGAGAGGGAAAAGCGGCCTGCAATTCGCAAGGACGTCCTTCTGGTAACGCTGGACGTCAAAAACGCTTTCAACTCGGCCAGGTGGGATGACATGATCCGGTCTCTCGAGTACGATTTCCAGATACCCAGCTATCTGGGTAACGTACTAAAGGATTACCTGCGGGACCGGAGACTGCTCTACGACACGCTCGATGGAAGGCGTGAAAGGGTTTTGAGTGCAGGAATCGCGCAGGGCTCGGTTCTTGGACCGGACCTGTGGAATGCCTTTTACGATGGCTTGTTGCGCGTCCACCTCCCGGAAGGAGTTTCCCTGATCGGGTACGCCGACGACGTGGCCCTGACCATAACTGGCAGGGACATGGAAGTGACCCAGGAGAGGTTGAATCTAGTCATGAGACGGATCAACCTCTGGATGCGCGATCACGGGCTCCAGCTTGCGATCCCAAAAACGGAGATTGTACTGCTGACCCGTCGAAGGGTTCCCACCGACTTCGATGTAATTATCGACGACGGCGGAAACCCTCACACGATCCGAACCAGAACATCGGTGAAATACCTGGGAGTTCAGCTTGATAACAAGCTGACCTTCTGGGAGCAATTTCAGAGGTCGTGTGAAAAGGCAGCGTCGGTCGCATCCTCCCTGTCAAGGCTCATGGCCAACATTGGGGGACCCAAACCAGGGAAGCGAAGGCTCCTGATGTCAGTCGTCAACTCTGTCCTGCTTTACGGATCAGAAGTCTGGGCGAAGACCACAGAAATTGCCAAGTACAGACATAAGATATCGTCTGTACAGAGGCAAGCGGCAGTGAGGATCGCCTGCGCGTACCATACGGTATCGCTCGAGGCGATCCAGGTTGTTGCTTCGGTGATACCCATCGACCTGCTAGCGTTGGAGCGGAAATTCATCTACGAGAGCGTAGATGAGCGCGAAGTGGCTTCCACTCACGCCCGCTTCAACTCTATGAAAGCATGGAATAAACGATGGAAAAAGAACCAAGAGAAGAATGCTCTATGGACGCGCAGACTGATCTCAAACCTGCAGGCATGGATGGGACGACAGCATGGGGAGGTGGATTTCCACCTTACCCAGTTCTTAACCGGACACGGGTATTTCCGTGTCATGTTGAGGCATTGGCATAAGGTGGCAACAGAGGAGTGCTTGCACTGCCCAGGCGAGAAGGATACAGTAGAGCACACATTCTTCGAATGTGTTCGCTACTCGGGGGGGCGCCCGCCCTTCCCGATTTGGAGGCCGGAGACGGTGGTCCCGGAAATGCTACGGAGTTCCGAAAACTGGAACAAAGTAGCAGAGTACGTAAGGGCCACCTTGTTGAAGAAAAAGGAGGAGGGCTTTCTATCGTAGATTGCTCTCCTGTCACTAGGCAGGGGGAAGGCAGCGGCCAGTTGCCTAGGCTGCGCGTCCCAAACTGAAGTTATACCTGAAAAGGGAGTTCCGGTTTGGGACAAACAAGCGCAGGGGGTTTAAAGTGTGTTTATCCAGTAAGAATCTGGGGCGTAGCCGGCGACCGCGTTCGTCGGTGGTCTCCCAGTTGTGCACTTTGTGCAACTGGGCGGTCATGGAAATTTGCGGGTCTTTAAGGCCCGCAAACACTCCATGGCTGATGTAAGATTCACATATTTCCCATAAAAAAAAAAAAAAAAAAAAAAAAAACTTCTGCAGATAGAATAAATTTAAAATACAACTTTAAACTAGTATGTGTTTTATTTATTAAATAAAAAGAAATATATGTTATTAAATGATGTTTATGCTTTTATTTATGAAAAATAAATTGTTTTAAAAAAATAAACTAATAGAAAATAAATAAATAATTTACCATAAACTAAAGAATAATACAAATAATATTATTAAAGTTTGTGCTTTTAGTTAATAGTATTAGTACGCGCGCTGTATATAATAAACAAACAATATGGCGTCCCGTCTCATATTCGGAAAGTACCAATAAATTCTTCAAGCTTTGAACTTTTGATTTATTGCTATCTCCATTGGGAATTTCGCGATTTGGTAGCAAAAATTGTTAACTTCCGGAATTTTCTCCATAGGACTAATGTAATATTTACTTATCTTTGTACCCTGGTATCTCAAAACTTTGCACGACTATAGACTATGAGACCCATACCATTGGATTCCTAAGAATTTCCTCTAGCTATCTGTATATACCTTTATTCGGAATTTCCCTGGGAAGAAAGAACATAACTAGAAGCTTAGATTTAGATTTAATAATAGAAGAAGTTTTAGCAATTAAAAAACGAAGAGGCATAAAATAAAATATTAAAAATTTAATTAGTTATAAACCTCAAAGTACAATAATTATACGTTTGTTTTTTAGTATCTCTATAATATGTAATAATATCAGAATAATATGTATAATATTGAATAATACGTTAAATTAACATTTATTTTGATACTTTATGAAATCTATTTAAATAATATATAAAAAAATTCAATTAAAATATCAGTTTTAAAATTTTTTTTTTTCATGCTCAATTTTACTCCATTTCCTTAATACAATATAATAAAAATTTAAAAAATCATTTGCAGCACTAAATTGTTTGCATAAAAAAAAGGTCAATTTTTGCTGTCCTTAAGTGGGCGCTTGGGCCTTTCTGCGGGGGGGGGCGCAGAAAACTGAATTACGCCGCTGCTCTTGTACCGGTATAAAAAGTTTATAACGAAGGAAAATTCTTGGAATCTCTAATATTAATAACCAAAGGTTCTAATGATAGCTTACAAGAAGTAAAACTAGTCCACATTCTTTATCTACTCCATTTTAAAATTTTTGCCAGCAAATAATAATGATATAAAAACATTTGTTATCTACCGATATAGAGAAAATGAAATCTCTAATATTTTAATAACCAAATGAGATAAAAGCTTGAAATTTTCTCAAAAGATTCTAATGATGACTTGCAAGAAGTAAATCTAGTCCTCATATTTTATCTGATTCAGTTTATAATTTCAACAGAAAAAAGTTCTGTTTTAAAAGAATTTCTTACCTACCGATATAGAGAAAGCGAAGAAAATGAAATCTATAATATTTTAATAAACAAATGAGATAAAAGCTTGAAATTTTCTCATAAGATTCTAATGATGACTTGCAAGAAGTAAATCTAGTCCTAATATTTTGTCTGCTCCAATTTATAATTTCACAAGAAAAAAATTCTATTTTAAAAACATTCTTACCTAATGATACAGAGAAAGCGAAAAAAATGAAATCTAATAATTATAATAACTTAATGAGATAAAGGCTTGAAAATTTTAGAAGTATTTAACTGTAGCGGGTAGAAAAACAAGGACTACTTTTTCTTCTTCATAGCCATTATAATAATCATTTGAGAAAATTGCAAGCTTTTTTTTGATTTAGTTCTTAAAATATTATACAGTATTCATTTTATTCAGTCTTATTAAATCAGTAGTGTTTTTGAAACAAAATTTTTTTCTACTAAAGTAATAAACTGTAGAAAATAAAAACTAAGGACTAGTTTAAGTTCTAGTAACTCATCCTCGAACACATCATTAGAATCTTTTGTAAAAATTTCAAGCTTTTATCTCTTCAGAATCTCAAGCTCTTTTTCTATATCGGTAGATAAAAATATTTTTATATCAGCATTATTTTCTGGCAAAAATTTTAAAATGGAGTAGATAGAAAAGAAGGACTATTTTTGTGAAAGTTTCAAGCTTTTGTCTAATTTGGTTATTAATGTTATAATATACACTTTATATGTTAAAAACATTTTTAAAAATTAAAATTCAATATTTTTTTACTTTTGTCATTTTTTCATAAAATATTTAATTGTTTTGGTAAAGTTTAGCAAATAAAACAAATTTTTTAAATTTATTTTTTTGAAAATCATAGAATACACACATCAGATACATAATCAGATACAACTTTTAGTCACTTCACTATATATATTTAAACAATATATTTTTACATAACTTTTTTTTTAATTAGGAAATATCAAAATATTAATAAATTTAATTTACACTAAATAATCCATAGTAAAAAAATTAAATCAAACATTTTTTTATTTTTATGAATCATATAAACATTAAGGGGGATTTAAGGTGCTTGTTAAAAAATCTTTGAAAATTTTATTATTTTTATGTTTAAATAGCTGTATACATTAAGTATAAGCAAATAATGCATGGTTATTAAATAAAAAATAATTTAATTAAATTTAAAAAAATTTTTATCGCCCATTTTTAATATCACCTCTTATATATACGAGTATGCGTAAGAAACTTGACAACATTATTTTAGATATTTAGAATGAGTCAACACGTGTGCTTGATAAACAACTAAAGCACCACGTTGTTTGTATACTTATACGATATGAAAGTAAAAATATATATTCATTAAAAAATTATAAATTACAATTAATATTAAATCAAACAACAGTTTCTTTAACCTACCCATTTTTAAGAAAATTTTTTAACACAGATAAATAAACAATTTATTAATTAATATAATTATAACTTTAAATTTTATTAGAAATACTGTATAATGTATATATACATATGGGCGATTATTTCTCAACCCGGCCACCCCCCTCTGTCCAAAAATGGTGGCAACTTGAAAAGATTTTGGTTTTCTCAAATTGACTGGAAAAGGGTCTAGTTTTTTATTCTCATTGGCCTTTTCAACTCTGTAAATATATTGTGCCCATTTTAGGCACTGAGCGGCGCCAGGTCGACATTTTAAAAACAGAAAAATTGAAATAAAAGTAGATTAACGGTAAGTTTTTTGAAATTTTTTTCTCTTAAAAGTTGTTATTTATTAAAACAAAGAAAATGAGACCTTCTGCAAGGTAATTGATTGATTTCTTAAAAAGTTTTGTGGGTGCTATGTAGTTTTTAAAAATGGGTAAAAAACGGCTACTTTGACTGCTGATATCTCAGAATCTACATATCCAAAATAAAAAAGTTTTAGTGAAAAATGTTAGTCTTTTGATACATAATAAGTGTGCCAAATATCAGAGGATTTGATCGAGTAGTTTCGGATTTAGCAATTTTAAGGGTAATTCTGAAACAAATTTTGACCCATTATTTTAAGAGAATTAATACCCGAAAATTGCTAAATCCGAAACTACTCGATCAAATCCCCTGATATTTGGCACACTTATTATGTATCAAAAGACTAACATTTTGCACTAAAACTTTTTTATTTTGGATATGTAGGTTCAGAGATATCAGCAGTCAAAGTAGCCGTTTTTTACCCATTTTTAAAAACTACATAGCACCTACAAAACTTTTTAAGAAATCAATCAATTACCATGCAAGTGGTCTCATTTTCTTTGTTTTAATAAACAACAACTTTTAAGAGAAAAAAATTTCAAAAAACTTACCGTTAATCTACTTTTATTTCAATTTTTCTGTTTTTAAAATGTCGACCTGGCGCCGCTCAGTGCCTAAAATGGGCACAATATATTTACAGAGTTGAAAAGGCCAATGAGAATAAAAAAACTAGACCCTTTTCCAGTCAATTTGAGAAAACCAAAATCTTTTCAAGTTGCCAGCATTTTTGGACAGAGGGGGGTGGCCGGGTTGAGAAATAATCGCCCATATATACATTATATTATATAATATATATACATATTGTATATGAGTAATTCTTAGTGAAACTTTACTAATGGAAAGGTAAAAGTCGGGGATTTGAAAAAAACTAATAGGGTTCGGTTTGGTATACGTTCATATGATACCATACCAAATTTTAAGGTTTTAGGTTCAAAGGGTACAAAATGGCGGCTATTTTTTGGTCTTATATGGTTTTAAAAAAAAATCATTTTTAATAATGACAATTTTCAATTTCATTTTTTCTACGCTCTAAATAAAGCTGAAAAATGGTTTGTTTGAATATGTCTTATGTAAAATTTCCTGCTGAATCCGAATCTGCCACCAGTTTTTCAAAAAAATGCCAAGGAAAACCGGAAAATTAGAAAAACTAAGAAAACTCATTTTTTTTCAAACGCAGATTTTTCATACAGTCGTAACTTTTTTTTGTTCCTAATCGGTCTTAAAATTTTTGTTTTTTTATGTACTTTTTATTTAAAAAAAAATTTTAGCGAGATTTGCCTTTTAAGTACTTAAAAATCCATTTCAATATTTCCCATTTTCACGAAATTTTTCATTTACAATTTTCCGGATTTCCTTGTCACCTAAGGAACATTTTGACCAAATTTTCGGATTCCTCGGGAAATTTTACTAAAGACCCCCTTTTTTGAAAAGTTTTGGATGTTTCCATAACGCTATAGAAATAAAAGAAATAGCAAAATACTGAATAACTACAAAATACGACAATGTTATAAAATAGGGTTTTTTCGTAATCTTTTATTCAAAGCTGCAACCTCGACAGTTAACCAAAATACTTCCGATTGGTCTCATTTTTTTCGTATAAGTGTCACCTTTCAATTCTCATACACCGCAATTTTTTTTAATTAATTCTCTCACGGCGATAGTCAATAAACCAAACGCCTATTCTTACCCCAAAATGACCAATTTTTAAATTGCTGCCAAAATTCTAATTTTTGATAGAAATGATATCTGTAGGCCTTGAAAATTTTCTACAAGCACTAAGTTTCCAAAAAATTTTTACTCGTCTTTTTCCATTAAATATTTTCTACACCGAAAAAAAAAGGAGTAATCTGCAATGCCGACGTCACTTCTGCTTTATCGAATTACGAGATTGTAGTTGTATTGTAAATCAAAACGTGTGAAATCTTGGCTGGGACTGCGGTTTTCTCTATCTGGGGTTTCTGAAGTGCCGGCTTAGTAAAGAGACATATACTGGGACGGCTGCTTCGCCCGATCGGAGTAGCTACAACCTCGAGTACAGCGCCACAACTAATGTGTCAGGTGGGGAGAATCAGAAGTGACCTTTTTTTTTCGGTGTAAGATATCCCCTATTTAAAGATAAAGATTAAAATTGACTTTTTTTTAAAAACCCTAAAAATGGGACTCTGACTTTAAATTATTATATCTGCGAAACAAATAACTATAAAAAAACAAGTAAAAATTTTTTTGGAACTTAGTGCGTGTAGAAAATTTTTAAGGCCTACAGAATCCATTTATATCAAAAATTAGAATTTTGGCAGCAATTTAAAAATTGGTCATTTTGGGGTAAGAATAGGCGTTTGGTTTATTGGCTATCGCCGTGAGAGAATTAATTAAAAAAAATTGCGGTGTATGAGAATTGATAGGTGACACTTATACGAAAAAAATGAGACCAATCGGAAGTATTTTGGTTAACTGTCAAGGTTGCAGCTTTGAATAAAAGATTACGAAAAAACCCTATTTTATAACATTGTCGTATTTTGTAGTTATTCAGTATTTTGCTATTTCTTTTATTTCTATAGCGTTACGGAAAAATCCAAAACTTTTCAAAAAAAGGGGTCTTTAGTAAAATGTCTCGAGGAATCCGAAAATTTGGTCGAAATTTTCATTAGGTGACAAGGAAATCCGGAAAATTAAAAATGAAAAATTTCGTGAAAATGGGAAATATTGAAATGGATTTTTAAGTACTTAAAAGGCAAATACTCGCTAAATTTTTTTTTTTATTAAAAAGTACATACAAAAACAAAAATTTTAAGACCGGTTAGGAAAAAAAAAAAGTTACGACTGCATGAAAAATCTGCGTTTGAAAAAAAATGAGTTTTCTTAGTTTTTCCAATTTTCCGGTTTTCCTTGAGGTTTTTTTGAAAAACTGTTGGCAGATTCGGATTCAGCGGGAAATTTTACATAAGACATAGTCAAGAAAACCATTTTTCAGCTTTATTCAGAGCGTAGAAAAAATGAAATCGGAAATCGTTATTTTTAAAAATTATTTTTTTTTTTAAACCATATAAGACCGAAAAATAGCCGCCATTTTGTACCCTTTGAACCTAAAACCTTAAAATTTGGTATGGTATCATATGAACGTATACCAAACCCAACTCAATTAGTTTTTTTCAAATCCCTGACTTTTACCTTTCCATTAGTAAAGTTTCACTAAGAATTACTCATATATGAAATACACAATTTAAAAATCGTAAAACGATGTTGTCTAGTAAAAAACGCATGCGCGTGCACAGGTGTAAATGTTTACTCATTTTTGTACGTACTTTTATACGCATTTTTTTACTCATTTTTTCACTCATTTTTTTACGTATTTTTTTACTCTTTTTTTTACGTATTTTTGTACGCATTCATTTCGTCACGGATTATTTTATTAAAAATCTAATTACTTTTATTTTAAAAAGTAATTAAGAATGTAATTGCGCCATAATTATTAAAATTTTGGTTATCAAGATAAATTTACAATTTTTAAAGCATCTTTAAAACTTTTCAGGACTTGTAAAATTTTTTTTCAGCAACTTTTCTTTTCTTTTTTTTTTTAAGTTCTAAAACCTTTCACTGGAGAAATTTTTTTCTTAATTTTAAAGTTTTTTAAAAATTATATAAAATAATATTTTTATTATTATAAAAAATTTTGGGTATCAAGGAATCGGGTCAAATAAGGAGTACAATTAAATTAATAAAAAACAACCATTTTTTATTAAAAAAAATCAATACAATTTTATGTCTTGATGCAATTCCAAATATTTTTTCTTAATTTTTGCTGGCAAAAATAAATACAATCGAACTAACAAATCAAATTAATGGCCTTCAAGAAAGCACATACATTAAGACATCTCAGCTTTGATCATTTATAGGTGATAGGTTGAGTTTTGTCCAAACTCCTTCAAACCTGTAAATCACAGAAAAAATTTATTCAAAGTTCTACACTGAAAAAAAATCCGCTTGCGGCATGCGGAAAATCCATTAATGGTAAACAGAATTCCGCTGGTGGCAAGCGGAATTCTTTTTTAGAATTCAAAAAAAAAAATTTTTATGATACCGATACAAATACATCCCAAAAAAGTTGAAAAATATTTTTTTTAAATTTTCTTTATACGTTTTAAGTAATTAGCAATCGTTTAACGAGATAAAAAAAATCCGCTAGCTATAAGTGAAATTCACTTACAACAAAGCCGGAAACCGCTAGTGGATTTTTTTTTTAATCAAAAGCTACTTAAGTTTCTAATATTACTAAATATGATGTAACGACGATGCCTCTGAACTTTTAATGTGTTAAGTCCAAATTATAACATGCAACATGTTTATATAAAGAAGTACCCTTTTTTTTGGAAAATTATACTAGTATTAAGGCACGACGTCAATAATTGGAAAAAAATTTTTTATTTTTTTTTTTATTTGTTTTTGTGTGTAAAAATACATCAAGAATATGGAAAAAAATGTTTGTACAAAAATTCGTTACCATTAAAAAGATATTAAGGTTTTTGTAAGCAGGAAACCAGGCTTGTGAATAGGAAAAAAAAACTTTAAACGCGTTTATCTCGAAACCATTTTTTGAAATCGGTAACCACGATTGCTCTAAAAGTACTGGTTGGATTAACTAGATTTTTTTTTTATTTTTTTTTTAAACTAAAAATCTTGTACGCAAACCAAAAAAAATATATAAAATTGCCTTGTTTGTACTTTTTTTTTAACGTACAAGGTCCAATTCCGTGCGCGAAAATTGAATTTTTTCTTATTTTACGGGCCAATTTTTTATTTTTTCTAAATTTCAAAATTTTTTTGGTTTGCGTACAAGACAAAACGGTTCTAAAAATAACCTCGTTGGATTTTTTTGTTCCAGAGTACCTGGAGTGGAGATATCCTGGTTACCGCAAAATAACAGCCTTCAAATATCGGTCCATATTTACAAGACGGGTCAATAAAAAAAAAAAAAAATTAAAAAAACATGTAGTTTAAGACTTATATTTTCATTTAAAACAAAAAATTTTAAATATATATTTAAATAAAAAAGATATTCAAATTTTAAAAGTGTGTTTTTTTTGCTTAAGAAATTGAAGTCGTGCCTTAATTTGCGGAAATCTTTAGATTTCGCGTGGCTACAAGGATACAGCAAAATTCAATTTGAATCAATAGATTATCTAATTAAAAACCTCATCGATTTTGGCGACAACCAAAGAGTTGGATGCAGACTTTGCATATAAAAAAAGCTGAAGGCTGCCATCGGACATGAAATATTGTTACAAATGCCCAAAAAAAAATTGCAACATGTTCATGTTAACAATAGCGAGTAAAATTCATCATTGCGAAGAAGAGGATATACAAAGCAAGTACTTGTTTAACGCAATATCAAAACTTTTTTTAACTCCTCAATTTTGAAGATAATAAAAAAGATTAATTAAACTTGCAAAAAGTACTTGTTCAATTATCTTAAGGCCACTGTCTCTTTTTTGTGACGATTTTCAAAGGATTTTCAACATTTTTTTTCTCAGCTATTTTATTATAAAAGTTTACAAATTTATTTTTAAATAATTACAAAACTATTCTAGATGACATAAAAAAATTTTTGTTTCATATGCCTTTTTTTTACGGTTTGTAGATGGCGTGAAAGTAGAGGCTCGAAAAAAAAATTGAAAAACGGTTCCCATCATAGCGCCTATTGTAGGCATCAAAACAAAAAAATAAAAAGTCGTATTAATCTCTATAGTTTCCTCTTGTATGTGAACCAACATTTAGCAAAAAATACAAAAAATTGACCATTTGGTGAACCAAAAACGAAAAATGCAGTTTTTGACGTTAAAAAATGCGCCTAAAACGGACAATAAAAATTTTTCTGATGCATAAAAAGCTGATATTGTTGGTTCACATACTAGGTATTGCAATAACGAAAAAAATGAAACAAGATTCATGTCGATAGCTCAATTAGTTTTTGAGCTAGCGTGGGAACCGATTTCAAAAAAGTAGTTTTGAGAAAAACGCGTTTAAAGTTTTTAAATGCGTATGTTTTCATATGATTACGACCCATAAAAATCGAAATATCTAAAAAACATATTTTTTTTTTTGCTTGAAATTTGTTTTTTAGATTCTTGAAATGTTTTAACATAAGATAATGAATTAAAAAAAAAATGAAAAAAAAAATCCCAATAAAGAGACAGTGGCCTTAATAAAAATAATTAATATGAACATTTTGCACAATTTTTACAGCATTCTAAAAAATGTTTCAAGTCCAATGGCAGCATTCAGCATTTTTTAACCAAAGTCTTTATCGAACTCAGTTTCGGAAAGAACTTATATTTTTCATAAAAATTTTACACATTATTAGAAGGCATTTAAACTTTGCAAGTAGCTTATATTTACCATTGTCAGCAGGATTCAACAATAATATAGCAAATTTATACAGCGAGTATATATTTTTCAATACCAGGTTGAATTCAAAGTTTTCAAAGCGCTTGAGTTTTTAAATCCAACCTAAGATATAGAAAAGTATCTTTTCTTTTCCTAACATGCTGTATTATTGTTGCACCTTATTCACAATAGTTAATATAAGCTTCCTGAACATTTTAAAGCCTGCATATTATTTGTAAGATTTTATACCAATATTGGATGCAGACTTTGCACATAAAAAAAGTTAGAGGCTGTCATTGGGATAATTGATATCGATATCAATTATCTTACTAATTTGATTTTTAATAATTAAAATTTTTTACTTGCCTTTGTCAGTTCCTAATATAAAATAGGTCTTCAGAATGATATAATAAACATAAGACATACTTGGAATCTTGATGCCAATGACTCGAGCAAGAATGGGTCTCATGGGATGCTTACGTACCTAAAAAAAATATTCAAATATTTTCACAGCAAAGTGCATAACATTATATTTTTAAAAATTAATTAATTGCATTACCTGTTAAAATTTTATTTTAAATATGAGCTGCTGTATAATATTGCAGATCGCTAATAGACTAATACCATATAACCTATAAAAAAAAATTACAATTTTAAAAAGAATCAAGTTCTTGTATCAAACTAATTTAAATTAATTGTTTTTATTACTTATCTGATTTTTTATGATGTTTAATAATTCCGTAAATTCTTTTCTATGTAATATTTTTAAACCATGATTTTTAATTTTTTTGACAATTTTTGTTGTTGCTTACCCGCCAAAGTCACATGGCATGAATCATGCAATTCATGCACATATGACGGCCGGCAGGTTATATGATGGCAACCGCAACAACAATTGTAAGTACTTAAATATTGAAAATATTAGATGGAAAAGAGTTTACGGAGTTATAAAACATCATAATTAAAGTCAGATAAGTACTCATGTCATAATTAAAAAATAAATTAGTTTGATACAAGAACTTAATTCTTTTTGAAATGGTTATTTTTTTTTACAGGTTATATGGATTTAGTGTAGCAGCAATTTGCAATATACAGCAGCTCATATTTTCCAAAAAAAGTATAATAGGTAATGCAATTAATTAATTTTTATAAATATAATGTTATGCACTTTGCTGTGAAAATATTTGAATATTTTTTTTAGGTACGTAAGCATCCCAAGAGACCCATTCGGGCTCGAGTCATTGGTATCAAGATTCCAAGGATGTCTAATGTTTATTTCTTCATTCTGAAGACCAATTTTATATTAGGAAGTGACAAAGGCAAGTACAAAAAATGTAATTATTAAAAATCAAATTAGTAAGATAATTGATATCTATATCAATTATCCCAATGGCAGCCCCTAGCTTTTTTTATGTGCAAATTCTGCATCCAATATTGGTATAAAAACTTACAAATAGTAAGCAGGCTTTAAAATGTTCAGGAAGCTTGTATTAACTATTGTGAGTAAGATGCAACAATAATACAGCAAGTTAGGAAAAGAAAAGATACTTTTCTATATCTTAGGTTGGATTTAAAAACTCAAGCGCTTTGAAAACTCTTAACCCAACCTGTTATTGAGAAATATATACTCGCTTTATAAATATGCTATATCATTGTTGAATCTTGCTGACAATGGTAAATATAAGTTACTTGCAAAGTTTTAATGCCTTCTTATAATTTTTAAATTTTTTATGAACAATATAAGTTCTTTCCGAAACTGAGTTCGATAAAGCCTTTGGTTAAAAAATGCTGAATGCTGCCATTGGACTTGAAATATTCTTTAGAATGCTGTAAAAATTGTGAAAATGTTCATATTGATTATTTTTATTAAGATAATTTTGAACAAGTACTTTTTGCAAGTTTAATTAATCTTTTTTACTATCTTCAAAATTGATTGATTGATTGATTTCCGGTTTTATGATTTTGAAATCTGCTTTTACCCAAAACGGTGTCGTTGCCCACAATAAGAATTTTCATATTATTCTTTGCTGGCGTTTAATTATCTGTTACGTTTTTTATGTATTTTGAGTCTTTAAACTCCAGTACGGAACCTATTTTTACCCAAAACGGTTCAGTCGCAAAAAAAACCGAAGGATAATTGTTTTGGTTTCTTAGTCTTTTTTTGGTTGTACAAGCAAAGAATTTTTAATAAAATCAGATACCATGATAGGGTTAAGGAACCCAAAAAACAAAATTAGCAGATAAAAATGTTTAAAAAAGCCAGTAAAGATAACCACGAAATTCCTACTGTGGGCAACTGGTACATTTTCGGCGCAAACAGATTTCGTATTCGTATATTCAGCATCCCATAAATCTTGGGCTGTAAAAGTAAAAAATGTCCGATATAGCGCATAAATTTTTAAATTTTACGGCTAATGCTGCATATAATTTATCTTTGTGAGTGGCAATAAAACTTATTTTTGAATCGGCAAGAAAAATATTAATAAGATTATTTTCATTTTTTTTCAGTGTAGAACTTTGAACAAATTTTTTCTGTAATTCACAGGTTTGAAGGAGTTTGGACAAAACTCAACCTATCACCTATAAATGATCAAAGCTGAGATGTCTTAATGTATGTGCTTTCTTGAAGGCCATTAATTTGATTTGTTAGTTTGATTGTATTTATTTTTGCCAGCAAAAATTAAGAAAAAATATTTGGAATTGCATCAAGACATAAAATTGTATTGATTTTTTTTAATAAAAAATGGTTGTTTTTTATTAATTTAATTGTACTCCTTATTTGACCCGATTCCTTGATACCCAAAATTTTTTATAATAATAAAAATAGTTATTTTACATAATTTTTAAAAAACTTTAAAATTAAAAACAAAATTTCTCCTGAAAAGTTTTAAGGATGCTTTAAAAATTGTAAATTTATCTTGATAACCAAAATTTTAATAATTATGGCGCAATTACATTCTTAATTACTTTTTAAAATAAAAGTAATTAAATTTTTAATAAAATAATGCGTGACGAAATGAATGCGTACAAAAATACGTAAAAAAATGAGTAAAAAAATTCGTAAAAAAATGAGTGAAAAAATGAGTAAAAAAATACGTATAAAAGTACGTACAAAAATGAGTAATCATTTACACCTGTGTGAATATACATACAAAACAGCTGAAAAAATATTTTCTTCGTTTTATTATTTATTTTATTCATTTATTTTGTCGAAAACTCAAATTTTTCATTAATTAAAAAATATTTTAATTTAGTTCAGCTAAAGCAAGTGCTATTTGTTTTGGATAAATTTCGATATTTATAGAGAACTTAAAAAAACAAAATCAAATCCCGTAAGGAACGCGTGTTATATCAAAAAATTTTCAATTTAATATTTTTCCTTTATTTTATAGAAAAACTATAAAGTTTTTGGGCTCGCTGGATTTCTTTTTAAATTTTCTTTCATATTGGTATATCTTAACTGATGTTAATGGATATTTTACAACTGCTCGATCCACTTTAAGCACTGGGGTTTCATTTGGTTAGTTTTCTATCTTAATATAATACACCGTGACGGCCCGTGACCGGACGCATAATGAATTTCCATTTCGGAGTTTAGTTTAATTAAATTAAAATACGATAATAAAAAGGAAAAAGGCATATAATTTTATTTTGTATAATAAAGAAAAAGGAAAACATATTTATTACATAACTATATAAAAATAACTAAAACGAAACAATTTATTAAATAAAATCGAACTATAAAAAATTCGATTTTGACTTTCGATATATATTATAATATTAGAGAGATAGAGGAAAATCGGCGTATATCTAGGGTCACGCGAGCACTTGCGTCCCGGGGCGACCGCCCCTGTAGATCTTGATCCTATTCTATCTTTTTCACAGCAGTTTTCATTATTTTCATCAAAATGTCTAGCTTTCGGACATGTTTTTTTATTCCTATATTTTTTTATCTTACTGTATAGTTTTTTTCGTCTTAAGGGCCCATAGGAAATAGCTGGTAGAATCTGAATTTGGGATCAGAAATTTAATTTGACCTGTAGATTTACAAAAACTAACATTCAAGCTTGACTCTTCTAGCCTTTATACCTCATCAGCAGATAGCTTAATTTTCTGCCTCTAGTTTACAAATTACTTGTTCCCTTGTATATTTCAGGGCTGCAACTATAACCGGGATAATATTTTTGGGCTGTTTCATTTTTATGCCACTAAATCGAAAATAGCAAAGTCTAAAAAATTACTTTTCACACATTTAAAAATTTTCAGTCACTTCATTAAATTAAAATGTAACTGAAAATTTGGTTTCCTCGGAAAATTATAAGCAGGTTTGGTAATTTAGGTATCTTTTGATTGGTATGTACAAAAATGACCCCGAAATTTGAAATTTGAAATTTACAACTTGATATTTAAAAACAAAAATTTCTAAATTAATGTTTATCAAAAAATTTTTGAACTTTGACTTTTATATTTGAAATTTCGTAATTATTACACAAACTGTTTGTGGAAGCAGGTTTTCGGTGACAATTTTGTGAGATCGTTAGTATATTTTTAAACTAAAATATATTAAATTATTTACCATACTTACTCATTACAATTTTTTATTAAAATAGTCGTTGCTTTACGAAATTTTTTATAAGAAAAAGAAAAAAATTTTTATTTTTTTGTTTAAATAAATACGACGTATGAATTTTGTATTGAATTTTAGGTAAATTAGGTCAATTTTCTTAGACCTGTGCGACTTAGTTCGAAATTCTTCTTGGCTCATATTCCAAAGCATACAATTTTACGGGGAGTTAAGTCAGAAAATTTTTCTAATAAATTCTCTCAGCAATAAGTTAATAAGACTTGATCGCTCATAAGTCTATTTCTCAGAAATAGGGGGGGGGGTTAAACTTAAGTATAATTTGAAATGTAAGGCATACCTACCCCACGTTAATTTTCTTGCATTTTATACCACTTTAAACAATAATTTACCAGTAAACATGGTATTTTTCATCTGGCATAAATTTGGTAGCCATTTTTTGGTGTAAGACAACATTTATTTATTTCAGTTGTAGCCAAATCTGAAGTTAGGAAATAATTTACTAATAAAAAACTTTAAAAAAGGGTAAAATTAGTGAAAATTTAACATGAAATGTATTTCCGCATGTTCTTTCAAAAATTCAAAATGTTTTGTTTTTGTTGTCTTTTCCGGTTTTTCGGGGGCTCCCGAGGTTTTACTCAGGACTAACATCAGGAATGACTTCAGCGGGAAATTTTACTAAAAACCAATACTGGAAAAATGTTTTTAAAGCTTCTATGTGTGTTTCCCTTTGTGTTCCTTTAAAAAATGACTTATCGAATTGAGAAATGCCGAAAAGTCGTGATTGGGCATAACATCAGCAGATTGAGACCTACGGAGCTGAAATTTGCTGAAAATTCTTATTTTAGATGTAACCCCACTCCCCCCTTTGAACCCACAGATAAGTTTGAAAAGGTCAATCTGGCAAACGGTGACTTTTTCACGAAGTTTTCCTCCTAGTTAATTTTTGTAGAAATTTCTTCAATAGTCAAATGAAAGAATAAAAATCATCGTCGAACAGCTAAAAATTACCAACTAAAATTAAAGCGTACTGGTGAGTTTAACAATTACAATTGAATACGTAATCCCCCTTAACTAAATGTTTGTTTAAAATGACAAATTTATGCAATAATCGTTCAATAAAGACAAAGATACTTGCTAATCAAATGAAGTTTTTGATCCTCGTCAGATTAACAGCTGTCTTATAACGTTAATGCAGAATTAATTAATCAATAATTTTTATCACCTTATTAGCCTCTAAAATCGGCGTCCTTATTAACCAATAGTCACATGAAAGAGTAATTTTAGTCAAGCTAAAAATTTCCATCTATAATTAAAATTTACTTGTGAGTTTAACGGTTAACATTTAATGCGAAACCCCCTTATGGGGTCTTGCGTTTTCAATTTTTTCCGAAAATCAAATTTTTTTTTTTCTTATCTTATAAAAAAAATATTCAAAATTAAGATAAAAAAGGTTTTATGTCGATATGTTGAATAAAAAAAATTTTAAAGAAGAAATTTGATAAAAAATATAACGTATATTTTACATACAAAAAAACTTTAAACGCGTTTATCCCGAAACCTACTATTTTTAATTTGTCCGATCGATTGAGAGAAAACTACTCCTCCGATTTCATTTTTTTTTTTAAATCTTTTTATTATCTAACTAAGATGGCATTAAAGTACGGAAAAGTTAATTGGGATATTTTTAAAAATTTCACAGGGGGGGGAGTGTTCAAAAACGAGGGTGATTTTGACAAAATTTTTTATTTTTAGTGTAACTTTTTTAATTTTAAATATTTTTCCTTTTCCGTCGTTTAATGCCAAGTTTAGGGCATGCAGAGAAACATAATTTTTTTTTTTTTTAAGATGAACCTTGGCGGCTGAATCAGTCGGACAACTTTTTTTATTTTTTTTTCATCGCTTCATTCGGAGCCATCTTTCGGGTACTTAATGTACATAAAAATTAAAAAAAAAAAAGGGAAAGTCGTGTACAAAATCTTTTCTATAATATTCAGTTATTATAGTACTTTTAATAATTACGCTAAACGTCAGCGCCTCACGCACGTTTTGAGTAATTAATAATAAAGAGAGGGATTAAAAGGACCCACGATTGATCGATGTTTTTTAGCTCCTCTCTATTCCGTTTTAATCTTTTGTACGACCGTTCACGCGTTAATAATTAATCTTTGTATATTATATTCAATATGTATTCACTTTAATAAAGATTCACTTTGAAACATTATATTAAGTTAATTATTGTGTTGTGATTTATTTGTGGCATGATAATTAAATATGGTAGCAGAGCAGGAACAATTGTAAAAAGTGAAACAAAAATATTAATTAATTATTACATAAAAAGAAAATTTTTTTCTAGCGTGTACCGAGTTTCGTAAACTGAACCACGCAAAGATCAAATTAGAAATTAATCTTCGCAACATTTTTTTTTATGAACAAAAAAATCATAAAAATATTAAGTGTTCAGTGACTCATAAAATTATTGCAAAATTATTGGAGCAACATTTGGTGACATTTTTTGTGTGTATTTATTAATTTTATATACATAAGTATAAGATTTTAACACACTTGTATATATATACAGGGTGGAACACAATTACCGCGGTTATTAAAACTGATTGAATATATACTAGGAATGTAAAAATCCGCGGTAATTGTGTTCCACCCGGTATATATATAATCAAGCAAAAGCTAGCTTTGCTTATGTATATCTCTTTTTTTTCTCTCACTCTATATTCCTTGCTTCTAAGTGAGAGGGACAGATTTTTACATATAACTCACGATCGGAGAAGGCTGAGATATCGAAATATCGAAATTTTGGTTTGACTTACGTTTTTTTAATCGCATTTTTGCGATTTATCGCATTTTTCATCTGACTTACGTTTTTTATATCGCATTTATGCGATGTATCGCAGCGAATATTGAAATCTCGATTTACTGCGATTAATTAAAGGGAATCTTTTCAATTTTTTGATCCAGTAGTTATAAGTAAAGAAGAGGTATCCTGATAATTTTTAATAAAAATATATCATTACGATGCACAGTTGTGCAAGGGTCTATTTCTATAATATAAAAAGAGACTCGAAGCACTCAGTGCTTATTATAATTTAACCTAGGGGTTCTCTAACCTACAAAAAAATTTAATTATTGTTTATTTTATTTAAATATTTAAATTAATTGTTAAATATTATTTAAAATACATAAAATATAATGCGTACAATGTTATTATGAAAGATTTTTAATAATGAAAACCCCAGGTACTCCGTAAATCGCACTTTAAATTATACGATTTTTAACTTTTTTTCTTTTAGACTTTAACGCGAGTAGGATAGACAAATAAAAATAGAGGAGATGGACAGAGAAAGAAGTAAGACGCGAGATTTGTGTATATGTATTAAAAATAAAAATTAACTGTGTGTATAGTATACATAGATAGATATGATGATTTAGACAAAAAAAGAGGAGACGGCGCGGCGAGAGAGAAAGAATTAAGACGCGAGTTGTATTTTTATTATAATCCATGTGTTAATGAATAAAACTAATATAATAATAATAATCCACTAAAAAAATATACATAGAAAGAATGGATAAGAGAAAGAAGGAGAAAGAGTAACATTTACAACGATTGCAAGGTTTATTAGAATTATATCGTAAACCGTGCCACGATTATTAACAATATAAAATGATAAAAAAATGACTTTATTTAAAAATCCTGAATTATCCAGAATTATAAGATTATCTGGAAAACAAATATATTTATTTATATTAACAAATATATTAATTTAAACGAATTTAAAAATTTTTTAAATAAATATTTGAAACTCAAAAAAATTTTAAAACAAAAAAAAATAAAAAATATTAAAAATTAATATAATTACAAGCTGTATAAATAAAGGAATAAAACAGCCTTCGCGCAAAGAAAATTACAAAAGCTAGCTATACATATTAAAACTTTTAAAAAATAATTGATATCGCACAAAAAAAAGACTTTAAAAAGTAAAAAATCGCGGTCTATTTCTATAATTTGCTAAAAAATATTTTTTTAAAAAAAGGAACTGATATCAAATTTAAAAAAGGGGTTCTATTCCGTCAGGAATTTAATCTGTCTTTTAATTATTGACTAATTCTTTATCCTTAACAATGTTGTCATTGATAAAAAAATTATACAGCTCTATGATTCAATAATATTAAATTTATCGTTATGGATAAAAGATTAAAATTAAATAGAGCCAGCGGTTTCTCAAGTTTGGATGAAAAATTATCACCGCTGGCCTATTTAAATTTAATCTTTTATCCATAACGATAAATTTAATATTATTGAATCATAGAGCTGTATAATTTTTTTATCAATGACAACATTGTTAAGGATAAAGAATTAGTCAATAATTAAAAGACAGAATAAATTCCTGACGGAATAGAACCCCTTTTTTAAATTTGATATCAGTTCCTTTTTTTAAAAAAATATTTTTTAGCAAATTATAGAAATAGACCGCGATTTTTTACTTTTTAAAGTCTTTTTTTTGTGCGATTACATTATATTTAAATTATAAGGCAAGGGGATTTTTATTCTTTTCTGTTATTATATATTAGGTAATAATAACGCAAGAGTTAGTATACATATAATATTGGTAGATGAATTATTTAAAATATTTTGAATTTTGTATATCCAATTGTATCAGGAGAACATGAATAAAAATAGATATTTAAAAACAGGCCCGTACAGTCGTAAAATAAAAAAAAAATCACAGCTGCTTATAGTATAGATATAATTATGTAAATAAAATTCTCGCCGTGATACCGGATACGCCTATACATTCGCATATACATATATTTTTTCCAAAATTTTTGCCACCAAAAAATACAAAAAACACTAATTTTTTTTTTATTTTCGGAGGTTGTATTTAACTTTTTCTCTGAAAGTATTAATTCTAGGAACTTATCGTTTTTACTTGATTTCTCGAATCTGATACTTAATTAAAAAAATTTTTAATTTTTCTTATTTTTTTACATAAAAAATAAGATTGTGTAACCTTATTTCTCAGATATGACACATGGTAAAAATGTTCAACTCTTATTGAATATTTGTCATTACTTTAGGAATCGTAGTGGCCATAATTTGGCAGCGTTTTTTTCTTATTCTTTATTTATAGTTTTATTAGTTGCTTCACATTGTTTTTTTTTAAAACCTTGCGACTGTTATGATATCTTTACTTACTTTACCTACTTTTGAAAAAGTATAATATTTTATGGGATTGACACTATATTTTCCTTGCGAATTTTCTGTTATATTTTTTAAGGATACTTTTTCAAATTAGGCTAAAGAATTTATTAATATCTAGAATTAGCCTGGGAAAAAAAATTTTACTCGTCTTTTTTCATTAAATAGTTTCTAAGATATCCCCTTATTAAAGATAAAGATTAAAATTGACTTTTTTTCAAAAACCCTAAAAATGGGACTCTGACTTTAAATTAACATATCTGCGAAACAAATAACTATAAAAAAACGAGTAAAAATTTTTTGGAAACTTAGTGCTTGTAGAAAATTTTCAAGGCCTACATAACCCATTTCTATCAAAAATTAGAATTTTGGCAGCAGTTTAAAAATTGGTCATTTTGGGGTAAGAATAGGCGTTCGGTTTATTGACTATCGCCGTGAGAGAATTAATTAAAAAAAATTGCGGTGTACGAGAATTGAAAGTTGTCACTTATACGAAAAAAATTAGACCAATCGGACGTATTTTGGTTAACTGTCGAGGTTGCAGCTTTGAATTAAAGATTACGAAAAAACCCTATCTTATAACATTGTCGTATTTTGTAGTTATTCAGTATTTTGCTATTTCATTTATTGCTATAGCGTTATGGAAACATCAAAAACTTTTCAAAAAAGGGGGTCTTTAGTAAAATTTCTCGAGGAATCCGAAAATTTGGTCAAAATTTTCATTAGGTGACAAGGAAATCCGGAAAATTGAAAATGAAAAATTTCGTGAAAATGGGAAATATTGAAATGGATTTTTAAGTACTTAAAAGGCAAATACTCTGAAAAATTTTTTTTTAAGTAATAAGTACATACAAAAACAAAAATTTTAAGACCGGTTTGGAAAAAAAAAAGTTACGACTATATGAAAAATCTGCATTTGAAAAAAAATGAGTTTTCTTAGTTTTTCCAATTTTCCGGTTTTCCTTGAGGTTTTTTTGAAAAACTGGTGGCAGATTCGGATTCAGCGGAAAATTTTAAATAAGACATAATCAGGAAAACCATTTTTCAGCTTTATTCAGAGCGTAGAAAAAATGAAATCGAAAATTGTCATTTTTTCAAATTATTTTTTTTAAAAACCATATAAGACCGAAAAATAGCCGCCATTTTGTACCCTTTGAACCTAAAACCTTAAAATTTGGTATGATATCATATGAACGTATACCAAACCCAACCCAATTAGTTTTTTTCAAATCCCCGACTTTTACCTTTCCATTAGTAAAGTTTCACTAAGAATTACTCATTATATATTAAGGACATTTCTGTATATTTAATTTTTAGTAATATGATTTTAGAGGATTCTAGGTTGCGGTTTTTTTGGAGTTTTTTACTTTATGGATATTTATTGTTCTGTTTTTAGGATAATTTTATAGAAATTTTGCATAAATTAAAGATTGAAACTATTTGAGTTTTAATTAAATGATTAAAACAGATGATGAAGAGAAAAATAGTTTTTGGGTTTTAATTGTTTTTTTTGAAATTCTTGTGTAATTATCATATATTGTTGATAGAAGATACGTAAAGCTTTTATCACAGAATATATAACTATTTATCACAGTAACTATTGTTATCACAGAATATCTAACTGGGTCTTAAGTATTTTTTTTTTTTTTTCATTATATCAATGCACTTGTTTACATATTTACTTATGTTTTACATACCTATTTGCGTATTTATAGATTTATCTACATTTTTCTACGAATCTTCTTAGCGTGTATGCCTTGGCAGAGTGTGTACAATAAATCAAGGTATTTGAATGAATCCCAAATGTTAACTTCTTTGACTAGTAACTTCCAGGTGCACTCTGATCAGTTTTTACTGAAATTAAAGTCTTGTCGTATTCTTTCGCAACTGACTTATCTTGATTTTCAATTTTGTAGATTTTTGTATTTATGTCTAGAACTATGCTTTTGTATTGTTTATTTGCAAAAATTTCTAAGTTTTATGAGGGAGAATGGAAAATATGGATTTAAAAAAAATTATATACTTATTTATCATCGATACTTTTAAAAGTAAAATTTATGTTTCTGAAATTGTAGTGTTATATTTTTGACAGAACTTCACCAAATTATTACCATTTTAAATTTTTATTATTATTTTTTTTTTTTAATTTTGTAGATTAAATTACTAAAGTGTTTACTCGTAGATATTATTAATGAGTTGTTCGTTTGTTAAATAATTAATTTCATTTTATTTGAATTTGTTTCTTTAGAATGTGGATTATTCATTGCATTAATAAAATAAAAGTATAAATTACTTATATAATAAAAATACCTTATATATGCTTAAACAATTTTTAAAACTAATGTATGTCAAAATTATTGTTTGAAATAATAATTTTTTTGTAAATAGTTTAAAAAAAGAAAAAAAAAAATTTTAATTTATATTTCCATTTACGTATTTTCTGTATTTTTTTTAATCAAAGTATTATTTAATAATGTAAAAAAAAAATTAGTATTTCAATCAATATTAAGTATAATTGTCTTGAATAAAGTTGTTTGAATATTGATAACCTTTGAATGGAATTGATAATGATTCTACATAAAAAGAAAATAAGAATTAAAGGATTATTATACGTAATTTTTTATTTTTTTGTTTTTTTGTTTGATTTGTAACTATTGCCACCTTAAACATAAAAAATATTTGTTAATATTTTATAATTCATAAAATTTTTGCTGAATATGCTTTATTTTACAAATAAAAATTTTTTGATGGAATGAACGAAATAATTTCCTGACTATGTAAAAATATAAATTAGTAGATTATTATTATTAAAAAAAAATTAAATAATATTTTGAATGCTTTGATTTGAATAATGCTTGTCGTTTATTTTTTTTTATTAATAAAAATTTTATGTACACGAAAAAATTTATATGCATTTTCGTAACAAAAAAAAATTATTTTATATATTTATATATTTTATACAAAAACTATATCGTGAAGAGTTTAGCTTTATTAAACCGAATGTTATGATTGACAGAAAATTTTCTGGCCACTGTCACTAATCATAACAAAAAAAATTCAATAATCGCAAATTATGTTATCAGTTACTTTCACTAACAATCAAACAAAATTTCTCTTACTTATAAATAATTTTTCGGGGTAGAGAAATGTTTGCATCTACTTTTATAAATAAATATTAAAATTAAAGGAAAGGAAAAGGATGGAAAAATTACGGTTAACTTTATTAAAAACTTTATTGAAACTTAAAACTAAAAAAAAACCTGACTTGAGAGTGTTTTTCGTCTGAGCAACTGCCCTTACGTATGATTCAATTGTGCCTGCCTTGAAAAGGGCCTGGACTTATGTTCGTTCTGTGGTGACGCTGCTCAGAAATTAAAACTATCACTTTCACACACACATACACACATATATATATAAAGGATACCTGGAGTAGCGAATCAAAAACACTGACTGGACTGCGTCCAGTCACGGTCTAATAAAGACCCACTTGTTGCACACCTCGGTGCCACTAACTGGACCTAATCCAGTTACGGTCTAACACAGACCCACACGTCAATACTTGGCCAAGCACGTCAATTCCCAGATTTTCACGACCAGATTTATCCTCTTTCCAGCAGGCACACATACACAAATTCTATCAATGACCTCCTGCAGTGTCTACGGCAGGAACGAAAATTCTCGACCTTTGGTTAGCAGAAAAAAAAATAAAGCGTCTCACCACTAACAACTCTCAGCAGAGAATGCACTCCGCCGGCAACGAAAAAATCGCGTATGGGTATCATACCTCTCTGTCTCTTTCCACGCGCGCGCTGATTGGCCGAAATAAAGTTACTATTCTAGGGACTTTATTTTATATTTAAAATTTTTAGCTAGATAGAACGCGAATTTGTTGTTAATAAAAATCGACACGAATATCAAAATAAAACGCAAAGTTTAAGAAATTATACTATGATCAATTGTAATTATTACAATTCATGTTATTTTTATTATTATGATTTGGTATATTTCTTATGGCATTACCGGTCGGTGACGCCATCTTCATGATCCAACGAGAAGTCGTCTTTCGCGCCCACCTGTCGTGAAATCGAAATACGTCTCCTAGAGGATCATGGAAATATCAAACGAAAATCAGCAAGATTAATTAACAACTTTTTCTTAATTAGTTTCAACTATTTCTTCTGCAATCGGCCAAACTGCAGCTCCAATTGTCTTAGCTAATATTGAAATTTCAATACTTGCATTTTTTACGTGCACATTTCCCTGTGTATTTGAGAATGGGAAAAAGGCAATTTTTTTAAGCTTCTTATTTTATAGTAATTCATTTCACAATAATTCATTTTATTGTAGTTCATTTCATAGTAATTCATTTCATAATAATTCATATCATAATATATCTGATATACCGGAGAAGTATAGTAGTTTGGACTTATAATTATTTGAATTAACATTCACTTGAAGTTAGATAATGAAGACTAACAAACTTCAGAAATTTTTCCATTTAACTACTTAATATATATTATATGTAAAATTCATGCCAGTATTAAGTTTGTGCGTCTTTAATGTAATAAATCATCAACAATTATTTTATTTATCATAGTAAAGATTATCTGTATTTAGACGTCTATATAGGCGTAATAGCCAAAAAAAAAAAAAAATCTTGTAAATATTCTTATGTGATCACTCTAAGGCCTGTAGTGAATGTTATAATTACTCTACAATTCACGATATTATTTAGAACATTAAAAAAAAAATTTATTTAGTACTGTAATTAACTTATGGATTTTTCTTTAATAAAAGACTTTAAATGCATATAAAAATTAACGTAAATTTCATGATTTGTTTTTCTTCGATGATAAAAGTATGTGCTTTAGTAATATTTTTAAAAAAATAATTTATTTGAATAATTATTCAAATTTTATTTATCGCTCGATATTAAGGAGTGAAGTTTAAATTAATAATTTAGAACGTGACTTTTACGAGCATAAGTATAATAGTATATAAGCATGCTCGTAAAAGTCACGTTCTAAATTATTAATTTTTAAAAAAATAAGTTCTTATGGTTTTTTATTTTATAAGCTAATATTAATAAAATTAAAAGATAAATAAAGAAATTATTTTTATTTTAAATTTGAAGATAAACAAATTATAATTGGAAATTATTTCGTTTGATTGTTTTCTCAGTGATTTTCATATAAAATGAAAGTCTTGTAAAAGTAACAAAAAAATTAAAAATGCTTTTAAATCAAAATTTGAATTTGTATAATATTGATTTTGTAATACTGCAAAATAAAGCATGTTATTAAAAACGTGTAAGTATTAATATTATTTAATATTACGTTATAAGAAATAATATAACAGAAATGCAAAATGAACAAAAGTAATGAATTATACGCATTGACTTGATATTTAAATTTATATTAGCTTATTATTTATTTAATGATTAGTTAAATCACCCATGTTTATCTTATATTGAACAGAATTAAGAATAAAAAATTCAAATAAATTCCCTTATGTAAATAAAATTAAAATCTATGTAACATTTAAAAATTATATATGTTATTCAAAAGTGCCATTTTTTTAAAAGTTTTCTGTTATTTTGTAAATTAAAAATTCACGCTGTGGCGGAAAAAATAAAAAAAAAGTCAAAAAAGTGCCCTGTTTTTTTTTTTTTTTTTTTGAATCGGTCCTAAAAATTTTCTGGGGCAGTTATAAAAAAAACGATACGTCAATCCCTGGTAAATATGTTCTTTAAGCAACTGTGAAAAGGGCAAATTAATCGGTTGAGTAGTTTTTCCGTTATCGTGCACGGCGATTTGAAAAAACACGTTTCGAGAAAAACGCGTTTAAAGTTTGAAAAGAAGTTTTTCCATATATAAAATTAAATTTTTTTTTATTTTTATTATTTTTCTGTTGGTATTAGTTATTAGGAAGAGAATAAAATAAGAAAATTGACAATCGGTTCAGTAGTTGTGGAGTTATCTCATTCAAAAGTTTAAAAAATGAGCAAAAATTTTAAACGTCGAAAAAAACAAAAATATGAGTTGAAAATTACTTAAATACTTAACTTACCAATCTTCTGCAATTCTGGGACCATACAGCAATCCTTCAACTTCCTCAAATTCCATCTCTTGAGCAGCATTTTCTTCTCTTAATTCAATTTTCCGGTTTTTAGCTAACTCCGTACTTAAAATGCTGTCTGATGCTTTATTTTGAATATTTTTAACACTAATACACAGTATATGTGTTTCTTTATATATATAATATCAATATAATATGATAATATAACAAAAAGAATTAAATTTTAGACCTATTAACGGTATTAAAGCAGCAGCTGCGTTCAAATTTTAAAATATATATATCTTACGGCGCGTGCTATTATGCCTCATAGAATTAAAAATAAAGCGAATTTCAAAACAAAAAATTTTTTCGATATTCTTGAAACATATATGAATACATTCAAAGAAAAAAAAAATTTTCGATTTCGGAAAAAAAATTACCCACTGATCCCCCTTAAACAAAGTTTAACCCAAGAAATAATAGATTTAATTTTTGAATTAGCTAAGTGACGTCAGAAAATCAAAGTTATATGGAGCGTTTTTAGCAATATGGCGTCGCTACCCCCCACTACCAGTTTTTAACGTTTTAAAATCGCTATATCTTCATTAATAAACATTTTTATTAAAAATATTAAAATACGTATCGAATATTTTTTTAAATATTTTTAGAATATCCAAAAACCTGAATACCGTTAGAAAGCCCAATTATTACAAATCCCTAAACCCAGATTATTTTAAGTCCCTAAACTTGAATTATTTTAAGTGCTATTTGATCCCCTTACCGTTAAATTGAACACTCTTGTTTCGCCCCCATTTCTTGATTTTCGAATTCCCAGAGTACCTCTCTTTCAACATGTTACATGGTATTAAAAATTTAAAAAGTGTTTTTGTTATAAAAAGAAATTCTAATAATTATATAATAATCATAGCCAAAGTATAACTCTTCTAAGTAAATTGAAAGTCCTCATTATCCACTTGATTGCCAAGACAGTCCCAGCAACGGAGACTTCTTGATTTAAACATTCGAAGATACCTAAGTATCACCACATCAATTACTTGAATGAATTAACATGTTGGCTGCGGCAGGTCACGTGACTCCATTTAAAATACATGGGACCATGGGCGTATTTCGCCCATGCCTTAGCCAAAGTGTTAAATTATATAATTATATAAAAAAAATAAATAATTTATGAAATAACTTTTGAAAAATGCAGAGACATAAAAAAAAATATATCTGTAAAAAGAAATTAAATTATTCTAGTTCTCCACTTTTTTAATTTTGTATTCTGGGTGGCAATTGTTAAACAGCAATTATAATAAGATTTTCCCATATTATTTATATTCAGTTTTAATATATTTTTGTTAATCAAGTTAGATATATATATTTTTTTTTAAAGAAAGTAGTACAAGAATTTTTTTAATTCTGCTGGTATATAACTCATCCAGAAAAATGTATCATGTATTCTGAGATGAAGAATGGAATATATAATAATAATAACTGTAACTTTTTTCAGACTTAAAACAAGAGTTGCAAGTTTATAAAAGGCATCAAACAGATAATGACAAGCCGATACGCAGAATGAATAATTATATTGACAGTAATAAATTACAATTTGAACTAAAATTACGGACACATGCTAATGATTTAACTAATATTTCAGGAACGCAATTGAATAGTACGTATTATCACTAGTTAGTTATGATAAATAATGAATAATCTGAGTGAAGACATAAAATTAACCAACCTGGATATTTATTGAATTTGTTATTAATATATTAGCTATTTATTTTAGAAGTTGTATATTTACTATTTTATTAGAAACTAAATTTGTTTTAATATTACATAATTATATCATATGTACAAAAATATCCCCTCCCCTACCTCCTTAAACCTTTTTGCATTACTCAAAGTTTCAGGGGATCGAAAATTTTTTGGAAATAATTCAAAATACTTCCCAAGAATGTAAAATTTAGGACACCAATCATGGGTTTGTCAAAATTTTAATTTTTTGATTATCTCTATACACTTAAGCTAGCGTATTTGATAGAGAATCTATCTAATTGCAATCCAAGTATGCATGGCCTTTAAAATTGTTTTATTGCGTTTTAAAGAAAAGGAAGGATGAGGGAATGCAAAAATTTATAGAAAAAGTTCAGACTATTAACACCTAATTTTTTTTACAAGTGCATTTTGACTCCACAACCAAACTACACTTTACCACATTGAGTCGTTAAAAACGTGCTTTTACATAAATCAAAAAAACGTTTTTGAGAAATAGTTCAACAAACAAAGCATTAAAAAACCTTAAGGATCCTTTTTCGATAAGTTTTTTTTGGAATCGATTCTTTTTTTGATAAATCACTTCATGTATGTCTCAAGAGCATGTAAAAAATTTTTTTTTTAAATTCGCCTTCTAAGTATATTTTTTAGTCCCTTTTACGCGCGCCATCAATTCTGACGGTACTGCTTTAAAATTCTCTTCTTCTTTCTTCTTGATGAAGTTTTTATTTTTTTTTAATGATATTTATAATTTTGAAGATATAACTTCACTTTGCTTACTAAATATTTTTTAGATTTTTCAACTTACATAATTTTAACTTTTAAAATATATTTTTGCAACTAATAAATTGTTGTCTTGTACAACTTATTATTTATTTATTTATTAATTTTTTAATTTAAGTAAAAATAATTTAAGTAAGTCACGTGTATTATTTCACCACGCATACATCACACGCATACACATACTTATTCGAGTGTGTCTTATTTTTTTGTTTTAGATATTTTTTGGCTCCCTCCATTTTTTTCGAATATTTTGGTAATAAAAAAACCCCAGCTCCAAGGATTTTGATTTTCGATTTTTTTTAAACCATGTCGCCGAGCACTTGAAGTTTTTGAAGTTTTCCATTTAAATAACATAGGAATTTTGAGTTTTTAGCTATACAAATTTTTACAGAATCCAAAAAGCTTTAAAATATACTTTTATATATTGTAAAGACATGCAAACAGCCATGCGTTCATTCCAAAGGGAATTCTTGGGCTAGGAACACAGATTTACAAGTTGGCTTCATCAGTAATTTTCGATATAACATTCAAAAATTAAACAAAACACTTCTAATTGTTCTACTTTTTTTGTTTTAAGAGTCACCTTTCAAACAATGTAAACTGTGTACTACTATCACTGATTCTCTCAGCGCTATAGTCAATTAACTTAAGGGCTCAGCGGCACGGGTTAAAAAAATCGAAAATTAAAATCCGTGGAGCTAGGAGTTTTTTATTACCAAAATATTAAAAAAAAAATGGGGTGACCCAAAAAATATCAACAACAAAAAAATAAGACACGCTCTAATACTTATATGTAATTATAATATTAATATTATATTGTATTATTCAACAATATATTCCGTCCTAAGACAAATAATAAGCCGATAAAGTGACGATACCGTTTTAGACACTTTACATATTGGATTAAATATATCATAAAAATAACACAAGTACTAGTCATTTTGTAGCGAGGGAAAAGAATTATTTTATGAGGATTAGAAAAATACAAAAATACTAGTCGTTTTACATTTTGGAAAATTTATCATTTTATGCTTCATTTAATCTAATACATCATACATCTTTTTACTGCTAATTATAAATTTTGCTTTAATAATTTTTTTTATGTAAATAAAAAATAGCTTGGCCGTATAAGATAGGCGGATTTGCACTCACCCTGTACAGCTGATTTTGATTAAGCATGTGTTTAGATGTCGAAAAAGAAATTTTTTTCGCGTTGGTTTTAGACCTCTAGCCTCTTTTTGTTGTACGCTACCTCAAAAAACGTCTAAAAATCGATTTTTAACATGGAACATGTTTATAGGGAGGGGGTACTTCAAAACTTGAAAATTAAGGGGGGGGGGGTCAAATTTGTGCCATTTAAGGGGGGGGGGGTCAAATTTGTCCCATTTAAGGGGGGGGTCAAATTTGTCCCATTTAGTTTAATATTAATAAACAATTTATTTTAATATTAATAAACTATAATAATATATTTTAATCAGCTTATTTTGCTAACCGGCAGGATTCCTTATTTTACTCTATACTCTAAATATTACATTTATATTACACACTTTTTAAAAATAATTTTTAAAAAATTACATCTTTTTTTAATTTAATTTAAATAATTTAATAAATTAATTTTTAATACTCCATTCACTATTTGTCAATACTTCAAACAATTAAAATGATGATTGTGGTTACACTACTTTACATAAATAAGGGATATAATGATACACTATACTTATAATATAAATTAACTCATACATAAGAAATAAACCAAAACTTTACTCTAGTAAACATGTTCCATGCATTTAGGTTGTGTTCACACAAACCGGTTATAAGTTTTTTCACACACTTTCATAATAACACAAGTCATCACCATGTTAACTTTTTTGGACCTACATGGGCTTGTTTGACGGGGAATCTAAAATACTTTTTGGAAATATTATTTTCATGCCCTCCATGGTCTTCTTCCATCCACCAGACGCTTAAAACTAGATTTTCAAAGTCAAAAAACAAAAAAACACGATTTTTTTCGATGTATAATTTTTGTTAAAGATTACAGTACTGGTCACAATTTTCAGTATATGTGATGGAAATTGCTGAAAAATTGAATAAACCATTTTTTCTTTCATCTTTATAATAACATAACTCTTCAACATTCCAATCTTTTTTGACCTACCTGGCCTTGATCAATGAGAAATCCGACGTATTTTTCAAATAAATTTTTTTCGTGCTCTCCTCGGACCCTCCCCTTCCACCAGACGCTTAAAAATAGATTTTTAAAATGGCAAAATATTAAAAAATACGTTGTTTTTCAAGCATGTTCAGAGGTTCGGAAATAATTTTTTTTCTTATGTATAATGTTTGTTGAGCATGGACATACTGGTCATAATTTTTCATTATGGGTGGTAAAATATTTCAAAAAATCGAAAAAACCATTTTTTCTTATTTTTTTCTTTCATATTTTTAGTAATACATAACTCTTCTAACATTTTAAACTTTTTCGACGTACCTGCACGGAAAAACATCCGCGTATGCATCACGAGTACCCGCTTGTGTGTAACGAGCAAAATCGCTTTGGTGCGCGGCACCTTGCAGTTACAACCATAGCATTTCTGCGGATGTAAGATCATGAGGAGATCTCCAATGAAGTGAATTCTTCACAAAAATTTAAAAGAAAATATCCTGATGAAGATGAGAATACTCCATGGTACGTTATTTTTTATATCTTATATATATATCGTGTCTTATACGCAATTTCAAAATACTAATAATCATACGTACACATGGGTTTCTGACTACAGTCGGGCACTTTCCGAGGACTTCCGATGATAAACCGCTCTCGTGTCATTACAAGTATATTTTTTAAAAAACATTTTTTTTTTATAAAATTCAAAAATTAAAAAAATTAAAAAAAAAAATATTTTCTAATGCTATTTGGATTAGGGCACATTTACATGATCTTCTTATGCTTTTTACTTCTTATGCTTCTTAGCGCAAAAATTCTTATTATTAATTTAATTCTCTTATTTTCTTAATTTACATACCGAAAAATATTTATTTTTTTTTAATATTTAGTTACTTAATTATCAAATAAACCATGTAAATAAATTTTTATATAACTTTAAGGAGGTTTATCCGTTAAAAAAAATAATGAGAGAATGTAATAAAACGTGATTAGTATTAAAATTTAAACATTTTTTTAGCTAAAATTGACTTTTTTTTACCTATGTCACCGACTTTATTAATTTTTTATGAATAAAATTAAATTGGTATTTTAACATTGCGCTTATGGAAAAATTGGTTAGAAACAAACGTAACATAACCAAAATGCTCATTTTTTTAGTTACGTTTTTTAAAAATGTTTTAAAAATGTATACTATTAGATTTTTTTTTTAACATACTTGGATTATTAATGGTTTTTTGTAATTTCTTTTCAATTAATAGCTTTCAAAATAAACTTAAAAACAAAAATTATATTAATAAATAATCGCACTTATTATTACTAAAATTCAATCAGTAAACTTTTATTTTTTATTTTAAGTTATCCTTCAAATTTTAATTCATTAAAAATATTTCTGTTTCTATGATTCATAATGCATTAGCGGCAACTCCAGTTTTAAGTACACATTCTATATCAATAAATTCAATTTCCCAGCAGCCGCTTAGCAATTACAATGTTCACTCTTCTCAAAGTTCTGATACGCCTATAACCCAAACACCTAAGCAAATGCCTAAATCTGCAGCAGAAGGACTCAGAACCTTTAGAAATAGAAAAAAAAAATTTGAATCTTAATGCTTTTGCAGCTTCACAAGATTCAGATTCCCAATCAAAAACACTAATTGACGTTTCTTTCAGTAATTATATCATTTTACAATTATTCACTAATATATATTAACGTATTCTTTTCATGCTTAATTTCACTTTATAGGGTTCAATTTATAATGACAACTTTTCTCATACTTATGATAATGGAACTGTAATGTCAATATCACAAAATTCAATGATTGACGCATCATCAGTTCATTCACAACTTCCTTTTTCTAATCTTTATGTAGAGGAGTTTAACAATGAAACTCAGTCCTCTCAACAATCCAGGTGGACAATGCAGCTGGACGGTGTAAATGAATTACCCCTAACTTGTCCTCATACAGACCAAGAGGACCAAGAGACAAATTGTACCCAGCAAAACCATCTACAAGAGGCTGATTACGACTTACCATACTCTGCCTTTAGATTATATGTACGGGCGCATACAGAATTCATTAAAAAGTTCAGAAATAATCCTTTTCGTCACACCTGTGCAGTTTGCGAGAGACTATGGTTTCAAAACGATTTGAAAGTTCCTAAACCTGCAAATGCTGAAATTTTGAGACAAATAGTGGTAACTTATTTTACTTCAGTTTCATTTATCCAAATATTTACATTTTTTTTTCTTTTAGCCAAACTTCAAATGCACACAAGATTTGCGGATTTGTTCGACATGCCTAAACCCAATTAATAAAAACAAAATTTCAACAATGGCTACGTACAACGGCTTCAAATATCCAGAAAGACCACCGCATTTACCGGAGCTTGATCTTGTTATTCCATTCATGGTTATAAGGCGCTTGCGTCATATTCATGGACAATACGGTATTTATGGACAAGTTATAAATGTTCCAATTGAAGTTGATACTTTTGTCAACAAGTTACCCAGAAGTATTGACGATGACTAATCTATCAATGTACACATCAAAAGAAAACTCATACATAAAACAAGCTACTTGCATGGACTTGTTAAGAAATCCATTTTAATACCATGGTTACAATACTTGATTCAGACTCCCTTGTATGTTTTTTATAATATAAATGTCCATGAGTCTTTTTTTAGTAATACAAACATCAATTACAATGACGCTCAAATTCCTGCCCAAAACATTGTTCGCCTTGAACCCAATGCAGACCAAGAGCATATTTACCGCATACCCTCTGATAACGTTTCTACATCTCCAGGCATGGTTCACCATAGTCACCCATTACGAAATTCATTTATTTCATTAAATCAAGATTCTAGAATTTTGCGTGCAACAGTTAATCAAGGAGATGCAAGATTCATTTATCCTGGACAGCAGTGTTGTGCAATGGTACTGGCAAATATTGTACGAGCCTCTATATTACCTCCAACGTTATGGTCACATGAAACTTTTGATGAAAACATGTTTCAAGCAGACAGTATATACCAAGAGATCCGAGAAATAACTAACGTTGACCCTGAAGCGTATCCAATTCAATCTGACGGGTATTTGGTTGTTCGTAATTTTGATGTTATAAAAAATTTTTTTGTCATGTATAATCAGTCATTCAAAGTTGAATATAGTCATGATCCAAATCTTTATGGGCATCTCGAGGATAACGTTACTCAAGGCGTCGACCTCCAAACTGCCATTGAGTTTTTGTTTGCTGAACATTCAGCTGGTATTTTAATATGTTTGAACAAATCTTTTGGTCTCCTTTCTGTTAATAATAAATATTATTTCACTGATTCACATTCTTGTGGACCAAAAAGAGCTCCTGCAAAATCAGGTACTGGGAAAGCATGCATTATCGAGTGCGATACTTTACAGAAACTTATTCAAGTAAAAGATTTGTAAAAGATCGACGAAATCTGGAAATGAGCAATATACAATCGATTATGTTGAATTTTATGTAATAAATTCTACTGAAACTCAAGATAATTTCGATGATGGCCTTCAATTACCTAATACTTTGACATCACCTGCAATTGCACCTACTCACGAAAACCTAGCGGTAAATTCTAATTATTCTCAAGTATTTTCTACTAAATAGCCAAATATTGTTGATCCAGTGGGTCTTATTTGTACTAATGAATCGACAGTTTATCGACCTCGTACTCAACATTCTTTAGCACAAAAAAATACTGATGCTATACACAACACTGCTACTAACAATAATAACAACACTGACGATATTTGTAATAGTACTCTTACCCCTGAAAATCTTCATGTTAATAATGATGCTAATATCGATGATTACCAAATCGAAGACAGTCTTATGAATGAATTTTTAAACGATGATTTTAATATCAATAATGTACATGCTACGAACGCTAAAAACAATGCTGAAAACATACTTCCAGAAAATGGTAATAATCAAATTAATAATGACGACATTTCTGAGGACATACCTATCGAAGACAGTCTTATAGCTCAACAACAAACGGTGCTTTGGAATGAAGACAAAATTTTATGCGTCGCACCAGGCAAACACAATGCTCCTATCAGTTTGCTATTTGATAATCACGCAGAAGAGCTCTCACATTCAGACATATATTTTGGCCAATTTAGAACTTTCCGCGATGGGATTAATCCTTCTGCTTTCCAAATTGCATCTAGTGAACTCAGACTGGCGGATAGGAGGGGCGTTACTCCACGTAATTTATTATATGTTGCTATGAAAATTATACGTGATAATCTTTCCATTGCTTTTAAGCATATTGGTAAAGACACTCGAATTACCAAAGAAAATATTAAGTCTAAGGAATACGTTAATAAGTGCCTGGAGAGTAATCTTGCTTTTTTAAAATGCCTACCAAACTCTGCTTGCTATTGGCAAGGCAGAAAAAAATCTCTCTTTGCTATGCTACGTCAACTTGGCAGACCAACTATGTTTCTTACAATGAGTGCTAATGAAGTTGGTTGGCTTGAATTGTTAAAATTATTGTATGAATTAAAAAATAAGGGTGTCAAACTTATTGATGAACAAGCTTGGGCCTTAAATTATATAGAAAAAAGTTCTCTCATTAATGAAGATCCTGTTACCTGTGCTATTTATTTCAATAAATTAGTCAATGTAGTTTTATCTATATTACAATCTCCACGTTTAAGCCCATTTGGAAAATATAAGGTTTTGCATTATTTTAAACGGATCAAATTTCAACATAGAGGAAGTCCCCACGCTCATATTCTGTTATGGTTGGATAAAGCCCCCCTAGATGTATTTGGCACAGATAAGGCAGCTGCCATATCATTAATTAAGCATTTGATTTCTGTATCTGAATCTCAAGCATCCGGTAAAATTAATCTTCAAACACATAAGCACACTTTCACTTGCTATAAAAATAAACAAATACAAAAATGCAGGTTCGAAGCTCCATTTATGCCTAGCCGAAGTACAGTCATTTTAATACCGATGCAGAAAGAAGATCCTCTTTTTAAAGAATGTTCTCAGAGGTACAAAAACCTCAGAGATAATTTAGAAGCTGAAGACTATATTGATTTTGAAGATTTCTATGAAAAAAACGGTATTACTTCATACGTTGATTACGAAATTATATTAAGAGCTGGAATTACTAGGCCTAGAGTTTTTGTTCAAAGGTTACCGTCTGAGAAATGGCATAATCCATTTAATCCGTTCATTTTTAATGTCTTGCAGTCCAACATGGATATACAATTTATTACGGATCCTTACTCGTGTGCTCAAGACATAATGGACGAAAACCCGACATTTGACGTTGCGGAAATTTCTAGAAAAATGAGTGTGGATCTTCTAAACACTATCGAAATGACAAGTCAAGAAGCCGCTTGGTCTCTTTTAAGAGAGCCCATGTCCAAATCTTCAGTTGTGATTTTTTATATTCCGACGTCATGGCCTCAAGAGAGAGAAAGAATTAGAGAATCAAACAAAGAACTTGAAGCTCTTGACGATGATTCATTAGAAATATGGAAAGAGAACCGGTTTAACAAATATGAGAAAAGGCCCGAAGAACTCAACAATGTTACTTTAGCACAATTTGTCTCTAAATACACTAAATATGAAAAAAAACCAGGATACTATTTGCGAAAAGTTCCTCGAGTTATACGTTACAGAAATTATGAAGCCTGTAAGGAGTTAAGTGAATATAAACGTAAAATGGTTACTCTTCACATTCCATTTAAAAATGAACAAAATGATATTTTAGCTGATATGAAGTTTCTTCAAATTTACACTAATAATGAAAATATAATTATGGACAGAAGGAAAGAATTCGAATCAGACTTAGATATACAAAAGACTCTTGAAATTTGTGCTAACTTGTGTCGAGAATATGAACTTTTAAATGCTGATGATAGACAAGTTGATCATCCTCATGACGAGCCAGACCCTTACGCTATTATGATGAATGATCCTAATTCACACATTAATTTCGATATACAAAATTTGCGTTGTCTTGGAGCCATTGTCAAGCGCCGAGAAAATCTCTTGCCAAATGATGAATACTATGATTTAATGAGAAAGGCAAATGCAAGGCAAAAAGAGTTATGCATGCACATTATCAATAATTTGCAATCTGAAACTCCTACTCCACTACAAATTGTCCTTGCGGGTTCAGCTGGCTGTGGTAAAACGTTTGTTCTGAGATTAATAATGCAAATCTACAATCGATTTTTCTATACCGATGGTGTCTGTAATGCTTTTCTTCCCACTGCATCCACAGGCAAAGCAGCTGTATCCTTAGGCGGCACTACTATATATAACGCATTAGCTATACACATTTCATCAAGGGATCTTCTAAAAGGGGAAAAGCTTTATGCTTATAGAACTCTTTTCCAGAACGTTAAAGTATTAATCGTTGATGAAGTTAGCATGATTGGTGCCGAAATTTTAGGCATGATTGACAAGCGTTTGAAACAGATAACAAATAAAAAAAGCATACTTTTTGGTGGTATTGATGCTATATTCTGTGGTAACTTAAGACAATTACCAGCAGTAAAGCAAACTCCAATTTACACAACTACATAAGCTAAAAGTTACCGAAACCGGTGGTTTACCTTATCATCTCCCCTTAGTACTTGGTCACCCTTATATCATTACAACCAACATTGATGTGTCCGATGGATTAGCTAATGGAACTGTTGGCATGTTACGTTATATTGAAATTGACGCTACTGGCAGAGCAATGAGACTTTGGTTTAAGTTTCCAAATAAAGTTGGTACAAAAATTCGAAATAAGTTTATTCAGCGTAATCCGGAGCATGCAATGGATAGAGATGCCACTTCTACCATACGTAGAAATGCTACAATACAATTAAATCGAGATAAAACTATTCACGCTATAAGAAATCATTTTCCATTACAACCAGCTAGTGCTTTGACTGTGCATAAATCACAGGGAGGTTCATATGATAAAATTGTATATTCTTACAATAAAACACACGAATTAACATTGGTTTATGTAGCTTTGTCTAGAGTTACATCTGAGCAAGGACTACTTATAGTCAGTGAGAATACAAATCCAAAAATAATGTTTCATGGAAGGACAATTACCAAAACTCCTGTTACTGCTGAATACGAAAGGCTACAGGGAAATCGTTTAGAAACACATCAGTCAATCTTTTGCTCTAATATTCAACTTGCTGTTTTATCAATTTTAACTTTTAATATTCAGTGTTATTAAACTGCCACGCAATCGATTTAAATGATGATATTGCGAAAAATTGTATGATTCTTCACCTTTCCGAGACTAGGCTTTAAAATGACATTAACATTGATATCCAAAATTTTACTTGTATCGTACAATATCAAAGACCTTCTAAAACATCAGGAGGAGCTGCAATTTATCAAAATAATAAGTATATGAATTTCATTATTACTCCACACATTCAAATTGCAACTACTAATATGCAATACGTTAATGCAAGCCAAAGCCCTGTCGGTGATTTGTGTGCTGCTGAATGTCTTATGCCAAATGGTAAAAAAATTTTGCTTATCTCCCTCTATATTTCCCCGAATCAAGCAATTAAAGAAATCATAAAGTTCATTCATAAAATTTTATTACCATATACGCTTGGAGGTTCTCAACTGCTAAACACGTATGATGACGAGCCATACCATCAATATCCAATATTTTTAAGCGGAGATTTTAATGTTAATTTTGCTAAGCCTGAATCAAAGGAATTAGTAGATTTTCTCTTTAATACATTTCAACTGAGAATGTCTAATTCAAAAACTACAGCTACAACTAAGCAAAATACAACGATTGATGCAGTTTTCACTAGAAATATTGAAAATTTAACGTCTAATGTTTACTTTGCATTTTTTAGCTATCACAAACCTATTGTGTCTACTATAAGAGAAATTCAAAACTAATACTGTTCATTAAAATTGTCGATATAACAAATAAATTTTATTTTTGCTACAACTAATTATTTTTTTATTTATTAATCTTTTTTTATACATTTTAAGCCTCCTTTTCTTCAAGAACTACAAGTAAACTTATTTTCAGTTTTTATCAACAAATAATATTATAAATGCGACTTTTTTTTCAAAGTACATGAAATACACGTACTCTAAGATATAAAAGGGAACCTTCCAGCGTGCTTCCAGAGAAGCACCCAGGCCTTGCCTGCTTTTTTTTTTCACGCCCTCCTCGTACCTCCCCTCCCACTAGACGCTTGAAACTGTTTTAAAAAATTTTAAAATCCGATATTTTCCTAGAGTTTTGAAAGACACGGTAAAAGTTTTTTTTTCTTCATATTACAGAAGAAAATTAACTACCATTCATAAAATTAAATACAAATGTTTATAAATATATGTATATTTAAATATCAGTATTATCGCGATTTATTTATTTATATATTTATTTCGTGATCATCTTCAAAAATACCCTGCCAACTAGCTGGCACTGAGGTTCCTCAAACAATGGTCTTAAAACATCAATATGCAATAAATATTATTGATTACAACCATGCAATTATACATACATTTTTCTTTTTTACTAGGTAAATTAGACCATTAAGTTCATTTTGTTATTAAAGTAAAAATTCTAGCGTACATGGATTGATCGCGCCGGCGTTAATGGATTTTAAATCATTTTTGCATAATTAAAAAGAGATAAATATAAAAAAAGCTAATTTTATTATTTTTTTGTAAAATTTTATTAGAATATATAATTATCCCTTAATAAAATTTGCTCGTAAAGGCTGTTATTATTTCAAAAATTTTTATCCCTTAATAATTAAAATATTGAGTAACATGATTTTTTTGTTTTGTCAAAGAAATGGTTGGCAACGATGCGAAAATTACAAATATTCGCGATTTTCTACTAGAAAACGAAACATAGTGCTCAATTATTATAAAAAGATAGGAGTTTTTACCAGAATTTATAATAATTTCTTATAATTTATTTTCTCAGTGTACTTCTTGCATTTGACCAATCTTCCACAACAATGATAATAATAATAATAATAATAATATTTTGTAATAAAAAAAATAACCACATTTATTGCTTCAAGATTTTAACATTATTTATATTAACATTTTTTTTTTTTTTTTTTTTTTTTTTTTTTTTGTGGGAAATATGTGAATCTTACATCAGCCATGGAGTGTTTGCGGGCCTTAAAGACCCGCAAATTTCCATGACCGCCCAGTTGTACAAAGTGCACAACTGGGAGACCACCGACGAACGCGGTCGCCGGCTACGCCCCAGATTCTTACTGGATAAACACACTTTAAACCCCCTGCGCTTGTTTGTCCCAAACCGGAACTCAGGTATAACTTCAGTTTGGGACGCGCAGCCTAGGCAACTGGCCGCTGCCTTCCCCCTGCCTAGTGACAGGAGAGCAATCTACGATAGAAAGCCCTCCTCCTTTTTCTTCAACAAGGTGGCCCTTACGTACTCTGCTACTTTGTTCCAGTTTTCGAAACTCCGTAGCATTTCCGGGACCACCGTCTCCGGCCTCCAAATCGGGAAGGGCGGGCGCCCCTCCGAGTAGCGAACACATTCGAAGAATGTGTGCTCTACTGTATCCTTCTCGCCTGGGCAGTGCAAGCACTCCTCTGTTGCCACCTTATGCCAATGCCTCAACATGACACGGAAATACCCGTGTCCGGTTAAGAACTGGGTAAGGTGGAAATCCACCTCCCCATGCTGTCGTCCCATCCATGCCTGCAGGTTTGAGATCAGTCTGCGCGTCCATAGAGCATTCTTTTCTTGGTTCTTTTTCCATCGTTTATTCCATGCTTTCATAGAGTTGAAGCGGGCCCGAGTGGAAGCCACTTCGCGCTCATCTACGCTCTCGTAGATGAATTTCCGCTCCAACGCTAGCAGGTCGATGGGTATCACCGAAGCAACAACCTGGATCGCCTCGAGCGATACCGTATGGTACGCGCAGGCGATCCTCACTGCCGCTTGCCTCTGTACAGACGATATCTTATGTCTATACTTGGCAATTTCTGTGGTCTTCGCCCAGACTTCTGATCCGTAAAGCAGGACAGAGTTGACGACTGACATCAGGAGCCTTCGCTTCCCTGGTTTGGGTCCCCCAATGTTGGCCATGAGCCTTGACAGGGAGGATGCGACCGACGCTGCCTTTTCACACGACCTCTGAAATTGCTCCCAGAAGGTCAGCTTGTTATCAAGCTGAACTCCCAGGTATTTCACCGATGTTCTGGTTCGGATCGTGTGAGGGTTTCCGCCGTCGTCGATAATTACATCGAAGTCGGTGGGAACCCTTCGACGGGTCAGCAGTACAATCTCCGTTTTTGGGATCGCAAGCTGGAGCCCGTGATCGCCCATCCAGAGGTTGATCCGTCTCATGACTAGATTCAACCTCTCCTGGGTCACTTCCATGTCCCTGCCAGTTATGGTCAGGGCCACGTCGTCGGCGTACCCGATCAGGGAAACTCCTTCCGGGAGGTGGACGCGCAACAAGCCATCGTAAAAGGCATTCCACAGGTCCGGTCCAAGAACCGAGCCCTGCGCGATGCCTGCACTCAAAACCCTTTCACGCCTTCCATCGAGCGTGTCGTAGAGCAGTCTCCGGTCCCGCAGGTAATCCTTTAGTACGTTACCCAGATACCTGGGTATCCGGAAATCGTACTCGAGGGACCAGATCATGTCATCCCACCTGGCCGAGTTGAAAGCGTTTTTGACGTCCAGCGTTACCAGAAGGACGTCCTTGCGAATTGCAGGCCGCTTTTCCCTCTCAGCCTCTACGGTATCCACGAAACGCCGGATGGCGTCTATCGTGGAATGCCCTTCACGAAAGCCATGCTGCTCCTCGGAGAGACCACCGCCCTCCTCGATTGCCCTTCTGAGCCTTGCCCGGAGCCAGCTCTCCATCACCTTACCAATGGTATTTAACATACACAAAGGTCTGTAAGATGATGGAGAGTCCGGGGCTCCTCCCTTGCCCTTGTTCAAGAGCACGAGACGTGCCACCTTCCACTGCTTTGGGAACACTCCAGCCACCAAACACGCATTGTACATGTTTAACAGGATACCAGGGATTACTTTAACCGCTCTTTTGAGCACTTCCGCTGGTATCCCGTCCGGCCCCGGCGCCTTACCATTTTTCATGGCCTTTATGGCCTTGACCATCTCGCCTTCGCTGAACAGCGGCACTTCCTCCCTGGGTATCACCTCAACCGGGTTTTCCCGGATGGGCCTTTCAGGGAAGAGAGCACCGACGATCCGTTCAGTCGACGCCGCGTCCATCATGTTGTCGGACCCCCGGTTTAACTTGCCCATTACGACTTTGTAACCTAGGCCCCAGGGGTCCTTGTTTACATCATCGCGTAATGAACACAGACATCGGGCCTTGCTTTGACGGATGGCCTTGGCCAGCCGGTGTTTGGCGTCCTTGTGTTCCTGAGAAAGCACGGCAGCCTCAGGTCTGTCCCGCGCTCTTTGCGCCTTTCGTCTTGTCCTGTGGCATTCCTTCCGGAGCTCAGCTATTTCGGGAGTCCACCAGTACACTAGCTTTCTCCCTTTCCAGGGCCTGCGGCGAGGCATCGAGGCATCACAAGCCCCGCATAATAGAGACGTTACTTTTTTAACTAAGATTTCAGCCTCATGGGGACTTGTGGCCCCTCCATGCCAAGCAGGGATGGACGGTGACTCGATTCGAAGATACTCCTCGAATCTATCTTCGTCCATTTTTGGAACGTTCCAACCGAGGGGGCGCCTCCTGTACGGAGGTCGTTGTGAGTTTCCTTCCAATACCCGGAAGGCGATGTAATGATGATCACTACCATTGTATTGATCATCCATCACCCTCCAGTCACCTATTCTCCCGGACGCAGCTTCTGTAGCGAAGGTTATGTCCGGGATAGAGACACCCCAACCCGGCCTCTCGTAGGTAGGCCTGTTGCCTCTGTTCTGGACCACTAGTTTGCACCTAGTGGCCATTTCAAGCACCATTCGTCCCCTGGGATTAGTCGTTGGCATCCCCCATTCCAGAGCCCTGGCGTTGAAGTCTCCACCAAGGATGACGCGACCAGTCACCGTTCGGACCGTATTCTCGATGCTGGCCAGCTTTGTAGCCAGCTCTGCCGAGTTGTCGTTTGGGGAGAGATAGCAACTTATATAAGTTGTCTCCCCGCACTTGGCCCAGACGTGGCAATTCCCTTTCCCTTGTTGGGTAAGGGACGTTTGGGCTCTGCCTCGAAGCCATATGGCGCAGCAGCCAGTGTCATCGGAAAGCCAGTACTTGTGGTTCATGTTGTAATATTGCTCGCTTAGTAAGAGGATATTTGCATCCTCTTCGCGAGCAATTTGATCCAACAATGCACCAGCTTCCCGTGCGTGTCGCATGTTCCCTTGGAGAATCTTGATCATTTCCGATGACACCTGCTTCTCGCCACAGCCAGAGCCTCCCGGTAGCTGGGGCAGTTTCCCTCACCAGGATAGTGCTCCGTCGAGCACTTATCCTTTCTGGACGTGCAAAGGAAGCACTTGGGCTTCTCTTTGTCACATTCCGTCCTTTTGTGGCCATTTTCGCCGCATTTAAGGCACGCCTTACTTCTGTCTGGGCCTTTACAGACATATTGACTATGCCCATAGCCCAGACATTTGAAGCAGCGTCGAGCATCCGCACGGAGGCGCACTCTGCTTGATGCCTAGCCAATCTGGATTTTGCCCTTCTTGGCCAGGCGCAAAGCGTCGGCCTCAAGCAGGTCTACCACAGCCATCTGGCTTGCTGTACCTTTGGTTTTAAAAATGGTGACCTGGAATAGGTCGCCATTTTCAAGACCTACAGCCTTGGCGACAGCTGCCTGAATCTCTTGCTCATTAGTGACCCCATCAAAATCTCGAATTTCGAGTTTTAGAGTAGATATCATGTCACGAACATTTGACTCAGGGCCCGTGACTGCCTTAACTGCCTCTTCAAGCTTTTGCCTGTCCTCAATGGCCTCCAGTTCTATAAGGACGCTGCCGTTCTGCGTTTTCCTTATCCGGTGGACCCTTGTGCCGGACTCTTCGAGGTTCACGCTCCTCTTTAATTCAAGGAGCGTTTCCTCGTAGCTTTTTCCCGCCGCCGGAGTAATCTGGAAGGCTTCCTTCCTTCTCCTAAACCTGCGTTTCCGCCTCGGTTTTTGAGGTTCCTCCACTTTGAGCTTTTCGCTCTGCTGCTTCGCTTTCGGCTTTTTCCTCTTTGCCTTCTTCTTGGCTTCTTCCCGTTTCTCTTGGGGTTTTCCCTGTTCCTGCTGCTGCTGCTGCTGCTGTACCACCTGCTGGTCAGACTTTTCAGTCTGAACAACTTGGCCGGTTTGCGGCCCCCTTGTTTGCTGTGATTTGGCAGCCGCTAACCTTTCTTTCTTCTGCCTTTTCTTTTCCGCCTTATTCTTGCGCCTTTTGCTCCCGTCGTTGGGATTGTCCGACTTCTCCCCGTCCGGCAGCTGAGGCTTTGGCTGCTGCATGTCCTTGCGCTGTTGGCTCTGCGCTCTCACTTGTTGCAGCAGCTGCTGCCTCTTCTCCTTTTCCTGACGTTGTTTTTCCTGCCTTTGACGCAGCCTACTTTCTGCCTCTTTAGATTTCTCTATTGAGAGCACTAGTATCTTTTCAGGCTTCGTCGACTTCCCGTTCTGACCTCGATCATGGGGAGTTTTTTTGGTAGCATGCCTCAATTCTGGAGAGCTATCCGAAAAAGAAGACGATCGGACTCTCTTTGCCGAATTTCTGTCGGCTATCTTTTTGATAGCAGACTCCATCACTTTGGTTTCTCCTTCCAGTCTCTCCCTTATCAGCTCAAGCTGTACAAGGACGTTACCAAATAGAGTGACGCCATTTTTTAGTGGCATGCCGCAGTTCTTTTGTTTCGTTGTTTGCTGCGACATGCTCTCATATGCATCCTTCATTTCAGCGTGGTGTTTTTCCATTGCCTGGACGGCTTCCTTCATCACAGCTATGTGGTGAAGAAAGGCGGCTGGCTTTTCCAGCGCTGCTTCGAAACCTTCATGAAGGCTGCCATCGCTGCCTGCTATGCATTTAAATTGGTCAGCATAGCTCTCTCGTTTTGCATCTGCCATCCCCTGAGTAGATTCTACCTGCATTAGTTCTACTTGTTCTCCTTGGCCAGCTGCGTTTGAACTTGTCAGGGCTAGGGAGCCCTGTTCGTTATTGTTCTTTGGCGGTTCCTGCACGCTTTGAACCTTATTATCTTTGTTTTGCTCCATCATTATGTTTTGAGTTTCCCTCCTTCTAACCTTTGCTGTCATGTGTGGTTCAATGCGGTACATGATGCAGCCAATCAGCACGGTGATCTCGCAGTGGTCGGCCCCCCGAACTGGGTGTCCCCTAGCGTAGTGGCCTTGTGAAAAGCCTCCCGCTCACTGCAGCAGGGCCCTATCCGGGCGCTACCCGGCACTACTACAGAAAACAAGATTATGCGCCGGCTGATAGAGCAGCCAGACCCGTTAGCTAGACGGCTCCGGGCTCCTGTACTAACCGGCGGCCTGGAGGTGCAGTTCCCAGTTTTTGATCTGTACCCTCTACGGAGGTTGGTTGGTTTATTTCCCAACCACCCCATATTATTTCTATTAATCACAAAATAATAAATTATTTAATTCTATAAATTGTTTGATTCTTTAAAAAATGCCAATATAACTTTTAAATCTTAATTTTAAAATGCAAACATAACCATTTAATATTTTTAGGCTGTTTATTATTGTTTATAATTTCATTAAGCTGCATACATAAATAAACATAGCAACGAACAAAATAATCCGAGGAAGTCAAAAAGAGGCAAGATTTCCATCACTCTTTCTTGTGTGTTATAATTTATATCAAAATAAAAAAAAAAATGTGATCGGATACAAAAAATTACTATAAACTAAATTTATAAAATTTGTACTCTCATTAAAATAAATTAGATATGTCCAATACGAAAAATAAATTTGATGTTTTATGTATTTTTTTGTAACGAAGATTTTGAAGAAAAAAATTTTCAAAATAGTATATTTTTACCCATGGCCACAAAAGTAAAGAATGGCCCAAATCGCACGTAAATTACTGTCCGAGGCGAAGCCGAGGATGGTAAACTGCGATTTGGGGCATCCTTTTTTTGTGCCCAAGGACAAAACATAATTTTTCTTGCTCAGTGTCGAGAAAATGCATTTGTTCGAATAGCGCAGCGGCCAGAAAACACGCACTTTCTGGACACTAATAAGAAAAATTAATTATCAGATTCAAGATATCGAGTAAAAACCATACTTTCCAGTATAAGTACTTTCATGGAAATGAATGAGGTATTACATCCAAATTAAAAAAAAAAAAAGTATTTTGAGATTTTTTTAATAAAAAAATTTTTGGAAAAAAAAGTTAGGTATTCGTTCGATAATTTTTTTGGAATATCACTGGTTACAATATTTTAAAATATTAGTACTTTCATAGAATTAAAAGAGGTATGACACCAAAAAAATATTGCAATTTTTTTTATTTTTCTTTTTTTTTAATTTAGAGAATAAAAATTTTGAAGAAATTAAGTATCAATTCCAAAAAATTACTGTAAACGAGGTTCTTAAAACTAGTACTTCCATGGAAATAAATTAGGTACTACGTCCAAAAAGAAAAAAAAGTTTCGTATTTTTTGTATTTTTTTGTGAAAAAAATTAAGTATCAGATTGGAGATATCAAGTAAAAACCATACTTTCAAGTATAAGTAGTTTCATGGAAATAAATGAGGTATTACATCCAAATCAAAAAAAAAAAAGTACCTCGAGCTTTTTTGATGAAAAAATTTTTGAAAAAAAAATTAGGTCTTAATTCCATAATATTTGTGAAATATCACCGATTACATACGTAGGTACACACACACACACACACACACACACACACACACACACGCACACATACAGACTTTTTTTAAAAACAGGTTTTTTAGCTTCCTGGGGTCCCAAAACGTGCTTATATGCCAAAAAATAGAAAATTAAATTTTGACCTAACACAATGGTTCCTCTTTGAGGAACCAAAAATAGTTATCTTCACGGTATCGAAAAACATTTTCATAATCATCAGTGTATTGGCTATCGTTTAGTTTTTCATCATTGCTTTCATCTTCACTTTTTCTGCATATAAAATGTCTTCAATAATTTTTTTGTCAATTATATTATTTACAATTTCAGCAGTTTGATTAATTTTTGATTCAAATCGAGCATAAATAAGAAAAAAATATATTGTTAAATGACCACAAGCATTAGCACAATTGCAGGATTAATCTTTTATTCCTCCGAGTTCTTTTTTATAGGGTATGTTTTCTACTTGACAATTAACATGTTTTCTTTACCGCTTATATGACGAGGCTGTGCACCATACCTAAGAATGGAACGGCATTGATAATTATGAAATCCACATTTAATGATATCATCATCATTAACGATTTTTGCCAAATAATGAACAGCTCGTGTCATTTGGTAAGATCCAGTAAAAAATAATATTAGATTATCAACAGTAAGGATAGGAAAATCTTCGATTTCTCTTGAATCTATTGATTTAAATATTTTTTTTTCTATTCCAGCTATTTGCTACAATGTCTAGTTTACTTTTCATATTTAATCTTCATAAATTCTATTATTTCATAAGCAATATTTTTATTCGAGTGTAAACTCGAAATTTTCTGACGCCTTATTTTCATTTAATGACCGAAATTACCTACTTGAAAATGACAAAATTAAAAAAAGGATAAAACTAATTGTCTTAATGGAGGAAAATGGGGCGGAAAATGGAGGTTTTTTTTACCCTATTTTCATTTTAACAACTTTTTTTAATTTCGACGATTCTCGTAATATACTGATGAAAAGATTTCACTAACTTTCCACAGGAAAATTTTGCTTTTATCGTACTTTCCCCTTACATTATACGACTTAAATATTAGCAACTATTCTATAATAAATTCTATAAATAATAATCCTAATTATTTTAAGTCCGTTCTCATCCCCCCCCCCCAAAAAACATGTCTTAGTGCCAACTTGAATCTCTGTGTAATGATTCCCCTGCACGCATGGCATATGTTACATGTGTTAAATTTGCCCTTTGTCATTAATTGTTTAATTAATAAATAATTTTTAATTAAAAAAGAAATAAAAATTAAACAATTAATCGAGAAGGGGTTAGCAAGTTTTCTAGGCTTGCCCCGTCCTTCAGACAAATTTAACGTAATTCTAAAAAAAGTTAAAAAGTTAAAAAATTAAGTTATTGTATTTAAATTTGCAAAAAAAAAAATAAAAGATACAAAAATATCTCTGCGTGGTTTGGATCACAATAGTCGAGGACTGTAGCCTTGTTAGCACTCTTTTCGGTGAGTTGGAAATATTAAAATAAAAAAAAATAAATATTTTGACTTACCTTTTTTTTAATAATCAAATTTTTTAGTATTTCGAGGAAAACTTTATTTTTCAAATGAATAAAAAGCAAATTTAACTTCAAAAATTTTTAATTTTTAATAACAAAAAAAACTGATTACAATGAATAAATGTAAGAAAATAAAAAATATATGTATAAAATTCGAGAAATATGAAATTGTTTATAGCAAGGGCCGTGTGGGTCCCAGTTGAGCCTAATAGCTTTACTGACTGTTTGAGACTGACTGTTTTCGACTGTTGATTATTTGAGACTTAGTGAGTGTTCGAGACTGACTCCAAATGTAGTTTTTGGGAACGTGGTCCCTTTGATTTCCCTTTCTATGAGCATTTTTGAAGAAATAGACGAGTTATCAAAAGAATCCCAATGACTTCGTTTTATCAAAAAAAAATTATTTACCGTTAGATAATTACAAAACTTTTTTCTTAAGGTGACTAATAGCAATTAAAAATTTTATAATTTTATCTTATATAATAACAATTTTAAAAGTATAGACCCAAAGTTTTTTTTATAACTATCTTGTTTTTCAACTTTCAACATTCCAATCTTTGTATTTTGATAGACAATAGATCGGAATGTCTAATGTCTACAAGATAAAAATAAAAATTAAGGTCATCTAAAAAATTTGATTTCTAAAAGTATTCTTAAAAATAAAAAAAAATTATTTAATATTAATTAATTAAATTATAATGCAAATTATTAAAAATATTAAATAAAGACACCATGAAGAAAAACTATTTTATTTTTCAGGTACTCCATTTTTCAGCAGAAAAAAGCAATTTAATATAAGCTTTGTAATTAATATGTTGAAAAGTTCCATTTTTTTTTTAAATATTGAAATGTATACATATAGTTATTCAATAACAAAAATTTTAAGAAATCAAACGATAATGTAATATTTGCAAATTAAAATATAATTAATGAAGAAAAATATTTTTAGATGAACTATTATTTTAAAACGTTTTTATATAATTTTTTTTTTAATTCATATATGAGTCATTCTGGATACCGTGTCATGGCCTTGCCAGGTCAGGTCTCCCGATCGGGCTGATTTTTTCACCACTTTTTTATGTATACAAAATATGTTTCCTGTGAAATTTTCAGCCCTCTAGGCGCTCAGGAACCCGAGTTATACCCAAAAGAAGCTTTTTAGATTTCTTCGGTTTTTTCAAAAAAAAAAAAGTTTTTTTTTTTTTTTTAATTTTTAAAATCGACTAGATGACTAAAAAAAATAGTACCCAGACATAAAAAAATGTAAAAATTCCCGCTGAATCCGAATTTGAGGTCAGTTTTTTGAAATTTTGCCCCTAGGCGGCTCAAACTGTTTTTTTCGGCTTAGAGCGGGAGATTTTGAACTGCCCAAATTCAACAACTTTTATCAGGCTCAAACCTGGATAGAATTGGTCTAAATACTATATACTTTGATGTGGTAAATGTCGCTGGGTGGTTATATGCCCTTTAAAAAGTGTCAGAAGCATAATAATGGCTTTTTTAAATCAAATTTTAACATTAAAATCACATTTTTTAAGCGCCTTATAGTATTTTTTAATTATATTTGTACTCAAATGACTTTTTTATGCTTTCTATACATAAACTTGATATTTTTCAATGATTTTCAGTCCATTAATTCACGCGTCTCCAATAAAATGCGTATCTATGCGTATTTCATTGAAAATTAAAATTTGAAAAAATTGACACTTAAACAGTTAAACCTCACAAAGTAACCAAAAAACTTCTGGTTAGTCTCATTTTTTTGGTGTAAGTATCTCCTTTCAAACGCCGTAAGCCGCAATTTTTTATCACTATTTTTCTTATCAATGTAGCCAATTAACCAAATGGCCATTTTTGGCTAAAAATGACCAATTTTTAAATTGCTGCCAAATTCGTAATTTTTGACAAAAAAGGGTTTTATATGTCTCAAAAATTTTCTTTAAGCTTCCGGTTTCCAAAAATTCTTTACTTGTCTCATTTTCTTGAGTCGTTTTTAAGATATGGTTCTTCAAAGTTAACATTAAAAATGATCTTTTTTAAAAAATCATAACATTGAGACCCCGACTTCAAATTATCATATCTGATTAACAAATGACTAAAAAAGGTAGAGTAAAGAATTTTTGGAAATTTGTGGGAATATTTTGAGACAAATAAAACCCTTTTTTGTCAAAAATTACGAATTTGGCAGCAATTTAAAAATTGGTCATTTTTAACCAAAAATGGAAATTTGATTAATTGGCTACATTGATAAGAAAATTAGTGATAAAAAATTGCGGCTTACAGCGTTTGAAAGGGAATACTTACACCAAAAAAATGAGACCAACCAGAAGTGTTTTGGTTAACTTGTGAGGTTTAAGCGTTTCATTGAAAATTGACAAAAAACCCTATCTTATATTTTACGCATAGGTACGCATTTTATTGGAGACGCGTGAATTAATGGACTGAAAATCATTGAAAAATATAAAGTTTATGTATAGAAAGCATAAAAAAGTCATTTGAGTACAAATATAATTAAAAAATACTATAAGGCGCTTAAAAAATGTGATTTTAATGTTAAAATTTGATTTAAAAAAGCCATTATTATGCTTCTGACACTTTTTAAAGGGCATATAACCACCCAGTGACATTTACCACATCAAAGTATATAGTATTTAGACCACTTCTATCCAGATTTGAGCCTGATAAAAGTTGTTGAATTGGGCAGTTCAAAATCTCCCGCTCTAAGCCGAAAAAAGCAGTTTGAGCCGCCCAGGGGCAAAATTTCAAAAAACTGACCTCAAATTCGGATTCAGCGGAAATTTTTACATTTTTTTATGTCTGGGTACTATTTTTTTTAGTCATCTAGTCGATTTTAAAAATTAAAAAAAAAAAAAAATTTTTTTTTTTTTTGAAAAAACCGAAGAAATCTAAAAAGCTTCTTTTGGGTATAACTCGGGTTCCTGAGCGCCTAGAGGGCTGAAAATTTCACAGGAAACATATTTTGTATACATAAAAAAGTGGTGAAAAAATCAGCCCGATCGGGAGACCTGACCTGGCAAGGCCATGACACGGTATCCAGAATGACTCATATTTAATTTAATTTCACGTTACAGTTTTTCATTATAAAATTTTAATATTTACGTTACCTTTTCCTGTAGGACTTGCTTATTTAACCTTGCATAATTCTTTACACAAATAATATCTTCAATATTTACAAACATTTTTAAAAGTATCTCAAATTCTAATTTTCTATTTTCGGATATAAAATAAAAATCTTTTTTTTGCATCTTTTTAATGGACTTTTTGTATTATATGCAAGCTTTAACTAAAGAATCTAAACACTGACGTTTAGAAGGTCTCACTTTCTTTATATAGGTATCTGATCCTGAATCATTAGACATATTTGACTCATTAAAAATAAGCATAATATAATCCATAATAAGAATTTAACATTAAACGCAATATATCTACATTTAGCATAAAAATCAAAATAAAATATATTCAGAGACTTACCTTAAATCAAATTCAATATGATTTACTTTTAAATACATAAATGGGTCGATATTCCTCAAGTGTATGTAAACCTAATTCTTGGGTCTTCAAATCAGTCTCAAAATATTTTTTTCTGAAAGTACTATCGAAAATAAGTTACCTCCACAATGTGTAGCCTCCTAGGTCTTCTCCTTGATTTTTTACAGCCAAATTACTTTTTTTTGTGCTTGTTATTTTTTTAAATTTTAAGAGCCCAAAATTACTAAAAATTGTCTCAGACTCTTATTTTATTGCAAAAAAAGTTTTCCTCTTTGGCCCGGATAGGAAATTTCCCTGGCTATCCGATTCCGTAGTTAAAAATTCTTTGCGAGCTGCGCAATACGTTACAACTTCTAGCATTCATAACTCCCCAGCAGACAAACCAATTTTACTTTTGAAATACCTATAATTTTTGGCTGAGAAAACGAAATTTGAATGACTTTCCAGATTAATGTCAATTAATTTAGCACAATTAAAAAAAAAAAAAAAAAAAAAAAAATAGTGTTAAATCCAGCTAAATGGTGTCGTTTTGCCTAATGACCTTCACCGATTGACCCCCCAATTTGGCAGATGTTTATATATATATGAAACATGATTCCTCCCAATTATTTAGGTGCAAAAGTACCCCCATGGGATCCATTTGAATTTGTTTGGAAGTTTTTAAATTTACTCATAATTTTTTTAGCAATTAATTTATAAAACTGAAAAGATGCACAAGAAAATATTTTCAATAGATACCCCCTATGGAAAATTTCCCAGTGAATTAGATTTTTTGATTGGCAACAGCCAATCGACCACAGATGCGGTAATTTGAATTTCTAAAAAATCAAAATCAGAGGCCGAAATCTTCATTTTCTGGCGTCTTGATGAAATTAAGGTATTTTTTTATTTTTCCAAAATGGCGCCGAGTACATGTGCTCAAAGTTAGGCCTCATTTTTCATGCCGTACACGATTGCAGCCTCCAACTTGTTTTGAAACATACCAAACAAAATTTTTTATGTTTGTGAAACATTTTTCTTCTAGATTGATGGATTCAAATTTCGAAAAATGGAAAATTGTAAAAATTATTTGATTTTTTTCAAAAATTACAATTTTTTTCACATGTTTTTTTGAAGAAAAAAAAATTGGGATTTTTTTTGGAAAAATCATTCCCTCAATCTAGAAGATAATTATATTTTAAAAATGTAGCCAAAAAATTAGGAAGATATCTTAATTATTTTTTGAGCTATCGTGTACGCCAATTAGAAAAACGTTGTTTTGAGAAAAACATGTTTAATGTTTCGGTGAAACGTATAACTCCTATAGCGGTGTCTCACTTAATCTTCTATAACTTCCTTATTATTCAAGATATCATTATAAAATTTTTTCCCCATATTCTTAAGATGTTTTCGAACCCAAAAAAACAAAAAACCAAAAATCGATTTTGAAAAAGTTCCAATTGAATCTACCACCTTAACAGTGTGTGTAAACACAACCTAAATGCATGGAACATGTTTATTTCCAGCTGATGACACCTCAAAAAGGACGTGTTCATCGCAACAGTAACAATGTACATTGTTATAGCTAAAGAGTCATTCTAATTGGTTCTTACAATAATTTATACAATACATACACAAATGTAAATTTTAAATACAATAACAAAAACATTAAGTCAACCCAAATAGTTAGGTTATTTTAATTTATGTGACATATAATTTATATTAAATTATGATAAAAAATTAATTAGAAGCCTATGTATGGCTGATAGCCTTGAAATATTTAGAGCTCTCAAAGATAGCACGTGGCACGCTTATCTTCAATTATGTCAAAGGGTTAATTAAAACATAACTTACAAACCAGTGCATAAAATAATTATAGAAAAACACATAATTATTCTTACTGCGTGACATTGATTATATAATGATATTAAGTATATAAAAAGGTTACAAGAAAATTGTGATCACTTTATAATTTATAAATATAACTATTAACTAAAGATTTTTACAGTGCTTTGTAACTAATATTTTGTATTACATAAAAATAATGCTATAGTCCAATCAATGACTCTTAAATTTCACGTATCTTTTATCCTATTAATACTTTTTTATCAACTAAGAAACTAATTAGACTATGCACATTTTTTAAAGAATAGAAGATCATTTTGGAGCTTGAATATGCGTATATAAAACAGGTGCTCACTTTATCTGTCGCTACTTTTCTAAATATTGAAATCACATTAATTTCTTAATACTGAATTTATTGAAAATATAAATTTCACTTATTATTTTTTACTAGTAATATAAATAAAACGAATGTTCTAAACTTAAAAATAATAAAAAATACTATTTTTTCGGAGCTAACAAAAAAATTGCTCTAAAGAACTCTCTCTATCTATATAACCTATCTTAGAATTTAAATTGTTTGTTATAAATATTATTGTTTTTTATAATGTTTACAGTAAACCTCAAAATTGTGTAAATTATTTTTTAACATGTTTTTAAAATATAAAAATATTAAGATGCCACCACCCACTCATGTAATTATTTAATTTTAATTTAATAAATATTTAATACTTTGTAAATAAACTCCATTTATAATATACTTCCTAGCAGACTATACCTATAAACACACTAACACATTATACAATATACAGACACGCTAATCGACACTGCGGGACCGAAAGCAATAGTAAGTGCAAAACGTACCGGCTGGTGTTTTTATATTCACAGTTGATAATATTTTAATTTTCATAATTAAATTATTTTTTATTCAAAAGTTATTTATAATTAAAGTAGAGTCATTACAGAAAATTTTAAGAATAAAATCAGTGTTCGTTATGTAATAGTCATTTAAATTTCGAGCTCCAAAATTTTGTGTTTTCAATTAATGACCGGCCATTACTAAATTATTTTCAAACCAATTTTCAAATTATCTTTTTTTAACTCACATAAATCTAATACCGGATGAAGTATTAATACCGTGATTATTAGTCAAAAACCAGGCATTCGTGCATTATACACAGTATTGTGTAGAAGGTCCAAAAGGTCCTGGTGGACATTTCTCCACTCCATATATGTAAGGTATATTTCACATTTTTTTCTTTTTCTTTATTATTTTTTTAATATTAATGTTATTCATGAAATCCCCTTACGTGAAGTCGTCATTCCACGTTTAAGGGAGTATTGTTTAAATATTTAAGTTCCTTATGTAAGATTCCATACCACATACCACATGAGAGTCGGGATGTCCAGGTGATAACGAACTACCATCGCGACCGGACCGCGTATTTAAATTTATTATTGTAAATATTTTTAATCATTTTTTCTTTAATGAAATATGGCCGCGTATATAAGAAAAAAGTGAGCTTTGATTAAAACCGCTGAAATGTATGCGCGATAATTATTTTTATTTTATAATTATTTTTCATTTTTGTAAAAGCGCGGGTAAACGGCAGATTCCTTCGATAAGAGTACGTATCGCGTATACGTTTCAACGGTTTTAATCAAAGCTCACTTTTTTATATACGTTGCCATATTTAATTAAAGAAAAAATAATTAAAAAATATTTATAATAACAAATTTAAATACGCGGTCCGGTGGTAGTTCTTCATCACCTGGACATCCCGACTCTCATGTGGTATGACATCCCACATAAGGAACTTAAATATTTAATAATTCTCCCTTAAACGTGGAAGGTCTACTTCACATAGGGGGATTTCACGAAGAATAATTATAATAATAAAAAATAATAAAAGAAATAATGAGAAATATACCTTACTTATATGGAGTCGAGAAATGTCCATCAGGACCTTTTGGACTTTCTATACAATACTGTGTATTTATACTTTTTCCGGTATTAGATTTATGTAAGTTAAAAAGAGATAGACAATAATTTGAAAATTGATTTGAAAATAATTTAGTAATGGCCGGTCAATAATTGAAAACACAAAATTTTGGAGTTTGAAATTTAAATGACTATTACATAACGAACTTTGATTTCATTCTTAAAATTTTCTGTAATGACTCTACTTTAATTATAAATAACTTTTGAATAACAAATAATTTAATTTTGAAAACTAATATGAAAATATTATCAACTGTTAATATAACAACACCTGCCGGTATGTTGTGCACTTACTACCCGCGGTGTCGCTCAACGTGTGTGTATATTGTATAATGTGTTAGTGTGTTTAAAGGTATAGTCTGCTGGGAAGTATATCTTAAACGGGGTTTATTTACATTCATTAATATTACATACATTAAGGGTCGTTTTACCTAAACTTTTTTTTGATAACCGAATTTTTTTTTTCTATTAATTACTTTATATATGTCTCGAGAGTATGTAAAAAAAATTTATTTTTAAATCCTCCCCTCTAAGTATATTTTTTTGCCTGTTTTGCCGGCGCCGTTAAACGTGTTTTTGATAAAATTTAACGGTATGGCTCTAATATTTTTTTACATATCTTATAACTACTGTTAAATAGTTAGAAATCATGTCGGAACTGGTCACTGATAGAAATTATGAGCAAATTTTGCTAATATTCGCGATGGTTTATGACTCCAAATTTAGCCGTGCCAAAATGGTAAAAAATAGCAAATAGGCCCAGCAGCAGGGATAAAATCAGCTACAAATTCAGTATGAAAACCAGAAGGATAGTTTTATGGCTCAAAAATCACTGATAACTTATAAGTCTACTTAAATATACAAAAAAAAAAAAGTTTTGTTAAATTTTTAAGAAAAAAAAATATTTACTCTTATTTAGAAAACTATTTTTTTACACCTTCTAATTAAGATTTCTCTAAAACTATTTGGCCGATTTTTATTTTTTTGGTCTAATTTTATTTGTTGTAAGTTTCTTTACGCAATAAAAAAAAATAATAATAATTTAATGATTAAAAGTACCGAAAAAATTATTCCAAAACTTCAAAGTCATTTTACTCGAAACAACGTCTGTAAAACCCTGTACTCGATTGCGCGATAACTTCTGCACCGATTTTCTTTAAATTTACTAAGCAACTTAATAAATGCACTAATTTCGGGATGTCGTCGAGTTTTTTTTTTTATGTTCTGAAAAAATTTTTACAGCTGCTTTTGCCCGAAAATTATAGGCTTTTTTTTCATTTTAACTTTGCGTAGCCGCCATTTTGTTCGTAATTAATTTTTTTGAAAAAACTCGACGACATCCCAAAATTACGGGTTTCCAGTCTTACCAATTTTTTTTTCGTACGTTTTAGATTATCCTAAGTCAAGATATCAAGTACACAGTTTTGAATTTTTTTTTTTCAGAGACGCAAGTTCACCTCTCTCACGCAAAACTGACGTCACAAAAAACAAAAAAAAATTTTTTTTTTAAATTTTTAATATATTTGCAAACTATAAAAAAAATTTGATTCAAATATCTCTATCCGTTATTTCACAATCCTACCTTAAAAATCAGCTAAAATATCGACATATTTAGGTAAAACGACCCTTAAATAAAAATAATAATTAACACTTTGAACACTTTTAAATCACAAAGCAAAACAAAAAACTTTTACTGATTGACACTTTTTATGTTATTTTTAAAGTCTCTAAAAAATGATATCCATGTCACTTCGGGGAAGATCTATTATGTCACCATCTTTTTGAGTAGTTTGAAACTTTTTACGGTGTATGATACTAGGTTTCATAGGTTAGTTTTCTTTCTTATAATAGACGTATTTTCATTTACACATTGGATTGATTTATCAACTGTTTGTGGTTTTGTAGAAAGATAAGAGAGAGGATGGAAATGGGCCAATGAAATCTATAGCTAAGGGTTCATTAGGTTTATTTACAATTATCGGTTTAGGAGGGGGTAACGTATTACCTTGATAGTATTTATTTCTTTGACAAGAATCACAAGTTTTTAATGATGAATTTTACGTCTCACTCTGTGTACACTTTTTGCTACGTATACGTCAATATATTTCATGAATTTCATTTACAAGCAAATTTATAATCAAATTAGATAAAAATTTTATCATTGCGATATAAAATATTATTTTTAATATAATACCCCTTTTTCATTATTTTATTAGAGTTTTTAATTGAAGATATTCTAGGATATAGATCTTGAAAAAACACTAAATCCTTTAGATAATTTACGATTTCGCTGCATGGTTCTTTAGCTAAAATCGAAGCAATTAATGTATCATAATTTACTTTTTTGTTTATTGTTTGATCACCATAAATGGTTCTACTGAAAAGATCAGCCATTATATTATTTTTTCCTTTTATGTACTCAATTTTAAGATCATAATGTTGAATTAACAATGCCTATCGTATTAACCCATTAGCGCCGGCGCGACCATGCCACTGACGCGCGGATTTTCGCTTAGAAAACGGGTAAAAAAATGATTTTTTTTCAACTTAAAGTCTTCCTTTACTAAAAAGGCCTTGCTTTACAAGACTATGGGGTCAGATTTTTAAAATCATTGACCGTTAATTGAATATGGCGGCCCAAAAAGACAAAAATTTGATTACTGATATACGGTTTTAAATTGAAATTTTTTTTTTTATCAAGTTTATATAGACTAATTAAATTATATTTTTGTATTATTTATGTTTTTTATTAGTAGAAGTTAAAGAAAGAAAACAATATGGCGAATTCAGCCAATGATTATAATTCTGATAAATCCTCCAGACAAATTGTGGAGGGTTGATGTTTAGTTACTGGCCGGCATAAGATTTGATCTATTATAGGTTTTTTTGATTGCTGTACACGAATTTTGGGGTGAAATAATAATTTATCCAAAAAAAAGTCCCCGATATTATTGATCAGCGACCCAAAAAGCCCATACGGACCTAGCACTCAAAGTGCGAATACATCAAATGTACCCGTTTTAGGGGTAGTTTTTGCAAATTTAAGGGAATTTCTCTAATGTCTCCCGGGAAATACCTCAAAATTCATGATCAGCGACCCTAAAAATCTATAACAGACCAAAGCTTATGCCAGCAAGTAACTTAACTAAACATCAACTCTCCGCAATTTGACTGGAGTACTTATCAGAATTCTCATCAGAAATATAATCATTTGCTAAATCCGCTACCTTGAATTTTTTTTTAATTTCTATTAAAAGAAAACATAAAAAATACAAAAATATAATTGATTTAGTTTTTCTAAAGTTGAAAAAAAATTACAAATTAAAACCGTATATCAGTAATCTAATTTTTGCCTCATTTGAGCTGCCATATTTAATTAACGGTCAATAATTTTAAAAATCTGACCCCAGATTCTTTTAAAGCAAGGTCTTTTTAGTAAAGGAAGACTTTAAGTTAAAAAAAAAAATCATTTTTTTACCCGTTTTCTAAGCAAAAATCAGCGCGTCAGTGGCATGGTCTCGCCGGCGTTAATGGGTTAAACGTAAACTTAAAAATTTGCATCTTTTCAAAAATTATAAGGCTCGATTATCAGTTTTAATGGTAACTTGTGATCCAAAAAGATAAGTCTTAAATTGAGACTCCAAACGATAGCAAGTAATTCTTTCTCGCTAGTAAAAAAATGGCGTTCTGGTCCTTTAAGGGTTCGGAATAGTACTGTTCAACACAGTCTTCACTGGAGAATAGGTCATGGCACTTATTACAATAATAGGAATGTTTCAAGAGTGCAATATGCGACTTAAATGTTGAGTATAGGCCAAGACCTAGGGCATCCAGAATCGACTGTATTGGTTTCACTACCTACTCACTTCGAAAGAAACATCAGGCCTCATTTATATAAATTATCTCGTAAAGATATGCTTGACATGCTAAGAAGGTTTGATAATGATGACCAAATAACAAAAGCCAAAAAAGCACAAAACGAACGTAACGGTAATAATAGAAATTTAAATACTCAAAATAATCAAAATCTAACACAAAATCAAAATTCTAATAATCAATCACAAAATAAACACGGAAATACTGGTGGTAAACCCCAGCAATCCCAACAGAAAAATACTCATACCGGGAGAGGTGCTTCCTCTCGGCAAAATAAATCAAACCAGCAAGTCGACGTGAACGCTATCGAACACATTGAAACGGTAGTTGAAGTTCATAATGAAGATTCCAATTCGGAAAACTAAAATCCGTTGTATTATAGGCCTCGGATTTAACATCTAATGCAACGATAAATACTATTCTCAGTGACCCACGATACTTTTATTATGGTGAAGAAGAGAATAAATTCATAAAACGTAAAAAAATTAAATGCCCCCAAATCATGATAAGTATGGAAAATCTAAATACTAAAGCTCTTGTGGACACTGGAAAAGTTATATCTTGTTAATCAGAAGATTTTTATCAAAAAAAGCATAAGTAAAATTAAAGATATTCCAAAATTTCCTCTCGTAGGAGTTCAAGCAGTAGGATTTAATGGAAATAAAACCAATAAATTACAAATTCAAGTATTAGTAAAATTGAAAATTGGCTCATGTTGCGAAGAACTCATTTTTTTAGTAGTACCTCATTTGATCCAACCTTGCATATTAGGTATAGATTCAAAATTTGGCATTGCTGTAAATACAGCAGAATCTACTTTGTATTGTACAAACTTTGAAAATGAAATCATTAAAACAGAATGTCTTGAAGTCTATGTTATAGATCGTGAAACTATCAACAGCATCACGGATGAGTTTATCGCTATCTTTGGGGAAGATACAATAATCGCTGATGTCTAGGTTGATTCATCAAGCCTTTTGTCAACAAGACATAGCTTACAAGATGAAGAACACAACCGGGCTCATTCCTAATGAACAGCAAAGAATGCAATCATTGATGGAGAGATATTGCGTTGTATTCTCCCAAAGAGTTGGAAAATTAAAAAATTTCTAATATAGCTTTTTAGTTTAAGATCCTAACCCGTACTTTTTTAAGACTTATCCTGTACCTGTTCGTTTCAGAGATACAGAAGATTTAGGAATTAATAAAATGCTTAAACACGGTATCATTGAACTATCAAGCAGTGAATTTATTAATCCTCAGTGTGTTGTGTTAAAACACAATAATGATGGAAGAGTGTGCCTTGATGCACGTCAACTCAATAATATATTACAAATGGATCATAAGGGCGCTGAAACCATCGATAAAATTTTAGCACGATGTGCTAACATTCAATTTATGAGCTTGTTCGATTTGAACATGTCTTTCTTGAAAATTGAACTTGCAGAAGACTCTAGACAATACACTGCTGTCTTATACGAGGGAAGATGCTATCATTTTAAGGTCGTACCATTTAGGACGAAAGTATCTGGTGCCGCTTTTTGTAGAGGAACCAGAATTGCTTTTCAAAATCTTTCTAATTTTTTATTAAGTTTTATCGATGATTTGTTATGCATATCAAAACCTTTTGATGAAAATATAAAGCATCTTGAGTTGTTATTTTAAGCTTGTAGAGATTATACTCTCACCGTCAATTTTGAAAAAATCAAATATTTGCAGACAGGAAATTACTGGGATTCATATTAACTGCAAAAGGACTAAAATCTGATCCTGATAAGATAAGTAAAATATGAGATTTTCCTGCTCCAAAAAATATTAAAGATTTAAGAGGATTTTTAATTAATTTTTATGCTCGATTTTCACACCAAGTAGCTAGTGAAATGGTGCCTTTATTGGAACTTCTTTGCAAAAATGTTAAGTGGAAGTGGGATGAAAGCCATCAAGAAACGTTCGAAAAAGTTAAAAAACTATTTATCGACACTGTGGTTTTTAAAACCTGTTTTAAACACTCTCTCCCAAACAAACCTTACCAATTAATGACCGACGCCAGTGATTACGCACTGGGGGCCATATTAATGCAAGAAGGCGATAATGGCGACCAAAAAATAGTATCATGTGTAACTCGAACCCTTAAAGGACCAGAACTCACTTGCTATCGTTTGGAGTCTGGAAAAATTTAAGACTTACCTTTTCGGATCACAAGTTACCATTAAAACTTATAATCGAGCCTTATAATTTTTGAAAAGATGCAAATTTTTAAGTTCACGTTTAACCCATTAACCAGTCAATCAGTAAAAGTTTTTTGTTTTGTTTTGTGATTGTGTTTTTTTTTAACATTTTGTGTTCAAAGTGTTAATTATTATTTTTATGTAATCTATGTAAATAAACCCCATTTAAAATATACTTCTCAGCAGACTATACCTTTAAACACACTAACACATTATACAATATACACACACGTTGAGCGACATCGCGGGACTGACAGCAATAGTAAGTGCACAACGTACCGACAGGTGTTGTTATATTAACAGTTGATAATATTTTCATTTTAGTTTTCATAAGTCATGTAGATCAAAATTTAAAACTTGAAAAAGTTGTCATTATCATCACTTGATAACTGAAAATAGTTATTACTCATTCGTTAAAACTCTATGGTTATAAAACTCTATTTGTTAAACGGTTGTCTAAAACAAGTTTCATTGGTTTTAAGTTTAATCTTTTAATTAAAGAGAAATCTTAAAAATATCACTTAGTAAATTTTTTTCAATTTTTAACTTTTTCATACTTGGGACAGCCGACATCTAATTTTACTAAAAAGGGAAGTTTTTTGAACTTTTTTCATAAATAAAAGCACCGAGACTCTAAAACAAAAATTTTTATTTTTTTTATATTATAGACGGACAAAATATATTTAACGAAGGGATAAAATTTTTATAATTTTTTACTTTTTTATACTTTTTAAAGCCGACCTCTAATTTTACTACAAAGTAAAGTACAATGTAATTACAATTTTTCTATAATACAGGACACTACCTAAAAAAATTTAAAGTCAGGTAAATGTTGCTAAATTTCAAACAAATATTTCAATGCTATCATTGCATAAAAACAATTGAAATTACAACTTTTATAAAAAGCTGGACCCTACTCTGAAAATATATAAAGCAGGGTATATTCTGCTAATTTGAATACTAATATCTAAATGCATAAAAAGAATTGAAAATCTAACTTTTCTATAAAACAGGACACTATTCGAAAAAAATTTAAAGTCGGTTAAACGCTGCTAAATTTTAAACTAACATTTCAATTCTATTATTCTATAAAAACAATTGAAATTACAACTTATATAAAAAGCAGGACACTACTTGGAAAATATTTAAAGCAGGGTATATTTTGCTAAATTGAATACTAATATCTGAATGCTACAATTGCATAAAAATAGTTGAAATTACAACTTTTCTTTAAAACAAGACACTATTCGAAAAAATTAAGGTATATTCTACTAATTTCAATAATATTTCATACATAAATAATATATTAAATATTATATATTGAATCGTTTAAACTATATGGCTATGTATTTTTTAAACGATTGTCTAAAACAAGTTTCATTTGTTTTCAGTTTAATCGTTTAATTAAAAAGAAATCTTGAGAATACCTCTTACTAAGTTTTTGAATTTTGAATTTTTTCAAACCTGGGACGACCGACATATATTTTATTAAAGATGAAATTTTTTTTGAGTTTTTTCGTATATAAAACAACCGATAATATTAAATGAAGTATTTGCATTTTTTTCATATTACAAACGTGTTGATGAGTAGCTTAGTTTTTTTTTTTTTTTTTTTTTGGCCTCTTCAAGAAGGGGCCTTTTTCGTAGGATGAGGAGAATGCATTTACGCATACCATACACCGCGTACTGTATGGTTATGTGGGACTCAACCTAAAATTTATGGTTGCCCAGATACTCAGTATCACTAAACTCCCCACGCTCCTGCATTTATGACAATATCATAGAATCCGGACCTGGACTCCCTGTTTAGGTATTACTTCGGTCCGGAAACAATGAAGCCAAGGCATTTCTTCGCCATACCCTGTCAATAAAGGAGGAGAGTTTCCTACGAGAGGAAACCTTCCTCCTTTTTTTTAATCAGTGTCGCCCGTACGTACTCTGCTACACTGTACCAGTTAGCGGTACTGCGCAGCATTTCCGGGACGACTCCTTCCGGCCTCCATTCATCGAAGGGCGGTCGCCCTTCAGCGAAGCGAGGACACCCAAAAAATGTGTGCACAGCGGTATCCAGCTCGCTCGGGCAATGCAAGCATTCCGGAGATGTCACCTTGCGCCACTTGAGAAGCATATCGCGTGAAGCATAACCGTGACCAGTTAGGAACTGTGGGAGGTAGAAGTCTACCTCCCCATGATCACGGTTCATCCAGCTTTCCAAATCAATGATAAGGCGGTGCGTCCAACGTCCCCTCGGGTCACCATTCCACCTATACTGCCAGCATTCCATTGTGTGGGAGCGAGCGCGAACGGAAGCTACGTCGCGCTCTTCTTTCTCACGGTTATAGATCGCCTGCCTTTCCAAGGCAAGCAGATTGATGGGAATCACCCGAGCCACCACCTGGATCGCTGGCTCTGATACAGTCTTGTACGAGCAAGCGATTCGAAGTGCCCCCTGCCTCTGTACTGCCTTTAGTTTCTTGCAGTACTTTTTTATGCGGACATTGTCCGCCCACACCTCTGCACCGTAGAGCAAGATGGAGTTGACTGTCGCCATCAGCAGCCTCCTCTTCTCTGATCTGGGACCGCCGATGTTCGTCATCAGCCACGAGAGGGACTTTGTCACCCGGCCAGCCTTTTCACAGGCCTGCTGGAATTGTCTATTATAGGTCAACTTGTTATCTAAGAAGACCCCCAAATATTTGACCGATGGTTTGGTCTGCATCATAAGGGGATTACCTCCGTCATCAAAGCTGACGCCGAATACGGTATCAAACCTTCTCCGAGTCAGAAGGACAATATCCGTTTTCGGAACTGATGAGTAGCTTAGTAGACTGTATTTTTATAAGTAATTAATTAAATAACTGAAACTGGTGATGTAAAAAAATAATAAAACTGATAATTTAGTAGCACAAAAAATATATATTTTATTTAATCAGGTGTGACTACTATAATAGTTGTCCTAAGACAAGGCACTGTGCGTCGCTTCTCAAGGCACGTGCTTACACTCTGTGCACACACACACGTATACTAAAAATACACGCATACTTACACTCTGTGCACACACACACGTATACTACAAGTACACACATACTAATTATTATATTATAACTAATAGTAATTTTAATACAGTGCATTAATACGGTTTATACGAATTTTACCAAAGTGTGAAATTTTTTCAATTTTTGATTTTGTCATACCTGGGACCACCAAATTATATTTTATTATAACGTAAATATTTATTTAGTTTTTCCATATATAAAACTATCAAAAATATTAGATAAATATTTTCAATTTTTTCACATTATAATCGGCCTATATGAACTAGTGTGAAATTTATTCAATTTTTGATTTTTTCATACTTCGGGCCGCTGACATATATTTTACTATAGACATTTTTTTTGTTTTTTCATACATAAAATCGCCGATTGTATAAATTGAAATATTTCAAGTTTTTTTATATTATAAACGGCCTATTTATTATAGAGGAGAATTTTTTTCTCAATATTTTCATATCCTAAACCACCAAAATTTCAAAAAAAAAATTTTTTTGCAAATCTCATATTGATTTTTTTCAACTTATAAATTTTCAATATATATTTTATTTCGTTTTTTCTATGAAAGTATCATTAAATATCATTCCTTTGACCTAAACATCAAAAAATGAAAATTTCAAAAAAATATATTTTATTGCAAAAGTCATATTGATCGTTCACAACTTTATAAGTTTACAATGTATATTTTATTTTATTTTGTCTATGAAAATATCATTTAAAAAAATATTTTATTGCAAAAGTCATATTGATTGTTCATAACTTTATGAATTGTATATGTATATTTTATTTCGTTTTTTCTATGAAAATATCATAAAATTTCATTCGTCTGTCTTAAATGTGAAATAATAAAAATTTTCAAAAAAAATATTTTATTGCAAAAGTCATATTGATTGTCCAAAACTTTATAAATTGCCAATTTATATTTTATTTTGTTTTATATATGAAAAGTTCATAAAATTTCATTCGTCAGTCTTAAACATGAAAAAATAAAAATTTCCAAAAAAAATCTTTTATTGCAAAAGTTATATTGATTGTTCTCAACTTCATAAAAGTCGAAAATTTTCAATACACATTTTTTGTCATATAAAATAATATAATAATATATAATAATATATTTATTTTGCGTCAGTAGCTCAGAGGTAACGCTCCCGCTTCTTAACATAAAGATCGCGGGATCGATTCCCAGCCTCGGCAAACTTTTATTTATATAAAAATAAAAAAATTCTTATATAAATGAAATTTGTTGTTGCGCGCTACTGAACTCCAGGTGGCGTGTTGATGTAGAGGGTTCTACATGGCGCCACCGTATATCGTGTAGGTGGGCGTTTTTTCTCCATATATGACATCTATGGTTTTTTCGCGCCACTGTAAACCGGAATTGGTTACATGATTCCCTAAAAATTACCGGTCCTTATCCAAGGGAGAAACCATACCCTTATAAAAATGGTAGTATCAGGGAGTGTGTAAATACTCCTTGGTATTAGCGATTCGTTTCCTTTCCTATACATATTTCCCTTCCCATTCCTTTCTTCTATCCCTCGCTTTTCACTGGCAATTGAGCGGTAGGTTCGTAATTGACAGTTAGCTATCTCAGTATTCTAGATAATAATAGAAAGTGAGAGATACATGTTCTTATATGTATGTCCAAATAAACTGAGAAAGTATAGTAATTGTGGTTCCGGAGCTACAGGCGCTTGTTGTTAGTGGAAACCTCTGTATAACGAATATGTTGATATGAGGCTAAACTAAAGCGTATATATATATATTTTGTTTCAGATATTAAAAAAATTTTTTAAATGATAAATTTTTTTGTAATTTAACGTAAAGTGGTTTTCTTGAGATTTCTCTTTAATGAAAGGGTTAAATTAAAAATCAAAAAAACTTGTTTTAGACACAATAGTTAATTCGTAATTTCTTAAGTATAAAAAAAATTACTATCATGATCAGAATAAAAATCATTTCCTGCTGAATTGAAGTTTAATACAGAAAACGTAGTCTCTACGCGAAGCGTAGTTTAATCTAGTGAAAGAAAAAAATAAGAAAAAATAGTTGTTTCGATTTTTTGACATATTTAAGCTCCTATAATGAAAAATTATGACCAGTACGGTAATGCTCAACAAAAAATAAAAATAAGAAAAAAAAAATTTTTTCCGAACCTCTGAACATGCTTGAAAAATAATATATTTTTTAAATTTTTGACTGTTTGAAAATTTAGTTTTAAGCGTATTATTTTATTATAAAGATGAAAGAAAAAAATAAGAAAAAATGGTTGTTTCGATTTTTCAGCATACTCCACCACGTTTACTGAAAATTCTGACCAGTACGATAATCTTCTACAAAAATTATACATAAGAAAAAATTTTTTCAAACCTATGTACGTGCTTGAAAAAAATCGTTTTTTTTCTTAATTTTTTTACTTTTTGAAAATCTAGTTTTAAGTGTATGGTGGAAGGAAGAGTGCCATGGAGGGTGCAAAAAAATATTTCTAAAAAGTAAGTGAAATTCCCCGTCGAACAAGCCTAGGTGGGTCCAAAAAGGTTGACATGGCGTAGGGTAGTGTTGCTATGAAAATATGTGAAAATATGTTTTAAAAAAAATCGATTTTTAGACGTTTTTTGAAAATTTTTGAAAAATTTTCTTTTTTGATATCCAAATACATGCATAAACAAAATTACCTATACAGGGTGAGTACAAATTCACCTATCTTATACGGCCAAGCTCTCTATTAAATTTGTTGAAAAAAATATTAGCGATGTATTTTTTTTTTTTTTTTAAATGAAACAACTATTAAAAATAAAAAAAAATGAAGCTTACAGAGTTGCGAAAAGAGCCACTGAAAACATGTTACAAAACAGTAATAAAAATAATTGGAGAAAGGTTTTGATCACTGTACCTAAGGTTATTCGTGAACCGTTAGATGCCCATAAAATCTTGGGTAAAATGTTAAGTTTTTGAATTGATTATTATCCAATTTCAATGACCGTTGGCACCTTAAATTATTGGTATTTACGAAATAATATTTAACCAACAGAATAGTATATTACGACCCATTTCCAGAAAATAAAGAATTGCCTAAATCGCATTTAAATTACGATCCGAGGTGAAGATGAAGATGGTAAACTGTGATTAGGGGCAATCTTTCTTTGGAAACCAGGGTATTCTATGAGTTTTCTGCTTCAGCAGCCAGAAACCGCGCCTTTTCTGGACGTTCAGCGGGCGGGAAATGCGTGTTTTTGGGCCACTGACAAGAAAAAAAACTTTTGTACAATTGACGTTACCATGGTAAATCAACATGCTTAATTTAGTTAATAAGTTTATTTTTTATACTCATATTACTATATTGCAAATTCCTAAAGAAAATTATTAAATTAAGCAAAATTTAAAAAGTTAAGTTATTATGTAGATATGATGTATGAGTTTGAATGAAGCATAACGGCTAGTGTTGAGAAGTGGACTGTATTATAAATAAGTATAGATAATAGGATTGTGGCATGGTTAATATCCAATAAAAACATTAATAATTTCAGCTTAAATATTAATTTTATTAAAAATTTAAGTATTGCTGCTTGAGCTGTTGTCCAAAAACTGGCGAAAACGCCACTCTCACAAGATTAATCAAACGGCTACATCTATTATTATTATAATCCCACCCGACCATAAACGTTTCTGAAACGTTTCTAACACGTTTCTAAAGAAACGACTGACCCCAGTTACAAACGTTTCAAACTCGTTTCAAAAACGTTTCTAAAACGTAAAAATGCGCAATGGAATTAATTCCAATAGAAAATATTATTATTTTTCATTTTAGAACTTATTTGCCATTTAATCAAAAATAAAATTTCAATACTTTTAATTAAGTGTATAAATTTTTTTATTTACTTATAAGTATATAAGTATAATTTATTTAAATAAATAATTATAAATAATTTTTAATTAATTTGATTTTCAATGAAAATCATAACAAAAAAACAAAACCAAACAAGTCGATATTGTAGTATAATAACTATTTAACAAGGTCTTATATGCAGTTGGAAGATCATTTTATTTATGACTTTAAGAAAAGCCATCTACTTTAGACAAAATGAACTAATTAAAATGATTAATAGGTGTTGATTACTATTTTTCTCAAGTCAAATAGACTTGCTCGGTTTCGTTTTTTTGCTATGATTTTCATTGAAAATCAAATTAATTAATAATTATTTACAATTTTTTAATTAAATTATACTTATATACCTAATTATAAGTAAATTAAAAAATTTATATGTTTAATTAAAATTATTGAAGTTCAATTTAATTTTTGAAACGTTTGCAACTGGGTTAACTCGTTTCTTTAGAAACGTTTCAGAAACGTTTATGGTCGGGTGGGATATGATTTGGTACCCGAACCTCAAAATCTCAGCATATTGCATTTATTATAAAAAAAAAAACGCTGCCAAGTGATTGGCACTATGGTTCCTCATCAACAATAGCAAAATATTTATAATGGTCTATTTTATCTAATAAAAATGATAATTTGAGATATCAGTATTTCATAAAAAAAAGTTAAGTACCGTATTCCAAAAGAAAAAAAATGTTGCTGTGATTTAATGTTTTTTATTTAACAAATTTTTAGAAACTAATTTTCAATAAACTAAGTATTGATCCTCATATTGTGGACCTAGAAACATTTTTATTGACCTCGAAAACCCCCAGATAATGAGATAATGTAGCAACATTCTATTTTCATGTTTTTGGTTCCACCATCTTGAAAAATAAACGTTTTTAAGGGGGAATGAAAAAGTGACGTTTTAGGGGGGGGGGTAAAAAATTGACGTTTTAGGGGAAGGGGTTGAATTGACTTTTCGATTTAAGGACCATTGGTGCAGAAGTACCTAGGGAACTATGAAAGCTTTCATTTACGTAAACTGAAAAGCTCAATCCATGTTTCGCTAATAATTTTCCAGTTTCCTAACGCGTGAAAAGTGCAGGTTTGTGTTTCAAAAAATATTTGTGAATTCGTGTTTTTAGATACTAATTAGACCAAGTCATTATTAAAAACAATAATTATTTTAATTTTATATATTATTATTCAGATATTAATTTCATAATACCAGAAGAATGCTTAATAATAATTTTCGAATTTTTAACAACAAAAGAAAAAATAATAATAGAACAAGTTTGTAAATTATGGAATTTATTGAGTAAATCATCATGGACAAAAAATAATCTATTAAAACGATAATTCTAGATATTAGTACTTTCATAGAAATAAATTAAGTACTAAGTCCACAAAGAAAAAAAATTATTATGTTTTTTTAATTTTTTTATACAAAAAATTTTGAAAAAAAAAATTAAAAAAAATTACATATCAGATAGAGATACTTTAAAACCATAATTCTGGATATTAGTACTTTCATAGAAATAAATTAGGGATTACGTCCAAAAAGAAAAAAAATTATTGTATTTTTTTAATTTTTTTATTAAAAAAATTAAAAAAAAAAAAATTCGAAAAATTACGTAGCAGATGGAGATATCCTTTACAAACGATAATTCTAGATATTCGTAGTTTCATAGGAAAAAATTAAGTATTACGTCCTAAAATAAAAAAAATTTTGGCGTTTTTTGTATTTTCTGGCGACAAAAATTTTGAGAAAAAAATTTTGAAAAAATTAAGTATCAGGTCCAAAAAATTACTGTAAACGATATTTCTAAAACTAGTACTTCCACAGAAATAAATCAAGTACTGCGTCTAAAAGGAAAAAAATAATTGTCATTTTTTGTAGTAGTAGTAATATTTATTTCTTGTTTGTAATTTACATAAATTGTTACAAGATAATATAGTTTAAATAAGTAATTAATACAGAATCTTTTACAAAAGTATTTCTAATATTTATAATATTAATAAATTAAATAATTGAAATTGAAATTAGAATTAATAGTTCTATAAACATGTATGCATATGTATATATATAAGTATATATATACATATATTTTTATATCTTATATAAAATTCTGCTCTTTTCTTATTTTTTTTCTATTATATATATCTATTATATTTTTTTCTTTCTTTCCTTTATTTATTTATCTCTTTATTTTCATCTTTAATTTTATATCTTTTATATTTTATCTTTGCGTTTTTTGCACTTAAAATAATGTATATAAACTTTACTAACTTTTTAGCTTTTGGTTCATTTAGGTCATTCAATAGTTGAAAGAAACTATTATCCATTGTACTATTAAAAATATCTGGGACTAATTGTCCCCTGTAATTATTAAACTTTTCACAATTTATTATTGAATGGAAAATAGTATCTCTCTCACTACATAAATGGCAATATTCGTTAATGTTCAAGTTTTGTATTTTATCTTTGGTTAAAAATCTTGTGTTATAATTATTTAGCAGTCTTAATTGAGCTATTATCTTTTTTTGGTGTAAAGGTATTTTTAAATCTATGTAGTTAAATTTAATTTCATTTTCATGTAACATAGAAAGAGCTGGTATACAGTCACATTTAAATATGTCTTTTTTGTCAATTCTTTTAGTATATTTACTATATTCTTCTAATAGGTTATTTTTTTCTTCTACTATTCTATCTAATGTGATATTATCTAAGAAGTTTTCTTTATTTATTTTTTTAAGAAATTTAATTTTTATTTGATTTATCCAATTATATTTAGTTCCATTTTTTTCTGATTCGTTTTTAGATAAATGTAACAGCCTTTTAAAACATATTTTAGGTAGTCTATCATCTTGCATTTCAAGCAATTTTTGAATATAATTTAATGTTAGCTTAAATATAACACAGTCTATTTTTTCTATATTTGTTTCCGCCCTTATTGCATAACCCGGGGTATTTTTTGGTAGTGACAATAGTTTTTTAAAAAATAAATTTTGAACTTTTTCTAACTCATCCATATAATTTAGACTCCAAATTGGAGCTGCATATAGGACAACTGATGTAACTAATGCTCTAAGTAGTTTCTTACATGTATCTAGGTTGACCGAGTGCATTTTGTTTATGATATTAACTGTTGGTTGGGTCGCTTTTCTACCTTTGTCTAGAAAGTAATTTGATGCTTTTTTAAATAGCCCCGATTTTTTAAACGGTACACCCAGATACACATAAGAGTCCACAAATTCAATTCTTTCTTTATTGTATTCTAATGGCTCTAATTTTTTCAATATACTGTTGCCGTCTTTTTGGAAAAGCATAGCTTTAGTTTTTGATATGTTTACAACTAATTTATTCTCATAAAAGTATTTTTCTAGAGATAATATTATCTTTTTGAATATCACGTAAGTGTCTGAGAAGAATACCATATCATCAGCAAAGGCCAATAAAATTACCTCCCTCAGATGATTTATTGATACTCCTCTTAATTCTGAATTTTTCAACAAAAATTCCTCCAAGTCATGCAAAAACAGCGAAAACAATGTTGGGCTTAAGGTTTCACCCTGAAGCACACCTAACGTTATTTCACAAGGATCAGATGATCCTTCATTGTTTCTAACTACCATATTTGCTTTACAATATAAATCCCTTATTACTTTAATTAATTTATGGCTCATACCAATTTGGCTAAGTTTTTTCCATAGTATTTCATGGTTTACAGAGGGGAAAGCGCTCTTCAGGTCGACAAAGAGAGCAAATAGCTTACCTCCTTTTCTTCTTAACTGATTTTGTATCAGCGCATTTATTACAAAAATGTGGTCGCTAGTGCTTCTCCTTTCCCTGAATCCCGCTTGCCACTCTGGAATCTTTTTATTTTTTTCAGCCCACCTATTTATTCTACTGTTTAAAATGCTTGTAAAAATTTTTACTATAGTTACCACCAGCGAAATTGGCCTGTAGTTTCCAGGATCATTAATATCCCCTTTTTTATACAACATTGTAACTATTATTTTACTCCAAGAATCAGGGACCTTGCCTTCTTTTAAAATTTTATTGAAAAGAATGTAAATATAATAAATCCAGTTATCGGGAAGATTTTTAAAAAATTCATTTGAAATTTTGTCATAGCCTGGCGCTTTATTATTCTTACATCTTTTTATTGCTGAGATTATTTCCGTTACCGAAATCTCACCATCCAGTTCGTCATTAGAATGGCTGTCTGTGATTAATATTTCAAGGTCCGTAATCCTTGGGGGGAAACTATTTTTAAAGAACTCATGCCATGTTTCTAAGCTTATATTATTTATATTAGTTTTTTTTCCTATTCTAAATGGCTTAATATTTTCCCAAAATTCTTTGGAGTCCTTTGATGAGCAAATTAAAATAGCTAATAATTCATTATAGATTTTTCTTTTGTTTTCTATAAATTTAAAATATAAATTTTTTATTTTATTAAATTCCGCTAATTCAAATTTTGTAACATTATTTTTTTTAACATTTAATAAAGTTTTACTGACTAATTTTTTCATATTGTAACACTCCAAGTCAAACCATGGGGATTTTTTATTAAATCTAACCTCACCTGTGTACATTTTAACTTGCTCAGCTATTTTTGTTATGGTATCACTTAAATTTATTGCCATACTATTTATATCTAAATTAACTAGCCCTACATTTGGAGAGTTTAGCATACCCTCACTAAAATCTTCGCTAAACTTTTCCTTCCATTTGATACCTTTTATTATTTTATCTTTCTTTTCATTATAGTGCCTAATTTCTAAGGAAACTACTAAGTGACCCGACTTACATACATCATTTAGCACCTTAAAATCTATTATATATTCTAGAGTCATAAAATTACATAAAACTAGGTCTATTACTGAACACCCTTGACTGTCTATAAATGTAAAGTTGCCGGGACTGTCCCCTGGAAATCTTCCGTTTGTTATGTGCAAGTCATTGCGCTCGCAAAATTCCAGAAAGGTGCGCCCTCTCTTGTATATTTTATTATCTAAGCTTGTTCTCTTAGCGCTGTACAAAGATTCTGCTTCCATCCTATCAAGGTCGATTTCGCCTTCTTCTGCAACCCTTGCATTAAAGTCCCCACCTATTACTAGTCTTGGATTACTATATTTATTATATATATTTGAAATAATTTCTTCTATTTCATTTAATATTGGGTCTATTTCTTTTAATGGACTAATGTACACTAGACCCACAATAATAAAGCTATTGTTAATTGGTATTTTAACAAAAATATAGTCATCATTTTTAAATAATGTTTTTACATCTTTGTAGAACTTCTCATCATACATAATAATAAGCCCCCCGCTCGCTCGTCCTCTTTCGGCTTTTTTCGTTGCTATACTGTCTATTATATTTTGTTTTGACGGCAATCGTAATTTCTCTGTTTCCATGTGCCACGACTCTGATATACACACTATATCGTTCTCTCTCATGCTTTCTTTGAAATCATAAAAGTTTTTTACACCTGACACGTTCCAAAACAAAATCCGAGAGGGACGAGTTGGCGTATGTTATTGTTTAATTTCATGTATTTCCTCTTCACTATTATTATTATTACTATGAATAAAATAATCATTTATTGTAGTTTTTTCTTTCTTTTTTTCTACTTTATTTATTTGACCTGGCGAAGAACTAGCAGCTCTTTTTTTTGTTTTTTTAACTAATTTTGTCTCTAAATTTACACTAACATTCTCCAGCTGTTTATCTTCTTTTTTATTTTTTTCTTTAATACTCACTAATACTTTTGTCGCTTCTTGGGGGTCGTAACTTTTATTCTCGATCTGAATCTTGCTATTTATTATTTTCGCATCTATATTATTTGCTTTTAATTCGTTTTTAATTTCTTTCATTTTGTTATACTCTTCTCTTTCTGCCTTAGATAAATCATTAGCTATTGTTATATTAAATTTTTTTCTTAAAATAAATGACTTTTCAAAAAAGTCTTTTTTGAATTTTTGGGACATTAATGTTACTACAACAGGTCTTATTCCGATTTTGGGGCCTATTCTTTTAACACTTTCAATTAATCGGCTATCTATCCCCACCTGTTGTACTATGTCTGCTATTTTACTTAATAATTCTCTATTATTTTCATCTTTATTGTCTATCACATTGTAAAAAATCACATTTTTCACCCTGAGACTTGCCTTTAAGGCTTCAATTTCTTTTTTTATGCTTATTATATCACTATCAACTTTCTTTTTATTTTCACTATTTTCAAGTTTTATTTCTTTGATTTCTTCACTATTTTTATTTGCTATTTCTAGCACTTCTTTATTTCCCGTCTCGTATTTTTTTACTGTCTCTGTTAAATTTAGGATTAATCCTTTTAATTCGGTATTTGATGTTCGCGAATCATCCATTTTGGAACGCTTTATTTAATTTTTTCTTATGTCCTTAATTATTATTAATTATTTATTTATTATTTATTTATTTAACTGTTAATTTTAATAATAAGTCCTTTATTTCTTCATTAGACACATACTTCTTATTTATTTACTTTATTTATTAGCTTTCGCGCGAAATGTCTATAACCTAATCTACATAACCTTAAATTTACTTACTTTAATTTTTTATTTTTTTAACCCTTTTTAATTACCGCAGTTGCTTACCCACATTTTCACTTTAACTTTAAACTTTTCTTAATATATTTTAACTATTATTTTCATTTATAATTCAGTTTTTCTTTAAAAATTATTATTTTTTACTTAGTTATTCACGCGCGCGATGCAACCACCGCCGTTGCCCCCACCAATCGTCATTTTTTGTATTTTTTGGTAAAAAAAAATTTTGAGAACAAAATTTTCAAAAAATAAATTATAAGTTTCGATTTATTGAGTAAAAACGATACTTCAGTCTAGATATCAGTACTTTCATGGAAAAAAATGAGGTACTAGGTCCAAAAAGAAAAAAATTATGGTATTTTTTTAATTATTTTGTGTAAAAAATTAAAAAAAAAAAATTCGAAAAATTACGTATCAGATGGAGATATCCTTTACAAACGATAATTCTAGATATTCGTAGTTTCATAGGAAAAAATTAAGTATTACGTCCTAAAATAAAAAAAAAATTTGGCTTTTTTGTATTTTTTGACGACAAAAATTTTGAGAATAAAATTTTGAAAAAATTAAGTTTCAGGTCCAAAAAATTACTATAAACGATATTTCTAAAACTAGTACTTCCACAGAAATAAATTAAGTACTGCGTCCAAAAAGAAAAAAAAATTGTCATTTTTTGTATTTTTTGGTGATAAAATAAAAGATTCGAGATATCGAGTAAAAACGATACTTCTAGATATCAGTACTTTCATGGAAAAAAATGAGGTATTATATCCAAATTAAAAAAAAAAAAAAGTACCTCGAGATTTTTTGGTAAAAAAAATTTTGAAAAAAAAATTAGGTCTTAATGTCGTGTTGGCTGTGAAATAACACCGGTTACAGTCCAACATACATACATACATACATACATACATACATACATACACACACACACACACACACACACACACATACAGACTTTTTTTAAAAACCGGTTTTTTAGCTTCCTGAGGTCTCAAAACGTGCTTATATGCCAAAATATCGAAAATCAAAATTTCACCTATCACAAAGGTTCCTCTATGAGGAACCAAAAATAAAAAATATCTTTATTCCTTCTTTTACTATTATTGTTATCATCATGGAAAAAATGCATCATCATTCTTTCTACTATACCATGACTTATAAAATATAAAGACTCTATAAGATAACGAATCTATTTAAATTATAATAGAAAAAACAAAATTTAAATAAAAATTAATTCCAACTTACACCATTTTGATTTTTCAAAGTTCAGAATGTTCTCATAAGAGACGTCTGTTGTACTTGCATCCATGTCCAAATAAGACTAATATGTCAAATAACTTTAAAAGAAAGAAAAAGGATTCCTATCGTGTATGAAATCATCTTTGGACTCAAATCTTTACGAGGTTTATAGGCTTATAAAATTATTTGCCTTTAACTTTTTACGTAAATAATTGATTTAAGTTTTGGTTCCTCATAGAGGAACCATTGTGATCGGTCAAAATTTGTTTTTTGATTTTTTGGTATATAAGCACGTTTTGAGACCTCAGGAAGCTAAAAAACCGGTTTTTAAAAAAAGTCTGTATGTGTGTATGTGTGTGTGTACGTACGTACGTACGTACGTAATCGCTGATATTTCACAAACATTATGGAATTAAGACCTAATTTTTTTTTCAAAAATTTTTTCACCAAAAAAGCTCGAGGTACTTTTTTTTTTTTTTAATTTGGATGTAATACCTCATTTATTTCCATGAAAGTACTTATATTTGAAAGTATGGTTTTCACATGATATCTCGAATCGGATACTTAATTTTCTGAAAATTTTTTTCCTACACGTAAAAAAAATATAAGACAAACTAAACGTATTACGTAACTGAAATATGATTAGTATTGTAAGTTTGTTGAATGGAAAGATTAAACGTTGAATTGTCAAATAAAAACATTAAACCAACAAATACTTTGTTGATTCAAGCAAAATTAAAATTGTTAAATTAACCACTTAAATCTTTGTTGAATCAACATAGTGTTAGATAAACCAACAACCTACAACATTAATATGATTAATTTTAATAGTTAGGTCAATGCTTTTTCTTTTATATTAAAATATTTATTCATTCTTTCTCTTTCTATCCTATTATGCTCTTCTCTTTCAGCAGCGCGCTTTTGTTTATATTATTATTCAATAAAGAAATGGAATTTCCTAAAAATTTTTAATGATAGTTTTAAGTATTATTTTTAAATATTAATTTCACTGCGGGTATGCATAATTTACTTTTGCTTATATTATTATTCATTATTATTATAATAAAGAAATGGGATTTCCTAAAAATTATTTATGATAGTTTTAACTATTATTTTTAAATATGCATTTCGCTGGGTATGTATAATTTACTCTGCATATAATTTCGAAAATTATTATCTGTAACATATAGTACTTAAAATTTTTTTATTAAATACAACTGTCCTGTTAGCAGAATGGATAATCACGCAGTCTCGGGAGCCGCAATACTCAGTTCGATCCCAGTAGCAGTCAAAATTTTTCTTCGGTTTTTTTTAACAGATTTTAAATTAATAAATATTAAATAAATATAAAAAAATAATTATAAAAAAAAAAATAATTAATTTAAAAAAAAAAAAAAAAATAAAAAAAAAATAAAAAAATAATTTTTTTTAAATAAAATTTTCACTCTGTTTGAATCAACTAAGTAACTATGACAATTCAACAAATACTTTGTTGGCATATTTCAACAAAGTTATTTGTCAATACAACTTAGAATTTTTTTCCGTGTAAAATTTTGTTCACAAAAAAATACAAAAAATACCAATTTTTTTTTTCTTTTTGGACGTAGTACCTAATTTGTTTCCATGGAAGTACTAGTTTTAGAAATATCGTTTATTGTAATTTTTTGGACCTAATACTTAATTTTTTTTTAATTTTTTTGTCAAAATTTTTGTCGCCAAAAAATACAAAAACGCCAAAATTTTTTTTATTTTAGGACGTAATACTTAATTTTTTCCTATGAAAGTACGAATATCTAGAATTATCGTTTGTAAAGGATTTCTCCATCTGATACATAATTTTTCGAAATTTTTTTTTAAAAATTGTTTACATAAAATAATTAAAAAAATACCATAATTTTTTTTCTTTTTGGACGTAGTACCTCATTTATTTCCATGAAAGTACTTATATTTGAAATTACGATTTTTACGATTTTTACTCGATATCTCGAATCGGATACTTAATTATCTGAAAATTTTTTTCCTAAAATTTTTTTCACAAAAAAATACAAAAAATACCAATTTTTTTTTTCTTTTTGGACGTAGTACCTAATTTATTTCCATGGAAGTACTAGTTTTAGAAATATCGTTTATTGTAATTTTTTGGACCTAATACTTAATTTTTTTTTAATTTTTTTGTCAAAATTTTTGTCGCCAAAAAATACAAAAACGCCAAAATTTTTTTTATTTTAGGACGTAATACTTAATTTTTTCCTATGAAAGTACGAATATCTAGAATTATCGTTTGTAAAGGATTTCTCCATCTGATACATAATTTTTCGAAATTTTTTTTAAAAAATTTTTTACATAAAATAATTAAAAAAATACCATAATTTTTTTTCTTTTTGGACGTAGTACCTCATTTTTTTCCATGAAAGTACTGATATCTAGAAGTATCGTTTTTACTCGATATCTCGAATCTTATAATTTATTTATTGAAAATTTTTGTCTCAAAATTTTTTTCACCAAAAAATACAAAAAATACCAATTTTTTTTTTCTTTATGGACGCAGTACTTAATTTATTTCTGTGGAAGTACTAGTTTTAGAAATATCATTTATAGTAATTTTTTGGACCTGATACTTAATTATTTCAAAATTTTTTTCTTAAAATTTTTGTCGCCAAAAAATACAAAAACCGCCAAATTTTTTTTTATTTTAGGACGTAATACTTAATTTTTTCCTATGAAAGTACGAATATCTAGAATTATCGTTTGTAAAGGATTTCTCCATCTGATACATAATTTTGCGAAATTTTTTTTTTTTTTTAATTTTTTACATAAAATAATTAAAAAAATAGCATAATTTTTTTTCTTTTTGGACGTAGTACCTCATTTTTTCCCATGAAAGTACTGTTACGTATCCTGAGGTTTAATCAGGATACTTAATATAAAATAAATATAAAATAAGATTTATCCTGGGGATATTTAGTGCCCCAGGTATTTTATTCTAATTGTATAGGTTATAGTTGTTGATGTAGATATGAATTCAAGTTGATGTTGACCTCGAGTTCTGAAGCTGGTAGAACTTAAATAGTTTAAGTTCAGGATTTATGAAGGATTAGTCACTTTAAATAAATGAACTTAGTACTTTGATATAAAACACTGAATTTATTATAAGTTAATATAAAAACTGTCTGAGTCAAACTGTAAAATACGTATACTCAAGAAATTTGTTCTAATCGAATGAAAGTCTCCTAAACTAGACCTGATGTTAGTAGGCCAGTTGTCATGGGAGTATGTAAGAGTAACTGAGAGTAATTAGCAGGAGGACTGACGTTTAGGGCAGTTGCGGGTATATTATATAAACTAATTAGTAACTGCCCAGATACTTGAATTTAGGTGGGATTGTCCAATACGCGGAAGCGTCGGTCTCGTCACGTCCAATTAACGAAAGCGTCGTTGATTATTTCGGGGGAAATCGTGAGGGGATTTATGCAACTCTTCGTTGCCTAAAATATTTATAAATGCGTCATTAATGACCTTCGATTTTATATTTCTGTCAATTTATTAGGAGCCGGATCTGAATTGGTGAAATAGCATATTAAAGAATGTATGAAAGAGGAAATGCAGGTATGTTAGCTCGATTTACGAGCTAACATAAGCAGGACTAATTATATATAAATAAATATATAAATATTAATATAATTAAATATATAAATATTAAAGAATGCGGATGCGATAGCTCGAATTATGACCTATCATACGTAACATCTCCCTCCCGGGAATCCAATCGTCCCGATTGGAGTGGGTGGGGGAGACGGGGTTGATAAGGGGCGGCAAAGGGGATAGGGTTTCTTCTGGTATTTTGTGACGTCTGCTGTCTGTGTCAATACATTAATGTTTACAATAGTTAGAGTACAAATAATATGCTTATAAGAAAAATATTTTTAGAATAATTACATTTAATAAAATTATAAAGTTTTAAAACTTTTACTTAAGATGACTTGAGAAAGTACAATATAGTTTTTATTTTTTTTTTTTTATTTTTTTTATTTTTTTTATTTTTTTTTTTTTTTTTATTTTTTTTTATTTTTTTATTTTTTTTTTTTTTTTAATTAGTTTATATGGAAATAATAGTTTTATATGATATGACAATATGGAACTTAGTATATAATAAAATTTTTAATTACATTCTATAATGGAACTTACTGGTTATGATTAAAGTATTAAAATTGAATAAAATATTATAATATAAATGTTTCTTAGGATATACTGTAAGATAAAATATAAATGAAATATAATGTAAGTTAAAATATAATAGAAATTTGTATAAATTTCGTTAAAAGGTTTATAAAAATGTTAAAAAATTTTATTATGATGTTTTTAAGGTATGTGCCAATTAGCTTCTTTGATAGCTCTTGGAACTCTGCTGTAAAAATTTGGATGGTATTGAATCATTTTTTCTGATGGCATAATGAATATTGGGTTTCTGCGTAACTGAATATTTTGAGTTGGAAGTTGGGTTTCTATGGGGAGTTCTTTTGTAATAATTGGGCTGTTGATAGTTGTAGTTGATTCTCTGATGTTGTTATTATCTGTAATCAATCTAGAAAAATTAGTTTTAAAACCCCCGAGACAATATATACCCGAAACTTGGAGTACTTAGGGATAGGTGGAAATTTTCAAATTTTATGAGTTTTGGATGGAAAAAGGGTTAAAAATTGATAAATGTTATAAATTTTTAAGTAATTTGATTTAAAAAATAGTAATTTATTGAATGTGTTGGAAAAATCGTCCAATTTTTACAAATATTATGATTTAAAGGGTTTAAAATTTATAAATTTTATATGATTTTTATTTAATTTTATTTATAGAATAATAAATTATTGAAAATATTGAGAAAAAAAATCATTTAATTTTTGTAAATATTAAGGGTTAAAAGGGTTTAAAATTGATAAAATTTATAAAATTTTTATGTAATTTAATTTGTAAAATAGTGATTTATTGAAAATATTTGAAAAATCATTCAGTTTTTCCAATTATTATAGGTTAAATGGTTTAAAATTGGATTTTATGAGATTTTTCTTTTACTTTTGATATATTTTAGTTTATAAACGGGGTAGTTTTTCAAAAATATTTGGTGAATCATTTAATTTTTATAATATTTTTGTATTTTGGTTTATAGAAATGTTAATTTTTCAAAAACCTTAGGTAAATCATTCAATTTTTATAGATATTTTATTTTAAATAGTTTAAAATTAGTAAATTTTATAGGATTTTTATGTATTTTGTTCATAAAAATGGTAATTTTTCAAAAATATTCGGTAAATTATTCAATTATTTTAGTTATTCTTATTTGATTTCTTTAAAAATGATACATCTTGTATTACTTTTGATCTAAAACTACTGCTTTATTGGAAATATTGGTAGGAATTATTAAAAAAAATTTAATTCAAAGCGTTAAAACCAATAAGCCGTTGAAATTATAAAAATATGGGTATAATGTGTTATTTTATTTTAAATTAGATTTCTTGATTTTGGCCTAAATTTTTGCCGTTTTCAAGTCAGTTTTTATAAATAAACTTTAAAATTGGTTAATTTGACTGTAGCATATATAAAACAGATTTCTTTTATGTTTGTTAGTTGTCTGCTATACTTTTGAAGGCATGGTTGTTTCTTTATGTGTACATTTATTTAATTGCTAGAAGGAAAAATTTTTATTGAAAAGTTGGAAATTTAGGTGAAAATAGTTTAATTTATTCATTGTGTTAGTTTTTCTTAATTAATTTTATACATTGTTATTTATAAAATGTTAGAATTTTGTATTATTTTACTTTAAAATTGGTTTAGGTTATGTATTTGTTTTCTTAGTTATGCTTGTGTTAGTGTATATGAGAGTCGGTAATCTGTGAATAAATGTATATGCTACCGATAATTTTTTTTTAAAAGTTATTAAAAAATTTTAGTAAGTGGTTTATTAAAAAGTGGCGAATGATCTCGGTGGCGGATGATTCCGGCGGCGGATGATTTATTAAAAAGTGACGCATGATTCCGGTGGCGGATGATTTATTAAAAAGTGGCGAATGATCTCGGTGGCGCATGATTCCGGCGGCGGATGATTTATTAAAAAGTGGCGCATGATTCCGGCGGCGGATGATTTATTAGAAAGTGGCGAATGATCTCGGTGGCGCATGATTCCGGCGGCGGATGATTTATTAAAAAGTGGCGAATAATCTCGGTGGCGGATGATTTATTAAAAAGTGGCGCATGATCTCGGTGGCGGATGATTTATTAAAAAGTGACGAATGATCTCGGTGGCGCATGATTCCGGCGGCGGATGATTTATTAAAAAGTGGCGCATGATTCCGGCGGCGGATGATTTATTAGAAAGTGGTGAATGATCTCGGTGGCGCATGATTCCGGCGGCGGATGATTTATTAAAAAGTGGCGAATGATCTCGGTGGCGGATGATTTATTAAAAAGTGGCGAATGATCTCGGTGGCGGATGATTTATTAAAAAGTGGCGCATGATCTCGGTGGCGGATGATTCCGGCGGCGGATGATTTATTAAAAAGTGGCGAATGATCTCGGTGGCGCATGATTCCGGCGGCGGATGATTTATTAAAAAGTGGCGCATGATCTCGGTGGCGGATGATTCCGGCGGCGGATGATTTATTAAAAAGTGGCGAATGATCTCGGTGGCGCATGATTCCGGCGGCGGATGATTTATTAAAAAGTGGCGCATGATCTCGGTGGCGGATGATTCCGGCGGCGGGTGGTTTATTAAAAAGTGGCGCATGATCTCGGTGGCGGATGATTCCGGCGGCGGATGATTTATTAAAAAGTGGCGCATGATCTCGGTGGCGGGTGATATAAAAAATAATAAATAATGTATATTGTAGTGAAGTTTTGTAAATTTGTATTGTGATTTGAAAAATTTATTTGCAGGATTTTTGTTCTATGTAGTGTTTGTAAATGTATAAGTTTTTTAAATTTTTATCTTGGTAGAGAATTTAAATTTTGCTTAGGTAGAGAAATGTGAACTGTGTGTAGCAAAAATTAAAAAAAGAAAGAAAAGAAAAATAAAAAATATAATGATAGATTAAGTTATTTAAATCATTGTTATGCTCGGCAATACACACATGCATACATATGTGTGGACGTTAAAACATGGATCTTTGCATATGTATGGTGTATATATATATATACACATAGTAAGCATGCCGGACTGAATACGGAGTATAATTTACAGCGTTGCCGTCTATTGATATAATGAAAAGGAAAAAATTTTGCAGGTTTTATCGTCGTTTGTTTTTATAGCGAGCTTTTATATTATAGGTAAGTATGTCTTAGTAGCTGACAGTTATGCTCGTGAGTATACATACATATATCTATGCTTATTCAGTCCTTACTCTTGATTTTCTTTTCATTTTTGTCTTTATGACTTACTTGCGTTTATCGAGAAACCAAGGTTATTGTTTGATTAATTTATACTTTATATATGAGAGTATTCCCGATACCCAAATGACACTAGTAAAATTTATAGATTTTGTAAATTTGCGTAACATCTGCAAATCATTGAGGTCAGAGGGGGTCAAAATTATTTTGTATAAATCTTATAATTTTCTGCACTATTCAAATACCTAATGTAAACGTTGTCCTGTTTTGTTAACCAAAAGGTTAATTGTAATATGTGTATTTTGTAAAGCGTGAGATGTTGTTTTGCTTTGTTTATGGTAATTCTCAAAGAAAATTTTAAAATTTTCCTTTGGTTATTAAATTGACATTTGGATTAAGGCTAAAGTTAGTTTGGATTTAGGTTATTCGTTAGTACTGTTCTCGTCTGTTTATAAGCTCTCAGAACTATTTTTTTTTTGTTAGGTTTATTCTGGGATGCCAATATATGTTTATTTATCCAGTTCATTGGATAGTGTTTACCATTGGTGAAAAAATATTTAGAAATATTATTTAGCACCTGATATTTAGTTTTATATGCAAACGCATATATTTTATTACACATATTTTTAGCGATATTTTCGATCTTTGTTCTTGAAGAACTTAGATGTTTTGTTAGGTATTGTATGAATGTGCGATGATTAGGATTGATGTTATCCTAAAAGTGTATAAATTTATATAATTTGTGCCTTTACTCGTCCCGTATGATTTTACAGAGTCACTGTTGTTTAAGTGTTTGTAATTAGTTTTGTGAAAACTCGTGTCATTATGGTCTCAAAAGCACAACCACATATTTGCCAAAAAAAATTTTTCTTTTGTATGTTAATTGAAAGTAATGTTTGAAATTATGATTTTTATTATTGTTTTTCTCCCAGGTTATTCGAAAAATGGAAGTAGTGTTTTAGAATATAAAATTATTGAGAAAGAAAAAAACTTGCACGCATATACGTATGCATCTATTTCCTGATGAGTTAATAGTAGTTTATGATATCTTTTATATTTGATTTATCCACGTATTCAGAGAATTCCAGGCAGCTTTTTGCAAAATCCTCATTTTTTTTTTTTTTTTTTTTTTTTTTTTTAAACTGTAAAATGTTTATTTAGATTAATTTAGTTGTCAAGGGTGGTCTTTGTTGTATTTTTTTTTTGTTAATTTTTACAAGGGTACGATAAAAGATTACGTATTTGTTATATGTAGAGTGATTTATAATAGGATAATAATAATATATTATAATATATATAATAATAATATATTATTTTATAATTTATAATTTATAATATAAGAAAGGTAAAATAAAATCAATTAATTGCGTTTACTTCTACTAAGGGCCAAATTCCATTCCTTGTAAAAGGGGTATAAACTTAAATATTTAACACCCAATAAAAAGATATTAGTAGCTCACCTTAGCAATAAATTTTAGTGGAATAATTATGGAGGGTAAAAATCTGCATGATAAAAATTGTGTTCAAAAAAATTTCCTTTTTGTAGTTTTCTTTTGTTTGTTATTAATAATATTTTTTTTACAACATTTGAAAGTTTGTATTTTAAGGTTAAGTCTCAATCTTTATATAATTTTCGTCATTTTATTGTTCGTTATTTTTGTATCTTTTTCTCCATGTATTTTATACTTATATACTATTATTAATTATTTATTATTTATTATTTATTATTTATTATTTCATTATTATTATTATTTTTATTGTAAATAACATGGGTACAGTTATTATTACAGCGAAAACTATATAAAGACTTTTCAGTGAATTTGAATTTAACGTAACTTTATTACCATTTATAACAAAAAAGGAACATAAGATAAAAAATAAAAAAAAACATTAATTTTGAATATATGAAAAATTATGATTAAGACTGTACAAAAAAAAATAATAAAAGACAACTTAAATATGGTGGTTTATGTATGCTCTGATAGAGAAAAAAAAATACTTAGTAGTTAGATTTTATTTTTGTATTTTGTTATAATATTATTATTTATTTGTTGTCAATTTGTATGATTTTTAAGTAATAATTTATAATTTAAAGGATTAAAATTGATAGTATTTTCAAAATATGAATATGATACGGCTTATTTTACATGAATTTGTTGATTAATATGAAAAAAATTAGATTTATATTTGAGTCGTAAAAATACATCAATTTTTATAGTTTTTAAGTAATAATTTATAATTTAAAGGGTTAAAAATGATAAAAAAATTTAAATTTGGGTGTAATATATCTTGTAAAACATCAATTTATCAATTTGTATGGAAAATTTAAGTTAATTTTTGGATCATAAAAGTTAAATAATTTGGATATAATATAGTTTATTTTGCCTGGATTTACAGGTATAGTAGTTTTAGTTATCGCGAGAAAAGTTTTGAAATATGAAAGAGAAAAAAAATGAGTTTTGGGATGTGCAGTTTTTCGGATGTGGGGTTAAAATATAGGAAAAAAAATGACTTTTGGGATGTACGGTTTTCCGGATATATGGTTTTTCTAATTCAGTTAGGTTCAAATCCGGAGGATTGATTAATAATTTGAAATATTAGGTAAAAATATAGCTAGATATACGTATATATTTCTTTATGTTTTTTTTTTGTTTTTTTTTTTGTTTTTTTTTTTTGTTTTATAAAAATTTTAAAAAGAATTATAACTAATAAGATTATTAAATGAATTAAATCTATTAAGAAGTGTTATTAATTTACTACTTTTTCCATAGATAGTAAAATGGGTCGATCCTATTAAATTTTTGACCAAGGTGGGGCCCTAGGTGGGCGTACTGCAATAATAGAACTGGGATAGTAAAACTCGGGCGGTTTAGGTAACCAATCAATTGTACCCTGACTGATAAGTCCATTCCAATTTTTCATATTAAATTTTATTAAGTCCAGTAGATAGTCCCATTTTTTGGAAACAAAATTTGCTACAGTTATGTGATACAAAAAAACAAACAAAATTCTGAAAAATTTCTGAAAATCTGATTTATCTTGATAGGTTTGCGAATCGTCTAGTGAGGATTTTGGAACCAGTTTTTGTTTTTGGATGATGTTTTTCAGCGTATATTTGGTTTCAGTCTGTTGTACATCGTCTATTTTGGATTTGAATTCTTCAGGTGGCAGTGGTTTAGGTTCTACTGTCGCTTTTTCCAATATATACGTGGTTTTGATTTGAAGGACATCACATGTAAGGTTTGTTTCGTTTTGTTGTACCAAGATGCCAACCTTTTTAGAGAGAGGTGTTTCAGTTATTTTGAGTTCAGCGATTTCTATTATTTCTTCTTGAAGTGAAATTTCATTTGTATTAGCATAATTTATATTTTTTTCTTTTTGAATGGCATGGAACAAAGACATGGAGGTTTCGTTCAAAGGTGATATAAATGTATTGATTTGTTTAATTTTAGTAGGATCTGCGTTTAACGCTTTTAAAGAGAGCACCTGAAAAGCTTTATCCCACGTTTTTGGGATATATAATTTGTTGGAGTTAAAAATTCGTATTAAAATATTCATTTTATATTCTTTGGCAAAAATGTGTACGCAATCGCTATCTTCCCATTTTTTCTTCTTGTTTAAAATGTGAAAGATCCCGTCAGGATTTTTGAAATTTTTTAGGGGTTTACTTATTTTTAAATTGTTGTTATATTTATTCATACTTATATTATTATTTAATAAAATTCTAAGACTGTGAAATAAACAGTCACTATAGTTACTTAAATCTAGATACCTAAAAAATTGTTCGTAACTTTCACCACATTTATCTATTTTGTCGTAGCGATTGAATACATTTGGATCGATGATAATTTGTTTATAAGTATCTTTTTTGCTTTTGTTAGGTGAAAATATCAAGGCGATATTAGCTTTATTATTTTTATTTTCAACTTCCATGATTTCAGCGTTGTTATTTTCTAATTGTTGAATAGTTTTAACTATACTTAAGCTTTTTTTGTTCTCAGAATTTATGCAGATTCTTTTTTTGTGTATTATGGTCTCTGGATCTTTGTCTATAACTTTTACGTCAAGTGATCGTTCAAATAAAATTTTTCCTTTGATGGAGTCAACAGTAGCTGGGTAATTTTCTGTAATCGTTTCCTTATTTGTTTCGAGTTGTGATTTGCTAATTGTTATTTTACATTTTTCTGAATCAATTTCTATGTTCTTATTGGAAATAGAGTTTATTAAAGGACTAAATTTATTCGTTTTGTTGTTTAATATGCTTTTTATAATGTTGTCGTTATCAGAATCGGTTGCTGAGTTAGGTATGTCGATATCGCAAATTTCTGATTCTGAATTTTTAGGTTGAAGTGTAGGTACTTTTGAGGCGTAGGGCGACATTGGTGGTGATTTGTGCTGCATGCCGGGGTATTTAGGTATTAGAGATAGGATTATGGGTTCAACTTTTCTAAGTCTACCTTTAGATCTTTTTTTGGCATTAGTTATTGAGCGATTTATATTAATCACTCTTTTTGGTCTACCTTTTTTTTTTCAGATTTAACTATTAAGGGATGGATTTCTTTAGCTATGATTTTATCATTATTGATGACTGCTTTAGGTAATTTGAGATTTTTTTTTGATTTTTTTTTTTCAATGATGGACTCAGAACTATTCTCGAAATATTTTTTTAAGGATAAATTTTTATTTCTCGTTTTTCTTTTTCTTTTTGCCATAAATATATTAGATGTTGAATAATTTTCTGAAGGGGGGGTATCGTTTTCAGAATCAGATTTGTTTTTAAGATTAAATTTAACCACTCTTTGTATAGAGTTATACTGTGATCTTAGTGAAATACTTTCATTAGTTTTTAAAGGTTTGTGAGTTAATTTTGATTTTTCCAAGTTTAAAATAGGGATTTTATTGTTTGTTAAAAAGGGGTGGGAAATTTTTGGTATAGGGGTTTTTCTTGATTTTTCGATATTTGAGCTTAAGTTTTTATCTGTTTCAGGGATTGAAGTAATTTCTTTTATTTTTAATGTTTCAAATGTTTGTTTTACAGTTTTAGGGTTTAAAGTAAATTTTGGTTCTAAATTTTTATAGTTAGTTGCAAAAGGAAAAGAATCTTCTAGTTTAAAAGTTAATTCTGATTTTTCAATGATTAAACTAGGGGTTTTATTAATTTTAGGAAAATCAAGAATTTCTCTTTGTTTTTCAATATTTAAGTCTAAATCGGATTCGGTCTGAGGGATTATTTTTAATTTTTCAGAGTTTGTAGTGGATTTTATTTTTGGTTTAAGGATTGATTTCAATTTTTCAAAACTAAAATTTTTTTCTAGTTCAGGGGTTAATTCTTCACTATTTGAAATAAAGTCTTTTTCTAGGATAGTATTTGAAAAAGGACTAAAATTTTCTGTATTGTTTGGGGTTTCAAAAGGTATTGTGTTTGGAACGTGTATTTCATTAGGGTTTAAAATTGAAGGTAATGTACTATTATGAAAAAATTTTGAACTTTGGTTGGTATGAAAGGTATTAAGATTATAATTTAGTTTTGGCCCACGCTCACTCGAGAATGGGCCAGCATCTAGTTTAAATGAAGTTCTGGTTGATTTTGGTTATATCCCTGATTTTGGTTGTAATTTTGGTTTTCATTAAAGTTTTGATCTTGGTTGGGATAATATTGGTTTTGCTTATATCCCTGATTTTGGTTATAGTTTTGATTTTGATTATATCCCTTGATTTGGTTATAATTTTGGTTTTGATTGAAATTTTGGTTATAAAATTTGTCCGAGTTATTGTTAAAATTACTTCTTCCAGTATTTCTTTCTCTAAAATTGCCATGGAAATTGCTGTGGTTGTTTTGGTGACCATTAGAATTTTGCTGGCTGTACCCGTAATTACTATTATTATTGTGTCGGCCACTTTTGTTAAAACCACGATTATTATTATCATAGTTATTATAACTGTGATTTTGTTGCCACCAAGGTGATGGTGGTGGGATATTTTCATAATTATTCGCTGGTATAGCTTGGGCGGCTTCTGGCTCTTTATTTTCATTATTTTTTTGCGAACCTTGTTCGATGGCTTTCAAAAGGTCTGGGCATTGGGCGGTTTCGTGATTTTTGCTTTTACAGAGTGAGCAATCCTTTTTTTGTTCCACGGTTGCAACTCGGGAATTCATATTGTCTCTTATCTTTTGGAATTCTAAAAATTGGACCATCATATCGAATATGTCATTGGTTGCTATAGAATTGATGGTGCTTGAGTCATCGGAAGTTATTGAATTCGTTTCCTTTTTTACAAACGGTATGTGCTTTAATGAACAAAATTCGTGTCTTTGCACGGATATTTTTCTTCCTTCAAGGTTTACTGCTATATTTACGGCTTCCCTAAAAGTTTTGGGGTTTTTAGCGGCGACGCGATATTCTGGTGGGCTTTTCAGTCCATAAAGAAAGCTTTCGAGTGCTTCGACATTAGCTCGTTTTTTCCATAGTTCTTTTTCGTTTGTAGTTAAACTAACTGATAAATCATAAATTGTGTATAAGGACTGTTCTAAATTTTGTACACGTAGGGCGTAATCGGCGACTGGTTCGCCTGGATATTGTTCCATTTGTCTCATATCTAATTTAATTGTATCGGCATCTGTTATGCCGCTGAAACTTAACTTGAGGTCTTGTAAAAATTCATTTAAAGAAGTATAGTTTGGAGCGATTCCGCCGTAGGCATCGTACGCTCGGCCTTTAAGGTGTCGGGGGATTGAATTTAAAATAAATTTTTCGCACGCGGGACCGTAGTCCTCCAAGATGTCCTTCAATACTTTAGAAAACGCTTGGAGCGTTTGTGGTTGGCCCGAGAAGTTGGGAATGTTCGCAATTGCGGTGATTAATGGGACCGGGTTATTTATTCTGGGTCTGTTTACTGGATTTTGTAGGTTGGCTAAGGGTGGAGGCTCAAGGTTAAGGTTATTTCTACGTTGGCGAAGGTTTAGTCTTTGGTGATTTTCTTCAATATTATCATTTTCGATTTGCGCAAGACCCTCGGCGTTAGCTTGAATATTAGCGAGTATTTCGCGTTGCTGTAAAATTTTGGCGTTTTGTCTTTCTATGTCTTGTATCTGATTTTGGAAATCGTCTGCTGCTAGAGTAACTTGGTTTTGGCGGATAGGGGTGCTATGGTGGATACCATTAGTGCCGCTACCGCTAGGGGTGGAGTTTTGTGTTCCATTCATGATGGAATCAATGTTAGTAAGGTCAGTTTCAGAGTTGTAACCACGCTTTTGTCGCCAAGTATTGCTTGGCATATAACTTCTAAAAGGTTTTGTTTTAAAACTAAAGAGGTTGTTGAACTTTTTGGGCGGAATTTTGAGAAATTATATTAAACTTGCGGTAAAGGTAGTAATAATAATAATAAAAAAATTAAAATATAGCTTTGAAAAAAAATTAAAATTTTAAATAAAGTTTAGTTGAGATTTAATTAGATGTGTATATAAGTATGTCTCGGAAGTTTTAATTTATTATTTGATACTGTAAGGTACTTACATGGACAGGAATGTTATGATAGTCCAAATGCTCATTATGTTGTGGTAAATCGGCTCAACTGGATAACTTTGATTTGGCAGCTTGGTTTACGGCTTGGCTTATCAGCTTGGTAATAAACAGCTTGGCAAAAAAATTTTTCCAGAAACTGCTTGGTCGAAGATGTAGATGGATTTCTTTAAATGGTATTGTGTGGTATAACGGCTTTAAATAATTTCAAAGATCTTTAGATTTTGATTGATTAGAGTTGATTTCTTCGTTGGATTCGATAGTATAATTTACAGTCACTATTACTTTGCTATTTGACTTGTTTGTTGATAGTATTTCGTGTTTTGAAATTTTAAATTTTTCTTTTACTTTTCCTTTACAGTTTTGGCAATTAGGATATTTGCAGGTATAATAGCGTTGGCCTTTCTTTGCCATATACTGTAAATAAATATTATCTTGATAGGAAATGTGCTCCTATACCTTGTTACTGGTTGTTGGTTTCCTCTGATGTTAATGTTGTGGTATAACGGCTTAAATTGTCATTGATGATCTTCAGTATTTTGATTGATTAGAACTGGATGGTTACTTCTGTATTTTATTGTTACAGTTGTACTTTTGTTTCTTCTTTTATTTCTCTTTTGTTGATATAATTTTATATTTTTATTTGTTTTCTCGTTTTCATAAAATCTAGATGATTATTTAATATTTGGTCCTACTATTCCTTCAAACCAGCTTTCCACTTGGGGAGCCAATTTCTGTTACGTATCCTGAGGTTTAATCAGGATACTTAATATAAAATAAATATAAAATAAGATTTATCCTGGGGATATTTAGTGCCCCAGGTATTTATTCTAGTTGTATAGGTTATAGTTGTTGATGTAGAGTTGAATTCAAGTTGATGTTGACCTCGAGTTCTGAAGCTGGTAGAACTTAAATAAGTTAAGTTCACGATTATAGAAGGATATGTCACTTTAAATGAATGAACTAAGTACTTTGATTTAGAACACTGAATTTATTATAAGTTAATATAAGATAAAATGCGTCTAAGTCAATAAGTCTGATAAAGTAACTGTGCTTTAAGAACTCTGTTCTAATCGAATGACTTTTTCGGGCGTTTGTAGGGTATTATATAGCCTAATTACATCCTGCCCATATTAATTGATTTTGGTGGGATTGTCCAATACGCGAAAGCGTCGGTTTCGTCACGTCCAATTAATGAAAAGCGTCGGTAATTATTTTGGGGGAAATCGAGAAGGGGTTTATGCAATTCCATATTTCCAAAAATATTTGGATGTACGTCATCAATGACCTTTGATTATATATTTTATGCCGATTTATAGCGGGCCGGAACTGAATTGCTAAAATCTGATATTAAAGAATGTATGGAATTGTCGTTTAGTGTAATATTGAGGAAATGCAGGTATGTTAGCTCGATTTACGAGCTAACGTAAGCAGGAATAAGTTAAATATATAAATCTTTACTTACTTTACCTACTTTTGAAAAAGTATAATATTTTATGGGATTGACACTATATTTTCCTTGCGAATTTTCTGTTATATTTTTTAAGGATACTTTTTCAAATTAAGCTAAAGAATTTATTAATATCTAGAATTAGCCTGGGATATCTATTTTTTTTTAATAAATTTTTTCAAATAAGTCTAAAGAATTTATTGATATCTTGGATCAGCCTGGGATTCCTAAGATTTTTTTATACATTAGACATCTCAAATTTACATTACACCTTTTGTTGCTTTTTTCTATCCCTGCCGGGTCTGTAAGCCAATATTTTCAAAAAAAAAAATAATTTTTAAGTTTTAGCATTATGATAATATTAATTATGCATAATTTAATTATTGCCTTACGGATCCGGCAGGGATAGAAAAAAGCAACAAAAGGTGTAATGTAAATTTGAGATGTCTAATGTATAAAAAAATCTTAGGAATCCCAGGCTAATCCAAGATATCAATAAATTCTTTAGACTTATTTGAAAAAATTTATTAAAAAAAAATAGATATCCCAGGCTAATTCTAGATATTAATAAATTCTTTAGCTTAATTTGAAAAAGTATCCTTAAAAAATATAACAGAAAATTCGCAAGGAAAATATAGTGTCAATCCCATAAAATATTATACTTTTTCAAAAGTAGGTAAAGTAAGTAAAGATATCATAACAGTCGCAAGGTTTTAAAAAAAAACAATGTGAAGCAAATAATAAAACTATAAATAAAGAATAAGAAAAAAACGCTGCCAAATTATGGCCACTACGATTCCTAAAGTAATGACAAATATTCAATATGAGTTGAACATTTTTACCATGTGTCATATCTGAGAAATAAGGTTACACAATCTTATTTTTTATGTAAAAAAATAAGAAAAATTAAAAAGTTTTTTAATTAAGTATCAGATTCGAGAAATCAAGTAAAAACGATAAGTTCCTAGAATTAATACTTTCAGAGAAAAAGTTAAATAGAACCTCCGAAAATAAAAAAAAAATTGGTGTTTTTTGTATTTTTTGGTGGCAAAAATTTTGGAAAAAATATATGTATATGCGAGTGTATACGCGTATCCGGTATCACGGCGAGAATTTTATTTACATAATTATATGTATACTATAAGCAGCTGTGATTTTTTTTTTATTTTACGACTGTACGGGCCCATTTTTAAATATCTATTTTTATTCATGTTCTCCTGATACATTTGGATATACAAAATTCAAAATATTTTAAGGAATTCATGTACCAATATTATATGTATACTAACTCTTGCGTTATTATTACCTAATAACAGAAAAGAATAAAAATCCCCTTGCCTTATAATTTAAATATAATGTAATGATATATTTTTATTAAAAATTATCAGGATACCTCTTCTTTACTTATAACTACTGGATCAAAAAATTGAAAAGATTCCCTTTAATTAATCGCAGTAAATCGAGATTTCAATATTCGCTGCGATACATCGCATAAATGCGATATAAAAAACGTAAGTCAGATGAAAAATGCGATAAATCGCAAAAATGCGATTAAAAAAACGTAAGTCAAACCAAAATTTCGATATTTCGATATCTCAGCCTTCTTCGATCGTGAGTTATATGTAAAAATATGTCCCTCTCACTTAGAAGCAAGGAATATAGAGTGAGAGAAAAAAAAGAGATATATATAAGCAAAGCTAGCTTTTGCTTGCGATGGAGGGTCGCGTGACCGCCCCCCATTCTCGAATGTGCTAATTAAATGTTGCTCGGCTTAGGATTATGGGTTGTTCTAAGTTAGTCTGTTTCTTTTATGTTTTTTTTATTAATTTATTAAAAACTTAGTCTGATAATGGCCAGTAATTATTCTATATTTTTTTTATACATAGGTGTTAAAGGCGCTGAAAATATTATTAATAAAAATAATAATATTCATTCAAATCCAGCAATTGCTCCCTGCACAAGAATCCTAGCCATGAATATGATAGGAGATCTAATGAGAAAAGTTGGGGTAAGTAAAATTTGCAATAAAAGTTTAGAAATAAGCTTTACATGAAATAAGTTTTACGTGTACAAGTAAATTTTTTGTAAATACAACAGCTGCTAGCTTCAATTTCTTTTTTAGCTAAAAAAGGAAAGTGTCAAGTTCCTTTTCAATCTAGCCTATGATCTTACTTTTATGCAAGCTAACTTTATTTTTAGTTTTATTTTAAACAAAATTTTTAGAAGTTATTTCTTTGGAACCAAATTAGCCCAAGACAAAAATTTTATCCCTTGACCCCTGCATATTAATATTTCAAATATGTTTATATTTATTAGCTACTGTTAGAGATTTATGTATAAGGAAAAACTAAAATCTTTATAAAGTTGTTTGTGTTGTTGTCTGGCTTTGTTTTTGATGTTCGTTGAGGTAGAGCTCCTCCTGGATGGAGATCTGTGTTATTGGTAAGGGATAGTTTATTTAGAAATAATTAGCAGAAGATATTTTCGATTAATATCATTTATTTATTTACTCCAGTAAAATCACGGTTTTGGTGGTATTGTTTGTGGCCGCTACCAGATTTGGTCTACTATACGTTTTTTGGGTCGCTGAACACGAAAATCGGGGTTTTTTCTATGCGCAAATGGGGCTTGACCCTTAAATCGGGCAAAACTGCCCCTAAAAAGGGCATTTTTGCTGTATTCATTGTAAGCCTTTGAAATTTGGTATACGGGGGTTTTTGGGTCGCTGATAACAAATATTGCAGTTATAACTATGAAAAATTACCCCTTCACCTTTAAATCGAGCAAAACTGCCCCTAAAAAGGGCATTTTTGCTGTATTCATTGTAAGCCTTTGAAATTAGGTATACGGGGGTTTTTTGGGTAGCTGTTAACGAATATTGCAGTTATAACTATGAAAGATTACCCCTTCACCCTTAAATTGGGCAAAACTGCCCTTAAATAGGGCATTTTTGCTGTATTCACTGTAAGCCTATGAAATTTGGTATACGGGGATTTTTTGGGTCGCTGATAACGAATATTGCAGTTAAAACTATGGAAAATTACCCCTTCACCCTTAAATTGGGCAAAACTGCCCTTAACTATGGCATTTTTGCTGTATTCACTTTAAGCCTTTGAAATTTGGTATATGGGGGTTTTTTGGGTCACTGATAACAAATATTGCAGTTATAACTATGAAAAATTACCCCCTCCCCCTTAAATTGAGAAAAAATGCCCCTAAAAGGGGTGTTTTCGCTACTTTCAATCTAGCCCTTCAAGATTTGGTGTAATAGGTTTTTTTGGGGCACTGATCACAAAAATCGATGTCTTTTGAATTAAAACGTAACTCTTCAACTTTATATTAGCCGAAAATATTCCTAAATGGTGTGCTTTCGCTATATTCGTTCTAGCCTTCTAAGATTTAGTCTAATAGGGTTTTTTAGGTCGCTGATCAGAATGAACAGCCCTTGAAGGGTTATTTTAAGGAATAATAAAAGTTTTGTTTAATGCAAAAAAATTTTTTTTAAATTTTTGAAAAATTTTTCAAATGATAAAACATTTGCTTACCTTTATTTTATAAATAAGATAACTTGTAAAATGTATGATTCATTTATTTATACCTTTCAAACCTTTTAGGAGTACTTTTAGCAAATTTGAGGCTGAAGACCTAATTTTTAATTGAAAAAAACGCGATTTTCGTGATCAGCGACCTAAAAAACCCTTTGAGACCAAATCTTGGAGGGCTAGAGCGAAAGTAGAAAAAACACCTCTTTTAGGGGTACTTTTGGCCAATTTAAGGGTGAAGGGGTTATTTTTCATAGTTATAACCGAGGTTATAACTTCAATATTCGTGATCAGCGACCTTAAAAACCTTTATTAGACCAAAACTTGGAGGGCTAGAGTGAAAGTTGCAAAAATACCCCTTTAAGGGGTAGTTTTGGCTAATTTAAGGGTGAAGAGTTAAGTTTTAATTGAAAAGACATCGATTTTTGTGATTAGCGACCCAAAAACCCCTAATAGGTCGAATCTTGGAGGGATAGCGTGAAAGTAGTGAAAACTCCCCTTTTAGGGGCAGATTTGCCCAATTTAAGGGTGAAGGGGTAATTTTTCATAGTTATAACTGCAATATTCGTTATCAGCGACCCAAAAAACCCCCGTATACCAAATTTCAAAGGCTTACAATGAATACAGCAAAAATGCCCTTTTTAGGGGCAGTTTTGTCCGATTTAAGGGTCAAGCCCCAATTGCGCATACAAAAAATCCCGATTTTCGTGTTCAGCGACCCAAAAAACCTACAGTAGACCAAATCTGGTGGCGGCCACGAACAATACCATCCCCCCCCCCGTGATTTGACTGGAGTATTAATTAATCCACATTTACCAAGAAAGAACTTTGATTTACAGGGTGGATTCTAAGTTGGCGATGATAAAGATACACGATGATATTATTGTCTCTAAGTTCCGGTTTACGGTATTACCTCTCACTTATACCGTAGTCATGATTAAAAAGACCCGAAGTTCTGTTCTAAGATCACTGCTCACAGACTTAACCCGAAGTTGCGAATATGCAAGTTTGTCTAATGCTTTAATTCTTTACAGAAGTTATAATAATGAACTATGTAATTTTTCTCCAAACAAAAACTTAATCACAGCAGCGTGTCCGACACGATATATTAAAGTATACCGTGGCGCCGTCTCTCAGTTAATTTCAAGTTGCGCAAAACAGTCTAAAATTACTGGATATAAAATATTTTTAATTTAATAAAATATTTTATTGAATTAATTTTATTATTATTGATTCAATAGCTATGCTATTAATTTAATAGAATATTTCATTGCTGTTGATGAGTAACATAGTGGACTGTATTTTTTATAAATAATTAATTAAACGAAACTGGTGATGTAAAAAAATAATGCAACTGATAATTTAGTAGTACAAAACTATAATTTTTATTTAATAAGATGTGACTACTATAATAGTTGTCCTAAGACTGGGCACTGTGCGTCGCTTTTCAAGGCACGCGCTTACACTCTCTATGCACACACGCACGTATTCTACAAATATACGCATACTAATTATTATGTTATAACTATTTAATATAGTGCGTTATTTAACAATTGCTATATTTTAATTCAATCAAACCTATTAAACTGATGGAATATTTGTCTCAGTGTATTAATTCATATAAATAAACAAAAAAATTAGTTAAAATAAGTAAATTTTTCAGCACAAAGCTTAGAACTTTACACATCAGAATTTAAGGAATTTTTTCTTCTTTTTTACTTCATATTATTAACTTGATGAGTTCCTTTGTCCATCACAATCAGATGTAGATCAATTCTAGAAGTTTATTCAAAATTAACTTTAGTAGTTTATTAAAAACTCAATGAAGAATTTCAGATTGATTTACACTTTTTTACACATTTACACATTTACACATTAACAGATTTTATTAGAGTAAATTGATTTAAAAATTTTATATTTCATAGAAATATATCCAAAGGATTCGACTCCTGTCATAAAAATAAGTTAACATAAAAACTTATTTTTGATATAAAGAAAATCGCAGTCATACATAAGTATTTAGAAGTAAAATATGAATTTCTTAGACATGCTCGCTTTATTTGAATAGTTCAAACCCTTATAAATTTAAATGAAGAAACAACAGAACATATTAGGAGTTAAGTAAATAAACTATTTAGAGTTTGTAAAATTTTTTATTGAAAAAAATATATTATTACTTTTATTGATAGTTCATATAACATAAATCATATACAAAGTACTAATTGAATAATATAATAATAAAAATAATAAAAAATGTAAATATAATAATTAATAAAAATAAAGAAAATTTAACAAAATTTAATGTATGATGTATATAAAATTTAAGCAAAACTTTCAAAATAATGAAAAAAACTAAAAAAAAGAAATAAAAATTTTTCTTGTATTTACAGTTATAGATATTATTAGGGCTTTATTGGGGGTTTTTAAATACTTAACAAATATGACATTAGGTGAACTTTCAAAGTATCGAGATTAGCACAAGCTTTTTGTTGAATATAAAATTTAGACAATGAAGTTTTGGATTTCAATCAGTATCTTCCATCTGTGGTCAATAGTTTGTTGTCGAAACTATTTTGAATAAAATATTTGTAACTTTCACTGAAAATCTTTTTGGTGTTTTGACCAATTGCGTTCAGTCATCATATCTAATAAATTTTTCAGAGCTCTCACAGCTTAATTTCGGGCTGTATCGACCCAAAATCGTTGCCCCTCGCAACTATTTATTAGGGCTTTAGAATAGGTTGGAGTCAAGAGGCACAAATATTAGTGTTACAGAATCCTGAGATTTTAAAGTAGTAAAATTTAATCTTAAATCTGTTTGACATTAAAATTCAATTAAACTGCTTGGTTTTTCAATTTCTAATTTTTAATTATTTAAAAATTATTTAATTTAATCAATTATAATATTATTAACCTATTTTGTGTAACTATTGGTTATAAGGTTAACTTTTATTTGAAATGGAAATTTTTCATGAAATACCAGTTGTCTTAAGAGGCGCGTTAAATTATTTATTTCATATAACACATATTTTTATTAAATTTAATAAATTATTGTTTCAATTTAAATATTCTGCTTATACTAATATTTTTTTCACATAAAATATTAAAGTCAGCTATTTTGAATATAATAATTTGTTCCATGTGCTAGACAATAATCCTTGGAAGGTTTTTATTAATAAATTATAAATATACAATGATTATTGATTTGTCAATCCTGACTGAATTGGTCTTAAATGAAGAACTTTTGAAGAGCGTTAACTTAAAGTAAAAACCTTTTAACATAATTTAAAATATAAAAGATTATTCAAATAAATTTACTTATTTTTACTTTTTTTTTTTACAAAGAATAAGCATGCACCGATTTAAAGAACTTGACGAAAAAGCAATCCAAATTTTCCAATTGTAAAAAAAGAAGAATTATTTACTCCGTTTGGAATAGATAGTTTAAAAGGTCCATCAGGCATTTTTTTTTTTGGGCCTCTTCAAGAAGGGGCCTTTTTCGTAGGACGAGGAGAATGCATTTACGCATACCATACACCGCGTACTGTACGGTTATGTGGGACTCAACCTAAAATTTATGGTTGCCCAGATACTTAGTATAACTGAGGAGGAATTACAATACTCACTAAACTCCCCACCCTCCTGCATTTATGACAATATCATAGAATCCGGACCGGGACTCCCTGTTTAGGTATTACTTCGGTCCGGAAACAATGCAGCCAAGGCATTTCTTCGCCATACCCTGTCAATAAAGGAGGAGAGTTTCCTACGAGAGGAAACCTTCCTCCTTTTTTTTAATCAGTGTCGCCCGTAAGTACTCTGCTACACTGTACCAGTTAGCGGTACTGCGCAGCATTTCCGGGACGACTCCTTCCGGCCTTCATTCGTCGAAGGGCGGTCGCCCTTCAGCGAAGCGAGGACACCCAAAAAATGTGTGCTCAGAGGTATCCAGCTCGCCCGGGCAATGCAAGCATTCTGGAGATGTCACCTTGCGCCACTTGAAAAGCATATCGCAGAAATAACCGTGACCAGTTAGGAACTGTGTGAGGTAGAAGTCTACCTCCCCATGATCACGGTTCATCCAGCTTTCCAAATCGATGATAAGGCGGTGCGTCCAACGTCCCCTCGGGTCACCATTCCACCTATACTGCCAGCATTCCATTGTGTGGGAGCGAGCGCGAACGGAAACTACGTCGCGCTCTTCTTCCTCACGGTTAAAGATCGCCTGCCTTTCCAAGGCAAGCAGATTGATGGAAATCACCCGAGCCACCACCTGGATCGCTGGCTCTGATACAGTCTTGTACGAGCAAGCGATTCGAAGTGCCCCCTGCCTCTGTACTGCCTTTAGTTTCTTGCAGTAATTTTTTATGCGGACATTGTCCGCCCACACCTCTGCACCGTAGAGCAAGATGAAGTTGACTGTCGTCATCAGCAGCCTCTTCTTCTCTGATCTGGGACCGCCGATGTTTGTCATCAGCCACGAGAGGGACTTTGTCACCCGGCCAGCCTTTTCACAGGTCTGTTGGAATTGTCTATTGTAGATTAACTTGTTATCCAAGAAGACCCCCAAATATTTGACCGATGGTTTGGTCTGGATCATAAGGGGATTACCTCCGTCTTCAAAGCTGACGCCAAATATGGTATCAACCCTTCTCCGGGTCAGAAGGACAATCTCCGTTTTCCGTGAACCGACATCCAGCTATTGATGAGGCGCATGGCCTCATCCAAGGTATTCTGCTGGTCCTCTGTCTCTCGAGCTGTTATGGTTAGAGCAACATCATCCGCGTATCCGATCATGGAGCATCCATACGGAAGCTCAATCTTTAGCAAGCCGTCGTAAAAGGCATTCCACAGATCAGGACCCAGAACTGAACCCTGCGCTATGCCTGCGCTTAATACTTTACCTCTTATGGCCTCGAGCGTGTCCCAGCGCAGATATCGGTCCCGGAGGTAATCTCTGAGTATATTTCTCAGATAATCCGGAACTCTGAATACCTGCTCGAGATAGTGCAACATATCGTTCCACTTAGCCGAGTTGAATGCGTTTTTCACATCGAACGTGACAAGCAGGACTTCCGGTTTAATATCCGGCCGCACTTGTCTGGCCCTCATAACCACCTTCACGACCTGCTCGATGGCACCGATCGTGGAACGCCCCTCACGAAAGCCGTGTTGGTCGTCGCTAAGGTCACTCGCTTCCCTAATTGCCTGCCGCCATCTTCCTCTGACCATGCTCTCCATCACCTTGCCAATGGTATTTAACATACACAAATATTAGTGTTACAGAATCCTGAGATTTTAAAGTAGTAAAATTTATTCTTAAATCTGTTTGACATTAAAATTCAATTAAACTCCTTGGTTTTTCAATTTCTAATTTTTAATTATTTAAAAATTGTTTAATTTAATAAATTATAATATTATTAACCTATTTTGTGTAACTATTGGTTATAAGGTTAACTTTTATTTGAAATGGAAATTTTTCATGATGGTCTGTAAGATGATGGAGATCCTGGTTCACCCTTTCCCTTGCTTATCAGAGCCAGACGGGCCACTTTTCAGTCCCTTGGAAAGGCGCCTGCCACGAGGCACGCGTTAAACATGCCAAGCAGGAGACCAGAGATTAACTTTGCAGCCGCCTTTAGGGCTTCCGCGGGTATTTCGTCTGGTCCTGGCGCTTTCCAATTTTTCATTGTCCTAATTGCCTGAAGCATCTCCGCCTCGATAAATAGCGGAACTTGCTCCCTCGGGACATCCAAAGCAGGGTGTTGTTGGTTTGGATGATCCGGGAAGAGAGCGTCCACTATTTTTTTGGTCGCTGCTTCATCCATCGTGTTGTCACATCCGGACTTAAATTTGCCCATGACAACCTTATATCCCAGACCCCACGGGTCGCTGTTGACATCATCTCTTACCGAAGACAGCGCGCCTTGCTGAGGCGGATAGCTTTTGCCAGCCTATGCTTGGCTTCCTTGTACTCTTCAGAGCGCGTAGCCAGCTCTAAGCGGCCATGCGCTCTTTTCCGTCTTCTGCGTGCACCGTGACATACCCGTCTAAGCTCCGCAATTTCTTCATTCCACAAGTACACGCTTCTATTACCCTTCCAGGGCCGTTTACGCGGCATAGAGGCATCGCAAGCTCCCCTCAGAAGAGCAGTTACCCTCTTGACAAGAGTCTTTGCCTCTCTCGGGGTGGTCGATCCTCCATGCCAGGCTGGCATAGACGAGAACTCTTCGCGAAGATAATCCACAAATCTGTCCTCGTCCATCTTTGACAAATTCCAGCCTAGTGGGCTCTTTTTGTACGGGGGCCGATTAACGACCCTATCACGCACTTTGAAGGCGATGTAATTATGGTCGCTGCCATTGACTCCATCCATCACACTCCAACCGCCCACTCTTCCTGCCAGCCCGGCCGAGGCAAAAGTGACATCAGGGATCGATTCGCCAAAGCCTGGCCTTACATAGGTTGGATTGTTCCCAGAGTTCATGACCACCAGATCAGTTCTAGCGGCCATCTCTAGGATCAACGTTCCCCTACGGTTCGTGGTTGGCATTTTCTATAGTACATATATGAAAAGATTAAAAAGCAAAAAAGAGAAAGAGAACTTTAATAATTCATTTTAGGCTCTAATTTACATTTTTAAATTTAAAACCATCAGTAAATATGAATTTTATTTAATTAATCAAACATTTAGTTTCAAAATTTTAAATTGTGCAAATATGCAATTTTATAATATAAAAAATAAATAATGATTTAGTAAAATTTTTGTTGTTAAACTTTTTATTTAAGAATAAATTATGTAAGCTACAGATAATTTTTATTACTAAGGTTAGGTTTATTACTTTGATTAATCATTGGATTTTGAAGAATAACAAAACAGTCAAGTTTGCCTTGAAAATCCACCCAAGTCTTGTGAAAATAAATTTTTCATCTGAAACCATTCAGGAAGATATCAGGAAAAAAGCGCAGCAAAAATTTTTTTGTCATTTAAATATGGTAAAAACAATTCCTTTATTCTCCCACCCCCCCCCCCCCCATTCACCCAAAAAGCTCAAAATAACCATTATGGCAATTTTGAAGGGATATATTAGGTTTTTGGACTACTAGATTAAAATGTAACATCAAAAATTAAGTTATAGGGGTGTAGCATCCTTATTTAACCATTTAACCCTTAAAATTTAATTTTTCTTAAAAAGAAAACGATTTTTTTTATTTTTGTGGGATTTAGTAGGTATTTTGGACTCCTAAAAAATTTCAAGATTATTTACTTTTAAAGCTCAGTTATTATAACCCCAATATTTTGTTATTGTGAGTAACCAAAAAAATAATAATTATGCGAATCTAAATTCAGGATGAGGCCCCCAAAATCATTTTGCTATCCTGGGGTTTAAGTGCCGTGGTCAACGGTCCAAGTGCGCAGAACCACAAAAAGATTTTCAGTGCATGCATAAATAAAACAGAAATATATTAGACTGGAAAACAAATATATTTACTGGAAAACTTACTTTTATATGTTGTTAAGACATACAAACCGCCCTGCATTCATTCCAAAGGGAATTTTGGGGCTAGAAACGCAAATTTACCGAGTCCCAATTTCAGAGTTTTCAAAAAAAGTCAATTTTTATCATTATCTTTGAAAAGTAATGTCTTAAAAACTAATTAAAGGAAAGAGACGAGTAAAAAATTTTTGGAAACTTAAAGCTTGTAAAAAATTATTAAGGCCTTTAAAACACAATTTCGTCAAAATTTGCAATTTTGGCAGCAATTTAAATAAATTTAAAAATTGGTCATTTCGGGTCAACAATTACCAGTAGGTTAATTGACTATAGCGCTAAGAGAAACAGTGATTAAAATATACGGCTTACGTCGTTTGAAAGGTGACACTTATACCAAAAAAAGTGAATCAACCAGAAGTGTTTTGGTTAATTTTTGAGGTTGTAGCTTTTTATCGAAAATTACCGAAAAACCCTGTTTTATAAGATTGAGCAAAAATGTAAATTTGCATTTCTAGCCCCAAAATTCCCTTTGGGATGAATGCAGGGCGGTATGTATGTCTTTACAACATATAAAAGTATGTTTTCCAGTAAAAATTAGCATTTTAAAACGCTTTTTGGCTTTTGTGAAAATTTGTATAGCTTAAAACTCAAAATTCCCATGTTATTTAAATGGGAAAATTGACGTGGTTACAGGCACGTGTTTTTGTAAGGCTAAAGCAAAATCCTTGGAACTGGGAACTTTTTATGACCAAAACTTCACAAAAAAACCCGGGGAGCAAAGTTTTTCCACAAAGTCCAAAAATAGGTCCACTCTAATATATATATATGGGCGAATTTTTTGAAATTCATTCAAACTTCACGCACATTTTTCTTTTTGAGATAAAATTATGGTCAGCAGCTTAAAATTTTCTTTGGAGTGTCTACTTTTTAATGCAATGTGAGCGGATTTGAAATTTTGATAATTTGGAAGTGTTTTGGCCAACTTTCTGTCCAAAAATGAACATTAAAAAAAAAAAAGCTGGAAAAAGTCATTTCCTTTTTCATTTTTTATTTTTTTTATTGGGCCAACTTTTTCCGCATACAAAAGCGTATAATTTCAGTGGGTTTTAAATTTTTTTAAATTGAACCAATTTTGGCAAAATTAGGTTAGTATAATAAAAAAAAAAATCATACTTCGACACTTTTTTACTAAAAATAAACGCACCCTAGGAAAAAATTTTACTGAACAAAAATTGCTTAGAATTGATCAGGGAACACATTCAAATTAAAAATAAAAAAAAAATGCCAATTTTTTCATACCTATTTTTCGCAATTTTTGTAAAATTCAAAAATTAAAAGAATTTTTATTTTTTTTATTTTTTTGCATTCTTATGCATTAGTTAAACAATTTGTGTTCAATAAATTTTTATTCTAAAAAATTAACCCATTTTCTTCAATAGTGGATCAAAATAAAACAGGGATGAAAAAACTCTACAGTTTTTCTTATAAAAATAATTCATTTTTTATTTGAAAATTAAAAATTTTTTTTATAATTTAAGACATAACATACAATAAAATTTTATTATAATTTCCAATCATTACTGTTACAGCTATTAGAGTATCTTTTAATCTCTACAGTATCTGCTGATTTAACTATAAAGCTATGGTTTTTCATAATTGAGGGTACGGCTGGTGCATCATTAAATCTTTTGCTTAGTTTTGTTTTCATTTCTTCCTGAAGCGCTTTATTAAAATAAGAAACTTTAAGATCTTGGAAATGACTTTGACCCCATTTATATAATGCATTAATTTCTAAGATTGCATTTGTTGGTTTAGCTACTAAACTAGCTTTATATGCTGCTCTTTTAAATACGGCTCCAAGGCCATCACATGCACCCTTCCCATGTGATGTTGCACTAAAGTGCCATTCTGCATCAATATTAAAGTCTTTACGGTGATTAATCAAGTTTGAAATTTGGTACCTGTTTTTAAAATGCTATTTAGCGCCATCAGTATAGTAGTATATTTTTTTAATATTCTTTACATCCTTTTTTATCATTGGAATTAATAATGATTGAATTGTATATACAGCAGCTGTATCATGCTTAGTACTCTCTGATAAAAATATATGACTTTTGTGTTTTAATTCACCTTTTTCTTTGTAATAGTATATGCAAGTAAATACTGTTGCTTGGTCGTTGTTATAATGAAAAGCTTGAGATGCATTTTGGCAAACATAAGTGTAGTTTTCAGAAAAATCAAACATAACAAGTACTTTGTTTTTTTTTAAACTTTCCTTTTTGTCTTATATAAAGCTACTTTGCTGCTTAGCAATAAAAGAATGAGGCTTTAGAATATTTAATTTTTCACATAATAAATTTATATACTCATTTACTTCTAGAGTTTGTTTCAAGAGTGTAGATCGATCAGTTTCAGTCCAAGTACAAAATTCAACATCTGGACATTTTTCGCATGCATTCAAATAGCAGTCCGTAGTTGGATTATCACACATAATTTCATTAAGGAAGTCTTTATAATTTAGAATTGGTTTTGATAAACTTTGAGTCACTTTTTGTATATTAATTGCATCTAACATTAGTTTAACGTTTTGATAAATTGTACAAAGACACACATTGTGAGTACCTGATGCTCCAGGTGGTATACAGTTTTTTGGTTTTAGTTTGTAAAAAGAAGTAAAACTAATTTCAGTTTTTGGATGCGACTGCTTAAATAAAAAATACAATTCTTTATTATTTGCATATAATAATCTTTTTTGAACTTGAATTTTTTTGCCATCAATTACTAATGTAACGCAGTCTTTTACACCAGGCATTATTCTGCTATTCATATCACTATTGTAAAATTTAATTACTTCTTTGACAGTTTTATTTGGTAAAGTATGTTTAGACTTCGTAATTGTCTCACCTAATACACCATTTCTCAATTTTAATTTTTTTGATTTATTTGCCATGTAGAGAGTGCAATTAAACTCAAGAGCTATTTTTCTATCAGTCCAAGACAATGGAGCAATTGTAAGTATACGCAACCTTAATGGATCATTCATCGCTAAATTTGAAAATTTTTCGCTTAAAGCCGTTCAGCATTTCTTCTAATTCAACTTCTCGCCATGATTTTGCTTCATTCAAACTCTCCTCAAAAATGCCTGTATCGTTAGCTGAATCCGTTGCATTCTCATCAATTTCCATGCTTAAATTACTGGAGTCCTTCAGAATATTCTTTTTTTTTATTTCAATATTAGCTTTTTTTTCACATTTGGAACAAATCCAAGAATTTTTATCTAAATTTGGATAATTCTTCAAAATATTCTTGGATACTTTACGCATCCCTTTCCCTAAGTGTTTAATTTCATGCGTTGGCGTAAACAAATTTACACATCGACCAGATTGAAAAGGCATTTTTAATATCCTATGGCACTACATGAATTATATTAATAAATAGTAAAAAAAAAAGATCAAGATTCACAACTGCAAAAAAATTTTTGCTTTTGATATTTACCTAATTAATTTTTATTTTCCGACCTTACAAGTATAATAAGATTTATACAATATTGTAAGACACCAAACTGTTTCAATATTTTAAACTAGACTAATGTTAACAAAATCTTATTTTTTTTTAAATAATATAAAGAAAGATGAATCTTTGTTTTGAAATATTCTTTGTATTTTTCAAAATAGATAACAAACTTTTTATTCTAGATTCTAAAATCAACGTTTAAGAATTATAATTAAAAAATAAAAAAATAGATAAAAAACAATGAAATTTATCTTTTTGGTTTTTCCTTGAATAAAAAATCTTATTATTTTGTTTTAAAATGATAAATAGAATAGTTTATCTTTGTTATGAACATTTAAAAATAATCAGTAAACAGTAAAAATTACAACTTTTTTGATTTTCCCTAGCTGTTACCTTAACATTTTAAAATATTATACTTGGGATTTCCAAATAATTCTTCCAGAAATTTGTCGCCAAATAAATTTTAAATAGATTATAGACGCTATCGTTACCAAAGGTAGAAAATAAAATTCGATTGTAAGTTAATTCAAAATTCCTTATTTTGTAGTAAAAAATTGTGTTACGTATCCTGAGGTTTTATCCAAGGGATACGTAAATATAAATAATTATGAATATATGAAATATAAGTTTATCCTGGGGATATTGACTGCCCCAGGTATTTTATTAAAGTTGGTATGGTGATTACTGTTGATATAAGATGATGTATTTGTAGATGAGTTCGGGTTCGATCTAAGCTGGATGAACCTAACCTGAGGCTAAGTTCTTAATTACAGAAGGAAATGTCACTTACACAATAATAACTGATAACTGATTTGATATATAACTTTCACTTTATTGATTATAAGTAAATATAATAAAACTGTCTAAGTCTTTAAGTCAAACGAATTATAAAAGATACTTAATAACGAGAGTTAGTACTCTAATTAATGATGGTTATGATTCTAAAGAATACAATTTGGGCGCCTGAAGGGCAATATATAATCTAAAATGAATCTGCCCATATTGCGAGATTTTGGGGGAAACGTCCAATACAAAAAAGCGTCGGTCTCGTCACGTCCAATTAGCGAAGGCGTCCATAACTATTACTAAGAATCGCGAGGTGGGATTTATGCATTTTATAACGCCTATAAATCCCTACTAATTTATGTCACAGTTGACTTTTGTCCCGCGCTATTGTGCTAGGTCAGCATCAGCGGAAATGCATCTGCGGGTTCCTATATCGTCTGGGAACGTTAATATGAATATCGGATGTAGGTTTAATATTTATATATATATCGGATGTTAGGCATATCAATTTTGACCTACCATACGTAACATCTCCCTCCGTTCATTCCAATCGTCCCGATTGGGTCAGGTGGGGGAGATGGGGCTGAAGGCAGGGTTTCAAGGGGGTGGTAATTATAATTTTAAAATTTTCTGTCCATTGTCTTTGTCAATACATAAGATTATACAATATAAGTTCATAAAATTAACTTTTGATTATAATTATTGATTCTATATAATTTTAAGGTATATGCTTTATCATTTTAAAAAATAAAAAGATTTTTAAAATGTTTAAAATTATTTGGATTTATATAAGAATTCTAGAGATTATTTGTTAAAATATATATGATAAGCAAAATAATAAATTTTTGGATTCTTCAAAACGATTTCTTATGGAAGGTGCCAGTTAGTTACTTGGATTAATCTTCTTTGATGATCAAGTTGTTTATATTGGTGCTGGATTTTTCTAAGTTGGAGTTATCTGAAATCAATCTAGAGAAATTAATTTAAAAACCCCCGAGACATTATATACCCAAAACTTCGAATGCATAGGGATAGGTGGTGATATTCGAAATAGTATAAAATAAAAATTTAAGATTTAAAAAATTTTTATGATTTTTTTTTTTTTTTTTTTGTTAAAATTTTGCTTTTACAAGGTTATTTTTGGTTTAAAAAAAATGTAGAAATTAATATCGGTTTGCCTTCCATTCTATAAAAAAAACGATTGGAATTTAAATTTTAAAACTACGCAATTTCTGGTCTAGAATTTTGTCAATTTTCGTAAAATTAAATAGGGTTAAAACCTACAATAATTTTAAGTTATTGGTTTAATATAACTTTTATATCAAGAATTTATCAGTTGATAGGAAAAAAAAAATAATTTAATTTTTAAGTTATAAAGATTCAGCAATTTTTATGATTTTGAAATAAAATTTTTCAATTTATAGTGGTAAAAATGGCAAAATTTTTAAAATTTTGGTGTAATATAGTTTATAAAATATGAATGTATCAATTAATAAGAAAAATTATTGAATTGGTTTTAAAAATCATACAATTTCAGCAAATTTTATGATTTTTGAATAAAATATTATAATTTAAAGGGTTAAAAATGAAAAAATTTTATAAAATTTTGATGTAATTTATTAAGATTTTGATAAAAATATTGAAAAATCATACGATTTTCTTAAATAAATTGAAATAATGTAAATTATATAGTTAAAATTGAAAAAGTTTTATGAAATTTTGATGTAATTTATTAATAGTTTATTAAAATATGGAAAAAATCATACAATTTCGGTAAATTTTATGATTTTTGGATGAATTAATATAATTTAAAGGGTTAAAAATGATAAATTTTTTAAAATTTTAGTATAATTTAATTTATAAAACAAGAATTTATTGGAAATATTGGAAAAAATCATACAATTTCGGTAAATTTTATGATTTTTGAATGATTTTATAATATTTTAAAGTGTTAAAGTTATAAATTTTATAAAATTTTAGTGTAATTTAATTTATAAAACAAGAATTTATTGAAAATATTGGAAAAAATCATGCAATTTCGGTAAATTTTTCGATTTTTGAATGAGTTAGTATAATTTAAAGGATTAAAAGTGATAAATTTTTTTAAAATTTTAGTATAATTTAGTTTATAACACAAGAATTTATTGAAAATATTGGAAAAAAATCATACAATTTCGGTAAATTTTATGATTTTTGGATGAATTATAATAATTTAAAGGGTTAAAAATGATAATTTTTATTAAATTTTGATACATCGATATAATTTAATTTATAAAACAAGAAATTTATTGAAAATATTGGAAAAAATCATACAATTTCGGTAAATTTTATGATTTTTGAATGAATAATTATAATTTAAAGAGTTAAAAGTTGATGTGTGTGTTATATTTAAGTTGTTAAAGTGTTTTAATTATAAATTATGGAAAAACAGGTAAGATTTTGTTATTATTTTATTTTTATCAATTAGTTTCAGTTCAATTTATTGTTTTAATATAAAATTTATAGTTATTTTATATCGGAGCGAAAGTTAGGTTATATTTTTGTTATGTTTGTTTTGTTTGTGTATGTGAGTAAGGTATATAGGGTGTTGGTTGGAAAAGAAAACTACAGAGGGAACAATAAAATATATTTATTTCTAGGGATAGCGGGAAAAATGAATTTTTGTGAAATAGCGGTACGGGAGGGTTTTATAAATTTTCTGAAGTTAGCGGGACGGAAGGTTTTTTATAAATTTGTAATGTTAGCGGTACGGGAGGCTTTTTATAATTTCGTAAAGTTAGCGGTACGGGAGGCTTTTTATGATTTTGTAAAGTTAGCGGTACGGGAGGCTTTTTATAATTTTGTAAAGTTAGCGGTACGGAAGGGTTTTTATAATTTTGTAAAGTTAGCGGTACGGGAGGCTTTTTATAATTTTGTAAAGTTAGTGGTACGGGAGGCTTTTATAAATTTTCTGGAGTTAGCGGGACGGAAGGTTTTTTTATAAATTTATGATGTTAGCGGTACGGGAGGCTTTTTATAATTTCGTAAAGTTAGCGGTACGGGAGGCTTTTTATGATTTTGTAAAGTTAGCGGTACGGGAGGCTTTTTATAATTTTGTAAAGTTAGCGGTACGGAAGGGTTTTTATAATTTTGTAAAGTTAGCGGTACGGGAGGCTTTTTATAATTTTGTAAAGTTAGCGGTACGGGAGGCTTTTATAAATTTTCTGGAGTTAGCGGGACGGAAGGTTTTTTTATAAATTTATGATGTTAGCGGTACGGGAGGCTTTTTATAATTTTGTAAAGTTAGCGGTACGGGAGGCTTTTTATGATTTTGTAAAGTTAGCGGTACGGGAGGCTTTTTATAATTTTGTAAAGTTAGTGGTACGGAAGGGTTTTTATAATTTTGTAAAGTTAGCGGTACGGGAGGCTTTTTATAATTTTGTAAAGTTAGCGGTACGGGAGGCTTTTTATGATTTTGTAAAGTTAGCGGTACGGGAGGCTTTTTATAATTTTGTAAAGTTAGCGGTACGGAAGGGTTTTTATAATTTTGTAAAGTTAGCGGTACGGGAGGCTTTTTATAATTTTGTAAAGTTAGCGGTACGGGAGGCTTTTATAAATTTTCTGAAGTTAGCGGGACGGAAGGTTGTTTTATAAATTTATGATGTTAGCGGTACGGGAGTATATGTTATAGAAAAATGTTATTTTGTAAGTAAATAAGCATGAGAAAAAAAATTCAAATATTACGTCACTAATTGTATTTAAGTCAAGATTTTATTCATGAATATAAAGTATTTTTACAATGTTGTCATATAATGAAAGCGTGAGTGAGAAAAAAAAATGAATCTAATATTTTTATTATTCGTTATGTGTGTGCATGCTTTCCTTCCCTTTCTCCTTTCTCTCTTTATTTTTTTTTTTTGTACGTAAATATTTATTTTTAAATTTATTTATTTATAAAAATTTTGTATTGAGAAAGTCAAATGGAGCAAGAAAAACAGAGATATGAAATTGTTAAGACAATAAAAAATAAAAAATTTTTAAACAATAGTTTTCATAATATTTATAAACAGGTGTATGCCTGATACCGGAATGACAAAAAGGTTGTTTGAAAAAAATTTTGCAAAACTTTATGATATTTACAAATCGTAGGAGAAAGAGAGAGGCCAATTTAATAAAATTTGATTAATTTGTTATAGAAAAAAAACTTTCCTGCAATTTTCATATACCCAAGTTGAGTGTCGATGTGATATACGCAAATATGTGGCTTGTCTCAGATTAAGGAACGCTATACAGCGTTGGTGAGTTAGTTAATAACAGCACCAGTTTAGAAAAGCTCTGTTTTCTTTTGATATCAGCTTCAGGAAACTAGGATAGAGTTAATTGGTGTTACAATTAGTCGGTTATACAGCTTCTCGTCTGGTTTATAAGCTCTCAGAAGCATTTTTTTTTTGTTCATACATTCTGGATTGCCAATTTTTTTGCTTATATATTATTATTTAATAATATTTCCATTAATCATTCTTAGAGTACCAGCGATTTTCATAGTTGAGAACATTGCTCGTCTATGAGAATTATGTATTAATTTATACAGTAATGCACATTTAATTTTGCGTTTCTTTAAAGTTGAAGTGAGATCTTGGTTGGGCAAAAAAAAAATGAATGTTGCAGTAGTATTGTAATAAAAATTATATATGTGTTAATAAGTTGGTTATCCCCTCTTTCACTCCATGTGATTTAGTATAATTTATAAAGTGCAATTAAGCAGTCTTTAAGATCAGCTGTTTTGATAATATTATGTCATTTCAGTCTCAAGGGCAAAACCGTATGCAAACAAAGATTATAAAAATTTTATCTCTATAATTATGAATGTGATTCACGTCTCTGGTTGTCCGGCAAAATTTCTCTCTCTCAATTTTTTATTAGTTATTTATTTTTTTTTTTTTTTTTTTTTTGAAAAATTTTGTTATTAATTTTTGTGCTAAGGAGAAAAGAGAAAAAAAAATACACACAAATGTATATGTATGATGGTAATTTATAGGAGTTTTTTTTTTTTTTTTTTATATCGTTGATTTTTAATTTAACTTCATAATCTAAGAATTCCAAGGATTGTATAAGGATATTTGTGCAAACTAAATTATGTATATACATATATAAAGAAAAACTCTATAAAATACTTGTTTAATCTGGTTGTCAGGGGTGGTCCTTTTTTTTGGAAATTTTTTTATAAAGGCACGATAAAAGATTACGTATTTGTTAAATCCAAAGTAATTTATGTTAGGATATATTTAGATTATGTTTATGATTAATTGATTAATAATAGTTATGAATTAGGTATGTATATAGTAGATTTATAGTAAATATGAATATATTGGTTAGTATAAGAAATTACAATTATATATATGGGTAAAAATAATTATCAAAGATCATAATTTAAATATAGTTTTGAACCGAAAAAATTTTTTTTTTTTTTTTTTTTAAATATTTAAAAGATTTTTATAGAATTTGCATGTGAAAAAAAATTATTTAAATCTGTCAACCTGTGTTTTTCACTGGTTTTTCACAGATATTTAAGGATGTCTTAGAGAAATTTGAATTAACCTACTAACATCGTAATAAACGTTTTGAAACTAACTCATGTAAAATTTTCTGGGAATACGTAAAACTTTGAGATAAAAAAAAAAAAAAAATATAATAAAATATTGTATATCATTAATACTTATTCATATGTATTATATTTACCAGAACTTTACATTTATCAACTATAAAATCTATCACTTCAAGGTTAAAAAACACTTTAATTTTAAAACCCTTATACTTTAATTTTAAGTTATTTCTATCTTTATATAATTTTCGTCACATGTAAGGTTTGTTTCGTTTTGTTGTACCAAGATGCCAACCTTTTTAGAGAGAGGTGTTTCAGTTATTTTGAGTTCAGCGATTTCTATTATTTCTTCTTGAAGTGAAATTTCATTTGTATTAGCATAATTTATATTTTTTTCTTTTTGAATGGCATGGAATAAAGACATGGAGGTTTCGTTCAAAGGTGATATAAATGTATTGATTTGTTTAATTTTAGTAGGATCTGCGTTCAACGCTTTTAAAGAGAGCACCTGAAAAGCTTTATCCCACGTTTTTGGGATATAGAATTTGTCGGAGTTAAAAATTCGTATTAAAATATTCATTTTATATTCTTTGGCAAAAATGTGTACGCAATCGCTATCTTCCCATTTTTTTTTCTTGTTTAAAATGTGAAAGATCCCGTCAGGATTTTTGCAATGTTTTAGGGGTTTACTTATTTTTAAATTATTGTTATATTCATTGATACTCATATTATTATTTAATAAAATTTTAAGACTGAAAAATAAACAGTCACTATAGTTACTTACATCTAGATACCTAAAAAATTGTTCGTAACTTTCACTACATTTATCTATTTTGTCATAGCGATTAAATACGTTTGTATTGATTATAATTTGTTTATAAATATCTTTTTTGCTTTTGTTAGGTGCAAATATCAAGGCAATATTAGTTTTATTATTTTCATTGTCAACTTTCATGATTTCAGTGTCTTTATTTTCTAATTGTTCAATAATTTTATCTATACTTAAGCTTTTTTTGTTCTCAGAATTTATACAGATTCTTTTTTTGTGAATTGTGGTTTCTGGATCTTTGTCTGTAAATTTTACGTCGAGTGATGCTTCAAATAAAATTTTTCCTTTGATGGAGTCAACAGTAGCTGGGTAATTTTCTGTAATCGTTTCCTTATTTGTTTCGGGTTGTGATTTGCTAATTGTTGCTTTACATTTTTTTGAATCAATTTCGATGTTCTTATCGGAAATAGAGTTTGTTAATGGACTGAATTTATTCATTTTATTATTTAATATATTTTTCGTTATTATTTTGTTATTATAATCGGATAAATTTTTATTTCTTGTATTTCTTTTTCTTTTTGCCATAAATAAAGGAGATTTTGAATAATTTTTTAGAGGGGGGCTATCATTTTCAGAATCAGATTTGTTTTTAAGATTAAATGTAACTATTCTTTGTATAGGATTAGGTTGTGATTTTAGTGAAATAATTTCATTAGTTTTTAAAGGTTTTTGAGTTAATTTTGATTTTTCCAAGTTTAAAATAGGGATTTTATTATTTATTAAAAAGTGGTGGGAAATTTTTGGTATAGGGGTTTCTCTTGATTTTTCGATAGTTGAGCTTAAATTTTTATCTGTTTCAGGGATTGAAGTAATTTCTGTTATTTTTAAGGGTTCAAGTGTTTGTTTTACTGTTTTAGGGTTTAAAAAAATTTTTGGTTCTAAATTTTTAAAGTTAGTTGAAAAAGGAAAAGAATCTTCTCGTTTAAAAGTTAATTTTGATTTCTCAACGGTTAAACTAGGGGTTTTATTAATTGCTGGAAAATCAAGAATTTCTTTAGGTTTTTCAATACTTAAGTCTAAATCAGATTTGGTCTGAGGGATTATTTTTAATTTTTCAGAATTTGTAGTGGATTTTATTTTTGGCTTAAGAATTGATTTCGGTTTTTCAAAACTAAAATTTATTTCTGGTTCAGTGGTTAATTTTTCATTATTTGAAGTAAAGTCTTTTTCTAGGGTAGTATTTGAAAAAGGACTAAAATTTTTTGTATTATTTGGGGTTTCAAAAGGTGTTTGAAACGTTTATTTTATCATGATTAAGGTTTAAATTTGAAGGTAATGTTCTATTATAAAAGGTTTTCTGAATTGCATTTTTATAAAAAGTGTCAGAATCATAACTTAATTTTGGCCCAAACTCACTCGAGAATGGGCAGGTAACTAGTTTAAATGTTTTTCTGATTTATTTTCAGCAGTTTGGAAATTTTTTGCATTGTTAGAAGGGTTATTGGGTTGTTGAATTGGATTATTCATATTAGGAGGAAAATTCTGATTATTTCCATTTTGGATGTAATTTGGAGCAACATTTTGGCTTTGGTCATAATTTTGGCCTTGGTTAGAATAATTATGATTTTGGGGAGGGAAATTTTGGTTTTCCATCATATTTTGATTTGAATAATTTTGATAAAAGTTATTAGGATAAGAATTATTTGAAAAATTTTCTCTGTTAAAATTACGATTTCTAATATTACCGCGAAATTGACCGCGATTATTGTTATAGTTTTGGGGATTATTTGGGTTAAAATTTTGATTATTAGGGTATCCATTAAAATTTTGATATGAATTAAAATTTTGTTGATTATTTGGGTATTGATTAAAATTTTGATTAAATGGGTTATTTTTATAGTTTTGATCTCTTGTATTATAACTCTGATTATTATAATTATAACGATTATAATTGTTTCCTCTATTCGGTTGCCACCAAGGTGGTGGATAATTTTGGGGGTAATTTTCAAAAACAGGAGTTAAAGTTGTAATTGCAATATCGGGTTCTTGGGTTTCGGTAGGATGTTTAATTTTTCCTTGCTCAACAGATTTAAATAAATCTTTACATTGGGATATATCGTGACTATTACTTTTACAGAAAATACATTGCTTTTTTGAAGTTTCAGCGGCAGTAGCGCGTATACCTGCTGCATTACCCATTTCATTATGTAATCTTTGTATTTCTAAAATTTGATTCATTAAATTGAATATTTCAGAAGTTGTGGCTGTGGTGACACTAGATTTGTCGTCCGTCGCAAAGTTGTTTGGTTCGGCTGGAGTAACTGGTGCGTGTTTTAATGTACAGAATTCATGTCTTTGTACCGAGCGACGTCTACCTTCAAGGTTAACTGCAATATTAGCAGCTTCTCGCAAAGTTTTTGGTTGTTTTGAAGCTACTCTATATTCCGGAGGATTTCTCAATCCAAAAAGAAAGCATTCAAGGGCTTCAATACTAGTTCGCTTTTTCCATTGTTCTTTTTCGTTTGCGGTTAAGCTAACTGATGAATCATAAATTGCATGTAAAGCTTGTTCTAAATTTTGTACGCGTAGCGCGTAATCGGCGACTGGTTCGCCAGGGTTTTGTTCGGCTTGTCTCATATCTAATTTAATAGTATCTGCGTCAGTGATACCTCCAAAACTTAATTTTAAATCTTGTAAAAAATTTTCTAAACTGGTGTAATTAGGAGAAATTCCTGCGTAAGCGTCGTATGCTCGGCCTTTAAGGCGACGAGGGATTGAATTTAACAAAAATTGTTCACATCCTGTTCCATATGTTTTAACAATGTCTTTCAAAACTTTGGAAAAAGCTTGTAGGGTTTGTGGTTGACCAGAAAAATCGGGTATATTTGCAATACCAGTTATAAGTGGGACGGTATTATTTAATCTATGTCTATTATTATTGTTGTTTGGTGGGTTTAGTACTGCATTATTACGATTTTGATCATTATTTTCAATATCGTTCAGAATTTCGTTTGTTATTTCTAAATTTAGTGCTCTTTCAGCGTTAATTATATTTGTAATTTGTTCGCGTTGTCGCAGCATTTCTAAATTGAGGCGTTCAAGTTCTTGGGCTAAATTGGCTACATCTATATTATTGGGCGGGTTAGTTTGAGGGCCGTCCATGGTTCGGTTTACTTCACTATTAATTGATTCAGTATCAGAAAATGTATCTCGCGGTTGTCGCCAAGAATTATTTGGCATAATAGTTTTACGAAAAAATTTACGAGATTGTTTATTTGTTTATAAGAAGGATTTAAAAAAAAAATTTTTTTTTTGTAAAAATTTTGAAATGTCTCGGAGATTTAAAAATAAAAAAATATTTTTAAGGTACTTACATTAAGATTGTAGTTATAATAACGGTCCTGAATTCCATTATATTTTCCCATGATTTGTTGGATAGGTCCTAAAACTGCTTGGCAATGATAAAAAAAAATGAACAGCTTGGCTACGGCTTGGCAATATACAGCTTAGCTACAGCTTGGCAATATTCAGCTTGGCTACAGCTTGGCAATATAAAGCTTGGCTACAGCTTGGCAAAAAAATTTTTCCAGAAACTGCTTGGCGAAGATGTAGATAAATTTCTTTAGATGGTATTGTGTGGTATAACGGCTTTAAATATTTTCAATGATCTTGAGAGTTTGATTGATTAGAGTTGATTTCTTCGTTGAGTTCGATGGTATATTTTATTGTTACTAGTACTTTGTTATCACTTTTATTTATTGAAGTGATTTCGTGTTTTAAAATTTTAAAATTATCTTGATTTGTAACCTTTTTTTTTTTTCAAAAAACAATATTCTTTCTTTGCCAAAAAAAAATTAAATAATATCTTGATAGGAAATATGCTACTGTTCCTTCTTACCAGCTTTCCTTTTAGGGAGCCACTTTATGTTACGTATCCTGAGGTTTTATCCAAGGGATACGTAAATATAAATAATTATGAATATATGAAATATAAGTTTATCCTGGGGATATTGACTGCCCCAGGTATTTTATTAAAGTTGGTATGGTGATTACTGTTGATATAAGATGATGTATTTGTAGATGAGTTCGGGTTCGATCTAAGCTGGATGAACCTAACCTGAGGCTAAGTTCTTAATTACAGAAGGAAATGTCACTTACACAATAATAACTGATAACTGATTTGATATATAACTTTCACTTTATTGATTATAAGTAAATATAATAAAACTGTCTAAGTCTTTAAGTCAAACGAATTATAAAAGATACTTAATAACGAGAGTTAGTACTCTAATTAATGATGGTTATAATTCTAAAGAATACAATTTGGGCGCCTGAAGGGCAATATATAATCTAAAATGAATCTGCCCATATTGCGAGATTTTGGGGGAAACGTCCAATACAAAAAAGCGTCGGTCTCGTCACGTCCAATTAGCGAAGGCGTCCATAACTATTACTAAGAATCGCGAGGTGGGATTTATGCATTTTATAACGCCTATAAATCCCTACTAATTTATGTCACAGTTGACTTTTGTCCCGCGCTATTGTGCTAGGTCAGCATCAGCGGAAATGCATCTGCGGGTTCCTATATCGTCTGGGAACGTTAATATGAATATCGGATGTAGGTTTAATATTTATATATATATCGGATGTTAGGCATATCAATTTTGACCTACCATACGTAACAATTGTGTAAGTTTAAAAATTAATAATTATTTCGATCTGGTTTTTAAAAAAATGGGTTAATTTTAGAAAAAAAATTTATTGAACACAAATTGCTTAACTAATGCATAAGAATGTAAAAAAATTGTAAAAAAAATTTTTTTTAATTTTTGAATTTTGCCAAAATTGGCCAAAAATAGGTATCCAAAAATTGGCATTTTTTTTTTTTTTAATTTGCACGTGTTCCCTGATCAATTCTAAACAATTTTTGTTTAGTAAAATTTTTTCCTAGGGTACTTTTATTTTGAGTAAAAAAGTGTCGAAGTATGATTTTTTTTTTATTTTAACCTAATTTTGCCAAAATTGATTCAATTTAAAAAAATTTAAAACCCACTGAAATTATACGCTTTTGTATGCGGAAAAAGTTGGCCCAAGAAAAAAAATAAAAAATGAAAAAGGAAATGACTTTTTCCAGCTTTTCTTTTTTTTAATGTTCATTTTTGGACAGAAAGTTGGCCAAAACACTTCCAAATTATCAAAATTTCAAATCCGCTCACATTGCATTAAAAAGTAGACACTCCAAAGAAAATTTTAAGCTGCTGCACATAATTTTATCTCAAAAAGAAAAATGTGCGTGAAGTTTGAATGAATTTCAAAAAATTTGCCCATATATATATATATATATATTTTTTTTTTTGTATTATATTGAAAGAGAGTACTATTTTTTGTGATTACAAAAATAAAGAATTATTATTATTATTATTATATTATTACAGAAAATATTTATTCAAGGTTCTGCACTGAAAAAAATTCCGCTTCCGGCATACGGAAAAACCGTTCAAGACGAACGTAATTCCGCTGGTGGCAAGCGGATTTTTTTCCCTTCTCAAACAATTGCAAATGACTTTTTGTAAAATTAATGAAACCATTTTTTCTATTCTTTTTTAAAAAAATTTCTCATGTCTCATTATACCAATACAAACATATTCCAAAAAAGATGAAAAACATTTTTTTTTTAATTTTCATTACGTTTTAAGTAATTGGCAATCGTTTTACCAGATGAAAAAAATCCGCTAGCTACAATAAGCGGAATTTCGCTTGCGGCAAGCGGAAATCCGCTAGTGGATTTTTATTAAATTTATATATTTCTATAGTAATAAATATTTCTACAGTAGTACTTCTCAAAAAAAATAACACGGGTAAGCAAGTCCAGATGAAGGAGGCGGAGCAAAGCCGGCGACATTTGCAGAAGGCGATTGTTGCGGGCGTTTTTAAATTTAAATTTTTCAAAAAGTATATATATTATGTGATATTATACTATTATGAATACGCAACTACGTTTCTAAAATTTTAAAGTAAATTTTTTTTTTTAAGATATGGTTAAAAGCAATTTTATTATTTTTTAAATATTTTATTAAAAAATTAAAATTTATTAACACAATATATTTAGCATGCATAATAATTTTCATAAAATAGGATTAAAAAAAAAAAAATTTTTTTATTTATTTTACAAATAATAACAATTTATTATTATGAGCTTACGTATACAATACATATAAATACATAGGAAATACATTTGACTCCACAAGTTTACATAATTTAAAAAACTACTATTTATCTTTTTTTTAAAAGCTATTTATTATCTAATATAATAACTTTTTTATATCCAGACTGCGTTTGGAAATTCTGATTAATAAATTTTAATGTATAAAATAGACGTACTCGTATGAATAAGATTATTAAATATTTTTTTGGGAAATTCGGGCATAGGTGATCAAATTTTATGTTTTTCCTAATTTCATACATATTTGACACGAAACCTGGCTTCAAAACTAAGTCCAGAAAATTTAAAAAAAATGCATTTTTTAATTTTTTTATGTATGATATAAGCTCCGCATCGGGCATGAATAACCCACCGAATAATTTTGATTGAGTTTTTTCATGAGCTTTAAAAAAACATAAATATAAATTGATTTCAAAATTAGTGTAAGCAGAAGCGTATTTAAAGTATGTTTCACATTTTCTCATTTTTCACATTTTTCAGGAGAATGTTTTGCACAAATGTAGCTTGAATTAATTTTTTTATCAATTTTATCTTTGTTACAACCAGATAAATGTACCCATTTCAAATATCTAAAATTCAACGAAAATAAAATAAATTATATCATGATTTTTCTTTTATTTCTCTAAATATTATAGTATAGAAATTTTGTATACACTTTTAAAAATACCCTATCATAAATATACAAAATTATCGTAAAATTACGAACTTATCGTAGTTTTACTAAAAAAATTGTATATGTACTAAAAAAAATCGTAAATTTTCAATCGTTAGTAAATTTACAAAAAATCGTAATTTTACGATTTTTTCCGTAAATATACGAGAGTATCGTTAATTTATGAATTTTTGTAGTATATTTACATCTGAAAAATCGTAAATTTACAACAACAAAATTTTTAATTTATTAAAAAAATTCGTAAATTTACTAAAAAAATTGTAAAATTACGAAAAATTCGCAAATTTACGTTTTTTTCGTTAATTTACGAAAATTTTGTAAAATTACCATAGGGCATTTTTAGCTGTGTAAAATGCTAAAAATTTAACTTTTTTTCGTAAATTTTCGGTAACTATTTTTTTTTAATTTTAATTCGATTGCTTAATTTCTCAGATAAATAGTGAGTATATATAATTTCATGATCTTAACTAAAATAATAATTACCTATCTGCATCATGTTTTGGAAAAAGAAAAATCAAAAATGTTGATCACTATCAACACCGCGTTTATTAAAACAATTTTTCATTGAACATATTTGTTTTGACATTTTATCTGTTTAAACTTTTTATTTATAAAAATTTTCTGTATAAATTTATTACAGGAATTTTTCAAAACTAATTTTTTTAATATTTACTGGAAATTATATTATTTAATTGATATTATTAATTGTATATTATTAAAACTAATTTATTAATAAATTTTTTCGATTATTAAAACTGCTAACTGGTTTAAAACTGCTTGTGAACTGATGAAGAACAGCTAAAAACTGGTTGTAAATAATAAAAACTTATTTTTTTTAATTTTTTCCAAATTAAACTTAAGCATTTAAACTGTGAAAAAAATCTTTTTACCACAAACAGTTTTTTGACACAAACTATTTTTTAAATAGCTAATTGACTCAGCCTCCAAAATTATTTTTTATATGGAACAATAAGAAGAAATTTTTTGTGACCAAATTATTCCTCAGTTATCAAATAAAATTTTTTATTTCCTTATCAAAATTGTTTTTAATCACTAATTAAACTTACCATAAAAGTATCTTTTTTCCGTGTATACAAAGTTTTAATTAGCACCTTCTATGAAAATTTTAAGAAATATAATAAAAATAAAATATTCTAACAAAAAAAAATTTTATTACTTTGTACTTGTTAAATGCTATAAAAAAATAAATTTTTTCAAGAGACCTAAGATTTTGTAGGTATTAAATTTATTTCCATAAGTAAAATAATAGGGTCAAGGTAAAATTTTTTCCTGTTATTTTTATAAAGCCATATAATTTTTTTAACAATAATTAAAAAAAAAATTTTTTAATATTTTTGAGTTTATTGGAAAAAAATATTTACAATTCTCTAGCAATATATCTTTATACATATGAATGGATTTTACTATAAAAATCTAGATTTACTATTGAATGTATGTGTAGAGAGTAAGAGAAAAGAAAAGAAGGACAGAAACTAAAGGCGAAAACGCGCGCACGGTACCTCGGACACGAAATCGCTTGAGAAGGTCTACTGATAAATATGTATACTGTGGTATTACTAAATATATGAGGGAGAGAGTATGGGCGCGAAAGCGCATAGTCACGTTATAAAATAGCTCCGTGAAAAATAGTTATTATTTACAGAAAAAGTTTAAAAAATACCAGAAAAATCGAACAAAAGTGTCAAAATAAAACTTATTAAATAAATGAAAATAAAAAGACAAACTCCAGCATAAAAATTAAATCAAGATTAAAAGAAAGAAAAAAGTTAAGAAAAAGTTAGGTTAGAAATGTGGCTTGTGTAGATCAAATATAGTATTTATAATACAAGAGTTTAAAATATATATACAAACAATTGATATAATAATAGGTAATGAAAACAGTAATAAAAATAGTCTTGATCAAAATTCCGTTTTTTGATTAAAATATATTGAATAGTAAAGAAAAAAATAATAGGGAGAAATCCTAAAAATTTATTTTGAATAGTAAAGGGGAAAATGGCAATTTTCATGAAGAAGAAATGAAAACAGAGTAAGTAGCTTATAAATTTCTCATCACATCATTTACAATAAAAAGAAGTTAATTTGTAGCGAACAGCAATTTAAAACAGTAAATACACAACAATATAAACAAATATATCATGAAAACAGCACCAGCGATTGCAAAAAGGCTGTCACATCCTCAACCCATTAAAATAGAGAAAGGGAATTCTTAATAGGAATTCCTTGGGAAATAAATTAAAATAGTGCAGTGATGTGCCAGCATATGTAATTATTAGTGATCTTTGTCAACAGATATTGAAAACAGAAAAATTAAAAAAGCAAAGAAATTCAAAATAATAGAAAATTGAAGAAAATACAAGAAATAGATCTGAAGAATTTTTTCTAATTTTAATTCATATGTAGGTCGATAATCCTCAAGTGTATGTAAACCTAATTCTTGGGTCTTCAAATCGGTTCCAAAATATTTTTCGCTAAAATTACTATCGAAAATAAGTTGCCCCCCTAATTTTTATAAGTGACATTTATTAAGATAATGATTGTTTTTACACATGGGAAATTCTACTTTTTTATTTTCTTTGTCTTTAATTTGAACATGCAAGACATTAGCTTGGGGTTGAGTTGAAATATTGGGGTTTTTAGAAGCCTTTTCAATTATAGTCATAAGATCATTTTGAGCCAAAATCAGGTAAGCCATGGTCTGAGATTGTTTTATAATTTATTAAAATGATATAAAAAATAAAAAAGGTGAAAAACGCGATTCAAAATTTTATTTACTTTTAATAGAAATTATGCTTCAACATAAATTTGACCAATTCATATATTAGTACATTGTCGCAAGAAGTTATCAAAAAGTAAAAGTTTTTATTTTAAAAATATTTTTTAAATATTTTTTTTTAAAAAATGTCCTTATAAAATAACTAAAGTAATAAAGAAAGAGAGAGATTGAGTAATGAATAAATAATACATATAAGTTTTTTTTAAATTACAAAAAAATTCAATCAAATTTGTTTATTAAAATAATATAGTAAAAAGAAAGACTAATATTTTAAATATTTGAAAGCTATTGCTACATATGAATGCGCATATAGCTATTTTATTTTATTTTATTTTATTTTTTTTAAATTTACCTGAATTTATTTTCAAAATTTAACTAATATAAAATTTAAAATATTATGAATTTATGTGAAATTAATAAATTTAATTATTATTTTAAGTAAGTCTTATTATATTAAAATATTATGAATTTATATATTATTTTAAATTAGTATGTTAATTAATTAATTAAATATTAAAATTAAGTTTCAATGATTTGAAATTTGTAGAGACTATAAATTTAAATATTATTTTAAATAAGTGAATTTTCATACTTCAAAATATAAACAAATATTAATATTAAAAAAAAAAGAAAAAATTCTACTTGTTACATTATATAATGAACAGAAGAGAAAAACCTTGTGAATGTGAACTTCAAATGATGCGCACGTCTTCATTCATTAAATGATAAAAAAGATGACGATGAATAAAATTTCGTTGGTGTGTTGATAAACTGCACGCGTCTTCCTTCACATCAAAAAAAAAGATGGCGATGACTAACTTCTTTGTTGTTTGCAAAAAGTTGCGCGCGCCTCTCTTGAAAATTATAACGAAACTTTTTTAAAAATTTTTAAGGAGAGGTAATATGCGCGCCAATTCTAATAAGAATCCACATTGTTTTTTTTTTTTTAATTTTAATTTTCTCTTCCAAAATTAGATTTTTAATGTATTTTGTTAAATATGGCACAACACAGAGAAACAATAGAGAAAAAAAACAAAACAATTTTTTTTTTTTATAACAAAAAAATTTCACCGTGTCCACGTGAATATTTTTTTTTCACAATGTCTTATCCACTCACTTTTAAAAAATAACACCACCACACTTTTTTTTTTGTTAAATAAAATTTATCCACTGTTAAATAATAAAAACAATAGTTATAATGGCGCCTGTTCGTTGCTGAAGATAATTTTTTTTTTGAAAAATACCTGAACGCTTTATCTCGAAGGACCAAATATTATGAACTGCCATTGAACTAATTAGTGGAGTGGTGGATGAGGATGAGGTGGATAATTAATCTTAACAATTATAAGTTATATTGTGCTGAATTAGAAAATCCTCACCTTTGCAATGATCTATTTTAGTTGCTATAATTTTATTAACATAAACATCTTGCAATTTTTTGAGGCATTCTAAATAATATTTCAAACCCAATGACAGCCTTTAGCTTTTTTTATATGCAAAGTCCTAACTAAACACAGTAAAAGCAGTAAAAGTTTAGAGACATCATCATTACATCCACGTATAGGCTTGCAAAAAGTAAACCTACACCGAAAAAAAAAATGTAGTTGTAGAAAATAAGAATCTAGTTTCTACAAACGGATGTTTTTAAATATGGAACGTGTTTATAGGCTAGGTGGCTTAATAATACGAATATTAAATCTGTTTTTACCCTAAACGGTCTCGTTGCCCGCAATAGGAATTTCGAAGTTATTCTTTAATGGTGTTTAATTTTCTGTTACGTTCTTTATGAATTTTGAGTCTCTAAACTCCAATACAGTATCTATTTTTTCCAAAACTAATCAGTAACAAAAAAAACTGCAGGTTATTTATTTTGGTATCTTAGTCCTTTTTTTGGTTGTACAAGCAGAGAATTTTAATAACAGAAACCATAATAAAGTTTAGGAACACTAAAAACGAAAGTGACAGATAAAAAAGTTTTAAAAACAACTAAAGATAACTTCGAAATTCCTATTGTGGGCAACTGGTCAATTTTCAATGCAAATGAATTTCGTATTCGTATATTCAGCATTTCATAAATCTTAGGCTGTTAAAGTAAAAAATGCCCGATATAGCGCGTTAATTCTTAAATTTTACGGCCAAATGTTGCACATAAATTATCTTTGTCATTGACAAATAAAACACTTATTTTTTAATAGGCACGAAAAATAATAATAAGTTTTTTTTTCATATTTAGTAATACTAGAAATTTAAGTAAAACTAAATTTTAAAAAAGTCGGATTTCCGTTTGCCACTAGCGAAATTCCGCTTGTAGCTAGTGGATTTTTTTGATCTCGTAAAACGATTGTTAATTATTTAAAACGTAAAAAAAATTAAAAGTAAAACGTTTTTCAACTTTTTTGGAATATGTTTGTATCGGTATAGAGACATGAGAAATTTTTTAAAAAAAGAATAGAAAAAATGGTTTCATTAATTTTACAAAAAGTTATTTGCAATCGTTTGAGAACGGGAAAAAATTCCGCTTGCCACCAGCGGAATTACGGTGGTGGCAAGTTTGTCTTGAACGGTTTTTCCGTATGCCGGAAGAGGAATTTTTTTCAGTGTAGAACCTTGAATAAATATTTTCTGTAATAATATAGGTTTGAAGGAATTTGGACAAAACTTAACCCATCACTTATATGATCAAATCTGAAATGTCACATAAATGTACTTTCTTCAAGGCCACTCGATTTATTAGTACAAGTGTATATTATTTCTTCCATCAAAAATCAACAAATTTATTTGGAATTGCATCAAGACATAAAATTGTATTAATTTTTTTTTTTTAAATAAAAAATGGTTGTTATTTCATTAATTTAATTGTAAACCTTATTTGACCCGATTCCTTGATATCCAAAATTTTTTATAATCATAAAAATAATTATTTTACAATATTTTTAAAAAACTTTAAAATCAACAACAAAATTTTAAATTTTACGAAAATTAATAAAAAAATCTTTTACAACTTAAAAAAAAAAAAAGAAAAAAATTTTAATAGGAAAAAAAAATTAAAGTCCCGAAAAATTGAAAAAGGTAATTTTTTATTTAGAGCAAAGTTTATGCAATAATTACTCAATTTCATGCCCAATTATATTTTTTATGAACAGTGATTAGAATTTTCTTTTAAAAATAACCCTAAAACGAATTTCATACGTAGTAAACTACATTGAAAACTATGTACAAAACTGAGTAAAAAACTATGTACAGAACTACGTAGAAAACTGAGTTAAAAATTTCACTTGTGAATCAAAAGATAGGAGACCGATGGATGTCTCAGTTAATTAATTAATTATTTTTTCATTGGTAAAATTTATAAAATTTTTAAAATTTCTGTAATTTTCATATTATAATTTTATAATTTTCCATTTGTGATGTAATATTAAGCGGGGAGGAATATTTAACCGCATTTTATAATTACTACCCGGGTGAGAATTTACGAAGGTCTACGGAGATTTTTTTAAAAACAGAGCTGAAAAAATACTCTTTGAATACTCCCATTCGAGTGTGCTGCAAACAAAACTCCATTTCATGTCCGAAAGAGTCTTCTAATGATATTAAAATGTAAGCGCCGTAAAATTAATATAAACATATTTAAACATATCGGAATTTTTATTTTATCAGATGTATTTATATCAGATATACTGTGTTTTCGGTGCTCTCAAAAAACACATATCCTCCGATACGAGGTATGAATAAATATTCCTGAGATATATTAACAAGTAAAAATATTTCTGTAAATTTTTTATAGTATGTTAGCGTATTCTTTCTATAATCTTCCATAGATGAAATCAAATATATTCCTATTGTTTCAGACTTCTAAACACTTCGAAAGCAAAGTTAGTAAAAATACTAAATAAATACTTTTTGTAGGAAATCCAATAAAGGGAATTATGGGTGACTTCAATAATAACACTTTGACTTATGTTTAACCTCTTATACTCTTTATTTTATATATATACGTCCACTCTTAATTAATGCTCTTACAAGACTGACACATGCCCGCGCCTAATCCACGAGTCCTTTCGGTGATTCACATTATACATATATTATACAGGACCTCATGGACTATGGATATATATATATATATATATGCATGTGTATATTTATTTGACAAAGCTACTCTTAACACTTTTACGGTCAAAATTTTAATCGTAAAAATAAATTTTTAAAAACGCGCATTTATAGAAAAAAGCCAAAATATTCCTTAAATATGCTACGAAAGTATATCATTATAGTATTTTATAAACATATAAAATCTGAATAATATACATCTGCACGGAGCTGAATACGAGGATTAAATATTAGTTCCGAAAAAGTATGTTTTGAAACATATTACGACTGTGTTTCAAACGACATAAAATTGTAAAAATAATAAATTTCTGCTAAAATCATATAAATTACTAATTATTTTAAGCAATGTTTCAATGATCTTCTTATATTCAAAACATAGTTAAGTAAGATTGTATCATCGTTTTCTTCACGCGATGAATCAATAACCCGCCAACCCTCGAAAGAGTATTCTTTAAGTATACTTTCAAACGAGTTGCCAGTCTAAAAAAATATAGAAATGATCGCATCGAGGCAAAATAGAATCTGGTTTTGCGTTAACAGAATCTCTGAGAACATGATTTTTAAATACTAAAAGAATATAAAATCTGCTTCAAAACGGCTTTGAGTTTAAAATTCATTTATTAGTAAAATCATCTTCGAAAAAGTATTTTATGAAGCTTCTTACGACTGGGTTTTAATCGACAAAAAATTGTAAAAATAATAAATTTCAGTTAAAATCATACAAATTTCTAATTATTTTGAACAATGTTTCAATGTTCTTCTGATACTCAAAAAATAGTTAAATAACCTTATATCATCGCTTCATACACGTAAAAAATCAATAGCCCGTCAACCCTCGAAAGAGTATTCTTTAAGTATACTTTCAAACGAGTTCCCAGTCTAAAAAAATATAGAAATGATCGCATCGAGGCAAAATAGAATCTGTTTTCGCGTCAATAGAATCACTGAAAAGATGATTTTTGAATACTAAAAGAATATAAAATCTGCTTTGAAATGGATGTGAGTTTAAAATTCATCAAATACTAAAATCGTCTTCGAAAGGATATTTTTTGAAGCTTTTTAAGACTGGGTTATAACTGACAAAAATTTGCGAAATTGATAAATCTCGGCTGAATTTTTTTTTAGTTTCCAATGGTTTTGATCATCGTTTTAATATTCTTAAAATATTTTAATCATATTCGAGGAAGGTTGTCTCATAAGTATCTAAGCGTGACGACTCGATAGCCCGTCAACCCTCGAAAAAGTATTATTTAGGTATTCTTTCAAACGAATTTCCAGTATAAAAAAATCTAGAAATCATAACATCGGTGCAAAGCAAAATCTGTTTTCGCGTCAACAGAATCACTGTAAACATGATTTTTAAATACTAAAAGAATATAAAAACTGCTTTGAAACGGATGTGAATTTAATATTCATTGTATAGTAAAATCGTCTCCGAAAGGATAATTTTTGATTCTTCTTACGTCTTTGTTTTAATCAACACAAAATTGTAACTCTCTGCTGAATTCATTTTAGTTTCTAATCCTTTTGATCGCCGTTTTAATATCATCAAGATATTGTAAACATAATAAGAGAAGGTTATTTCATTGATATCTACGCGTGACATCTTAACAGTCTACCGACCCTCGAAAAAGTATTGTTTAAGTATTTTTTCAAACAAGTTCTGATCCATAAAAAATCTAGAAATCGTTGCATCGGTGCAAAATAGGACCGGTATTTGCGGTAACAGAATCTTTGAAAACATATTATTATTGAATACCAAAAGAATATAAAATCTGCTTTGAAACGGATGTGAGTTTATAATTCATTAAATAGTAAAATCATCTTTGAAAGAATATTTTTTGAATCTTCTTACATCTTTATTTTAATCGACACAAAATTGTAAAAATAATAACTTTCTGCTGAATTCATTTTAGTTTCTAATTATTTTATTTAGTTTCTAATTATTTTATTCACCGTTTTAATATTATCAAGATATTGTAAACATAGTAAGGGAGGGTTATTTTGTTATTGTTTACGTTTGTCGTCTTTACAGCTAGCGGACCCTCGAAAAAGTATTGTTTAAGTATTTTTTCAAACGAGTACGGAGCAACAAAAACTTTAGAAATTATTGCATCAATGCAATGCAATACAATCCCTCAGAGGGAGGGGTGACAATTATTATGATTTTTCCTACGTTCGACACTTTTTCCTACCCGACTAGAACCTTATCAAACCAAGGGGATCAGCCCTTGGAAATCAAAGGGGTTACTTTTATTATCGAGGCTGTGCCTCTGCGTAGGTTTCGACGCACTTCTGCGCCTATGAAGCTGATGCTGACTTAGGATCTCTTACATAAATAAAAACATTAAGTATTAATTCAATGTAAATGTTTATTGAGTGTGAATTTAACAAAGGTCGTTCTATGAACTCGCTCTGCCAGAGATCCCAAGACAAGTGTGTCGTGATGTGCGAAATCTCTTTCTTATATACTTTTCGCAACTCACGCACACATGCTTGGAATCTTTATACATAAAATTTGTTCTAGAAGTTTCTGGAAGGAAATTTGCGTTTGGCGCGAATTTCTTCTTTTTAGTTTTTTAATTGTTTTAATTATTGTTTATCATTTTTATATATTATGTTTATTACATTGATTATTTTTTTATTTATAATTAATTTCTATTTACAACTTAGATTAATAAATACTCCTTTTTTATCAATAAAATCTATTTTGACCGTTACTAGATCTATCATTTATGTTTAATTAATTTATTAAATATATTGAATGTATTATTAATTATTATATTTTTTATTAATAATAAAGGTGTATTTAATTATAATATTTTATAATTAAATTAAATAATTCTAATTTACTTAAAAACTAATATTTCACTAATATTTACATATTTACATATTTACATTTAAGAGGCTGCCTGCATGATTAAATACATGCTGGATAGTGCCGCCATTTGAGTAATATTTGTTTATCATTAAATAATCTAAATTTGGGAGTTTATAATTGTATCGATACATATATTGATTTAAATCGCGATTTCGGTATTTTATACACTTATGCGTGTGTATTATGCAACACACGTATAAGTAAGTAGAATTAAACTATTATTTGCATGCATTATTCATAAATATTTGCATATCTTAGGGGTCTAGGCATTTGGTACGTTACAGTTCATTTACAACTTTTGCTCTTTTATATAAGAAATTTTTATTATTTTGCATGCAGTCATAATGGAGCAGCGGATTAAGTGTTGGCATTTGAGGCGGAAGACCCAGGTTCAAATCCTCATCAAATAATGAAAAAAAAATAACATAAAATCAAAAAAAATTAAATTTATATTTAATATATTATTATAGTGACTATAATAATTTAAATTATTTTTTTTAAATATTTTTTACTTATTACAAAAATATTTTTATTATGTTTATTATGATAATACTTTTCGGTAGCTATTTAATCATCGGCACGCTGTTTTTTATTAAATAAAATTATATCGTAACGATGATTATGCAACCTCCGAATAAGTACTTTTCGAATATAGATACGCGGCTTAACTTTATGATAAATCAAAATACAGAGAATAAGAAAATTATTTTTTCAGTACTCTTACGATGCTAAAATTTGAGCTTCGAAAAAGTATTTTTTAAGTATACATTCGCAGGCTGTTTGAATAACTTTACTAACAAATAAATTATTTTTCCAATGCTCAGACGGTACAAAAAACAAGGATTGAAAAAGTATTCTTTAGATATTTTTAAGCACTTTTTTTACGTCAAGCTATGAATAAATAAAATTAAAATGAACGGAGGTTCATTCTCGCCCGGGTAGGATGAGATAAAATTGTAAAATAATTTAAATTCAATGTAAACTATTCAGCATAAATAAATTTCAGGTACTTATCAAATATTCCTTTTAATGTAAAATACTCAAACTTTATTCGCTATATAATTCATCTTTCCTTTAAAAATGAGTGAGGATGGTATTTATTCCAGCATTTTACGGTTCAATTTAGTTTTTGTTTTGTTTCTGGACATTATTTTAATTTAAAAATATCCCGCTGAATTTTTGAGATTATTATAAATTTATTTTTTACGTTTTAGTGCGCTAAAACTATACTAGATAACACATAAATAAAAGCGTGTTTTTAAAAAGTTTTTTTTATTTTTTACTTTTTAGTCTTCTTTTTCTATTATAATATTATTATTATTATTAAAGGATTAGTGGAAATTATTTAAGGCGAAAAAGAAAAAGACTAAAAAGAATCTGCAATCAGAAAACAAAAAAAGTCACTTTTCTTGATGCAAAAATATATCAAAGTAAATTTATGTAAAATGTTTATATGAAAAATATGAGTTTATCAAAAAATGTTTATTTATATTCAATATTTTTTTTCCTTATAATATACAAAAATTTTAAAGGACATTAAAATTTAATTCACACCTTTTTTTATTTTATAGATATATCTAGTATTTTTTTTTTTCTTTCTTTTATTTTATTAATCTCCTTCGCATAATTATTATTATTATGATGTGTATACATATTATGAAAATACTATATGAAAAAAAAGTAAATAGTAAAAGCAATGTGTTAGAGAGAGATGAAAATATATAAAATTATTATAAAAAATTATTTTTTAATTATTATAAAATTGTCATCGGAGACAAAAATGAATATGCAATCAGAAAACAAAAAAGTTGACCAGAAGTTCCCCAAAAATCAATTTATATTTATTATCGCGACAGACAAGTCAAGTTAAATAAAAAGCGTGTAAAAAAAAAAGAATTTTCAGCAATTTTTCTTACTACAAATTCTAATTTATCTGGAAACGTATGAATTTATCTATTTATTTTCTCAATAATCATTTAATTAATTTAAAAAAAGTTATTATATGTATTCTTAATTAAAATATTTTTTTACAGGCTTTAGAACACAAACTAAATTCTTGCAGAACTTCAAAAGAAGAACCTACTTCAAGAGAACTTTTTAGATAACATTATATTTCTGAAACAATTAACAAAGGTGCTTGTAATATTAAAATATACAAAAATGTCACCTAAAAATTTAATTTCTAACAAAATGTGCAATTTTTTAATTATAGAAAAATTATCTTATAAAATAATTTAGTAGATTTCTTTTATTATGATTTAATTAAGTTTTTTATTGTCTTTGTAATAATTAAATTTAGCTTAAAAACTTAAGAAACTAAAATAATTAATCTTTTATCTGTTGATTTGAATTTGTTTGTTATTAAAATCTTTTATTTATTTAATTTTAATACTTTTGTGAAGAAAAATTTTATCTAATTGAAAAATTGAATTATCTTCACATTCCTATGAATCGCTTAGAAATTGCTAAGAGTACCTCAAAGGATTTCTAAAATCTAAATTTTTTTCGGGTTAAAGAATGTAAAAATATTTATGCATCATAAAAATATATTATTTTTATTTTTTGCTTTAAAATAAATCAAATAAGCATACGTAGAGATGATTTAAGTCAGTAATTTACTACTTGCTAAAAATAAAACTATTTTCTATTGGGTATATTTGCAACTCCAAGGCTACATTATGATGTAATAAACAAGTTGAATTCACAAATTGTCGGTAGTTTACAGTTTTTAGAGCTACATTTAAATTACAGGGTCATGGGTAAATAAAACCTAAAACCCAATTAAAGATTTCAATAAAATTTTAAAAGAATGAAAAAAAAAACATTCCGAAGTTTTATGTGAAAGAATATTTTTGTTTGTTAGAAGATTTATATAAAAAACAAATAAATTTACTGCCTCGTCAAGTGATCTTTATTAGCTATCACAACGACTCTAAATATGATTTAAAAATACCGTTGATAGTAAAAAATTAACTACATCGCTCCTATTAGGACTTATTTTTTTGTTTCTTGTTAAAACTAAAAAAAAAAGAAAAAAAAATCAACTTAACACAATTGAGACTTGCAAAATTAAAAAAAATACCCTGCTAACTAGCTGGCACTAAGGTTCCTCAAACAATGAGCTTAATACATTAATATGCCACTGATATGACCGATTACAACCATGCATCATACATACATTTCTTTCTTAATTACATAATAGTTGTGAAATATCACCGGTTACAATATTTTCAGATATTAATACTTTCATGGAAGTAACTGAGGTATTACATAAAAAAAAATATATTACAGTTTTTTTAATTTTAAGAAAATTCGGTATCAGATCCAAAAAATACTATAAACGATCTTTCTAAAACTAGTACTCTCATATAAATAAATTAGGTATTACGTCCAAAAAGAAAAAAAAAATTTGGTATTTTTTGTATTTTTTTGTGATGAAAATTTTGAGAAAAAAATTTTAAAAAATTTAATTATCAGATTCGAGATATTAAGTAAAAATCATACTTTCAAATATAAGTATACTTTTATGGAAATAAATGAGGTATTACATCCAATTAAAAAAAAAACAAAACAAAAAATAGTTTGAGATTTCTTTATGAAAAAATTATTGAAAATAAAATTATATCTTAATTCCATAATGGTTGTTAAATGTCACCGGTTACAATATTTTCAGATATTACTGCTTTCATGAAATTACATGAGGTATTACACCCTAAAATAAAAATATCACAGTTTTTTTAATTTTATTGTTTTTTTCATTTTGAGAAAAAAATTGTGAAAAAATTCGGTATCAGAACCTAAAAATTACTATAAACGAACTTTCCAAAACTAGTACTCTCATAGAAATAAAAAAAAAAAATAGGTCTTAATTCCATAATGTTTGTGAAATATCAGCGGTTACACGCACACACTCACACACACATTCAGACTTTTTTTAAAAACCGATTTTTTAGCTCCCTTAGGTCTCAAACCGTGCTTATATGCCAAAAAATCAAAAACCAAAATTTGATCCATCACAATGGTTCCTCATTGAGGAACCAAAAAAAAAAAAAGAAATTGCTAATAGCTATATCAGAACAAATTAAATTAATCAGGTTTCAGGTAAGTTGTTAAAGAAAATATGCAGTTACCACAAAGAAAACTGACATTTTCATCATTTTTGGGTAAGATATATAACTTTTTTTTTCTTTTTATTGAGTGCAGCTTTCTTATATTTCCCCTTCCTTTGAATGAAAAATAAACAGTAGCTCTCGTGGTAAGTACTAACAATTATGTGTACAATCTAGAAAATAATATAAAAAAAATTTATAACCGGTTTGTGTAACTACACAACCAACGAGCATGGAACATGTTCATTTATAACATTTATAATAACGTATCTATTGTGTTCATAATATAAATATTTATATGCAAATATTTATATTTAGATTTTTATTATAGAAATCATGCTGCTTAGACATCAAAATGAACCAAATTAATTAAATTTTCAAATTATTATAGTTTTTTAAATAATATGAATTTATTTTTTATTAATTTTTACAATGGATTCTTAAAAATTCTGCACCAATGGTCCCTAGGTACTTCTGCACCAATACTCCCTAGGTACTTCTGCACCAAAGGTCTTTAGGGACTTCTGCACCAATGCTCCCTAGGTAATTCTGCACCAAAGGTTTCTAGGTACTTCTGCACCAAAGGTCTTTAGGGACATCTGCACCAATAGTCCCTAGGTACTTCTGCACCAAAGATCTTTAGGGACTTCTGCACCATAGGTCCCTAGGTACTTCTGCACCAATGCTCCGTAGGTACTTCTGCACCAAAAGTCCCTGAATCAAAAATATTCTAAGTTCATTTCACCCCCCCCCCCTAAAAGCGTCAATTTTTGACCCCCCCCCCCTAAAAGCGTCAATTTTTACCCCCCCCTTCCCTGCCGAGCCGGACTTTTTCAAAACCCCATCCAATGAACATGTTCCATGTTAATAATAAAAAATAAATAATAAAAAAAAATATATTTATTATGATTTTGCGTAAAAGGGCAAAAAGAAGGTCAATTTTTCTACAAGTTTCCCTGGTATTTAGAACTGTGTTTAGATTTAGTCAATCAATAAGAAGACGGAATATACTCGCTTGCATAGGACGTTACAAGGACGGTCATCAAAAGCATTGTTTATTTCTTTAGATTAGCTTCAGAGGGAAGGAACCTTTAATAAAGCCCTCACTCAATAGGATTATAAAAATAATTTTTTTTTTTGATTGTTTTAAAAATATCTCACAAAAATCTGTAGGAAATTTTAGATCATTATCTTCAATATTTAGAAAATTATAGACATTTAAAAGGAGTCTGACTTATTTTTAAAAAACTTTAAACGTCATTTACTCAAAACAGCGTTTTTCACGTTTTAAAGAAAGATATCTCGAAATTTTTTTAACCGATCAAGATAAAATTTAGATAAAAAATTATTGATCAAAAACCTCCATATCTACATTTTAACGATTTCCAGTAACTTAATAATTAATTACTGAGTACTTAATAATTTTATTAAATAGTTTTTAAAAAATTAAAAACGTTTATATACTAATTCAGGTACACTAAAAAAAGACTAGTTGCCTCAACCGGAATTCTGGTATGGACAAATGGATTTTTTTTTAAGTCAAATGACTAAAAACTAATATACAACAAAATTATTTTTATTCATTTGTTATTACTCTGTATAAAAATTGATATTAAAAAAAAATTTTTTAATTTTTTATACTCTTTAAAAGTTGTACAAATGATGTGCATTATTTGTTTGAACTAATAGATAACTAATTTTAAACACCTTTAACTATTTTTTTTATATTGGTTTTTATAAATTTTATTTTTATTTAATTCTGATTGTTAGTAAATATTCTGTAGATAAATATATCTACAGGAAAATCATGGTATCCGCGGTTAATGCGTTCTCAAAAAGTGCCGGGAATTCCGAATCCACGAATACTGAAGCATTGTTTCTTGAGTAAAAAGGGGGGTTAGATTCTGTGATTTAAAAAAATTGAAATTTTTTTAAAAATATTAAGATTTTTATTAATTTTCAATGATAATATAGGCAAAATTGTATTTTTTAAACCGCATCTTTGGCAATGTAACTTATTCCTTTGTTTTATTAAAGTAATGCATAATATTTTTTTGCTTTCTATGTCTTGACATGTCTTGATAGAGATTTTCATATGATTTCATAGCCATATCGAAGTCATATTTAAATCTTAAGCTTCTTATCAGAACCGGATCAGAAGTTATTGCTTCTTCAACTGCATCTCTTAAATAGCCTAAAATTATAGAAATTTTTGACATTCTTAATATTGGTTCTTCAGGTTCAATTTCTTGCTCTTGATCTTCGTCCGTATTTCGATCATTCATCATTTCATAAATATCTTGGGCACTTAAATCTGCAGTGGGTTGAATTGAAATTAATATTCACAAATTTAAATAAAAATATAGCTTAAATCCACGAATATTGAAACATGGTATTATTACAATAACCTCAAAGAGCATCCCGGAATATTAGGGGAAAATCTGCACCGGAATGAAATCTAAAAAACCTTTTGCAGATTGTTTATACATAAAAAAAAAATAACTTTCCCGTTGGAATTTTGCAGCCAGCTGCCCATTATGGGGCAGGGGGGAAAAAACGTGCTTTTTGTCTCTTTTTTTTTCAAAAATCGTTCAAAAATTCATATCTCTGGTCCCTTAGTACCAAAATAGGTCTAAATGGTCTTAAAATATTTGTCTTCGATACTGCTTTCACGTAAAAAAGTCAAAAAATAATTTTGCCTACTTTAGGAACCCTTAAATTCAAAAATACTGAAGACTAACATTAAAAATTTTACTTTAAAATTCAATTATTTTGCTATATCAAAAATAACCTCTCTGGAAAATTTATATGTGTTTTGTCTATCAAATAGCTTTAAAACGAGACCGGTTAGAGCAAATTTGAGCCGCGGAAACCGTCAAAATTTCAAAAAAACCAAACTTTTTTATGGGGTTTTTTTGAAGATAACAAGGGGATTGTCAACTGTTTGGGAATACGATTTGCTTCTAACTTTCAAAACAGGTTGTGGTAGTTGAGAAAACATCCGATATACCCTCAGTTTACCTGAATTGGCCTCCTGGTCCTAGAAATTAGACCCTATAGCAGGGTTATATGCTATATAAGATAGGACTTTTTAAGCTATCTTCTAAATGACACTGCTACCTTGTAATTGAACCAAATAACTTCCAGTTAAACTCATTTTTTTTGAGTATTTATCACCTTTTGAGCCCCGTAAACCGCATTTTTTTATCAGTAATTCTCTTACCGTTATGGTCAGTAAACCAAATGAACATATTTGGCCAAAAATGACCAATTTTTAAATTGCTGCAAAAATTGCAATTTTTGACTTAAATGGGTCTTATAGAACTCAAAATTTTTGTGCAAGCTCCTCGTTTTTAAAAGATTTTTACTCGTTCCTTTTGCTTGAGTTTTTTTTGTGATTTAGCTCAATAAAGATGGTATTTAAAATATTAGCGATTATTAAAATATCTTAAAGCGGAATTCTAACTTTAAAATTTTATATCTCGCAAACAATTGATCGAAAATAAACGAGTGAAGAATTTTTAAAAACTAGGAGCTTGCACAAAAATTTTAAGTTCTATAAGATCCATTTAAGTCAAAAATTACAATTTTTGAATTGGTCATTTTTGGCCAAATATGTTCATTTGGTTTACTGACCATGACGGTAAGAAAATTACCGATAAAAAAATGCGGTTTACGGGGGTAAAAAGGTGATAAATAGTAAAAAAAAATTAGACTAACCGGAAGATATTTGGTTCAATTACAAGGTAGAAGTGCCATTTAGAAGATAGCTTAAAAAGTCCTATCTTATATAGCATATAACCTTGCTATAGGGTCTAATTTCTAGGACCAGGAGGCCAATTCAAGAAAACTGAGGATATAAAGGATGTTTTCTTAACTACCACAACCTGTTTTGAAAGTTAGAAGCAAATCGTATTCCCAAACAGTTGACAATCCCCTTGTTATCTTCAAAAAAACCCCATAAAAATGTTTGGTTTTTTTGAAATTTTGACGGTTTCCGCGGCTCAAATTTGCTCTAACCGGTCTCGTTTTAAAGCTATTTGATAGACAAAAAACATATAAATTTTCCAGAGAGATTATTTTTGATATAGCAAAATAATTGAATTTTAAAGTAACATTTTTAATGTTAGTCTTCAGTATTTTTGAATTTAAGGGTTCCTAAAGTGGGCAAAATTATTTTTTGACTTTTTTACGTGAAAGCGGTATCAAAGACAAACATGTTAAGACCATTTAGACCTATTTTGGTATTAAGGAACCAGAGTTATGAATTTTTGAACGTTTTTTGAAAAAATAAGAGAAAAAAAACACGTTTTTGCCCCCCCTGCCCCATGATGGGCAGCTGGGGGAAAAATTCCAACGGGGAAGTTATTTTTTTTTTATTTATAAACAATCTGCAAAAGGTTTTTTAGATTTCATTCCGGTGCAGATTTTCCCCTAATATTCCGGGATGCTCTTTGCGAATCCGCGAATACGAAAGCCTGTGAATACCGGAGTTTTCCTATACTAGCATATTCGATGGGTAAGTATATTTATTTTTTTTTTTTTTAAGTTTGATACATTCAATTCAATTTTGAAAAAACTTCAATTTATGGTACTTTTTAACAGAAAAAACTTTTGGGAAAGGTTAAATTAAAAAAAACTTTGGGAAAACTATATCACTACAAGTATTTCAAAACCTTTAAAAATTTTTTTATTTTTTCATTTTTATACCATATATCATTTTTTTTGTATAAGTTTAATATTTTATATTTAAGACTTAAATCACTGTAAAATATATTTTTTAAACACATAAAAGCCAAATAATAAGTTAAATTAACCTTTTTTCCCCCAGAGACTCAATTTTCTCTATTAAATAATATAAGATTTTTGAGTTTATTTTTTCTGAGCCAAAAAAATTTACCGTAGGAGTTATTTTTGGAGAAAAACAGGTATTTTAAATACCCAGTAGTTGGTATTTTAACCAATTTTACAGTTGAAAAAAAATTATATTCAAAATAACTCAAAAATTCTGTATTATTTAATAGGAAAAATTGGGAATAAAGAACAATGTTAAAAAAAGGCCATTTTTCGCACATCTTGACTGACCTTTAAAACCTATGCTATTCGATAGATTTCAGGCCACCGAAATTATAAATACAATTAAAATTTATTAAAAACATCGGGAACATTATTAAATTGACAGTTAATGTCAAAAAATTGTCAATTTTATCATCTCTGTAAAAAATTTTTTAAAATGCCGATTTCAATAATTTAAATTTTTAGCCTTACGTTTTTTAGGTCACAAATTGATTCAAATTTAATGTCAATTTCATAGTTTAAATAATTGACAGCTGTCAACTAGTTGTCAACTCATTATTAAAATGTAAAAAAATCATAAAAATAATATAACTTTTTGTTTTTGAGGTCGCTGAATTTAAATCTGATGTCAATTTTATAATTTTGACAATTGGCAGCTGTCAATATGTTGTCAAAGTACTATATAGGGCAAATTTTAAAAATTTTAATTATTACCTGAATGTTTTTTGAGTCACTGGATTAAAATTTCAAGTTAATTTCACGATTTGAATACTTGACAGCTGTCAACTATTTGTTAAGCCATTTTGAAAAGGTAATAAAAAATTTTATTTTATGTTACTGAGATTTTAAATATAAAGCTACATTTATTTTGATTTTTAGCTGTAATATTGACAGAGCAAGAAAAATTAAAAAAAAAAAATTTAATTTTCAATTTTTACTTTTTATATTTTATTTAACACATAATTATTAATTTTGATAAATTATATCTATACTTATATAAAATTTTATAGAATTATATTTTTAAATATTGAATACACATATATGAGTGACTGGGCGCAGGACGAACGTTGTGTGTGTGAATAATCGCGAAAGTTAGAGGGCAGTAGTTATCAGTACGCAAAGAGAGAGAGTAGTCCGATGTATTCCCGTCTTTCTTTCTCTTCCTGTTTCTTTTTCCCTTAGTTATGTCATGCGCATCGTCTGCAGAACTAGAATGGCCGATTGCTTAACTACACGCATCGGCTCTCAAGTTTTTTTGAATCTTGAATTTAAAATAGAATCCTTTAAGATCAGAAGTTTAATTGAATTAAATCATATTTATTATTAATTATTGTACCATTTGGTATATCCAGTTTGGCGTGTCATCTTTTTATAATACGATATTTTTGAAGTAAAGTGTTAGATCAAGCAGGTGGTTTATTTTTCATACACGCCGTTTATTATCACGAGGTCAACTACATCAAGAATATTATAAAAGGAGTTGTGGCGTCAGCTATATATATATTAAAAGGATTGATATTGATTTTGGTTTATTTATTGGATTTATTGGATAATTGATTTAATTGGTATATCGTCGTCAATTAAGGTATATTTTCGATTATTAGAATTTCAAGTAACTAGTATTATGAATTTTTGGAGTTAAGAAGAATAATTATTGATTCCTAGTCCTTGTATTTTTCCTTAGTTTCATGAATAATAATTATTATTTTAATTAGTGCACTTATAAATATTTGTAAGCTTAAATTGATAAATTCGCCCATCGTTCTTGCTCTCTCTCACATATTAATTAAAATAGTATTATTAGTAAAACACGTGGCCAGTGTTTATCTAATTAATCATAATTATATTCACCGCGAATGATTGTCGCGCCGTTAATTAAAATAAAAATCGCTTCGCGTCGTATTCGCACGAATACGGACATTTCCTTGAGGTTAAGAATTTTGTACATAGATTTATATTAAAAATTATATTATCGAACATTTCAATTTCTTTAATAAAAATTGTCATTATATTTAATTATCATTATTTTTGTATTCTCATTATTTCTAACTCTAATACCCTCAGTATACTTATATATGGGTAAGTCTTATAAATTGTACTTGATTATTATTACTTGAATTTTTATTGTTTAGAATTATAATCAGAACCTCCTGATTGATACCCGTTAGTATAAAGGGAAAAATATTTGTGCTATACCCCCTTTGAACTTGTTTTAATAAAGGAGTCCTTAGCTACATTTTTGGTTTAATATGTTGATACCCTTTATTAGAATAAGTCTCATGACTCTAAAACTATTTAAAAATATTTATTTATAATTGTGTAGAGGATTTTTACACATTATATATCAAATATCTTCTTCTGATTCGTTATCTGTTGACATGCTTTTTTCAAATATATCCATTAAATGGGACGCTGGAAGATGAATTTTTTCTAAATATCTTACATAACTAAAATACCATAAAACTACCTCAACGTGAGAGCAACAACCAACTGCTCTTCAACCAATCTTACAACCATAATAATGGCCGATTCTTGAGTTTATATCAGAAAGTCTCCTATCTATCAATATATATATAAAATATTTTTCAGGTCCAAAATGCCTTGAACTTATTCTAGCTTTAAGTAAAATAGCATTATCAGGATCGATATCAATTCCGTATTTTCTATAAGTTTCTCATTTTCAACAATTACATCACATTTAAAATTACCATGTTGATTTATATGATCAGCATAATAACTTTCTGCCATTCTTAATTGATATGAACCACAAGTGTATAATCTAAGTGTTTAATTTAGGAAATTTATTAAGCTCAACTTTTTCAATTGGTTTAAAAATAGTTCTCTTTTGATTAAGATTTTCTGCTAAAACTAAATTAGCTAAATTATTTGGTTCATTGACTTTAAGAAGCATTCTATCAATCGTTTCATTAGTAGTTTTAGTTGAAATAGGAGTGAAAATACAATTGTATATAGCACAACAGACTTTGAAATCTTCAAAAACAGACTCTAATGTAGTATTGCATATTGAATCAAAGTACCTAAGAGTAGTTTTTATTTTTCCATTAACGTACTCTACTATATAACGGCACTTGGTTACAAAACGTGTCTGATTTGCTTTTTCTGTTGTTAATTGAGTTTTTGTGCGACTAGCAAAAGCAGGCATCTTAGCTATAAATCCTTTTTCCTCTATTAAAGCTTTTGAATCTCTGAAACCTCAATCTAAAAGAAACACGTCTTCATCAGTTAATGCATCACATATATCACCATTTTGTAATATCTCATTAATAATTTCTGCATCAGTTTTATTACCTGGATATGGTAATATCCCTTAACATCTGCAATAAAATCATTAGGATATATAATCATGAATGGCTTTAGTAGATTTCTCTTTTTATGTAGAGAGTGTGTCAATTTTTGAAAAGAAAAGTTAGCACTTTTTTGTATAAAATTGTAAGTTACATCGAAAACTAATACAACATTTTCCTTCTTCGATGCATGAAGTCGAGTAGTAAGTTCTTCCTGATGATGCAGCATCTCTTCACGGCACACGTTCATCCCTAAATATTTTTTAAAAAAATCTCCACTGAAAACTTCTCGTAAAACCAAACATTATTTACTTGCTGATTGTCTAGTGATATTCCAGCGGACAGCTAGTTCTTCAAAAGTATATCCGTGACGTAATCTTGAAAGGTACACTCCAAGTGTAAGTTCATTATTACGAATTCGCAAATCATCAGGAAAAAATGATAGTAAATGTTTAAATTGAAATACATTTAAACCTGTCTCAAATTTTAATATTTCCTCATCCATGGATAAAAAAGACAGTTTTTTTTGGCGTTCATTAATTATCATCTTTTTAAAAACTTTTAGTAATCCACTTACGTCATCAGATGAGAAATGTTATCCATTTTTGATAGTGGAAAATCCTTTGGGGATTTGAAGAAGGTTATTAGTCCAATGTAGAGTACAAGCTCTAGCAGAATATGATACATATACATCAGTTTTAATGTAAGCTTCGATGCATTCTTCTTTAGAAAGCATTTTTAATTCTTGCTCAGAACTTTCTTTACAGTTGAAAATGCATCTTCTGTGTGTTAAAATGACTCTTGGAATCTTTACATAAACAGTCGAATTTACTTTCTGTTCCTGTTCATTTATTTTAAGATGTTTTTTTGGATCTTTTGCAAACTTCTGAAAATAATTTATCATAACAAGCGACACATGAACCAAGATCATTTCTGATACGGTACTGTGATCTTGACAAACGATCGAGTGACTTCTTACAACTTTCGCAATAAAGCATTTTTATTTTTTACATGAAAAAGTTAATGCTCTTCAATAATAATTATTAATCTAAAAATATAAAAGATTAACTTAATAAAAGTCAAAAATCGCATTATAAACTTTTTTACCTTATTTTATATAATAAGTAAGAAATGGCTTTAAGATTTTAATTTAAACAAAACTGTAGGACATAAAAATCCTTTAATTTCCTGAAAATTATTATAATTCCTCGAAATATGCACAAAATAATAAAAATAGTTTACTACCGAAAATTAATCAAATTTTCGTATATATCTCCTCACAAAATCATTTCACTTGCGAAAATATAAGTTTAAAAAATCCTGGATATTATAAAAAATATAGTTTACATGAAATATGCATACATTATTAAATGTTCAAAATCTAAGAAGTGACTTTAAAAAAATGTATAACGCCTTGAAACTTTAATATATCTAATACTAGCTTTAAAATCTGTTTAATGTCAAAATCAAAATGAAATTCAGTTTTAATAAAAACTAATAAAGAAAAACGTTTCAAATAATTTAATATAGAGATTTGAAAAAATCTCAATATCAAGATTTTAAAAATATTCAATAAAACTTAAAAACTATGTGGTATGATTTAATAAACAGGGACATGAATCCAAATTCAGGAACCTCTAAAAAAATACATATTTTTTTTTTCAAATTTCTTACTTTTTAATGATGACTTGATACAGCTATCTAGCAGTCTAATTGTGAACTGACTATACATTTGAATCCAGTGACTCGAAAAACATTCAGGTAATAATTAAAATTATTAAAATTTGCCCTATATAGTAATTTGACAACCTATTGCAATTGTCAAAATTATATAATTGACATCAGATTTTAATTCAGCGACCTCAAAAACAAAAAGTTACATTATTTTTATGATTTTTTTACATTTTAATAATGATTTGACAACTAGTTCACAGCTGTTAACTATTTAGACTATGAAATTGACATTAAATTTAAATTCAGTGACCTAAAATACGTAAAGCTAATAATTTAAATTATTGAAATCGGCATTTTTAAAAATTTTTTACGGAGATGATAAAATTGGCAATTGTTTGACGTTAACTGTAAATTTAATAATGTTCCAGATGTTTTAAATAAATTTTAATTGTATATATAATTTCGGTGGCCTGAAATCTATCGAATAGCATAGGTTTTAAAGGTTGGTCAAGATGGGCAAAAATTGTCCTTTTTTTAACATTGTTCTTAGTTTAAATTATTTCTGGACTATCTATAGGCTTTAATTATTTTTTATTTTAAAATAATACATTTTATTGTGATTCAAGAGTTAAATTTAAAATATTAAACTTATGCAGAAAAAAAAGGATTTATAAAATAAATCTTGAAATTTTTTTGAAACACCCTCAAACTCCAAAAACACCCCTTTTTTTAACAAAAATTTTTGGATTTTATAGCGAAAATTATATATATTCGAAACATCTTGATTGTAAAATACAATAGTTAACTTAAATATGTTGAAAAAATACCGAAAACTCCTTTCGTTTATTCCTTATACGAAAAAAATCAGACCATGCGGTAGTATTTTGGTAGAATTGCAATATGATAGCGTTTTTGGAAAATTGCCTAAAAATCCTATCTTATAAGATTATTATAGTATTATGCCCTGCCTTTCTCGGCCAAGAAGGTGCTTTGAAATAAACGGAAGGAGTTTTCGGTATTTTTTCAACATATTTAAGTCATCTATTATAATTTACAATCCAGATTTTTCGAATATATATGATTTTCGCTATAAAATCCTAACATTTTTGTTAAAAAAAAGGTTTTTTTTTTGTGTTTAAGGGTGTTTAAGGTATTGCGGACTCTGAGGACCTCATGTTCGAGATTAGCGACACCAAAAACATATTAAGAATTTAAAAAAATGTATTTTGAAAAAAAATTTTTGTTGTTCCCACTAATTGTTGGTATTAGCGAGCCACTTGAGAGCCACCCTGTATTTGTGCGACCCGTAAATCGTTCTCAAATGAGCTGAAAATTGGTATGGGATCATTTTGTCAACTAAACTTTAAAATACTTAAGGAAGAACATTTTTGAAGCACTTTTTTTTTGTGAACAACCATAATAAATATATATATATCAATTGTTATTAATTATTTTAATTATTTTAATCCTTTTTATTTTTTATTGCTTATAAATATACACATACTTTGTATTATTACTTACAAAACTATTTTAATATGTATACTTTTTTGTGGCAACAAATAAATAATTTTTTTTTTTTGACTCCATGATAGCAAAGCACTCTACAATGAATGCCTTGCCCCATGTTTACCGATTAAACTCATCCCTCATCATACCATATTCAAGTCAGCCCGGAACCGTTTATCACATTACATCGGGTTGACTTGAGGCCATGTATTTTCTTCGGTTGAAGATCCTTTCTTTCACAATCCTTTCATCCTGGAGATCCCTTCTTTCTCCCTCTTGTCAGCTCGCAACAAATAAATAATAATAATAATAATAAAAATGATTATAAATTTAATTTTTTTGCGGAAAAAATCTTAAGGAAGCAGTTTTGTCGCTAGAATATTTTAAAAGTGAAATATATTCAACGCATTTGCTTATAAAATATTTTTAACATAAAATTTAGCAAAAGTCCTAGTGGTCGCCAGTCGGATGGACGTGTAGGATTACCCTTTCCTTTGCTCATAATTCTTTTTATGATAATTTTAATTGGTGTCTTAGGATGGATTCTGTGGAAAAAATTTATAAAGAGTCCAATTGAAAGTCAAATTTCGTTAAGTTATGCAAACATTTTTAATGTTTTCTTTAGAAAATGATAAAGTATATAAAAAATTTTTATCTTATTTCATGTAATATATAAATTTTTCAAAAATGTGTCTTCTTTTTTATCTATTTGTTCCATCCTATCGCAAATCTTAACAAAAGTCCATTCTTATTTATAAAATTTTTAAAGTCAGATTATCTTAAAATTGTATTAATTAAAAGAATTAAAAGTTGGTTTAATTGTTGATTAATTTTGTGTCAAGGAGCTATTTGTGTTATAAAATTTTAGGTTAAAATTTAGAATTTAAAAAAGTTTTTGATTTTTGTTCCGGGGTTTTGCTCAGGTATGGATATTTTTAATAAAATAATTTTAAATTTTATTAGAAATGGTTAAATTTAATAACAGGATGTTGTTTTTATTATAAAATTTGTATTAAAATTTTGATTTTAATTTTTTTCTAGATATTTGATTTTTGGTTAAAAATTGGCTGTTATGAGGTTAATTTTAATGAAATAATTTTAAATTTAGTTTGAAATTGTTGAATTTAATATCAGGATGCAGTTTAAAGATAAATTTTAAAATTGTAATGTGCTTATTTTCGCCCTTTACGGAAATATACTCATTATTAAGAATTTAAAATTGTATAATATTATACTATTACCTAGTCAACCTTTATGCTGAAAGAGAAAGAGAAGAATATATATATATATACTTAAAATCGGAGTCGTGGGATTTTTCTGAGAAATGGGGGAGAGATGCTAAATTTCTTTATTAAATAAATTGAACACAATTAATTTCGATTAACACACAAATTATTAACTTTATTCCAAAAATATTATATAATCAAACTATAAACTAAAATGTCCTTTTTCAATATAAATTAATTATAAAATTGTCCTATAATTCATTATATATGTAAATATTATATTTTTGCCGTCGCGGCACACACACTATAATATTTACTTATTTAGGAGTTGACGACCTACCTTCTTCATTATCATATCCATAGCTCCATTTTTCCTTATTTCTGACATAGTTGATTAATAAAAGTCTTTCCTTTTTCTTCTTAAAATTAATTATAATAACAATATTGTTAAACACTTTTCTTTTTATCTACATATTATCTCCTGACGAAATTTTATAAAACTTGACACCTCGTGTCTAGATAATTATGTATCTCGTAATATCAAAATCGATCATTGGCATAAGGTGGCAACAAAGGAGTGCTTGCACTGTCCGGGCGTGGATGATACAGTAGAGCACACATTCTTCGAATGTGTTCGCTACTCGGAGGGGCGCCCGCCCTTCCCGATTTGGAGGCCGGAGACGGTGGTCCCGGAAATGCTACGGAGTTCCGAAAACTGGAACAAAGTAGCAGAGTACGTAAGGACCACCTTGTTGGAGAAGAAGGAAGAGGGCTTTCTATCGTAGAGAGCTCTCCTGTCCCTAGGCAGGGGGAAGGCAGCGGCCAGCTGCCTAGGCTGCGCGTCCCAAACTGAAGTTATACCTGAAAAGGGAGTTCCGGTTTGGGACAAACAAGCGCAGGGGGTTTAAAGTGTGTTTATCCAGTAAGAATCTGGGGCGTAGCCGGCGACCGCGTTCGTCGGTGGTCTCCCAGTTGTGCACTTTGTGCAACTGGGCGGTCATGGAAATTTGCGGGTCTTTAAGGCCCGCAAACACTCCATGGCTGATGTAAGATTCACATATTTCCCATAAAAAAAAAAAAAAAAAAAAAAAAAAAAAAAAATATCAAAATCGATACCAGAGAATTAACCGATCGATTTTGCTCTCTAAATCTTTTCTTTATTTCTCTTAAAAATTCACTTTAATTTTTACGACAAAAATTAATATTCAACTTAATCAGTTCACTTTTTTATTAAATGTACTTTCTTTATAATTTTTAATAACAATTAATATAATGACCGACGACTAGATTAATAAAACCAATCAATCGAAGCGCGACCCATTATTTTAACATGGAACATGTTTATAGGGAGGGGGTACTTCAGAACTTGAAAATTAAGGGGGGGGGGGGTCGAATTTGTCCTTTTTAAGGGGGGGGTCAAATTTGTCCTATTTAAGGGGGGGGGGGTCAAATAAGACTTAGAATAATTAGGTAAGTATATTGTTACGTATCCTGAGGTTTTATCCAAGGGATACGTAAATATAAATAATTATGAATATATGAAATATAAGTTTATCCTGGGGATATTGACTGCCCCAGGTATTTTAATAAAGTTGGATGGTTATTATTTGGTTGGTTTATAGTTGATGTATTTGTAGATGAATTCGAGTTTGATCTAAGCTGGTTGAACCTAACCTGAGGCTAAGTTCTTAATTACAGAAGGAACTGTCACAATAATAACTGATAACTGATTTGATATATAACTTTCACTTTATTGATTATAAGTATAGATAATAAAACTGTCTAAGTCCTTAAGTCAAGTAATTAAAGGTAGAACTGTAATAGAGTGGTAAGACTCTAAACGAAAGATAGTAATCTAATAAATGGTTTGGGCGCCTGAAGGGCAATATATAATCTAATATGAATCTGCCCATAATCCGAGATTTTGAGGGAGACGTCCAATACAGAAAAGCGTCGGTCTCGTCACGTCCAATTAGCGAAGGCGTCCCTAATTATTACCGAGAATCGCGAGGTGGGATTTATGCAGTTTATAATGCCTAAATCCCTCCTAATTTACGTCATAGTTGACTTTTGGTCCCACGCTATTGTGCTAGATCAGCAACAGCGGAAATGCACCTGCGGGTTCCTATGTCGTCTGTAATATTAATACAGCTATCGGATATAGGGTTTACTATTTGTATATATCAAATGTTATGCATATCAATTTTGACCTACCATACGTAACATCTCCCTCACTTCATTCCAATCGTCCCGATTGGGTCAGGTGGGGGAGATGGGGTTGAAAGCAGGGTTTCAAGGGGGTGGTAAATTCTAGAATTTTCTGTCTTTAGTCAATGTCAATACATAATTATATAATATAAGTACATAAAAATATGGTTATAATAATGATTCTCTATAATATTAAGATATATGTTTTACATAAAATTAAAATTTTTTGATTATAATAATGATTTTATATAATTTTAAGTTATAAGCTTTATGATTATACTTATAATGCGAATACTAAAGTTTGTTTAATTAAAAAATTTTCAAAGTAGTAAAACTTGCTTCTTGTAAATCATGTTTGAAAAACTTAATTTTTAAGATTTTTATAAATGTATTAAAATGATGAAAACTTACATATTAAAAACTTAATTTTTATAAAAAAATTACAAGATTTTTATAAAAAGAGAAGTAAAATTAGTAAAAAAAACTATTATAAAAAATTATAAAGTATAAAACTTGATTATTATAAAAATAGTAAAATAAGAAAAAAAACTAAAATTAGAAAAGAAATTTATAAAAAATAAGTGATGTTTTTGGATTTATCGACGCAGAATCTTATGGAAGGTGCCAACTTAGTTCATTTATGGTTCTTTGACCTCTACTGTACTGTACTAATTGTTCAGCAGGCATAATAATAATTGGGTTTCTTGGCACTTGGATTGGTTGACTATTTGGTGTCTGTGGACTGATTTCGGTGATTATTGGACTTTGGCTTATGTTGTCCTGTTGATTTCTTGTACCTGGAATCAGTCTAGAAAGATTAGTTTTTAAACCCCCGAGACAATATATTCCCAATTTACAGACGCTAAGTAGAACTATGATTACGATGATTATTATTAAAATTAAAAAAATATTTGATGAATTTGAATCAAATTTCATTTCAAGTTCTTTATACTCAGTCAACTTCTTTGCCTTTTCAATAATATCCCTTAGGTCAAATCCTGACTGTAAGGAGGTACTTTTAATGTTTGAAAAATTAATAGATTCATTTAAAGTTTTGTAAACGTTTGGTAAATATTTTTCATCAGTTTTATTTAGGATTAAAGCTAAATTTAAATCAAGGGTATTGAATAGAGTTGTATTAGTTTGTTCAACAAATTCTTGCGATGTTCTTAATGTAGCATACATAGATTTGCCTAAACAACCACTGTTAAGTTTTATTATGCCAAGTTTTGGTAAGGGCATTGTAACAGGAGCTAATCGGTCACAAGTTATAAAAATATTGTCGTTTTCAGTGGCAGAAAATGCCCAAGAATTTTCCAGAGATAGACGGATCCAATGACTTTTGGCCAGTTTTTTGATCTTTATGTTACATTCATTTAAATCAAATTTTTGACCTGTTAAAATTTTAATTTCACATTCACTATTATGATCAATTGTTTGGGTGGGAGCAAAGTTTTTGCAAATATAATTGTTTCTTATTTTTTTACAGTGTTGTAGATTTTCATATGTAATGGTTATGTAAGTTAACTTGTTTGATTCTAGAGCTACATATTCGAAACTAGGTAAAATTTAAGTACATAAAGTTTGGTCTTGTAGATTTTGTCTAATGGGGAAGGGATTTAGTCTATAGAGATCGAATCTAACATAATTTAATAAGGGTATTTGTAAAGAATAAATAAGCTGACCGTGAGTTTAAATAACAGTTAATTTGGACATGTGGACTATGTCATTTACTGAATAAATGTTATTTTCCAATGGAAATTCAGCATTTAGTGCTGATTCCTTTACTAATAGCAAGGTGTGTTCTAATTGCTCTGGGTTCAGGAATTGTGGATGTATAGAACCTGATTGTGCGCTTATTACTGCTTCAGTCAAGACCTGAGTTTGATCTAAAAGTAATTTTGCTATATCTATTGATTTATTATAAGCCCTGGTTGCTATGTCCAATAATTGTTTGCCTTGTTCTTGATCAACGGTTCCAAATAGTATTCTTGAAATCTGTCCAATGAATTGTAAGGGAGCATCTCTTTTTGTTCTAGGTGAGGGTTTTTGATATACTGTTTTTAAAATGTTTTGAATTTCCCTTTCTGTAGCTGTAATTCTTTTACGCATTCCTGTGATATCTTCATTTGCAAAACAAGGTGAAAAACAGTATGGAATGGTTTGATTTATCCAAAGGTTTAACATCGTGTTTGCTGTCAATAAAGGAGTAAGGTCGATTTTATTAAGCAGCTTCCATGAGATGTCTGAAATTCTGAGTCCATTAGTTTTTTCCAACAGTAGTCCAACATTTTGTTCAATAGGTTCAATTGAGGCGCCTTCAAAAGATTCTGAAGTCTTGATTATCCTACGAATAATATTTTGTTTTATAGGATGTTTCTTTTGAAATTTAATCTTATTAAAAGTGTGTTTTGTCATGATTTTTCTACTCGAAGATTGCTTTGTTCCAATATTATATATATATTTTTTTTTTTGTTAATGTGGAAATAATTATATTATCTGTGTAATTTCGAAGAGTCCGAAAATATTCGGAATTTCCTAAATATTTTAGTGTTTCAAAAATATTCTTATTGATTTGGAAAATATGGGTAAATTCTTTGTTAAAAACTTAGTCTTCGATAGAAAATTTCACTATTTTTTATTGTTTATTCCTTATAACTTGCTAATTTTTTATGAAATATTTAAGTATAATGGTTAATTAATAATTAATTAATAATCTTAAGGGGATCGTTTATATGGTGGGAAAACATATATTCTACGCTTGTGCATTTATATAAGTTGGTGTTTTAAGCAAAAAAAAGGAATTTTGTTTACGTTTGAAATAATAATAATAAGTTTCGTGAGTTGATTTGTGTATATGTGAATGTATACGTAAGTAAATGCAACTTATTTATTTTATATGGTTTGTGATAATTTCTATAGAAATTTTTATATTATATTATAGAAAAAGAAAAAAGAGAAAAATAATAAAAAATTTTAAATTAAAGTAGCTGACCATTTTTGTTGTTGATTTTAATCCTTATTTAGTTTTTGAAGTTCTTGTTAAAACCATGTACATATGCAATGGTTCTAATATTTAAAATTGGATAATCCTTAGTATCCAAGTTACACCATTTGCATATGCTTTTTCCATAAGGGTTTTTGCGGTGGCACACGTTAATTTCGTCAATTTTTTTGCATTGTATTTTGTAATGATGTATTTCACTTTTGGCTTGTTCATTTAATAATTGTAATAGATGTATATAGGCGTCTTTTTCTCGAAGTTGTTGATCCATAGTTGCTTGATGAAAATTTTGATTATTGAGCGGGGAAAAAGCTGGTTCATTGGAATTATATGAATAGTTTTGGTATATATTTGTAGCATTTGATAGTTGTATAAAATTGAATGCGTTTCCAATTATTGTATCTTGTATTATAGTAGGTTGATTGTTTTCAGCTAATGTATCAATATCATTATCAATAAAACTTTGAGAAGAATTTGAAAAATTTTCTGTATGTTGGATGTTTCGTCCTTCATTTATAATTAAGTTCAATGATTCATTACTAGTATTGCTTTCTCTACCAAAATCAATCAATTCTATTTTTTTACATATGTTATTTTCTGATTGTGTCCACTGCTGTTCTTTATTTACAGCGGTTGTTATTTGCGAAACTTATTTGGATTTCCATAATTTCTTTGTCTGCCAGGGCGTCTTAATGAAATTGGATTTTCAAATGATCCATCTGGTTCATTTTCATATTTGCTTTTCTTTTTATGTGCGTATTTTATTTTTAGTTTAATTGGTTCTACAGTGATGTTACTTATTTTAAATCTTGAATCGTACTGATTATGTGTAAAATGATGATGAAAAAATATGATAAAAGATGGTTAATGAGGAGAAAAGGTTTTTAATCTAGATATTTTATAACAGTAAAGGGGTCATATTTTATGCGAAAGGATGTGATTTTATATTTTTATCTGAGTTTTAGAGATATTCTTTTTATTTCAAATTTTTAGAACAGGTTTAAGATTACATGAGAAAAAAATTTTTAGAATTTATTGTCTGTCTTTTGTGTTACGTATCCTGAAATATTGGCAGCGAGTTCGGGTTAAAAAATTTTTTACTCAATTAAGCTGTCAATATAATATAATGAGTATCTGTAACATTGCTGCTTTTCTATCTATCTGTAAATCAAGTTATTTATATGAACTGAAGGGTTAAATTTTATAAAAAATCATACAATTTCAGCAATTTTTATGATTTTTTTTTGCTGTAATAATTATAAAATTATGTGTAATTGAACAAAATAAAGGTATTTTTATATTTATTTGGAAGGGGAATGTTGTATTTTTATATTTTGCTATATATATATAATATCTCCCTTCCCAGAATTCCAATCGTCCCGATTGGGATAGATTGGAGGGGGGGGGGGAAACGGGGGTAATTTTTCTTTCGATTAATAGTGTGTTAAAAAAGAATTTTGGAAAAATTTTGATGAAAGACAGAAATTTTGAGTTTGTTCTTATTTGTGTATGAATTTTATGGTTCTTACATTTATAATGATTCAAGTTTATTTTAGAATATGTAAGTTTTTACTGTTTTTCTTTGTTTGTTTTTGCCCATACATATGACACATGCTTAATGATTAGTAACGGCATTGTGTTGGTAGGTTGTTTGCACCAGTTACATTTATAATTTGGTCTGTTATTTTTGCGGTGACATTCTTTTGTAATTTCAATTCTCCGAGTAAGGTTAACTAGGAAAGCTCGTCGTGATTCTAGTCTCTTATTTTCTTCTTGGAGTTCTCTAATTTCCAGCCTTTTCTTTTGGATGTCTTCGGTTAATGATACACTGTAATTAAAGGAAATTTGTTCTTGGTCTATAAGTTTATCGTTTCTACCTTGTAATGTTTCTGTGAATCTTGAAATCTGATTATTTGTTAAGATTGTAGGATTAATTTGTTCTTTAGGAACCGTATGTTCATCCTCGATTTTTATTATTTCAGGAGTGTTATTTTCGTTCAGTCTATCTTCGAAATACACTGGTTCTGTTTTAAATTCCATTTCGTTTTCCCAATTTTCAGTTGTGTTAGTTGTTATTTCAAAATCTTCATTAGTTTTAGTTTCGGTAGTTTCCCAAGTGTTATCAACTACTTTAATGGATTTTATTATTTTTTTCGGTCTTCCAACTTTTTTTTTCCAATTGGGTTGTCAAAAGAACCTAATGCACTTTTATTTATCACTATTTTATGTATAGAACTTTTCATTTCCATTGTCTTATTTTATTCTACTGGTCAATATTCAATAAACGTTGGTTACGTACTGAAGTGGTAAAAAAAATTTTTATTTATTTAAATTGAGTATAAGTTTCAAATTTTTAAAGAAAGGAATTCTTAGAATTTTGCGTGAGACGATAAGTAATGTACTTTTTACTTTTGCTGAGTTAGAATAACTTAAGGAGATAAAACTTTAGCTATTGAATTAGTATTTAAAATCATAATCTCAGTGGAATTCTTATGATGTCTTAATTTGTTTCTAAAAAAAAATTTTTATAAAAGAATTTATTGAAAATATTGAAAAAATCATACAGTTTCGGCAAATTTTATCACTTTTGACTGATTTATAGTAATAAAATTTTATATTAATTTACTTTGAAAAGCAAGAATTTCTTGAAAATATTTGAAAAAAAATTGTACAATTTCGATAAATTTTATGATTTTTGAATGATTTATACTAATTTATGGGGTTAAAATTAATAAGTTTTATAAAATTCAATTCATAAGCTAAGAATTTATTAAAATTATTGGGAAAAATCATACAATTTCTGTAAATTTTATGATTTTTGAACTATTTGTAGTAATTTAAAGGGTTAAAATTGACAAATTTTATAAAATTTAATTCATAAACTAATAATTTATTAAAATTATTGGGAAAAAAAATCATACAATATCTGTAAATTTTGTGATTTTTGGATTATTTATAAAATTTGAAAGGGTTAAAATTGATAATTTTTATCAGGGTTTTAATTGTTTTTGCGTATTACATGTCTACAGCAAATTATATTTTTAAAAAAATGGGAAAAATTCATACAACTTCTGTAAATTTTATGATTTTCGAACTACTTATAATTATTTATAGGGTTAAAATTATTAATTTTTATAAGGGTTTTAATTGTTTTTGTGTATTACATGTCTATAGCAAATTATATTTTTAAAAAAATGGGAAAAATTCATACAACTTCTGTAAATTTTATGATTTTTTATATGAAAATATTATAATTTAAAGGGTTAAAAACTTATATTTTTGCAAATTTTTATAAAATCTAGTATAAAAAATAAGATTTTATCAATTGATAACAGAATTTATAGTTAATTTAGAAAATCAAGAAATTTCGTAAATTTTATGATTTTTATATGAAAATATTATAATTTGAAAGGGTTAAAAGCTTATATTTTTGCAAATTTTTATAAAATCTAGAATAAAAATTAATATTTTATCAATTGATAAGAGAATTTATAGTTAATTTAGAAAATCATACAATTTCGTAAATTTTATGATTTTTAAATGAAAATATTATAATTTAAAGGGTTAAAAACTTATATTTTTGCAAATTTTTATAAAATCTAGTATAAAAATTAAGATTTTATCAATTGATAACGGAAATTTTTGAATTTGTATGAGGGTACAGAAAATTTTAAAAAAACTATATTATATCGCCCTCTATTGAAATTTTGTTAGTATTTTCTGATGGGTATTTACATAAATGATGCTGTATGTCGTTTGTGGCAGCAGTGTCAATCAATATTTTTCACATTCGATATTCCTTCTTGTTTATACATACATATAATTTTTATCAGTTGTTATTCTCGTTACTGCACGAGGTTTTGTTTATCTTTTGTATAGATAAATTAAAGTTTTATTATATGAAAAAAATGAATAATTTTGCATTAGTTCTTTCCGGTGAGTATATTGTGTTAATTATTTATTACCTTTAATTTATTTATTTAACTTATTTATACTTATTTTGTTACAGGGGTGGTTGGGATTGTCGAGGCTCTGTGCCCTCAAGGTTTAGAATATATTTCTGGCGAGTGTCGTCCTTTTATATCAGGTAATAATTAAATACTTTTTTTAATAATTAAATGGAAGGGGTATTGATACTTTTATTTGTTTTTAGCTGAAAATGAGGAGAATTCGAGTTATAGATTTCTTTGGATGGTTTTATTTTTCATTTTCATCCTGGTGTTGTTGCTGTTTATTTTAGGATGGTTTGTTTGGAGGAGGTGTTTTCGTGCAAATTTTAACAGCCAGGTTTCAGAACCTTACATTAATTTATTTACAGTTTTTTTTAGAAAGTAATGAAATGTAAACTTCAATAAATAATTTTTGTATTTACTTTTTGTTTATTTTATTTAATATCCTTTTAATGGTCAAAATATTAATAGGATCAAAATATTAATATTATTTTATTTTAAATTACGTTTTTCAATTTTTGCCTAGATTTTCGGTCTACTAGGCATAATTTTTTTTTTTTTTTTTTGATTATTGGGATAAGTTAATTTTTTACTATTTGATGTTGTAAAGTTGTTTTTATTCCGAAAATTGCGTTAGTTTTTAGTTTTTGATTTTTGCGTAAATTTTCCGATTTTTGTCCAGTTTTTCTGTCTTATGTGGTCAAATTTGGATTAATTAACTTAGATTTGATTTTATTTAGTGTATTTTTTTGTCGGGAAGTTATTTTTATACTGAAAATTGCGTTAGTTTTTAGTTTTTGATTTTTACGTAAATTTTCCGATTTTTTGTCCAGTTTTTTGGGTTTATTGGACATAATTTCTTAAAAATTAGTTATTGGTGTAGATTAATTTTATAGTATTTAATGTTGGGAAGTTGATAAAAGTCTAATTTTTAGTTAGAAATATGTATTTTTGTTTCTGTTTAAGAGTTAAATTTTTGGCCCAGAAATTTGGAATACTGGTCATTATTTCTTAAAAATAATTATTGGGGTAGGTTAATTTTGTAGTATTTAATGTTGGGAAACTGATAAAAGTCTAGTTTTTAGTTAGAAATGTGTATTTTTGTTTCTGTTTAAGAGTTAAATTTTTGGCCCAGAAATTTGGTCTATTGGTCATTATTTCTTAAAAATAATTATTGGGGTAGGTTAATTTTGTAGTATTTAATGTTGGGAAACTGGTAAAAGTCTAGTTTTTAGTTAAAATTATGTATTTTTGTTTCTGTTTAAGAGTTAAATTTTTGGCCCAGAAATTTGGTCTACTGGTCATTATTTCTTAAAAATAATTATTGGGGTAGTTTAATTTTGTAGTATTTAATGTTGGGAAACTGGTAAAAGTCTAAAAATATGATTATAATATATTATTTTATTTTAATTTAGTTATGATTTTCGCCTAAATTTTTGGAATTTTATGGCAATTTTAATAAATAAACTTTAAAAATGGTTTAAATTAGTTAAAAATTTTATTTCATAGTGTAACTATTAATTATTATTGATTTGTAACTTTTTATTATTTTAAAAAATTTCAAATCTTTTAAAATTCGCGGTTAGTTTTAAGTTTGTAAATAGCATAATACATAGTTAAAATTGTTTTTGGAGTAGTGTACTGCTAAAAAACGTGACCGGCTTTTTTGTGTATATTGTATTCTAGTTAATTAAAATAAAATTTTGCAAAATAAGGTAAGGATAATTACTTATTAATTTGTATAGTATATTTTTATTGATTAGTTTTTATTAATAGGTTTGATTGAATATTCTGATTTCTATTATATTAGTTAGTTTGTGATTTAGGTTATGTCTTTGTTATGTATGTTGAGTTTGTGTTAGTAAATCTGTGAAAGTCGGTATAGTATGTTTATTTGTCGCGGGAGTTTTAAAAATTTAAAAGTGGTTAGGAGTAATTTTTGTATTCGATCAAGTGGTTGCGAGTAAAATATATATATGGGCAAATTTTTTGAAATTCATTCAAACTTCACGCACATTTTTCTTTTTGAGATAAAATTATGTGCAGCAGCTTAAAATTTTCTTTGGAGTGTCTACTTTTTAATGGAATGTGAGCGGATTTGAAATTTTGATAATTTGGAAGTGTTTTGGCCAACTTTCTGTCCAAAAATGAACATTAAAAAAGAGAAAAGCTGGAAAAAGTCATTTTCTTTTTCATTTTTATAATTCCAGTGGGTTTTAAATTTTTTTAAATTGAACCAATTTTGGCAAAATTAGGTTAAAATAAAAAAAAAATCATACTTCGACACTTTTTTAATCAAAATAAAAGTACCCTAGGAAAAAATTTTACTGAACAAAAATTGCTTAGAATTGATCAGGGAACACGTGCAAATTAAAAAAAAAAAAAATGCCAATTTTTTGATACCTATTTTTGGCCAATTTTGGCAAAATTCAAAAATTTAAAAAAAATTTTTTTTTACAATTTTTTTACATTCTTATGCATTTTTTTTTTTTTTTTTTTTTTTTTTTTTATGGGAAATATGTGAATCTTACATCAGCCATGGAGTGTTTGCGGGCCTTAAAGACCCGCAAATTTTCATGACCGCCCAGTTGCACAAAGTGCACAACTGGGAGACCACCGACGAACGCGGTCGCCGGCTACGCCCCAGATTCTTACTGGATAAACACACTTTAAACCCCCTGCGCTTGTTTGTCCCAAACCGGAACTCCCTTTTCAGGTATAACTTCAGTTTGGGACGCGCAGCCTAGGCAGCTGGCCGCTGCCTTCCCCCTGCCTAGGGACAGGAGAGCTCTCTACGATAGAAAGCCCTCTTCCTTCTTCTCCAACAAGGTGGTCCTTACGTACTCTGCTACTTTGTTCCAGTTTTCGGAACTCCGTAGCATTTCCGGGACCACCGTCTCCGGCCTCCAAATCGGGAAGGGCGGGCGCCCCTCCGAGTAGCGAACACATTCGAAGAATGTGTGCTCTACTGTATCATCCACGCCCGGACAGTGCAAGCACTCCTTTGTTGCCACCTTATGCCAATGCTTCAACATGACACGGAAATACCCGTGTCCGGTTAAGAACTGGGTAAGGTAGAAATCCACCTCCCCATGCTGTCGTCCCATCCATGCCTGCAGGTCTGAGATCAGTCTGCGCGTCCATAGGGCATTTTTCTCTTGGTTCTTTTTCCATCGTTTATTCCATGCTTTCATAGAGTTGAAGCGGGCGCGAGTGGAAGCCACTTCGCGCTCATCTACGCTCTCGTAGATGAATTTCCGCTCCAACGCTAGCAGGTCGATGGGTATCACCGAAGCAACAACCTGGATCGCCTCTAGAGATACCGTGTGGTATCCGCAGGCGATCCTCACTGCCGCTTGCCTCTGTACAGACGATATTTTTCGCCTGTACTTGGCAGTTTCTGTGGTCTTCGCCCAGACTTCTGATCCGTAGAGCAGGACAGAGTTGACGACTGACATCAGGAGCCTTCGTTTCCCTGGTTTGGGTCCCCCAATGTTGGCCATGAGCCTTGACAGGGAGGATGCGGCCGACGCTGCCTTTTCACACGACCTCTGAAATTGCTCCCAGAAGGTCAGCTTGTTATCAAGCTGAACTCCCAGGTATTTCACCGATGTTCTGGTTCGGATCGTGTGAGGGTTTCCGCCGTCGTCGATAATTACATCGAAGTCGGTGGGAACCCTTCGACGGGTCAGCAGTACGATCTCCGTTTTTGGGATCGCAAGCTGGAGCCCGTGATCGCCCATCCAGAGGTTGATCCGTCTCATGACTAGATTTAACCTCTCCTGGGTCTCTTCCATGTCCCTGCCAGTTATGGTTAGGGCCACGTCGTCGGCGTACCCGATCAGGGAAACTCCTTCCGGGAGGTGGACGCGCAACAAGCCATCGTAAAAGGCATTCCACAGATCAGGTCCGAGAACCGAACCTTGCGCGATGCCTGCACTCAGAACCCTTTCACGCCTTCCGTCGAGCGTGTCGTAGAGCAGTCTCCGGTCCCGCAGGTAATCCTTTAGTACGTTACCCAGATACCTGGGTATCCGGAAATCGTACTCGAGGGACCGGATCATGTCATCCCACCTGGCCGAGTTGAAAGCGTTTTTGACGTCCAGCGTTACCAGAAGGACGTCCCTGCGAATTGCAGGCCGCTTTTCCCTCTCAGCCTCTACGGTATCCACGACACGCCGAATGGAATTTTTTTTAGATATAGAAGCAATTTGTGTTCAATAAATTTTTTTTCTAAAATTAACCCATTTTTTTAAAAACCAGGTCGAAATAATTATTAATTTTTAAACTTACACAATTTTTTACTACAAAATAAGGAATTTTGAATTAACTTTCAATCAAATTTTATTTTCTACCTTTGGTAACGATAGCGTCTATAATCTATTTAAAATTTATTTAGCGCCAAATTTCTGGAAAAATTATTTGGAAATCCCAAGTATAATATTTTAAAATGTAAAGGTAAAAGCTAGGGAAAATCAAAAAAGTTGTAATTGTTACTGTTTACTGATTATTTTTAAATGTTCATAACAAAGATAAAAATATATCAAACTATTCTATTTATCATTTTAAAACAAAATAATAAGATTTTTTATTCAAGGAAAAACCAAAAAGATAAATTTCATTGTTTTTTATCTCTTTATTTATTTTTTAATTATAATTCTTAAACGTTAATTCTAGAATCTAGAATAAAAAGTTTGTTATCTATTTTGAAAAATACAAAGAATATTTCAAAACAAAGATTCATCTTTCTTTATATTATTTAAAAAAAAATAAGATTTTGTTAACATTAGTCTAGTTTAAAATATTGAAACAGTTTGGTGTCTTACAATATTGTATAAATCTTATTATACTTGTAAGGTCGGAAAATAAAAATTAATTAGGTAAATATCAAAAGCAAAAATTTTTTTGCAGTTGTGAATCTTGATCTTTTTTTTTACTATTTATTAATATTATTCATGTAGTGCCATAGGATATTAAAAATGCCTTTTCAATCTGGTCGATGTGTAAATTTGTTTACGCCAACGCATGAAATTAAACACTTAGGGAAAGGGATGCGTAAAGTATCCAAGAATATTTTGAAGAATTATCCAAATTTAGATAAAAATTCTTGGATTTGTTCCAAATGTGAAAAAAAAGCTAATATTGAAATAAAAAAAAAGAATATTCTGAAGAACTCCAGTAATTTAAGCATGGAAATTGATGAGAATGCAACGGATTCAGCTAACGATACAGGCATTTTTGAGGAGAGTTTGAATGAAACAAAATCATGTCGAGAAGTTGAATTAGAAGAAATGCTGAACGGCTTAAAAGAAAAATTTTCAAATTTAGCGTTAAATGATCCATTAAGGTTGCGTATACTTACAATTGCTCCATTGTCTTGGACTGATAGAAAAATAGCTCTTGAGTTTAATTGCACTCTCTACATGGCAAATAAATCAAAAAAATTAAAATTGAGAAATGGTGTATTAGGTGAGACAATTACGAAGTCTAAACATACTTTACCAAATAAAACTGTCAAAGAAGTAATTAAATTTTACAATAGTGATATGAATAGCAGAATAATGCCTGGTGTAAATGACTGCGTTACATTAGTAATTTATGGCAAAAAAATTCAAGTTCAAAAAAGATTATTATATGCAAATAATAAAGAATTGTATTTTTTATTTAAGCAGTCGCATCCAAAAACTGAAATTAGTTTTACTTCTTTTTACAAACTAAAACCAAAAAACTGTATACCACCTGGAGCATCAGGTACTCACAATGTGTGTGTTTGTACAATTTATCAATACGTTAAACTAATGTTAGATGCAATTAATATACAAAAAGTGACTCAAAGTTTATAAAAACCAATTCTAAATTATAAAGACTGCCTTAATGAAATTATGTGTGATAATCCAACTGCGGACTGTTATTTGAATGCATGCGAAAAATGTCCAGGTTTATTAACGTTTTCTGAAAAATTAACTACATTATTAAATGAATTATCTATCTCAGATGTTGAATTTTGTACTTGGACTGAAACTGATCGATCTACACTCTTGAAACAAACTCTAGAAGTAAATGAGTATATAAATTTATTATGTGAAAAATTAAATATTCTAAAGCCTCATTCTCTTATTGCTAAGCAGCAAAGTAGCTTTATATCAGACAAAAAGGAAAGTTTAAAAAAAAACGAAGTACTTGTTATGTTTGATTTTTCTGAAAACTACTTTTATGTTTGCCAAAATGCATCTCAAGCTTTTCATTATTACAACGACCAAGCAACAGTATTTACTTGCATATACTATTACAAAGAAAAAGGTGAATTAAAACACAAATATATTTTTATCAGAGAGTACTAAGCATGATACAGCTGCTGTATATAGAATTCAATCATTATTAATTCCAATGATAAAAAAGGATGTAAAGAATATTAAAAAAATATACTACTATACTGATGGCGCTAAACAGCATTTTAAAAACAGGTACCAAATTTCAAACTTGATTAATCACCGTAAAGACTTTAATATTGATGCAGAATGGCACTTTAGTGCAACATCACATGGGAAGGGTGCATGTGATGGCCTTGGAGCCGTATTTAAAAGAGCAGCATATAAAGCTAGTTTAGTAGCTAAACCAACAAATGCAATCTTAGAAATTAATGCATTATATAAATGGGGTCAAAGTCATTTCCAAGATCTTAAAGTTTCTTATTTTAATAAAGCGCTTCAGGAAGAAATGAAAACAAAACTAAGCAAAAGATTTAATGATGCACCAGCCGTACCCTCAATTATGAAAAACCATAGCTTTATAGTTAAATCAGCAGATACTGTAGAGATTAAAAGATACTCTAATAGCTCTAACAGTAATGATTGGAAATTATAATAAAATTTTATTGTATTTTATGTCATAAATTATAAAAAAATTAAAAAAAAAAAATGAATTATTTTTATAAGAAAAACTGTAGAGTTTTTTCATCCCTGTTTTATTTTGATCCACTATTGAAGAAAATGGGTTAATTTTATAATGAAAATTTATTGAACACAAATTGTTTAACTAATGCATAAGAATGCAAAAAAATTAAAAAAAAAAAATTTTTTTTAATTTTTGAATTTTACAAAAATTGGCCAAAAATAGGTATCAAAAAATTGGCATTTTTTTTTTATTTTTAATTTGAATGTGTTCCCTGATCAATTCTAAGCAATTTTTGTTCAGTAAAATTTTTTCCTAGGGTGCGTTTATTTTGAGTAAAAAAGTGTCGAATTATGATTTTTTTTTTTATTATACTAACCTAATTTTGCCAAAATTGGTTCAATTTAAAAAAATTTAAAACCCACTGAAATTATACGCTTTTGTATGCGGAAAAAGTTGGCCCAATAAAAAAAATAAAAAATGAAAAAGGAAATGACTTTTTCCAGCTTTTCTTTTTTTTAATGTTCATTTTTGGACAGAAAGTTGGCCAAAACACTTCCAAATTATCAAAATTTCAAATCCGCTCACATTGCATTAAAAAGTAGACACTCCAAAGAAAATTTTAAGCTGCTGCACATAATTTTATCTCAAAATGAAAAATGTGCGTGAAGTTTGAATGAATTTCAAAAAATTCGCCCATATATATATAGCATTATATGTAGAGTTTAACTAGGTGGTTGGGAGTAATATGTTTAGAGTTTAACTAAGTGGTTGGGAGTAATTTTTGATTGTGAGTGGTTAGGAGTAAGGCGTATATATAGGACATTATATTCAGAGTTTAATTGAGTGGTTGGGAGTAATTTTTTGTTTTCAAGTGGTTGGGAGTAATTTTTGTTTTCAAGTGGTTGGGAGTAAGGTTTATATAAATATTTTATATAAAGTTTGACTAAGTGGTTGGGAGTAATTTTTATATATAGGATATTTTATGTGAAATTTGGCTAAGTGGTTGTGAGTAATTTTTGTTTTCAAGTGGTTGGAGGTAAAGCTTATATATAAGGTATTTTATGTGAAATTTAACTAACAGTAAGTGGTTGGGAGTAATTTTTATTTTCGAGTGGTTGGGGGTAAAGTTTATATATAGGATATTTTATGTGAAATCTGGCTAAGTGGTTGGGAGTAATTTTTGTTTTCAAGTGGTTGGGAGTAAAACTTATATATATATTTTATATAAAGTTTGACTAAGTGGTTGGGAGTAATTTTTGTATTTAGGATATTTTATGTGAAAGTTGGCTAAGTGGTTGGGAGTAATTTTTGTTTTCAAGTGATTTGGAGTAATTTTTGTTTTCAAGTGGTTGGGGGTAAAGCTTATATATATAGGGTATTTTATGTGAAATTTAACTAAGTGGTTGGGAGTAATTTTTATTTTCGAGTGGTTGGGGGTAAAGTTTATATATAGGATATTTTATGTGAAATCTGGCTAAGTGGTTGGGAGTAATTTTTTTTTTCAAGTGGCTGGGAGTAATTTTTTGTTTTCAAGTGGTTGGGGGTAAACCTTATATATATAGGGTATTTTATGTGAAATTTAAGTAAGTGGTTGGGAGTAATTTTTATTTTCGAATGGTTGGGGGTAAAGTTTATATATAGGATATTTTATGTGAAATCTGGCTAAGTGGTTGGGAGTAATTTTTGTTTTCAAGTGGTTGGGAGTAATTTTTTGTTTTCAAGTGGTTGGGAGTAAAGCGTATATATATATTTTATATAAAGTTTGACTATATTATATTCTAAAAGGAATTGTTGAAGGTTTATTATAGTATATTTTCAGTCTACAAACAACAAGAGACGGGAAGTAATTGAGGTTTGAGAAAGTATGTTTGGAGTTTCTAGTGGGTCCTGAAGATGATGATAGAAAGGAGAGAAGAAAAGTTTCAGACATTTTGAGAAGTATCAGGAAAAAAAACGGGTAAAAGAAGTGAAAAATTGACTATTTGTGCAAAAAGACATGTAACGCTTTTGTCGTAATGTTATAAAAGTTTGTTATAGTTTTTGTATAAATAAAATTTTAATGTTTGCTTTGATATAAAAAAATTTATTGTTATTATTTTTTTTTTGTTTGTGTTTCTATTTTAAGATTATTATGTATTGAGGTGAGTTTAGTATAAAATATTTTCTTTTCTTAAACGGTTCCGGTTGTTGGAAGTGTTGACAAGTGCGTGGATAAACCTTTCGCGTGCGATAGTATACTATTTTTTTTGTTTTTATTTGTATTATATTTTATTTTTTTCACTGTTATTAGTATTATCATTATTATCATTATTTTCATAATTATTACTTATTTCAAAAAAAAAATTTTTATTCGAGTGATAAATTTTTTTTTTTTTTTTTGCGTAGGAAGTAGAGAAATGCATTACGCATACTGATCAGCATCCGAACTGACAGTTATGTGGGACTCGACCTACCTTGCTTATACCCACTAAAACTCCACTCCCTTCCTACCTTATGCGAGCCTATCCCGGGACCGTTTTCACATTACTTCAGGACAGGTTCAAGGCCATTTAGTTCTATTCATGAACACCATATTTTGACTTGCATCCACTGACTCGCCAGTCTGGTTAAGGACTCCGTCATTCCATCTGGTTGAAATTTCGTCTTTATGTACTGTCATCTTTAATAAAAATATATGTTAGCTAAAAATATACGTTATTTCTCATTATCATCAAAAAGAAGGTTAATAAATAAATAAATAAATAAATAAATATATATAAATAAATACAAAAATAAAATAAATAAATAAATATTATCCTACCATCTACTATTTCTTGCGGTATCAAGAGTAAATGCAGGGATGATAGTACAACAGCTGCAGTCATCCGGATAACCGCAATACGTCTTAATATTAGCCTATACCTTGGACTTCAGGTTTTTTGGTGCGGAGTATGTACTCCACATACTGGCCAATTTCGGACAATACTTCTTCATTTCGAAGCATCAGGGTAACCACATTCTCAGGTGTGATTTGACCGATGTTAGCTTCTAACTGAAACTTTTTAGCTGCCCACCTATCGCATTTGAAGAATGTGTGTTCCGGCGTGTCTTCTTTGCCAGGACAGTATATACATTCAGCACTATTCATCTTCTGGATCCGAAAGAGGTAGGAGAAAAAAAGTCCATGTCCACTTAGGAATTGGGTCAAAAAATAATTAATGTCCCCATGCCCTCTATTTATCCAAGGTGATATCTCTCCTATCAATCTCTTGGTCCATTTGCTCTCCGTGTAGTCGGTCCAGCGCTTCTGCCAATCGCTTAGGCTGATCTGGCGCGAAGTAGCCTTCGCGCGGTCAATACCTTCCCTCTCTCTGTTCAGATAGATATACTGTCTCTCAAGAGCCAGCAGATCTATCGGGATTACCCCAGCAATGACCAGAGCTGCCTCCAACGACACTGTTCGATAGGCACAGGAGATCCGCAGGGCTCCTTGCCTCTGCACGCTCGTAAGCTTAGACGCATAAGTGAGCTTCTTTATGCAGTCGGCCCATACTTCTGCACCATACAGTAGTATGGAGTGGGTTACCGACATAAGAAGCCTGCGCTTTCCATTCTTAGGTCCGCACGTGTTTCTCATGAGCCTGCTTAACGCAGTAGTGGACATAGCAGCCTTCTCCGTACTTCTCCGAATCTGCGCCATGAAGGTCAGTTTCGTATCCAGCAGCACTCCTAAGTACTTTAAGTGTTCCTTCGTTTTTATCCTATCCTCCCCAACACATATTGGGATAATAGTCTCAATATGCTTGCGGGTGAATAGGACAATCTCAGTCTTCGCCGTTGCAAGCTTTAGGCCGTGGTCTTCCATCCAGTAATTGACCCCATGCATTGCCTGATTCAGTTTCTCCTCGGCGATTTTTTCATTTTTTGCCGTAATTACTAGGACCAGGTCGTCCGCGTAGCCTACAGTAAAAGTATCAGCCGGCATCGGTAGCCTTAGTACCTGGTCGTACATGATGTTCCATAGATCCGGTCCAAGGACCGATCCTTGAACTGCAGTTACTTTCCTCACTCTTGTTCCTTGTGCAGTTTCAAAGATTATTTCCCGATGACTCAGGTAGCTGCTGATTATTTTTCGCAGGTATTTTGGCACCTGGAAGTTCCTGAGTCCCTCCATGAAATCACTCCATCTTGCTGAGTTAAAGGCATTTTTCACATCGAGGGTCACTAATAGCGTGATCTTTCTTGAATAGTGATTACCAGTCTGTGCGTTTTCAATGGCCCGAACAATACTGCTTATTGCATCGATTGTTGACTTCCCTCGGCGAAATCCATATTGTCTAGGAGAGAGATCTCCCGCAGTTTCTACGGCCCTCAGTATCCTTGGCTGTAGCATCTTCTCGTAATTTTTGCCGGCTGTATCCAGTAATCCTAGAGGGCGCCAAGTGTTTGGCAGTCTTGGGTCCCCTTTGCCCTTACTGATAAGGACCAGTCTTGCTCTTTTCCAGAGTTTACTAAAGATGCCCGCACGTGCACAAGTATTGTACATACATAAGATGAGTTTTGGGCATTCGTGCGCAGCTATCTTCAGTATCTCGGTAGGTGTCCCATCAGGACCTGGTGCCTTACCGTTCTTGAGAGAGTCCACCGCTGTGAAGAGTTCCTCCTCCGTAAATTCGGGGAAAGCCTCATCATCTTCACCTGAGTCATTTTCCTCCTCCCTCTTTGGGTGGGTAGGGAAAAGTCCGTCAACTATAAGCCTTACCTCGTCTTCTTTCATAACACCACTTGCGGAAAGAGCACCGATTCTCTTGGTGACTATGTTGTACCCAAGACCCCATGGGTCATTATCAACCTCGTTACACAAAGCTATCTCGCATGATCTTTTGCTTCTCCTAACAGCAAGTCTCAGCCATTTCTTGACCTGCTTATGCTCTGCCATCAGCTCAGCAGCGTCTGTTCTTTTCCTTGCACGTGTTGCTCTCCTTCTTGTAGTTAAGCTTTCACTCCTTAGACGATCTATTTCAGCATTCCACCAGTAGGCTGGTGGTCTTCCATCACAGGTCCGTTTTTTTGGCATGGCTTTGTTACATGCTTTTTCCAGCAGCGTCATGATTCCCTTATCTATATCCTCTGCATCGTCAATATTTCCTGGTCTAATTGATTTTCCCAGGATAGCAGTCTCTTCTCTTCTAAGCGTGTTCACCAAAATTTCGCGGTTTAACCGCTTGATGTTCCATCCGCAGCATTTCTGTGCTTCGTCTCTTCGTGTCAGCCACCGCTCATCATGCACCTCAAAAGAAATAAATATGTGGTCGCTCGCTGAGAAGTCCTCTAGGACTTGCCAATCAGTAATCCTGGCAGCCAAATTTTCTGTTGCAAACGATATATCTGGGATGGTCTGTCCGTAGCCTGGCCTTCTGAAAGTAGTAGTGTTACCTACATTTAGCACAGCCAAGTTGAGCCTGGTAGACAGGTCAAGTATGTCCTCTCCTCTTGCATCCGTTTCTGACATACCCCACTCTGGAGCTCTCGCGTCGAAATCGCCTGCCATTACAATTTCACCAGTCATATCCCTTATGGCATCTTCCAAACTATTCATTTTACTTTACTTTACTTTACTAGTGTCCTGCCTAAGCTCATTTGGCGTTAAGTACACGCATATGTAGGTAACACCATTTGTTTTAATCCAGACAAAGCCTCTGCCAGCGCCTTTTTCCTGTACTAGAACCTTTCTTGGATTCACTACCCAGATTGCCGCAGTACCCAACTCATCCGTAAACCAGTTCAGAGAGCTTGGTCGGACCCCTTGCTCACTTATGATGAGGAGGTCTGCCGACTTTTCTCTAGCAAGTTGATATATAATGTCTCTTGCTAGGGGGCTTCGCCGCACATTAGCAAGTCGAATAATGTTAAAGGTGCTTCAAGGTAATTCGAGTGATAAATATGTGTATTTGATAATAGGTATATGATATTATATTACAAATATACAGTACATATATAATGTATACAAATATAGTAGCGAGAAAAATTTGATCTTTTGTTTGGGTTATAAGAATTAAAAGGTAGCTCTCTCTTTTTTTTGTAAGTAGTATTTAATTCTTTTTATCCTTAAGTTCATATTTATAAGATAAGTTTTTGTATTGGATGGTCAATTTAATAGAAAAAAGGTTTTTTTTTTTTTTTTTTTTTTTTGTTTGTGTTTAACTATGAAAATGTGTCTATATTTATTAACGAAGCATGTTAAAAAAGTAAAAAAAATATGTTTTTAAAGTTTGGAAATTTGGCTATTATTTTAATTTTTACAGATGGCTGTATTTTATTGTAAGCGGATGTCATTATTATTAGTATTGCTATTATTATTATTATTTTCATAATTATTATTTATTCCAAAAAAAAAATTTTTATTCAAACGGTAAACGTAGGTATTTTTTATCTGATTGTTGGGAGTTAAATTACATTTGAGTAAGTGCTATAGATTTGGAAAATTTTGTTTTATAAAAAAATTATAATAAAAGGAGAGAAAAAGAAATTTTTATGTATATATATAAAAAAAAACTCTTCTAAAATAAAATTAAATAGCCGGACTAAATGTGTTATCATTATAATTATTAGTTTTAAATTTTTATGAATGAAAGGGAGAGAGAAAAAAAAATTTTTTAAACTATTTAACGCAAACATGTGTTTCTATTAAACATACTTATAATATGTGCGTGTTCTAAGTATTCTGGATCGAGTATAAGGTGCAATTTACAGTGGTGCCGGTTATACGAAATAAAAATAAAAAAAATATGAATTTATGTTCTTGTGCTTTTATTTAAAAGTAAGACTTTGCTTGAATTTAAAAAGTATAAACTGTGTTTTTAAAGAGAAAACAAATTTTATTTTTGTTCAAATATGAATAAGTGAGAGGAAAAAAATCTCTTTTATAAAGCCCTTACTATTAATCGTCAATTTCAATATCTTGTGTTAAAGAAAAAATAATGGAAAAGGGATTTTGAAGGTAATTAAAAAAAAATTTTTAAAGGTAGAAGTTTCTTGAAGCACGTTATAAAACATTCCCAAAGCGGTGACCAGAAAAGTAGGGGAAGCACAGTACTGTGGAGAAAATTTCATTATAGTTTGAGAGTAGGGAGAAAATAAAGTATGTTATTACGCCTACATACTTGGTATTGGGACATCAAGATCCATGAAAGTTCAAAAACCGCTATACCTGTACCAAAATTCTGAGGTATTTGATTTCTTTGGCATAAATGTCAAAAGAAATTTCTTTTTTAGAGGTAAAACATTTATTTATTTCCCCGTCCGATTTATAGGCTCTCGGAAAATCTTATTATCATTCATACAGGGATGATACGTCAGTTTCCCAGCACAATGCAAGCAGGTGATTGTGTCATCACTAGATCGATTTCCCATAGTAAGTATGTGTTTTATCGACGAGCATACTATAGTTCTCCCGTTCTCTTTTCTTTTTGTAAGTTCTCAATCAGTTGTGTCCCTTTATACGCATTTTTTTTTGATGATAGTTTGCATATGTAACTTTTCCAGCCAACCGATAAGGGCTGTTGTTTATTGGTAATTTATTTATTGATTTTTTTATTTAATTTCTTTAATGTTAGTTTATTTGACTAAAATTTAAATATTTTCAAGATACTGAAATTGAGCATGCAAAAAAAATATTTCTGAGTCTTTGTTTTTCCATTTTAATTTCTAAAAAAAAAAACACAATTCATTTGAAATATACATAATGCTATAATTCTTATTTTGCTTATATAAAAAAATATTGGTGTCGAATTTTGAGATAATTATATTATAGAGTACTTATAAATTTTAGATTATCAAATCTTAATGGATTTAATTACTCTATAAGAAATTATGAGTCTGATTTGTTTGCACTTTTTTTTTTTTTTATTTTAAATTTTATGCTATTACGTTTAGTTATAGTTTGGTTCTTTTTTTTTTTCGCAATTAATATAAAGGAGCTTTTATTAAATCTGAGATTTTTAGTGAAAAAATCTTTTTAAGTTTTTAGTGACAAAGTCTAATTATATTTTGGTTATATTTAATTATATTTTGTTATACATAAAGTTCAATTCAAATAAGAACTTATTTGCTTTTGAGAAAAAATTAAAATATTTATTATTTTTATTTGAATTTATTTAAAATGGTGTGTAAGGGTTTTGAGATTATATATTTATTTTGTTTGTGCGTATATTTGTTTCTCTAAATATTGGATGTATTTATAGGTGGGATTCCATAATATTGATGATGATAGTTTCAGACTGATTTGGGATTATTTGGATTTTGAGGATCGTAGTAATTTAATGCAAGTGGATGTTACTCTAGAAGCTCGTAGTCAGTTTGAGTGGAAAAGGGAAAAATCTTTAGTTTTAAGTTATGTAGGAAATATTAATGAGGTTGATCAATTTGAAACAAGTTTAATTGATTTACGTTTTCAATCTGCTGATTTTATGCTGAATATATTTCCTTCACTAATTAATTTAAATAAATTGACTATATTGCATAAAATAATGCGTACGCGTTCCGATCGAGACTTTAGTATAAAATTGCTTTATTGCGCATTGAAAAGCTGTTTAAATTTAAAGCAGTTAATTTGTTTTGGGGTTCCATTCACTGGAGAAATTTTCGGAGAGATGTATAAAAATTCCATAATTTTAAATTTACAGACATTACATTTTGATAGTGTGATGGAGTCAGCGTTTCATAGATTAAATTCGTTTTTAAGTGGATGTAGGGTTTTAAAAGATTTAAATATGCCATATCTCAAGCTTATACATCCTATTATAGATATGTATAGGGAATGGGAGATGGCAATTTTGTCTGGTACATTAAGAAATTTAAGTATAGGGGGAATGTTGTCAATTAATTTTTCGAAAAGTATTCCTTCGTTTAAGAATTTAATTACATTTATTAGCCGATCAAAAAATCATGAAATGTTACTTTTATCTCCATTACGAGTTAGGAAATTTATAACATGTCAAGATTTAGTAGAGCTTGCTATACCCTATACGAATATTATTGACATTGATTTTATAAATATTAGGAATAATTTAAAAAATTTAAAACGATAAGATATAAGTGCAAGTTTTAATTTAAGTGTTGAAGGTATGAAGAATTTCAATTTGTTTGTTAATTTAGAACAACTATCAATAGGTTTTATTTATGTTTCAGGGCGTTGGTTACGGGGATTGAGTAACTTAAAGGTTTTGCTAGTAACTGAATCTTCTATTTCGTTTTTAAGAATGCTGCAATTTGTATATGAATTACATAGCTTGGAAAGTATAGTCATTTATAATACAGTTTATCAATTTGAATTTTTTTATATGATAGATAGTTATTTTAGGGATGAATTTTCTGATTTCTTAAGGCTTTGGGTTAATCAAGGTCGTGTAATTAATTTTTATTTGGAAGGGTTTGTTTCGGAATATATGGGGCGATTACGCGAGTTAGAGGGTATAAATGTGACATATGGCTTTCCTAATTTGTTATCTAAAACAACTGCTCATATGAATTAGTTGTCCTTTCAGTCAGGGGTTAATATATTGGTAAATAGGGATTTTCGAACTCATTACGATGACGATGAATAGAGTATTTATTTTAATATTTTGTTATAAGATTTATTTTTGAGAAAAAAAAATGTAATTATTGAAATTATATACTTAGTCATGTAAATGAGTTTAAGTATTGTAAATGCTTTTATATGAAAGAAATAAAATTTGATAAAATGAAATTTTTAAACTTGTGTGAGTATGTTATTATAAATTTTGGTATTTATACCGGTCCTAGAAATTTATTTTGTGTGGTATTATTATACATTATTATTATTATTACTTTTATTAATAATTTATTTATTTATTTATTATTATTATTACTTTTGATATTAGTTGTAGTTTAAATTATTTAAAATGTTTGATTAAATCCTAAATTCTGAAGTACTTTTCTTAAACATCTAACATCATGAATTGCATTATGAGCGGTGTTTAAATTATAATTTGGAATAAGTTCTTTTGATAAATTTTCTAGACTGTATGAAGGTTTTTTGATTTTATCTTTGATTAAATTTAATGAGTCTATGAAACCGAAAATGTTAGTTTTTAAGGCAATATCAAAATTATATCTATATGCATCTCTAATAATAAATTTAAAATCAAAGGCAAAACCGTTATGAGCTACTAGTATAATTTTTAAATTACTTAAATTATTAATAAAATGTATAAATTGGTTGATAGCTTCATGAATTGAAATAGTAAAAACTTCTTGATTACGTACAAACATTCTATTATTGTGAATTACTATTCCTGTGGTTTGTATGGATTTTGGGTGCATACGTTTATTGTTTGGTAGTATGTATACGTTAAATTCCTGAGTATAGTATTTTGCGGCAATTTGGATAATGTCGTCTTGTTTTTGATTGAATCCAGTTGTTTCAATATCTAAATATACAATAGGGAGTTTTTCCATTTTATTTCTTGATAAAAATTTTATAAATTGTCTAGTTTTTCTTTTGGTTTTCTTGTCGTTTGGAAAAGTTTCAATCTTATCTTTCTTTAAATCTTATAGTTCTGAAGTTAACTTTTTTCACCTATTAAGAAAAAGGCAGGTATGATGAAAAAGACTATTTGTAAAAGTGTATATGTGTGTAGAATAGTGCACTTTTATAATTTAGATTGAAATCATTAATATGCATAAGGGTTTTTGGAATTATATTACGTGGAATTTTGATAAGATTTGCTTGGTAAATGATTTTAATATATATGTGTTAGAAAGAGCTAAATAAAAAATTGAAGAGGGGATTTATTACTGATGGAAAAAATTATTATTTTTTTTGTACTAAGATCTTATTCTATAGTATTTGCTCACAAAGTATTTAGTAAAAGGTGATATATATATATTTTTTTTTTATTTTGCTATTTTTTTTATACAATGGATACTTTTGAAAGTGTAAAGTTGGAATTAATGATTAGAAAATTGGAGTATCTGAAGAGAACAATTACTGATGAGGAAAAAAATTTTGATGCAAGATTGGAAAATTTTAAAAGTTTTGTGGAAAATAGAAGGAAGTTTTTCTCTGAAGTTGTAAATTGTGAAGTATCATTGTTACAAAAGCAACGTGAGAATACTAGAAATTGGTTCAAGGATGAAAGATATACGTTCGAAATTTGAAAATTTGGGTGTTGCTGAGGGGAAAGTACAAGGAAAGTCTGTAAAAATTGTAGAAGAAGGAGATCCTGAACCTGATTATTCCTCAAATGAGGAGAGGCAAAGTGAATCTTCTGTGGGAGAGGAAAGCGAATCTGTACCTGGTTATTCTTCAGATGAGGAGGGGCAAGGCAAAGCTTCTGAAAATCCCGGGGTTTCGCCATTTTGTTATTCACCGGATTTTTCACCGGATTCACCAAATAAAGACATTTAATGGATTTGTGGATAAAATTTTAAAAGAAATTGAAATTTATTGTGTAAAATTCTTTTATAATAAATGGTTTCTGAGTTTAAATATAAAAGTGCATATTTTTTTGTTATTATTTTTGTGTTGTTTTTGTGTTGTTTTTGTTTTCAGAAATGTAAAAATAGGTGAGTTTTAAATTAGTTATGTTAATCGTGTTTCTAAATCAAGCAGGGTTTTATTGATAATTTTATAAAAATTCTATTTTTCTAAGATAATTTTTCTAAAAAGCACAACGTAGAAATATATGTTTTTATTACTTGGGTGATTTTTGTTAAACTTAAAATATCTTATTTTATAAATAATATTCTAACTAATAATTAAAAAGATTAGTATTTTTAAATAATAATTGAAGTGTTACTATATTATGCTAAATATTCGGATATAGGTGATATATATATGGGTAAAAATATCTTCTATGTATTTAATATTTTATAATATGGAATTTAATTATATATTATTGATTTTATAATAAGGTTACTATAGTCTTACATTAGTTACATGGATTATTTGAACTTATATCTATAAATAAGTAAGTAATAAGGGTAAAATTTTAAACTTAAATTACTATTGTAGGTGTTATTTTAGAATACTTTATTTTTTTTTTTTTGTTTTTTTTTTTGTATATTTTTTTTTGTACTTTTTAATTAATGTATTTATGTATTTTTTTTTTTTTTTTATTTTTTTATTTTTTTTTTTTTTTGTTTGTTTGTTTTATACATCTGTATCGCTACTAGGAGCATCATCTAACCAGTCAGTATTTTCTTCTGTAGGTGATTCGCAGATATTACCGGGTTCTGTGGCTTCTCTAGCTGGTTTTAATAGATTCATGTGGACAACTTTTCTTATTTTTCCGCATTTTATTTCGGCATTATGTTTATCGTAATCTATGCACGTGATTTCAAAAAATCCTAAAAAAGATGGTTTGGCGTGTTTTTCGCCACTTCTGTTATTTATTAGGTAAATTATGTCACCGGTTTTAAAATGTATTAAGTTTGCTGACCTGTCATAATATTCCTTACTTTTATATTTTCTTTGTCTTTCCATAAAAATTGCATTTATATGCATTTCTGACAGTTTGGTGGTCATGTCAGCAAGGTAATTATCATATAAAACTTTTGTATATATACTTTTGTATTTGTTCTCTAGGTGGGAATTCTAAAGGTATTCTAGCTTTGTATCCATAAATCAAAGTAAATGGAGGGTATCCGGTACTTTCATGTTTAGTAATGTTAATGAAAAACAGGCTGATGGCAACCATTTTGGCCAATCATTACATTCAGACATATATACTTTAAGGTAATTAATAAGTGGTGAGTGAAGTCTCTCAATGCATCCTTGGCTCATCGGATGGAACGCGCTACTTTTGTACTTCCGTATTTTGAAAATCCTTGCGAAACCTTGGATGACCTTGTTACAGAAATGTGTCCCTTGATCCGAGGTCAGAATTTTAGGAGGACCGTGCTTTTTTATGACATTATTAACTAATGCTTCTGCAACTTCCGTGGCTGAGGTGCCATGTAAAGGAGCAGCTATAAAAAATTTTAACATTATGTCAACTACGGTGAGTATCCAACAATAATTTTGAAATTTTGGTAAGGGTCCGTGTAAATCGATGCTAATGTGGTCAAAGAGATGAACTGGAGAGTCTGAAATAGCCATGGGTAATCTAGATTTGACTCGTCGACATGTTGGACAACTGCGTATAAATAACAGTACTTCATCGCGCATGTGACGCCAGTAATGCTTTTCTGCGATTTTCGCTAAACATTTGTGATATCCTCTATGTCCGCTCGAAGGAGGTTCGTGATATTGTCTAATAATTCTTTGTCTTTCTTCGGGAGGAGGTACTTGTAAATTGTCATGATAAAAAGTTGCTAAGATCTTTTTGCTTCCTAGATAATGATTTAATCTACTAATAAAGTTTAATACTTGTTTTGTGTTAAGAATATCTAGATCTTTAATGATTGAAATTGATTTAAAATCAAACCTGTCGATTAATGCTGCAAGATTTTTTAATGTTTTGTCTAAGTCAGTTCTCATAAACTTAGAGTCTATAAAAGGTTTGATAACTAAAGCGATTAAATGTTTATCTAATAATGGTATTACGATTACTTCGTGCATTTTTGGATAGTTACGAGTAATATCAGTAAGTCTTAATAAATTTTTTTCAATTAATGTACTTAATACTTCAGTTTGGTGTACATCTTCAGTGATGTAAAAAACTAAATTTTGGAAACCGTGGTATGGGTGGTCTCCGGATATATCAACACATTTTAAAGGGTTTAAATTTGTATACTTAATATTTTTCTTGTAGACTCATGGTGGTTTTCTAGGGGATGGTTCATGAGGAGTTTTATCTATTGGTTTTTCTTTTCCTGTTTCAGCTAACTCATTTGATTTTTTTGAATTATTTTCGTTATGTGATTCAAGATTTTCAATTTCCATTGGGATTTTTATAGAATTTTCTGGAATATTTTCAATATTTGTGTTTTTAATTAAAGGGGTATAATGATTTGAAGCTAAATGTAAATGAAAAGTTTCAAATTTTTCACCTGGAATGTGATATCAGTACTTTCACAGTATTTTAAATAATTACTAGTTTTTAATTTATTTTTCAATTCTTTTGTACTTAAATTAGTTTTTATTAAAATTACGAGGCTGTGGAATAAACAATCACCATCATTAGCTACTTTTAAATACCTAGTGAGTTTTTCATTGGGTTCAGCACATTTTTCTATAGGGTTATAACGATTAAATTCATTTGGGTCATCAATTATTTTTTTACATTCAATTTTTTTATTACTGGTGGGAGCACATATTATTTCATTATCAGCTTCATTTTCTATTTCTTCAATATTTCCATTTTTATTAATATTTTCAATTTCCATATTTTCTATGTTATTATTTTCTAATTTATTATTTATTGGGTTATTTTTTAAATTATTTTTGCTTAAATTTTTAGTAAATATCGTAATTTCTGAATTTTTATCTATTACTTTGACATCTAATGATCCTTCAAATAAAATTTTATCTTGTATTTTTGCTTTATTTATTGTTGATTTACATTTTTCTGAATCAATTGATTTTACTTTATTTTTGTTTAAAATATTATTTTCTGCATGATCTAATCTATCCATTTTATGTTTTAATATATCTTGCATAATTATTTCGTTTTCAGAAGTTGTTGCAGAATTTGGTATTTCTAAATCAGAGGTATCAGAACTGGAAGTTCTTGGTAATTTAAATGATGAGGCTTTTGAAACGCAAGGGGACATTGGAGGTGCCTTATAATTCATGCCAGGGTATTTTGGGGTAAGTGGAGGGATTTTAGGTTTTTCTTTTTTTGGTCTGCCTCTACCTCTTTTAGGGATGTCGGAGGGTTGAGGGTAAGGTTCAACATCTTTTCTAGGTCTACCTCTGTTTCTTTTTATTGTTTAGTTATTAGGGGATGGCTTTCTTCTGTCACAATTTCAACTTTTTTTATGATTGGTTTGGGTTTTTTAGGGTTTTTTTTTTTGTTTTTTCTTTTCAACATTGGATTCAGAACTACTTTCGAAATATTTCTCAAAAGATACATTTTTATTTCTCCTTTCTCTTTTTCGTTTAGCCATAAATATATGAGATGCTGAGTAATTTTCTGAATCTTCAGAGTCAGAATTGCTGCTAAGTTTAAATGTAACCTTTTTCTTTTGTATATATGAGTCAGATTCTGAAGAATAGCTTGAAAAATTCTTGTATAAAAAATTTTTTGTTTGATTCAATCCTAAGGAAATGAGCAGATGAGTCAGAATCTGATGTGTCTGCAAGCATTTTATTTTCTGCTAAATTGTATAACTCAGTTCTAGGCATTTCTTCACTCGGTATACCATCTTTAGGAACCGGATTTCTTGACAATGCATCAGCAGCAGAATTTTTTGGTCCAGGTCTGTAGATTACTTCAAAATCATAATTCATAATTTTAGCTCTTAAGTTACAAGCTCTTTGGTCAACTTTAGAAGAATTATGTTGTGATTTTAGTGGGAGGTGGTGACTAATAATATAAAATTTCTTTCCATAAATATAACTTCCGTATTGTTCAGTAGCAAACACGGTAGATAAGAGTTCACGGTGATAAACGCTGTAAAATGTCTCTGTATTAGTAAGTAGTCTTGAACTATATGCAATCACATGTTCGTTTCCATCATCATCTAGCTGTTCCAAGATGGCGCTCACGGCTATATCGCTAGCATCGCAGACTACGTAAAAAAATTTTGAAAAATCTGGAAGTACTAGAATTGGATGTTCACACAGTTTTTGCTTTAAGGTGTTAAAAGCAGTTTCTTGTTCGGTACCCCAAATAAATGGTTCATCTTTTCTTAACAAGTTTGTAAGTGATTTAGCTATAGTTGCATAGTCTTTTATGAATTTTCTGTAGAAGCCAGATAAGCCAAGAAATTGTCTTACTTTTTTGACAGTATTTGGAGCAGGGAATTTTTCAACGGCTTCGATTTTATCAGGGGATGGAGTAATTTTGTTGTCGCCAACAATATGTCCCAGAATTTTGATTTGGCGTCGCAGGAAAAAGCATTTTTTTGGATCTATAAGAAGTTTCGTTTCTTTTAATCGTTGTAGAAGCTGTCTGAGTCTGATGAGTGTTGTGTCTGAGTGTTGTTCAAGTGATTTTGCGATCATAATTAGATCATCCAAGTATGCGAAGACCCAGTCAGGTCCTAGAGTCTCCAGAATCTTCTGCATTAGCCTGCAGAAAACTAATGGGCTCGATTTTAAACCTATAGGTGAACGCTCATAAAGCCACAGATTGTTATTGGCTGCAAATGCAGTGTATTTTTGAGTGCAGTGTATCTTCAGTTAGCTTGATTTGATGGCAAGCCATTTTTGCATCAAGAGAGCTTAAGTAGCGGCAATTGCTTAATTTATCAAGTATTTCGGTTATATTTTGCATGGGAAAAGCATCTCCTATAATTATTTAATTTATTTTTCTAAAATACCGCGATATTGTCCACGATTATTATTATAGATTTGGCGATTATTTGGGTTAAAATTCTGATTGTTGGGGTATCTATTAAAATTTTGATAAGAATTAAAATTTTGTTGATTGTTTGGGTATTGATTAAAATTTTGGTTATATCGATTATTATTATTGTTTCGACCTCCTCTATTATAACCCTGATTGTAACGGTTATAGTTATTTCCTCTATTTGGTTGCCACCAAGGTGGTGGGTAATTTTGGGGGTAATTTTCAAAAGCAGGAGTTAAGGTTGTAATTGAAGTATCAGGTTCTTGGATTTCGGTAGGGTGTTTAATTTTTCCTTGTTCAACAGATTTAAATAACTCTTTACATTGTGATATATCATGACTATTACTTTTACAGAAAATACATTGCTTTTTTGGAGGTTCCGCGGCAACAGTGCGTATACCAGTTATATCGTGTCCTGTTGTATTCATCACGTTATTACGTAATCTTTGTATTTCTAGAAATTGGTTTATTGAATTAAAAATTTCTGAAGTTGAGGCTGTGCTGACACTAGATGTGTCGTCCATCGCAAAGTTGTTTGGTTCAGCTGGGGTAACTGGTGCGTGTTTTAATGTACAAAATTCATGTCTTTGTACCGAGCGACGTCTACCTTCAAGGTTAACTACAATATTAGCAGCTTCTCGCAAAGTTTTTAGTTGTTTTGAGGCTACTCTATATTCCGGAGGGTTTCTAAATCCAAAAAGAAAGCATTCAAGGGCTTCAATACTAGTTCGCTTTTTCCATTGTTCTTTTTCGTTTGCGGTTAAGCTAACCGATGAATCATAAATTGCATGTAAAGCTTGTTCTAAATTTTGTACGCGTAGGGCATGGAAATGGCGCATTAAAAGAAATTAAAGTTGATGAGATACTGCACGTAAATTTAGATGTAATTTTTATTGATATTTTATAGGTAATTAGTATGACTTTCAGCAGGTTGGAACCTCATGTGGTTTATCCCGATGATATAATTTTACTGGGATGGTATAGACTAGTTTGTTGGCTCGTGTCCAATATTGAATGAATTACGTGAAAGCTGATTTGTTTTCGTATTCAATATCTTTTTTAAGAATGCTAAGTTTTGTTTATAAATTACGTAACTTAGAAAGTGTTGTTATTTATAATACTATTTTTCGGTTTAACAATTTTTATATGATGGTAGATTATTTTAAAAATTAAATTCATGATTTCCTTAGAATTTGGGTTAATCAGAATCGTATAGTTAATTTTTATTTAGATGGTTTGGTTATGGAATTTATGGAACATTTGTGTGAATTAGAGGGTATAAATGTAACCTATGATATTCCAAATTGTTTGTCCAGGAGAACTAATCATATGAATTGGTTATTGACTCAATCAGGGGTTAATTTGTTAGTAAATAAGTATTTTCGAACTTGTTACGATAATGATGAGTAGAGTAATTATTCTAATGTTTTGTAATAAAGTTACTATAACTAAAAAATTAAAAAAAAAAAAAAAATGTGTTTAGTTTTGTGTTTGGTTTTATAAATTTTTGTAACCAAATTTTATGAATGATAATAGAAAAGATTGTGTAGATTTAATTGATTGCGTAGAATTAATGCTTATCATTTAAGTAATACGAGAAGGTTTTGATTAGATTAACTTAAGAGAAATTTTAATAGACATAAGCTAAAGAGAAAAAGAAAAGAAACGAAAAAAAATGAAAGAGGGGGGTTGCGTGTGGGGTAAAGAAAGATTCTAAGATGAAAAAAATTATTCTATTGTATTAATTTTATAAAGAAGCAAAAGGAGAATATTAAAAAATGGGTTCAGGATGAGTTATAGATAGTACAAATTGAATTTGAAAATTTTGTACTTGTAAAAAAAAATGAAGAGGTTACAGGCACGCGTTTTTGCAAGGCGAAAGCAAAATCCTTGGAACTGAGTACTTTTTATGACCAAAACTTTACAAAAAAACTCGAAGAGCAAACTTTTTCCACAAAGTTCAAAAATAGGTCAAAAGATATTATATATTGGTCAATATGGAACATAAAAATAACAATATAATTATTGCTTTATACAAAAATTTGATGGAAATTATTTTTCAGTCTTATTACTGACCTAAAAGAATTTAAATGGTTTATTTCGGCTCTGTATAGTAGTACGAGCCATCATCAGTAAAGTATACTACTATACATCTTTAGATAAACCAAGATGTTAAACTTTACAAAATACTCATTTATATACCTTTAGTATATCACTTCTCTTTCGAGAGAAATTACAGTTTATGTTCATCGGTGTTCAGATAGTACAACACAATATATATACTTATATTTTGTATAGTTAGTCGAATAACAGTTTAATTACTGAAAAAGTATGACTATATTACCATACCCAAAGTAGTACATATAAAATAGACTAACAAAACTGTAATTTCTTGGCATATTTAAGACCCAATGCCAAAAAATTAAACTATAATACTTTATTATTTCGTTCCTTTCATAAATTTAACTTAAAAGATATTATATATTGGTCAATATGGAACATAAAAATAACAATATAATTATTGCTTTATACAAAAATTTGATGGAAATTATTTGTCAGTCTTATTAATGACCTAAAAGATTTTAAATGGTTTATTTCGGCTCTGTATAGTAGTACGAGCCATCATCAGTAAAGTATACTACTATACTTCTTTAGATAAACCAAGATGTTAAACTTTACAAAATACTCATTTATATACCTTTAGTATATCACTTCTCTTTCGAGAGAAATTACAGTTTATGTTCATCGGTGTTCAGATAATACAACACAATATATATACTTATATTTTGTATAGTTAGTCGAATAACAGTTTAATTACTGAAAAAGTATGACTATATTACCATACACAAAGTAGTACATATAAAATAGACAAACAAAACTGTAATTTCTTGGCATTTTTAAGACCCAATGCCAAAAAATTAAACTATAATACATTATTAATTCGTTCCTTTCATAAATTTAACTTAAAAGATATTATATATTAGAAGTATAGTAGTATATTTTACTGATGATGGCTCGTACTACTATACAGAGCCGAAATAAACCATTTAAAATCTTTTAGGTCAGTAATAAGACTGACAAATGATTTCCATCAAATTTTTGTATAAAGCAATAATTATATTGTTATTTTTATGTTCCATATTGACCAATATATAATATCTTTTAAGTTAAATTTATGAAAGGAACGAATTAATAAAGTATTATAGTTTAATTTTTTGGCATTGGGTCTTAAAAATGCCAAGAAATTACAGTTTTGTTTGTCTATTTTATATGTACTACTTTGTGTATGGTAATATAGTCATACTTTTTCAGTAATTATACTGTTATTCGACTAACTATACAAAATATAAGTATATATATTGTGTTGTACTATCTGAACACCGATGAACATAAACTGTAATTTCTCTCGAAAGAGAAGTGATATACTAAAGGTATATAAATGAGTATTTTGTAAAGTTTAACATCTTGGTTTATCTAAAGAAGTATAGTAGTATACTTTACTGATGATGGCTCGTACGACTATACAGAGCCGAAATAAACCATTTAAAATCTTTTAGGTCAGTAATAAGACTGACAAATGATTTCCATCAAATTTTTGTATAAAGCAATAATTATATTGTTATTTTTATGTTCCATATTGACCAATATATAATATCTTTTAAGTTAAATTTATGAAAGGAACGAATTAATAAAGTATTATAGTTTAATTTTTTGGCATTGGGTCTTAAAAATGCCAAGAAATTACAGTTTTGTTTGTCTATTTTATATGTACTACTTTGTGTATGGTAATATAGTCATATTTTTTCAGTAATTATACTGTTATTCGACTAACTATACAAAATATAAGTATATATATTGTGTTGTACTATCTGAACACCGATGAACATAAACTGTAATTTCTCTCGAAAGAGAAGTGATATACTAAAGGTATATAAATGAGTATTTTGTAAAGTTTAACATATTGGTTTATCTAAAGAAGTATAGTAGTATACCTTACTGATGATGGCTCGTACTACTATACAGAGCCGAAATGAACCATTTAAAATCTTTTAGGTCAGTAATAAGAATTGTAAATAATTTCCATCAAATTTTTGTATAAAGCAATAATTATATTGTTATTTTTATGTTCCATATTGACCAATATATAATATCTTTTAAGTTAAATTTATGAAAGGAACGAATTAATAAAGTATTATAGTCCAAAAATAGGTCCACTCTAATATATATGATTAACTTAATAGATAAAAGTAGAAAAAAAAACGTTTTTTTGATTTTTGAAGGTGCTCAAGCTTTTGCAGGTGTTATTTTGGATCACTAAAAATGATGAAATTGGTTATTTTTATTTATTCTTGACGGATTCAGGGTTATAGGCCAAATATTGTAGCTTGAATTTCCAAATTCAGCATTTTTTTGAGTTAAATAACTGTCAAACATGCAAAGAACTTTTCTGAACTTCTAGAAATGTAAATTATCATATTTTTATGTTTGTCCCTAAATTACCAATTTTTAAATTGGTGCTAAAATTTTAATTTTAAAGTAAAAATTTTACTCACAAATAATTATTTTCTCAACTTCTAATTTTTGGCAATATTTATTTACTATATATAGGTAATATTTAAAAATTTATTACATACAACATAATAAGATTTAATTACATCATATTTCAATAATTAATTTCCAAAACTTTTAATTTATATAATTCACTCTTATCCTCATAAAATATTCCTTCTCAGCCAAAAATAGCCTTAAAGTTTAACTCCAAAAACTATGCGGCAAAACTTTGCCCAGATCTATATAGTGAATCGGCCCACGAAAGATATATAAAAACTAATTGTATTAGATCAAAGTACACCTAAAAAAAATAGGATCCTGAAGTTTTCAGACCACCAGATGACTTCAGCTCTGAATGATGGCCTATTAATGACAAAAAAAAGTACATTTTCGGCGAGTTTTTAGCCGACTTTCTGATATTGCCATGGTAAAACGATTCTGTCAAAATGATCTTGCGACCTCTCATTCAAAAGGTTAGATGATATACTTTGAGATAAAATTAGTTTTAAAAGTAATTTTGGTACATCGTTTTGATTGGTAGACCATTAACCGTCCAAAATAAAATTTTTTTTTTTTTTAAATTTGAACTATGGCAGCGATTTAAAAAAAATTGAGGGATATGCCCATTCTATTTTTTTTTAACTAATGAAAAATAAAACAAATTTTCATTTGCGACCATCTGCGCTCAAAAATATTCGGGGCAACATGGTCAAATACTTAAAAAACTGAAATAAGTTTTGTTTTTAATTTCGCGATTTTTCGAAAATGAGCCCCGCACAAATAAATAGGAAATGGCCGTTCGATCAAATTAACTGAAGTTTTTGTATGTTTTACATTTTATTATTCTGAAAAAAAGTCTCTATGGACACAAAGCTCCAAAGTCTCAACTTTGGCTGCTACGGAGCTTGAAAGCTCCATAGCTCTATTATAGCAAGTTTGCTTAAGGGGGCAAGTCCATATAGCGAAAAAAAAAAGGTGTCTTTTTGTGAATAGGTTTTCGGGTAGAAATAATTGAGATAATTTCTTCAAAATTGGCAGTTTATTAGATTATAAGTTACTAAACATTATTTTATTTATTTTTTTTTTTTTTTTCAAAAATGGCGCCGAATACAGGTGCTCAAAGTTAGGCCTCACTTTTGATTGCGGGCAGGATTCCGGTCTCCAAATTGTTCAGAAACACACGAAACCAAATTAATTATGTTTGGGAAACATTTTTCTTCTGGATTGATGGATTCAAATTTCGGAAAATGGAAAATTGTGAAAATTATTTAATTTTTTTCAAAAATTGCAATTTTTTTCACATGTTTTTTTGAAAGAAAAAAAAATTGGGACATTTTTTGGAAAAATCATTCCATCAATCCAGAAGATAATTTTATTTTAAAAGTGCAGCTAAAAAATTAGGAAGATATCTTAATTATTTTTTGAGTTATCGTGCCCGCAAGTTCGAAAAACGTTGTTTCGAGATAAACGCGTTTAAAGTTTCGGTGTAACGTATAACTTCTATAGCGGTGTCTCGCTTAATCTTCTATAACTTCCTTATTATTCAAGATATCATTATAAAATTTTTTTCCCATATTCTTAAGATGTTTTCGAACCCAAAAAAACAAAAAACAAAAAATCGATTTCCAAAAAAATCTATATGGACTTGCCCCCTTAAAGACCTTTTAAAAGTTAATTTTTAAAGTATACTTTTTTGTTTTTGAGGTCGCTGATGAATTTGAAAACGAATTTGACATCAGATTGACAAGATTGTCAATTGACAGCTGTCAATTAACTGACAAAACTCTAAAATACCATAGAAAATTTTATAGATTATCTGATATTTATGTTTTTGAGATCACCGATTTCGAATTTCCTATCAGATTGACAAGATTGTTAATTGACAGCTGTCAATTAGCTTCCAAAACTCTAATGTATCGTAGAAAACTTTATAGATTAGACAAGATTTATGTTTTTTAAGTCGCTAATTTCAAATCTGATGTCAAATTGACATTACTGATAGTTGAAAACTGTCAATTAACTTTCAAATAGGCAAAAAAAATAATATAATAATAGATTTTAAAAAGATCTTATGTTTCAGATGTCACTAATTATGAATTTCTCATATAATTGTCAATGTTAACAGTTGACAGCTGTCAATTAGCTGACAATTGCTAAAACAAGTCTTTACATTTTAAACAGGGTATATATGTTTGAGATTACTGATCATAAATCTGATACCAAATAATATTGAAATTATTGATCCATAATATTTCTCTTTCTCTCTCTCTCTCTCCCTCTTACCCTCTCTCATATGTTTCTGAGGTTACTGATTATAAATTGGATACCAATTTGATAAAAGTTGACAGATGTCAAGTACCTGTCAATAAGTCAAAACAAAAATAAAATATTTTATGTAGGATTTTTGTTTTTGACATTGTTAAATATGTTATTTCATACTAGGAAAAGTCGACTGTTGATTGCTGTCAAATTAAATAGCCTATTAAAGTCAACTAACTTTTTTAGTAATAAAAATTCGATCTTTGCTTTACCCAGGACCTACGGCGTGGACTTGACTGATACTGATCCCAGTGTGCATGTTTGCGTGTTCTTATGTGTGTGTAATTAAGTGGTTTTGGTTGCAAGTGTATGTTTGTATACGTGCTTTAGTATAAAATATATGCATTAGTGGAATTATCTATTTATATGATGCTAATGTATTAATTTATGATATCAATAATTTCAATATTATTTGGAACGCGATTTATAATCAGTAATCTCAAACGTATTTGCCCTGTTTAAAATGTAAAGACTTATTTTAGCGATTGCCAGCTAATTGAAAATAGACTACCTTGTCAATCTGATGTCAAATTCGTTTCAAATTTATCAGCGACCTCAAAAACAAAAAAGTATACTTTAATAATTAACTTTTAAAAGGTCTTTAAGCAAACTTGCTATAAATGAGCTATGGAGCTTTCAAGCTCTGTAGCAGCCAAAGTTGTGACTTTGGAGCTTTGCGTCCAGGGAGACTTTTTTTTCGGAATAATAAAATCTGAAACATACAAAAAATTCAGCTAATTTGATCGAACGGACGTTAGTGCGGGTCTTTTTTCGAAAAATCGCAAAATTAAAAACAAAAGTTATTTCAGTTTTTTAAGTATTTGACCATGTTGCCCCAAATATTTTTCAGGATGGTCGCAAATGAAAATTTGATTCATTTCTCAGTAGTTAAAAAAAAATAGAATGGGCCTATCCCTCAATTTTTATTAAATCGCTGTTAAAGTTAAAATATAAGAGAAAAAAAATTTTTATTTTGGACGGTTTATGGTCTACCAATCAAAACGATGCACTAAAATCACTTCCAAAAATTATTTCATCTCAAAGTATATCATCTAACCTTCCGAATGAGAGGTCGCAAGATCATTTTGACAAAATCATTTTACCATGGGAGTATCAGCAAGTTGGCTAAAAAGTCGCTAAAAATGTACTTTTTTTTGTCATTTTTTCTTCAAGAAGGGGCCATTTTCGTAGGACGAGGAGAATGCATTTACGCATACCATACACCGCGTACTGTATGGTTATGTAGGACTCAACCTCAAATTTATGGTTGCCCAGATATTCAGTATAACTGAGGAGGAATTACAATACCCACTAAACTCCCCTCCCTCCTGTATTTATAACAATATCATAGAATCCGGAACGGTACTCCCTGTTTAGGTATTCCTTCGGTCCGGAAACAATGCAGCCAAGGCATTTCTTCGCCATACCCTGTCAATAAAGGAGGAGAGTTTCCTACGAGACGAAACCTTCCTCCTTGTTTTTTATTCAGTGTCGCCCGTACGTACTCTGCTACACTGTACCAGTTAGCGGTACTGCGCAGCATTTCCGTGACGACTCCTTCCGGCCTCCATTCATCGAAGGGCGGTCGCCCTTCAGCGAAGCGAGGACACCCAAAAAAGGTGTGCTCAGCGGTATCCAGCTCGCCTGGGCAATGCAAGCATTCCGGAGATGTCACCTTGCGCCACTTGAAAAGCATATCGCGGAAATAACCATGACCAGTTAGGAACTGTGTGAGGTAGTAGTCTACCTCCCCGTGATCACGGTTCATCCAGCTTTCAAAATCGATGATAAGGCGGTGCGTCTAACGTCCCCTCGGGTCACCATTCCACCTATACTGCCAGCATTCCATTGTGTGGGAGCGAGCGCGAACATAAGATACGTCGCGCTCTTCTTCCTCACGGTTATAGATCGCCTGCCTTTCCAAGGCAAGCAGATCAATGGGAATCACCCGAGCCACCACCTGGATCGCTGGCTCTGATACAGTTTTGTACGAGCAAGCGATTCGAAGTGCCCCCTGCCTCTGCACTGCCTTTAGTTTCTTGCAGTACTTTTTTATGCGGACATTGCCCGCCCACACCTCTGCACCGTACAGCAAGATGGTTGTGTCGTCATGTTATGTCGTTATGTCGTCATCAACAGCCTCTTCTTCTCTGATCTGGGGCCGCTGATGTTCGTCATCAGCCACGAGAGGGATTTTGTCACCCGGCCAGCCTTTTCACAGGCCTGCTGGAATTGTCTATTGTAGGTCAACTTGTTATCCAAGAAGACCCCCAAATATTTGACCGATGGTTTGGTCTGGATCATAAGGGGATTACCTCCGTCATCAAAGCTGACGCCGAATATGGTATCAACCCTTCTCCAGGTCAGAAGGACAATCTCCGTTTTCAGAACTGCCAGTCTTAGTCCGTGATCCGACATCCAGCTATTGATAAGGCGCATGGCCTCATCCAAGGTATTCTGCTGGTCCTCTGTCTTTCGAGCTGTTATGGTTAGAGCAACATCATCCGCGTATCCGATCATGGAGCATCCATCCGGAAGCTCAATCTTTAGCAAACCGTCGTAAAAGGCATTCCACAGATCAGGGCCCAGAACTGAACCCTGCGCTATGCCTGCGCTTAATACTTTACCTCTTGTGCCATCGAGCGTGTCCCAGCGCAGGTATCGGTCCCGGAGATAATTTCTGCGTATATTTCTCAGATAATCTGGAACTCTGAATACCTGCTCGAGGGAGTGCAACATATCGTCCCACTTAGAAAAAAATAAATATTTTATATTTTCCTTAAGGGCTTCCGTGGGTATTCTGTCTGGTCCTGGCGCTTTCCCATTTTTCATTGACCTAATTGTCTGAAGCATCTCGGCCTCGATAAATAGCGAAACTTGCTCCCTCGGGACATCCAAAGCAGGGTGTTGTTGGTTTGGATGATCCGGAAAGAGAGCGTCCACTATTCTTTTGGTCGCTGTTTCATCCATCGTGTTGTCACATCCGGACTTAAGTTTGCCCATGACAACCTTATATCCCAGGCCCCACGGGTCACTGTTGATATCATCTCTTAGGGACCGAAGACAGCGCGCCTTGCTGAGGCCGTCTTAATAGGCCGCCAATCAGAGCTGAAGGCATCCGAAGGTCTGAAAACTTCAGGATTCTATTTTTTTCAGGTGTACTTTGACCTAATATAATTAGTTTTTAAATATCTTTCGTGGGCCGATTTACTGTATACATCCTGGCATAGCCTTTAAGAAAAATATGTACAATTAGTTATTAAAAATATCAGCTTCTTTTAATAATATACAATGGGAAAACCTTTCGCGTTTTCACTAGAAAATTAAAATTTCATGTACACCGCCAAATTTTTCTAGATTTTTTTTAACTGCCTACTTTTTTTTAAGGGAGGGGTGAGCGCTTGAGCTAAAGCTAAGCGATAAAAATTAAAATGAAATTTAATTGAAATTTAATTTTTATAAAATTAAAAATGGACTCGCAAGAAATGCATATAGAGGTTACTCATAAGCCCAGCAATGGGCAGGCTTATGAGAAACTCAAGGAAGTACAGGAACTGAGAAGTATTATTAAAAATATACAGTTTATTACGTTTTGTCAAAAAATGGATGAATTAGCTTTATCTAATGGAAAAATTGAAGAAGTGCAGGACAGATTTTTCAAGATGGACTTTCTTTCTGGAGGCCAGGTGGGTTATCTGACCCTAAGTCGTCTAAAAGGGAACGTGATCACTTTTTTTTAAAAGAAAATATCCCTTCCCCTATACCTGAATATTTTTATGCTAAAATTGAAAACATTAAAATGAGTTTATCAAAATAGAAATTTAAATTAATGAAATAGTATTAATAAATTTTAATCTCCAAAAAAGGGCTTTATAATTAATATGTCAAATAGAAATTCCAGTAAAATAATAAATATTAGTTGTTACTAAATAAAATTTAATTTAACCCTCCGCCTGTCCTCTATATTTTTACATCCTCGGCCTGTCCTCTAGGTCGATATCGTCCACGTCATTTTTTAACACCTTTAAAAACAATTTTTGGCCAAAAATTTTTTTTCAAGGTTTTAGATAAACATCCCAACTAAAGAATAAAAAAGGTTTTTGGCTAAAATGTCCGCTCAGTTTTGCGGAAAAAATTCCGGAGCAGTGCAAAACGAGCATTTTTTTGATTTTTGGTTAAAAATTCATAACTCCGGCCCTAATGGGTATTAAGGAAAAATATTCTAGGGTTTTAAGCTTTAGATATATACCATCAAAAAAAACCTACCCAGATTTGGCTCCGCTGAAAAAACCATAATTATTTCGCAACCTTAAAATGGGCCTTTTTTTGAGTAAAAAAATTTTAAAAAATTGAAGGTTTTTTGGGATAAAAACCCACTTAGGGGCATTAAATGTTCAAAAAAGTTATTTAAAAATATACTTCACCCTTTGTATATGTAAAGAAAAAAAAATTTTCAAAAAAAATTAAGTTTTTTGGTCGAAATACAATTAAATTTTGGAAAAGTAAAAAAATGGATTTTTTTAGTGAAAACGGGTCAAAAACACGTATTTTTTTTATTACATTCATTTGTACATGAAAAAAATATAATATATGAAGAAATTAATTCATTTGGAGCAAAAATAACAAAAATTTTTACTTCCAAGAAATAGCAAAAAAATCCCTCCGCCTGTCCTCTAGGTCGATATCGTCCACGGTCCAACTTTGTACCCACGGTACGGCTAAACGGCTAAACCAAAACTAATGCGGCTTGGCTTGTGTTCATAATATGTGCCCAAGTTTATTTAGGAGGGATAATCAACCATCGCCCATTGTGCATGTCTGAATTACAGCTATGTCGTAAAAAATCGATGGACGATATCGACCTAGAGGACAGGCGGAGGGTTAATCGCCAAAAAGGCTTGACTAGCAATTATTTTCATATTAAGTTTAAGTTAAAACCGTTATACATCGTTTATATTTTTATAGCCCAAAGGTTCAATAAAAATGTTAAATATATTCTCTCGCCCAAAAGGTTCGAAGACCGAATAACAAATTTCTTTTCTATCCCAAAAGGCTAGATGAATGTATATATCTAATTTTCTTTTTCTTGCCCAAAAGATTTGATGATAAAAGATATTTTATTCTAATTTTATTATTAATAATTTTTATATTCATTTCTTTTATTTATATACTTACATGTACGTTAAAGGCATCCTAGACCTAATCCTTAACTCCTTCATTCTTTATTTATAAAAGAAAATTTGGAAATTAATTGGAGCAGTTTTAGAGCTGTAGTAAGTAAATGATTACTGTTTCAAACAGGAAATTGAGTAACGCGAATATAGTTTTTTCTATTCATTAATAGAAATAGCCGACTATGGTCGCCATTAAATCGCATAGCGATCGCATTAAAAATATTGAGCAAAATCACGATCGTGTAAAGTTAGAAAGCCGACAGCAGCAGATAAAAATCCTGCATCAGTATCTACAAGCCTACATCATTATTCAGCATCCTAGCAGACGACATCATCCAAAAGTAGACGACTCCAGCAGCAGATATTATATCAGCGCGGTATCGTAAAAGTGTATGTGTGTAATTGCGCGCGGATCGCGAATATTTTATGTAAAGCCACGAGGGGTTTATTATTTTAGTATTTAATATTATAATTATATTTTATATTTTGTTCGAGGCAATATAAAATCATATAAAATAATATCAAATTATTAATAAAGTTTAAGTTTAAAATGTTATAATAATAAATAAATAAGTGTTTAATTCATTAGTGTAAATGAATGTTCACACATAATCATATTTCCCCACATAAATACCTATTTCTTAGAACTCCCCCACTTGCCGATTGAGACCGTTTCTCATTCCGAGCTAGCCGAATAACAGAGGTAATCCCCCGCCTATTATTATTACTATTACTAAATAATTATACGTACATATATTTATTAAAAGGTGCTCTTAAAGTATAAATATATTAATAAGTATATTATTTATTCATTATTTAACCAGATTATTTTTAAACAAAAATTTCTAAGAGATGGACAAAGCCATCTGTGGTAGGATTCTGGACGAATTGTTTATTTATTAACAAATATATAATTTTATAATACATTATTTATAATTACAAGATAATATTTTATTTTATTACATAAACTCTTATTAATATTTAGCAAAATAACAATTTAATTAAATTATTCTTGTCATAGTTAATCTAAAAAATTTAAAGTTAAACTGTTATATTATTTAATATTAGTCTTTTTTTTTTACAATTTATTTTTAGACAAATATATACATATCACATGTTTTATATTTGATCATTTTTATCACATGATTCATTAAATTTAAAAGATTTGTCGTATTTCACACATTTACATAATTGATAAGTTGATAGAAGTTCTTGATTTTTAATTTTCTCACTTTATATATATTAGAAGATTTTATTGTCGATTTATTGATTTTTTTTAAGTCGGTATTTATATTGTTGAATTGAGTTATGGCATTATAGTAGCAGCTTTTTTTGTAAATTTCCTTATTTATTTCAGGAATACGTAAGCTTTTATTTCTTGTACGACTTTGCGATTCAATAAAGTCGTGAGACAGTTTGTCATAATAGTGTAATAATGAGAAACGATGAAAAGTATTTTTGACGGATAATATTTCTGTTTTAAGATCAGGTAGTTTTTTTAGTATTCTGTTCATTAATTTCTGAAGAGAGTTTATTTCTTTGTTGTACGTACCACCCCAAGCTGTTATTCCGTATGTTCATATGCTGTGGCACAATGCATAATACATGACATGTTTAATTTTTTTGTCTATGTTGTTTAGTTTGTATAGTATAAATAAGAACTATCCTAATCTCTTCACAATATTTTTAATATGTGAATCCCATTTTAGGTTAAAGTCAATTATAACACCTAAATATTTTTGACTCAGTCAATTTGTATATGATTAATTTCAACTTTAATTGCGTTTTTTGTAGGAATGCTATCAGTGTAACTACCAAAAGTCATGTATATAGTTTTGCTGATGTTGATCGTTAATTTATTGCAATTAAACCATTAAGGCCCCCTTTTCAAAAATTAAAATTCGTAATGCACTTTTTTTTTATTTCATTTTCTTGCTTAAAAACATTTCAAGAGTGTATAAAAAAAATTTCAAGCAAAAAAAAATATATGTTTTTGAGATATTTTGATTTTTATGGGACGGATTCATATGAAAACATAAGCATTTAAAAACTTTAAACGCGTTTATTTCAAAACTACTTTTTTAAATCGGTTCCAGTTCTAACTCAAAAACTTATTCAGCAATTGACCTAAATTTTGGTGCTTTTTATTTGTAATTGTAGTGTCAAGTGCTGGAACTAGAAGATCAGAAAAAAGTGGATTAGAAAATTTTTTATTGACCATATTAGGTGTTTTTTTTTACTTAAAAATCTCCATTTTTTGTTTTTGGCGCACCAAATGGTCAATTTTTGGAATTTTTGCAAACTTTTAGTTCCAGCACTTGAGAAGTGTGTAGGGAATAAAATGCTCTTTTATTTTTTTGTTTCGGATGCCCACAATAGGCGCTAGGTGTGGAACCGTTTTTTACTTTTTTTTTTCAGCCTCTACTTTGACGCCCTCTATAAAATGTAAAAAATTTGGGAAATAAAAATGGTAATTTTTTTTGTATTCTTTGATAGTTTTGTAACAATTTTAAAAAAAATTTGAAGTTCTTGTATAATAAAATAACTAAAAAAAAGATGTTTAAAATTCATTAAAATTACACAAAATAATGAAAAGGGGGCCTTAAGTTACTATGCTTAACCTTTTATTCATAAGTTTTTCTGATCTATCCCAGGTGTCTTCTATACTGACTATTGCAGTGTCATCTGAATAAGAAAGAATGAAATTATGTTTTAACAAGAGATCATTGATGTATAATATGAAAAAAATTTGGCCAAGTATTGTTCCTTGAGGGGCACCTGTAGTTAACAAGCTAGGAGAACTTAAGCATTCTTTATGTCTGACTCTTTGGATTGTGTTTTTTAAGTAGCTACGCATTAGTTCAAGTATGTTTCCTCTAATACCATAACTATATAATTTTTTTAACGAGATGTTATGGTCAACTGTATCGAAGGCTTTGCTTAGATCAATAAAAGTTGCCATAGCTGCTTTATTTCTGTTAATTGCATCGTAGAGTGTATCAATAAGTTCTTTGAGAGCTTCTTTGGTTCCTGTTCCTTTGACGAAGCCGAATTGTTTTTTTGATAAAATATTATTTTTTGCCAAATTAGATATTAGGGAGATGGAGCGATAGTTACTACAGTCATTTCTGTTTCCAGTTTTCTATATAGGTACCACTTCAGATTGCTTTAGGCTTAGTGGCCAAATGCTTTTATCAATAGAAAGGTTGATTATATAAGCAAAAGGTTCAGAAATATAATCTTTTATCATTTTTAAGGTTCTTGAGTTAATTCTATCTGTTTTATTAGGTAGATTTGAAATTAACTATGATATTTCATCTTTGTCAGTTTGTAACAACAAAAAGGAATCTGAATTAAAGTCCGGAAGTTGAAGGCTATTACTTTGGTTATTATTAATATCATTAGCTAAATTAAATCCTACATTGGTGAAGAAATCATTAAAACAGTCTGCAATTTTTTGGCCATCGGTTATTCTTATACCATCTTTATCTAAGTTTATTATATTATTTTTCTTCTCTTTTTATTAGATTTACCAGTTATTGAATTAATAAACTCCCACATGTTTTTTGAATTTGCACAGGATTTTTTAGCTTTCTCGTTTTCATGCATTTTTTTAGCAGCATTTATAACTTTAAATAAAATTTAAACAAAATTTTTATATTCTGATTTAATATTATCATTGTCGAAGTTTCTTTTATATAAGTTGTAAAGAAATACTTTGTGTAGTGTAGAGTTGTGTATGCCAGAATTCTGGCATACACAACATATAAATAAATAAAATAATTAAATTTTATGAGAATTAAGAAATATATAATTTTATGATATTTTTCCATTTTCTGCCCAATAACAACTGAACATTAAAAAAATTAATAACTTATTTAATTACTTTTATGGATCATTTATTTAATAATTTATTTGATTTTTTTGCGTTTGTTTATTTTATTATGTTTGGTTATAAATTTAATAAATTCTAGATGAGTTGGCCACACTGAAAAATTTCTTTCGTTACGGTCAACGGTTGCGGACTACGGGACGATTTTACAGGTATAAGTCAGGTGTGAGCGTGAAAAAAATTACAATTCGTTTTTTACAAAGCATATTATAACATTAAATGTTAATTCGCACATAAATTTGGAAAGGGTAAAGAACAATATGAAAATAAGCCAAAAACAAACAAAAATTATGCAAGAATGGGATGCTGAAGTCCGAAACTTGTCAAAACAGGTATCTAAAGATGAAATAGATGCAAAAACATTTCTAAAAAAATTAGCTGCATTAAAAAATCCGGATGTATGTGAATTAGTAGATGAAGGTAAATTTAAAAAAACATTATATTATTTTTTGTATATAAGAATAGTATATTAAGTATCAATGGCGCAAAAGTTTAGACGAGTTTTGTTATGTGTTTACGCTAGTGTCTAAAGTATTTCACCCATGGTGCTTACACTATTTTTTGCCCACCAGGACTTAAAACGCGTGCTGAAATTTCACAAAAGCTTTTACGCCCGGGTGTGGGCAAAAAATATATAAATAAAAGTTATTACAATAAATTTATCATTTTTTGTTTAGAAGACGATGAAATGATGATTCAAGAAGTCATTTTAGATGATGCCAGTAAGCGTGTTGATGGTCAAAATGGTATAAATTTGAAAGTAAGTTCATATATAATATTTTTGTAACGCCACCTTCATATGTATAGCATAACGACGAGTTTATGTGAATGAAATAGAGGTTTTTTATTGAAGCGAGAAAAAATCTTCGTAATGTAAGATGAGCAATATAGTCATATTGATTTATACGCATGTATTTTTATATTCATTCAGCACACGAGTTAAAGAGAGAAAGAATTATGGATACGATAAGAGTATCAAATAAATTTATTTTAAAAATAAAAGTATCAAATAAATTTTTAAATGTAATGATTAATTTTAAAATCGAGTTACAACTAAATTTCTTTTAAAAATAAGAGTATAAAATAAATTTTTTCCTTTTTTTAAGTATTATACTTATTAATCATGGTCGTAAATGCAATACACATGAAGACGTTGTTACAAAAAATATCGATTGTAACGCGTTACTTTAGAACGCTGAAAGAATAATTTTTTTTTTTTTTTAATGAAATATATCAATATGAAATATATTTTAAAGGTTGAAGATAATTGTGTCACCAATGATGATGACACTGAAGGAGTGCCAGCTGTAAGCAATCCTGTAAAACCGAAAATTTTGCCAAAACCTGCAAGCGCAAAGAGTAAGAAGAAAGAAAAATGTGAAAAAGTTAAAGTCGTGAAGAATAATCCAGAGAAAACAAAGCTGAAGAAAATAAAAGTTGAAACGGAGAAATCAAAATCAGCGGAAAGTAAGAAGTGTAGAGTAGAGGAGAAATTAAGTATAAGTATTGAATCAAATTCAACAACAGCAAAAAAATCCAAAAATAGTAGAAACCATTTGACTTTGAAACCGCAAGGATACCGTTACGCGTAACTAAAAAATTAAACAAAAATTCTTCTTCGTCATTTTTATAACTAAAAAGTTATAAAAAAAATATTATATGTCAAACTTTAAACCGAACCGATGTATAGGTAATCGTCGGGTCTTCAAATCGGCTCCAAAGTCTTTTTTCCTGAATAAAAACGACTTTGACTTCTAAGGTTCAGTACTCGATTTTTTTCGTTAATTTTCGTTTTTTGTCAATTTATAAAAAAAGAGCTACAAAAGAGAGATAATATTTATTATTTTTTCTTTAAAGTACCCACATTACTGTAAAAAATTTATTTCTCTTATGTCCAGATAAGAAATTGCCCGTAGAAAACGATTCTGGAGTTAAAATTTTCTTTGGCCTTTATATGAGCCACACATGAATACAATACGTCTTTTTTTTCAAAAATCGTTTTCTCAATAAATAAATCCTATCGTTTGAGTTAAATTAATTCTGACTTATAATTTTTCGATGAAAAAAACTAACCGATGGGTTATTAATAAAAAAAGTAGTAGCTCTTATTTGTCCATTTTTTATTAATTTGATATTTCCCGAAAAAGCACGTGACCAATTAAAAATGTGACTGAAAACTTGGAAATTTTACATAAGGTTATAACTGTGTATGTTTAGGAAGAATTTTAAAGAAAAAGTAAGTAACCTTATCTCTCTGTTTTTGGATTTTTTTAAATGGCTTTCAAAAATCGAAGATTGAACCTTATAAGCTAAAAAATGACATATTGGGTTATTTTAAGTAGTAATTTTGGAAAAAAATACTTTAGAACCAATTTGAGTTTCCTAAGTGCACACATACCTTTGTCGACACCATTTTGTAAATATTTAAATGAAATTATACATTTTAAATTTACTATAAGATTTTCATATTTTTCTTTTTTATATTCAAAACTGTAGGAAATTAATAACTTATTAAATGTTTTTAGTTGATTTATTTAAATCAGTTGTAAAGAAAATAAAATGAATGTTAAAGTTTATTTCATAAAATGATATATTTAATTTGATGGACCAAAGATTGTTGTAATAAAATAATTTAAAAATGAATAAAAAAATTTAAATATTAGATGATAGGGAAGAAGTATATGTAATAAATCGTTTTCTTTTATGTTTAGATTTAAAATTATATTGTAAGTTAAGGCATGTAACTAAAATTAAAAAATTGCAAGCATAAATATACAATTTTTCATAATTTTTTATAAGTGAAAAATAAAGTATTATATTCTTATCAGTGGTTTAAAAATGCACGATTCCATATCTAATTGACATTAATTAAGAATGCCCAAATTTAAATTAACAAGTGATATAAGGCACTAGTGCAGTTTAAATTTTTTGTCTCTGGGCCGAAATTTTTTTTTTGCATTAAGTAAAGGCTTTTATCTAAAAATAATGCCTTATACGTATATTTCTAATTATTGAATAATTACAAGTTTTACTTTGTTATTAATTGTATGTAAACTTTTTGTCACTATTAAAAATCCCTCATTTTCGATAAATAATAATATGTGTATAATTTTTGTAAACAGAATAATAATAATTTTATTATTCTATTTTAATAAAAATATATATTTTTATTTAACAGATATCTGTTAAAAAAAATTTATTTATATTTATAAAGATTCACACTTGTCATCAAAGTTTTTAAGCTTTATGATCTAAAACTCACATTTATAAGTAATAATTTATTTGAATAATTATTCAAATTTTATTTATCGCTCGATATTAAGGAGTGAAGTTTAAAATAATAATTTAGAACGTGACTTTTACGAGCATAATTTGTTGTTTATTAATTTTTAAAAAACATTAATCCAACGTTTCGATTACAATGTAATCTTTTTCAAGGCTGGAATAATATATGACATTAGTTTACAAAAAATATACATAGAATTTTTTACAAAGAAAAACTTACAAGATGGAATTGTTATTGACAAAACTGTTTAAAAATATCATAAAACTTCACATTTATAAGGTTCTTCGCTTACGTTACTTCGACGATTTTCTGAAAGGAGCTTTATACTTAATTATTAAATGGATTACGACCAAAAGGTGATATTTACTTTCTTTTAATTAGTTTACAATTTTTTTACTTGCTTAATTTTCATAAATAAATATTTTAAAATGTCATCTGAATTTTAAAACCCTTTTTATCTCATAATTTAAATGCAGGTAATTTTTATTTTTACAAGATTTAATTAGTAAACGTTTATATTAAAAGTTAGAAAATATTATTCTTTAGGTGCGGTGAAGACTTTTAAATAAAATTTATAATTATTCATATACTTCATAAAGTAAAAATTATTAAATCTTTTTTATTATATTTTCTGCAAACATATACAATTATGATTTATTTACACTGCATGTCTTTTTTAAAATATTTTCCTAATTCTTTATAAGTGTATAATATAAGTATTTTATTTTAATATTATTGAAATATTATTTAAATTATTTTAATATTAATAATAACTCTTTTTATCATAAGAATGGTTGTTAATTTTTATAAAATTTAATTATTTTCATCGCTCGAAAGAAAATTACGGCTCCAAAAATATTCTCTCTCTGTGTATATAGCAACTCAAGGTCAGGTTATTCTTACACTGGATATCTACAACTAAAGCAGCTGTTTGTACATTTATAGTAACGGTAGAAGCTCACGCGGTATTCGGATCCTGATGCGAATCACAACTCCCCCATAAAAATAATATTAAATTTATTTGAAACCAATAAAATATTTATACATTAAAAAATAAATAATAGACTCTGATATGTACATAAACACCATAATATAATTATATAGAGCGTAAGTATCAAGTGCAAAAATAATAACAAGCTCACGCAGTTATTTAAACCCCGATGCGCATGTCTGCAATAGCGTGTACGCAGTCCTTATAATTGATATAAAATACATATGATCGCTAAACGCCCAATATTCCTTAAAATTTCAAGTTTTTCAAATACGATTTGATGATAACGTGATAAAAAATGCATAAAGTGTAGCCATGCAAACTCCAAAAAGAATCTCACATTTTCGCTGCTCGATTCCAGACTGTGCAGGTAAATCCGTTTATTTTTTGAATTTTATATACTTTAAACGTATGCATGTAAAAAAAATGTTTTTTGGCTTTAGACCTTACAGCAGTACTGAAACAGCCTTACTTAAATTAACAGAGGACATACGGTTTGACAAAAGCAAACGATTAATGATATTTTTACTGCAGTTTGACTTTAGCAAGGCCTTTGATTCTATAGCACCATCTAAGTTAATAATTAAACTAAAATCCATGGGATTTTCAAAAAGCGCCTTGCTATGGATCAAATCTTACCTCCAAGACAGACAATTGCAAGTTACCTCGAAAACATCTTCCTCTGACCCTCTTGGAGTTAACCTTGGAGTCCCACAGGGGTCTGTACTTGGTCCTCTCTTGTTCTGCCTTTATATAAATGACGTTAAAGAACACCTCGACGCAGACGTTTTTCACTTACTGTATGCAGACGACTTACAAATCTATGTCCAAGCTTCACCTGAGAGCGCGAATGAGGCAATTGAGCGGCTCTCAATAGCGGCTCACAACATTAACATTTGGGCCAAAAAGGTATCTTTGAGACTAACCCTGACAAGACGCAAACAATATTTTTTGGCACCAATCACTTTGTAGAGCAACTTGACAGAGTAAACCTACCTGGAGTGACTGAAAGTGAAGGAGTAACTGTGCCTTTTGTAAAAGAGGTTAAGAGCTTAGGAGTAATCTTAGATAATAAACTATCATGGGAATCGCATGTTACATCGATAGGAAAAAAGGTTAACAGAGTCCTTTACACTCTACGGTTTATCAGACAATGCACAACTGAGTCTCTTCGAATCAAGATTGTGCAAGCTCTAGTAATACCTCACTTAGATTACTGCTCGGTTGTATATTTAGACTGCTCGAAGAACTTAAAAGACAGAATACAACGGATGAGCAATACATGTCTGAGATATGTGTTTGGAATCGGCAGAGATATTCACATTACTCCTTATAGGGAACAATTAGGGTGGTTAACATGCAATACACGTAGGTTGTACTTTCCATCTATTATTATGTACAAAATCCTCCGTCTACATCAGCCGGATTATTTAACTTCCAATTTTGTTAAATACAATCCCAAAGAAACAGCTAGAGGGGATTTACTAACAAGGGAGTTAAGTATACCTGATCTTGAAGAGTGGCATGGTGATTTCTCTTTTCAAGTGCAAGGTGCAAAAAGCTGGAACTCACTTCCATCGGCAATTAGTTTCCTCCCATCGATTGACTCTTTTAAATCAGGCCTTTTAAATTATCTAAGAGCATCGAATCATACATATGATGACTCGGCCTTTTAAAATTCAAAATTATCAAATAAGAGTGTTATATCTGCCTATTTATCAAGATTAAATTGTATTAAAGCTACCTATAAATAAATAAAAGTTATCTATTCTATTGCTATGAAATGCCTGTGATATACTTTATCGTATTCTTAGAAAGTTAATTAAAATATTAAATTATTAGCTGCACATTAATTACTGTTACTATTACATTGCTTACTTTTAGAATTTTAATTTTAATTTTTTCTTTTTTATACACATATAACTTATTTTTAACAAGTTATCTATATTATGTTATATTAAAATTGTTATAAATTGCTATTACTATCTATGTAACCTATGTATCAAATTTTTGTAAAACAAAATAAAATATTATTTACATTATTTACATTTACACTTTTTTTACAAAAATAATTAACTTTATTAATTGCGTGCATTTTAAATGCATAAGAATTTTTTTTAATTCTAAATGTTATCTAGAGCACATTTAAGAATTAGTGCGAGGTATTGTTTTGGTGATAAATAAAAACAGCTGCTTTGTATTTTCATCGCGCGTTTGCTTTACCATAACTATAGCTGTTTTTACACACCACTTGACTTTAGTAGTGATCAGTTATCTTATTTACCGACAACGTATTATTATATGTACACATGCATCAGTGTTGGTTCATAAAATGAAGGCCTGTGATTGGCTGGCTTTTTTGTGCCAGTCAAATAAATATATATTCGAGTCTGACCTATCTCAATATACTAGTTGCTACTATACTTGTGCTCGTGTATGAGGTAGACACAAGGTCACTTTCTTTATTGTATGTAATTTTCGTTTTTTTTATAAAGCTCATTTTAAAAAAGTGTAATTTTAGCAAGCCTTTAAGTCTTAAACAAAACTTATAAATATTAATTGTTTTTGATCAGTGAGTGAAAGTGTCAAATAATCTTTAGAGCATTAAATTGGAGGTGATCTTTTAATTATGGAAAATCAAGACAATAAAAACATAATTTAAATAAATGAAAGCAAGTAACATGATGATAGGTGGTATTTTTCAAAGTGTTAATTAGTAGTTTTCGAACTATTAATTGAAAGGTGAATATTTTTCTAATAATAAAAATTTAATACATAGTTTTAGTTTCATTTTATTTATAAATATGGGTGTTTTTCACTGCACATTTTTTTATTTTTTACGGCGCAACACTTACCTAATATCTTTTTTTTTAAATAATTTATTTGAATAATTATTCAAATTTTATTTATCGCTCGATATTAAGGAGTGAAGTTTAAATTAATAATTTAGAACGTGACTTTTACGAGCATAATTTGTTGTTTATTAATTTTTAAAAAACATTAATCCAACGTTTCGATTACAATGTAATCTTTTTCAAGGAAGATGGAATAGTTATTGACAAAACTGTTTTAAAAAATATCATAAAACGTTGTGATATGCATAATAACTATGTGTGACATAATTGAAACAATAAGTATAGTAAAATGTAAAAATGTGAATATTGCACAAACAATGAATAGTACATATTGATAATATGGGAATTACTAATTTAAAAAAAAAATGTAATATAAATAACATTAAATTATTAAAACTCTATTGAAAAACAATACGTTATTATGCTTTTAAATAACTACAATGTTTTTGTGCAATATTCACATTTTTACATTTTACTATACTTATTGTTTCAATTATGTCACACATAGTTATTATTCATATCACAACGTTTTATGATATTTTTTAAAACAGTTTTGTCAATTTCTATTCCATCTTCCTTGAAAAAGATTACATTGTAATCGAAACGTTGGATTAATGTTTTTTAAAAATTAATAAACAACAAATTAATCTCGTAAAAGTCACGTTCTAAATTATTTTTTTTTTAATTTTTTTTTGTATTTTTCTGTTTTTCAAGGCCCAAATACCTGAAATTTCCAGTTTGAAACAAAAACTTCGTTATGATTAAATTAAATGAAATAGCTTAAATTTCTTTATGAACTTAAATTTTTTCATTTATTTTTTAAAATTTTATTTAACAAAAAAGTTATTTTTAAAATTTGGGGTAGCTCTGATACGAAAAACGTAGTTTTTGACACAAAAATGGTAGAATCTTTTTGGCATCCATCACAAATTGTTTATCATTTTTGTGCCATTAAAACGTATTTTCGGGTAAGAATGCTCATATATAAGTATAATATATAATTAATACTATAACTTTCTGCGGCGCAGAAAAGAATTTTATGTTAATAAATATTTGTGCATTAAATTTGTTAATAAAAAAAATTAAACAAAAATTAAAAAACTGTATTATAAAATAATATTGAAGTAATATTAATTGTTTACGATTTAATAAAAGCAATCTATAGCTATCGTTGACTTTGTATATATGTTGAAAAAACACTCAAGATACCCTCTGTTTATTCTAACTCGCCTTCTGGGCTTAGAAACGCAGGCTTCAATGTTATAAAATAGGGTTTTTCGAAATCTTCCATACAACGCTGCAGCCTTGCAAATTAACCAAAATACTCCCAGTTTGTCTCATTTCGTTTGCAAAAGTGCCACCTTTTAATAACCGCGAACTGAAATTTTTATTTCCGATTCTCTAATTGTTATAGTCAATAAAACAAATTTCCATTTTTAGCTCAATCTTTAAATTTCTGTCAAAATTGTAACTTTTAATGCAAATGAGTTTTACAGGTCTAAAAAATTTTGTACAAGTCTCAAGTTTTAAAAAATTATACACTCGTTTTTTTAGCTTTAGTTGTTTCCGAGAAAGACTCCACAAAGTTAGTTTAAAATAAATTTAATTTTATTTTAAAAACCTTAAATTGAGACTCTGTCTCTAAATTATCATATATGCTAAACAAATGATCTAAAAGCATTTTTTAAAAACTTAGAGCTGATATAATATTTTTGAGACCTACTTTTTTTTTTTTAATTTAAAATTTTGTCAGCAATTTAAAAATTGATTATTTCGGGCCAAAAATGGGTATTGGTTTTATTGACTGCAGTGATGAGAGAATTGGTGATGAAAAATGGAGGGTTACAGGGATTGAAAGATGGTACTTATACAAACAAATTAAGACCCATTGGGAGTATTTTGATTAATTTTTGAGACTACAGCGTTATATGGAAGATTAAAAAAAAAAAACTTATTTTATAACATTATGCCCTGCGTTTCTGAGCCCAGAAGACGCGTTGGAATAAACGGAGGGTATTTTGCAGAGAACCCGTTTATAGCATAATGGAATTAAGTTGGCTAACATAAATCGGTTGGCATTGGTAACTTCTTTGTATTGCTATTATTGTCTGCTGCACGTGCAAAGGAAAAATATTTTCAAAAAAGATACCAGTACCAACCGATTCATGCTAGCCAACTTAATTCCATTATGCTATAAACGGCTACTCTGGTATTTTGGAGTTTTTTCAGCATATAACTATAAATTGTAATTTGGCGACCTAAATGTTCCGGTCTCCCCTTGTTAGTAGTTCCATAATAAAACGATAAATTATGAAGCAAGAATTCATTGTTATGTAACGTATTGAAATATTTCGCCTAAATACTGGCGCAAATATTGGTAAAGTAAATGAATTAGGAATGATTCATATAAAAGTAATTAATAAAATTATACGCAAATTGAGAAAGGAACGAATTTTGCATGATTGCGAAATCTGTAGATGAGCAGTCACAAACTTTCGCCTATTCTCGGAATTTGCCAGGTTCCCACCAGAGTTTCGGGCGTTGGCCCACGTCAGCTTTGCTGACCGTTATACCTCCCCACGCAGATTTTAGGAGGAGAATTTGAGGATTTGTCAAATTCTCCCGTGACTATATATACTCGCGGATTTTGAAGGATCGGTCTTCTTAGTCAGGACTCCAAACTAGTAGTGTCGTGATTTTATATTCAGTACCACCAATCACATAACCTAATAGGATAATCAAGGTCACTTACCTACATAAGAACATTGTAAGACAAATTATATCTATTTAATAACATTCAAATTAATATTATTAAGTATTATTTCTATTGTAACCTTCTATAAATAAAGTAATTGTTATATTTGATTAATTTATCTTCTATTAATTGAACTCAAACCTTCCCGCCGTTAGTGTCTGCTCAAGACGCAAGGCAAAAGGTATACTTGATTTCGCATCTTTACGTTACGTCCGTTAGTCTTATTTAGCTACAATAGAGTCTAGTCAGTTTAATCTCAATTCACCTACTCATAAAATATTTAAAGTACCTTAGACGTAACAAGTTTGAGGGCTCGTCCGCGATAAGAGTTCAATAAAAATTTCTTCTAATTAATTAAATATTGAATTGAATGTTATTTAGTAGTTTTAAAACTCATATTTTTATTTATTAATAAAATTATTTTATAATTCAGGTATTTTTTTTTAATAATAATTAAAAATTTTTACTTTGGTGGTATATATTTATATATATATATATGTGAAATTTATCAAAAAAATTTTTTTTTCTTATATAATTAATGAATATTCAAAATATACATATATATTATATATATATATATATAAATATTAAAATATATACAAAACAGATAAATCTCGTTTGGATGTTAGATTAAGTGGGGATTCAATATTCTTTGAGTACTTTCACAATATTACATGCCATTTTTTTTTTCCTCGTGTAATCTGCGATTTAAAAATTTTTTTTTGTTTAATTTTTAAAATTCAAGTATAAAATAAATCTACTAATTAAATTAATTAATTTTAAAATCCTTTTAATTCAGTTTTTGGTAATTACTATTATTAAAAATGGCAAGTAATCAAATTAACCATTTAGAAAAGAAGTTCAAAGCTGGAGATAAAATAGTGTTAAAAACGTTTGAGATTTTGGTAGAACACGCGGATGGTGTATTAGAAATAAATAACGAATCAGATCTCAGGGCAGTAATCGCCGCGTATCAAAATTATTATAGTGAAAAAACAATTCCTCTTACGTGTGAATTGAGTGATGAAGCAAACGCATTAATAACGGATCTTGCTCAGTTGATTCCATTACTAAAAATGAATTCGTTATTTAAAGATAATTTTTTTGTTGATTTGTTTAAAAAATTAAAAGATGCTCAAATAGAGCCTTCAGTTTTAGTAGATATCATAACAGCAAAATCGGAAGAAGTAAATTCATACTCGGTTTATACAGATTTCAGAGTAAACGAAATTCTCAGAAATTTTATTAAAGTGGATTCGAATAGAATTTGCTCTACGACGTTTGACTATATTAAGTACATTTACGAAAAAATACAATCATTCAGTGGTAAATCAATACCGAGTGATTTTACAAAATTATATAATAAATTAAAATATTCCGTGGAAAATAAAGAAATACTGGAAAAAACTATGCAGGATCCTCAATTTTGTCTAGTTTTAAATGAATTAAACCAAAAAGGTTTAGGGCTCGAGCAGGTCATTGAGGCACTCAATTTACACGACAGTGTAGTAAAATCTGATTCACTAAACGTAGAGAGTAGATTAGCAAAAGATTTTGAAACACCGTTAACTTCAGGGGTTAGTAAAACTACAGGTTTTAATTTAAAAGAGGAAATTATTAGAAATAGTTTACAAAATAATCAAAATACGCCGCAAATTTACAATATAGAAGATTGCGAAAGCGTAAACTACGGTCAAATTACTCAAAATCGCTCACGTCATCGAGGTCATGAGAATTGGCCTTCGACAATGTACCACACTCCACAGTACGAAAGCATTCCATCCCCACCTTTGAAGGCGGATGGGGGGGATATCCAACATTCAAGGCCCACCACGTACCCAGAAATTCCTCCAAACTTTCTAAATAATATAGAGAACCCACATTATAGCAAAAATACAGGTATAGAACCCGATCCAAGCTCTATTTTTAAATAAAATTATGAACTTACAAAAATTAGGGCGTTGTCAATTAAAGACGCCCTAGATTATATCCCAAAGTTTGATGGAAACAGAAATGAGCTGTCAAATTTTTTACGAGGGTGTAATTTAGCTCGTAAATCCATTCCCCCAGAGTTTGAGTCTCAACTTACAAAATTAATAGCAACTAGGATATCAGGGGCGGCAGCCGAGGCGATGGGAGAGAGGGTGTTCGTTAACATGCAGGAGGTTACAAGTTTTTTCGAGTTTATGTTTGGGAATTTGAAAACAGTTCATGAGCTATATGGCGACCTAGCGCAAATTAGGCAGAAAGCAAGCGAAGATACGGTTTTATATTCGAATAGAGTCAAAATTTTAGGTAGGAATATTTTAAAAGCTGCAATAAATGACACAAATATAAATTTTAAAGAAACCGAGATAGGCTTAGATCGCGTTTTGCTGAAATATTTTCTACGAGGTATGAAACCAGAAATAAGGGTACGGTTAATACCTTGTGCAAACTTTGATGATACAATCAAAGAGGCTGTTATAGTAGAGAGGGAATTGGGAGTATACGCCGTAAGCAACTCGCACGCAAGCGCAACAGCGAATATTAGGTTAGTTTCAGATAATAATAATGTTGTAGAAAAGTGCGATATTTGCGGTGGAGGTCATCTTACCACGGCATGTGAAATTTTTAAAAAAGCGTTAAACGATCATAAGAAAGCGAATGAAATTCATGCAGTAAATAATAACCAAAATAATAGAGCTCAGTCTATAGAACTCTACGGAGTTCTGAAAATTGGAACAAAGTAGCAGAGTACGTAAGGGTCCTTGTTGAAGAAAAAGGAGGAGGGCTTTCTATCGTAGATTGCTTTCCTGTCACTAGGCTGGGGGAAGGCAGCGGCCAGTTGCTTAGGCTGCGCGTCCCAAACTGAAGTTATACCTGAAAAGGGAGTTCCGGTTTGGGACAAACAAGCGCGGGGGGTTTAAAGTGTGTTTATCCAGTAAGAATCTGGGGCGTAGCCGGCGACCGCGTTCGTCGGTGGTCTCCCAGTTGTGCACTTTGTGCAACTGGGCGGTCATGGAAATTTGCGGGTCTTTAAGGCCCGCAAACACTCCATAGCTGATGTAAGATTCACATATTTCCCATAAAAAAAAAAAAAAAAAAAAAAAAAAATAGAGCTCAGTCGGCTGGCTTTTCCGGACGTAGTAAAATAATATGCTATTATTGTAAAAAACCTGGACATACAATAAAAGAGTGTAGAAAGAGAATATATAATGAAAGGTTTAAGGCTTCTCAAAATCAGGCAGCAGGAAACGCCAGTGGGGTCTCGACTTCAGGCGCGATTCAGAGTGCCCCGAACACAGCGAACCAATAGTTAGTATACATTTAAGTAAGGTCAGCAAAGCGCCAACAGTTAGAATTGTATCCGAGTCGCTCGTAAAGCCTTATTTATTTTTAGTAGACTCGGGCGCAAATGCTAATTTAATTAAAAACTTCGCGGTGCCCAATAATTTAATTGTTGATAAAAGTTGTATAATTAGATTAAGCGGTATTACTGATCCAACCGTTCCAACTTTAGGAAAAATATATTTGAAATTTGGTGATTACAAATCAGTTTTTCATATTGTACAGGATGATTTTCCTATTGATCAGGATGGTTTGATTGGTAATATATTTTTAGACGAGACTAAGGCAAATTTAAATTTCGGTACTAAATGTTTGGAAATTGGAAAAACGTCATTTCCGTTTACTCAAGAAATGGAAGAAAATTGCTTTGTCTTAGAATCAATAAGTAATAAATTAGCAAACCTTAATTTAGTTCAAACTTCGAAATCCAATTTAGCACAAATTTCGACCCCTAAATTGGCACAAAATTCGTTACAAGATTTAGTTCAAACTTCGAAATCCAATTTAGCACAAATTTCGACCCCTAAATTGGCACAAAATTCGTTACAAGATTTAGTTCAAACTTCGAAATCCAATTTAGCACAAATTTCGACCCCTAAATTGGCACAAAATTCGTTACAAAATTTAGTTCAAACTTCGAAACCCAATTTAGCACAAATTTTGACCCCTAAATTGGCACAAAATTCGTTACAAAATTTAGTTCAAACTTCGAAACCCAATTTAGCACAAACTTCGACCCCTAAATTGGCACAAAATTCGTTACAAAATTTAGTTCAAACTTCGAAACCCAATTTAGCACAAATTTCGACCCCTAAATTGGCACAAAATTCGTTACAAAATTTAGTTCAAACTTCGAAACCCAATTTAGCACAAATTTCGACCCCTAAATTGGCACAAAATTCGTTACAAAATTTAGTTCAAACTTCGGTTACCAATTTATCACAAACTTCAGCAAATAAATTGGCACATAATTCAAGGTCTGATTTAGTACAAAATCAGAATCCTAATTTAGTTCAAAAAACGCTACCTCAGCAAAATACCAACAGAACTTGTATGTTTTCTCCAGAATTCAGTAATGAAACTTTAATAAATCCTGAGCAAATTCCTTCTAGTACAGCAGCAGGTCCTGCAGGTCATGAAGCAGTTCCAGTAGAGCAGGAAGCAGGTCCATCAAGCTCTGATTTAAAAACATTGAGTTGTTTGACAATGCGCGTATTTCATCTTAATGCAAATGACTCCTTGTGTAAATTAGGGCTTAAAGAAAATTCGGTGGTAAGACCTGTGTATAAAGTACTAAGAATTGCTGAAACTAAAATTCAAGGTTTTGACGAATTCAAAACGCTGCAAGTATTATTAAGGTTTTTAGCAAAAAGTAAGGATTTAATACCAATGGCATTTCATGATTCTAGAGCATTAATTGCCATGGCTAAAAGGTTTTTGTTAGAAAAAACATCACTAACACCATTAGAGCCCAGAGAAACTTTAAAATTATTGGATAAGCTCATGTCATACTTAGAAATTGGTAATAATGTTTGCTCTCCTGTGTTAGAATTAATAGTAAAAATAGTAAATAATTTCGATAAAATAAATCAGAAAATAGGTATTAATAAAGTAGACGAGGCTGAAAGCTTCAGTTATAAGAAATTAGTTAAGCATAAAAAAGATTTAGCTGATACAATTGACACATTATCTGAACATAAATTTGTACATAGTTCTGAAGAAGAAACTTATTTTTTGAAACAAGTGTCAATATTAAAAGAATTAATTTCTGATATGTTAGAAGAAAATAACCTTAGTGATTATAATAAGCAAGATATAATAGCTTTGACAAATGTAGTATTAGATAATATAAATTTTAAAGAAATAAATACTCAAGGCTTATTTAATTTGTTAACAGTTTTAGAGGTAGACAAACCTAAATTTATGCCAGAAATATTTAAAAAAGCTATAGAGGTATTGGATAAAGTAAAGTGTAGCAGAAAAGGTAAAGTTAGAGTGTTGGTAATTACTCCGGAAGAAAGAAATTAGTCAGAGTAAAAACAAGACAACCACTTTTGATTACGGATACCCCTCCGCAAGCATTTCATAAAGTAGCTATCGACCTGGTCGGCCCTCTGAACACCACAGCAAATGGTAATGTGTATATTTCAACAGCTCAATGTTTATTGACTAAGTTTGCGCAGGCCTATGCAATACCAGATGGATCAGCTAGTACTATAGCAGAAGTTTTCATAAGGCGATTCATATCAACTTTTGGGTGCCCGAAACAACTGCTGACGGATAGAGCCCAAAATTTTGTTTCAAAATTATTGAAGGAAATAGCAAGAAGGTTCAAGATTAAGCAGATCAGAACGTGTAGCTATATGCCACAGAGTAACGCCAGCCTGGAGCGCCAGCACCATCCTTTAGCCGAATATTTGACTCATTTTGTGAACAAAAATTTGGACGACTGGGATGACTACCTGGACATGGCTACGTTAAGTTATAACAGCGCCGACCATGAAGGAACTGATGCAACTCCGTTTGAATTGGTTTTTGGCCGAATATGTAGAACTCCATCAAGCATGGAAGACCCAGAAGACCTACCAAGAACCATGGATGAGTATTTGAAAAATTTAGTAACTCGTTTGAACAAGGTACAAAAGTTAGCTAGAGAAAATCTCATAAAAGCTAAAGAAAGGTCAAAAAGGTATTATGACAGAAAAATAGTTCATCGAATATTTAAAATAGGTGACAGCGTTTATTTGCTGCCAGGATATAAAATTAGAAAATTTAGAAATCATTATTTGGGTCTTTTTGCAGTAAGTGATACGTACCAAAATGGTAATTTAAAATTAAAGTTAGAACAAAATAAGTTCAAAATAATTCATCCGAATAGAGTAAGGAAATCATATATAAAACCCAGATTTCCATTAACCGACTAATAAGAAGGTTAAAATTAGGTTTAAGTTTAAGTTAGCGTAAATTAACATTATTAAAAAACGCTGAGCGCAGGAGGGCTCAGCGATTTTGTAGTTAAGGGGGGTAAGATAAAAGAAGTTTATCTTGGTTAAAAGTATAAATAGTTATTTTTATTCCAGATGGAGCTAATTTTACTACTGATATCGGCACTTTGGGTCACAAGGGCACAGGATTTCAAGGAAAACTCGATGATAGCGTTTGACTGTGAAAGCCAGATCTCAAATTATTCAACATTTTCCTTGATTGACATCGGAGATTGCGACATTCCGGAGAAAACAAATCTAAATGTAACCAAGACCAAATTAGCTCTGGTCCAGGCGAACAAATATTCGAAGACAAAAGTTATTATTTGTAAGGTTGAGGTGGAACGCAGAATTTCATAATGCATAAAGAAATGGTACAAACCAAATATGATAAACTCCCTGGACCTATCAATGGCTTCTTATGTCGAGCCAATCACCAGATCGCAATGTGAACAAATGCAATATCATGGAAATTTGCACTTTAGAAACATGATTGTGATTCCGATGTTAAAAAGAAACGATTCAGTAGTAACTCCAGTGGAACTTGCCGGATCCAGAAATGGAAATGGGGAAGATTGTGAGAACGGACGATACTCTGATCCATACGGCACGTACAATGAAGTAATAGTGAGCGGATATGTAAAAGTAACATTGGAAGACTATTATGCAACTGTCAATTTAGAAACTAACCAACTGGTACTCCGTACAGGAACTCGCTGTAGATTCAACGAAGAAGAATGTTTGGATCTTTACGGAGGCTATGTATTCTGGACTGCACTACCTATTAGTGATTGCCAAAAGAAGTATACTAAACTTTTTTCAGGGGTGGTGAATAAAATAACTGACCCGGAAAAACCGAATAGCCCAATATATGCCATTCAGGCAGATGTACCTTTTGCTTTTACAGCGCAAGGAGTAACAACAGCATGTAATTCGGATCTCATCCGGGCGGATTCTCCAGCCCATTTTATAATAGAAACCGAAAATCCAGAAGGGTTGGATATGCCGATGGTCACAGCTGCTGAAAACATCGACCTGATGGCGTATGTAAATACTAAAATCTTTTTTGTTCAACAGCACACAAAGAAACAAATGACGGAATTGTACCATGATGTCCTGATGCACAAGTGTCAAATTGAAAAGAAAATTATAGCAAATGCACTCAGCACGGCTATTACCCAACCAGCACATTTCGGATTCCAGCTGACCGGAAAAGCTGGATTCATCGGAGTAGTCGCGGGCGAATCGATAAATATTGTCCAGTGCCAACCAGTAAGTGTAACGTTTAGAAGAACCAGTACTTGCTACCAGGAGATGCCAGTGGACAGGGACGGTAAACCATACTTCATGGCACCAAGAACTCACATTCTGACACAAGTAGGAGTCCGTTATCAGTGCTCCAGTGTATTTCCTCCGATGTATTTCATAGGCAACAAATGGTATAAATTATTTCCGGACCCGATAGAGTCAAAGAAGCCGGAAATCATCTCACCGGAAACTAGGGCTACATGGAAATACACTGATCCGAAAAAGCTGGCACAAACAGGTTTATACTCACTACAGCAACTAGAATCAGTGAGGGAGGCACTGATGTTCCCGATAGAAAGGACCGCCATACTAAACTCTATAGCTAGAGGGATGGTAGGAAAGAACGTGACAGGCGATAATATTAATGTATCGCACCTAATAAATGCAGACTCAATAGAAAAAATCTTTAATACAACCTGGGAGAGGTTTTGGGGAAAATTCATCTCCTTCGGAACCTTCAGCGCAGGTTTACTAGGATTCTTCTTAGTATTTAGACTATTTAAATTTATTTTAGATTCAGCATTGCAAGGATATGCCTTGTATTTAATTTACGGATTTTCAGTACACATTCTGGCCGCTTTCTGGGATTCGTTAACGCAGCTACTAATACATTTAGGCCAAGAGATAAACGACTACGGGAACCGAGAAAATCAGGACTCCAATACGGTAATCAGTCAGCCAGAAATAAGCACCGGTATTCTAGAAGTGGTGGTTAGCCCTTCGGCTCCTACGGGAAATGAATTATACCCTTTACTGGGAAGATCTAACATCAATTTACAGGAAGTAACCGTAGATGGGGAAAACATCCGGCCAACATCCCCATTACCTCCTCCCAGAAATAATAATAGACGTCCTTCTCAATAAGGAAAAGATAAAGCAAAATTCTGTGTATGAAAAATAAAAAAAAAAAAATAATAAAAAAAATGTATACATATTTTGTTGAGAGGGCGTTAATTAAAGGAAGCACTATTTAAATTAAGTTTAGAAGTACAATATATTATGAAAGTTATTTTTAGTTTAGAAAATAAGTTAATACTATATATATATATAGAAGAATAACCAGAGAAATTTTGTTTTCTTTTAGCCAGACATAAATCCACGAGACATGACTAAGTGGGCAGTAGTGATGCTATGCTTCATAGGGGTGATTGGCGAGGCATACAGTCCAGGGAAATATAGACTTTACAACATTATTAGAAATCCGGGCATACTGTTTGAGGAAGTTCAAGGGGTATATTTGCAAGAAAAATCTATGGGAATATTTTCATTAATAAATTTGAATTATATATATAATATCCACCCGTACTATCAGAACAAAATTAATGCAGTACCTGGACTCAACCAAACTATCACCGAAATGAGGAATTGGATGGGAGGACTAGAAGAATTAGAAGATTTTAACCATCAAATAACTAAGTTTACGTCAGTGACTAACAACATAAAAAGAAAAGGATTCCTGGTAGACTCAAGGTTAATTCATGAATGGACAGAAATATCACGGGAAATGTACCGTGCAGAAAAACCAGTAAAACTAACGCAGAGGTTTAAAAGTTTCCTAGATACACTGAGGAGAATGGAAAACGAATTTATTCTGGAAGACATCTTTTCACCTACAACGTGGAAAAATATTTCAGAAAGTTTTCCAAATATTATTAAAACAAAAAATTGCGACCTTACCCACGAGCTGAAGATCAGAAGAGTAAACACTGAAGTTCTAGTAATCAAGTTAAAAATTCCACAGCTACAGTTAAACCCATATAAGGTTTTTAAACTTCATCGTCCAGCGCTGTTTTCCAAAGTTGGCACTTCAGTGGTCTTGACCCAAGTGAAGTTCAATAACGACTATATGGGGATAAATCATTTCAGAAATCAAACGTTTTTTATTTCAGAATCCGAATTAAATAACTTACCAAAATGTGATGACAAAAAATATTTCAGAAGACCACCAATTTTCAAGTCAAATTCAAATTGTGAGACAGAATTATTAGTGTATTCTAGGTTAACTTGTGACGTAGTAGACAGGGTCTCGGAGGAATCCACTATAAGCCAAACAGAATCAGGAATAATCGTCTCATTCAGCCAGCCCATGAAAGCAGCAGTCACTTGCCCAGACATCAAACAAGTAAAGGAATTAAAAGGGCTAGTGGTGGCCGACATACCAGTCCAATGTGAGATCAAAATAAATGGAACAATTTTTAAAGGCACCTCAGCCCAGCCAGTTTCACTAATGGTTCAGTATGCGTACCTAGAAATAGGAAATATGAATCAATTTATACCAAAACCAACAGCAGCAATTGTACCAATAAAAATAAAGCCAAAACTTACGTCTCAATACATCCTAGCAGCCAGTTTTCAGTACCATATAGAAATTTTATTATCAATCATGGTAATTGCACTTTTATGCAATATATGCTTGTGGATTTATGCATGTAAAAGGAAAAGGAGTAGATACAGCAAGGTCAGGCAGAATCAAGATATGACAGAAGTTTTGAGTAACGAAAATTCTAGTATAATGAAGTAAATGAGTAATTTAGTTAAATAAATTAGTAAAAACTAGTAACTTAAGTAAACTTAGCTATAAATACTCAATATCGATAATATTAAGTGAAAAGTGATGGTCCAGAAAATCTGTAAAATTTATAATTTAATTTCAATTTGCTTCAGTCACTTATGAAACCAGATCCAGAAATAAAAATTGATTTTAGCTTTTATAATTAAAAAAAAAAAAAGAAATAATAAAAGAAGAGAGAGAAAGAGAGAGTACGGAAGAATGGAAATTAAATAAATATCTAACACGTTTTTGTTTTTACAGTAAAATAAATACGTTTATTAATTACCTTGTAAAATTTAGTTTACAAAATTTAGTCAATTTTCAAGCAAATAGAACATTTTAAATTAATCGACCATTTCCATGTCACCTGGTGGAAGTTGGGGTCCTGGTGGAGGAGGCGTCCAGCGTCCCTGCCCTAGTTCCCAAAGTATTTCACAATCCCACAACTGAAAATTTTTTTTAATTTAATTTTTTTTTTAAGAAATATTTTGAAGAAAGAAAAGAGAAAATTTAGTTTTAGTGAGAAAGTCTTACTAAAGTCCACCAGAAGTCATCATCATCCTGGTAGTCGTCAACCTGCCTTAATACCCAAGTGAAGGGGTTATCCCCCAGGTAAAAAGCTCTTATGTTTGCAAATTCCCACTGAAAAATATAAATTTATGTTATAAAACTAATTTTTTTTTTATAAAAATCAAAAAATTTTATAAAGTTTGTTGTAGTTAATAAAATTTTAAGTATTATTTACCGCAAGGTTCATCTCATCTTCATTGGTGATTTTCACCACATGGCGGCCTGGATGACTATTGAGATGTTGGTCCATTGTAAAAAAAATTTATATTTCTGTTAACGTTAAGAAGTAAAAAGGAGAACTGTTCAAAGCCGAAGTTGGAAGACAAGTGAGTGGGCAGAAATCAAAATTTTGGTAAAAGTCATAAGCAAATAGTATTAGAAAATTTTAGAAAGGGAAAGAGAGAAGAAGCTAAAACAATTAAATAGACAATAAAATTTTTTTTTTGAAATGACGTAAAGGGTCAAAGTAGGACAAGGAAGACATTTAGATGCAAATGATAAAAAAAAAAAAAATTTTTTTTGATGCAATTAAATAGAAAGCTATATTTTATTTAATTTTTTTTTACTTACAAAATACCTAAAGGTAAAACTTCAAATTTTTGGTAATAAAGTAGTTTTAGTCAAAAAAAAAAAAAAAAGAGAAACTAAATTTAATATTAAGAAACATCCAGTCTGGAAAATTTCTGTTCAACCACGGTTTTGAGCCGTTTCCATTCCGCCGTATCTTTCTGAATAAAAGGAAGGCTCTAAATAAAAGAAAAGGAGTTAGCAAAGAAAATTAAAAAAAAAAAAATTTTTTATTATTATTATCAGCGTTTATTAAAATATACTTACCTTCCTAGTAATTTAGATAATTCTCGCCTATCCTTGTCGTTAGAAACAGACATATTGGTGACGAAAGGCAAGGCTTCAGCATAATAGTTTTATTATTTCATAGCACTTTAATAAATGTTTCTTAGCTACTTGATGTTGGCTCTTGCTAATCGTTTTAATACCGGAATCTCAACAAGGATGACAGGTTACAGTGCGTCTTTCGTGGATATCGGCTTTGTGCCGGGTAAGATTTTCCTGGTTGACAAATTGTTTCTCACAAACTTCACATTTGAAGGCACCGTGAACGTTCCTCATGTGAGCATTTAAGTCCTTACGGGATGGACAGAGACCATTATTACATTTTTTATCCTTACATTGATTTGTAGTTACGACTTGAATGAATATCCCGGGATTGGATAACCCTATTCGCTGTCGACCATAAACGCCAAATTCTTCATCACGGCATGGACAGCAGTCAGCCTCGTCACGACCACCACCAACAATGACGGGAAGAAGAGTACGAGCCTCGGCCACGCAGAAATCCAAATTTACAATTTCATGGCCTACAGTAGGGTTCACAAGGATCGTATCTCCAGGATACTGAATGAAATCATAATGATGGATGCCATGGGCCCAAAGAAACTCCGATGACAAATAAAATACGGGTGCATGAGCACCAACCCAACGGCAGCCACAAAATCGACATAAAGAGCCTTGAACACAATCATCCCTACCGCAAGTGCTAAGACCAAATGATCGGTATAAGTCCATAAACCTGTCCATAAATGCAGCAGGTATAATCCGCCAGGCCTTTCGCCCTTGTATCAGGGTGTTCATGGAGCAAAATTGGCCAGGCTCAATATGACACACAGTGGACGAACCAGGGTAACCTACATAAAGCATTGAAGCATTCATGCCTAATAACAATAAGATTAAATTAATAATATATAATAATAATAATAGTAATAAGAAAAATTAAGTTTTGAATATTTACCAGGAGTTGGTTTCATAGCATAGGTGAGCATATCGCTGGAGGTATCATTTTGAAACAGCTTAATATAAGTCAGGTCCAGAGAAATAGGTATGTCACGAGCCATCAGAAAGGACCGCCTACTCCGGGCACGTTTATCCAGGGCACGTGTAGCCTTTTTAGCATCTTTTGAAGGATCAGAACTTCCACAATTGGATACGGGAAGCTTGAGGTTGAGAAAAGTGGCCATCAGTTCAGAGCGATCACCACGGTAACGATCCTTGCGATGGTAAAAGGAAATTTGATGTTCGCCTACAGCTCGCTCTTCAAAATACTCCCGGTGGAAATGATCCCGTTGGAAAGAGGCCTCATACTTTGAAGGGTCGAAATCATCAACATTGACCGAGGCTGCAAACTAAAAGTAAATTTTAAGTAGAATGATTTAAAACTAGATACAAGAATAGAATAAGATTAATACATATAATAAAGTAAAATAAGTAAAAATAATAAATACCTTTATGCAAGAAGCTTTCTGAACCTCCATATTCTTGGGTTGCCCTAAATAAGCAGCTATGGTCTCAATATTGTAACCCGGTTTCACTATCAATTTAGGGTGACTAAAGCGTTCAAGTATGGGCTGGAAAGAAAATTAGATATAAATGTTGTTGTAATGGCAAAATGTTTTTACATAAGTATTTTTATATAAGTCTTATATAGGTGTAAATATATATATATTTCCAATATAAAAAAAAGTCTCAGCATATCAGAAAATATGCTGAGATTTTGAAAAAAAAATTTTTTGTAAAAATTTTTCTAAGTTAGAAAATATATATATTTTCAATAAAAAAAAAGTCTCAGCATATCAGAAAATATGCTGAGATTTTGTAAAAAAAAAAAATTTTTTTTTTTAAATTTTTCTAAGTTCAAAAATATATATATTTTCAATAAAAAAGTCTCAGCATATCAGAAAATATGCTGAGATTTTGTAAAATAAAAAATTTTTTGTAAAAATTTTTTACTAAGTTCAAAAATATATATATCTACAAAAAAAAGTCTCAGCATATCAGAAAATATGCTGAGATTTTGTAAAAAAAAAAAATTTGTAAAAATTTTTCTAAGTTCAAAATATATATGTTTTCAAAAAAAGTCTCAGCATATCAGAAAATATGCTGAGATTTTTTAAAAATTGGTAAAATTTTGTCTAAGATCATCAATATATATATTGCAGTATAAAAAGTCTCAGCATATCGGAGAATATAAATTTTTTTTTAGGTTAAGATTTAAAATTATAAGTAAGAAAACCGTGTTAAAATAAAAAAGAAAAAGCTGCATCAATATTATAGTTAATTAAATAATAGTTAGTGTAAAAATGTCCTTTTAGTATGTAAAAAAAAAATAAAAATTTTTTGTTTTTGAATAAGGTTATGTACACTTCAGAATCAAAAGAAAATAGTAAATACTTACTTGATTGGTAAAAAAATCCATAATTTTTTGTTATTTTTATCACTTCACAAAAATTGATGCACTTTTAGAAAAATATTTTTGTCATTAGTTAGTTTTTTCTTTTATCAAATAATAGAATCACTTCAGTAAAAAGCGGAAGAAAAAGAAATGCCACGAGGTGATCTTACACTAAAAATAACAAGAAGCTATAGTATAGTACCAAGCAACACACAGATACAAATTTTAGTAGTATGTGTAAAGTATTATACTATAGCTCTTAAGCGGTAAAATTTAAAAATTTTTGAGCGGGAAAATTTGAATTTTAAATAATCATAAGGAATAATTTATGTATAATTAATATTTTTTAAACAATAATTTGTTAAAGTAAAACGATTTAAACATAAATATTTAGTTTTTGGGGATTAATGTTATTAAATTAAAATTGTTATTTTCAAAGTTAAATTGTAAAAGCACCTAGTGCTTTAGTTTTAAGGAGCGGAGAGAAGGTTAGAAAAGGTAAAATTAGGAAAATTTTACTTTTTATTATTATAAAAGCACCTAGTGCTTTAGTTTTAAGGAGTGGAGAGAGAGAGAGATAGAAAAGGTAAAATTAGGATAATTTTACTTTTTATTGTTGTAAAAGCACCTAGTGCTTTAGTTTTAAGGAGCGGAGAGAAGGTTAGGAGAGGTAAAATTAGGATAATTTTACTTTTGTAAGAATTAAGAAAAATCTTTAAATTAGAAACCCTAGACTTAAGCCATTTTAAGAGAAAGATTTTTTTTTAAAAAACGAGCCAACATAAATATTCATAGGGTCCATGTGAGTGGTTGTACTAGACGTTTAAATTTATATTTTTATATATTTCGTTTTTTTTCTAGATCCTTCAGAATTGGCATGATATGTAGTCGCAAACAAAAAAAAAAAATATAAATTATAAACAAAATTTGTTTTACAAATTTTTCTGTCAGGGAGGGAAGTGTAACGTATTGAAATATTTCGCCTAAATATTGGCGCAAATATTGGTAAAGTAAATGATTTAGGAATTATAAAAGTAATTAATAAAATTATACGCAAATTGAGAAAGGAACGAATTTTGCATGATTGCGAAATCTATAGATGAGCAGTCACAAACTTCCGCCTATTCTCGGAATTTGCCAGGTTCCCACCAGAGTTTCGGGCGTTGGCCCACGCCAGCTTTGCTGACCGTTACACCTCCCCACGCAGATTTTAGGAGGAGAATTTGAGGATTTGTCAAATTCTCCCGTGACTATATATACTCGCTGATTTTGAAGGATCGGTCTTCTTAGTCAGGACTCCAAACTAGTAGTGTCGTGATTTTATATTCAGTACCACCAATCACATAACCTAATAGGATAATCAAGGTCACTTATCTACATAAGAACATTGTAAGACAAATTATATCTATTTAATAACATTCAAATTAATATTATTAAGTATTATTTCTATTGTAACCTTCTATAAATAAAGTAATTGTTATATTTGATTAATTTATCTTCTATTAATTGAACTCAAACCTTCCCGCCGTTAGTGTCTGCTCAAGACGCAAGGCAAAAGGTATACTTGATTTCGCATCTTTACGTTACGTCCGTTAGTCTTATTTAGCTACAATAGAGTCTAGTCAGTTTAATCTCATAAAATACTACTCATAAAATATTTAAAGTACCTTAGACGTAACAGTTAGTACGTAGCTCGATATAAAATAAGAATTATATTACAGCCGAAAGAGCTCGGTTTCCATGAAATTTATATAATTTACACAAATGATATTTCATTATCAATGAATTAGGTTATGTGGGTGCAAAGCGTGTGGTATAGTTTTTTTATATTCTTCTTTTGAGAGCTTTGATAGCTCAGTCGGTAGCGCGTCAGCATGTCGATCTGAACGTTACAGGTTCGCGACCCGACTCGGACAAAAATATTTTTAGTTTTTTTTCTGTATAGATTAAATTCTGAAATTATTTTCTATCATTGCTCTGGGACTGAGACATCCGCATAATGTTATTTAAAAAAAAAAAAAAAAAAAAAAAAATGGCATTATGTAGATAACGCAGTCCGGAGTGCGACCATGTGCACTATAAGCAGGCATGGGGACAGGAGAAATTGTGTGATTCTCTGAGGCCATAGGTTCAACGCACATAACACATTCACATAACACAAACATTTAAACTCGCACACACTAAGGATGAAAGACCTTATAAAAAAAGCAACATAAATCTAGCATAATAAAAATCATACAACAAGCATAACAAAACAAGAGATAAAAGCAAAAGTCTTACATCTCTCAGAAAAAACCATAACCATAACCATATTCTTCTTTTTAATTTCAACTTTTATTACATTATAATAAAATGAGAACTTTTTAATTAATATTCAAAAAATTAACCAATGAATGAATTGACATAATTCATTGCTTTAACAAATATTGAAAAGGGTTAGCTTTGGCTGATTTAAGGTTTGTCTCCTATTATACATAATTTCCCTTTAGCTTTATTAAGAAATATTTAAGATAAATTTTTACAAGAAATATAGTCTACAAAGGAAATAGAAAATTCAAATTTTTAAACAAGCAATTTTATTGGCTATTTAAGTCCATCAATTTTTACATAATAGAAAAAAAAAAACCATTATTTTAATGATAAAAAAATTTTTTTTTACTTTTACAAAATCAAAAAACTAACACTTATAAATGATGAAACAATATTTTATTGTTTTTCAAGAAAATCGTATGAGGTGATATTCTTGATATTCAGTGATATGCAGTTTTTAAGAGTCAACTTTGTAACTAGAGGCTTTCTCACGAATTTCGCCACATAAAAATTAAAAAATGTATTTTTATTCACAAAAAATACAGTAAAATTATTAATTAGTGCAAAATAGATTAAAAAAAAAAACTAAAATTAAAAAATTAATAAGGCTTGTATCTTGTATTAAAACTAGGGTCGGGTTTTTTTTCACGAATGAAAAATATCAGAATGCGAAAAATTCCAAAAATAAAATAATCCTAAAGAATTTTTTCCAAAAAGAAAACAATCCGAAGTAAAAATTTCCGATGGGTAAAAAATCTGAAAATAAAAATTCCGAAAGCAAAAAAATCAGAAAATGTTCAAAAAGTCTAAAAACGAACCGTTTTTTGTACACTAAATTCATTTTTCGCTTTCAATGAAAATATGAACAGCATTTTTAGACTTTTTTAATATTTTTTCGGATTTTTACCCATTGGAAATTTTTACTTCGGATTGTTTTCTTTTCGGAAAAAACTCTTTAGGATTATTTTATTTTTGGAATTTTTCGCATTCTGATATTTTTCATTCGTGAAAAAAAACCGGCCCTAAAATGAAAGTTAAAATTGGTAACCTGCATTTAAGAAAAAAATAAAATTTACATAATTTTTAATCTGACAGGGTATTTTCTAAGTAATATATTGAATTTTCATTGGGTTTCATCGTCATCACTAAAATTAAATATTTCTAAATCATTATCTTTTTTCTTATTATTTTTGTTGTTGTCCGTAGGGCTGGGAAACATATCAATTTCAGAATTATTTACTCTTGAATTTTCATCAGTCTCTTTTTCATTATCATCAAAATCATCTGAATTACGCCCTTCTGAAGATTTACTATTTCTTTTTTCATAAGAGTTTTTTTCATCTGATTCAGAATCATCATTTTCTAGATTTTCTTTTGACTTTTCTTCATTATTTTTATTTTCTGTGTCTGCATCAGTTTCTGAAATTTTAATTCTAACTTATAATATGGTTCTTTTGTATCGCTCGCAAGTTGGCAATTATGAAATTTATCCTTAAGCTTTCTGGGCCTAATACAGTGAGCCTCAATGTTAATAAATGGGATTCTTAGGTTTTTTTGTGTACAACGCTTTCATTTTACAAATGAATGAAAATACTTCTGGATGGTCTCACTTTCTTTTTATAAGAGTCTAGTTTGGAGCACCGTAAACAGAATTTTGTTAGTATTAACACTCTTTCCGTAATTCTCTATAAACTGCGTACCAATTTTGGCAAAAAAAGTCATCTAGTTAATTGTATATTAAGGTGTGAGAATTAGTGACCTAAAAATTTGATTTACGGCGCTGAAAAGTAGATATGCTGATACAAAAAAAATAAGATCAACCAGAAGTTTTTTGACTGATTTGCAAGATTGTAACGTTATACGGAATTTCCATTTATGAACTTTGAAGCTCACTATTCTAGTCTAAAAAGCATGTCCAATGGGATGCAACTAGAACTACAGGGAGGATTTTTGTAACCTAAGAAAACTTCCGCCAAGTGCGGTCAGAATTTGGCAGATTCAATAAAAATACTGTTTAATCAATTAATTTCCAAATCAATAAAAATCAATTAATAATAAATAATTGTTTAAAAACTACAAATTTTATTTATTATTTTCTGATAGGTACCACGATTCTAAAGTCCATGAATATTTTGGGGATAACTGTACCCAAGTTTTAAAGGTACTAGTGTCCCTCTGAGATGGCGGTAAAACAGGTTTCCGTGTACCTTCCCCTTGTAAGAATAATTTAGATATATAGGGATCATGGTTTTAATACAGAGAATCAGGATAATTAAAATTTGCGAATTTTTAATTATTTCTACTTAGATTTAGGATTTTCATTTACAGTTTTTTTACTTTTTTAATGTTTATAATTGTTACGATTTTGATGTTATAATAATTAATAGTTGAAGTTATTTATTTATTTAATAATTCTGATACTTTAATGTAGGCTTAGGATGAAAATATACTTTAATATAATTACTATACTTATATATATATATATATATAAGTATAGTAATTATATTACTAATATATAATTAAAATATACTTTAATATAATTACTATACTTATATATATATATGTATATTAGATATATAAAAATATATAGGCAGGTATATTTACTAGACTGCCAAAAAAAAAATCGACTTTTCGATTTTTTAAGGTGCTCAAGCGTTTTTGGATGTCATTTAATGAAAAAATAAGTTCTCCGTAAACCGCATCTAAAAATATTTAGTCGTTGGACAGCGCCAAAGCATTTTTGATTTTTGAAAATGGGCTCAGGAACATCGGGAGGGACTAAAGCTACTAAACTTAAAAGGCAACGTAAAAACAAAATTTCGGGGGGTATTTCATAGTTTTTTTGGTCGCTAAAAACGATGGAAATATTGATTTTGAATTATTTTTTTAAGGCAAAAAGTTATGAGCTAATTTCAGTTGTAAAAATATCAAAAATTGGACATTTTTTGACGTCAAAAACTTGCTGCGGACTAAAAAATGTTTAGAAATTATTTAAAAAGAGCATTCCGCATATTTTTTGGGTCACTAAAAACGATAAAATTGGTTATTTTTATTTATTCTAGACGGATTCAGAGTTATGGGCAAAATATTGTATTTTGAATTTCCAAATTCAGCATTTTTTTGAGCTAACTGACTGTCAAACGTGCAGAAAACTTTTCTGAACCTCTAGAAAGGTAAATTATCATATTTTTGTGTTTTTCTAACTAGCGCAGAATTAATTTCTTAGATTTTTTTAAGGGTGCTAGTTTAGTTCAGTGTTACCACAATGTCATAAAATAAGGTTTTCAAAATTCCAATTTTCCAAATAATGCTGTTATCTTGCAATTCAACCAAAATACTTCAAGTTGGTCTCATTTTTTTTGCATAAAATACACCTTTCAATCCCCTTAATCGGCAATTTTTCATCGCTAATTCTCTCATCGTAATAGTTAATAAACCAAATGGCCATTTTCGGCCACAAATGACCAATTTTTAAGTTGCTACAAAAATTGAAATTTTCATTATAAATAGGTCTTATACGTGATATAAATTTTGTAAAAACTTTAAGTTTCCAAAATTTGTTTACTTCTTTGTTTTTAATTTTTCCTTTAGCAGATATGATAATTTAAAGACAGAGTCTCAATTTGAGGTTTTTAAAAAAAATCATACTTTATCATTAAATTTGTAGAACCATATCTCGGAATAATCTAAAGCTAAAAGGACGAGTAAGAAATTTTTGGAAATTTGGAACTTACAAAAAGTTATTGTAAAAAATAAAATTCAATTTTATCAAAAATTAAAATTTTAGCACCAATTTAAAAATTGGTCATTTAGGGCCGAAAATGGGCATTTGGTTCATTGACTATTACGATGATAGAATCGGTGATGAAAAATTGCCGATTACGGGGATTGAAAGGTGTATTTTATACAAAAATAATGAGACCAACTGGAAATATTTTGGTTGAATTGCAAGATGACAGCATTATTTGGAAAATTGCCTGAAAACCATATTTTATGACATAGTGGTAACACTGAACTAAACTAGCACCCTTAAAAAAAATCTAAGAAATTAATTCTGCGCTAGTTAGACTAACACAAAAATATGATAATTTACTTTTTTAGAGGTTCAGAAAAGTTCTCTGCACGTTTGACAGTCATTTAACTCAAAAAAATGCTGAATTTGGAAATTCAAACTACAATATTTGGCCCATAACTCTGAATCCGTCAAGAATAAATAAAAATAACCAATATCATCGCTTTTAGTGACCCAAAAAACATGCGGAATGCCCTTTTTAAATAATTTCTAAACATTTTTTAGTCCGCAGCAAGTTTTTGACGTCAAAAAATGTCCAATTTTTGATATTTTTACCACTGAAATTAGCTCATAACTTTTTGCCTTAAAAAAATAATTCAAAATCAATGTTTCCATCGTTTTTAGCGACCAAAAAAACTATGAAATACCCCCCGAAATTTTGTTTTTACGTTGCCTTTTAAGTTTAGTAGCTTTAGTCCCTCCCGACGTTCCAGAGTCCATTTTCAAAAATCAAAAATGCTTTGGCGCTGTCCAACGACTAAATATTTTTAGATGCGGTTTACGTAGAACTTATTTTTTCATTAAATGACATCCAAAAACGCTTGAGCACCTTAAAAAATCGAAAAGTCGATTTTTTTTTTGGCAGTCTAATATTTACATGTATAAGGTAAAGGCATAAATAACAATTAACTAAGGATCAACCAGTGCCAGACAGTCAGTTGTGTTAAGATGTTTGAATAGGGCTGCTTTGAAACTGTTAAGGGATGGTAAAAATCGGATAGTGGATGGTAAGGAGTTCCAATATTTAGCACCCAGTACTTGAAAGCTTATGTTACCACGACCTTTAAAAATATTAGGTATCTTAAATTCCTGGGTAATGAGTTTTCCTCTGGTTGTTGACTTTGGTTTGTGTCGGATAAAGAGACTAGTCAAATAGTTTGGTTGATTCAAGCGTATAATTTTATATATAATAATATTGTACAAGTAGAATATTCGCGCATCAGTTGTTAGCCAATTGAGCTTTTTCCTGTACGGGGTTACATGAACATCCCTTTTAATACCAAAGATATATCTGATGCCAATATTACTAAGCCTGTGAAGTCTCTCTTTTAATATATTATTAAGGTCAAGAAAAACAGTACTACAATAATCTAGGTGAGGTGTGACTAGAGCTTGTATAAGGCGTAATCGAAGATTTTATGACGTACAGTGCCTGATGAATCTCAGGGTATAGAGTATTTTATTAACTTTTTTCCCCACAAATGTTACATGGGGTTCCCAGGAAAGTTTACTGTCTAGTATAACACCAAGACTTTTAACTTCGTGTACGAAAGGAACGATAACGTTATCACCCATGTCAATACCAGGGAGATTTTGTTTATCAAGTTGATCAACAAAATACCCCGAGCCAAAATATATGGCTTTCGTCTTGTCAGGATTCAGATGAAGTGAAACCTTTTTAGTCCATTGTGTAACATTTACACAGTTTAATGGATGACGTGACGTTAATTTGCGTAAATAAGAAGAAAAAAAAATCAAAGTTAGATGTGTGACTTAAAAAAAAAATAAAAAAAATTTTAAATACAAACCCTTAGGTCCACTAATTATACAAGTCCAAGGATGCTTCCAAGCGCGATAAAATTGATCCATTTTATAGTTGGCCGCGTGCAAAATCTTCGGTGCTAAAAAAAAAAGTCTTATCGTAAACGCACTGCAGTTGCTGCTGCTGCTGCTGCTGCTGCTACAAGCTCGATTCGACTCGCGTCTAAAACTGCTAGCGCAGCCGTGGAGGGGAGGGGACCAGCCCGATTGAATGCACTGCTGCCGCTGGTAGAAAACTGCTGCTGCTTCTGCAACACTGTAGGTAATTAAAATATTATATGTTAATTAATTTATTATAAATAAATAATTAATTATGATTATTTTATTATAATAATTATTAATTAATTATATTTATATTATATATTAAAAGAGAAAGAAAAAGAAATGCAATTGTTTTAGTTTAACAAATAAATTTTTTTTTTAATTTTATTTAAACATGGCCAAATGGCAAACTAAAACTATCATTTACATATCTGCGTTTCGTGTACACTGTTTTACAAACTTTGCTTTCTTTTTTGGTAACGACGTCGTTAAATTTTGTACGTCTAATTACATGGTTGTCGTTCACTGTTATAGCGTCGATTTCCTCGCACATGGGTGATTTTACACTATTAAAATTTATTTTATTACTGTTTTGATAATTTAGCCTGATACCCTTGACTTTTCAAACTTATTCAAAGGTACCGTCGTCTTTCCTGATCGTCAGAGCGTAAAATTTCGGTCCGCTGGAGACAAAACACGTTATCAAAACACGACAATACGCGTTTTGACCGTACGCCTCGAGTTCGTTCGTGAGATCTCCAAGAAGCGGACCCGTCTGTAAATCAGGGGGAACCCACCTGTTCGTCCGTAACGTATAAAACCGAATCCGTGTCACAATACAAGCTGGAAGGGCCAAGGTGCTCAAGGTAACTGTAAAGTTTCAATCTCGCCTGAGCCGTTACGTAAGCAGCCAAAACTACGTTTGCTGTATTTAACGGTTCGTGACAACCTTCTTTGGTCCTCATGCTCAGGTAAAACACGTTGTTGTTAACGGGTAAAAGCCCAGCCACTTTGGTCATTGGACAAGCCAAAAGAGCTTGTAAATCTGCAGGATCCCGAATTATCTTTGTCTGCAATTTGTTTTCCTGCTGACCAAAAAATCTCCAAAGCGAATTTAAACAAAGCTTCGCTTCGCCTCTGAGAGCAATGTTCTTTTGAATTTTTTCTCACTGTAGCTCTATGCCTTCACTCATCTTGACGTTTTCGATGTACGCGTCGATCGTCGCCTCGTCGATGCACTCGGACGGTAAACCACTGGCCTCGGTTTTAAGCTTGTAAAAAGTGTTGATAAACTCGGCAAAGAGACCGCCAGTCTTTGTGGCCTGATTATACTTTGTCATTTTTCTGTAATGCCAAATTTCGTAAATTTCACGGATAACATAACCCTTTTCAATCGCTTTCTTAATTTCCAGAGAAACCCAAGTCCCTGTAAAACATTGCAAATTTTCATCCTAATGAGTACAAGCCTCCTGGTTCATCTCCTCGCAACAGGTTCTGCACAAAGCAAACAAAAGCTTATTGTGCATTTTCACGGGCAAAACAGGGTGCAAAAAGTTTCTAGGAGGTAGTACTTTGCAGTAAACTATACCATCGACTTTTGCCGAAAAATTTTCATAATTCTCAGCAGCGAAATCCTTGCACTCTGCCAACCCCACGTACAGTTTTGGATGCCCAACCGGAAATTCACCTCTTTTACATATAAACGGATAGAGCGAGGTCACGTCTACGTATTTGACTTTTTCACCCTCTCTCGTCTCGTACAGTTTCACGAAATTTTCGGTCCTACCCCCGTAAAACTTATTTCTCACGTTCAGAGGTTCATATTTCGTCAAACTATGTTGCGAAACGTATTCTCTCATCTCTTCTCTCTCTTTGAATTCTCGATTGAAATCACACTCCCATATTTCGCATAGCTTGTAATTGTAGCCCGTATTCGATTGGCGATCGCTAACATACGAGTATATCGATCTTCCAATGTTTCTATGCAATTTTCGCTTACGGCTACGTCTCGGTTAGTTCTGTAACATTTATAGCAACCGTGCCAGTAGCATCCGTAAAATTGCAAACAGACGCCTCTGTGTGTTTCACCTGGTCTAGGGTCTGAAAAACCATCAACTCTCAAATTAATGGGCAATTTGATTTCTCTACATCTACCTGCATAGTAAATGTTACGTTTCAGGTCGTGTTCCATCCCCACAAACCATTTCAGTGCAACTGCTGACTGATTATCGTTAAACCGGTAACCGCGATTCGGTAAAATTCCCACCGTGTTTGGCTTCAAAAAATTTTTTCTGTACATTCGCATACAAGTACTCGCGATCGGCGTTGCCTCTGTGAATGGACAAACTTTGCCGTTTTCCAAAAATGATTCTCTAAAAGCTAAAAATGCCAATTTTAAAATTTTAACATCTTCTCTGCAGTACCGCACAATTTCTTCTGCAAAATTAAAAACATACCACGAAGCCTTCATCTCGTCGTGCCAACTTAAAAATTTTTCTCTCGCATTGCAAGACATGCTATCCGAAGAATAATATTTCTTACCAGGTAAGGGCCCCTTGTAATTTATATTCTCCGGTCTATTAATCAAGTGAGGAAAAGTACCCTTGTATGTGTCAGGAAAACCAAAGGCTTTTGGTAATGCGCTTAGTGGCATGTGGAAATAATTTAAGCTGTCTATAAATTTTACATTGTCCAAAGTCATTAGCACAATTTTTGTACCGTTTAAAATTAACTTCGGTTCACGACCCTTAACTTCGACAATGTACTTCAATATAAATTGAGCATCGAAACCTTGGCTATTGTGAGCCAGACAGATTACCGTGGAAAACAGCGTTCGATGCTCAAGAGCTAAATCGACAAACTGTTTTACGGGCTCCCTGTCAAATTTGTACTCATGAACACCGAATTCATTACACCATAATTTCTCTTCGAAGTCATTTATGCAAAAAGTGAATACTTGATGCACTATGCACAAATTAGGCCTATGAATTTTAACACTGCTATCACCCTCCATTGTCTCAGATTGCTGCGTTTCAAAGTCATAAAACAAAAACATGACATTTGGGCTCTTCGCCCTTCTTTAACGATAGGTTGCATAAAACAGTAATGATTGATGTTGACCCGCTTTAAACAAATTTTACAAAAAATTTCATAACATTTATGCTGGCTTTCACCGCCCGTAGACTTGATGGTTCTGAGACAAACGTGGCAATGCCACATGGAAGCACAAATTTCTGGTTTGTGTTTATCAAAACAATTTTGCCCGAAAAATTCCCTATTGCAATCGGCACAATCAACAAGGAGTGCCTGTCGGACCGGTTCACATGGTGGCATCTGCTTACACCTATAGCACCGATTGGAACAACGATGATAATGTTCATATTTCTTGTTGCACGGTATACAGTAATTTCGTGACCCCGCTAAAGCTTTTAAATTCAAAATAGGTCTGCAATGATTAAGCCTCGGAAAATACATTACTTTCAAACTATAAAGTATATCAATATCACTAGCGATCAAGATCTCGGTCCCATCATAAATTGGACTTCCACCGGTATCAAAAGTTTGACTGTCGTATACAATTACACATACACCTAGATTTGCGAAATATATCTGAAACCGATGAATCTCTTGAGGACCACATCCAATTTCAGGAATATCAACACCTGCATCGCGTTCGAGCTTCAGTGACATTGATTTCTGCTTGAGACCGGACTCTTGTCTGATTTCGTTCCATTTTTCAATTCCCCGCTTCGCACCTGTCCTCGCTGTTCATAAACGTAACTAACGCACAAAGATCTCGCTAAACACGATCTATCTCTTTTTATTTTTAAAAGAGAATCTTTTCTAACATCGTGTCGTGTAACGTGCGATAAGGGACTCGCCACCTTCCTGCAAGTACAGTGACTACAGATGCCGTAACATTCAAATTTTCAGAGGCTATGTCGAAACTACTCGAACTCTGAGAGGCGCTTTCGATTAACGCCAAAATTTCGCGATAGTTGAATTTACCTACCGGGCGAAATGACATCCATAAAGGTTTCGAAAGACCGTTGGCCTGAATCTCAATACCTACAAAATCGTTAGGTAATGTCAGTGCAAGCAACAAGTCTTGCGATTCTTTCATACTTTCGTCCAACCATGCAATTAAATCAATATTTAAATTCGGCGGTTTTTGCTGAATTTTTACAGAAATTTCACGCCTTGTTAATATCTACGAGATTTTTCGTTTAATATAATTAAATGGTTTACATTTCCGTTGTTATTCCTGCTTGGTTCCCCCACCTCCTCGTCCACGCTGTCAATTTCCATATCTTCGCAACCACCACCGACCTGAAAATGGTTGCCTGAAAAAAGTATTAACTTTTTACATAAAGAAAACGAATTTTTTTTCTTTTTTTTTTTACCTTGCACATCAATATTTTCGTCACCAGCTCCACACTCCACATCCACCTCTTTCTCCTGTTCATTATTATTATATGCTAAGACTGAAAGAAAAAAATAAATGAATTTGTAAATATATATTTTAAATTAATAAAAAAAAAAAACGAAAAACCTTCACTCGTCGATGCAACGTTACCCATATTCAAAATTCTTTGATTAACCTCACAAGTAGTGGATGTATTTTCATCTATTAAATTTAAAAAAAAATCGAATCTGAAGATTTTTAAAAAATCTAGGTTTTATTAACATAGCAAAAAGTTATAAATTTTTTATTTAAAAAAAATAAACAACTTTAATTTCTGGACATATATTTATTATTAAAAAAAAAAAATACCTCGACTCGTTGACGCAGCATTCTCCATATTCAAAATTTGTCGATTAAAATCGCCAGTAGACAATGTTTCATCAGCTATTAAATAAAAAAATTTAATTTTAAGATTTTTGAAAAATCAAGTTTTAATTAGCGGCACAATAAAAAAATAAATAAATTTTTAATTTGTATATTTGCAACACGTTACCTGCATCAAATTCATCAGTACACCTCACTACATTTTGTAAATTATCTAAATCAAATTTCACAAAATAATTCATCAAATTCATCGCCATCAAAATTAATTTGCGAAGACATTTATTTTAATATTCTTAGGACTTAGCTTAATCAGAAAGCAGCAAAAAACTGACTGACGATAAAAATATAAAAATTAAATGTCATAGGATAAAAAAAAATCAGCTCATTTATGTATATTATCCCTGAAATTTGTTAAAAAATTTTATCAAATAAAAAACTGCATCAAACGAGAATTGAAAATAATTATTTTCATTCATGCCGTAAAACAACAACATTTCACCATCAAAAAAATAAAAGAATATCACGGTCTTAACAAGAAACTAATAAAAATAAAAAATTAAAAAAATTATTTTTTTTTTTGCACCGAGCTAATATACATTTCTTTTTTCATTAAACTATAAACAATTATAGCATAAACATAGTAAAAGAATTCATTACATAGTTTGTCACACAATAAAAATTACAAGAAAAAAAATTTTTTTTTTCTGCTGAAACAGCAATAAAAACCCTAAGAAGATACTTACTTTTCATTCTAAAAAACTACAATTCATTTATGATAAGATGATCATTATATTAAAAAATAAAAAAGTTTGCTAACAGAAAGCAAAGAAAACAAAAATTTCGTGTAGAAATGACCAAAAATTTTTTTATACTTATAAATAACATTAATACTATACAGCATATCAATTAGCATAATATTTCATATCATAGCTTCCGCATCTTTAAAATACCAAATCGCTGTTTTATAAACTTGCATCAATAGATTTTATTTAAATATTAATTCAATTAATAAATTTTTTTTTCTTAAATTTTATGAATAAAATTTTTACGTGAAATCGTAGAAAATACCCTGCCAACTAGCTGGCACTAAGGTTCCTCAAACAATGAAATAAATACTTCAATATGTCACAGATATCACTGATTACAACCATGCAATCATACACTCATTTCTATTATTTTTTAAAAGTTAAAAGAAAATTTATGTATTGAATTTAACTAAATCTATTTTTTTCAAATAAAATCTAAAGTAATTCATTGGATAATAATTATACAAAATAGTACTTTCATGGAATTAAATAAAGTAATACACCAAAAAAAAAAAATGTTGCAGTTTAAAAAAACTTATCATAAAAAATTATGAGAAAAAAATTTTTTAAAAATTCGGTATCAGATCCAAAAAATTTCTATAAACGAACTTTTTAAAAATAGTACTCTCATAGAAATAGATTAGGTAATACGTCCAAAAAGAAAAAAAATTTGGTGTTTTTTGTATTTTTTTATGACAAAATTTTTTGAAAAATTATTTTCAAAAAATTAAGTATCCGATTCAAGATATAGAGTAAAAACCATACATTCAAATATAAGTACTTTCGTGGAAGTAAATGAGGTATTAGATCCAAATTAAAAAAAAAAAAAATCTACCTAGAGCTATTTTGGTGAAAAAATTTTTGAAAAAAAAATTAGGTCTTATTTTCATAACGGTTGTAAAACATCACCGGTTGCAATATTTTCGGATATTAGTACTTTCATGTAATTAAATGAGGTATTGCATAAAAAAAAAATATTGCAGGTTTTTCAATTTTTTTGTTTTATTAATCTTGAGAAAAAATTTTTGAAAAAATTCGGTATCAGGTCCGAAAAATGACTATAAACTAACTTTCTAAAACTAGTACTTTCATAGAAATAAATTAGGTACTACGTCCAAAAAGAAAAAATAAATTGGTGTTTTTTGTATTTTTTCGTAAAAAAAATTTTGGGAAAAAAATTTTCAAAAAATTAAGTATCAGATTCGAGGTATAGAGTAAAAACCATACTTTCAAATATAAGTACTTTCGTGGAAATAAATGAGGTATTACATCCAAATTAAAAAAAAAAAAAATGTACCTAAAGCTTTTTTGGTGAAAAAATTTTTGAAAAAAAAATTAGGTCTTAATTTCATAACGGTTGTGAAATATCGGCGGTTGCAGTATTTTCAGATATTAGTACTTTCATGGAATTAAATGAGGTATTACACCCAAAAAAAAAATATTGCAGGTTTTTTAATTTTTTTAATTTTGAGAAAAAAATTTTGAAAAACTTCGGTATCAGATCCAAAAAATGACTATAAACTAACTTTCTAAAACTAGTACTCTACTACTAGTACTACTAGCTACAAAATACAACAATGTTATAAAATAGGATTTTTTTCATAATCTTTAATACAAAGCTGCAAACGTGCCAGTTAACCAAAATACTTCCAATTGGTCTCATTTTTTTAGTATAAGTGTCACCATTCAGTTACAGCACACTGCAATCATTTGTCGCTAAATCTCTCATGCCGATAGTCAATAAACCAAATGCCTATTCTTACCCCAAAATGACCAATTTTGAAATTGCTGCTAAAATTCTAATTTTTAAAAGAAACGAGTTCTATAGGCCTCAAAAATTTTTTACAAGCCCTTAGTTTCCAAAAAATTTTTACTCGTCTTTTTATAATTATTTGTTTAACAGATATGATAATTAAAGTCAGAGTCCCATTTTTAGGGTTTTTTAAAAAAAGTCAATTTTAATCTTTATCTTTAAAATGGGATATCTTAGAAACTATTTAATGAAATAAGACGAAAATTGGTATCCTTATGTAAAATTTTCCGCTGAATCCGAATTTTCAGTCAGATTTTCATTTGGTCACGTGACTTGGCGGAAAATTCAAAATTTGTGAAAAATAGATTTTATTCCTTTTAAAATAAATTTACCCAAAAAAATGATTTCATATTCTGAAAGTATATGAAAAAACCTACAATTTGAGACCAACAGGATGAAAATTGAGCCGTCTGCAGCTGAGGCATATAAGCTAGAAAAGGCAAAGCAAGAATGTTGATTTTCTCGCGCATGCGCAGTTCAAAAAAAAATTTGGACCCCTGAATCGAATTCTACGGGAAATTTCCTTTGGGGTACTATAAGGAAAAAAAATTTTATTGCAAAGTGCGCGGTTGCGAGAAAAATTAATGAACATAAATTTCTCAAAAATTAAAAATTTCAAAAAATTGAAAAAAACAAAAATCGCTGTAAAAAATAGAGGATTGGATCTAAAAAGCTAAAAATTAGGGAAAATTATTTTTTTTATATATGCTTTCGACCAAACATACTTTGGAGTAGATTCTGAGACTCGAAAATCCAAACTGTATACACTTCACAAATATTGACCCAAATCTTAAAACTAATTATTTACATATTTACATATATTTACAGTTAATATTCGATTCAATTATATCATATTATTCTAAAATCTATATACAAATTATTTACAACCCTTTAGTGAATAAAGTAACCCTTTATAAAAGTTATTTCATTTTTTAATATTATGAATTAAGCTGTTACTTGTATCCCCGTAAGGTAGATAATCCAGCCCTCTGGATTATCATATATTAAATATTGATAAATCCATGATGGCTATTATATACATCTATACAATATCGATACATGCGTTATACCGCCATGTTATATCATACCGTTTTGATACAGTTTTTACTGTTCCTTTATTTTCTTATAAGATTTATACATACACATGCATATTCTATGATTGTATTTAAATATTTTATTTATTTCTTATGACACTTACACCTGGGATGTTACATTTCCTCCCCCAAGACTTTGTCCGCAATTGACAAAGTCTAAAAAGAATTGTAACACAGGTGTATGTGTTATTATATATAATTCAATTATTTATTTGTTAATTTTTTATATCATGTATTTATTTATTAACATATCATTTGCTTTATTTATTTTATCAAAATTATTTATAATTTATTATATTTTTATATTTTTTATAGACTTTGCCATATATATTCTTTAAAAATATTTTTCTTTATTTAGGTTTGAACATTAATTTATTAATTCATTTATTTTTTCAATACTCGTTAGTATTTAATATTTTTTATGATTCATTCATGTTTAAATTATTTTCTTGCATTTTTTAATGCCTTTTCATTTAGGATTTTTATTTTTCATTAAATTTTTCCACATTGAAATTATTTAATGTTTTGTTTCATATTTATTTATATTAATTTTACTAGTATTATTTTACTTCAATATAGCAAATTATTTTTTAAAATGTCTTATTTTCTTTTATTTTATTTTTAGAGTTTTTGTAAATATTTATTCATTGTTTCATTTCTCAATTGATCAATTAATTCTTTTATTATAATTTTTATTCATGAATTTTCAAATTTAGCCTTATGCTTAAAAGAAAAATCTATTTATTAGTTTACACTATTTAATTTTTATTATAATTTTAATTTTAGATACCTATATTTATGGTACTTTTAGGCATTTTTTGTTTAAATAAATAAATATAATTCTTTAGAAATTTAAGCTTCTTTTGCTTCTATAAAATTTTCTAGTTTTATATTTTTTATTACTATTATCACTTATATTACTACTTTCACTACTTGAGCTGTAGTAATCTGAATCGATTGGTTCTTTATCTGAGCTATTATTTTCAGTAAAACTGGTGCAGTATTTTTTATTTTTTGTTATTTCATTATGTTTATTAAAGTTTTCATAATTGTTTTTATTCTTGTCATCGTAATTATTTTGATTGCTGTAATTAGATTTATCTATATAATTTTTATTTTCTTGATTTTTTTTCTGGAAAATCTGTCTTCTTCATCATATTCATCTAATAATGCTAAAAAATCTTCTGGATTTTTTATTCTAAAATTATTTGTATCTCTTTTTATTTCAGTTCCAAATTGTTCTGAAATTGTTTTTATTAATTCTGCTTCATTTTCTTTCATTTCTAAATCTTTTGCTGTATTTAACAATTTTATTGCATAATTTACTCTATTGGATTTTCTTTTTTCTTTATATTTACCCATATATAATTTTTTTCTTAGCTTGCCTTTTAAAGTAGGGTTCCAATAATGTTTCTTGAATACATCTTCAAATTCTTGAAAAGAGTTTATTTTGTCTTCGTATAAATAAAACCAGTCTTTAGCATCTTTTTTCAAACATTGACAAATTAAAATTTTTAAGTTATTTTTATTATTTGTGTAGTATATAGAAATATGATTCTTCAATTCTGATAGAAATCTGAATGGTTTTTAAGAAGGTTTTCCTTGAAAAATTGGTGGTTTAATTTTTAAAATTAGATTTGATATCTTATTTAAACTGTTTGTATTTTTAATATTTTTGACTTGCTCTTCAATATTTTCAATAATTTGAATCATCTCTTCATTATATTTAAATTCATTTTTTGAGTAATCTTCTGTGAAATGAATAGTTTCTTCTTTTTCTTGTAGTTTTTCTTCTAATATTTGAATACTGCTTGTAAGTTAATTAATTTTTTCTTGTTTTAATCGCAATTGGTTACGAAAATATGTAGCTTGCTGATTGAAAATCGCTATTTTATCTTTTTGATATTTTACTTCATTTTTATATTTTTCGATTTCTTTATCTGATTGTAATCTTGATTTTCTTTCTTGAACAAGAATTTTATTTATATCTACCATCATTTTTATAAGAGTTTCTTGAATATCTAAATTTTTATTTTTTAAGTCAAAATTTGAATTTTTAATTTTTGCATTCTTTAATAAAGAATCGATATCGTTTTTCATTAAAATATAATCAAAATTATATTTTTATAATTTTCAGCCATTACGTTATATTTATTGATCAAATGTTTAGCAAGTTTTATATTTTTTTAAAAAATTTAAAGAATTACCCATATACATTTAAAATGTTTAAAGGTTTTTATGTTATAGTGGTTCTACCTTATTATCAAAACAGATAAAGATTAATATCTTTATTTTAAATATTTTTTACTATAACTTCACGTATTTTTTATATAGAATTTACCAAAGAAGTCTTTTAATATTTATTTCAAATTGATAAAGATTTTCTAAGGAAAAATGTAAAATAGGCAGGTTTTTGTCCATATATATATATATATAATTTGGATTAGTATTATTAAAATAGATTTTAAAACGCCTTTATCAATTTTCCATATATATTTTATAAATGTTTGTTAATTTTTATGATATACTATTATAATAATTACATCTGTAAATTTTTGTATTTATGCAAAAAAAATATCTTTTTATTTTTTTTATATATGATCATCATTATCATATTCTTGCAAAATGTTGAATAAATCATTTTTCGTTTTAATTTTTTGTAAACGTACTAATCTTTTGATTTCTACTCCGAAATGTTGTACTACAATATCAATTATAGTTGATTCATCTTCTGCTATTTTTAAGTCTTCGGCAATACCAAACATTTTCTTGGCGTAATTAACCCTTGATAAATTATTGTTTTCTGTATATATACCAGAGTTAAGAGTTCTTCTCAAGGCATCTTTGATGCTGTTGGAGCATAGTAATATATTTTTCATAACAAGTTCTTCTTCAGAAAGATCTTGTTTGGTTAAAATATCTGGAAAATTTTTGTGTGTCTTTTTTGACAATAACAAATCGTTTAATTCTTTTGGTAACTTTTCCATTTAGACATATATTTCACCTTTTTATTATTTAGAAAATAATTAATATAATATCTAATATATTTTTGTCTTAAAAATAAGAAAAACTTTTGTTAAAAAAAATTTTATTTTGTTTCTTAAATATAATGAAAATGTTCCATATATATCTTTTTATTTTTTATAATTTGAATTTTAATTTAATTTTTTATAAAAAATTATAGAGAAATATTTTTATTTTTATATTTTCAAAATTTTTTAAAAATTTACTCATATATCAAAAAAAATTTTTAAGTTATGCATAAAAGAAAATAATATTATCATACAAAAGAATTCTAGTAAAGGTATTTCTAGGAAATTTTTAAAGTTCTATTATTATTATTACTACTAAGCCCTTTACTACAATCTCTTTAAATGTATACTACTATATTTACTACCATTCATTCATAATAAATACATTTTAATTTAATAATTGTACAACAATTCTTATCGGTACTTTAAAATTATTATTTTTATAATATGCATGAAATCTATTTAAAAATTTTATTTATTATTAACAATTTTTATTTAATTATTTATTTCTAAATTTTCATATTTTGTATCATATTTTTATTACATCATCACAAAATTTTTTTATATCTTATTTAATATACAAAAGCATTTTAGAGGGAGAAAAATGCTCTTGTTATGATTCAAGTTCAATGGCTTGGCCTTGAATTTATTTGATTGTTTTTATAATTCTTATTTTCACGAAATATTATATTCGTTGAGAATAAGAGTATTTATTATTTTTAATAATTTTAATAAAACGGTTATTTTTCCGTTACTTTATCTTTTTATTTTACCAGACGGGTATGCTAATTTTATGTTTTGGCAATTTTCAAACAAAAAAAAAATTTTATTGCCAATAATTAAAAAATGCAGTTTTATTATTATTTTTTTATAAAAACACTTTTAGCCTTTTTTCCGCCTAAATGGCTTTTAAAAAAAAAATTAATATTTATTCTTGCCCAAATGGCTTAAAATAATAATTTAATATCTATTTTTGCCCAAATGGGTTAAAAAAAAATTTTAACATTTATTTTGGCCCAAATGGCTTAAAAAAATTTTTATATTTTTTCTAAATGGTTTAAAATTTTCTAAAAATTTTATTTATGAATGGTTGTTTTTTCATTCATTTATGCTGAAAAGAAAAAAAATTTTTACTATTTCCCAAAAAATTTTAAGGTAAAAAATTTCTGCTCAGTTCGGCCATATCATCTAACTTCTCTCCCGTTATTCTCTCTATTTTTTCTTTCAAAAAATTAATAGCTTGGCTTTGTTCATTAATTTTATTATTTAAACAATTTACTTTCTTTGATAACCACTTATTTTCATTTTCAATTTTATCAAATTCTTTTTTAAATTGTTACTCGCTCATGGAATTTTTCTTTAATTCCCTTAAATCACTGACGATATGGCCCACTATAAACCATTGCTCGTCTGTTAAGCACTGAACCCATTTTATTCTCTCTTCTATTTGTTTACACGATAATTCATATTTTAAAAAATCATCTACAAATTTTGAATTTTCACTGTTCTCTTTTTTATTTTTATTCATAGTTACTGAAAGCAAGAGAGAAATAAACATAAATCAAAAAAAATCTTATTTTTAATACCCCGAGAAAATTAAGAGAAAAGCCCAAACGACCTGAGCGAATCGAGAAAAAATTATTTTATCCTAGGTTCACTACTGGAGGATCGCCATTGTAACGTCCCCACACTGGGGTTTACAAATAAATATAAAAAAGTAATATTTTTTATATAAAAATTACTAATGTTTAAGTAAGCTACCCGACTATTCACCGTCGGAATCAAGGGAGCCGTAAACGGGGCCCTTGATCGTCAGGTTGTTAAACTTTCTCAGCAGGGAAAAATAATGATGATCTCGAAGAAGCACCTGCAAATAAATTACAGGCTGCCTAAAGAGAGTCGAGGCATTTAAATAAAAAGAGATTAATTATAATTTAACTTTAGCTTTTATTTATTGAATGCTTTTTAGATTGTACACAGAGTGAAACAATCCGCAGGAACTCTCTTAGCCAAATGCTGCTTGAGGCTGGAATCGCACTCCCTTATATACGATTCCTCGACTCACACATATTTGCAAAGAGATTTACTTGCGAATTTGTTTCTAGAAAATTGTAGAACGTTCCATGGAATTCTTTCGGCATGGAATATCCTATTACCTATTAATTTTATAATTTTTCATTCAATTAATTATTTTTATATTTTTTACTTTTCTATTTTTTATTTTTTATTAATTATTTTTTTATTAATTAACTAATTAATTTATTTTTTATATTCTTAAATCTTAAAACTAATTATTTACATAATTACATATATTTACAGTTAATATTCGATTCGATTATATCATATTATTCTAAAATCTATATACAAATTATTTACAACCCTTTAGTGAATAAAGTAACCCTTTATAAAAGTTATTTCATTTTTTAATATTATGTGATGGTAGGGGTTTCCATGAAATAAATTTTTACACAAAATTATTTAACAATAACAATAATAAATTTTTATTAACGAATAAGAAAACCAAATATGTACAAAATGCCGTATAACGAGCGCCAGGCAATTTATTCTAAAAATTGCCAAAAATGCCAAAATTAATTTAAGTTGTAACCCGTATGTATCCATTTAAATTTGCCCGTAAATAAAAGTCATGAGACAACTCTGGTCGTCTTTCCGCGATATAATATTTACAAAATTGCCTAAAAATCTGCCAAATACTAACTATAAAATAAACTTAATAATACAAAATAACTTACAATAAAAGCGTACAAGACTAATGGAAGAGAGAGCGAGAGAGAAGTATGGTCGCGCACGATGATGTTGTCGTCTTCTTGCTACCTCCCCTTCTATTGACTTCTTGGAATCGGCAAGATGGATGCCAATATTTTAATATTAATAATTAGCTGGAATGGTTATGTCAAATCGGTGTTGAAACAAATTCACCTAAGAACCTTCCCAATGTTCGTGTTGTGAACGCCGACGACCACTTCAATGTTCACTATGTGATTTATCGAAATAACGATAACTATCCCGATATTTTATTATATATTTTATATTTTAATAATAGTATTAATTATTAATCATAATTATCACTTCACCGCCAAATTTAGAAAATATAATTATAATCCATGTGTATATAATACACAATAATCACTAACAGTTTTCACGACCGAACGCGTAATGGCGTCGGTATATCAAAAGCGTGCACGCACGAGGTGTGAAACAAATAAAAAGAAAATAGGATAGCAAATTAATTCGCTAATTGTTATTAATTTATGAAGCGTCACCACAATAGTTCAATTTCACAACAATAAGTTAGAATGATTACCGTGTTATTAAAAATAGAATGATTTTATAACCGGAGCACAATACGCACAGCCTGCTCGTATGGATGCCGGCTATATAATGCCGGTCGGCGTCTCTTCGTCCGTCGGGCCCGAAGATGCCGGAAATTCTTAGTGTGCGCGCGCCTTTCTTCACCTCTCGATCTCTCTCTTTTGGTTTCTCTCTCGAGTACTCTCTCTTATATTTTTTTGAAAATTACAATTAAAAATTTAATATATAAATTTATATATAATAAAAAAGTGACCCCGTCACAATTATTATTTGAATTAAGCAGTTACTTGTATCCCCGTAAGGTACAGCCCTCTGGATTATCATATATTAAATATTGATAAATCCATGATGGCTATTATATACAGACAATATCGATACATGCGTTATACCGCCATGTTATATCATACCGTTTTGATACAGTTTTGACTGTTCCTTTATTTTCTTATAAGATTTATACATACACATGCATATTCTATGATTGTATTTAAATATTTTATTTATTTCTTATGACACTTACACCTGGGATGTTACAACTTTTAATCCATGGACCAGCAATCATAGAAACGTTTGCGGTACCAATCTGATTTCTATCTGAAGAAGCGCAAGAAGCGCGTTATAAAGATTTTAAAAAATGTCGAGAAAACTTTACTCGTAAAGCAAAATCAGAATTTACTAATGAGGATATTATGAGATATTTGTTTGCATCTTCTGATCCATATATTTTTAAATTAAGAAGTTTAACTAGTAATAAAATAAAGGAAATTCATCCAGAGGCAAAGAATTTAATTATTTTTAAGGAAAATTATGATTCAGTATAATGAATTATTAATTAATTTAAAAAAAAGTATGATCAGCTGTAAATTTATTAGTTAATAAAAACATTAGAATTTTATAAGATATAAGTTCTGATATTTATGTTAAACATTTTTAATATTTAAATGTATTGTAAAGTGACTACCTTGAAAATATATTCTGGGTTACGTTTTTGTATATTAAAAATATTTTTTAAAAACAAAGATTTAAACTAGAATTCATTAATTAGTTATAAAAATATAATTAAGAATTCCTATTCAATTATACATATTCATTTAAAATTCAAGTGAAAAATTGGTATCACAATTTAAAAAATTATTCAAATATATATTATTGTCTCATTCTCAATAAAAAACATTTTTGCATATTGTATATAAATTCAACGAGCATACTAAAAAATAATTAAGGCTTACTAGCTATTATGTGCGTTATTGTTGACAGATTAAAATTCGGAAATTAAAAACCTAATAAATATACACCCATTAAATGAAATTATATAGAAGCCTTTAAATCAGAATAATTCTTCGTCCTAATTAAGACAAAATACTTATATTGAAATGTACCTGAAATTTTTACGTGTGTCTTTTTAAAATTTTTCTGCATAATGATATCTTTTATGTTAGTATATTAACAGTCATAGAATATAATATTAGAACCTGTAGAATAATTTGGGTGATAGGATAAAGTCCTATTGTGACACCCAAATTACTCTAATTTTAATCAAAAAATAGCAAAATTTAGATTTTTATGTCCACCATATTGATCCACTATTTTAAATTAAAAAAAAAAAAATTTCGTTTTTTATTACATTTTGTTCAACTATCCTAAACGAAGCCGATTTTATGATTATAAACTTACAGTATCTTCTCAGGCTCAAAATCATCAAAAATCTTGAAATTTCGCCTTTTTCAGCATCCATATTGGATCCGCTATTTTGAATTTTCGTAAAATAGACAGATATTCGTAATGAGCATCCCAAAAATACCTTGTACACAAATTTTTACAAAAAAATAACGAAATTTAGTTTTTTGAATCCGTCATATTGATCCGCATTTTGAATTTTTTTAAAAAAATTTTATTTTTTCACATAAATTGTTCAAATGCCCTAAATAAAACCGGTTATATGGATATACAACTTACAGTTTCTTCTCAGGCTCAAAATCGTCAAAAATCTAGAAATTTCGCGTTTTTTAGGGGCCATAATGGTTCCGTAATTTAAAATTTTTTAAAAATAACTGTATATTCGTAATAAGTACCCACAAAATACCACGTAGACAAATTTTTATCAAGAAATATCAAAATTTAATTTAATAGGTGGGCCGGTTTCCTCTATTCTGGACCACTAGTTTGCATCTAGTGGCCATTTCCAGTACCTGCTGTCCCCTAGGATTGGTCGTCGGCATGCCCCATTCTAAGGCCCTAGCGTTAAAGTCTCCAGCAAGGATAACGCTTCCAGTTACCGTCCGAACCGTGTTCTCGATGCTGGCCAGCTTTGTAGCCAGCACTTCCGAGCTATCGTTTGGGGAGAGGTAGCAACTTATATAAGTTGTCTCCCCGCACGTGACCCAAACGTGGCAATTGCCTTTCTTTTTCCTGGTCAAAGACGTTTGGGCTCTACCCCGGAGCAATAATTATTATTATTATTATTATTATTATTATTATTTATTTTTTTTTTTTTGTCAAGGGAATCTTGTGAATCTTGCATCAGCCATGGAGTGTTTGCGGGCCTTAAAGACCCGAAAATCTCCATGACCGCCCAGTTCCACAAAGTGTACAACTGGGAGACCACCGGCGAACGCGGTCGCCAGCTACGCCCCAGATTCTTACTGGATAAACACACTATAAACCCCCCTGCGCTTGTTTGCCCCAAACCGGAACTCCCTTTTCAGGTATAACTTCAGTTTGTGACGCGCAGCCTAGGCAACTGGCCGCTGCCTTCCCCCAGCCTAGTGACAGGAGAGCAATCTACGATAGAAAGCCATCCTCCTTTTTCTTCAACAAGGTGGCCCTTACGTACTCTGCTACTTTGTTCCAATTTTCAGAACTCCGTAGCATTTCCGGAACCACCTTCTCTGGCCTCCAAATCGGGAAGGGCGGGCGCCCTTCCACGTAGCGCACACATCCGAAGAAAGTGTGCTCCCCCGTATCCTTCACGCCAGGGCAGTGCAAGCACTCCTCTGTTGCCACCTTGTGCCAATGTTTTAACATGACACGGAAGTACCCGTGTCCAGTTAAAAATTGGGTGAGGTAAAAATCCACCTCCCCATGTTGTCGTCCAGTCCATGCCTGCAGATCTGAAATCAGTCTGCGGGTCCATCGGGCATTTTCCTCTTCCTCCTTTTTCCACCGTTCCTGCCATTTTTCCATAGAGCTGGAACGGGCGCGAGTGGATGCCACTTCGCGGTCCTCTACACTATCGTAAATGTATTTCCGCTCTAACGCTAGCAGGTCGATGGGTATGACCGATGCTACAACCTGGATCGCCTCGAGCGATACCGTATGGTATGCGCAGGCGATCCTCAGGGCCGCTTGCCGCTGCACAGACGATATTTTATGTCTGTACTTGGCAAATTTGGTGATATCCGCCCAGATCTCAGATCCATAAAGCAGGACAGAGTTGACAACGGACATCAACAATCTTCGCTTCCCGGGTTTGGGCCCTCCTATGTTGGCCATGAGCCTTGACAAGGAGGATGCGATCGACGCGGCCTTCTCACTCGACCTCTGAAATTGTTCCCAGAAGTTCAGCTTGTTATCAAGCAGAACTCCCAGGTACTTAACCGATGTCTTGGCTTGGATAGTGTGAGGGTTTCCACCATCATCGACATTTACATCGATGTCCGTGGAAATTGTTGTGCGACGGGTCAACAGTACGATCTCCGTTTTTGGGATCGTGAACTGGAGCCCGTGCTCGCATATCCAGAGGTTGATCTGTCTCATGACTAGATTCAACCTCTCCTGGGTTACCTGCATGTCCCTGCCAGTGATGGTCAGAGCCACGTCGTCCGCGTACCCGCGATCAGAGAAGCTCCTTCCGGGAGGTGAACGCGCAACAGGCCATCGTAAAAGGCATTCCACAGGTCCGGTCCGAGAACCGAACCTTGGGCAATACCCGCACTCAGAACCCTCTGTCGCCTGCCATCAAGCGTGTCATAGAGCAGTCTCCGGTCCCGTAGGTAGTCCTTTATTACGTTACCCAGATACCTGGGTATCCGGAAGTCGTACTCGAGAGACCGGATCATGTCATCCCACCTGGCCGAATTGAAAGCGTTTTTGACGTCCAGCGTTGCAAGAAGGACGTCTTTGCAAATTGCAGGCCGCTTTTTCCTCTCAGCCTCTACGGTATCCACAACACGCCGGATGGCGTCTATCGTGGAATACCCCTCACGAAATCCATACTGCTCCTCGGAAAGGCCACCGCCCTCCTCGATGGCTCTTCTCAACCTTGCCCGGAGCATGCTCTCCATCACCTTTCCGATGGTGTTTAACATGCACAAGGGTCTGTAAGATGATGGAGAGTCCGGGGCTCCACCTTTACCCTTGTTCAAGAGCACGAGACGTGCCACCTTCCACTTCCTTGGAAACACTCCCGCCACCAAGCATGCATTAAACATGCTTAACAGGATACCAGGGATTATTTTGACCGCTCGTTTGAGCACTTCCGCTGGTATCTCGTCCGGCCCCGGCGCCTTGCCATTTTTCATTGCCTTGATGGCCTTCACCATCTCGTCCTCGCTGAATAACGGCACTTCCTCCCTGGATATCGCCTCTACCAGGTTTTCCCGGATAGGCCGCTCAGGGAAGAGAGCGCCGATGATTCGTTCGGTCGACACTGCGTCCATCATGTTGTCAGACCCCCGGTTCAACTTGCCCATTACGACTTTGTAACCAAGACCCCAGGGGTCTTTGTTTACATCCTCGCGTAATGAACGCAGGCATCGAGCCTTGCTTTGACGGATAGCTTTGGCCAGCCGGTGTTTAGCATCCTTGTGTTCCTGGGAAAGTGCAGCAGCCTCGGGCCTGTCCCATTATTATTATTATTATTATTATTATTATTATTATTAAAAAAAAGAAGCTACTAATGTCTGTAATTCACTCCATCCTATTGTAAGGAGCAGAAATTTGGGGGAAGGCGTTAGACAAGGATATATATGCGAAAGGCATAATAAGAGTTCAGAGGCAAGGTGCTCTGAGGGTTTCTTGCGCGTACAGGACTGTCTCGGAAGCGGCAGACCTTGTGATTGCATTATCCCAATTAAGCTCCTCGCCAAAGAGCGTAAACTTATTTACGATTGAAAAAATGAAGGCGACGTCGACCGTATCAAAGCAGAAGTAAGGAGGGATGTGATGCTGGAGTGGCAGACGCTCTGGAAGGAACATGGGGAAGTGAATTACTTCTTGACCCAGTTTTTCAGTGGACACGGGCTTTTTCAGTCCTATCTACTCTGGATGGGCAAAGTTGGCAGCTCCGAATGTGTGTTCTGATGATGCGTATCACACGTTCTTTCGTTGCGATCGGTGGGTGATCAAAAAAAGGGAATTGGAGGCGGAAATAGGCGACATTGCGCCTGACAATGTCGTTGAAAGAATGCTTCAAAATGAAGAAGGTTGGAGTGCTGTCGCAAGGTTCGTGGAGGATATTCTGCGAACTAAAAAGCTATTGACTACACCAAACCCTAACTAGGAGCCGTGTGTAGGAGCGACCGAGATGGACGGTTCTTGCACGCGGCACCAAAGAGGGGACGATGTAGGACGTACAAAGATTTATATTTATTTATTTATTTATTTATATATTTATTTATTTATAAACTTACGTATTTATTAATGTACGTAATTATTTATTTATTTATATACTTATTTATTTATTTATTTATTTATTTATTTATAAACTTACGTATTTATCTAGTTGACGACACGGTGAAATAACAAGAAGGAGAAAGAAAGGATCTTCAACCAATGAAGATACATGTCCTTAAGTCAACCCGATGTAATGTGATAAATGGTTCCGGGCTGACTTGTATAAGGTATGATGAGGGGTGAGTTTAGTCGGTAAACATGGGGCAATGCATTCTTTGCAGAGTGCCTTGCCATCATGGAGTCGAACACGGTTCAGAACACCGGGTTCTGTTCGTGCATGACGCATTCTCACCTCTCTGCCAGTGTGGAAAAAAAAAAAAAAAAAAAAATTATTATTATTAAAAGAAAGAAAGGATCTTCAAGACGATACATGGCCTAAGTCAACCCGATGTCATGTGAGAAACGGTTCCGGGTTGACTTGTATAAGGCAGAATATGGGGTGAGTTTAGTCGATAGCTTGCCAGCGTGATCCGAGTCAAATCGGAAGCACGCTGACATGGAGTCCTAGACATAACTTCGGGGCCGGGCCCAAGTATGCGTAAGGCATTCTCATCTAGAGCAAATATTTAGTTTTACAGTTTTCAGAGCTTTAGCTCTATAAAATCGTCCAACTTAATATAAGCCACCCTTGCTCGCATGCAAAACGAAAAAAAAAAAAAATTATTGTTATTATTATTATCTTAATGAGTTAATTAATGATTACTATCATAATATAATTTATTATGTGTTTTAACTTATTTATTTAGATCATCAACCCTTTGGATAAAATACTATAATTCAACATTTGACATCCCTGGTTAAAATAATAAGGTGTAATTATTGTGCAAAAAAAGTTGAACGTCTGAATTCCTTTTTTACAAAAAAATCACAAGTTAAATTACGATCAACACGCGGCGTGCATCATAGCCGGCGTAAAAAATTCAGTGCCGTGAAAATTTTCTTTTTCAAAATGTTTGGCCGCTTTACAGTAACTCCCTCATTAATTATCAATCTACAAAAAAAATAATAAGTTTCAAAACTTTACAGCATCATAAAATTTTATCATCAAATATCATAAAATCAATTCAAAAAGACGTACGACGCCATGTGCTTGTTTCTTTTTTTTCATTATTACTTTTTTATTGTGTGGTGATTATATAAAAATTCAAAGAGAAAAAGAATTTATTTGTAAATAAAAGTAGACGAAAAACACTGTTTTCTCCAACTTTATAGTAAAAATAATTTAGTATAAATAAATAAATCTGTCAAATAATTGAGTATAAATTAAAAATTTAATATATCATTTAATAAAAAAATTGCATATGAAAATATTTTATTTTAAACTAAATAGGAAATTATAAAAATATGATTTTATTACTTTATCAACAAATATTAATTAAAAAAAAAATAGGAACATATCTTATATATATTTATATTTAATCTTTTAAATACACTAAAGGTCTAATGGTTTAAAAAGTTTATAAATGTTATATATGGAAATTTTCAAGCAATTTGATAAAAAAAAGTCGAGAGGAAAAATATATAATTAATTAAACTTTAATGTTTAAATAAAGGATCCGAGGCTCTAAAAAAATATAACAACTTTTTATTTAATCAAAAAATATTAAATAAAATATAAAATATTCAACTAAATAAAGTTTATATATACGGATATATCTACAAAATATAATAAAAATCCAAAATTATTAAGAAGAGAAGTAAAATACTTGACATTTTTAGAGAAACAAGATGCTTTCAAGGGTCTAAAACATAAAAAAGATCGTATTTTTTAAAAAATATAATTTTTGTTAAAAAAAATGATGGGATTTTTTATGGAATATAGTAAAAAAAATCGAAAAAAATTCAAAACATGGAGTCTAAGGGTCTAAAAATAAAAATATAATATAAATGTTCAAAAGTTTAATATATTGAACTAAAAAAATTGTATAAATGGAATATTCCACAAACAAATTATCAAACAAACATAATAATTGAGAAAAAACATTGAAAATTTAAGATTTGAAATATGGGGTCTAAAAGAGTCTAAGGGTCTTAAATCTGTATCATGATTAAGTGCCGCTAAAAGTACATTTAAATTTGTTATTTAACATGAATGTATTGGATTTTCCATACGATAGATTAAAAAATATCCTGCCAACTAGCTGGCACTAAGGTTCCTCAAACAATGAGCTTAATAAATCAATATGCCACTGATATCACCGATTACAACCATGCAACCACAGATACATTTCTCTCTATTACCTCCTCTATTAGCTCCAAAAAAAAAAGTAGTTTAAAATTTTTTAATGAAAAAATTTTTGAAAAAAAAATTTGGTTTTAATTTCATAATAATTGTGAAACATCACCGCTTACAATATTTTCAGATATTAGTACTTTTATGGAATTAAATGATGTATTACAACCAAAAAAAAAAAATAAATTATATTGGTTTTTTTAATTTTTTTGTTTTTTTAATTTTGAGAAAAAAATTTTGAAATAATTCGGTATCAGATCCAAAAAATTACTATAAGCATGGTTTGTAAATCTAGTACTTCTATAGCAATAAATTAAGTACTACGTCCAATGAGAAAAAAAATTTGGTGATTTTTGTATTTTGTGACAAAAATTTTGGGAAAAAAAATTTCAAAAACTTAATTAACAGATTCGAGATATCAAGTAAAAACCATTATATAAAATATGAGTACTTTCATGAAAATAAATGAAGTACTACATCTAAATAAAAAAAAAAATAAAAGTAGTTTGAGGTTTTTTGATAAAAAAATTTTTGAAAACAAAATTAGGTCTTAATACCACAATGGTTGTGAAATATCGCTGGTTACCCACATAACATAATGAATGCGTATTTTCTCGAATATAGGTGTACTAACCGTTTTACAGAAGTTACAAATACGCAGGTAAATAATCAGCTAAGAGAGGAGCCACGTATTCCATACTAGAGCTTTCAAACACGAAGGAAATTCTAATATTCCCGGGACTCAATAGCGTCACTACATAAATCAAAATCCAACTCCAAATATCAATAAAAGACCAGCTACACAAACACGAACATGGGAGCTACTATAATTTCCCTTAATCTTTTATTTCTTCTTCAGTATATGTACGCGTAAAGTAATTGATAACAATTTAATATAATTAAATATTATTAAAAAGGAACTCTTTGTAAGAAGTATGTATTATTAATGTGTAAACTAAGTATATACAGAATCGATAATCACTATGATATTAAGAAATTATAGTATAATACAATATTTATAAAAAAAAGAGTAAAAAAAATAAGCAAATACAAACCATAAAAAATACTACGGTATACAAACTAAAACTTTAATTTTTTTCCTTTTTGTAGACAACTAATAAATAAATAATACCTTAATTAATCTCGTCTATTGCATTCTTAAAATCTGAAAAAACTGACTTTATAGTAAAATATTACCATATATTTATTATTTCAATGTATTAAAATATATAAAATACTAAAGATTTTAACTGAAAATAATAATTTAAACCATTTAAAATCTTCACATAAATTTTCATACAAATAAACCTAAAAATAAATTAAAACAGAAAGAATGAATTCTTTAATAAATATAACATTTTTTCAGAAAATTTTCATCCAGCGCTTTTTTCAGACCAAAAAATATAGAATTTTATGCTGATTTTGAATTTATACGCAGGTTAAATATTTTCTATTTTGGGGGAAATGTGAAGAATATATTGTGGTACACCTCTAGCTCCAACTACAGAAACCTTTTAACAAGGAACATGTTAATAGGGACGGGGTACCCTAGAAAACTGAAAATCAAGGGGGGGGGGGCAAAAGTGTCGGATTTAGGGGGGAGGCAAATATGTCCGATTTTAGGTTAGAATAATTTCGAGTTAGGGACCTTGATTAATATGCGTTTAGGGAATGAGAATCGTTTGGATTAGAATCTTAACATCTGGTAAAGGTGATCATTAGAAATTATAAAAATATCGAATCGTATTCTAATGTTTCGTAACATTTGCATTACACCTAGCCCCCAGATGTAAGTAAACATGTTCCATACTTTTCAGTTGTGTTTACACAAACCGGTTATAAGTTTTTTTTGTGGCCTGTGATTTTGCAACTCTGAGAAATTAATGTTTATATCCTAAGTCTCCATAATATTAAAACAAAAGGTTTAAGGAAAAATATGTTTTATTTTTATTGTTTTTAAATTCAAAAGATACAGTTGCCAACCTGTGCACATTTAATGTATTTTAATTAAAATTCAAGCTATATTTTAAAACTTTTTTAACATTGATTTAAGATTTGAAGGAAAAAAATTTTAAAAGAATTTTGTTATAATGATTTTTATATAAGAAAATATTTTTTTCTTATAAACACTTAAATACTTAAACTCAAATAACGATTATTGCAATAAAATATTTACAAACATTGTGCAATTATGTACAAACATTCAAAATTAACATTATTCTTTCACATTACTTAAAAAATTTGTTTGAGTCTTTAGTTAAAACACTTTTTTCGCTATTTTACAAGGTGAATATATGCATCTTATAAAAAAATGATTATTTACAATTTATTTATTCACATAATAGAACAAAGTGCTGATAAATCTTCATCTTTTTCTACAATAGGTAAATTCGCAAGCTTTCTACCTTGAAGATTTAATTTTACTGAAGCTGGAATTATTTGTGTATTAACTTGAATATTTTCCTTTTTATCTATTTCAATATTTTTTTCACGGCATTCTTCAAGATCTTTTGATGTCGCTATGGTTTTTGAAATATTAATTTTTATTTTTGATGGCGCAGATGGAAGAGTAGATGCAGTACTTTCTAGCTCTACATTACCATCAATAGTACTTTTTACTGCTACTTGGGTGGTATCTACTCCTGCCGGCTCAGCTATAGTTTCCTCAGGTTCTATACAGAACAGTTAAAAATTAAAAATTAAATAAAATTGACTTAAATTAAAATAAGAGGTAACGTCACATTACAGTTCAATAATATTTAAAATTTTCTTTAATTATTACAAGGTTTGTAATTAAATAAATTCATATTTTATTCGTAACAACTTATTTTACGCGTGTGGAACCATATTGCTAAAACTCACTGAATTTGCTTGTTTTTGAATTAACAATTGCAATGATTGATAAAAAATTGCGAGTATCTGGGAATAAAGTATGAGTGTAACCGGACAAATTTTTATTATAATTAGCTAGCAAGGTGTAGGCTTTTATGGAGGATCACCTATAAAATCTTACTTCAAACATTGAGCACTGTTTTAGAACCAGGCGACGGAATCATTAAGCTAAAATTTTATTTAAAATTTTTTATTTTAAGAGCCACTATTGGCACTTTTTGAGAAAAATTGTGCCATTCCAAAATTAGCGCCTCCAGATAATACAGGAGTAAAATTTGTTTTTAATTTGATTTCTTTATGTATTTTATTAAACTAACTATACGTAAATAGATAAAAATACATTTTAATAAAAGAAAACATGTATAGAAAATGTTTTGGGCATAAAAAATGTAAACATACAATTTTTTTATTTTTTAATTTTAATACATTTTAATACATTGTAATAGTAGCCATTGTAACCATTATACTATGTATTGCGTGTTTTATATGAAAAATAAGTTTTCAATTTAATTCAGCAGCAATTTTCTTTTTTTAAATATGGCCTAATCTTTAAAATCACTTTTACCCTAAAATGTTGTAAATAAGCAAACATTTTAATCTCCTTGAGTTTAAACGTGAAGGGTCCAGATAGTCTGATGGCAAATGGTTTAAAAAATGATTCTCTGTAGGTATTTTGGCTATTTGAAACCAAATTTGGGTCCCAAAATGGCAGGAGAATTGGGAAAACCCCTTACATCGAAAAAACTACCCCGTTTACGAAAGTTTTTAGCGATAGTTAGAAACTGTAGCTAAAATGATTAAACAAATAAAATTTTTTCAAGAATAATTAATAAAATTTCGACTAACGACCTTCTGAGGTCCTAAAATGAGTACAGTGATTATTTTAAACTCCTTTTAGGCAACTGTCAGTCTCTCGTAACAAGCCAAAAATGCTGCATGTGCGTTTTCGAAATTTTTTATATTTATCGTTTAATTTAACCTACCTAAAAGCAGTTTCTAAATAGATTTGAAGAATAACGTTGTCAAAATATTCAAATTTTTAATTTTTTTTTAAGCAAGGAATTAAGCTTATTTTTTTGTTTTATTGATGGATAATTTTGAGAACTCTCCAAATTTTTTCAGTAATATCATGTGAATTTTTTGTGGCTTTTTTTAACAGTTGGTGAAGCAACAAAAGGTGAAGCAACTTGCTATAGTTATATTACCTTTATCAGCTCTAGTAAACAAAATGTCTTTATTATTTTTCATAAATTTTTTTGTTTTTTCTAATTTATAATATAATATTTTATCATTAATGCTAATATGATGTTTATTATGAAAATTGTTTTTTTCAGATAAATCGTTAAAGTACAGCAAGGTAAGTTTTTAAATTTCGCAAATATTTTTTTTTATCAATGATAATTTTTTTGTGGATAAGTGTTCCTTGTGTTCAGAATAGATAATATTGTATATATTCTACATATTTTTTTGTTATCTATCGAATTTTTAAAAATGTAATGTAAACCATTACAATCACTCATTCTATTCATTGTATTGTCAATATTATTTTCAATATTAAACATTTCAGAAAATAGTCTTTTTGATTTGTTTCTTTCTCTATCAATTATTTTCACATTTTTAAAATCCATAGATTTACATTTATTATTTCACATATGTGTATACAATGCTGATTTTTTATTACATTTTTTTATATCTTTTTCATGTTCATCAACTCTAATTTTAAGTTTTCTTTTACTTTGACCAATGTATATACAATCACAACACCAGAATCGAATAAGAATAAATGGTTTAAAAATTTAACTGTTAATATTTTCCTCTTCAATGGTGAATTGCAAATATTTATTAAAACCATTGAACGCCTTTAATATTTTAACTTTTTTATCTTTATCAACCAATAAAATACAATCATCTACATATCTTTTTTAGAAAAACTTGATTATTAAAATTATCTATAGTTAAATTATTTATTCCATTGCTACTGTTTAATTTATTAAGTGCATTAGTTTCCAAAGCTTCAAATACTAATTCTCCTAACCAAGGGCTAGTATAAAAACCTATTGGAGCACCGAATATTTGCTTATAATATTTGTTATTGAACTTAAAAAATGTTGAATTTAATAAAAATTGTATCCCATCTAAAAAATCATCTTTAGTTAAAGGTATAATTCTATTACAAAGTAGATACCATTTTCTACTTAATACTTCTTTTATTAAATAATGTGGAAGGTTTGGATACATTGCAACTACATCTAAAGATATAAATTCATAATTTTCAGGTACAACTATGTTATCCATAATAGTTTTTAATTGATAACTATTCTTTACTGAAGCTACCAGTTTTTTGAGATATTTATTGATAAATATAGAAAGTTCTTTATGAAACTCATATATGAAGCTATTTATGCATGATATTACTATTCTTACAGGGAAATCATCACTCTCTTTACGTGCTTTAATTAATCCATAAGCATAAGCTAATACTTTACTTTCTACATTAACTTTAACATTTTGAAACGCATCATCCCAATCAAATACACCTAATTTTTGCCATTTTTTAAAATATTTTTGTACTCTATTTTTTAATTCATTGCTTGGATCATGTTCTATTTTTTCATACCTTTCAGAGTTATTTAATTCACCCTCCATCTTTTCAATATATTTCTCATCCTTAATTGCTAAAGTTATATTACCTTTATCAGCTCTAGTAAACAAAATGTCTTTATTATTCTTCATAAATTTTTTTGTTTCTTCTAATTTATATTTTAATATTTTATCATTAATGCTAATATGATGTTTATTATGAATATTTTCTACACAGGACATGGACTGTGAAATCGTAGATGGAGACCAAGAAAGCGATATTGTTCAGGCGACTTTTGCCAGTACTTCAATTGGCAAAAACGTCACAAACCTGAACACATGTCATGCGACCATCGAGAAGTTCTATGATGAGATGCTTACTTGCGTTGAACAGATGGAGGATAAGATTAAAATGCAGACTAACATTTCGATGGTAATCCAAGATGGTGTTAGGCTTTTCAAGAATAATCTAAGCATGTTAAAGACAATTAAGGGTATGCAAGCCCGAGAAGTCCTCGCCATCGAAACTGAATTTAAGCAGTATATTAGCGAGCAAACTAAAGCCGCTAAACATACAAAGAAAAGGGTCCGAAAAAACTCGGAAGAGGAAAATGATAGTGGAAAACAGATTCCCTCAAAAAAGTCTGCAGGTGAAAAGAGCTCAAAAAATTTGGGAGTGAAAGCCAATTCTGCTGCATCTGCGGCAAAACAACTCTCAGCTACCAGGGCAACCAATCCGCGAACGCTCCCTAGAGCTACTGTTTCACTGATAAGGCTAACAGATGAAAAAGTGGTAGCAGCGGAAAGAAATGGAGATAATATGCTGGGACCCACCCAAACTCCTTCCGCAGACAATGAGGACTTTCAAGAGTTCACTGGTCGAAGGAACAGGAGGAAGAAAAGAAAAAAGGCAGAGAGAGAAAAGAAGGAAGGAAAAAGAAATAAAAAGAAAGGAAACGCCAATGGGAAAGCGAAGCTTCCCAGAGCTAGAGACAAAGCAGTCGCGATTAAGCTACCAGAAGGGAGAGCGTACGCCGATGTCTTGAAGCAGATCAAGAAGAGCGTTATAGGAGAAGCCACTGCAACTAACATCTGTGCAGTTCGGAAAACCCAAGCTGGTAACGTATTGATCGAGATGCGAGGAAAAGCAGAAGGGCATACAGCCTTTTTTGAGGCAGTTAAGGCAACAATGGGAGAGAGCGTGAATGTCACATGTCTGACACCACGCCGAACTCTTCAGATTCGGGACATCGATTGCCTTACAACAAGAAAGGAAGTAGAGGTAGTCTTGAAAGACGTTGTAAAGCAAACCGGCCCGATCATGGTGAAGCTATCTCAACCTAATATTCGGGAACAGAGATCAGCCACGGTCGAGCTGGACGAGAAGGCGGCATTCAAGCTGATAAAGAAAGGCAGCATTAAGCTAGGCTTGGGCAGTTGTAGAGTAAGACTACAGGCAACTCCGCTTAGATGCTTCAGATGTTTAGCGTATGGCCACTAGACTGCCAAAAAAAAAATCATCTTTTCGATTTTTTAAGGTGCTCAAGCGTTTTTGGATGCCATTTAATGAAAAAATAAGTTCTACATAAACCGCATTTAAAAATATTTAGTCGTTGGACAGCGCCAAAGCATTTTCGATTTTTGAAAATGGGCTCAGGAACGTCGGGAGGGACTAAAGCTACTAAATTTAAAAGGCAACATAAAAATAAAATTTCGGGGGGTATTTTATAGTTTTTTTGGTCGCTAAAAACAATGGAATCATCTATTTTGAATTATTTTTTTAAGGGAAAAAGTTATGAGCTAATTTCAGTGGTAAAAATATCAAAAATTGGACAGTTTTTGACGTCAAAAACTTGCTGCTGACTAAAAAATGTTTAGAAATTATTTTAAAAGGGCATTCTGCATGTTTTTTGGGTCACTAAAAACGATAAAATTGGTTATTTTTATTTATTCTTGACGGATTCAGAGTAATGAGCCAAATATTGTAGCTTGATTTTCCAAATTTAGCATTTTTTTGAGTTAAATGGCTGTCAAGCGTACAGATAACTTTTCTGAACCTCTAAAAAGGTAAATTATCATATTTTTGTCTTTTTCTAACTAGCGCAGAATTCATTGCTAAGATTTTTTTAAGGGTGCTAGTTTAGTTCAGTTTTACCACAATGTCATAAAATATGGTTTTCAGGCAATTTTCCAAATAATGTTGTCATCTTGCAATTCAACCAAAATATTTCCAATTGGTCTTATTTTTTTTGCATAAAATACATCTTTCAATCCCCGTAATCGGCAATTTTTCATCACCGATTCTCTCATCGTAATAGTTAATAAATCAAATGCCCATTTTCGGCCCTAAATGACCAATTTTTAAATTGGTGCTAAAATTTTAATTTTCGATAAAATTGAGATTAATTTTTTTACAATAACTTTTTGTAAGTTCTAAGTTTCCAAAAATTTCTTACTCATCCTTTTAGCTTTAAATATTTCCGAGATATGGTTATACAAATTTAATGATAAAAGTATCATTGTTTTTTTAAACCTCAAATTGAGACTCTGTCTTTAAATTATCATATTTGCTAAAAGGAAAATTGAAAACAAAGAAGTAAAAAAATTTTGGAAACTTAAAGTTTGTACAAAATTTTTGAGACCTATAAGAACTATTTTTAATAAAAATATCAATTTTTGTAGCAACTTAAAAATTGGTCATTTAGGGCCGAAAATGGGCATTTGGTTTATTAACTATTACAATGAGAGAATCGATACTGAAAAATTGCTGATTACGGGGATTGTAAGGTGTATTTTATGCAAAAAAAATGAGACCAACTGGAAGTATTTTGGTTGAATTGCAAGATGACAGCATTGTTTGGAAAATTGCCTGAAAACCATATTTTATGACATTGGGGTAACACAGAACTAAACTAGCAACCTTAAAAAAATCTAAGCAATTAATTCTGCGCTAGTTAGAAAAACACAAAAATATGATAATTTACCTTTCTAGAGGTTCGGAAAAGTTCTCTGCACGTTTGACAGTCATTTAACTCAAAAAAATGCTGAATTCGGAAATTCAAACTACAATATTTGGCCCATAACTCTGAATCCGTCAAGAATAAATAAAAATAACCAATTTCATCGTTTTTAGTGACCCAAAAAACATGCGGGATGCCCTTTGAAAATAATTTCTATACATTTTTTAGTCCGCAGCAAGTTTTTGACGTCAAAAACTGTCCAATTTTTGATATTTTTACCACTGAAATTAGCTCATAACTTTTTCCCTTGAAAAATAATTAAAAATAAATGATTCCATCGTTTTTAACGACAAAAAAAACTATGAAATACCCCCCAAAATTTTGTTTTTATGTTGCCTTTTAAGTTTAGTAGCTTTAGGCCCTCCCGACGTTCCTGAGCCCATTTTCAAAAATCGAAAATGCTTTGGCGCTGTCAAACGACTAAATATTTTTAGATGCGGTTTACGTAGAATTTTTTTTTCATTAAATGACATCCAAAAACGCTTGAGCACCTTAAAAAATCGAAAAGTCGATTTTTTTTTTGGCAGTCTAATGGCCACATAGCAGGTAATTGCAAAGGACCCGATCGAAGCAAACTATGCTTTAAATGTGGGATGGGAAACCACAAGGTAGTAGAATGTACAGGGAAGCTTCAATGCTTCCTGTGCAAAGCTGCCAAATTAAAGGAAAAAGAGCTTAAACACTTCCCAGGTTCTAGGAAGTGCTCTGAGTTCCAAAAAGCAATCAGAAAATGATCAAGGTGGTCCAAGGAAACATGCACAGAAGCTGGACTGCAAACCAGCTTATTTATCAAACTCAGAGAGAGAGATCAAGGCAGACCTTTGGATCATCAGCGAGCAGTACTGAGGGGGCAATCCAAATCCAGCTACCTGGTTCGACGACGAACTCGGAACAGCAGCTATTTGGATCGCTAATCAAGAAAAAGTACCAGTAGAAGCATCACGAAGAGATAGGGGCTTTGTGTGGGTTAGAAGTAAAACTATAACTTACGTGAGCTGCTACCTTACGCCGACTGGACCTAGACAGGAGTATTATATGAAATTGTTAGGCATAGAAGACTTTGTGAGAGATGCGGGTAGAAACATAATTGTTGCAGGCGATTTTAACGCCAAGGCTGTTGACTGGGGCATGCCCTACACTGACTCAAAAGGGGCGGCGACCCTTGAAATGGTATCCAGGCTGGGACTCGTTGTCTTGAACGTGGGTAACACCACTACCTTTAGAAGGGCCGGCTATAACGAGACGATAATTGACGTGTCTTTCGCATCTGAAGGCCTGAGCACAAGAGTGAATAACTGGCACATCATGGAAGATTTTATAGCGAGCGACCACCAGTATATTTCGTTTGAAAACCAGCACGAACGACAGCCTCCCGGCGAGGCATATAGGCCGAAACCAAGAGGTTGGAACTTCAATAAGCTGAATAAAGAACGATTCATACAAGTTTTATCGATGGGACAAGGGGCAATTCTAGCGAATCCCCGCAGAGTAGGAAGTAAGAAAGACGCGGAGAAACTAGTATCCGAAGTAATGACGCTGATTAAGAAAGCCTGTGATGCTTCCATGGCTCGAAAAAGGTTCAATGGAAAGAACCCACCTGTGTACTGGTGGAACCCAGAAATTGCAGAGCTCCGCAGACAAAGCCACAAGACGCGAAGAAGAGCAACTAGAGAAAAGTCCCGCGGAGAAGCAAGAGAACTCATGAACGTTCACAAAGAAGTTAAGCGATCCTTAAAGCAGGCGATCAACACCAGCAAAATTCGCTGTGAAAGGAAGCTATGTATTGAAGTTGACAACGACCCCTGGGGACTTGGCTTCAAGATAGTTACGAAGAAGCTGAGGGGCTTCGCGGCCAGCTCGCTAATGCACGAAGAGGAGGCAAAAACAGACGTTGATGCCCTATTTCCGACGCACCCGACAAGAGTGAATCAAGAGGATAACATCAATGTGAAGGATATCCCGGACTTTACGCAAGAAGAGCTGTTCGCTGCCGTTGACTCCCTTAGAATTAAGAAAGCTCCCGGCCCAGACGGTATACCAGCCGAGATTATAAGATTAGCTGCACACGAGTGTCCATCATTGATGCTAAGGATGTACAACAGATGCATCCGAACAGGAGTCTTTAGCAGGCGATGGAAAAAGGCAATACTGGTACTTATCAGCAAAGGAAAGGGTGATCCTACACTCCCATCCTACTGGCGACCACTAGGACTTTTGGATACAGCGGGAAAAAGCTTCGAAAAGATGCTTCAACCTCGTATCTTAAACGCTGTAGAAGCAGCGGGAGACTTATCTCTTCGACAATATGACTTTAGACGGGGGCGGTCCACCATTGGGGCAGTGAAGGAGGCCATTGACGCGATAGCGAGGGCCTAAATGGGTAATCATTACTCTCGTAAAATTACTCTTTTGGTTACCCTTGATGTCAAGAATGCATTTAACTCGGCAAAGTGGACAGACTTCCTGCAAGGACTGAGTGACTTCGCAGTACCCAAATATTTGATGCGGGTAATGAAGAGCTACCTAAGTGACCGAGTACTCTTGTACGAGACTCTACAAGGTAAAAGGAGTAGGAAAGTGACAGCTGGCGCGGCTCAGAGTTCGGTACTGGGACCTGACTTATGGAACATTTCATATGATGGTATCCTGAGGCTGGAGCTAGCGGATGGCTGCTTCATGATAGGTTATGCGGATGATATTGCTCTCGTAATCATAGCAAGAAACGTACAACAGGCTCAGAACAGCTTGAACGTTTGCATGGTAAATACAAATATATGGATGGAAGAGCATGGATTAAGTCTTGCAGCTGCTAAGACAGAGATCGTAATGTTTACGGGGAAGCAAATTCAAACTGTCATACCGATACGAATCGACGAGGATACTGTCATAGAGATAAAAAGGTTCGTTAAATATCTAGGGATAACTCTGGATACGAAGCTGACTTATTGGGAGCACATCTCCCAAAGGGTCAAGAAGGCAGGTACCACGACGCAAGCCCTGAGCAGGCTGATGTCAAATATGAACGGCCCGAAGTCCAGCAAGAGGAAGCTACTAATGTCTGTAACTCACTCCATCCTATTGTATGGAGCAGAAATTTGGGGGAAGGCGTTAGACAAGGATATGTATGTCAGGCAAGGTGCTCTGAGGGTTTCTTGCGCGTACAGGACTGTCTCGGAAGCGGCAGTCCTTGTTATCGCAGGTATTATCCCAATTAAGCTCCTCGCCAAAGAGCGTAAACTTATTTATGATAGAAAAAATGAAGGCGACGTCGACCGTATCAAAGCGAAAGTTAGGAGGGATGTGATGCTGGAGTGGCAGACGCTCTGGAAGGATCACACAGACAGCGCATGGACCAGGCGTCTCATAAAAGATGTCGCTCCATGAATCCAGAGAGAACGTGGGGAAGTGAATTACTTCTTGACCCAGTTTCTCAGTGGACACGGGCTTTTTCAGTCTTATCTCTTCAGGATGGGCAAAGTTGGAAGTTCCGAATGTGTTTTCCCGGCAAACGCGATGATGCGTATCACACGTTTTTTCGTTGCGATCGGTGGGTGATCAAAAGGAGGGAATTGGAGGCGGAAATAGGGGACATTATGCCTGACAATGTCGTTGAAAGAAAGCTTCAAAATGAAGAAGGATGGAGTGCTGTTGCAAGGCTCGTGGAGGATATTCTGAGAACTAAAAAGCTATTGACGACACCCTAACTAGGAGCCGTGTGTAGAAGCGACCGAGATGGACAGTTTTTGCACGCGGCACCAAAGAGGGGACAATGTAGGACGTACAAGGATATCTATTTATTTATTTATTTATATACTTATTTATTTATTTATTTATTTATTTATTTATATATTTATTTATTTATAAACTTACTTATTTATCTAGTTGACGACATGGTGAAATAACAAAAAGGAGAAAGAAAGGATTAATGGATGGAAGGATCTTCAACCAAAGAAGATACATGGCCTTAAGTCAACCCGATGTAATGTGATAAACGGTTCCGGGCTGACTAGTATAAGATATGATGAGGGGTGAGTTTAGTCGGTAAACATGGGGCAATGCATTCATTGCAGAGTGCCTTGCCATCATTGAGTCCGACACTGTTCAGAACAGCGGGTTCTATTCGTGCGTAACGCATTCTCACCTCTCTGCCAGTGTGCAAAAAAAAAAAAAAAAAAAAAAATATTGAATATTTTTATTTACAATGTATAATGATCTTCTTTTTATTTTGCTTATAATATCATATGTTAAATTTTAATGATAACGTATCAATAACCTAATCTGGAATTTGTATATCAGTTAAATTTTTAAACTATTTATTCTTATTCGATACTGGTGTTGTGATTGTATATAATTTGGTCAAAGTAAAAGAAAACTTAAAATTAGAGTTGATGAACATGAAAAAGGTATAAAAAAATATAATAAAAAATCAGCGTTTTATACACATATGTTAAATAATAAATGTAAATCTATGGATTTTAAAAATGTGAAAATAATTGATAGGGAAAGAAACAAAACAAAAAGACAATTTTCTGAAATGTTTAATATTGAATTTTTTGATAATACAATGAATAGAATGAGTGATTGTAACGGTTTACATTACAAATTTAAAAATTCAATAGATAACATAAAAAAATATGTAGAACATATACAATATTAACATTAGAATTTTTAAATGTCTTTTGAAATTGTAAATTATTATTACTGGATAAAGCAACAGCTGATAATAGAAAAATATAGAAGGAGTATAAGTAGTGTTGATCTGTATGTAAACATAGTGTCATAACAAATTTAACTATTTTTATTTTTATAAATTAAGCACGTTAAATGATAAAAAAATTAAGATCACACAGAAAAAGAAAGTTAAATTAAAAATATTTGAGAAATTCAATAAATTTATAAGTTTTATGACAACAATTGTAAATATTTTTATATGTAAACTTAGATATTATTATTAGGTTATGTTTTAGAAAATAAAGTTTTGGTATGTTTGATATGAAAGTATTTATGATTAATTTTTATATTGTAAAAAAAATTTTTTTTGTAGTTCTTGATAAGGGTTGCTTAATGCAACTGAAACGTCGAAATTAAATAAAGTTTATTTCTTAAAAAAAATATTTGGTTCCATTATTGATCATTTCATTCTTAAATATTTTTTTTTTTGATTTTGTCGGTTTACAACCTGCATGTATAGTTATTAAACAAGCCGGAAGCCGTAAAAAAGTACCTCGACTTTGGCACTTTACCTCCATAATGATACATGCAAAAAAAAAAATAAAAAAAAGTTAATGTAAGTATTGTATTATTATGTAAAAAAAAAAATTTTTTTGATAACTAATAAAATACAAAAAATACACGCATTTTAAAAAGACACCTTTTTTCAAAAAAGTGAGAACGTGATGATTTCATCCACCCTTTTGCACATAAAAGAGCTCTTGCTGAATCATCCCCTAAACTTGATCTTTTTTTTGAAATTTCTGTTACAACTCCATGACTAGTTATTAACCCACTTGTATTCGATTGACTCCTTTTAATTTTTATTTTTTTACCTTTTTCTTTGCATAGTTTAAAAACCCCTTATTTTCGTCCTGTTTTATCTTTGAACTCTTTCTTTATTTAATACTAAAGATTTATTACAGCTTTCGCTAGAAGCTTGAAAAAGCATACTGTCATTTTCATCTTTAATTACCTCAGAGAGAGATTTTTGGGAATTTTCTGTCGGTATAGGCCTGGAGCATGGTTTTATTTGCGATTTTTTTTGAAAGCATGTCCATGGATTTTTTCGACAGTTATTTCAGTTTTTGGGGTCGTTTTCGGTACTTCGTGTGAGGTCTTATTATGCACTTTCTTGCACGTGCCGTTTCTCGGAATGATGATGCTGATGAAGCATTTTTAATTATAATATTATATTATTTTATTTCTAATAAATCTGTCTAGACGTAATTCTTGGTATTTTATATTTAATCAATTTGTACCTAACGGGTACATAGGGTTAAGATTATTTTTTTTTTACACCATAACAAGATCGTTTGCTGAAGATTACTGAACAATATAACTGGCATCAAATATCTTTTATTATAATTTACTAAAGAGTCATTCTCTGTCAGAAAAGCAAAACCTTCCAGGTCGGGTCGCTGAAACCGGCTAAAACCTTTTTTTTACCAATTACCTATCCAAAATGGACTATGTCCCCAAATTTTAGCCCTGAATATGGAAAAATAAGCCCAGGGCGAATTTTTGAAAAAAAAACGCGTTTTCATCTTTTCCCAGCCACCCATTCTTCTTTTATATGCCATTCCTTCTAGAAATTATTAAAAATAATGAGAAAAGAGGTACTATAGTAAAATTTCCTCAGGAATCCATTCCTGCCATTAGTTTTGAAAAATTCCTACACGGGGAGCCGCAAAATCGATAAATTCACAGGGTATTTTACGGAAGCTACAGAAAAAATATATATCCGAATTTTTTATTAACCTTCTCAGAAAAAGCGTGTTTTTATATATATTTTCGGATGCCATATCAACCTAGATGCGATCGAACTTCCTAGACCCTAAAATAATCAAAAAATCGTAAATTTTTTTCAATTTTTCTCATTTTTTTTCAATTTTTTGAATTTTCCCGCTCTAAATGACTCCGAATGATATAAATAAGTTAAGATTCGGATTCCCAGGGAAATTTTACATACTTTCCTTATTTAAATAATTTTAAGGCTTTAATGTAAACGATCTCACACCAAATGCTTTCAACACAAAAGTCGGATTTTCATCGTTTTTCAACAGTTTTTCTGAATTTTCCCGCGCTAAAAGACCTAATAAGAGTCATATAAGTTCAGATTCGGTTTCTCCAGGAAATTTCATATAATTTCTATTCTATTAAAATCTTTAGGCTTTAGTATAAACGAGTTTATAGCAATGCGTTTCAAAATTCTGATGTTTCTTGTTTTTTTACATTTTTTTGTATTTTTGCGGTTACTCTAACAAAAATAACCATGTAGTACTACTCTCTGGCTCAGAGAGTTATAACTCCCTAAATCAGGGTGTTAACTCTCTAATTCAGGAAGTAATTAACCCTAATATAACCCTAGTAACCCTAATTTAAGGAATTAACTCCCTGATTTAGGAAGTTAACTCCCTGATTTAGAGAGTTAACTCCCTGAGGCAGGGGGTTAACTCCCTGAAATTTCTGTCATCTCCTGGAATACCTTGAGGATGAAAATGAACCGTACGAGGCAAAACTAATATCCTGGAGGCGTAATTTTTAATTTTTCATTCAAAACAATTTTCTGATTTTTCAATATGGTGGACCAAAAAATATGAAAATATAAATTTTCACATTACCTGAAGGTTTTCGCGGTTGAAAAAATAGTTTTTACAAATAAAAATTTTAATTGTTTCAATTTTCATATTTTTTTCCAAGACGGCGGAACAGAAAACATTAATAAAGGAACTTTCTACATTTTCTTATTATCTGGAGGTTTCCAAAGTTGGAAAAAACGTTTTCATTCATCAAATTTTAAATTTTTTAGCCCCTGCTCATTTTCTGGGTTTCCAAGATGGCGGACCAAAAAACATTTCAGAATGACCTTTTTACATTGCCTGGGGGGTTTTTGAGGATGCGAAAAATGTTTTCATTGGTGAATACATTTATTTTTTCACCCTAGCATATTTTCCGATTTTCCAATATTACGGAACAAAAAACATGAAAAGTAGATATTTTTATATTACCTAGGGGTTTTCCAGGTCGAGATAAACGTTTTTATGAATGAAATATGCTAGGGTAAAAATATTTTCATAATTAAAAACGTCTTTCTTAAGCTCGGGAATCCCCAGGAAATATAGAAAGTTCCTCTTCATGTTTTTTGTTCCGCCATATTGGAAAATCGGAAAATGTGCTGGGGCCAATTAATGAAAAATTTCATTAATAAAAACGTTTTTTCGACCTCGAAAACCTTCAAGCAATGTAAAAAGCTTATTCTGACATGTTTTAAAGTCTTCCATCTTGTAAAACTGGAAAAAATGATAGGGCGAAAAAATTAAAATTTTCATTCATAAAAATGATTTTCACAACCTCGAAAACCCCCAGGTAATGTAGAAAGTTCCTTAATCTAGGGAAATATAACAATTTGAGCCAGAGAATAGTGCCCCATGGTTATTTTTGTTAGAGTAACCGCAAAAATACAAAAAAATGTAAAAAAACAAGAAACATCAGAATTTTGAAACGCATTGCTATAAACTCGTTTATACTAAAGCCTAAAGATTTTAATAGAATAGAAATTATATGAAATTTCCTGGAGAAACCGAATCTGAACTTATATGACTCTTATTAGGTCTTTTAGCGCGGGAAAATTCAGAAAAACTGTTGAAAAACGATGAAAATCCGACTTTTGTGTTGAAAGCATTTGGTGTGAGATTGTTTACATTAAAGCCTTAAAATTATTTAAATAAGGAAAGTATGTAAAATTTCCCTGGGAATCCGAATCTTAACTTATTTATATCATTCGGAGTCATTTAGAGCGGGAAAATTCAAAAAATTGAAAAAAAATGAGAAAAATTGAAAAAAATTTACGATTTTTTGATTATTTTAGGGTCTAGGAAGTTCGATCGCATCTAGGTTGATATGGCATCCGAAAATATATATAAAAACACGCTTTTTCTGAGAAGGTTAATAAAAAATTCGGATATATATTTTTTCTGTAGCTTCCGTAAAATACCCTGTGAATTTATCGATTTTGCGGCTCCCCGTGTAGGAATTTTTCAAAACTAATGGCAGGAATGGATTCCTGAGGAAATTTTACTATGGTACCTCTTTTCTCATTATTTTTAATAATTTCTAGAAGGAATGGCATATAAAAGAAGAATGGGTGGCTGAGAAAAGATGAAAACGCGTTTTTTTTTCAAAAATTCGCCCTGGGCTTATTTTTCCATATTAAGGGCTAAAATTTGGGGACATAGTCCATTTTGGATAGGTAATTGGTAAAAAAAAGGTTTTAGCCGGTTTCAGCGACCCGACCTGGAAGGTTTTGCTTTTCTGACAGAGAATGACTCTAAAGTATGCTGAGAAAATATAAAATTTAACTTTCTAAATTTGAATAAAATATCTAAATCTTCAAATATATATCAATCTTTCTTAATCCACTCAACCACCGCCGAAGCGTCACCACCGCCGAAGCGCGTCGCCTGTGTGCCTTAAGATATTAGTTTTTATCTGAGAAAAGATAATAACAAATTTGTTAACAGCAATGCAGGCACGTATCCAGAAACTTTTTTAGGGAGGGGCCAAACAATTTCGGAGGGGGCCAGAACCTTATAAAATTAAAATTGATGGTTTAAATTTCTTAAATAAAAATCAAAATTTAATTTTTACTTGTTTTAAATTATTTATAAGCAATAATTGTTAATAAAAATTAAGAATTTTGAAATTAAGGTAAAAATTGCTATTTTTTCAAAAAATTTTCAATTCGGGGAGGGGGAGCCATGGCCCCCTTGGCCCCCCCTCTGGATACGTGCCTGGCAATATATGACGCATTATTTTTTTTTTACTACTTAACTTGGACAAAAAACTGAAAAAAAATTTTGAAAGGACATCGATATGACCCGTGTTTTCTGGTAGTTTGAACCTTCAGAAAACCGAAAAAAATCATGAACAAGAAATCGACGATAGGTGCCAAAAAGATTTTTCCACTTTTATGTCAAAAACTGACTTTTTTCGTAACTGAGCTACCCAATTTTCGAAAATTTTTATTTTAGGGGTTTTTACGGTATTTTTCGGTATTTTTGTTTAAAACAAGTTCAAAACTAATAGAAAAAAGGATTTAGCATCGGTTTTTAGCAATATTTTGACATTTATAAGCTAGAAAACCTGTTTTTATTTTTTGCTTTTTTTAATTGTTACATACCATTAAGATGCCCGAAAATAATTATTTTAATGTGCTACAATGATAGAACCCCTAGAAACCCAATTTTTAAATTTTTGTTAAAATTAAGTAATTACACTTTTCTATATTTTGTCTATTTTATTTTTAAGTCATAAAATATATTTTTTCAAGCAAATGAAACTCCATTAATGATTATAAGACCAAATATTTTTCATTTTTACACGTTTATTTGTCAAAAATTACCAATTTTTTCAATTTTATACAATACGCAATTTTTGACTTATTATACATATAATTTATTTTCAAGCTGTAGAATTAAATTAAGTAAACAATAAAGAATGAAAAGTAAAAAATATCTTCATTTGATAAAAATAAATAATTATGGCAGTATGAAGATTCAAATATCTGAGAGTTGTAAGAATACTAGTATTTTAGGCAAATCAGATTCTGGTATTAAAAAATTTTCTTTATCAAGTGATTTTTAAATTTATTGTTTTTTTTTTTAAATTTACGTTACCTCTTAAAATAAAGATAAAATTTAATTATACATACCAATATCATAATCTATTGGTTCTTGTTTAATTTTTATATTTTCAAATATTACAGGAACTTCTGCACTTGGATCATTTTCAATGTTTACAGCTTTATTTATTTCCTTAACATTTTCAATGTTCTTGAAATCTATAGTAGTATTCTGCTGAATCAAGTTATCATGTATACTTTCAGTCGTACAGTCAATCTCCAACTCTTCGACAACAACTAAAATTATATTAACATTATAAAAATTATTTTAAATTGCTTAATTTTATATCAAATCGGTTGAATAAAAAAGAATATATTTTTATAAAGTATCTAATATACGTAAATAATGTATCGAAAAACGCACGACTCTCTTTTACATTTATAGCAATTTACCAACAAAAAGTTATTACTTTTATATAACAAAAACAGTTTTTTTTTCTAAGAAAGTTATGGATATTTTTTTATAGAATTAAGATTAAAAAAATCACTTTATCATAAGTTCCACTTAATAAGTCTATCATAAATTTACTTATTTTGCAGGAGAGATGATTTTTGTATAAATATTATTTTACTAATGAGACAGCAGGGGCTTAATAACTTAATGAAGATATAAAATTAAAATTAAATTAAAATGTTTAAATACAATGCCAGTATTAATCTCCAATTAATCTCCAATTAATACCCAGTATTAATCTCTAATAAATAAATATCTTATTGATAAATAAATATAAAATTTTTTAAAAATAACAAGTTAAAAAAAAATAACCAGATTTTCGTATAATTTTCTTTGTAGTTTAACAAAAAAATAATGATAAATACGCGTTAAATTTTGTATAACTGGAAACATTATTTTTTTTAATTACAAAATTTTTATCATAAAATAAGGAAGAAGCGAGCGCCGGTAACGATTTTGTAGAAAATAGAGATTTTCACATAAAGGGGGACCGATAAAGCAAAAAAGTAAAAATCAAACGAGAAAGTTATTTTCCGAGAATATTTGAATTTAAAACGAATTTATTAGGTGGCCGTAACTGAGTATAATTCAAATTTTTCGAGCAATATTGAAACATTCACATCAAAAATTTCTCATCAAAGTTAGTACTGATTTTAAAATAAGCATAACTTTTTCAAGTATAATTAACTTTTCCACCTACACCAGAAACTGCAGTAACTGTGATAAACTTATTATTATTTGCCCAAACTCTTACAGAAGCTGTAGCTAAAAAAACTGGTCTGGTGAAAGGAGATAAATGACTAGTTGTTAACAAATCAGTTGAATTTTTCTTAGTTTTAAAAAAAGTATTAAATACTATTTTTACGTTCCATTTTAAATTCTAATGTAGAAAAGTATTTTTTAATATTATTTTCTTATTTATAGGAAATAAGAATGTAAAATAAAAAACAGCGATCAGAATGGAAGAATTTTTTTATGAAATGTTAATCTTTATTTCATTGATGTTTCGAAAGATTAGCTTTCCTTGTGAAAATCTGAAAAATACATTAAAAAATGATTAATTTAAAAATTAATTAACTATTAAAAAAACAATACAGTTTAAGTAAAAATTTTTCATTACACGCTGCAAGAAAGATCTACTTTCTTATTTTTGGGCAATCTTTTTTTCGCTTTTAATGAAAAACTGTTTTGAACACGGGAAAAAATGTAGGAAATTTTACTTTCAATGCTGTCTGTACTCGTGCATACAACTGTTACGAATCTTAGCAGTGGGCCAAAATGTCGAAAACTTATGGTATATTGTTGATTTCTTGATGTAGCTCGGCTTTCACTTTTATCGGCGATTATAACGTACTCTCGGACCTTTATTGGTATTTTTCGGTAAGGAAAGGTAAGCAGCAAAATGAATTTACAAGTATTATTGATATTATACATTAATCACGATTAATAGATATCGAGGAAGACTATTACACACTACCGGGCTTAATAAATACCAAGTAATCTATTAAGTTTTACATGGTGATTTACAGTTTTGGCAGCTAATTGACAGCTGTCAATTGACAATATTGTCAATCTGACATCAAATTCTAAATCAGCGACCTCAAAAATATAAAGATATACTTTAAAAATAAAAGAAAAAAGTTTTTTAAGCAATTTTCTTATGATGAAGCTTTGGAGCTTTCAAGCTCCGTAGCAACCAAAGTTGGGACTTTTGAGCTTTGTGTCCATTGAGACTTTTGTTCAGATTGGTAAAATCTATAACTTATCCAAAATTCAGCCAATTTGACCGAACGGCCATTTCCTATCCTTTTGTGGGGGGTACTTTGATAAAATATTTGAATCTTTAAGCATATTTTAATCTTTCTTAATTCTGAAAAAAATTAGAGCAAAATTTTAATTTCTCATACTCTTTAAAACGAATATATTAAATTTTTTTTAAATACCTAAATCAAACAAATTTGCCTGTGTGCCTTAAGGTACTAATTTTTATCTGATAAAAGATAATAACAAATTTGTTAACAGCAATGTATACCAGATGCATATTGTAAGGTAATTTAAAGCCAATAATGCTGAAAAACAAGTATTAGTTTAAATTTGAGTACGTAATTTAAAAGAACTTATATCATCTTTTTAAAAATTTTGCATAAAAATAATAATTAAATATAAACTTACAAATTTATAGAAAATTATTTATTATTTATATCAACGTTTTTAAAAAAATAATAGAAAAAGTTCAAAAAGTCACAATGGGATCTAAGTTCCAAATGTCCGTCATTAGGCTGTACGGAGATTTTTATTGGTCAAAAATGGCAAAGAAAGTAATCCTGTAAATCAAAAGCTAATGTATCATATCTTATGTTTTTCGATGTGCTAAAAACGAATCTAGGGTCGGAATCAATTCATCACCACTATATTTTGACCCAACGCCTCCTGGTACCTCCCGAAAGGTCAAAACCTTGCTTAAGGTTGTAGATCGGATCTCAAAAAAAAAATAATCGACTTTTGTTTAATTTTATTCTCAGCTGTTTTATTATGAATTGTTTTACAAATTTTTTAACTTAATTATGAATAATTAATCTTCAAAAATAAACAACAAAAAATTTAGTCCCATGATTAGTACCATTTATAGAGGGCAGCAAAGTAGAGGCCTTAAAAGCATGGCCGCTAATTGATCTCGGAAACGGCATTCTAGAAAAAAAAAAAATAGACCCTGTTTTTTACCCTTCAACATCCCCTAAAGCAAGCAAAAAATATTTTTTTAAATGAAAAGGTGGTAAATTCATGCGCAATATATCTACACGAATAAAACCCACCAACTTTTTTTGAAATCGGACCAGCCAATCCTGAGATCATCTAGCGGCCATTTGAAAAAAAGTGGTTTCGAGTAAAACGCGTTTAAAGTTTTTTTTTGCTGTATTACACATACGAATCGCGCTCGGTAAAACTTATTTATAACCGTTCAAATTTTCGAATTTCATTACAATATTTTAACAGGTGATTTTTGGAGGTATAAGTAATTCAAAAAAAAAAAAAAAAAATTGATTAATTTTTTTTTAGAGATCCAATCTACAACCTTAATACAAAAAATCTAAATTGATATCTCAGTTTAGGTTTTTTGGCATGCTAAAAATGAATTTGGGGTCGAAATCCCCCCCATCATCCTTATATTTAGCACAACACCCCCTAATACCGCTACCCCAAAGTTCAAAACTTTACTTAATACGAAAATTCGGAACTCATATTAAAATTTAAAATCAAAATCTAATATGAACAATATTCAAAACTTAAGAAAATAAAAGTATTTACCTTTTGGGGGGTATTAGGGAGTGTTGGGGCAAAATATAAGAGTGATTTCTTTTTTAGCCATTTTTGGCCATTAAAAAAGTCTATGCTGCCTATAGACGTGCATTTGGAACTTTGACCCCATTGAGACTTTTACTCAGGGATGCAAAGTTAATCATTTCCCAATTTTACAGAGAATTTCACCAGAAAACCGATTTCCATATACAATGTGCAGAATCCTTTTCAAAAAATTTTAGTTTTCCCAAGAATAGTAAAAATTGAATATCTCCAAAAGTACGAGTCTACCGCAGAGTTTTTTTCTTCATTTTAAAATCGGTTTTATGTCATTTTGTTCATTGGTTCGATGAAAGACACTCATACACACACAGCAATATAAAAAAATTATTAAAAATACCATAAAAAATAAAAAAATTAAAAAAGTTTTTTTAGCCATCTTCAAAAATATTTTATAAAATTTTAAAGATACCTTCATTATGAATAAAAATTTAAGAAAATACGTACTGGTATTTAAGTGTACCAACTCCACATATTTAGTGCAGTGATGATATGAATAAGCATTCTGATAATATATTAAATATTTAAAATAATCAAATAGGAAAAATTGAAAAATATTTTAATAAATAATTAAAAAATTTGTAACCATTATAATGTATAATAATGTATAAAAATTAAGAATTAAGAAAATTTTCTTAAATAAAGAATAAATCTCAAAAAAAAGTATTAAACTTATTTAATTTATTTTAATAAAAAAAATTATTTTCTTTTTTAATTCCTTACAATACTCTGGGAATAATTAGTTAAGAAAATTAAAAACTCCAAAAGTTTTATTTCCATAAAATTTAAGATAAAATGAAAAAATAATTATATTATTCTATTTTTTTATCCTAATAATTCATTTGAGTTGTTTTTCATTTTTTTACAGCGTCACAGAGGTCTCTAAAATTTTACCCAGAAGAGTTACCAAGGTAAAATTTTCCGAGGTAGCCAAAAATCGAGTCAGAATTTTTATTGAAGGAGATAAACGAAATATTATTGAAAATTAAACGAACTTCCCAAAGTTAAGTTCAAATGAAATTATATGAGTACTCCTTCAGAGATATTTATGCCTTCCCAACCAAAAAACAAAATCCTTAAAATTTAAAACAACACAGAAATTTTATTTTTCACATCTCAAAAGCACATTCCTCTCTGAACTAAATGAAGGTGTAACAATCCACAGGAGCCAAGCAGGTACCAGACACAAACATTTTTTTAAAAAAAAAAGAGGGTTTTTTACCTCTGAATTGTGGCGAAACTTTGCGGCGGAGCTTGATACTACCCAAGGAGAGGGGGTTGAAATTTTAACACATACTCAAAATAAATATTTAATATGAACAAACACACATACATATGCAAACACATATAAATAATTTATAAAAAAATTCAAGTCATTATTATTCAAAATATGAAAATATTGACAGCAAATGCTTAGAGTAGCTGGATAGAAGTTCCAGATAGGAAATTCGTAGACATATTTTAGTGTAGTAAAGACCCCAACATACAGTTTTTTTTGTCATTTTGATCGCATAATAAAACGCTTCCAGATCACCGTGTCTTAATTACTTTAAAGGCAAATGAGACAAAAAAGGAATTTACCCGCATGAAAAGTATGGGAAAACAAAAAAAAAAGTGATTATTTTTGTGAAATTTGTATTTAAGGATGTTGCTCACCTTTTTTGTTTGAGTACAGATTTTAATAAAAGCTGGTACATAACAAGAAAGCATATTAAAAAATACATATTTAAAATTAGAAGATCCTAAGGTGACTCCTTCATTATTAAATAATTAAAAATAATTTTGCTTCTCCAAGCATCTTATACACGTGATTCTTATGGGACGACATTTTACAATAAAAAATTAAAGTATTTTTTGAGTACAGGTTTTGATAAAAAAATTATAACATATAAAAAACATATCGTAGAATATAATTATTCAATTTATTTTAGACTAGGGTGGTTTGTTTATAACGAAAATTTTATTTATTTAACAATGCTATCGTATAGTTGTGCGCGCGCAAGGTTCTCGCTTCTATAGTCATATGATAGAAAGAGGGAGTAATAGTTTCTTATTCCTATTATCCCCAGCTTGGTAGTTATCATCCTTAAATGTTTTCATTAGTTTTTCCAGTTTTCCGGCTTTTCCTAAGATTTTTCCGAAAAAATATGCTCAGATTCGGTATGGACAAGAAATTTTACTACCTATCTGTATATAGAAAATATTTTTTAAGCTTATATAGGGCGTGCAGAAAATAAAAAGCAAATGGGTGGCTGAGAATTCAAAAAAAATCAAAATTGGAAAAACAGCTGCCAAATCGCAACCAAGCCACCTAAAGCCTTAAAAGCTGACCGAAATGTTAACCCGCTCCCGTCGATTTCTAATCATACAAGGTCTACGGCAGAAGATTTATAAAAATTTCAAAAAAATTTTAAGTAAACTTTATTAATACGAAGCTGAAACATTAGCAATTTTATCAAAGCGCATAAAATTATATTTAAAAAGGTAATTTTAATGACTCAGAGTGACGTTAAGGATGAATAGTGGTAAACTTTTTGCAAAAGATCGTTCTTTAAAAGTCAAACTAGATTTAAAATGAATAAAAAAATTAAAGATTTAACAAAAAATACTTTTTTTCCATCTAGTATAGATCTCGAGCATGGTTTTATTTGCGATTTTTTTTTAAAGCATGTCCATGGAATTTTTCGACGGTAATTTTAGTTTTTGGGGTCGCTGATTTCAAATCCGAAGTTGGTTTTAATCTAACGTGGTCCAATTTTGTGTAACTGCCCATTTTAGGTCATTTTTAACGTTTTTTGCCATTTTTTGTTAAAATTTTTAATATATTACCATTACCATTATTAATATACTACAATTTTTTTTACACTACACTAATGTTTTTTGCGTCTCTGTACCTAATTATCATATATATTCATACAAAAAAAAATAGTAGCCCATAATTGGGATTCTTAGGCTATTTTTCACGCTTTTTGGGCTAATTTTAGCTATTTTTATGAAATAATACCAATTTTTATCTACAGCTTCTGGTTTTTGAGTATTTTAAGGTAGTTTAATATGAATATTATTTTTAATTTATCTAGAAATGGTGCAGTAGCTCATAATAGGCACTTATGCACTGTTTTTAACATTTTTGTGATAATTTAAGCTATTTTTATGAACGAATACCAATTTTTTCTACAGCTTGTGGCCTTCGGATCACTAAATGCAAATAACACATCTTTTTTTAACAAATAACGTCCATTGGCCCATAATAGGCGATTCAGAACCAGAAGCTGTAGATAAAAATTGGTATTATTTCATAAAAATAGCTAAAATTAGCCCAAAAAGCGTGCAAAATAGCCTAAGAATCCCTTTTATGGTCTACTGTTTTTTTTTATATTAACCAAAAAATATTAGTGTAGTGTGAGAAAAATTGTAATAAATTAATAATGGTAATGATAATATATTAAAAATTTTAACAAAAAATGGCAAAAAAACGTTAAAAATGACCTAAAATATACAATTACGCATAATTGGACCACGTTAGGTCAAAACGGACTTCGGATTTCGAATCAGCGACCCCAAAAACTAAAATTACCGTTGAAAAATTCCATGGGCATGCTTTAAAAAAAAATCGCAAATAAAACCATGCTCCAGGCCTATACTAATCAATAAAATTAAAAGACATGTATTAAATTAGTACTTACCAATCGGTTTCTCAACTTCAATTATTTCTATTTGTTCGGTCTCATCAACTGATTCTGCCAATCCTTTAACATTTCTATTACTAGTATTGTCAATTTTAATTTCTTCTTCAGAAGATTCAATTTTTTTGATATTTGTATTATTTTCTATCTCAGCTAATTTTTTTGATTCAAATATTATCCTGGAATGTTCAAGAGTTTTCTGAAAATAAATTATGAGAAAATGTTATTGGAGTGTTTCATATATAACAAGATTATGTATAATAAAACATTTTTTTTCTTCAAAAAATTTAGGTATGGTAAGAGATGTTACAGATTTATGGAATGAATCAAATTTAGTTATGATATTTTTGTAAACTGCTTCTTTTAATCCGGCAATGAGAAAACAGAGTATCAAATTTCAATGTAAAAAATAAAAAAATAATTTAAAATTTTAGGAGCAACATAAGTTTTGGGTCATTAATGGTTTGCTCGTAACATTTCTTCTATTCAAATTTATAAAAAACATTAATTTTAAAAAATTTAAATACATTAAATAAGAACAAAAATAAGGTTCTATATTATGATACTTAATTAATAATAAGAATAATTATTAATAATGTAGTAAAAATTCCTTGGTATGTTAAGTTTTATTTTAAAAGAATTTTATTTAATTTTATATTCTGTTCACAATAATAATAATATCAATATCTCAAACAGAGCTGGATATATACGTCAATTTTTGCACGCTGTAACTGTATGCCGTTATACGGTTTTTGGTGCATAAGGACCCATAGATATGATAAGCGAATCGTATATACAATAACCAACATGCAGAAGCCGTAAGCACCCTAGCCGTTATACGGCATAATAATATATGGGAACCTTATACATCTTAGCTGTAAATAATGTTTAATGTCATAACAGTCCGTATACTCTCTAACCGTACATATGGTTCAACAGCATACGGGCCCGTATACACTTGAACCGTATACAATGTTTATTAGCATACAGACCCGTATAACGTTTGCTTAGGCTTAATCAAAAACTGCATGCGGATCCGTATGCTGTTGAATCGTATGTACGGTTCGAGAGTATACGGACCCGTATGCTGTTTAACTTATGTACGGTTCGAGAGTGTACGAGTCCGTATAGGTTTAACATCATAAGGTAGCGTACACTGAGAAAACTAACATATAAATATTACTTTATATTCTAATAAAAATTCCTGTATTTCACTAGTAATTGGGGACCATAGTTAACTTTATTGTAATATTTATTATTTAAATACAGTAAAAATTGCTTGTATAACTTTAAAGAATTAAAACTACAATATAAATTAATAATTATGGGACTAAAGTGATATTTTTTACTGTACGAGGAATATAATTTTTAATTTAGTATTTTTTTAATGCAAATTAAAAACACATTAAAAAATAATTTTTTTTTTTCAATTTAGTTTGGGGGTTCGAACCGCAGTACTTTGTATTGCCAGCTTATAACTTCATCCAGTGTGCTATGGACGCATACGCGTGACAGAATCGGAGTTTGAAAACTATATGTTTTGGATATTACGCCCCCAGTAAAGTAAATAGATATTTCTTTTTCGCTCTTTTCTTTCTTTATATAATTCACACCTATACCTTTATTAACCTATTTTATTTTATTTATTTGTTCCTTTTTTATTAATACGTTTTTATTTTGTATGATTAGTTTTGCTTTAAAATACCAAAGTACGGATAAATGTTCCTGCACGTATGTTAAAACTTATTAAAAAAGGAGAGGGGGTGACACAAAGAGAAAAAAATTACTTTATCTATGTATTAAAAATTCTTATACGCGTATTGGAATTTTTATAAACATAATTTTTACTATACGGTATAATAAAAACAAAGGTGCGCGCAGTAGTATTTCTTATATATTTTACCTGAATTGATAGGTGAGTAACGCACTACAATAAAATACAGTAAAAAATACTCTTCTTATTTTCTCAGTGTATATTTTTAAAATATATATATTGCTTTACATAAGAATCCATATGAAATAAGCTTTCATACAGACATTACCTATATGTAAACATTTGACTTTTATAAAGAAGTTGGAATAAAGTTTGAATATATTGTTTAAATATGAAAAAAATTGCTTTTTTAAAATAGGTATAATAAGACTTACACAGTAATGAAAAATTCTTTTGCTTCTATTTTCAAAATATAAATATGTATTAACATAAAGAAGATGTTATAAAATTATTATTTATAACAGGAAAAATACATTTAAAACATTTTTTATTTTTATTTTAGAATTCTACTGAATGAGTAAAGAACAATTTTTATTGTATACATTTTTCTCTAAAATTAATATTGAAAATAATTTTTATTTTCCTTAAGACCCGATTCTCATTTTTGAAAAAAAGGTTGGCTTTTTAAAATGCGTGTATTTTTTTATTTTATTAGTTAGCCAAAAAATTTTTTTTTACATAATTATATAATACTTATACAGTGGAACCTCCCATAACCGGATCAATTAAAATCACTAGTAGTCCGGATATTAGAATTATCCGGATACGGGAGCAACTTCAATTTTTTAATAAATGATTAGGATAAAAAGATTTATTTTAACAAGAAGATTTTTTTTTTCTTTAAAATTTTTCTCTTTATTTTTGGCTAAATCCACGCTTAAACAAAAGAGGTTGAGCGTGGATTGAGATCTTTCCTAATTAAAAATGCATTTTAATAAAAAAATTCTAAATTAAAAATAATTTTTAAGTAAAAAATTTCTAATAAAAATATATATTTAGAAAATTAATTAATTAGAAAATTTATATTTTTAAGTATATATTCAAATTTAAGATAAATAACAAAATATTAAAAATTTTTTCAAAATAATAACCGGAATTATACAATCTTTGTATTTGAGTCAAAATTACGGTCAAAACTATTTAAGTTAAAATTACAAAACTCTTTTATCTAAGGTACGGATATCATACTTGTGTTTAGTGACCTGCAAAACGTAAACAACTAATAATAATTTTTAATACCCGCAAAGAATAAACTAAAACTTTTATTGTGGCAATTGGAACATTTTGCGTTTAAAAAAAGATTTCATATTAACACAAAAAACGTAAAAACTAGTTGGAAAATTTTATAAGCAAGTAAAAGAAAAATTTCATTAAAAAGAAGTTCTTCAACTACCCAGAGTAAATCAAAAATACAAAAATACAATAGAAAAAATGTTAACTTCTTGAGAAATTCATTAGCTTCAATTTTACTAGGTAAATTTGGGTAGTTGACAAATCTTCCATTATACCTTTATTTTTTAATTCATTAAGAAAACGATTTAATGATTTAAAATTTCTTCATAAGCAGAGAAAAAAATAATATTTTAATAGATTTTCATTTGATTAAAAGGCAAGTTTTAATGATTTAGCTAAGGATAAATACAGCTTAAATTTTTTTTGCGCATGTATTATGAATAATGTGGGCCTGTTGAAGCTATTTATAAGCATTTTTAGCATAATAAGCTTCAATCATTTGAAATAATTAAAAACAATTTTAGAGATCTCCGGAGGTCTCAGGACAATTCATCGAGACTTTTTACTAAATCCAATAATTTATCCATATTTGTTTTTAATTGAAAAAAGTTACGTTAGAAAATGTAATAATAATTAATAATTAAATGAACTTTGCACGCGCGCGATATTAAGAATATACTATTTCTTTAATAACAACAAAAGCTGGGCGGATTTTACAAATAATAACAATATATAAGACCTATAATAATAATAATAAAATAAAATTAAATAATTTGTGAATGTTTTCTAATTAAAATAAAAATTATAAACTGATAAATAATTTACATTAAAATGTTTTATGTTATACCTATAATTTATATGCATGCTAAAATATTATATTTATTCAATTTTAAGTATTGGCCAACTAGTGTAAAAAAATTGAATATTTCTGACCAGTTCATAAATTGGTCAAATTTTTTACTATTTTTTGACCAATTCATGAAATGGGCAAGAGGCTTGACCATTTCATGAATTGGTCAAAAAGTTGACCATTTTATGAATTGGTCAATTACACGATTGGGGTGTATATATATATGGGTATTTCCAGTACTTTTCATGCAGATTAGGGAGCACTCATGTCACCGATTGAGCTCAAATTTTATGGTATAATTTGGGGTAAAAAAAGTCACTCAAAAAAAAAAGAAAGAATTTGCATTTAAAAAAAATTTTTTTTTTGTCAATTTTATCAATTTCAATTTTTTTTTTATTTTTATGCAATTTCTTTTTTCTATTTTTTCTTTTTTTAAAAATCGAGTAAGAATTTTTATTAGATTACAGGAAAAGCCGGAAGATATAAAATTCTGGAAAATGAAAAGGTTGAATTTGGATGAGTCAAAAAAGGTCTTTAAAGGCGAATAAGCAAAGAAGTTTTTTATGAAACTTATTTTCCTAAAAGTTTCAGATATTTTAAAGTACTTAGAAAAAATTGCCAGGTGGCGAAAAATGTCAAAAACACACTTTTCAAAAACAGCCACCACTAAATCCAAAATATCTCCGGTTTAAATCTAACCTCTTCATTTAACGTTTATCAATGTCTAAAAAATTATATTTTAGATAAAAATTACCATAAAAATAACGAAAGTACTAGTCATTTTGTAGCGAGTGAAAAAAATTATTTTAAGAGGATTAAAAAATATAAAAGTACTATTAACTAAAAACTACTTACTTCGATTTCTGTTGGCTGTAATTCATTCCGCAGGTACTGATTATTTAAGGTACCAACGGTCGTTGAAATTTGATAAAGCTCATTCCGAAAATCTAACACTTTGCCTAGAATATTATGGGCATCTAATGGTCTGCGGTCAACCGTAGGTACACCTACCAAAACCGTTTTCCTAAGAAATTAGAAAGTGACTAGGCTATTTTAAATTTTCAATAAACGTAAATAAACAAATATGATATTGATAGAGGCATAAAATGATAAATTTTCAAAAGTGTAAATAGTTTTACCCAGAAGATGAGACAGGAGTCTCGAAACGCGTCGGTATAGACGAGTTAACGAAGTCATACACGACGGATAATACTTAGGTAATTTTTCATTATTATATAAATTTTCAAAACTCTAAAACGCCTAGTACTTTTATATTGTTTTAATCCTCTTAAAATAATCTTTTTCACTATATATATTTAAATGTTTTTATAGATTTTAATAAGAATTTAAAAAAAATACTTTTTATTAAAAGTTTTTTTTATTTTTTTATAAAAAAATGTGTAAATATTTGTTATTATATTGTAATATCTATATTTTTTGGTTCCTCAATGAGGAACCATTGTGATCGGTCAAATTTTGATTTTTGATTTTTTGGTATATAAGCACGTTTTGGAACCTCAAGAAGCTAAAAAACTGGCTTTTAAAAAGATTCTGTATGTTTGTGGGTGTGTGTGTGTGTGTATGTAACCAGTAACATTTCACAACCAATTTTTTTTTCCAAATATTTTTTCATTAAAATATCTCAAACTACTTTTTTTTTTTTTAATTTGGAAGTAATACCTCATCTATTTCCATGAAAGTACTTATATTTGAAAGTATGATTTTTACTCGATATCTCGAATCTGATAATTAATTTTTTGAAAATTTTTTTCCCAAAATTTTCGTCACAAAAAAATACAAAAAACACCAATTTTTTTGTCTCTTTAGACGTAGTACCTAATTTATTTCTATGAGAGTACTAGTTTTATAAAGTTTGTTTATACTAACCTTTTGTATCTGATACAAAATATTTTTCGAAATTTTTTTCTCAAAATTAAAAAAACAAAAAAATTTAAAAAACTGTAATATTTTTTTTTTTTATGTAATACTTCATTTAGTTCCATGAAATAGTTATATTTGAAAATATGGTTTTTGCTCGATATCTTGAATCTGATAATTAATTTTTTGAAAATTTGTTCCAAAATTTTTGATCAATAAAAAAAACTTTTAAAAGTTAATAGAAAATTATGTATGATTGCATGCTTGTAATCGGTGATATATGTGGCATATTGAAGTTTTAAGTTCATTCTTTGAGGAACCTTAATGCCAGCTAGTTGGCAGGTAATTTTTAATTACAGTACCTCGGAAAGAATTGCCAAATTGCATTCGAAACGTGTGCTAAAATAATAAATAATTTTTATTAAATTTACTAAATTTATAAAATTTATTTAAAATAGTTTCTATGGATCATATTTATATAAAAAAGAATCTTAAAATAAAATTCTTTTAAAATAAAAATAAGGTATTGTAGGGTACACAAACGGGGTACATCTGTGTATGAAGGGTAAATGAGAAAATTAAATATAAATTGATAAAATAGAAAGCGCTAAATATAAATCATACATATTTACCGGTTGATAAAAATCTTGTAAAAGTAGTTCGGAGGTCTCCACTATTGGTTTTTAGATCTTCTGTATCTTTTTCTATGGTACCGAATATATCTTTCTCTTTTTCACGGATAGCATGTAATTCTCATATCGGGAGAGTAGCGCAGCGTGCTCGGTCACTCTGTCGTCGCCTCTTCGCGAGTTAGCACGTCGTGCGCGTTTATTAACAGTCTGACTATTAACCGCCATTACACCGCGTGTTATAATCTCTCTATATTATAAAATTCTAAACGCTGCTGCCGCCGCCGCCGACATGGGTCATTTGGGCACCCCCATTTGGGCACCCTCATTTGGGCACCCCCATTTGGGCACCCCCATTTGGGCACCCCTCATTTGGGCACCCCCATTTGGGCACCCCCATTCACCCCCATTCGTCCCCCAGGTAAAAATAAAATTATTAAAAAGCATAAAAAATTATTAACTTAATATAATTAATAAATCAATAAAAAACGTACAATCTGTTTAACTTTGATAATAAATTAATACGACATATACTAAGTTTAGAAGAATTAATGGAAGGCCAAGAACTATTAACCCTTCGCGAACACACTGGGTCAAATTGACCCTGTACCCCTACTTTATCGGCTTGTATCTTTTAGAGATTTAAAAATATAGCGGTTCTGTAAAAAGAATAAGATAGTTTATAAGTTTCCCCGTTAGTGACGACAGTTTGCGCAATTCAGAAAACTATTAGTTGGCCGACAGAAGTCGCTAAAGTTTGCGTCGGGTCATCGTGACCCATGTGTGTTCCTTACGTTATTTTTTTAAAAAAGTTTTTTTGATTTTTGATGTGAAAATTGGGAAAATTGTAGAAAAATTAATAAAAAAAACCAAAAAATAAAAAAAAAAATTTTTGTAAATAATATAAATATAAAATAACAAGATGGCATATTATTTAAGAAGTCGTGTGCGTGATGCGTTGCTTGAACCAAATGAAGAAGAAGATTTTGGTGGAAGTGAATCAGAGTCAGAGGATAATGTATCCAATCAATCTGAATCAGATTCTGAAGAATCAGAATGCTCTGAAGAAGAAGATCTTGAAGATGCTACAAGGAATCAGAGGGTCTTAGAACAAAGTGAAGAAGCACGTGGAAGGCCAAGGACGATTCTCCTTGGTAAAGATAATACAAAATGGTCGTCTAGTAGAAGAGAAAGGATGTCAGGTAACTATAATATGTACTTTATAGGTAAAATAAGTGGTTCTCATTTCTATCTGAGAAGTATATATATTCTACTGTAGAATTTAATTTATACTATAAAATGAAAATCACTTTAAAAACCGGTTTGTAGATAACTAAAAGAAATCTATTATACTTATATAAATATTGATTTATGTTTTTATATAATATTTATAATTATATATTATTTTATGAATGTATTTCATTTTTGTAGATAGACAAAATAATCCACCAGATAGAAATCCTGGACCTAAAAATGGTGCAGAAAATTGCAACGAGTTCGTAGAATTTTGGAATTTATTGTTTGATGTTGAAATTCGAACAAAAATTGTTGAATGTACAAACAAACAAATTGAAGATGTTTGTGCTGATCTGATGGCACAAAATGTTGTTATGCAAACGTACCACCATACTACCGATTTGCAAGAAATTAATGCATTCATAGGGTTACTGTATTATGCAGCTCAATGGAAATCAAATCGAGTTGATGTTAAAGAATTATGGTCGGCCACCAACGGAATAAGCTTATACCGGTGCGTTATGCCAAAATCACGTTTTATGTTCCTTGGCAACTGCTTACGTTTTGATACCAGAGAAACTCGCTCGGACGCAGACAGATTATCTCCTGTTCGAGAAATTTGGGATCACTTTATAAAAAACTGTAACTTTTATTATCAGCCTAGTAATGAAATCACTGTCGATGAACAATTGCTATCTTTTAGGGGTCGTTGCAAGTTTCGAATGTACATCAAATCCAAACCAGACAAATATGGTCTGAAAATTATCACTATGAATGATGCGCAAACTTTTTATATGGTAATTTATTTTATATTTTTATCATTATATTTTTTTTCAAATAATGATTTCTTATATTGCACTTTTAACAGATTCATGGTATTCCATATTTGGGAAAAACAGGCCATGACCGCCAAGAATCATCTGGTGAATATTTCTTGAAGGCTGTAACTGAAGCTGTACATGGTAGTAATAGGTCAATTATTTGCGATAATTGGTTCACTACTATTCCGCTAATGAAGGAGGTTTATAAGGAACCTTTTAATTTGAATATTACAGGAACTATTAGAAAAAATAAAAAACAAATTCCAAATGAAATGAAAATCGCATCAAAAGAGGTACCAGCAACCAAGTTTTGCCACCATGAAGATATAACTCTTGCCTCTTATACTCCGAAAAAAAATAAAGTTGTCCTACTGGTTAGTAATAAGATTCATACAAATAGTATTGGAGAAGGAGGAAAACCAGAAATGGTCATCTATTATAATAAAAACAAAGGAGGTACTGATGTTTTTGACAAATTATGTCATGCATATACAACCACTCGTTCAACAAAGCGTTGGCCAATGCGCTATTTTTTTGGAATGCTTGATCAATCTCATGTTAATGCTCGAATTTTATACTTATGTAAGCATGCAAATAATCAGCAAAAAATGAAAATGTCAGCTACAAGTTCATTACAACAGCTCGTCATGCATTTAGTCAAGCCGCATCTCCTAAATCGATTACAAAATCCAACTCTACGTTTGGATTTAAAAAAAGGCATTCAAAATATATTGGAATTGAATGATGCGTTGGGGCCAGTACAAGATAGGCCACAATTAGCCAAAAGGGCTAGATGTGGACTTTGCCCTTCTAAAAAAGATAGAAAAACCAGTAGTCAATGTCCTTCGTGTTTACGGCCAATGTGTGATGATCATCGAGCATATTTATGCAACGATTGTGCTGGATATCAATCCTAAATATATTTTTCATTTAAAACTATGTATTAACAATAAACATAAATTTTTTTTACCTAATGTGATGGAATTATATTTCTTTAATAATTTTTACAAAAAAAACGATAATTTTTTACCTTAAAAAATGACATACTTTCATTTTGCATAATAAATACCTTTTTTTAACAGGTCACTTAGGATTCTTTTTTTTTATTGTTATAGCATATTTCATTGACACAAAACTCAAATTTTAGCCAAAAATATTAAATAATAAAAATTTTACAATCATTTTTGTAGAAGTCAAATTTTTGAAAAATTACTTTTTTTTGAAGATTTTTTTCGGCATCTTAAACGCTTTATAAAGACTTTTCATGTTTAAAATATCTTTTAATATACTTGAAAGTATGCCTCATTTATTGGGTAAGCTCATAAATCAAGTAATCGTTGAGATATATAGTCATAAAGTTACATCCGGGTCACCTTGACCCAGAATGTACTCGGTGATCGAAAAAATAGGTGTGTTCTCGAAGGGTTAAGAGATGCAGGTATAGATGCTTTTTAAAAATTAAAAAAAAAAATTAATTATTTATAAAAAAATAATTTTATTTATTTTTTATAGATGATAAGAAATTAAAATTTATTAATGGATTTCATATTATTACATTTAAAATAAATTTTTGTGAAAGAAAAATTAAATTATTTAAATAAAAAAAAAAAAATTATTAGCAAATAAGCTTAAAGTTTTATTCTTTCTAATTAATTGTCTTTTAATTTCTAATTCTAAAGATGGGCCTTTTTACCACACTTAACGCTTTGCGGGGGTTGGCGCGCGGAGCGCGCAGGGGGCAAACCCCCTAGTTATTGTATATATTTACATGTATTTATGTATATAGGCCTAATTTATAATATTTAAGTATAGCGGTAAAGTAATAAATAAAGTGCAGATTTATATTCCAATAAATAATCATATATCAATTTATTTCATAACCTGACAAAATATCCACAATAGGTTGAGGCCCAGATCGCTTCTAATTAACTAATCATTTTTTTATTCGTGCACGTGTTAAAATTTTTTTAAAAAATGGCCGAAGGAAGTTTTTTAAGTCAGATGAGGAAACTTGGCTCCTCAAATTACCAAGTATGGAAAGCGCAATTGCGCATGTTGTTAATATCTCAAGGCTTATATGGACATGTGACTGGAGAAACAAAAATTCCTGTAGCACCGGAAAAACAAGAAGATGAAAAAGCTGATATTGACTTGAAGACAAAATGGTGCAAGGATGATGCAAGGGTCATGTATTTATTAATGGCTGCAATGGAGGACTCCATTTGTGAAGATATTGTTACATGTGAAAATTCAAAACAAATATGGGACCGGTTAAGTAGACATCATGAACAAAAATCTGAAACAAGTAAAATGGTGTTAATGCAAAGATTTTTGGAGCTTCGAATGTATAGTAGTGAATGAGTAATCAAGTATGTCACGTGTTTAAGAAATTTAGTGCAGTCCCTAGAAGACATAGGAGAAAAAGTTTCACATACATCTTTAATGGCAAAAATTTTAGGTGGGTTACCATAAAAATTTGATGCATTTGTGTCAGCATGGGGTAGTGTTGATGCAACCAAGCAAAATATTGCATTGTTAGAAGAGAGATTGCTAAAAGAAGAATCAAAATTAACTAAAAAGGAAGAGGAAGCGACGGCATTTTATGTTTCTGATCATGACCGGAAATCCACTCTTAACAATTTTAATAGTTATGGACAAAGACAAGTTGAGAACAAGCAAAAAGAGAAAGAAAATCAAAATGGTTGAAAAGTTAGATTCGCGTGCTTGCTATATTTGTAAAATGAATGGTCACATAGCAAGGTATTGAAGATTAAATAGAGGTAAAAGTCGAGAGGGGAAGACGATTCAACCACCACCACAAAAGCAACCGTCACTATGATAATAAAGAAAATGAGGATGACGAAATCAAGTTGCTATGCGCAAAAGTTTGTAGCGCTGATTAAGATATTTTTGGAGTCAAAAGTGATGGCGTGTGGTTAATAGATAGTGAGGCATCGCGTCACGTGACTTTTCGAAGTGATTGGCTCCCAAATCTTGTATGTTCAAATACTGGTCAAATAAAGTTAGGTGATGATGGCTTATGTGATATCAAAGGTACTGGAACAGTTTTAATTAAAAATAGTGAAAATAAAGAATCTAAATCAATGAATATAGGAGATGTGTTATATGTACCTAAGCTCAAAAAGAACTTATTATCATTCGGTGTTCTAAATTCACCTGTAAAAGGTTTTAATGTATTGTTTGAAGAAGATAAAGTTTATATTTGACGTGGAAAAAAAGCACTGATAAAAGGTGTAAGACGAAAGAATAATACGTACAGGCTTATGATTCAAACAGTTGAACACCCCGAGGTAAATGTTACTTTATATAGTGCAAAAATTTGGCATGAAAGACTAGGCCATATTAACAGTAAGCACATGGAAAAGAAGAAAGTGGTTAACGGACTAGCAATAAATAATCATGAATTGTACGATTGTGAAAGACACAAGAATGACGTTTATGAAGAAATGGTACAGTTTGAAAAACTAGTTTTTAATAAATTTAAATGTTCCATACGTACAATCAGAAGTGACAATGTTGGAGAGTATTGTAACAAGGCGTTAGGATCATATTATTCAGAAAGAGGCATAATTCATCAGAAGACTGCGCCTTACTCTCCTGAAATGAATGGTAGATCGGAAAGAGAAAACAGTTCAATTATTGAAGCAACGAGAGCCATCATGCATTCTGATATCTTCCAATGTTTTTATAGGCAGATGCCGTTCATACAGCTGTATATCTTCAGAATCGCAGACCATCTACGAGAAATCCTAATGTAACACCTTATGAATTATGGGCAAGAAGATAACCAACTGTAAAACATCTTCGAGCAATTGGTTCAAGGGTTTATTCGTACATACCAAAAGGTCTTAGGACTAAACTTAATTTAACTGCAACGAAAGCTGTACTGATTGGGCATTGAGAAGAAACGAAAGCTTACAAGTTGTATGATTCTTTAAAAAAGAAAATATTTTTAGTCGAGACATGTTACTTTTTCTGAAAATAATAGATGCTTTGATAATTTTATTACAAGAGATTTAATTAATATAGAAATTAATGATTACAACTCAACGTTACAGCAAGCCAATAATGATAAGGGTACTGCTATGAATAAAGTGTCAATACTTGAATTAGAATAAAACAGAGAAGAAACAGGCGCAGTAGAAACACTTGAAAATAATTCTCGTAAATTAAGGGACAGGTCATCTTTATAAGCAACAAGTTATTATGATGATATCCTAATTAATAGAAGTAACATGTCTAGGCAAACAACAAATGATCCTGATGAAGAACAACCTGTATTATGTGTAGCCGAAGTAAATGAACCTATAAACTATAGAGAAGCTATAAGTGCTCCTGATCAAGAAAATGGAGCAAAGCTATAGAAGAAGAGCTTCAAGCACACCAAAAGATCTAGACTTGGTCTATAGTACAAATGCCAGAAAATTGTACATCGATAGATTCGAAATGGGTTTTTAAAATCAAGCAGGACAATAGATATAAAGCTCGACTATGTGCCCGAGGTTTCAAACAAATACATGGCATAGACTTCGAAGAAACTTTTTCTCCAGTAGTAAGATATGAAACCTTACGGTTTATGTTGGAACTAGCAGCAAAAGAAGACTTTGAAATAAAACAATTTGACGTAAAGATTGCATTTCTACATGGTAAACTGCAAGAGCAAGTGTATATGAAAATACCCGAAGGTCTTAGTGTAGGATCTTCACTCTCTTAGTGAATAAAAGTAATGTGAAAAACAGTGCTAAAATAACTTGTGAAATACGTTTGTAAATTAAATAAGTCTCTTTATCGCTTAAAAAAAGTCTCTAGGTATTGGTATGAAACTTTCGTACAACATATGTCTAAGTTAAATTTTAAACTCTGTAATTCTGATAAATCTCTTTATATAGGAAACGTTAATGGTATGCGTGTTTATGTTTTGTTATTTGTAGATGATGGACTTGTTATGTGAAAGTCAGCCAATGCTGTCGATCTTGTTATAAACCATGTAAATCAAAAATTTGAAATTAGTGTTTCTGATCCTAAAATTTTTGTTGGCATGCAAATAGAGCGGAATAGGTTAAGAAAAGAAATTGTAATTCACCAACACAATTATATTGCTAAACATTAATACAGTGATTTTTTAAAGCTTACTTATTGAGTTATTCATGAAACATTTTTACAGCTGTGATATATAAATTGTGAAAACGAGGAATTAACGATCTTAACGGATTATTATAATAAAAATTTTTATTTTAGCTCAACGTTTGACATATTTTTGACTTTGTGAATTTAAAAAATTTAATAAATTTGAGCTCCTGAATAAGGGTTCAGAAAGATTGAACTGAAACACTGAGCTAAAATGAACATCAATTTTAAATTTTTAACTTTTTTAAATAGTCTATTAAGATATTTAATTCCTCATTTTTATTGAATAATAGTTGGAAAATACTGAGTCATTTATGGTGAATGTTTTTTAAAAATTTCTTACACAAACAAATTTTTTAACAGTAAAAACTTTGATTTTTCACTTAAGTCACCATGAGTACAATTAAATTTATTAGGACCTTTGTTCTATTACTAATGTAATCTAAAAAAAAAAACTAATAACCGGTCAGTGTAAACACAACCAAAATGCGCGGAATATGTTTACTTACAGCTGCGTAATAACGTGGGACATCCCAAGTCCCCAAATCGAAATTTATCTAAGTCCCTAAACCTGAATTATTCTAAATCCCAAAATTAAAATTATTCTCAGTCCCATTTGACCCCCTCTTAAATTGGACAAATTTGATTCCACCCCTAAAACCGGACAAATTTGACCTCCCCCCTTTAATTTTCAATTTATTGAGGTACCGCCTCTCTATAAACATGTTCCATGTTAAAAAGTGAGTAAATAAACAAAGGGAAAGATAACCCACTGGGGGACGAACCTAAAGAGTAACATACCCCATGAGTGAAATTACCGTCGATGAATTGCGTCAATGAAGTGGAGATAATTTGGTAACACAGAATATTGGTAAAAAAAAAATTTCTCTGCGGACAGAGTTTAAACCTGCGCGAGTTTTTTTTAACCCATTTCCATTGTTGGCAATCCTTAACTGTTCTATATATGAGCAATTATTTTAAAAGTGCTACATAATTTGAGCCTGGAATCGTAATTTTTTTTTTGAGGGCACATAGGAGCGACTCTTGTTTTGGTGAAGTTTGAACCCTCAGAAAGTCAAATAAAGTCGTGAACAAGGATTCAGTGAAAGCTGCCAAAAAGATTTTTTCACTTTCATGTCAGAAACCGTGTTTTTCGTATCTGAACTACCCCAAATTTTCAAAATAATTTTTTAGGTAAATAAAATTTTTAAAAATAAATAAAAAAATCTGATTGGCAGGGAAAAGCCACTTCGGAAGAAAAAAAGCTTATCTTTTTACGATGAAATTTAACAAGTTATCGTCAGTTTAAGATTTTGCTCAAATTCGTCTTAAAAAAGATTGAAATTTTATTGAAAAAAGCCTGTTTCTGAACTTTAAACATGCATTACTCGCTTGATTTTAAAATAATAATTTTTTTTTTTAATCGATTAAAAAAATTTTCTTTTAGGTAAATGTATATTTTGGGGTATTTGAGGTGAAAAAAGAGTGAATTCAGCCCTTATAATTTATCCAATGTAATTATTATTATTATCGTCTTTATTTACCAAAGCAAAATAGTTTAATACATTATATACAATATACACATATATAATTATACAATATATACAATTAAGAATTATATAAAATAGGATTTAATACAATATAAAATAAAATTTAATACAATATAACACAAATAAATAAATTTTCTCTGTAAGGATAATATTAAAATTCATGAATAAATAAATAGAATAAGAAACATAATACAGATAATAAAAGATAAAAGTGATTTTCGTCAAATCTTAACATATCAAAATGTAGTGAATATGCACAAAGTTATAAATAATTTATAAGTCTCTGCTATATAAATATTGTCTAATACTTTTTTTAAAACGTGTGAATGAATGTAGGTCACGTATACACGGTGGAATATTATTCCAAAAATGAGCATATTTTACGTGAAAAGAATTTATGCCCCAGTCAGTTATAATTGAGGATGGTATTTTCAAGTCTTTGCTAACACCGCGGGATGGTTTATACGGTGATTTATACGGTTCAAATAATAATAAGAGGAAAGGAGGTTCCTTCATACGTATCAGTCTCTACAGGATTAGTGCTGCAAAGTAGTCAGTTCGTGTTTTTATACTCATCTAGTTAAGTTGTCGCCTGAAAGATGTAATATGATCTTGTCGTCTTAGGCCAAAAATGTAACGTATACAGGAGTTTGACAGTCTTTGTAGTTGGTCAGTTAGTTGGTTATTGATATCAGAGTATACTACGTTACAGTAGTACAAATGCGGAACTATTAAAGTTTCTACCAGTCGTTTACGTAAGGCTTGAGATGTACACGATTTAATAATTCTAAGCCCGTATAGTGCTCTGTTTGCTTTCTTTGTTATATTTTTAACTTGTTGCTGCCAAGAAAGTGTCCTATCAAGAATTACTCCAAGGCTTTTTACTTCATTAACAAACGTAATACAGTCACCATCGTGATTTACTGTTATTTTCCCGATGTTTAGCTCATCGAAGAGCTTTATTGTGTTAGGAGAGCCAAAAATGATTGCCTGTGTCTTGCTAGTGTTCAGCTTCAGGCGATTTGATTCCGCCCACACTGCTAATTTTAGACATTATATTTGAATTTAGTGGCCCAGTTTACCAATATGCATCATTAAAAATTTAATATATATTAATATAAAAGTTAATTTAAGATATAAGTTTATCAATTTAATTTAATAAAAAAAAATTTTTTTATAGAAAAATGACCTCCCGAAAAAAATTTTTGTAAAATTTTTATAAATTTTTTTTTCTAAAAAAGCGGTAGCCTAACTTTGTTATAGTACTTTCTCATTTTACAGAAATATTTTTCATTAGAAATTGTGCTAAAGCCGATTTTTGTCGCTTTTTGCTTCTTTTCATCACACACAGAAAGAGGTTTGAACCGTTCAAGTCGGTTACAGTAGGAACCGAATATTACTCTTACCATAAGAACTGAAAATGTTTTCTAGAACCGAGATTCACGGTTCTAAATAACTAGTTAAAAAACTTCTCTTAAAAAATTATTATTTTTTTCAAAATCAAAATTAGTTGCAAGAATATTTTTCATATTTCTTTTATGAATCGCGTACATTAAATTAAAAAACATATTTGTAATTAATTTTGATTTTGAAAAAAATAATAATTTTTTAAGAGAAGGTTTTTAGCTAGGGTTTAGAACCGTGAATCTTGGTTCTAGGCATAAAAATTTTCCGTTCTTATGGTAACAGTTATATTCGGTTCCTACTATAACCGACTTGAACGGTTCAAACCTCTTTCTGTGCATAGTGAAGCGCCCAGCCATTGATTTTTGAGTGCCAAAGTAGCAAGACCTTGGATATGCACATGTGCTGTTTGTTGATGCATAAAACAATAATAGCGGAAACTGATCTTCTTTCTTTGATATGATATTTTCAAATTTAAGGGGTGCTAAATTTTATGCGCCAACTTGAAGAGAAAGGTGATGGAGATGATGGTGATGCACTAAAATGGTTTTGAGATAATGGCTTTGAGAAAAATTACAAGAATTTAAAATAAATAAAAAAATTTATTACAAGTAATTTCACATGTAGAAAATAATTTTATACTGATAAAATTTTTCAAAAAAGTACTAATTTTTTGACACAGTTCTCAGATGATCAACTTTTTGTTTCGATTTTAATAAAATACTTCTGCCACACAGTGTGGTAAAATGGATAAAAATCGCTCTTGGACTGAGTTTTTGAGCTATCGACTTGAAACCTTTTTTGAACGACTCTAAAATAAGCCTGTTTTCGTGTCTCACTGCGGATTTTTCATATTTATTAATTTTTAATTAGCCTATTTACTAAAAATGCATTTTATGCGAGGTTCTAAAATATGCAAAAATTATGATTTAACATTTTTTAATTTAAAAATGTTTTTTAATTTTTATGTATATAATGCAGGATTAACACAAAAAATTTCCCGTTTGTTTTAGAGTGCAAAAATGTAGGAAGTTAAAATTTCGATAAATGCATAGGTTGAGGTAGTGTAAATAGGCTAATTAAAAATAAAAAATTTGAAAAATCCGCAGTGAAGCACGAAAGCCGGCCTATTTTAAAGCCGTTCATAACAGGTTTCAAGTCGATAGCTCAAAAACTCGGTCCAAGAGCGATTTTTGTCCATTTTCTTTTTTTCTTCTTTTAAAAATTTTTCCAATATTAAATATTAAAGTTTTATTTTCAATATTTATTATATACACAGAAAAATCATTACAGGAGGGGAAAAAATCACGACCATTCTGAAGTTACTTCGGCACCGATCTGCGAAAGCTACAAACGCAAGATTTGAGGCAGATAGTAGCTGAAATAGAGGTATCACTGTAACCTCACATTATAAAGTATATACATATAAATGAATACATTAATATAAAAGTATAAAAAAAATATATTTGCATTATGCGAATAGTAAAACTTTTCAAATATAAATTTATTTAATTTTTTAATGATAAAATTAAATTAATATAGTTAGTGCCACTTCAAATTAAATGATTTATTTGGTAATGGGTACATAAGAATAAAAATAATTTTTTTACATAAAGAATAATTTTTATTAAAAATCTTGAACAATAAAAAGCAAAATTTTTTTTTTATTACAGCGTTTTATGATATTAATCACCAATTTATTTTTACATTTATTTATACTTTATAGTCTTAAGAGATATTTTAAAATGAAAATTATATTTGATTTTTATTATATTTGTTATCAGATTTCTTCACATGTCTATGTTAAAAACTTATTTATTATTTTCTCTATAGGTTGGATTTGAAAAAAAGCTTCTTTTCCTTTATAAAGTACATACCCAAGGTTTTTATTCACTCTACTTACGTCTTTCCTGTTTGAGTTAAGTATATTTAATATCTGAAGATGATGAAGATCTGCTATGTCCGTTACCCATGACTTTTAAAATTTAAAATGGGCTCTAATTCAAAGATCGGATTTATTTACATCTTATAAATCAGATTTGTGTATCCAGCTGTTGTGAGAGTTATCGAATTCAAACCATTATACAAAAGTTTTATCTTCTCTCTTTTACAAAACTTTTTCAATTAAATAAATATCTGCATTGGTTGTTTTTTAAAATTTAGATTCGTAAAATCTTTCATCAATTAGATTTCCTTGATAATCCTTTAAGTCATATGTGAATGGAACAGTCAGCTTAATTTTTCCAATTGTAAAAACTTCTGTTGTATAATTTGGTCTATTTCTCTTTTCAAAAATATGTTTATATTAACTTATGCAAACTTTATCTGATATTTTAAATTTTGTGTGATAATTTTATTAATTTAACCTAATAACTAATTTAATTAATTTATTATTAATTTAACCTAATGATAATCAATAGCAATAGTAATAAAAAGATCTTAAATATCAATGAATCATTTATTTTAACATCTCTAGTTTGCTATTATGAAAAATTGAAATCTCTTTATCTAAATAATAAATGCTCAACTAGAAATAAGTCTATTGTAATACCAAAGATTAAAAAAAGCATTGGTGCTAATAGAAGCTACATAACTTCCATAAAGTACTATAATAAATTGCCTAACCAAATAAAAGCTATAACTTACTCACATAAAAAAATATTGAAAAATAAAATATTAAAAGTATTATTTATTTAGTTTAACTAATCTAAGACAGCTTAAAGTTTTTGCATCTTTTCCACCTAACTTATATTAACTAAATCATAATTTTATTAATAAAGTTTAATTTGTATATTTTGTTATTTAGTGGCTTAAATTTTATTTTTAAATATAACTAATTATATAATTTGAATTAAATGAATTCATCTTATCTTTTATTTGACGTTAACTATATTAAAATTATATCTTTATTTTAATCTATATTGTAGTTAAAGACTTATATTGTAAATTTTCTTTTATGTATTTTTATGTTATATGCCTGGCTTACACACAGATAGACTCTATCTCAGTAAGCTGCATACCAATTGTATGTATAATCACTTTACTGGCAATAAATATTATTATTATTATTATTATTAACCAATAAATTGATTAATTTTCAACTAATAGGAACGTAACAGTGTTTCGGCATAGTGTATTAGGTTGGCTCGTCAGTAGACTCCTAATACCTTATCTAGACACCGTTTAATTATTCAAAAAACAAAAAATGTTAAAAATATAAAATAATTATTTTATATAATATAATATTTTACTTCTAATGCTTTCCTAAAATAATTTAAATATTTTGATAATTTATGGGCTCTCATTGATTCTTCTGGTTGAGCCAGAAGAATTTTTGATGAGTTCTTATAGCTCTTAAAATTTTTTCCATAAGTTATTAAATTTTCAATGGATTATATTTGAGACCATATAAGGTTGGGAATGGAATAAAGCTCTACAATGAAAATATAGTAGTTAGAAGAAAAAAAACTTCATAAATTTACCACCAAGGGCTCTTAATAACACAGATTTAATCACCAAAAATGATCGACTGAACAGTGAGTCGGCTATAATAAATTTAACTGCTGCGATGCTTTCCAGATTACATTGCTTTCATCGTAAGCAATTTCAGACCTCATGCACTTTTGTAATGTGAGAAAAATCCATAATTTCCGTGTTGCTGGAGCCCGGAATGTAAAAGAAGCTCGGAGCATAATTGAGAGCACGGTAGCATACGTAGAACCGTGTAATAAATAATAAACAATAAACATTTTTTTACTAGTCTCACTCGTTATGTTATAATATTTATTTGTTAAAAATTGAATAAATAAATAAAAATTTAATAATGTAGTAAAATTAAATTTTATAAGAAATAGAAATTATTTTAAATAACATGAATTTAGGTTACACATCCCTCCAGAATTAAAATACCGAAAGAAAATTTTATAATGTTGTTTTTTTCTAATTTTTAATAATATATTTATTATACATATAATAATTTAAGTAGTACTTTATTCGAAGTGCTAAACTATACCTGTTTCAAATGTATATTTAAATTTTATATATATACAACTTACCTTTATAATAAATTGTATTTAATTATATATTATATATTCTTTTTAAGGTTATAAGTACACTTTTTCTAATTTAAATTAAATTAAATATGTTTTTTTGTCAATGTTCAAAATATTGATATCCCGAAAAATTAAAATTCAAAATTATTTAACTTGAATATTTTTTGCCACTTTTCTCGGATTAACTGGGGATTATTTTCAGGTTTTGCGGGCGTCAGTAGTGCAGAAATAATAGAGCAGTGGCACAATAATCGTTGGTGGTATAGTCCACATGTGTCCGGGCTGATACAGCATATGATTTTTTTGTGCATACGAAAATTTAAATCTCAATAATTAATTACATTTGTACGATATGTTTTTAAGATTTCAAATATTTTATTATAAAAAAAGAATACGCAGAATTTTTTATTATTCTCAAAAAATTTACTAATTAAACGCCATTAATTGTAATAGATTGTTCAAAACAAAATGAATCTATGAAATATGCATCTGTCGATTTTAGTTTAGAATTTGAGACTAGTCACCTTTTTCTAACAAATACAAATATGAACTCTCCCAATTTTTCAGCTCTCTAGGCGCAAATATGCCAATTTAAACCCAAATTACAAAATTTAAATTTTTGCGATTTTGGCCAAAAATAGTAAATACAGCCATCTATGGGAAAAATTTTTAAAAACTAATGTCTAATTTGAATTTAGCTCGAAATTTTATTATGGATTATGTTCAAAAACTATTTTAATGCTTTTGACTATAGATTTCTAAAAAATTTCATTAAAAAATAAAAAATCTAAATTTCGTAATTTGGGTTTAAATTGGCATATTTGCGCCTAGTAGGCTGAAAAATTGGGAGAGCTCATATTTCATATGTATAAAAAAGTGTGCACAAAATGAGTCAAATCGATGGATTCAATCCGCCAATAACTTTTTATACGGAATGATATAACTTCTCAGCCACCCACAGCTTACTTTAATCAAATTATACAAGTGTACTTTAATGATCGAGAATGAAAAAACTTATGACCGGTTTGTGTAACTACACAACCAACGAGCATTTAACTTGTTCACTAATTACTAACACTGATAATAAAGTATCTATTCTGTTCATAATATCAATATTTATATCCAAGTATTTCTGCACTAAAGTTCTTTAGAGACTTCTGCACTAATGGTCCCTACCCGACGAATTTTCGATAGATCTCTTTAGATCTCCACAGATCAAAAGAGATCTCCGGAGATCTCTAGAGATCTAAATAGATCGAAAAATTGGGGAGATCTAAAGAGATCTCCGGAGATCACTTTTGATCTCTAGAGATCTCTAGAGATCCATTTTTATCTCTGGAGATCTAAAGAGATCTTGAGAGATCTGCGGAATGAAAAAAAAAATTAGAAAAATTTTTAAATGTCATTTAAAATCATTAAATGAAGTTATTAAAGGATAATTTGATTTTTTTTATGCCTTTTGAATAATTTCAAGGAAATAGGACCCGTTTAATGAATAAAAAATGTCAAAGTACTTAAATATGTATAATTTTATTAACAACATATTATTTAAAGTTTATGGTATTTAATAGGTATTTAACATCTTTCAGTTTTAAATTTGAACTGTTTTTTTCACTCTTTTTTTCAACATTTTAATAAAGATAAAAAACTTGAAATATTTAATTTAAACTTGATTTACAATTATAAAAACAATATAATAACTAAAATAAACATTTTTTTTTAAATTTTATCACATTTTTATTTTATTTACTAAAAAAAATAAAAATTTTATAATTTCATTTATAATTTCATATAACTCACGGTGACCTGGAAGCGTTTTATTATGCGATCAAAATGACAAAAAAAACTGTATGTTAGGGTCTTTTCTACACTAAAAAATGTCTACGAATTTTCTACCTTCTATCTAGCTACTTTAAGCGTTTGCTGTCAATATTTTCATAATTTGAATAATGATGATTTGAATTTTTTTATAAGACTGGCTTTTTTTTTCGAAGTATCCGGGATTCCTAACGCGCCTGCAGAACTCTAAATTATAAGTAAAAAAAATAAGTTTCTCGTTGGATTTAGACCAAAACATCGATTTTTGAGCCCAAGATACCTCTCGAAAGTTTTTTTTTGGCCTCCTTAAAATTGGGATTTTCTCAAAACTTTCAGTTTTTCCAGTGGATTAAAATTACGTTTAAAATTATGTTCCAATTGATATACTTCAGTATTTTTTCCCCAGTAATCCGATGAAACCATTTATTTTAGTTTTTGACCACGTTTTATAGGAGAAAAATCGATTTTCGTTGCCTTTTAGGGTCCAAATTTCAAGGGGACGAATTTTAAAAGTTTTGTAGTTTTCTGAATAAATTTTTCTGTATATTATTAACAAGAGGGACTTGTCTATTTTTTCCCTAAGAATTCGATGGAACCATTTATTTTAGCTTTTGACCACGTTTTATAGGAGAAAAATCGATTTTATTGGTTTTTAGGGTCCCAATTTTAAGGAAATCTATTATAAAAAGTTAGCAGTTTTCAAAATAAGTTTTTCTGATTATTATTTAAAAGAAGGTCTTGTATACTTTTTTCCCATAAATCCTATGAAACCATTTGTTTATTTTAGCTTTTGACCACTTCTTATATGAGAAAAATCGACTTTTGTCATGTTTTGGTGTCCCAATTTTAAAGGAATCAATCATAAAAGTATAATAGTTTACAAAATAAATTTTTCTGAATATTATTTACTAAAGGAACTTATGTATTTTTTCCCCAGAAATCCGATCAAACCATTTATTTTAGCTTTTGACCACTTCTTATATGAGAAAAATTTTTGTCGTGTTTCAGGGTCCCAATTTTGAGGAAATCCATTATAAAAGGTTATCAGTTTTCAAAATATGTTTTTCTGAATATTATTTACAAGAAGCTCTTGTATATTTTTCCCCCAGAAATTCGACTACGCCTTATATGAGAAAAATCGAGTTTTGTCGTTTTTCAGGGTCATAATTTTAAGGAAATCCATTATAAAAATCAAGACAATATTGAAAATATGAAAATATTGACAGCAAATGCTTAAAGTAGCTGGATAGAAGGTCCGGATAGAAAATTCATAGACATTTTTTAGTGTAGAAAACACCCCACCATACGGTTTTTTTTGTCATTTTGGTGAAATTAAAAATTTCAAGTTTTTTATCTTTATTAAAATGTTGAAAAAAAGAGTGAAAAAAACAGTTCAAATTTAAAACTGAAAGATGTTAAATACCTATTAAATACCATAAACTTTAAATAATATGTTGTTAATAAAATTATACATATTTAAGAGTGATTCTTAGTGAATTCAGCAAAAGGTTCCAGGTCGGGTCGCTGAAACCGGCTAAAAACTTTTTTTTGCCAATTACCTATCCAAAATGGACTATGTCCCCAAATTTTAGCCCTTAATATTGAAAACTAAGCCCAGGGCGAATTTTTGAAAAAAAAAGACGTTTTCATCTTTCCTCAGCCACCCATTCTTCTTTTATGTGCCATTCCTTCTGGAAATCATTAAAAATAATGAAAAAAGAGGTACTATAGTAAAATTTCCTCAGGAATCCAGTCATGCCATTAGTTTTTGAAAATTCCTACACGGGGAGCCAGAAAATCGATAAATTCACAGGGTATATTACGGAAACTACAGAAAAATTGTATATCCGAATTTTTTATTCAGCTTCTCAGGAAAAGCGTGTTTTTATATATATTTTCGGATTCCATATCAACCTAGATGCGATCGACCTTCCTAGACCCTAAAATAACCGAAAAATCGTGAATTTTCCTCAATTTTTCTCATTTTTTAGCAGTTTTTTTGAATTTTCCCGCTCTAAATGACTCCGAACGATTTAAACAAGGTAAGATTCGGATTCCCAGAGAAATTTTACATATTTTCTTTATTTAAATCATTTTTAGGCTTTGATGTAAACGAGCTCACACCAAATGCCTTAAATACAAAATTTTGATTTTTATCGTTTTTTAGCAGTTTTGTGTGTACTTTATCTGTTTAAGGTTCCTAATAAGATTTATTATATCGTATATAATAACAACTTAATAAATATTATATTATTAAAGATGTAAATTACTAATAATCTTATTTCCGAAAAAAATTTTAAATAATTTAAATTTAGCGCTAAAAATAATAAACATTGTATATAAAAAATTTAAAGCTATGTGGCGTGGCAATCGTCAATGTTTACAAGATTTATTATTAAATAAATGAGTTACATTAAAAACATTTTTATTGTATTCATATTTTTCATTAAAACAATAAGCTACGTAAATTGTAAACATGACGTAGTAGCAGTTCAGGTTTTTCAAAAATATATTGTAAGGTACATAAAAGAAAATATGCCTCAAATTAAGAAAATTGAGTATGTTAGCGATGGTTGTCCTGGACAATACAAAAATTGTTCCAACCTATACAATTTATGTCAACATAAAAAGAATTTTGGTATTGATGCTAAGTGGATATTTTTTGCAACTTCTCACGGTAAATCAACTTGTGATATCATTGGAGGTACGATAAAAAGAGATACAAGCAAAGAAAGTTTACGTCGTGAATTTGATAATCAAATAATGAATGTAAGCCGCATTCATGAATTTTGTGAACATCATTTACCTACAATAAAAACAATAATAATAAGCAGAGAGTAGTTAAGCCTGGAACGTGACACAACATCATCAATGGCGCATACCATTCCAGGAACACGAAATTATCACGACTTTACTCCATTATCAAATACAATAATTGGCTGTAAATATTTAAGTTCAGATGAAAGTTATTCCTTAAGATTTAATTTGTTGAAAAAAATAGCTTATAAATGGTCAGCAAATACTTATGTCTCTTTCGTAATCTCAAAAACTTGGGCGGTAGGTTTTATTACAGATATAATTGAAGATGAATTAATAGCTAAAATATCTGTATTACAAAGTTTTTAAAAAAATATCTACAAATGGCCTGATACTGAGACCCGTGTTAAAGTAGGCTTTAATGAAATTTTATACAATGTATCGGCTACAAATGAAGATGATAAAATAAAAATAAAATTAGGGCATACTCATTCCAAATACACTCAATATCTAAAGAATTTGGATTCTATTTGTGAATAAATTATCTAAATTATAAAAATATTTTCTGAATACATTATTGTAAGCTAAATATTATATAAATATCAATAAAAATTTTTTTAATAGAATAATTTTCTCTTTATTAAAAAACTCATTCTTTTAAAGATTATTAAAATATGTAATTCATTAATTATTATTTAAAAAATTTTTTTCTCTAAAGAATAGCTATATTTTATAGAATGTAACTCCGAATTCTACCTAGTGACCAATATAGAGCTAAAAAAGAATTTAAATGTATAGAATTTTCTATGAACTCTTTTACACTAAAGCCAAAAAATTATTAAAGTATAGAAAAAGTTTAAAATTTTACTGGAAACCCGAATTTGACATTAATTAAATCATACAGGGTCATGTAGTACGGAAAAATTCAAAAATACTGCTAAAAAACGATAAAAATCAAAATTTTGTATTTAAAGCATTTGGTGTGAGCTCGTTTACATCGAAGCCTAAAAATGATTTAAATAAAGAAAATATGTAAAATTTCCCCGGGAATCCGAATCTCACTTTGTTTAAATCGTTCGGAGTCATTAAGAGCGGGAAAATTCAAAAAAACTGCTAAAAACGATAAAAATCAAAATTTTGTATTTAAGGCATTTGGTGTGAGCTCGTTTACATCGAAGCCTAAAAAGGATTTAAATAAAGAAAATATATGAAATTTCCCTGGGAATCCGAATCTTACCTTGTTTAAATCGTTGGGAGTCATTTAGAGCGGGAAAATTCAAAAAAACTGCTAAAAAATGAGAAAAATTGAGGAAAATTCACGATTTTTCGGTTATTTTAGGGTCTAGGAAGTTCGATCGCATCTAGGTTGATATGGCATCCGAAAATATATATAAAAACACGCTTTTCCTGAGAAGCTGAATAAAAAATTCGGATATACAATTTTTCTGTAGTTTCCGTAATATACCCTGTGAATTTATCCGTTTTCTGGCTCCCCGTGTAGGAATTTTCAAAAACTACTGGCATGACTGGATTCCTGAGGAAATTTTACTATAGTACCTCTTTTTTCATTATTTTTAATGATTTCCAGAAGGAATGGCACATAAAAGAAGAATGGGTGGCTGAGGAAAGATAAAAACGTCTTTTTTTTTCAAAAATTCGCCCTGGGCTTAGTTTTCAATATTAAGGGCTAAAATTTGAGGACATAGTCCATTTTGGATAGGTAATTAGCAAAAAAAAGTTTTTAGCCGGTTTCAGCGACCCGACCTGGAAACTTTTGCTGAATTCACTAAGAATCACTCTTAAGTACTTTGACATTTTTTATTCATTAAACAGGTCCTATTTCCTTGAAATTATTCAAAAGGCATAAAAAAAATCAAATTATCCTTTAATAACTTCATTTAATGATTTTAAATGACATTTAAAAATTTTCCTAATTTTTTTTTTCATTCCGCAGATCTCTGAAGATCTCTTTAGATCTCCAGAGATAAAAATGGATCTCTAGAGATCTCTAGAGATCAAAAGTGATCTCCGGAGATCTCTTTAGATATCCCCAATTTTTCGATCTATTTAGATCTCTAGAGATCTCCGGAGATCTCTTTTGATCTCTAGAGATCTCTATCTCTAGAGATCTCTTTTGATCTCTGAAGATCTAAAGAGATCTATCGAAAATTCGTCGGGTAGGTACTTCTGCACCAAAGGTCTTTAGGGACTTCTGCACCATAGGTCCTTAGGTACTTCTGCACCAATGCTCCCTAGGTACTTTTGCACCAAAGGTCTTTAGAGACTTCTGCACCCTAGGTACTTCTGCACCAAAGGTCTTTAGGGACTTCTGCACCATAGGTCCCTAGGTACTTCTGCACCAATGCTCCCTAGGTACTTTTGCACCAAAGGTCTTTAGAGACTTCTGCACCCTAGGTACTTCTGCACCAAAGGTCTTTAGGGACTTCTGCACCATAGATCCCTAGGTACTTCTGCACCAATGCTCCCTAGGTACTTTTGCACCAAAGGTCTTTAGAGACTTCTGCACCCTAGGTACTTCTGCACCAAAGGTCTTTATGGACTTCTGCACCAATGCTCCCTAAGTACTTCTGCACCAAAGGTCTTAAGAGACTTCTGCACCATAGGTCCCTAGGTACTTCTGCACCAATGCTCCCTAAGTACTTCTGCACCAAAGGTCCCTAAATCGAAAATATTCCAAGTCCCATTTGACCCCCCCCCCTTAAAAAGGACATATTTGACCCCCCCCCCCCTTAATTTTCCAGTTCTGAAGTACCCCTCCCTATAAACATGTTCCATGTTAAAATTAAACTTTAGAGGGACATTTTATCAGGTACAGGAGGGTTTTAAATTTTCTTTGGTACGAATAAAGAAATTTAAAAGTAGAGTAAAATACAAAAAACCTCCAAAATACGATTTTTTAGCTGAAAAAAAAACGGCTCTGGAGATTTTTTTGATTTAACGACATTCAACTTGGAAAAATATTTCGAATTGATTGCATTTTTAACATTTTCAATAACTCGCACTTCGATTTAAAATCGTGTGATAATAGATTCGCATTATATTTCAATTAATTATTATTAAATATTTTTTTATTTTTAAGAATAAATTAAGAAATTAAATTTTTCCCGATGACCTTAATTTTATTTTTATTTTGTAGACTTTAGACATTCCAATCTATTGACTATCATAATTCAAATGTTTGAATCTTGAAAGTTAAAAAACAAGATAATTATAAAAAACTTTGGGTCTATACCTTTAAAATTTTTTTTTATAAGATAAAATTAAAAAAAATTTTTACTTGTTATTTAGTCATCTAAAGAATAATATTTTTGTATTTATTTAACGGTAAATAATTTTTTTGTATAAAATGTAGTCATGGGAATTCTTTCGACAACTTGTCTATGACGTTTTTCTAGAAAAATGCTCATGGAAAGGGAAATCAAAAGAACCAAGTTCCCAAAAACTACATTTTACAACAGTCTCATGCAGTCAAGTCAAGATTTAGGCTCAGCTGGGACCAAACGGCCCACGCTATTAAAATTTTTATATTTTTCAATTTTTAAACATATGTATTTTTTACTTACATTTTCTCATTGTTCTCAGTTTTTTATATTGTTAATTAAAATAAAATAATATTTCAAGTTAAATTTGTTTTCTATTCATTTGAAAAATAAAGTTTTCTTCAAATTATTTAAAAATTTATAATTGTAAAGAGGGGTAAGTCAAAATATTTATTTCTTTTTATTTTTTTCAATACACCGAAAACAGTGCTAACAAGGCTAAAGTCCTCGACTATCGGAACCACGCAGGGACATCTTAAACATATTTTTTATATTGTTTTATTTTTTTTCTCGCAGATTTAAGTATCTTAATTAATCTTTAACATCTTAATTTTTTTTTATAATTACGTTAAATTTGTCCGTAGGACGGGGCAAGCCTAGAAAACTCGCTAAATCGATTAATTGTGTAGTTTTTAATTTTTTTTTAGTTAAAAATTATTTAATATTTAAACTATTAATTACAAAGGGCAAATTTATCGTAACAATAGTTTAAAGCCTGCCGTGTAAATAATAAAATGCCCAAACATTATAAAATTGATTTTGATATTTTTATGCGTCAGATATAAAATACATGATCATTCAGATAAACGAGTTTCTACTATGATAATCGAGATGACTTTGAGTAATAATCCCAAGATAAACTGCTGTTATACCTAATTATCTCTTCTTAGCAAAGAAATAAAATTAAGCTTGAAAAGCCTTCTTTTTGAATCTTTTTAATTTTCTGGGGGCCTGTCGTGACTTAGAAGCTAATTCCAATGGGATTCTGTTTGAGTTCTTTGAAAACTTTTTTGATTCTACTACATTTAGATGCTGCTGCTTAATGGCCCAATCACTATAAAATATGCTTACGAAAATTGAGATTTTTCAATTTCTGGCTGCTTATAATAAATTAAATTTTTTTTTTGAATTCTAAGGGATGCGTTACTTGATAAAAGACTAATTTATAAGAATAAGCAATATAAGTGGCTTCTGGTCACTAACAAGAAAAATTTATTTTTGTTCATGCAGTAAAAGAAAACATTCAAAAAAACTCAACTTTAACATTCTAAAGGTTTTGATGCTTGTAAATTCAAATTGTCTACATATACTTATCCAGCAATAGCCTTTAAGTAGATAGTAAATTATAGCCCAAATATTTTGTAACATAGATTTTTAAAACCGGATATGATGTTTCATATTCGTAAAAAAGTTTTCAGGAGGCTCTTCATTACACATTTTGAATCTAAGATATTTTAACTATATTTAATTAAATTAATCTCTTTTAATCTATCGTGTCGATGCTATCCGCAGTTGGATGCCAGAAAATGAAACAAAAAATTGATAATGTTTATTTGTTTAAACATATATAACATTTTAAAATTTTATTCAAATGCATTAGATTCCAGATCTGAGCAGTATTTATCAAAATGTGTAATCCAATGTATAAAGAGCCTCCGTCGAGATATTTTTAATATACATATCTCTGGCTATGTTCAATAAATTAAATATTTTTTAATTCTAAGAAATATGTTACTTGATAAAAGACTACCTTATAATAATAAGTAATATACGTGCCTTCTGGTCACTAACAAGAAAAATTAATATTAAATTTATATCTTGGATCGGGTAATTAAAAGTCCTACGCTGCTGACCAAAAACAAGTATTTATAAGTACGTAATCTAAAAGTACTTATTATATTTTTTTTTTAATTTGCATAAAAATAACATTTAAGTTAATATAAATTTACAAATTTATACAATTATTTATTATTTCATTGAATTTATTTTGTCATTGGAAATACTTTGGATCACTTAAAATTAAGAACAAACTTATAACCAATTTGTGAACTCACAAACAACAAATATGGAACATGTTTAAATTTATACTTTCAATCACCATTAGTATTTTGTAAGCATTAAATAAATATTCTAGGATAATACAAAATCAGCAAACCTGTACCATTTCCACTAGAACATCTTTACTTGGATCAACACATCAAAACAGCAGTGCAGTCACCAGTAGCAGAAATCAGAGTGATAACAACTCAAGCTTAAGAAATAACACTAATATTACTAACATTCACACAAATAATAATAATAATTCAATTAATGATAACAATTTACATACCAATAGTATTAATAATTACACATTTAATTATTATTATACATAATAATAATTATGCAGATGTAATTAATAGTACAAATTATAATAATAATAATAATAATAATAATCACATTCCAGTTTATTTTAATAATGATATTAATCAATGTATTATTAGAAATATTGACTCTAGTGATAATATTAAGCGTAATTTTAATATGAATCTCATTAGTAATAATAATAATAGTAATAATAATAGTAAACACATTAATTTATATAATAATAATCATAGTATACAAAAAGCATATACAGCATCCTGCATTGATAATACCATCTCATCGTCCCTGAATAACCATCTATTGCCACCTGGATATGCAGTTCCGGTTGAGAGTAGGGAAGTATTTATACCAGGGTTCATGAAAGTTAATAATGAACAAAACATGACATGTTTATCTTTTTCTATATTAAAGTCACTACTACCCTCTCTCAACTGCTCTGATATCTGTGAGGTAAGAGAGGCCTGCACTAAATTTTCAACAACAGCTGCTAATCAATCAAAAAATAAATTCACCTCAATAATTGTACGACTTAGATCTCCTGATCTAGTTCGTAGGATCATTATAGCTAGAAAAGCTTTTAATAATAATTACTTTTCAACAGCTGATATCAATCTTAATTTATTAAACTCTGAACTTGCCAGTTCTCTCCCAAGCAGTAGAATCTTTATTAATGAAGTCCTCTCTCCTAGTGATCAATTGCTTTACCTATCAATAAAAGATACTGCTAAAAAACTAGGATTCAAATATGTTTGGCATTGCACTGGCAAATTCTTAGTCCGATGGAGTGATAATAGTAGGTCTCACTCAATAAAATCAATATCTGACTTACAAACAATAGCCAACTCTCTGGGTATTGTCAGACCTGGAACTCAATCATTGCCCACCTTAGTTGAACATCCTCAGACTAGCAGCTCCAACGAATATGCTACTAATCCCAACAAAAATTGACAACTAAACAACAGCCCTTTAACAGCCTCTAAGGGCTTAAAAATTGGCTTCTTGAATACCAACTCTTTAAAGAAGCATATATGGGATTTTCGTCAATATTTAATTAATGACAATTCTTATGACATATTCGGTGTTGCTGAAACTAGATTTGGCCCAGAAGTGGATAATAACATCATTCAAATACCTGGCTATAGCACAGTACGCCAAGATCGCAATATAACGGGTGGGGGGGTTCTATTATACATTAAGGAACACCTAAAGGCCAAGTTACTATATACATCAAAAACTGAACATCCAAGCAAGCCCCTTAAGCCAGAGTATATGTTTTGTACAGTCTGGGAGGGAACATCTACTCCTACACTAATTGTTCTAGTTTATCGTCCACCAGATGTATCTATTAGGTCAGACAGACAACTAATTGAATTACTGCGATCCACATCCTCAAATTTCAGCCATAAAGCTGTAATTGGTGACTGGAATGCAGACATACTTACTCCAGACGACTCTGACACACGTTTTCTTACTGACATCATGACTGAGCTATCAATGAAACTTATAAATACTGGCCCATCTCATCACACCACTAAGCGCACAAAAATAAACAATAGCGTACAAATTCATACAGATGAGTTAACTTATACTCAACTGACTGATAATGATCTATCATTGGATAAAGTGGATTTACCTATCGATGACGAACAGCTTGACAACATAAAAGATACTTGGATAGACTCAATCTTTGTTGATGAAGGTGACTCCATAATTAGTCATAATCGATTACAACCACTTTTTCCGAACAGACATGACATTATAACGGCTACCATAGACATTTTTTATCCATTAACATCAATTGAAAGCCACACTTATAAGAGTATCAATAAAGCCACATCTAAAGATCTAAATTCATACCTCTGTGAACAAGACTGGTCTATTTTTTCTACTGGAAAATATAATGCTGAACAAGGACTTACACAACTGACAGATAATCTACAGAAAGCTATAAATACCCTAGCCCCAGACAAAACAATAAATCCAAAAAAATCACTTTATCCATGGATTGATACTGACATTAAGTTACTCATCTCAAAAAGGGACTCAACTCGCAGACGTTATAATAGGACAGGCTCAAAACAACTATATGATGAATATCTTAGCTTGGCCAACTTGGTAGAGAAGAAATCCGAGATTGCTCGATTTGCTTATATGCATAATCGCATATGTAACTCCTTAGACACGAATAAAAATTTCTGGAGTGAGATGAGAAAATTGGGACTACTCCCGAAACCAAGTGATGCCCTTCATGGGTTCCTACCTGAAGAATTGAACACTTATTTCTCGGGAATTTCCTTTTCTTCTTCAGAGGACCCAACAATATCTCTTAATCAAATCTCTTCAGCTTCTCAAGAAGGCTTCTCGTTTAAGCAAGTTACTGAAAACGATGTCATCTTAGCAGTCTCTCATTTTCAATCTCAAGCCAAGGGTGAAGATGGAATCCGACAAAGTATAGTTGCAAAAGCGCTTCCCACAATTGCCAAGTACTTAACCATCCTGTTTAATAAATCGCTAAAAAATGGTAATTTTCCTGAAGCTTGGAAAATTTCCCGTATTTTAGCCCTGAAAAAAGTCTCTATTCCATCATTACCTTCGGATTTTAGACCTGTCGCTTTGCTATGCTTTTTATATAAAGTCTTGGAGAAGTTAGCTCATTATCAGGTGGTCAGCTTTTTAACAAAGTCCAAAATCCTTGACATATTCCAAGCAGGTTTTAGAAAACATCATTCCACACAGACAGCCCTGTTGAAACTAACAGATAACGTTCGTCTAGCTAAAGAAAATAAGCTGGCTACCTTTTTGTTGCAGTTTGATTTCTCCAAGGCCTTCGATAATGTATCCCCATCCAGACTACTAACAAAACTTCAAGCTATTGGCTTCTCAAGATCTGCTCTTACATGGTTCTGGTCATATCTTAATGGTCGTTCTTTGTGCGTTGCTTCCAAACAATCTACATCCGCTCCTCGTGATATAAACATAGGTGTCCCTCAGGGCTCTGTCCTTGGGCAACTTCTATTCTGCATTTATATGAATGATCTAAGCCTAATATTAAGTGACACCACCTTAAGAATATTATATGCGGATGACCTACAAATTTATATACAGGTGCCACTGGAGCAAATTCATGAAGGCATTCATCTTCTCTCAAATGCTGCACTCAAAGTGTCGGCATGGGCCGAACTCAATGTACTTTCCTTGAATGTCAAAAAGACTAGCGCTATTGTATTCGGTACACCTCATGTTGTAGGGCTCTTCAAAAAGCTAAACATCAATAACATAGCAATTAACAGGAAAGGCGATACGGTTCCATTTGTAGATGAGGTCCTTAGTCTTGGAGTAATCTTAGATAATACACTATCATGGAAACAACATGTTAATCATATCTCTAAAAAGGTGAACAGAGTCCTCTATGGGTTAAGATTTATCAAATCCTGTACGTCTCAGCCACTGAGGCGCAGATTAGTTGAGTCTTTAGTTATCCCTCATTTAGACTACTGTACAGTAGTCTATGCTGATATTTCACAAAACTCCAAAGGCTGGCCAATCTAGGTATTAGATACATCTTTGGACTACGACGTGACGAGCACCTGACACCATACAGAAAAAAGCTCAAATGGCTCAGTAATGATACCCGACGAGACTTTTTTGCTGCACTAATCATATACAGGATATGGAGGATGGAGGAACCCCCACTGCTACTATCATTATTTAAGCCCTATCTCAGTGACAAACCCACTAGAGGACCCCGCATAGATCTTGAAATTACCACTATGATTACTGACTCGGGAAAGAATTCCTTCAAAATAAAGTATGCCAACTTATGGAATTCTTTACGTCCCTGCTATCGTGACCTACCATCATTTTCCCAATTTAAGAAAAGCATCAAATTATACTTCTCTAAGCAGGATACATAGTATCAAACATTGATGCTGTATATGCCTAGTCATTAAATTTAATTGTTTTAAAATTTTAACTAAATCAGTATTATTATCACTATTATATATAAAAAACAATAAAAATATTTACTATATTTACTCATATTTACTTATATTAACTTATATTTACTGATATTTACTTATATTTACTTATATTTACTTGTTGACTAATTTTAAATTAATTTTAAAATTTCATTAATAAATTTTATAAAATTTTACTTATATTCTCTCTTTATTTAAAAAAGAAATTATTTATATTTACTATGTACAACTGGAGTGTTACTGTATTTTGTGTGAGCAAATAAATCAAATAATAATAATAATAAATAATAATAATGATTGGTATTCATATCAATTTAAGTTTCTAAAATCCTTATTATTCTAAAACCCTTTCCAACAAAATCCAACTTATTAAAAGTCCCTAAATCGAAATTATTCTAAGTCCATTTGACCCCCCTCCCCTAATATAGCAAATTTGAACCCACCCCAAAGTGATATGCTTGAGAAACCCTTTCTTGCCTATGAACATGTTCCATATTAAAAATTTAACTTTTAGTATATTTCCTTAATTATTGAATATCTAAGACCAGTGTTTTTGTAATTATTCGACAAAAAATGAATGAAATTTAGTCAAACTGGAAGAAGCACAAATAGGTTTTGAATTTGTGTTAGAAAAAGAAAAAAAAAGTTATTACATTTTGGTCATTAGAACTAAATTTGAGGAAGAGTTTTCAACTTATTCTTGGCATAAAATTCAATTAAATTATAGTATATTAAATATTAAGGGCGTAAAAGTTTCGGCACTAGCGTGAATACTAGCACGAGTGCTCGGCGAAGTCGGGCACGAGTGATATGTGTTCACGCTCGTGTCTAAAGTATTTCGCCCATGGTGCTTACACTATTTTTTGTCCACCTAGGCGTAGAACGAGTTCAGAAAATTCTTTACACGCGAGTTTTACGCCCGGGAGGGCAAAAAAGATTTTTCAAATAACCTATGAATTATAATTCATTTATAAAAAAAAGAATATCAGCAAAGATGAACCCTGCCTAACACAGTTAATGATGCTGGTATAATAGGATCTGAAATTTCCAATTTTCTTTTTTAACCTTTCATTTACTGCTGTACCATGTACTGTCTAATTTTTTTTAATCTTTCATTTACTTACAATTTTAGTATTTATTATAATATTGGACTTGAAATCACAGACCACAATACGGATCTGAAACGCATAATGATAATCGTTACCTTGACAAATTACCTTAAAGTTAAGAGTAGTAGTAGTAATAGTTTATTCTTGCTTATAATCATTTAGACACAATTTTTACAAGAAGATACATAATATATGACATAATTTAACATTTCTCATTTTAAATTTTATATTTTTTTATTATATGTTAAAAGCAAAAGCAAAATCCTTGAAACTTTCGACTTTTTTTTACCAAAATTTCACGAAAAAACCCAAGGAGCAAAGTTTTTCTTAAAACTCCAATTTTAGGTCCACTCGAATATAAATGCTTATAATAAATAAATATTTTAAAAATTTTATACATTCTTAATTTAAAGTAAAATTATATATGAAATTAAAATTAGAAAATTAGAAAAAGTTACTACCCCCATTTAATATTTATTTCCCTCAATATTCTTCAGGTCTATTTATTGTGTTTTCTTCAATTTTCTACAATTTTGAATTTCTTTGTCTCTTAAATTTTCTGTCTTTATAATCTTTAGTTGTTGACAGAGGTCACTAACAATTACACATGCTGGTACATCACTGCACTATTTTAATTTCTTTCTCAAGCAATTCCTATTAAAATAAAATTCCTCTTTTATATTTTAATGAGTTAAGGATGTGACAACCTGTTTGTGATTGATATTGCTGTTTTTATATCAGTTTATATTTTAGAGTATTTACTATTTTAAATTGCTGTTTACTTACAAATTCATTTTTTTCATTCAAAACGATGTAAAGAAAATTATAAATTACATTCTTTAGTTTCATTTATATTTTGATATTTATATGAAAATTACCATTTTTCACTGTACCATTAAAATTAATTTTTTAGGATTTCTCCTTGTTTCTTTTTTTTAACTGTTTAATGTGTAAGTGAAAAATGGTAATTCCATCAAGACTACTTGTATCACTGTTTTTCTTGACTTTAAATATTATATGAAGAAACTTTTGTTAATTGAGAACCAGGATGACTTGATATATTACTATTTGATATCTTATATCTTTTATCTTGAAATTTTTTTTAAAATTATTTCTATTATTTCTTTTTGAAAATAAATCTGAATATTATTATTATTATTATTATTCAGTTTATTTTGCCATGACAAAAATTTAGTATACACTCATTTACAATTGAAATATAAATTAATACAATATATGATACAGAAATAATGTTTACAATTTGTATAAGATTTTAAAATACAATATATGATAAAATTGAAAATAAAAATAATATTCATAATTAGAGTAAATGTTAAAGTAAAATAATTCAAATAAAATCAAATTAAGGTCAACAACAATCTGACACTAATAATTAATTGATAAGTATCTATATATCTATATAACAATTGCTATAACGTCAATAAATCTATAAGTAAATAAATAACAGTCAATAATTATATTTAAATAACAGTAAATAATAAATATATAATATAATATATAGTCAATAATTAATAGAATTTGTCAATAAAAATAGTCAATAAATTAATTAAATATGGTAAATAAAGTATAAATTAAAATAAGTAAGTGAATAAAGTAAATTAATAGTTATTTTTTATCCAGACTAAATAAATATTTTTTAATGCTATTTTTAAACTGGTTATATGATGGGAGATCACGTATGCATGGAGGAATTTTATTCCAAAATTTAGCATATTTAACTTGAAAAGATTGTAAACCCCAATTGTGTATAACGGAGGGTATATCCAGATCTTTACGTGGTCCACGAGTTGGTCTGTATCTTTTGTATGGTTTAAATAGAGGTAACAGAAAAGGAGGTTGTTTCATACGTATTATTTTATACATAGTCAATGATGCAAAATAGTCCATGCGCGTGGTTATTTGCATCCAGTTAAGTCGTCTCCTGTAAGGAGTAATATGCTCCTGCCGTTTTAAACCAAAAATATATCTAATACTTGAGTTAGAAAGTCTCTGGAGCTGGTCAGTCAGCTGTTTAGAAATATCAGAGTAAACAACACTACAATAATCTAAATGCGGGATCACTAGTGATTCAACTAGACGTTTACGGAGATTTTGAGATGTGCAGGGCCTGATGATTCGAAGACCATAGAGTACCCTATTCACTTTTTTGGTGACCTGTTGAATGTGAGAACGCCAGGAGAGGGTATTATCAAGTATAACACCAAGGCAGGTAACTTGATCCACAAATTGGATACAGTCACCATTCATATTGAGATTTATTTTTGGTATGTCTAGCATTTTGAATGTTTTTAAGGATTTACAAGATCCGAAAACAATGGCCTTGGTCTTTTTAATATTTAAGGATAAGCCATTTGCTTCTGCCCATGACACCACTATTTTTGCTGACTTTGTTAATTGTTCTGTGCCCTGCTCTATTAGATGTAATGGTGTTTGGACATATATATGAAGATCATCAGCATACAAAAGCCTGAAAGTGCTATGCTCATCCAAGTGATCCTTTAGATCATTCATGTAAATACAAAACAGGAGTGGACCAAGTACTGAGCCTTGGGGCACTCCTATGTTTATATTACGATATGAGGAAGAGGATACTTTGGAGGCAACACACATTGAGCGACCACTCAAATATGACCAGAACCAGATTAATGATGACTTTGAAAAGCCAATCACCTGAAGTTTTTTAAGAAGCTTAGATGGTGAAACATTGTCGAATGCCTTAGAAAAATCAAACTGCATTAGCAGGGTAGCTAGCTTCTTTTCCTTACCCAGGCGTATATCATCAGTTAATTTAATTAAAGCAGACTGAGTACTGTGATATTTGCGAAAGCCTGTTTGATATATATCCATAACTTTTCTTTTATTCAAGAAGCCTACCACCTGATCATGAGCAAGCTTTTCCAAGACCTTCGACAAGAAGCATAAGAGAGATACAGGGCGAAAATCAGAAGGAGTCGATGGTATAGGTATTTTTTTTATTGCTAGAACTCTAGACTTTTTCCATTCTGCTGGGAAAATACCCTTCGAAAGTGAGGCATTAAATAGTTTGGTTAGGTGCAAGGCTATTGTTGGAAGTGCCTTGGCTATGACACTTTGAGGAATTTCATCATCCCCTTTCGCCTGCGAACAAAAATGAGAAACTGCAAGGATGACGTCATTTGTAGACACCTCTTTGAAAACGAAGCCCTCTTGTGAAGAACTGTTAATGATGTTTAACGGCAAGGAAGAATCTTCAGTAGGAGAGATGGAAATATTTGAAAGATACGAATTTAGTTCTTCCGGGGAAAATCAATGAAGGTCATCATTGATTGTAGGGATGAGTCCAAGACTCTTCATTTCCTTCCAGAAATTCTTATTGGCATCAAGAGTGCCACAAATGCGGTTATGCATATATGAGCAACGAGCATTCTCTGACTGTTCCTCATATTCATTTGCGAGCAATAGAAACTCATTTAGAAATTTTTTAGAGCCTGTTCTATGGTATCTTCTACTAGTGGCATCACGCTTTGATTTTAATAAACGATGTTCTGAGTTGAGCCAAGGAAATCTGATTTTCTCAGGTCTTAAAGTTTTGTCAGGGGCTAGTGTGTCAATAGCACTTTGTATATTATTTGTCAATGTTGAAAGACCCTGCTCAATGTCAAAGTCATTTGTCTCAGGAGAGAAGGCTCTCCAATCAAGTTTAGCTAGGTAACTATTTAAATTATGAGCTGTTATTGTATTAATATGTAAAAAAAATTTTTTTACACTATTTTGCTCCAATACTATTTGCTTGTAACTTGCCATGCATTATAATATTAATTTCTTTACAATATTTTACTTCTTAATTTCTTTTTTAATTTTGGACCCAGAGCTTTACATTTGTTCACTTTTACTTGAAAATTTTTAAATTTAATAAATTTTTTTTCTTAAATTTTCCAATAACTTTTGCTACTTTACTCAAAAATATTAAATCTTTCTGGAGCTCTTATATAAATGTCCACACTTTTTGGCATTTCTCACCACTTCTCCTTAAAGTTAATATAAAAAGCCAAGATATAAGGAAAACCAGACTGGTCAATAACGGAAACTCATCTATGGTGCAGGTCATTTTTTACTCTCCAGCACACAGTTATTGGAGAATAAGAGAGCCTTCGGTAGATTCATATATTAATAAATTCATATAAGAAGCTCTTCGACTACTCATTATCCAACAGCCAAATATTCTTAAACGAGTTTTTACCTCAAGACCTAAATTACTTATGGCTGCTAGAAAAGCTCGTAACACATATGGCCTTTTTAAAGTTTGGCATAAAAATTGTAAAATATTTATCCAATTAAATCCACAAGACAGTAATTTAGTTATCAATAACATTATAGACCTACAAGATCTAATAAACTAGCCCTCGAATAGTTTTATTCAGCACGACTCTCATTTCACACAGCAACAAAAACTTTTACCTGATCAGCAGCACCTCAGTCTTATTAATACCAGTCACTTCAATCACAACTCTATAGTCAAACGGCTAATCCTATACAGAGATCAGAGCGCCAATATCTATCTTAATAGCAGTTTCATCAATATTAAACTTTACAAAAACAACCACGAGTCCAGCGGGCAAGTAATATTAATTATAAAAATAATCATAATAACCATTTAAGGTGGCAGGTTGTACCCGAGGGAAAAAAATCGATTTTTTGTTTTTGTTTTTTTTTTGGGTTCGAAAACATCTTAAGAATATGGAAAAATAATTTTATAATGATATCTTGAATAATAGGGAAGTTATAGAAGATTAAGCGAGACACCGCGAAAGGCGTAAGATCAGTATTCTAAACTTTAAACGCATTTTTCTCGAAACAATGTTTTTCGATTTGCGTGCACGATAACTCAAAAAATAATTAAGATATCTTCCTAATTTTTTGGCTACACTTTGAATAAACAATTATCTTCTGGATTAATGGAATGATTTTTCCAAAACATGTCCCAATTTTTTTTTTCAAAAAAAACGTGAAAAAATTGCAATAATATTCACAAATTTCCATTTTCCGAAATTTGAATCCATCAATCCAGAAGATAATTGTATTTTAAAAGTGTAGCCAACAAAATTTTGAAAAAAAAACTTATAGTCTAATAAAATGCCAATTTTGAAAAAATCATCTCAATTATTTCTACTCGAAAACCTATCCAGAAAAAGGTACGTTTTTTTCCCTCGCGTACTACCTGACACCTTAAGGTTCTCTTTGACCCGTGACTATCCCATATTCCTCACCCTCCCCTCTCTAGAAGTTTTTTTCATACTCATACTCGTTTACCTTCAATTTTAGATCCTTGCTTCTTTACTCCTCATTAACAAACTCAAACTCTTCCTCATTTCCCCTCTGCACGGAGAAAATATATCACCATCTGACAATGCAACTGATACGTTAGGAAGCGCGGTTGCAGAATGACCTGAAAGTTTTCATTCCGAACTGACTGCAAGGTCCAGCCGCACTCTCCGAGAGCGCTGGTAAAGACATCACGCAGATCACTTTTAAAATCCTCCCTCCTCGCTTTTCGTTGACGTTAATTTCCGATCCTGCTGCCGTATCAAGCCGCGCTGTCAGAGGGCGCTTAGTTACTGATGGAAGAGTGGGTGCAGTAGCGATCTTCTGGGCAGTTCTTTTTTTCTCAGTGTGCCTCCAAAACGCATCCCACCCCCCCCCCCCCACTCTCTCTCTCTCTCTCTCTCTCTCTCTTTTTCTCTTTTCCTTAATCCTTCTTAGCTAAGCTCTTCCAAATGCAGACTAAGACATCTAGGAACCACAAGGTAGTAACCCTGCTGCTACGTCAGCCTCCCTCCTGAATCACTGTTTCCCATTGTCCCAAGTCTCACTTAATGCTAGCTTAATCTGAAAGCCCAAAAAATGTACTTCTGCAGATCAGCACTTCTTAGTATATCGTTTGATATCATTGCTATTCCTGAAACCTGGTTTCACCCAGCCTTCACTGATTCAATGGGCGAAATCAAAGGATATTCCTTAGTAAAAAGATATAGACAAGACAAATGTTGAAGCAGTCGCTTTATACATCAAATACAATCTTTCTTACCAAATTTTATCAGAGCAAAGATACAAGAGCAACAAACTTCCAGAATAACTGATCTGTGAAGTTTCTTTCATAAACACTCAGATCCTGTTTGCGGTTATTTATAGATCTCGTAATCATCTGCTCTCTTATAACACTGATTTTCTAGATATTATCTCGAAGGCAGCTCTTACATTTACAGTAACAAATTGATCCTCGATAAATTTACTGTAGATAGTTCCTACTTTCATAGCCAATCCATTTCACTTTATACTTTCTTTATGAACATTATAATTATTTCTGATCGTGAAACCCACCGAAGACAACTTATGAAACCACTTACTTTTTTATAGATCAAATTATAACCAATAAAAATGAAAATATCTTTTCGTTTGATAATAAACTTTTTATAAATAATCACTACCTTACCTATGCCACCCTAGGCATATTTACGGTAACTCCCCTGAGACAAACATATTCTTTAGAAACATTAAAAACACAAATCCCAAAGAATTTACAATTTGTCTAAGTCAATTTAATAAAAGCAGAGATATCGACTTGTTTGGGATACCACTGTCAAAAATATCACTTCTACTCTCGACTGAGTTTTACCTATGACAAGCTATAAAATAAGTAAATAATCTCCCCCCTGAACTCTCCCCTGATTAACCCCTAAGCTAAATCAGGAATAAACGTAAAGATTCATTCTTTGTAAATAGACGCCCAATAATGATGAGTTAAAACGGTAATAGATTTTCTTGGGATTATGAAGGCTTGAGAAGACTTGAAAATGTCACATATATCACGAGTATAAGATTAAATTGCGACGTGCCATTAAGAGAAACTAATGTACCAGAAAATAACGCAAATTTATTAGCTCACTGTATAGTGGAAGCAAATTATCATTGAATAGTGATGTAAAAGGAAAGTGCAATTTTTTTTTGTGTGTTTAATATACATATGTAAAAAGGAATTTGATTTCTTGTGTGTCCCAGTGGAACGTTTGGCCAGATATATGGCAAAAACTACTTTTTTGCTAAATTTTAAGAAGTTTGCTATCGGATTTTGTCATATCTCTGGTTAAAATGGTCATAAAAAAAACAATTCAAAATTTGATAAGCCCCTGCTTTTATTATACATATTTTGACTCACTGAATCCGAATTTCTAATTTATAAGGTCGTATGATTAATTGTTTAAACAATTTTAATTTGTTTATAAGCCAAAATTAATATGTTGCTATGTCAAATTTGACATTGATACCTTTATTTATGTATTTTTTGAGCTTTTGATCACGATTTTCTGGGTTTTTTTTCTTCAAAAACCAACCCCTGTGATTATTTAAACAATTTTATTTTGTTCATAAGCCAGAATAAGTATGTTGTTAAAATTCGACAAAAACATGAATTCCGTTGTAATATTACGTTAAATAAATAATCTTGCATACTACTAACCCAAGAGTTAATTTTATTTCCTATATGATTTTAAAGTTGAAATTGTGCAAGCAAATAATGGGTTAAACAATTACTAAAAGTAAGATTTTTAAAAGAAAGAACCTGAAATTTATGATCAGAGGGTGAAAAAATACATAAATAAAGGTGTCACACGTAATTTTCAAAAAAATTTCGTTTAAATAAATTATAAAAAACTGAATATTGTTTAAACATTAATCCTACGACATAATATTGTTTAAAAATTAATCCTACACTACTCATTGCAAATTAAAAATTCGGAAACAGCAATTAAAAATTATACAAAATTAGTGATCACTTTTCGAAATCACAAAAACTGTAAGCTACGGAATTCATGTTTTTGTCGAATTTTACGTAGCAACATACTAATTTTGGCTTATAAAAAAAATAAAATTGTTTAAACAATTATTAAAAGTAAGGCTTTTGCAAAAAATCACTTGAAAATCGTGATCAGAGGGTGAAAAAATACATAAAAAAAGGTGTCACACTTAATTTTCAAGAAAAAATTGTTTAAACAATTTATTAACAATTAAATATTGTTTAAAAGAAAAGTTAAATTTTGTATAAAATACGTAATATAAGAAACAGTACAAAAAATTCCGCAAATTACACCAAATACGGCAAAAATTAAAAAAATTTTTAAATTAATAGGGTATTTTTTATTCTTACTCCTAAAATGGGCATTTTAATTGAGCTAACGAATACTTACGCGTACTGAGGTTAAAGTACATACAAAAAGGCAACTTTAAAAAAAAAGAAAATTACCCTAGCATGTTTTTGCATAAAATGGCGCTAATTTCAAAATTGATCAATTTTTGCGAAAAAATTTGATTTTTGGCCAAAAAAAAAATATTTTTTCACAAAAATTTAACCTCATGGTCCCGTCATTAAAATACATATTTCCTGAGATTTTCATGAAAATCTAATTGTTTTTGCCCAAGTTATTAAAAAAATTAAAAAATTGGACAAAATTGAATTTTTGGAGGTTATGATGTATTTTAATAGTAACCCCACCCAATTAGTTCCATTCTATGTCTAATTACGAAAATTTTCCATTTTTTTTTTATGACCATTAAAACCAGAGATATGACAAAATCCGATAGCAAACTTCTTAAAATTTAGCAAAAAAGTAGTTTTTGCCATATATCTGGCCAAGCGTTCCTCCGGGACACATAAGAAATCAGATTCCTTCTTACATATGTATATTAAACACAAAAAAAAATTGCACTTCCCTTTTACATCACTTTTCAGTGATTTTTATGTCTAATTTGCTTCCACTGGTACACAAAGTGAAAATATCGATAATGATATTTCTGATAATGGACAAATTGAACCAGAAGTACCACGTTCAGAAACGGAACAAGAAGGGGCTCGTTCAAAAATTATAATAAGTTATATAAATCAAAAATTGATTTCTTGGTTCGATTAATCATTGTTAATTCTTAAAAAATTAATTTCATTAATACCGAATGTTAAATTCTTCAATCATAATTATAAATCTCAGCTTTGATGCGTAACAGCTGTGTTTGAGATAACAAAACGTTCCTGGAGGGAACGAAACGAATCTTCGGTCTCCCTGGTAGTCTAGTTGGTTAAAACACCAGTGTACAGAACTGAAGATCGTGGGTTCAAATCCCTCCCAGGGCCCAATTTTTTATCTCAACTAAAAAATTTTTTCTGCTTTTTTTAAGATTAGCAGTTCAATCTAAGAAGTTTCTATACATTAAAAATTTATTTTTTCTCGTAAATTAAAATTTTTTAAATTAATATTTGATATAAATTTTTGAATAAATCATTTAACTAAATACTACATGTTAGGCTTAACAAAAAAAGAGGCGACGAGTTCGCACACCTAGCAGTGTTAAGTTATATAAATCAAAAAATGAATTCTTGGTTCGATTAATCATCGTTAAATTCTTAAAAAATTAATTTCATCAATGCCGAATGTTAAATTCTTAAATAATAATTTTATGGGAATCACCTTACAAAATAAGAGATTCAAAGTCCAACAAGAAACAATGAGATTAAATCAAGAGAGAGAAAGAGAGAAAGTTACTTGAATTAGAGAAAGAAAATAATTTTCAAGCACAAGTAAGCAAAGAAATGAAACGAATAAGAAAACCAGAAAAAAATTAACGTAGGTCAAAAGAAAATTTAAATAAAAATAATGATAAAACAAAAAATCAGATATCGATAGCAGTATCAAAACGTTGGTGAATGCTAATAAAAAGAACAACGGGAAAGTTCCTGAATTAACAGACGCTGCTAAGAAAAACCCTACCAGAAGCCTTAGGGGCTGAACCTTAAAGAGGAGAGAGGTTTAGAAAAAGTAAGATGATTTTCTAGATAAATTATCAGACTGTCTTGAAAGCTCAGGTCTTACTCAACAATGAAAGTATTAAAGTCCAAAATCTCTTATAAAGTCGATGAGCATTTTTTGGTTAAAAAGTATTGGTGATTTGTTTTTTAATTCCTCGTCCTCACTACCATCTTCTGAGGTTGATTTGTATACAATATACTCTGATTTTTCTATTATATGCTCGTAGGTACTTACTGTTTCCAAAAAAAGTTCTTAGCAACATCCTGAAATCACTGTAATACGTTAGGGCGATTAAATAACCTTCCTATGGTTGGTTTTAGAGGGTTACTGGGGTAGCTAGGACAAAAACTAAGGATGATAGATAAATTCTGATTTAAAAATGGTTTTTAGAACATCAAAAAACGTAACTAAGTAACTTTTTTTATAACTTTTGCACAAAGTAAAATATTCGCCCTTTTGTGTAGTTGAGAGGGTATCTGGGGTAGCTGGAGCAAAAAATAAGGGTGATGGTTAAATTCTGACTTCAAATTCGTTTTTAAAACTATAAAAAGCGTATTTAAAATACTTTTTATTGTCTGGTTGTCAGGGATAGTCGGGGCAAAAACTGAGGGTAATGGGTAAATTTTGACTTCAGATTCGATTTTGGAACCTCAATAAACGTAGTTTACATACTTTTATTTTTAAATTTTGGACAAAGTAAAATATTTGCCTTATGGGTCGGTTTAGAGGGTGGCTGGGGTAGCAGGGGCAAATTCTGAGGGTGTAGAGTAAAATCTGACTTCAGATTCGTTTTTAGAACATCGAAAAACTTACCTGCAAGTAGGTTTAGTTAGAGGATCAGAACTTTTATTTTTTTTTATGTAGCTGTTTTATCATTTCTGGGTAAAATCAACACATTTAAATATAATCACGATGAAGTAGAAAATTCTTTCTCTTAAATTTTGATAAAAATATAAAATAATTAAAATTTGTATTTCCCTTATATAAATAATTTCAAATTTTTTTTTTGTTATTTAAAACTTTTTCTTGTTTTTGAAAACTCTTTTTTGTTTTTATGTTTGGAAATTAAATATTAATTTAAGTTAAATATTTTTGTTTAAGTCCTTTTTTTAACTTAATTTTATATATTGAAAATAAATATTTAAGAAATTAAAATAAGTTATATTAGGGACAGGCATGTTTCAAGAAAGAGAAAAATTGTTACTGGAAGGTATGATAGCTAAATTTCTTAAAAAAAGGAGTTGAGGGCTTTTTTACTTAAAGCCCTTTTTGAAGGCTATTACAATGTAGTTACAAAAGTAAAATTAATAAACATTTAATTAATCTGCTGAGCCATCAAAATTTATTTAATACATTTTTATCTTATCCTAAAAAAAACATTGCTCGTCGCAAAGATTGCTAGTTGTGATCGATATAAAGTCATTCTGATTGGTTCTTACAATAATGTAAACAAACATTATATTATACACATAAAATTTTAAATTAATATGATAATACAAATTGTGAGGTTATCGGTGAATTAATTGTAAGTGTAAACCTTGTTAGTTTATTATTTAAAATTTTTGCAATTTACCCTAAATTCTAACAATGAATAAAAATAAATTTTTTGTTTTCATAAATTACAATAACTCAAATCATTAGTCTGTGCGCGAAGCGCAGTTGAATCTAGTATTTAAAATATTTTATAAAATAATAGGTATTCATCGTAAGACAAGACAAGAAACCGGGATAATTAGCTGGCTACGTTGTGCTGATTGATACACTTGGCAACAAACCTGATATAGGTCACATATTTGGTTTTTAATAATTAATATTTGTCGTCAGTCATTATCTAATTTTTTTTGTTAATCAATAAATTTATTAGATATTGATTTTTAGTAACTATCTATTAAAATTAACATTTGAATTATTGACAAAGTGAATTAATATTATGATTGTTCCGCATTGTATAGTTTGTACATATGTTAGTGTTAGTGAATATGTTGTAAGAGGAGAGAAAGAAGACTTGTATTGGCACAGTGTTAATTTTATAACATATCTAAAATTTTTTAAGACATATGTTTGAAAAAAAAGGAGCATTATATCTTGGTGAAGACGTCATCAAGATTTAATCTGCAGACGTTTCAAATTTACTTGTGTTTGATACACATATTTAAAAAAAAAATTGTGATAAAATTCAACTAGGCGAATTTTATTTATCTAACACGTGCAAAGACATTCAAAAATGTGTTCTAAAATTCAAACACGTGCAAATTATTTAATACGCTGCAAACTAGCTGACACTAAGGTTCCTCAAACTATGAGCTTAATACATCAATATGCCACTGATGTCACCCATTACAACCATGCAATCATACATAGATTTCCCTCTTAATTCCATAGTAGTTGTGAAATATCACCGGTTCCAATATTTTCAGATATTAGTACTTTCATGGAATTAAATGAGGTATTACACCTAAAAAGAAAAAAATGTTGGTGTTTTTAATTTTTTTGTTTTTTTAATTTTGAGAAAAATTTTTGAAAAAGTTCGGTATCAGATCCAAAAAATTACTATAAATGAACTTTATAAAACTAGTACTCTCATAAAAATAAATTAGGTACTACGTTCAAAAAGAAAAAATAATTTTAAAAAGTATTTTTTTGTAAAAATGTTTTGGAAAAAAATTAAGTAATTTTCAGATTCGAAATATCGAGTAAAAACCATCCTAAAAAAAAAAATAAAAAATGGATTTTTAGTTGGTATATGTTCAGGAAATTTGGATTTTTAGTCGTTCGTAAACTCCCTCGAAGTGAGGATTCTGCGAAAAGACTGTTTATATATTCGAGTACTAGGGCGGTCCTATAAAGATTTAGTTGAATTAAATTCATACCTACCCCCGTATAAAATTCGTATTAGCTAATGTTAGAGCGTTTCCATAATGGCCGACAAAAATACAATGCTCCTTGGTAAATCTTATCTTTGAGGACTGTATCTTGATTGGATTAACTTAGGCCGTTTTCTCTGTTAGGGGTTGTATTTGTAAGAAGCTTTGTATTATTTGTTATCATATGTGACCAATGTATTTCAACCACGTATTGATTTTTTGGAAAATGTAAATTGTTATTACGTCTGAGGTAAAACTTTTATGTGTCTGGCGTTTTATAAGTATGATTGGAAAAGTTAAAAATAATGTATATTAGGGTTTGCAATGTATGCAATATGACCAATTGTAGAGATAAGCCTAAATATATTAACATGGAACATGTTCATTGAACGGGGTAATTGAAAGAGTTTGTCTCAGCAGGGGGGGAGTGAAAAATTGAAGTTTTTAGGGGAGAGGAGCGAAATGGACTTAGAACAATTTGAAGTGGGAGTCAGGCCCTGATACGAACAAGAACTTAGGATAATTTATATTTTAGGATTTATTGTCATTTCGGTATTTGGATTTATTACTGTTATGAGTGAACATGTTCCATGCTCGTTGGTTGTGTAGTTACACAATCCGGTTATAAATTTCTTTATTCAAAATAAAAAAACTGATGATCAATTACAAAGTCGATATGAAAAAATTTTAATTTTTGTAAGATAATTTATCGATGAACTTATCGTATCGTATTCGATCCATGATATCACGATACTATAAACACAAAATCATTTCAATACGATATCGTCAAATGATTAAAATACTGTAATCGTATCATATGAAGACCTAATTAAAAGTTATCTTACCTTGTGGTCTTCTAAACAGAATGGATGATAATTCTTTTTTTCATAAGCTATTGTTGGTCTAAAATGCCATTCTTCTTTATCTTCATTGTAAAACTGTTCAAAAACATCGTGACAGACTTGACACCGGGAATCTTCTGGTTTTGAACTAGCTAGAACACTTGGCTCTATTTCTGTCTGATAATCTTCTGCTAACGCATTTTCAATTTCAGCTGATTGTTTTTCTGTTTCAAACCAACTTTGAGCTATTAAAATAAAACATAAATTCTTTCATTTTTAGTAAAAAAAAAAAAAAAAGGAGGCAATATGTTTGTGCATCTGCAGATGATGCGGGCTAGAGGTGTACAAGATACTTTTTTCGTTTTTTCTCGAATTCGAGATGGTATCGAGACCAGAAAAAAAGTCGATATTTAAACCTAAAAAGATAAAATTTTTGAGATCTCGTCTCGTTTCGAAAATAAAAGCAAATCATATTTACAAAAACTTTACAATTTTAATTTTTAAAATATGATTTTTCAATGCTCACTCACAAGAGAAGTTATATTTAAAATATCAAATTACACTAGATAAGGTGTATTAGGAGTCTACTGACGAGCCAACCTAATACACTATGGCGAAACATTGTTACGTGACTATTAGTTGAAAATTAACCAATTTATTGGTTAAATTAATAAAAATATCACATTAATACTGTATTAATGTTTATAATAATTATTTCTAGGCATAAATATTTAGTGCCCATATTTGACATATTTTAAAAACAAATTTTACAATATAAAAAAAAACTTGAATACTTCCAAAAAAAAACGATTCTTTTGAAAAAAATATTTGTAAAACTTGAAATAAAAACAATTATCCAAAAAAAATTTGTAAATACGAAATTAAAAAAAAAAACAAATAAATATTCTAGATTTATTAAAATGAAAAAACTGAGACTATAATAGGTTAAAGTGTTTTTAAACACTTAAATTAAAATTAAATTAGTTTATTTGTGGTATATAGATATTTAAGTACATTTTTTTGAAGCTATAACTAAAAATCTAATACATAAACCTATTTATATATTTTTAAAGACGAATATTTAATAATCTTAAAAGTTGTATACATTCAACATTAAAAACATGCTAAAATACTAAATTTCAGGATTTCTTGGAAAACACAGCAGATGCCGAGTTTTCCAAGGGATTTTGATCCTGTACAAACTATTTTAAACGGGTAGAATAAACTCTCATTTTTCTCACCATTTTAGGCTGAATAATGTTTCATTCAAGACCACAATGTCTTGCGAGAAGGCCTTCTACTTCTAGAAATACAGTATTCTATGTTATAGGATAGGGTTTATTAGGCTATAATCAAAATATTGCTATAGCCTTGATTCTGAACCTATCAACTTCCGGTCAGTCTTATTTTTTTTCGGGTAAGATTCAACTTTAAATATCTGTAAACCGCAATTGTTGTCAATAATTCCCTTACTATTATAGTTAATAAACCAAATGTCCACACTGTAATCCCAGCGACGTCAAATCGATAATTTTCTCGCCATTAAAATATGCCAATAGGAAATATCATTGCTATAATGATGCTGCTATTAAAGGAATGACGCCCGTCATTAAATACGGCAGTCATTGCTTTGATTTGAATTTTTTTCATAATAAATGTGAATATAAGATTGTATTAATAGAGGGCTATATGCCCTCTTTAATTATATATTAAATTAATTTGTTTATTTTGAGATTATTTCTTAAAGGGCCCGTCAGGAATAGCTAACAGCTAAGGAGAATATGAAAAAGATTAAATGATAAATTTTTAAAATAATTATTAATGAAAAAACCTAACTATTTCATACTGAAAATGATTAGATACCATTTCAATCGTAAGTTGAATTTGAAGTATGATTTACAAGTCAAGAAATTTAAAAAATATATCAGACAGCATTAAGATACCTATCCCATACAGTATACTTTTCTAAAGTAAATGGAGGGGGAGGGGGAAATATATCAAAAACCTCATAAGGTAAATTGATATCTAATAATAATATCATCATCTTAAAAGTGGCCATAGAATGAAAGCTACATTTATATCTAAGCAGTGGTTGGTATATAAGAGATTTTTTATGGTTTTGTAATATATTTTATCCATAAGAAAATAACTATACCCCATATTTAGTTAATTTTTTAAACAATTGTTTATTATCTATACTATAACTTGATATTAGACTTTATTTATTTTTTTTTTTTTAATATTAAGAATTTAAAAGCATCAGCAAAGTGCCTAATTGCAACTGAAAAAAATAAATTTCCTAAAGTTTCTTACAGTACGAGTTCAAATATGATGCTGTTGCCTAAATATAAGAGTAAATTTATAAATTTATTTTTTAAGTAATAATTACACATTTTGCTGGCGCATAAAATAATTCAGTCTAATCATTCTGATATAGATAATAAACATAAGCAAAACCTAAAAAGTCTCTTATATACCACATCAAAGCTATTATTCTAGAATAAAGATAAAATTTAAAAAATATTTTCTTTTTTCTCGCTTGTATCAAATAAAAGTTTTTTAAGAAATGTGCCTACAATCATTATTACCTGGACTAGGCTTAAAATTTGTCTGGTACAATAATGGCGAATTCTTAATGAGGTTGAAAGATGGATCAAGAGATCATGCAGTTAACTCAGTATCTGATTCTTAACTTAATAATTCAGGGTTTAGGTAGCACTTAACATCACAAATATCCAAATGGAAACAATAATTATCGCTTTTTGAAATTCATATTTATCGGTTTTTTTAGTTGGTATAATAATAGGAAATTTTTGTGACAACTAAAAAAGCATGATGTCTAATTTTAATGCAGGTCACTAAAGAAATTATTGTTACTGAAAAAAAAAAAATTATTGTTTTTTTTTTTATTGACTTGTAAATTAAAAAATTTATTTAATTGCAAATATTTATTTACAAATTTTATCAAATAAAAACAAATAATTTATATTATAAGTTAACCATATAAATTTTATTTAAAAATTGAATTAAAATTTATTAAATTATATTTTAATGTAAAATAAATAAAATTACAGTTAATTGACTAATTGTATATTAAAAAATTTAATTAAATACAAAAGTATGATAGCGGTAAAATAGGAAAATTTTTTTAAAAAAAGTTACTAGATGTTTGTTGGTTTGTTACTATATTGTATTAAATTTTCATCTTATCATCCCCAGAGTCAGATCAAGTCTGTCTGTACGGGGATGGAGTTTATTTAATGTGTTAAACTATTAATTAAATGTACAAATTCAAGAAATTTTAAATAACTATATAACAATCTTTTTATAATTTTAATATAATTTTTTATAATTAGATAAATTTTTTTCATTTATTTAACTTAGAATACTGAATGTTTAGTCAGAGTAATAAATATATATAAAATTTTAGTATTTACATAAATACAGTTAAGATAACAGGTACATTTTTTTTTTTTTTTATTAATTTTTTAATTTGTTTTTTTTTTTTTGTTTTGTTGTATCTATATTATTTATAGACTAGTCTAAGAACTCACATACATTATGTAAAAATTCTAAAAGTTTATTCTTTAGAGATTTAGTGGTAGAGAAATTCAGTTTTTTAGCACTCATAGGTAAGGAATTGTAGAGTTTCAATGATACTATTTAAGGACTTATTTGAAAAATACTTTTGTGTATAGGTGGTCATTTTAGTCGCCCAGTTCTGTCACTATGCGAGGAGTTTGAAAATAAGTAAGACAAATCTGGGTAATAATACGTTAATGAATAAAGCTTGAATAATTGCTTTGTATTAAGAAATTGTGAGTTATCAATATTAATGATTTTGATAATCCTGTTTTGAAAGGTCTGCAAACTTTTAGAGCATTGTCATACGCACATCCCCACGTGGAAATAGCATACGAGGCAATTCCAAGGAATAAGGAATAATAAATAATTTTAAGAATTTTTTTATGAACATGTTTAAGTTTATAAAAAACGAATAACAGGTATTTGACCCGTTTTATTACATAATGAATTTGTATATCCCAGAGCATATGCTGATCAAAATGAATTCCCAAGTACTTGCAAGAGAATACTCTTGCCAGTTTATGGCTTGCTATTTCAATGGAAAAATTATTGTCCGTTAAACTATTGCTGTAAATACCAAAAGTAATAAACATTGATTTATTCAAATTCAAAGTGAGTTTATTTTTGATGAACCAAAGATTAATCAATTGAAGTGAGTCTCTCATTGCATTTCATATGAAAAAATAAATTTTATAATAATAATAATAATTATAAATTTAAGAATAAAAATAATTTTTTACATTCTAACAAAATAAAATAAAATACCATAAATTTCTGATTTTGTATTTTACTTAAGCACATTGTCAACAAAAAAAAAAAATGATGAGATATTCGTAAATTTTTATATGCTTTTAAAAGGTTTTATTAATGAAAAAGCTAAAAGATGATGATAATACTAAATACAAATTTTTAAAAGTTCTAAACAATATCGTAAATTATGGAGTAATCGGCATTTCTTACAGGCGTTATAGTGATAATACAAGAATATTTACAAGTTAGTTTTTTTTTTTTGGTTTTGGCTGAAATGCCCATATATTTCTTTACTTGTCTACTGAATGAAGCCGCGCATACAATAAAGCCACGCATATACATAAGCCGTGAACACAGATAATTTTTGCTATGATAAAAAATAATTAATGATAATTTACTACATTAAGCCACTTCAAAACATAAGTTGCAATTTGCAATTTAAAATTTTTTTTATGGCTATAGTTACCGTAATCAAGTAATTTTCTGTCAATTATCATATTAGATTTATCAAAAGCTGAACTTTTCACGACATAAATTTTGTATAAAAAATACATACATAAAAAAATTTTATTTTCATTCATAAAAAAAACGTAATACTAATAATGAAATTATTTCGTTAATTGCATCAATAAATTTTTATTGGTGAAATAAAGCATATTCAGCAAAAATTTCATGAATTATAAAATACTAACAACAATTTCTTACGTTTCAGACGGTAAATAAATAAATAATAAACCAATAATAAATAAAAAAAAAATAAGGAACAAAAATTAAATAATAATCATCGAACTTAATTTTTTTTTTTAATTTAGAACTATTAACAATTTAATTCAAAACTATTAAGGGTTTCAACCTTTTATCCAAGACAATTATACTTAACATTGCTCAAAACGCTAGTTTTATTTTTGATAAATAAACATTTCTTTGCAATAAAAAAAGTATTTATATTATATATGAGTAATTCCATATGAAATGTAGAAAAATTCCCAGATCAGGAAGTCGAATCATGCTCTAGGTTTGCACAGTGGTTTATACTTATGAAATGTCCTCTCTCCTACAAATTTAGGTCTTAATATGCTTTCTAGCCGTCGCTGTGAGTTTTTGAAATTTTGGCTATTTTCGGACCCTAAAATGACCAATTTTTGTTTTATTCATAAAAACGATGGAAAAACGTTTAAAAAATAAATCCAAGAGACTTGATCGATTGAAAATTTCTCGGGCCAAACGATGGTCTAAACCGTTTTGTAACATTTTCATGTGAAAATCGGAGAATTTGGAAAATATAAACCTGACCCAGGTCATATTATAGCTCCGGTGGCTCTATTCCAAATGACTTCAGATTTAGCATGGAGGTAGTCTCTTGTATACACTTTTTCTTGATTTTATTTTCAATGTGGTTATTTTCACAAAGGAAAAAGTTATATGGTAAATTCTTAAAATCTTCACCATTTTAGATGCAAAAAACGCTATTTTTGTGGGTATTTAATGATTTTAAATCGATAAATTTTTAAAAAAATTGAAAAATATATATACTTTTTCAGGAAGAGACATTTTTTTTAACCCAAGAAGGCATTTTTTGTAAATATATGAACTATTCTTTAAAAAACTGCAATTATCAAAAATGGTAAATAATTAAAAACTTAAAATTTTTCATTTTTACACCATTCTACCAGTAAGAGAACATTTTTATTGTTCAAAATAGTTCTGCGAATCAAAAAAATTACGATTAAAAAGAGTTGTGATTCATTCAAGAAAAATAAATTAATTTTTTCCATTAGAAAATCCATTTTTAGTACGAGTTTTTATAACTGAAAGAATTGAATTGAGAATTCATTTTTAAATCTGAATAATTTATTCGATAAATTGAGCTAATAATTGTTTGGATATTTCGCCTCTGGCTAAATAGTGTGAGGCTTGTTAGTACGTACACTATTTAGCCTTTTCCTAGATATCCTTGAATAAAAATTTTTGTATAAAACAAAAATTTTTTTTAAATACAGATATGAATAATATATTTCTTTTTTAATGATAAAACTTTGTCATATCTTTTCTAAGTTGTTTGTTGGTTTGATTAGATTGGACAGTGGAACCAATTTGACTATCGGACTTTTAAAAGTTCCAGCAATTTTGATAGTGGCAACCCTTATGAGATTACCAGAACCTAGCACCACATTGATTATTCTGGCTAGTGACCATGTAGTGGCTAATAATTAGTTTTCCTTAAGCAGAACCAAAGCACCTATTTTAAATTTTCGGATGGATTCTGCAAACAGATAGAACTGTGCTAAATGATTAATGTATTCTTTGGACCACCTAATCCCTAAATGATCAAGCGCATTTATAATTAGTTTCTATTTGTTAGACATGTTGAATACAGAGTTTGAATTTGGAGCTTCAGGATAAGCATTAATTGGTTCTCCTATTAAAAAGTTTGCAGAAAATAAAGGTAACAGATAAGATGGATTATTACTGGTTGGATATGATGGCCTTGAATTAAGAGCCAATATTTTTAAAAATGCGTCCAACTTTGAAAATTTACCAAATAGAAAAGATTCTTCTAAAGTAATCAAAACATTAATAATCGCTTTCTTACTTTTTCTTTTTCAATAGGCCAATTATTAAAAAATGGTTTTAAACAGGATGGTTCCTTCCACTACAAGGAAATTTTTTTTTCTTAAGCCAATTAAATATCTTAAGTTAAGATACAAATTTTTTTTTTTCTCAGTTGAAAATACTACAACTGATGATACGGGCCGTAATAACGAACCCTTTTAAACGGTTGTAAACAAAAAGAAGAAGAGAAAAAGGAGGAATAAAGAAGGTAAGCGAGGGCAGGATAAAACAATAAGCTCTCTGCAGCCACGAAAAAGAAGACAGTTCCAAAAAAACGGGAAGGTATTAAACTGACTACGGGTAGAACATATGCTGGGAGCTATTAGGTCTCAAATAAAACCAGAAGATTTCGGTGCCAAAACAAGATCGGTGGGAAAGACGAAGACAGGCAATGTCCTGGTGGAGCTGAAAGAACCTAGCGACAAAATACGTTCGTTCTCACAAGAAATAAGAAAAGTACTGGGTAAACAGGTCGAAGTTAGAGACCTTGCTCCCAAAAGAGTCATCCAAATACTCGACTTGGACTGCCTCACCAATCCAATTGACATTCTAAATGCCATCAAGGGCAAAGAAGAAGACGCGGAGATAGGTAAAGTGACTATCTCTAAGAACAACGCAAGAGAACAGAGAGCTCTTTACGTTGACCTTGATGAAAAATCCGCGTTTAAACTATTTAACATAAAGCGTATCAAAATCGGGTGGATGAACTGCAAGGTAAGGTTAAGAATCTCATTAACCCGCTGTTTTAAATGCCTGTGTTTTGGTCATATAGCCACAAAATGTAACGAACCGGACAGGAGATCGAAATGCTATAAATGCGGAGAAGGTCACAAAGCAACTGACTGCGCTGCGTAGCAAATGCAAGGTTCATATTATGCTTGGACCTCGGACTAAAAGGGAAGGAGTTGAAGCACGACCAGGAAAGTACGAAGCGCTACGGAGGGCTCTTGTAAAATTAAAGAGCGGCGCAGACTCTAGGAAATCGAATAATGCTAAAGGTGCTTCAAGGTAAAGTGCACACAAGCCCCTTAGCAGGAAACATGATGTTTCAACTGTCCGCTGAGCTTCTTCTTATAAGCGAACAGCCGGCTGGATCACGCTCCCAGAACTGGTTTTTGCATAAGCTGGGGAAACCAGCTATTTGGATAGTAAATCCACGGAAGGTACTTGTACAAGAGAATGGCTCGGGCAGACGATTTTGTCTGGATTAAGAAGTAAAGTGTTACCTACAAAAGCGTGTACTTAACAACAAATGAGTCCAGAGAGGACACTCTGACCAAACTTAAAAGTCCAAAAGATGCAGTAAGGTACATGACCGGCGAAATTGTCATAGGAGGCAATTTCAACGCGAGAGCTCCCGAGTGGGGTATGCCCGAAACGGATGACAAAGGAGAGGATATACTCGACTTGTGTGCCAGGCTCAACTTAGCGGTGCTAAATGTAAGTAACACAACAGCTTTGCTTTGGAGGAGCTTGTAATAGCAGTAAACTTGCTCAAAAATGGAAAGGGCCTGGGCCTGATGGAATACCCACTGAGATTCTGAAGATAGCCGCACACGAGTGTCCATAACTTATTCTGTGTATGTACAATACTTGTGTACGAGCGGGCGTCTTTAGAAAACTCTGGAAACGAGCCAGACTAGTCCTTATCAGTAAGGGTAAAGGGGACCCTAGGCTGCCAAACTATTGGCATCCTCTAGGATTACTGGACACAAATGGAAAAAATTATGAAAAGATGCTGCAACCAAGGATACTGAGGGCTGTAGAAACTGCAGGAGACCTATTTTAAAATAGCCCCAACGGGTTATAATTTTATCACATCTTAATTAATTATATGTTGCGGTTTTGCGTCCCTCCCCGCTTAAATTTTGTATTACAGATGGAAAATTATAAGTTAAGAGCAAGGATAGAATACTAGGCTACTATTTTCATCAACTTTACACCACCATCCTATCTATAAGGAGAATAGAGATTAGCTAATGTATTGAAAAAGTGGAAAACAAATATGAAGGATTAAATGAGCATTGATAACTCAGTCGGTAGCGCGTCAACTTTTCGATCTGAACGTTAAAGGTTCGCGTCCCGACCCGGAAATAATCTCCATTTTTTTTCTGAGAAAATTAAATTTTGAAATTATATCTATCATTGCTCTAGGACTAAGGCATCCGCATAATGTTAAAAAAAAAAAAAGCATTATGTGGATGACGCAGTTCGAAGTGCGACCATGTGCACTATAAGCAGGCATGGGGACAGGAGAAATTGTGTGATTCTCTGAGGCCACAGGTTAACAACGCACATAACATATCCACATAACACAAACATTTAAACTCGCACACACTAAGGAGGAAAGACCTTATAAAAAAAGCCACATAGTAAATCGAGAAAAAATAAAAAATCATACAACAAGCATAATAAACAAGAGATAAAAGCAAAGCCTTACATCTCTCACAAAAACCAATATATCAATATACCAATATAAAGGATTATGAAAGAATTTAAAATCTAGGATACTTTCATGCAAGTATAGTCATATTTACCACCTATACCTGAAATAGGTAGGCTAGTCACCGTATGATTTGTACATAGCCTTCTACATAATGACGGACTAATTAATGAAGCTTGGGACGCTTGGTCTACCAAGGCTCGAACAAAAAATTCATGGCCATCCTCATTTACCACCCTAACGGCTGCTGTTGACAGTAAAGTTTGAGAAGAAGAAATAATAAAATTTACTGACGTAACATGTAAACTAGAAGCAGTTTGTGTCACAGATGAATTTGAGTTTGGGCCTGAATCTGAATTATTGATATTGTACCTTGAGGTCTTTGATTGATAGATTTTACAAAATTATCATCATGTAAAGAGGTAGGTGTATCTTTTTACAACAAAATCTGGATTTACATTTAGAAGAAGCATGGTTACTAAGACAATTGCTACATCTGGGCAAAGATTTTACATACTCATATCTCGCTTGAGGAGTCATTTTAATTAAATTAGGACATTTATTAAGATAATGATTGTTTTTACACATGGGACATTCTACCTTTTTATTTTCTTTGTCTTTAGTTTGAACATGCAAGACACTAACTTGGGGTTGAGTTGAAACATTGGGGTTTTTAGAAGCCTTTTCAATTCTAGTCATGAGAACATTTTGAGCCAAAATCAGATAAGCCATAGTCTGAGATTGTTTTATAATTAATTAAAATGATATAAAAAATAAAAAGGTGAAAAACGCGATTCAAAGATTTATTTACTTTTTAATAAATATCTTGCTTCAACATAAATTTAATCAATTCATGTATTAGTAAATTGTCTGCAAAGAAATATCAAATAGTAAAAGTTTTTAATTTAAATATATTGACCTATTATTTAAAAATATTGACGAAAATATGTCAGCGATGATGATGACAGCACAAAAACAACGGAATTTTAACCAGATAGAATGACGGAGTCATTAACTAGACTGGCGGGTCATTGGATGCAAGTCAAAAGATGGAGTTCACGACTAGAACTAAATGGCCTTGAACCTATCCTGAAGTAATGTGAAAACGGTACCTCGATAGGCTTGCATAAGGTAGGAAGGGGGTGGAGTTTTAGCGGGTAAAGGCAAGCTAAGTCGAGTCCCACATAACTGTCAGTCCGGATGCTGAACAGTGTGCGTAACGCATTTTTCCACTTCCTACGCAAAAAAAAAAGATACATAATTTTTAAATTGGATTAGATTATCCTTGCATTTTGGATTGTTAGAAAATAACTAAAAAACAGCTATTATCTGTGACGTTCTGAATATTTCTTAAAAATATTTTTATGAATAATAATTACTTAATTAAAAACAATTATAGAGACGATAAATAGGAACAAAAAAAAATAACACGTTTTATTAGTGAAATTTGTGACGTTTCGATGTGACCCACCTCCTTTTCAAACATTTATTTTAATTGATTTTAATTAACATTGATTTTAGAATTAACATATAATAAATTAAATAATTTAAAGTTTAAAGGTTGATCTTTATTTATAATTTTCTCATCTTTTTTCTGGTCATCATGATGGTGTTGATGGATGAATTTACAATTTCTAGGTGGTTGAAAATTGTTTTTTAACAATTTTTAAAAATCATATTTAAAATTGGTATTAGATCAAAAATATGCCTGAAAAACTTCCTGTAAGAGTTTAATCAACAAGCTGGATCAGTAAAAATCACGGACAACTTGATCAACAAGCCTGTCATGTTAAGTTTTATGCATGCTCAGACAGAAAGTTTGATGATTAACGAGCTTGACAATCAAGTTTGAGCAACAATCCTGATCAACAAATTTGATCAGAAAACTTAAACAACAAGCATGATCAGCAACTTGGTCAACAAACTTGATCTGCAAGCTTGATCAACAAGCATGATCAACAAACTTGATCAACAAGCTTGATCGGCAAGCTGATTGTTCAGACTTAATTATCAAGCTCGATCAGCAAACTATAAATTTAAAAGCTTGATTAGTAAGAATCACAGATCAACAAGCTTGTTGTGTTAACTCTTATGCATAATCAGACAGCAAGCTTGATCAATATAAATTATATCTATAAATCACTAACAATCTTGTTGAATTAGGAAAAAATAGAAAATGAAAAAAGTAGGTTCTTGAACACACAAAAAAAAATTCTGTGATTCTTTTCCCTTTTTATAATTAAAATATTGTTTTAAATTGATGTCTGTTGATTTTTATGGATATGAGTTTATGATTAAAGGATAATAAGTAATTAACACTTTTTTTTATTATTTCACTGTGCACAGTTTATTCAAAAAGATCTCTTTTTCTCACACACACAATTATATACAAAATTTAAGTAACGAACGACGAGAAAAACGCATGAACTTTTTCGGAGTTTGAAAAAAAATATAATTTAATTAGATTATTCACAGAATTAAATAGAAATAAAATTCGCTAAGATCACTTAAGTTGATAATTACAAAATATGAATTGATTTTTACTTTAAATAACATCAAAAAATACCGATAAAAAATGTCTAAACCTGCAAGCGATGTAGCTAATACCGCATGCAGGAAACGACTGAAAAAAGAGCATAAGAAAGGAGACGAAACCTTGAAAAAGGAGCATGCGCGTTTCTTTTCGTTCGTTTACGTATATCATACACACATATATTTACAATAATTCAAAAAGATTAAAAAATGAAATTATATAATTTAAATTATTTGTTCAATTAATTGATTAATGTAAAATGAAAAATATTGAATTTTTTATTATTTTAAAACATATATACAAATTAATAAATAAATACGAGCAAGAAAAATAAGAAAGCGAAAACGCGGCAAAAAATACAATTTTTGACTTTACTTTAGATTAATCATACCGCCCGCTTTCGTTTGTAAGAACGAAACTAATGACTCTAATACAACAACATTGATTAAGTTTGATTTTCAAAATAATAATATTAATTTTAAAATTGGTCTGACGAAAGTCGAAGTTGAAGTTTTTACTGTAGCTACTCTAACTAAATTGTCTTCGCCAGGATGTATCTTGATGACTCTGGCAATAAGCCATCGTGAAGGTGGAGAATTTTCTGACTTGATTAAAACCATAGAGCCAACTTGGATGTTAGGTTGTTCCTTGTTCCACTTGGTACGTTGACCCATATATTGAAGATATTCACGATGCCAACGAGTCCAGAAGTCGTCACGCATCTGGTTGAGTAACTTGTATCTTTTATTTAGATTCATAGAATTAGTTATAGTTGAGTGATCAGGCAATGCTACTAGACTGCGTCCTGTTAACAAAGGAGATGGCGTTAAAAAACTTTTATCATTAGGATCATCATTCATAGGGCATAATGGTCTTGAATTTAGACAAAGTTCAATCGAAGCTAAAAGAGAAGACATTTCCTCATAGGTGAGAGTGTTCTCGCCAATGACACGTTTGATGTGAAATTTTGTAGATTTAAAGGCAGCTTCCCACAAGCCTCCAAAATGAGGACTTGCTGGAGGATTGAAGTGCCACTGAACGTTATATTGAAATATTTGTGAGGTAAGATCCTTTGAAAACTTAGAATTTTCTGAAAATAATTGTTTAAGCTCATTGCTCGCGCCAACAAAAATAGTACCACAATCAGAATATATATCGCTACAAAGACCGCGTCGGGCAATAAATCTTTTAAAGGCTAACATGAAATGTTTAGTATCATAACTAGAGCCGGCTTCAAGATGGACAGCCTTTGTGGAAAAACAGACGAATACAACAATGTAACCTTTGTATGATTTATGGCCACGACCAGCAGTAGTACGTAACCAAATAGGTCCGATGTAATCTACCCCAACATGCGAAAACGGGGGTGATGGATTAACGCGGGCAAAAGGCAAGTGAGACATTATTTGTGTAATTGTGGAAGCTCTGAAACGAATGCATGGAATGCATTTTTTAATAAAAAGTCCAACAGCTCTCTTACCATGAATGATTTTGTAGGATAAATTAATAAACGAAAGAGTGAGTTGTACTCTTCCATGTTTAGATTTTTCATAGCGATCCTCTATTAATAAATTAGTAAAATTACTTTTGTATGGATGGACTATAGGAAATTTTTGGCCAAAATGCAAATCAGCGTGTTTAAGCCTACCATTGATACAAATACATTGAGTATGAACATCGAAATAAACATTTAAATTAAATAGAGGGCTTTGATTCGATATTTCTCTATTATTTAATAAACATTGATAATCTTTAGAAAAGTAGAACATTTCAGTTTGCTTGGCCCAAAATATTTCAGCATTTTTGATTTCAGAAACGAATAAATATTTTGGTAGAAACTGAGGAGATTGAGACTTTCTGGATGTACAATTATATACAAATCTAAAACACCATGAGGTGACCCTAGTGAGTTTAGTTAATGAAGAAAATTTGTGAATTAAATCCCATTCTTCCAATCGCCTTGCATCGTTCGGAACAATTAGAACTTCCTCATTTTCTAATAAATAAGGTTTAGAGTTATCTGAGAGGAAATCAGGACCAACCCACCATAAACTTGATTTGATTAATTCAGGAATTGTAATTCCACGAGTGGCTAGATCAGCTGGATTTAATTCTCCATCAATGTGATGCCAATATGCATTAGGAACCAAACGTTGGATCTCTGCGACTCTATGTGAAACGAAAGTTTGCCATAATTGAGGAGGAGATAAAATCCAAGCCAGAGAATTTCTGGAATCTGACCATAAATGAATTTTAATGTCTTTGAAACTAAAACACTCAACAACCCTCGAAAATAGATTACTTAATAAAACAGCAGCGCATAGTTCTAACCTAGAAACTGACAAAGTTTTAAGTGGAGCGACTTTAGATTTAGCTATAACTATATTTACAACAGAGTAACCATCTGATAAGTTTCTGAAATATACAACTGCAGCCATAGCTTTTATAGAAGCGTCTGCGAAACCATGGATTTCGAAAGAGCAATTAGAATAATAATTTAACCATATAGGTATAGATACGGTATGTGCTGACTTAAAATCTTCATATATATTTAACCATTGATTTATAAGAGTTTGAGAAATTTTTTCATCCCATTCAAGTTTTTCTTCCCATAACGTTTGAATAAAAATTTTTCCTTTTATTACAATGGGAGATAGAAAGCCCAATGGGTCATATAGCATTGCGATGAGAGATAATATAGTACGTCTTGTGAAAGAAGTAATTTGATTTTTATATACATTTGAATAAGAAAGGGTGTCTTTGGAATTATTCCATAACATTCCTAGACAAGAAACATTTGAGTCAGTAACTTCATCTAACCAATCTTCAGGAAAACGATTTAATAATGATTTATCGTTGGCTGCCCATTTTCTTAGCGGGAAACCGCCCGCATTGAGGAGCTGGATGAACTGATCAGAGATTTTAATAGCATCAGAAAGGTTATCAGCCCCGAAGTGAGCATCATCTACGTACATATTATTTTTAATTAGTGGTGCAGCAAGAGGATACTTATGACCTTCTAAAAGAGCCAATTGATGAAGACAAGCTATTGCTTGATAAGCAGAAGGTACAATACCATAAATTACTGTAGATAATTCATATATATGATAATTATTAGGATCTGTGCCCCAAATAATGCATTGATATTTCCTATCATCAGGGTGTATTAAAATCTGACGGTACATTTTTTGAATATCTGCTTTGTAAGCATATCGATAAGATCTCCAACGCATTAAGACATAAGTAAGATCAGTTTAAAAAGGAGGACCTGCATGTAAAGAGTTATTAAGAGATATTTCATTATTATCTGGAAAAGAACCGTTAAAAACGACTCTGAGCTTTTTACCTGGATGTAATACACCATGATGGGGAATAAAATAATGTCGATTTAAGTGAGATAGAACTATATCAGTATTAAGTTTTCTCATATGGGATAATTCCTCATATGTTAACATGAAATCAAAATATTCATTTTTTAAGAACTGATTTTTAGAAAGTCTATTTGACATTCTTATAAATTGAAGTTTAGCTTTGTTAAAAATACCATTAAAAACTGGTGGAGTAGATTTAAAGGGTAATCTAACTATAAATCTACCTGTTTTGTCACGAGAATAAGTATCAAGAAAGTGTTGATGACATTCACGATCATCAGCAGAAAGTAATGATATGAATGGAGAAGGTGGAACTGATTCTAGTTCCCAAAATTTTTTAATAAGAGATGTAAGAATAGTTTTTGCTCATGAACTGTAGCAATATGTAGCGAAGTTCTAACGAGATCAGAATTAGAAGAAGATGAAGAACAGGTTAGAATCCAACCGAAAGCAGTTTTTTGAGCAATAGAATTGTCAGGTCCTTTTACCAGACCTTCTTGAAGAATTAATGGGTATAGATCAGCCCCAAGAATCATATCAATGACTTGATTTGAAGAAAATTCTGGATCTGCTAAAGGTAAAGTAAAGAAAACAGACCAATCATTAGTTACATTTTCAAATCTATGAGAATATGTGGTCAAATTATTTAAAATGAAGGCATCTACACTAAATGCCACATTATGATCAAACCTGGACCTTATTTGAGCCGTAGCTATTCCTCTGGTAAAAGCTAAAGCGAGACCCACTCCAGAAATAGGAATTCTTGAATGAACTCGTTGCATCCTCAATCTTTGTACCACGCTTTCAGTGATGAATTGTGACTTCTGAACCAGGATCAATGAGAGCACGTATGCGCATTCTTAAGCCATTATCCGAAGCGACAAAAATGATAGCAGTTCCTAGAAGTACAGTTGTAGACGAAGGAGCTCGAGGATTAGCAGGACATGCTGAGAATCCTTGTAGCATTGAAGCAGAATGAGATGAATCTGGAAGCGATGAAGCTGCAGGAGTAGTAACTTGTTGTTGAAAATCCTGACACATGACCTCATGTATGAATGTGTGATGTCGTTGATTACACTTTGAGCAGGTCTTTTTGATCTTACAGTCCTTCAGCAGATGTTTACCTAGGCAATTAATACATAGTTTAGAAGATTGCACAAAGTCAAAACGCTCAAAAGGAGTTTTTTCTTTAAGTAAATTACAATATGAAATGAAATGATTATCATTGCAAAGATAACATTTTAGAAGTCTTTGAGGATTTGAACTTGAACTTGAATTTGAATTATCATTTTTAATAGCATTATGTGCTTTAATTGCATTCGATTTTTGATTATTATTATTAATAAATGAATTACTACGACCTTGAGATCCATCTTTAACATGATTTTTTCGAAGAGCCCCTGTGGAATTATGCATCATAGATAATGTCCTAATCCTTTTTTTCCAAAAAAGCTTTGAGCTCAGAGAAGGTTGATGGAGTATCAAAATCGCCATCTGAATCTTCCCAATCTCGTTTGGTTTGATTGTCCAATCTGCTGACAGTAAGAGGTACCAAGAAGTAGTCCTAATGTTCAGATGGAGCACCAAGACGTTTGAGAGAATCCAAACAATCCATTGTTTCATTCAGTAGTTTGCGAAGTCATACCTTTAAGATTGAGCAATGAGTTAACATGAGAATATATGATTAATTTATTATTGTCATATTTATCAGTAAGTTTCTTCCATATTTCTTCCTCAAATTTATTTTCAGAAACTGAAAAATTTTTAATTAAATATGCAGGTTGACCTTTGAGAGAAGATTTTAGTTTTCTAAGTTTTTCAGCAGCTGATTTATTTGATTTTACAATCAATTGATAGAATAAATCTCTAAAGGAAATCCACTCTCTAATGTCACCAGAAAAGATAGGTACTTGTATATTAGATATTATTATTTATGATGATAGTGTCTTTAGAATTTGAGGAAGTATAAACTTGAGAAGAAGAAGAAGTTAACTCAACTTTTAATTGCATGAAAGATCCCTTTTGATCAATGTAAATGTCTTCAACATGATTAAGACTACAATTAGGGTTGATAAAGTATTCATGCTCTTTATTTGAAACAGTTTTTAGACTTAATATTTTTGTATCATTTTCTTGGTATTGAGCCCACCAAATATCTAATTGAGCTAATCTGGCTTCAATACCACCTATGCTTTTATCGGATTTTTTATTGTAATTATCAAAGGAATTTTTTATTTTATTAAATACATTTAATTGTATCAAAATTATATCATCGAAATCATACTCCATTTTATTAATTGTAAAAATAAATTGACATAAAAAGAGATGAAAAAATAATCATAAAAAAAAATTTTCAGTCAAGAAAAATTTTTAACATTGAATTTATATTTAAATATTATGTAATAATATTTTATTAATTTTAACGACAATGTGAGAAAAGAGAGAATAAAAATATATTTTTAAGTTTGAAACACAAAAAAATTGAATATATATTTAAAGGAAAATTATTAAATATATTTTATTTGGAAATATGTAAATAAAAAGAAATAAGTGTATATATAACCTCCCCCCCGCCCCATTTACTTTAGAAAAGTATACTGTATGGAATAGATACATTAATGCTTTCTGATATATTTTTTAAATTTCTTGCCTTGTGAATCATACTTCAAATTCAACCTACGATTGAAATGATATCCAATAATTTTCAGTATGAAATAGCTAGGTTTTTTTCATTAATAATTATTTTAAAAATTATTTTTTCCTTATATTAATTAATTATATTTTCCTTAGCTGTTGGCTATTCCTGATGGGCCCTTTATAAGAAATCATTGAAAAATGTTTGTTGAAAAACCTTTTTTGTTTTGTTTATGTTATTAAAAGTTTCAATGTAAAAAATATCATTTAATTAATTAATTTTTAACATAAATTATGAAGAAGTGATTTTGTCAATAATTTTGTCATTAATAAAAAAGTTATTTTATTGAACAGTTAGCAAATTTTTGTATTTTTTTCGCATTTCTTTTAAAATAAAAGCATGGAATTAAAAGTGTTTTCTTTTGCGAAAAAAATTTATATTATGGGTATTATGAACTTTTTGAAGTAAGTGTTCTAAAATATTTATATCTGTCAGAGTAAATGGGTCTTAAGCTATTCGCTATTGGGTAACTTACCCATTTCCCCCAATTAGCCACTACAGAATAAAATCTATAATTGGCTATAATTTTTTGATTCATTTGTTTATTTTGAGATTATTTCTTAAAGGGCCCGTCAGGAATAGCCAACAGCTAAGGAAAATATAATTAATTAATATAAGGAAAAAATAATTTTTAAAATAATTATTAATGAAAAAAACCTAGCTATTTCATACTGAAAATTATTGGATATCATTTCAATCGTAGGTTGAATTTGAAGTATGATTCACAAGGCAAGAAATTTAAAAAATATATCAGAAAGCATTAATGTATCTATTCCATACAGTATACTTTTCTAAAGTAAATGAGGGGGGGAGGGGGAGAGATATCAAAAATATCATAAGGTAAATTGCTATCCAATAATAATATCATAAACTTAAAAGTGGCCATAGAATGAAAACTACATTTATAACTAAACAGGGATTGGTATATATAAGAGATTTTTAGGGTTATGAAACGGGTCGCACTACCGATGCTCCTGTAATCCATAAAAAAGTAAATTATACCCCAAATTTATAAAACACATTAAGTTAATTTTTTAAACAATTATTTGTTATCTATATTATAACTAGATATTAGACAAATTTATTTATTTTTTTAAAAGTATTTTGGATTCTAAAATCAAAATGCCTAATTCTAACTGAAAAAAATAAATTTCCTAAGAATTCCTAAAGTACGAGTTTTGACATGGGCTTGAGATATGATTTTGTTTCCTAAATACAACGCGAAATTTATAAATTTATTTTTTTTTAGTTATATAATTAGGCATTTTGCTAGCGCATAAAATAATTCAGTCTAATATAGATAATAAACATTAGAAATAGCTAAAACATCTCTTATATACCATATGAATGCTAAATCATTATTACTAATACTATTACTTGATATTGTACTTCCATTTATAATGAATCATGTGCGTTTTGAGAGGCAAAGAGAGAAATAATTTATTCTGGTTTTTAATTCTCTTTAAAAAAAAACATCCAATGACACATACTTTCCTAATAGAATTTTTGGTAAAACTATTCTCCACGTATTTATTTTTATCACAAGTATGAAGGGTATCCACCACAGGGTTTTTTCGCGCAGCATATTTGTATTAACTAAAATATTTTAGGTATATAATATTATTTATAATAATTTTTTAATGAAAGAATTAAAATAACTTTACAATATCTGGTACAAGAATATAAACAAAAAATTGATAATATTTATTTGTTTAAACAAATACGACCTGTTAAGCTTTTGTAATTTTTGACTCATAAAAGCCTGAGATTCCAGATGTGAGCAACTTGGATCAAAATTCTGGTTGGCTCATATTGTAAATCATTTAATTCTAGAGGGAGGTATCGTGGAAATTTTTTGCTAAATCTCTTGATTAATGAGTTACAGCTAATTTTTTATAAAAAAAAAAAAATTAAAAATGCTCTAAAATTTATAGCCAAGCAGAATTTTGATCCAAGTTGCCCCGATCTGGAATCTCAGGCTTGTAAAACCCAAAAATTACAAAAATTGAACAGGTGGTATTTGTTTAAACAAATAAACATTTTCAATTTTTTTTTCATTAAAAAATTATTATAAATAAAATATATAGCTAAAATATTTCAGTTACAAATATGCTGCGCAAAAAACACCCAGTGGCGGATAGAATGACCTTTATGGTATAATTTTTTATGACAGCATTTTTTTGCGGATGTAATACTTAATTTTGTAAATACTCATTTTTTTTTAATGCAAGTACTAATTTTAGAAATATCGTAATTACTCGATTTCTCGAATTTAATGCTTAACTTTTTGAAAATTTTTATCTCATAAAAAAATAAAAAACACCATTTAAAAGTTTAAAAAAAAGTGTGATCTGTATAATAATCTATATTATACTAATACTAATAAATTATATTGTATTTCATTAATTATATCATGTTAATACTATGAGGCCATCACGGGCCATGTGTGCTCTGAGAGGCAAAGAGAGAGAGAGAGAGAGAGAGAGAGAAATAATTGATTCCGGTTTTAAGTATTAAATTTATCCTCTTAAAAAAAAATATTTATGACTTATACTTTCCTAATACAATTTTTGGTATAAAACTATTCTCCTCGTATTTTTTGTGTTACATAAGTATTCATGGAAAAAGAAATAGAGAAATAAATAAAATACCTCCTTAGAAGTTATTATTTCCTGTTGATGCTGTTAATGATTTAGATGATTTAAATACGTTTTTAGCTCGAAATATATCGAATTAATTCGATACATTTCGATTGGAGATAATTTTTATACTTGTATAAAGAGTAGAAAAAAAAGACAGCAATAATTCCTTATGAAAAAACGCTTGTTGTGCGAGAAGGAAAAAAAAAAGACGTGTATACTTTGCAGCCAGTCGGCAGCAAAGGTCTAGAGGCTGTGGGACTCGCCCCCACCTCTATTCCATTTTGATACCGACTGGTATCAAAGAATAATAATAAAGGATTTATACGTTACCAAGCGACGCATAAAGCATGGGAGATGCCCAGCGCTCCCACCGTCCTCGCAGAAGTTACGACACCCCTTCTACTTACATGACGCCGTGGTAAGAGAAGAACTCAAAATGGACGACTTGGAAAAATAACCATGTGCTTCTTTCTGCATAAAGAAGCGTCCATATTGGAATTTTATGTATATGCTCCCCGCGCACTTTTATATATTTTTAGTCACATGTATTTTTTTTTTTTTATTTTAACTTTTTTAGTTTTTCACTAATCACTTTTCATACGCGGAAAATGCGAAAATTCTAAATACGCTCTGCTACCAAATGTTGAATTAGGAAAAAATAGAAAATGAAAAAAGTAGGTTCTTGAACACACAAAAAAAAATTCTGTGATTCTTTTCCCTTTTTATAATTAAAATATTGCTTTAAATTGATGTCTGTTGATTTTTATGGATATGAGTTTATGATTAAAGGATAATAAGTAATTAACACTTTTTTTTATTATTTCACTGTGCACAGTTTATTCAAAAAGATCTCTTTTTCTCACACACACAATTATATACAAAATTTAAGTAACAAACGCATGAACTTTTTCGGAGTTTGAAAAAAAATATAATTTAATTAGATTATTCACAGAATTAAATAGAAATAAAATTCGCTAAGATCACTTAAGTTGATAATTACAAAATATGAATTGATTTTTACTTTTAATAACATAAAAAAATACCGATAAAAAATGGCTAAACCTGCAAGCGATGTAGCTAATACCGCATGCAGGAAACGACTGAAAAAAGAGCATAAGAAAGGAGACGAAACCTTGAAAAAGGAGCATGCGCGCTTCTTTTCGTTCGTTTACGTATTACATACACACATATATTTACAATAATTCAAAAAGATTAGAAAATGAAATTATATAATTTAAATTATTTGTTCAATTAATTGATTAATGTAAAATGAAAAATATTGAATTTTTTATTATTTTAAAACATATATACAAATTAATAAATAAATACGAGCAAGAAAAATAAGAAAGCGAAAACGCGGCAAAAAATACAATTTTTGACTTTACTTTAGATTAAACAAATCTTGACCATAAGCAATTTATTTCACAGGCCCCTAAAATGGTAAGTAATTAAATTCTTTTATTTATTTTATTTACATTTATGTCTATTTTAATTTAAAAAAAGCATTTTTTTTTACTATATTTATTTTATTTTTTTTTTTTTTATTTATTAAACGAATTCACGGGACTTGCCCTTTACATTCTATTATATAATTATTTTTTAAATTTTTATATATGTTACTTACTAAATAAAGCTATTACAGTGTAATAAACTTAGTTTATAGTAGAGAAAAAAGGATTTTTTAATTTTAAGAAAACAATAGATTTATGAAATTTTATTCAATAAAACGTAGATATTTTAAATAAATTTAGCAACAAATTTCTTTAAGCTTTTATAATAGCCAATTTCACTGCTATTCGTGATATCAATGTTTTTACTATACATATTATAAGTTTCTAGAATTCTATATAAGGACGAACTCTTTTTGCTATTTTTAAATTCAATGGGAATTGTAAACATGAGTTGTCTGTCTCTTAGACCTTCTCTTTTAGGAACATAAAAATTTATAACAGATTTGATTTCATTACAAACTATTTTATTATTCATTAAATTATAAAGAAATTTAAGGTCAGCAATTTCTCTTGCTGACTCAAGGTTATTAATTTTAAATTTGGTATATAATTCTTTATAATCATGATCAAAATAATTAAAATCAATGTTTTGTTTGAATGCTAATATTCTTAAGACTTGATGTTGTATTTTTTCTATTTCATAAATTTTTTCATTTGTGTGTGGAGACCAAATATACATAAGGATAGATTTAATGTGTGAGTTATAAAATAGTTTTAATGAATCAAAATTCTTAAATCTTTGTAAAATTTTCTTTAAAAAATATATACGTTTTTTTGATTTCGATATAATATTATCCATATGAACATTAAAGTTTAAATTATCTTCAAAGAAGATTCCTAAATCTTTAATTACTGAGGTTTGCTTAATTTTATGTTTACCAATTTTATATTCTATATTATAATTATTTTTATTTTTCCATTTATCATAAACCATAATATCACATTTATCGAAGTTCCATTTTAAACCATTTAGATAGTTCCAATTATGTAGTCTCATAATATCAGTTTTAAATAATTTAATGTCTTTATCTGAAGTGATTTCTTTAAATATTTTTAAGTCATCAACGTATATTAAAAATTTTGAATTATTTATAACATTTTTTAAATCATTTATATATATAATATAAAGTAATGGTCCGAGATTGGAGCCTTGAGGGACTCCAGATGGAGGAACAATCTCTTTTGATAATTTGTGGTTAATTTTAACCAATTGTTTACGATTACATAAATATGAACTTAACCATTTAACAATATTTGAGTTGACTTTATAATTTTTGAGTTTTTGTATCATTAGGTTATGATTAACAGAATCAAATGCTTTTGATATATCAGTGTACAAAACATGTACTTGATTTCCTCTGTTAAAAGCTTGTGAAATATATTCTTTAAATGTTAGTAAATTTGTAATTGTAGACCTTTTGTTAGTGGAACCATGTTGTTCAGGTATTATTTTGTTATTAATGAAGCTTGATAATCTATTATATATTAAATGATCTAATAGTTTGGCAAAACAGGATAAAATTGTGATAGGTCTATAATTTTTGATATTTTTAACATCACCTTTTTTAAATATTGGTATTATTAAACCGATTTTCCATAAGTCAGGCAGTTTACTTTGGGTTAAAGATTGATTAAATAAGACTTTTAACGGTGAAATCAAGTAATGCATACAATTTTTGACAAATAATGGGTGTATATTGTCATATCCAGGAGATTGATTTGTTTTAATTCTGTTTATTGAATTTAAGATTTCTTTTTCTGTAATCTTTTCTAATTTCATTTCAGTTTCAGTAGAAATTATTTTATTAGAACATGAATCTATGTTTGAACTACTATAAGTACTATGAAAGAAATCTGCAAAAGTATTTATTATTTCATGATCATCTTCATAAACTTTATCATTATAGTGCATGTCAATGGGTATTTCATTTTTTTTTTTATTGTTCAGATATGACCAATAACGTTTCTGATCAGTTTTTATATCTTTTTCAATTTTTGAAATGAACTCATTATATTCGAGATTATAAATATATTTACAATATTTCCTTTGTTTATTAAATTTTTTATAGTAATAATACTTGTATTTTTTGGTTTTTTTGTATTGTTTATGATAAATTTTTTTTATTTTTATTTACAATTTTTATCAATAAAAAATTTATGTTATAAAGCTTGAAATGCATGAGAAACGACTTTAAGCTTGCCTAATGGATCAAAATTTAAAAACAAATATATTGTTGCCTTATTTATAATTAGAATAGAGTGATGATGATTTTCCTATCCAAACTTCAAAAAAAATAATATAACAAAACTCATGAGAACTAAACTGAAACTATTTTGTAAACTTATATATATATATAATTCGTAGCAAAGGCCAGCCGTGGCCGAGTGGATTAAGGCGCGCGACCTTTAGTGTATATACTATAAGTATATTCATGGGGGTCGTGGGTTCGAGTCCCCTCGATGACTTAACAGTTTTTATTTTTCAATTAATTTAAAAATTAATTGTCAAGTGAAAACTTTTAAGTTATATTACGACTTATGGCCCAGGAACTTGTTTCCAGCATAGTATTTAAAAGAAAAATCGAATACTATGAAGAAAACAAGGCTCCGCGCTATGCTAACAGAGGTTTTCTGCAGTTTCCTCTGAGCCAGGCAAATGCCAGCATAGTTCCCATCAGATCTGAAGACGGCTGCGGACGCATTTATCCCCTCATTAAAATAGAAAGCTCGCAACCATTAATCACGTAACTACTTCCTCCTGCAAAAACCCATATTAAAACAGATTAAAACAGTTTTCTGAAAGGAACGATCGGTATATTGTAACATAGACGATATACCGGCTTCCCTAAGAAATAAAAACATTAAAACAGTACAGAAGGTTGTGGATGCATGGTGTGGTTGTTGTAGTCTCTGCAAGACAATCCAAAAAGGGATTAAAGTGCGGAGGATAAACAATAATAAAAAAAAAAAAAAAAATATAATTCGTAGCATAATAGACATTTCAGTATAATAGAAAAGTAACAAATGTTTTTCGCATATAACTCTTAAATGAAGCATTTTTTAAATAAATTTGTTTTACCAAATTTAAAGATCTTTTGAAAACGCGTAATTCAATAAATGAACAAAAGTTTATGAAAATTATATAAATTTTTATATCAAATTAACGAGTCAATATTTCTCTAAATGGTCTCTAATAAAAAAGACCTTTGAATTTGATAAAATAAATTTTTTTCTCAAATACTTCATATTTATATGCTTTATATGCGAAAAACTTATGTTACTTTTCTATTATACTAAAATGTCTATTGTACTACGACATATATAATACTAGCATAGATGAGAGGGGGGGATTCCCGGTATTGCATAAAAAATCATTTTTCTGTTCTATTGAAGGTATTACATAATGTTGTTTTTGCTTCCCGATTGGGCAATTACTACTTTTTTAGTACCTCCTATAGCGACCACTCCCACTAGCGACCACCTTCATAAAAAGACCGTTTTTGGTCAGCCTGTTTCAAATTCCTATAATTTTACATATAAAATAACCTCTCAATAGCGACCGCGATCGCTTATTTTTTACAATAAAGACCACCTTTTCTCAGAATTTTTTTTTTGTACATAATAATGTATAGTGTAGAGGGGTATTTAACATGGAATCCTGTGCAAGGCCGTGCTTCTAAAATAGGTATGCAAGCCATTTTGTAAATTTGCAAATAAGTGAATTTATATAAAGAAAGGTGATATAAAAAAGTCAAGACACGAAAGACTATAAATGATTAGATATTATGTGATAAACAGTTTATGAATTTTCTATCAGCATTATTGTCATAAAATGGCATTACATTGTGGTTTACCGATAATTTCATTCTGCAGAGACCCTTACCGGCTAAAATTAAAATCTAATTAGAATTTATTACTGTCTTAGCCCATTTGACATAATCGGTTTTCAAATCACAAAAATATAATTTTGAATAAAACTAGTAAATTTTAGAATAAAACCTTGTAATATCTTTAAATTCATATTATATAATACAAATGTACTTTATTTCAAAATTTTAATTATTACTTTATTAAATTTCTATCGTTGCATTTACTGATGTAAAAATAACTAAAATCAAGAAATCTGAATTCAACTTTGTCTTTATTAAGAATAATCGAATAAAATACTTAATATTTAGTTAATTAATTAATAAATTAAATTATATAATCGATAATTAAATAAAATAAAACATTGAGATTTTGTTAGTTAAAATTAGTATAGGCCTGGAGCATGGTTTTATTTGCGATTTTTTTTTAAAGCATGTCCATGGAATTTTTCAACGGTAATTTTAGTTTTTGGGGTCGCTGATTCGAAATCCTAAGTCCGTTTTGACCTAACGTGGTCCAATTATGCGTAATTGTATATTTTAGGTCATTTTTTGCCATTTTTTGTTAAAATTTTTAATATATTACCATTACAATTGTTAATTTATTACAATTTTTCTCACACTACACTAATATTTTTTGGGTGTCTATACCTAATTATCATATCTACTCAAACAAAAAAAACAGTAGACCATAAAAGGGATTCTTAGGCTATTTTGCACGCTTTTTGGGCTAATTTTAGCTATTTTTATGAAAAATACCAATCTTTATCTACAGCTTCTTGTTCTGAATCGCCTATTATGGGCCAATGGACGTTATTTGTTAAAAAAAGATGTGTTATTTGCGTTTAGTGATCCGAAGGCCACAAGCTGTAGAAAAAAAATTGGTATTCGTTCATAAAAATAGCTTAAATTATCCCAAAAACGTTAAAAACAGTGTATAAGTGCCTATTATGAGCTACTGCACCGTTTTTAGATAAATTAAAAATAATATTCATATTAAACTACCTTAAAATACTCAAAAACCAGAAGCTGTAGATAAAAATTGGTATTATTTCATAAAAATAGCTAAAATTGCCCAAAAAGCGTGAAAAATAGCCTAAGAATCCCTATTATGGGCTACTATATTTTTTTGTATGAATAGATATGATAATTAGGTATAGAGACGCTAAAAACATTAGTGTAGTGTAAAAAAAATTGTAATATATTAATAATGGTAATGGTAATATATTAAAAATTTTAACAAAAAATGGCAAAAAACGTTAAAAATGACCTAAAATGAGCAATTACACAGAATTGGACCACGTTAGTTTAAAACCGACTTCAGATTTGAAATCAGCGACCCCAAAAATTAAAATTACCGTCGAAAAATTCCATGGACATGCTTTCGAAAAAAATCGCAAATAAAACCATGCTCCAGGCCTATACTAAATTTAAAATCATAAAGAATAATTATTTTGCTTTATCGCTATCTAAAATATAAAATTTAGTAGATTTTGGTATTTTATAAAAAACTTTTGGTTAACCGAGTTATAAGGTAATTTTTGAGAATTTTGATGCTACACTAATGGGCCCTCCTGCAAGCCTGTCGTAATTTAGGGGCTTTGCTAGTCAGATTTTAGCTGCGTATTTATTAGGGCTTCATCATACCAAAACTATTTGCTTTGATTTACTGATTTTTTTAAAACCTTATCGTAGGACACAACTGGCGCCTTAGGTAAATTTAAAATTTAAGAAAAGTCTGCATCTTGGCATGGCGTAACTGTAGGAAACGCGAAACTTTAGGCAATTACTTTCTAGCGTTTTAAAGTTTGGAACCGCGAAAAAATATATATCATCATACTTGGATTCATAATCAATCACATATACTACAAACCCTAAGTATACGTTTATTTTAGTTAAATATTTAAATTTTATGAAAAACCGGGATATTTTTGAATATAAGTTATAGTTTGATTAAATATTTACTACGGTTCTTTATTTTGCGATCACAAAAATATTAAACTCATTCAATATCTGTCAATATAATATATATGTTACGCCTGGAACGAGGTAACGGCCGGTTCCGGGGAATCGGACAGTAAACCGGCCGTTTCCACGGAATGGAACATCAAACCGGCCGGTTCGGCATTTTCGGAATTATCCGTTATCATTGAACATGTCAGCAAAGATAAAAATATGGACAGTAGTTTGATTGAAAATATCTGGAAATCAGTACTTCTGAAATCTTTAATATCTTTAGCTAATGATCATGTTATGCGTCCCTTAGAATTAAAAAAAAAAATTTTTGAAAATTAATTTAATACGAGCGGAGATAGTATCGCTTGAAATTTCATTAATTTTTAAGGTACTTAATTAATCAAGACTTTTTTATAATTAATCTGATATTAAAAATCTTTGAATATAATATTTAAAACATTATTTATCATAGATTCACTAAAAAAATCTCAATTTTTAACAGTAATGTGAAATATATTTCAGGTTTTTTGATTTTTTACGTAACCCATACTTTTCAAAAAATCAATTTATTTGCGGAGAAACGTAGAAAATCAAAATTTTTTTTGTAAATCGATGATGCTAAATAATGCCCTAAATAATTAATTCAAAGATTTTTAATATCAGATTATTTATAAAAAAAGTCTTGATTAATTAAGTACCTCAAAAATTAATGAAATTTCAAGCGCTAATATCTCATTCAAATTTTTTTTTTTAATTTTAAGGGACGCTTAAGATGATCAATGGCTAAAAATATTAAACATTCCAGAAGATTCGATCTCCAAAAATTTTTACCAAAACATTCTATTTCTATCCATCTGATTCAACCTTAATTTCGACGATAAAGTTAAGCCCTGAACTCCTTGTGTGTTATATATGCGTGTATAACGATGATAAAAGTTTATAAAAATATAAAAATAACGACGGTCAATTTAGAATTATATTTAGAGACAGTGAAAATTGTTAATGAAAGACAGTGAAAAAGGATATTATTAGTTAATAAGTTAATATTGAAAAATTTATTTTATAAAAATTATGATTTTGTGTGTTTGAAATTGATAAAATGTGCTTCATTTTCATTTGTGTTTAAATCATATAACATCTCCCTCTCTTTTACTTTCATACTTATATTGCAAAGGTAAGTTACGCTCATATTCTTAAATTTTTAATGAACACGTGACATTGATTTCAACTATGTAATATCTTCCCCGTTTTTTAATTATTACTTTATAGTTTTGTTATTTCTTAGAAGCCAAAAATATCCACATTATAATTACAAAAACATATTTAAAAAGGCATTAGAAAGGCTATGTCCAATCGCGAAGATAATTCATTTTTTATGGAGTCGGTGCACGACAGAAATATAGCAATTTTAGTATTATAGTATTTTCTTTGCTTTATTTTAATACTTCAAGACCTATTATATATGAATGATGTTATTAGGCTATCAATTTTATAATTGAAACTTCGTATTATTAACTGGATTTATAATTTTATTGGTAAACAATATAAATTGAAAATAATACAGTCTCTTTTAAATTAAAAGTCTTGTGTTTGACTCCTGGGTATGCAAAATCTAGTGTTTAAGAAGGGTCCTAGGCTCGTTTTTTGTTCATGATAAACTTGATAAACTAATTTGTAAAAAAATAAATTTATAATACACCGATCATGTTTTCATGTATGTTTTTATTTTCAGAATAGTAAAGAATATAGTAATTTTCTTAAATTTTTCTCCAGTTTCTTATTTGTACCGCAAATTGACGATTTTTTTTGTGAAAAATTTAAAACACCCAGTCACACACACAAATAAAATTTCAAATACATATAGTAATATCTACTGATATAAGGATGGATAATATGGTTTACAAATTTTCTTGGAGTACTTGTCAAAAAATAGACAGTATAACAATAGAAATGTATAATGCCACAAACCTCATGAAAATTGGTTTATACCTCAATGGTGTTTTTCGGATCCTAGAGAGTGCTGCTGAAACGTCCTACTTTACCATAAGCAATGCTTAAGGAGTGACTGAGAAACATAAATCTGCGCGCGCAACTTTTTTTTTTAATCCTTAAGCATTGCTTTTTGGAAAGTAGCATGTCTCAGCAACACTCTCTAGGATCGACAACATCTCATTGAAGCTACTTATCCATCTTTTTCTTGCTAGATCAGTGAGTGAAGATATGTTACTAAGTCGATTGGCACACGCGAAAAAATTTAATTTAAAATTATTATAAAACTATTCTTTTTAAAAAAAAAATTATTTAAATAAAATGTATGTTAAATTAAAATTTAGGCTCTTTTTTTTATAGTTTAATTATTTTTATAAAGTAATTTTTTTTTTTTAGTGATAAATAGTTACTAAACTATATAAGTCAATTGTTTTCACAGCGTGTGTCGATCCTATATAAGATCTGTATAAAAAGTAAAGTTGAAAAAATTATTAAACAAATTTCACCTCTATCATCAAGATCTTCGATCTCTTCAAACTGTATCCAATCGTTAATGTCATAATACCAGGGCCTTGAATGAGCTTTTTTAGCTGAATCTCGTTCACGTCTATTTTGCCTAAAATGCCAATCTAAATGATGACTGTATCGAGTTGCAAGTTCTGGAGCAAATCTTGCTCCACAAGAACTACACTGCATTCCAGTATAGAGAGATGATATAATTACTGGTTGCTTTCTGAAAATCATAAATTATGTACAGATAATGAAAACAGATAATTAATTTATTTAAATTGGATTATTTCAGTATGATTTACAAATACAAAATAAAACTGACTAAACAAGAAAATAATTTACTGAAATAAAATTTAATTAATTCGCTTTGGTTTTTCATAGAACCATTGGTTTAGGTCAAATTTTGATTCCTGATTTTTAGGTATATAAGCACGTTTCGAGACCTCAGAAAGCTAAAAAACCGGTTTTGAAAAAAAGTCTGTGTGTGTGTGTGTTTGTGTGTGTATGTTTGTGTATGTGTATATATTATGACTGGAACCGGTGATATTTAACAACCATTATGGTATTAAGTCCTATTCTGTATGTGTATGTATGTATGACTGGAACCGGTGATATTTAACAACCATTATGGTATTAAGACCTATTCTGTATGTGTATGTATGTATGACTGGAACCGGTGATATTTAATAACCATTATTGTATTAAGACCTATTTTTGTTTTCAACATTTTTTTCACTAAAAAATCTCAGTATACTTTATTTTTATTAATTTGGATGTAATAACTCATTTTTTTCAATGAAAGTATTAATATCTAGAAGTATCGTTTATACTCGATATCTTGAATCTTATAATTTCTTTTTTGAAAATTTTTTTCTCAAAATTTTTTTTACCAAAAAATACAAAAATAACCAATTTTTTTTTCTTTTTGGACTTAGTACTTAATTTTTTTTCTAAAGGGAATACTAGTTTTATAAAAATCGTTCATAGTTAAATTTTGGATCAAATACGTAATTTTTTGAAAATTTTTGTCTCAAAACTTTGCCGCTAAAAAATGCGAAAAACGCCAATTTTTTTTTTTTTAGGACGTAGTACTTAATTTTTTTATATGAAAGTACGAATATCTAGAATTATCGATTTTAAAGGATATCTTTATCTGATACGTAATTTTTTGATATTTTTTTTCTTCAAAAATTTTTACATAAAAAAATTAAAAAAACACCATAACTTTTTTTCTTTTTAGATGAAGTACTTAATTTTTTTCTATGAAAGTTCTAACATCTAGAAATATCGTTTTTACTTGATATCTCCAATCTGATACCTAATTATTCGAAAAATTTTTTTTCAAAACTTTTTACATAAAAGTTTTAACTAGGTAAAATAGACGATTGAAAATATTTTGTTATTGTTAATGAGGAACCATAATGCCAGTTACTTGGCAGCGTTATTTTGTACTTCTATCAAACATCAATCTACACAAACGAAATTCTGATATTAGGATCCAGGTAAATGATTGCCTCTTATTTTAAAAAACTATGTTGATCCTAGAAATAGAAATATTTTAAGCTAATAAATTTTAATTTGTTATAAATTATTTATTTGTTATTTATCGCAGCAGTGATATTAAGGGGATCAAGAACCTGTAATTAGAATTTGGTTAATTATAATAATTTCTTGTACAAAGTGAAAAATTTTCCAATGTAACAACTAAATTTTTAATAATGGGATTTGAATATGATAAAGAAGGTTATTTTTTATGGCATATAAAAGGCAAAAAATTTTTTAGCAGCCGTGATGTCAATTTCATAGAATTTAATAAACCAAAAACTTATGTACTAAATTCGATTTTTGATAGTGAAGCTGATAAACAAAATATTTTGAACATCCAAAATAATTAAACAAATATTACAGAGTTACCATCACAAAAACAAGTCATAAAAGATCCATCTACAAGTACAGCAAATAATGAACCTGAAACTACACATATACATTCCAAGCAAGATAATAATTTTTCAAATACAGAAAATAATCTACCCATACAATTAAAAAAGCCAAATTTAAGTCTTCATCTACCAATCTAGTTCATAATTTATTACAGGCCTACAGAAATATAAATGTTATAAAATCTCTAAAAACTAGACCTAAAAGATTGCAGATGTTACCTAAAAAATTTAATGATTTTGTCATGGGTGCATCATCATCAAAAAAAGCTAAGCCTACCAGTCTAGCATCCGAATTGTCAACAACCAAAAACGTTCCACCTATATATTGGATAGGGAATTAGTTTGGAAACTTGGGAATTAGTTGATATGAAAAATGAAATAAATGTAGTAGGTACCAAATGGCTGTATAAAAAGAAGATAGACCAATATGGCAACGTTATCTAAAAGCTCAGTTAGAAGCACAAAGCATTTCACAGAAAAAAGACATAGATTATGGTGAAATTCTTTCTCCTGATGTTCGGTTTAGTACTATTAGACTCTTATTTGCATATACTGCTCAATACAATTTTGATGTTCACCACCTTGATTTTAATTCAGCTTTTCTAAAGAGTGAGATAATGCTTAAAAGAGGAGAGACTGCTATCCTGGGGAAAGAAATAAGGCCAGGAAATTTTGACGACGCAGAGATATTAGTCAAGGAAATCATGACTCTGTTGCAAAAGACATGTAATAAAGCCATGCCCAAAAAAAGAACCCATGAAGATAGACCACCAGCCTACTGGTGGAACGCTGAAATAGCCCGTCTAAGAAGTGCGAGCTTAACGACAAGAAGGAGAGCCAAGCGTGCTAGGACCAAAACGGAAGCTGCTGAGATTATGGCAGAGCATAAGCAAGAGATCATGCGAGATGGCTTTGTGTATTCAGGTGCAATGACCCATGGTGTCTTGGTTACAAAATAGTCACCAAGAGAATTGGTGCTCTTTCCGCAAGTGGCGTTATGAATGAAGTGGAGATTGGCCGTATAGTTGACGGACTTTTCCCTACCCACCCTAAGAGGGAGAAAGAAAATGACTTAAAAGAAGATGACGAGGAGGATATCCCCGAATTCACCGTGGAGGAGCGCAAAAAAAAACAGTGAGATAAATAATGATGTATATTTAAGTCAACCAAAAGGATTAATAGCAAGAGAAAATGAAAATAAAAAATGCAAACTAAATAAACCCATTTATGAATTAAAACAAGCAGAACATCAATGGTATTCAAAATTAGAAAATTTTTTATTAAATATTAATCTTCGAAAATCAAAAAACGACTCATGTATTTATTTTAACTTAAATTCTAAATATAAATCTCTTTTCATAATTTGTGTATTATTATACACATTGTGTATTTGTGTATTCGTGTTTGATATTTTAATTTTTTATAACAAATAAAAAAAGTTAAAACAATTGAATTTTTATCAACCTTTTTCGAGTAAATGATATCAAATAAATTTACAAATTCATCACCCCCCTCTTTTCATATGTGGATGCTAATTGTCATCTCTTTTTTTATTAAAGCATACAAAGCGGTGATATTAGATAAATTTTTAAACTTTTTCATATAATATCATTAAATGTATTTTTTTTGAAAGAAGTATAATAATAAAATTTAAATATTTAATTATTATTATGAATTTTATACACGGTCTTTGAGTGCTGGACGTAGTATTTTCAAAGTCATATGACAAAATTAAATTCATAGGTTGGTAGGAATGAGAGATCTCCGTATTTCGCCTTAACTTATACTACGAAATATAGTGTTAGTGTATGCTAATGTCAACCCCTAATTTTTTTTTTGTCATTTGACTTCGAAAATACCACGTCCAGCACTCAAAGACCGTGTATATTATTAACATGAAACAGGTTTATAGGGAGGGGGTACTTCAGAATTTGAAAATTAAGGTGGGGGGGGGGGGTCAAATTTGTCCGATTTAAGGGGGGGAGTCAAATGTGACTTAGAATAATTTCAATTTAGGGACTTTGAAAAATCTGGTCTTAGGGACTAGAATAATACAGGTTTAAGATCTTAGAATAATATTGATTTAGGGACTTAGAATAATTCAGGTTTAGGTACTTGTAATAATTTTGATTTAGGGACCTAGAATAATAGGCGTTTAGGGAATGAAACAGTTTGGGTTTAGAATCTTAACAGCTAGTAAGGTAATAATTACAAATTATAAAATTAGAAAGTTGTATGATGTTGTAACGTTGCGTAATGTTTATGAATTATAATAGGTATAACTAGTCCTCAGCTGGAAGTAAATAATATTTACATATTAACATATTATGTTCCATGCATTAAGGTTGTGTTTACACAAACCGGTCATAAGTTTTGTTTTATTGGTTTTAAAGGTATTATTGAAACCGGCTATACAACGAATAATTGCCGCTTCTACTTATTGAAAGGAGGATTAACTAGAAATTTCAATTACTGATCAATTAATATGAAGTACGTGCATAATATTAATCAGACAGTTGATTAAGAAATTTTCCTCAGTTAGAGGGTAGTAGGTCATAAAAGTACAAAGGAAATGGAAAAAGTAATTTTTGTAGCAGATTGGTAAACGAAGCGTCCTTATTGAGCTAAAGGCCATCGATGACCGCCAAAAACTGAAGACGGTCAGGGACCCAGAGTCTAATGTTCGTAACTTGATCCCTACTCTGAAACTTGAAATTCGAGATCTGAGGTCACGAAATAGCAGGAGATTCAGGAGGCTGTTGCTAAGTTGATAGGTATTACTCTCGGTTAACATTTTCAAAAAAAAATAATGATAATTAAAGGAAGTAAAAAATTTTTATTTATGATAAAAAAGTTTTATTAATAATTATGAAAATTAAAATTAAATAAAATACCCTATGACTTATTAATTAAAAATTTAATATTTTTTTACACACATGTTCTTATTTTTTAAATTCAAGTCAATTATGATACGTAATAGAATAAAAAGAAAATAAGAGCAAATTTTTATGATTTTCAAATACCGTAAAATTCATTTTGAATTTTTCCAAACGGATCACTGAAAAAAGAATAATATTATTTAAATCTAATATTATTTAGATTAAAAACCGCAAAAGAATTTATTTGTGGCGTTTAAGGCTTCTTTGAAAATATCGGATTTCTTTTTGTTATTAACAATTAATTTTGTTACAAAATTTGTAAATGAATTTTGTTAATAAAATCGTAAAAATACGAAAGTGAATTGAAAGTGAATTTATTATTGTTTACTATTCTTGCAGTTATACTCCAGTCTTATCACGCTACTGGTTGTATTGCTTGTGGCTGCCACCAGATTTGGTATACTATAGGGTTTTTGGGTCGCTGAACACGAAAATCGGAGTCTTTTCTATGAGAAAAGGGGCTTGAACCTTAAATTAGCCAAATTTATTCCTAAATAGGGTGTTTTTGCAACTTTCGCTCTAGCCCTCCAAAATTTGGTGTAATAGGGTTTCTTGGGTCGCTGATCACAAAAATCGGTGTTTTTTTAATTAAAAATTGGGTTTTGACAGCTTCAAACTTTTGAATATTTTAGATAGTTCGGCACCAAAAAATAAAAATAAAATAAAAATACTTTTAAGAGTTTAATAGAGGGTTTCCGGGTTCGCTGAGACCGAATCTGAAATCCAAATTTCAAAATTCAATATGGCGGCCAATTGACCAATTTTCGTCAAAATTCCCTAGATTTTTAGAATTAAAAAAAATGTTTTTAAAAGTATATTAGGAGGTTATCGAGTGCGATCAGTCCAAATCTGGCAACCATATTTAAAAATTCAAAATGGCGGCCACGAAATTCTCTAATTTTTAAAAAATAAGCCAAATTTTAATATAAAAACAATATTGATAAGATATCTGGAGGGTTTTTTGATATGCTGAATACGCAAACAGAATAAATGAAACCACAAACCTTACGTTCATTTAACCTAAGGAAGCGATATATAAAAACAACATGCCTTACACTTACATAACCTAAAAGAGTAATTAATAACAAAAAACAACACGTAAGGCATTACAACCGCATAACCTAAGAGAGGAATATATAGTAAAAATTGTTACGTCAGGTTTTACACCAACATAACATAAGTTAGGGATATATAATATAATATCCTTAGGGAGCAATTTATAATAAAAAAGTCTGGCCATACACCCACATAACCTAAGATAGGAATTTATAATAAAAAAAGACACGTCAAGCCTTACACTAACACAACTTAAGGAAGTGCACTATAATAAAATAACGACACGTCAAGCCTTACACTAGCGCAACTTAAGAAAGTGGTCTATAATAAAAAAAAGGCAGTAGTCTGTAATAAAAAAACGACAAGATGATATGACAAGATAAATTTCCTGCTCTTTTAGAATCTGACATTAGTTTTCACCTACAACCCTTAAAAATACCCCAAAAATGGGTGTGAAAGGGGTAGGTCAGGCATTATTAGGAAATGTTTGGAAAAATCAATGAAAAAAGTATCAAATTTTATTGAAAAATGTTTAAAACTAATATTTTTTATGCAAATTTAATTAAACTTCGTATACATTGAGGTCTCATTCATTTTGGCTATATTCACAACCCTTAAAAGGTGGCTAGTGGGGGTACTCCAGTCCAAATACGGGATTGGTTGTATTTATCACTGACATACACCAGATTTGTTCTACTATAGGTTTTTTGGCTCGCTGAGCACGAAAATCGGAGTTATTTGGCAGAGAAATTGGCACTTCACCCTTAAATTGGCCAAAACTACCCCTAAAAGGGGTGTTTTTGATATTTTCGTACTTTTAGCATCCAGGATATGCCCATATAGGTTTTGTGGATCGCTAATCCAGAATTTCGACTTCTTACTTACTTAATTACTTTAGAACCAGCAAAACCTCTCAGAATTAGTGAAATACTGATAATTTATGAAAAAGAAGTTGAAATTCTTGATTAGCGGCCAAAAAACGAATTAGAACGTACTTTGGACGATCAAAGTGCAAAAATAGCAAAAACCCCCTTTTTAAGGGTAGTTTTGGCCAATTTAGGGGTGAAATTTTAATTATTTATAAAAAAGAAGTCGAAATTCTTGATTAGCGACCCAAAAAACCTATACGGGCATATCCTGGATGCTAAAAGTACGAGAATTGCAAAAACACCCCTTTTTGGGGGTAGTTTTTGCAAATTTAAGGGTAAAGCGCCAATTGCTCTGCCAAATAACTCCGATTTTCGTGTTCAGCGAGCCAAAAAACCTAATGTAGAACAAATCTGGCGTTTGTCAGTGATAAATACAACCAAACTCGTATTTTGACTGGAGTAGCCACCTTTTAAGGGTTGTAAATAGGGCCAAAATGAATGAGACCTCAATGTATACGATTTTTAATTAAATTTTATAGCGTTGCTATAAATTACAAAAAAAAAGTACGATTTTCATAAGTGCGCGAAATATTATTATGCGCGATCATCAATTTTAAAATATCGATTTTTAACAGGTAGTAGCGACACACGCACGACACACATGTATATACTGACCAACCGCGAGAGCAACGAAAGGGAAGAAGGGAGAGAGAAGAAGCACGAGAGGACCGTGCAGCATTGTTGCTTTGACTTTGATCGATATATAGAGCACATTTTTATAAAAGTCAATTTTTGGAAAAGTAAAAGTAATTAAATTGGATTAGAAAAATATTTAAAAAAAGAGTTATAGTTAGTAATAATCAATTGATTTAAAGAATATTCTAAGATTAATAATAAACAAATTACCGCGATTAGAATCAGTGATTTATCATAATTTATTATTGAAAGTCCAAGATATCATTGCGGCCATATTTTTGTTATTATTCGGAGATAAAGGAATTGTATATTTTATTACAAGGAAGGATTTTTAAAACAATATTGAGAGCAAGATAGTTAATTATTAAATATAAAAGTTTTGGATCAAGAAATCAGTCAACGGAAATATAAAGGTAAAGAATAAGAAAATATTAAAGTGTGTGTCGAAAAGCATTAAAGTGAAAAGTGACAATTTTTAGTAAAGATTTTTAAGTGAATAATTAGCGGTTAAAATTTATATATGTGAAATAGATTAAATTCAGATTATAAGTGTAAAAATATTAATTAAAGTAAATTTTGAATAAATTAGATTTTGTACATATTTTAAAGTTAAAAAAAGGTGTTTTTATTATTTCAGGTCATAACCCTTTCACCTCCCCTCATTCAGCATTTTAGTTAAATTCCCGCGACCCTGAGAAATAAAGCCGACCTCGTGCTACGTTATAATATACACATATTATCGCGCGCGCGTGTCAAAACGACTCATTTTTACATAGTGACAGTTATTAAATTCTATTTGATTTTTCAATTAATAATCGTGGTTAATCCGAGAGGGCGGAAATAGCCACATTATAATTTGCATAAAAAATATTAGTAAAAACATTATACCCAAAATTTAGTCTATGCAATATTGTCCTGAGGGAGGATACAGCCCCCAAAAATTTAACTTGACTAATGGGGTGAACTGGACGGTATTTTGGCGTGAAAATTGCCCCAAAAGTCCAATTTTTTATGTTTTTCTTCTAATTTCGTACAAAATTCAGCTAAATTGATACAAAGGCCTTAATATCAATAGAAAAATGGTTTTTAAATTTTAGCCTAAAAAAAAGTATTTAAGGGGGTAAATAAACTCCCCAAAATTTGGGTCACCCAGATTTGGGACACGTCAAGCTTTACACTAATATACTTCCTACTAGATTACGCTAGTGTAGGGCTTGACATATAGTTTTTTTATTTTAGAAAACTTTCTTAGGTTATGTTAGTGTAAAGCTTGACGTGTCGTTTTTTTATTATAGCCTACTTCCTTAGGTTACGCTAGTGATTGGCGTGTCGTTTTTTTAATATAGACTACTTCCTTAGGTTACGCTAGTGTAACGCTTAACGTGTCGTTATTTTATAATAGCCTACTTCATTAGGTTACGCTAGTTTAAGGCTTGACGTGTCGTTTTTTTAATGTAGACTTCCTTAGGTTACGCTAGTGTAACGCTTAACGTGTCGTTATTTTATAATAGCCTACTTCATTAGGTTACGCTTGTGAAAGATTACGCTAGTGTAAGGCTTGCCGTGTCTTTTTTTATAGTGTAGACAACTTCCTTAGGCCTAGTCTACATAACCACACCGCACGGCACAACCCAATGCTATTGATATAGGCTTGCGCTTACGGCGTCACGTGACTCCTATACCAATAGCATTTGGCTGCACCGTGCGTTGCTGTTATGTATACTAGGCCTTAGGTTATGCTAGTGTAAGGCTTGACGTGTCGTTTTTTTATTATAGCCTACTTCCTTAGGTTATGTTAGTGTAAGGCTGGACATGTCGTTATTCTATTATATCTTACTTCCTTAGGTTACGCTAGTGTAAGGATTAACTTCTATTAAATTCTATTTGATTTTTCAATTAATAATCGTGGTTAATCCGAGAGGGCGGAAATAGCCACATTATAAATGGCGCCCAAACTTATTAATTAAATTTTACATAATGGCTGATTTTGCAGAGGTGAAAGTTCGCGGACTTGTGTAATAAAAATTTTTCCCTTTAAAAATTATTATAAAATTTTTTTTTCTTTAAAATTTTTTGGAAAGAATAGGTTATGATAAGAGTGATGTATGAGTGATTTTTTTTTAGTTTTAAGTTTCTAGCATTAAGCACATGATTTTGTATTTAATCTATATACATTAAAGATATAGGTCACGGCACATGAAAAATTCCCTTTTTTTTTATCCGCGGCGTATTAAAATTTTTTTTAGTTGTTATAAAATTATCAAAAGACGAGTCACTTTAAAAATTTTTTTTTTACTTTTTAACCAAATAAAAATAATTTCTTTTTTTTATTAAAGTAAAGGTAATAAATTTAAAGTAAAAAAAAAAAAAAAAAAAAATTTTCTTTTTTTTTGTAATAAACTTTAAGAAGTCAAAAATTTTTTTTTTTTTCTTTTTTTTAATAATACACCCTAGCACGGATTTAAAATTTTTTTTTCTTTTTCATCAAATGCTGTTTTAAATTACTAGATTAATAAATACTCAAAATTCCTCGACAAAGCGTTTACATTTAATATTTACTTAAAAATTATTATTAATATAACAATTTTATTATATATTATTTTATTATCATATTATTTCAATATTATTTTATTATTTACATATATTACAATTCTTTTTACCACATTTTTACCCTGTGTAAGTTTTGCGAGTTGTAAAACTTATACATTATATTACCATCCTATAATTTTTGCGGATTGCGGCATAACCTTACCCAACCTAAAATATTTTATCAAAATTTTTTTTTGATAATTTGCGGTTGCAAATAAACCTTTGGGAGGGGGGAAAATAAAGAATAATACATTCTTTATATGCCCTGCAAAATTTAAATAGCGGAAAATATAAAAGGTGTACAAATATTGCGGTAAAAATATTTATATAGGTAAAAGAAAATATTAATTTAATTTGGTACCAGTACAGAGAAAACCGTGCAAAATAATTTAATTGAATTGAAACTACAAATTAATTAAAATTTACTTTTTTTTTGGAAACTTAATCCAGTTATGTATTATTACAGTTACGCACCATAATACACGCATCGACCTGACTGTAATACTACATTTTTTTTTTGCGAAAACAAATTCTTTTTTTTAAGGTTGCTCTCGGCCCAATTCTAAAAATTTTTTTTAGGTTGTTAACCGGTCGACTTTTAGATTTTTTTTTGGATTTTTTTTTATTAGACAAGGATAGATAATAGAGTAAAAGTTGTTGAAGCAAAGATAGAAGTTTTGATTTTAAATAAACAATAATCGATTAATATAAGTTAGAAAATTTTTTTTTTTATCTTTTATTACTAGATAATATTAAAATTTTTTTTTATTTTTAAAATGGGTAAGAAGACAGCGATTCAAAAATACGAAGATAAAAGAGAAGTTAGAGCAGTTAGAAATACTATAAATAAGTTAGAAGGGTGGGCTGTGTACCAGAGGCTTGACACGTTAGGCCTCTCACACAGAGGTTCTTATGATGAGGTTAAAAACAGGCTATTTCGGTATGAAATACTGAAAGTTGACCCTGAAGCTCCTTATTTGTGGAACCCAGAAGAGGATGAGAAACTAGCAGGGGAATTACCGCTAACCCTTCAGAGGGCATTTGAGACACCATCCTTTGATGAAGTGGTACAAACTAGCCACGACAATTTAGAAAATGCTGCTAGTAATAATACAGTATCCGAATTACGCGATGTTAGATTGGCTGTACCCGTCTCAACTAATGCTGGTATACCCCCACCTTCTGCCTCTCCTACCCCGATAACTAGCGCTAATGTACCCATCTCAACGAATGTACCTGTAACTATTCCCGTATGTACATCAGTACGTACTATCAGTACTCCTGTTGTAACCAGTACCATTGCTCCGACTAGTACACAAAAACCAGGTATTATGGCTTCAAGAGTAATAGGAGCCTCTACTTTTATACAACAGGATCCTTTAGGGTTAAGGGTTAATCAAAATTTGTACGGCGTGAACCTTCCTAGATTCAACTTACAAAACATTTATAACCCAATTAGTCAAACTTTAGCCCCAGCAATGAGAATGAATGCGGACGGGACTTATAGCTATTATTGGGATTATGGGCATATTTATCCCGATAATGGCATAAATGCCCATTCAACCATAAATAATAACTCGGAAATACATGATGAAGTTAACCAGCATACAGAAAATATAATAACAAGCGATCCTGCCAGGGAAAGTACTAACCCTAGAAAGAATGCGAATGAAAAAGAGAATGATGACGGATCTGAAAGTAGTGCCACTTCCAACAACTCTGCAAGAGAAAGGGATCGATTACTTATAGAAGCTGAATGGATTAAATTGCAAGAAGCAAGGGCAGCCATAAATCTGGAAGCTCTAAAAATAAACGCGGAAAGAGAAAGCTTAAGAAAGGAAACTAAAAATTTAGAAAAAGAAAAATTAAGAAAACGAAGTAACGTCAGCAAATCAGAAAAATCTATAAAAAATAAAGGTAAAATCGACAGCGACTTTGATAGCGAAGAATCAGAAACCACAGAAGTTAGCGAAATTGCATCGAAAAACAACTCAAAAGTATTAACCGATCAAGTCAAAAAGAATGCAATAAGAACCCTTAAGGACTGGAACTTAAAGTTTGAAGGAGATACTGACAAAGCTTCAGACTTCTTAGAAAAATTGCGGGATTGTCATGATAGCTCAGGTCTTACCTTCCAACAGTTAAAATATGCATTATCTGCTATACTTGATAAACAAGCGGGTTTATGGTATAGGACAGAGAAGCGTAATTTGAACTCTTGGGAAGATTTAGAACAGGCTTTCATAGACAGGTTTATTCCCCCAAGAGATGACGAAGATTACATCGATGAACTAAGAACCAGAACTCAAGGGAAGAACGAAAACATGGCAACGTTTGTTTCAAAATTTAAAACGATTGCTGACAAACTTCAAGAACCCTTATCAGAATTAAAATTAGTGACTATGGCACTTAGGGTTTTACACCCTGATTACCAAAGATATATGGAAACTTACATGCAAACTCACAAAATTGAAAATTTTAAAACGCTCTTAAGCTTAGGTAAAAAGCACGAAAAAGCGGTTGAAATTCGATCACGTTACGTTGCCCCTAAGTGTAAGGATAAAATGATAATGCCTGAGTTAGCATATGAGGAAAAAACGGCAAAAACGAAAATAGCGGCTATTCAAACTTCGAATGAAGAAGACACAGAAAATAATAAAGAAGCAGTTAAGAATGAAAAGAAACCTAAAAAGCCCAAGAAAAAGACAGCGCAAAATCAAGAAAATAAAGAAGATATAGCCGCCATGACTACTGACACGGTAAATAATACACAGCAAGTTAAGCAGCCAAATACACAGCAGCAACCAAAACAACAGCAAGTAAATAATACCACGCCCGGTCAGACGTCAGGGCAGCCGCGACCTCGTAGACCGAATTTTCCTCAGGGAGGGTACCAAGCGCAGGGAAACCAGCAGTTCTACCCTAGAATGCCAGGTTTATCTCAAAACCCTTGGTTTTACCCCCCACAAAATTTTTACCCGAATAATTACAATCAATTCAACCCTAATCAAAATAATGTAAGACCCAACCAAGCTTATCAAAATCAACCTAGAGCCAATATGCACCAGTCTTATACGAGAGCCCCTTTTAGCGGTACATGTACCTTATGTTCAGAAGCGGGTCATAAAGCTAGGGCATGTCCACAATTAGGAAATCGATTAGTATGCTTTGGTTGCGGCAATTTAGACGTAGCTTACCCTAACTGTGTAAAATGCCAGGAAAAGAAAAGCCAGTCAATGGGAAACTGGCAAGCGGAGGCTACTCGGACCCCGGTGACCTCCAAGCAACAGTAAAAGGGGTAAATAAAAGTAATAGTTTAAATAGTAAAACTGAAAATAAAATAAATTCTGTAAATAGTGTAAATAAAAATTTAGATTTAGATAAAATAAGTAGCAATAATTTTTATACAATAAAGTTTGACCAAGAAGACGATATTGATCCTGCTTATGAATTAATTAGTATTGAAGAACAAGATAAAATTTATGAACAAGAAAAATTAAAATTAAATAAAATTGAACAAGAAAAATTAAAATCAAATAAAACTGAACAAGAAAAATTAAATTTTAATGAAATTGAAAATAAAAATTTGTTAAGTTTAAAAACTAATAAAAATCAAATATTAAAAAAATATGAATGGCCAGAAGAAAATTTAACGATAAATAAAAATGAGCTAGTAATTGGGGATGTAGTTGCGAAAATTAAAGAAACTCTACCCCTAGATATGAAAGAACAAATTGACAATGTTAAAATTAATTTACCTGAACAAGATTTGACCGAGATTAATAAAGAATTAGCTGATCTACAACGCTTAGAATTAGCGGCATTAACTACCGATAATAGGTTATTTTTTGACGTTATAATAGGCAATGTTAAAATTAAGGCTCTTATTGACACAGGAAGTAATAGTTCGTATTTAGGACCTAAATTCTATGACAATTTCAAACATAGATTTAAACCCTCAAATACAGCTATGATTAATGCTACTGGACAAATTTCTCCAATAACAGAAAAATTAAAAGTTTGTTTCGATATTGATGGAATTTGCGGTAATATTGAACTAAAAGTGGCAAAAGGCCTAAAATATGAAATGGTTTTAGGTATGGATTTCTCAATTAATTTCAAAATAGAAGTTTATCCAGCTGGCAATGAATGGAGAGTTAGAGAAAAAGGAAAAAAATGGCATCAGTTTAGTAGTAATGATAATATAGCAGAAATACCCTTATATGGCGAGTGCGCCGGAATAGAAGAGATAAATTTTGATCAGAAAGCGGAAATAGATAAAGTTTTACAGGAATGTTTACCCCCAAATCCAATGCCCTTGGGAAAAACTCACCTAATTAAACATAAAATTAGAGTGAAACCTGATGCCATACCGGTAAGACATAAAGCTAGAAGAATGTCTCCGAAATTGTTGAATTTGGCGATCGAAGAAGCTAAAAAGTGGATCAAGCTAGGCGTCGTCGAACATTCTAACAGTTCTTGGTGTAGCGCACCATTGATGGTGCCTAGTAAACCAGCAGGAACATGGAGAATGTGTGTGGATTATCGTGATTTGAATCGGGTAACAGAAAAAGATGCTTATCCATTACCAAATTTGGATGCTTCTTTGGACAAGCTCAGAAAAGCTCGATTTCTGTCCAAAATCGATTTGAGCAAAGCCTTCCACCAATGTCCTTTAGAAGAGTCGTCAAAAATGTACACAGCCTTTGCCCTCCCAGGGCTAGGATTGTTACAATTCACCAGAATACCTTTTGGCGTCACCGATGGACCTAAAACCTTTCAGAGACTGATGGATAAAATAATTACGCCAGACCTTGAACCTTGCGTTTTAACTTATCAGGATGATATAGTTATAGCAACGGAGACTTTTGAAGAACACTTAAAATACCTAAGAATCGTTTTAAAAAAATTGGTAGAAGCAGGACTTTCGATAAATCCCGAAAAATGCGAATTCGGCTGTAAGGAAATTATTTATCTAGGATTTGTATTAGATGCAAATGGCCTTAGACCTGACAAAGAAAAAATTAAACCAGTCTTAGAATACCCAGCCCCTACTAACCTAAAAGAACTAAGGCGATTTTTAGGTATGGTAGGATGGTATTCCAGGTTTATCGATAAAGTTGCGGAATTAAAATTACCTCTTGTTAAGTTGCTACACAAGGACGTCAAGTGGACCTGGGGTCAGGAACAACAAGAATCCTTTGAAAAATTAAAAATGGCCTTAGTCAGTACCCCGGTACTCGCTAGGCCCGATTTTTCAAAGAGATTCACAGTACAATCTGACGCTAGCGGCGAATCCATAGGTGCTGTGCTGACGCAACAACATGATGATGGAGAACACCCGATCGTTTATATTAGTCGAGTATTAAATGATGCGGAAAAGAATTATAGCGCTACAGAGCGCGAATGTTTAGCTTTGATATGGGCAATAAAAAAGTTCAGACCCTATCTAGAAGGGTATAATTTTACAGCCATTACGGACCATTCAAGTTTAAAATGGCTGAATAATTTAAAAGAACCTACTGGACGTCTCGCACGATGGGCCTTAGAATTGCAACAATGGGACTTCGACATACAGTATAGAAAAGGCTGTTTAAATTACGTCCCTGACGCCCTATCAAGAATCCCTTATAAAGATTTAAAAGATTCATGCGATGACAGCGAACAAGACTTTTTAGCGGTTTTAGAAGAAATAACAGATGAATGGTATTTACGAAGAATCAAAGAAATTCAAAATTGGCCATGGAAATTCCCGGATTGGCAGATAGTAGATAATAGAATGTATATTCACAGAAAAGATTATTTGTTAGACCCAATAGATGAAGAAGAAAACAGCTGGAAATTAGTTCTACCACGAGATTGGATCAGAAGGGCTTTTCAAGAAGCACATCATGAACCGTATTCAGGGCATTTTGGCATTACAAAAACATATGATCGATTAGCGAGAACATATTTTTGGCCAGGAATGTACCATGATACCCTTCAGTATGTATCTTCCTGTCTAGAATGTCAAAGACATAAATCAGTGCAAACTGGACCTCAAGGTTTAATGGGTAAAAGAATCGTAGAATCACCTTGGTCAGTAGTTGCGGCTGATTGTATGGAGTTTCCCCCAAGTAAAAATGGCTTCAAATATTTGGTAGTTTTCCAAGATTTATTCACGAAAATGATAGAATTAAAACCTATCAGAAAACAAGATGGTAAAAACATAGCTCAAGCATTTCAAGAATTAGTCTTGTTTAGGTGGGAAACGCCAGAATATTTTTTAGCGGATAATGGTAAAGAGTTTGATAACAGTTTGGTTAAAAACATGTTAAAGGATTACGGTGTGCGGTTTATAACTACGCCCCCCTATTATCCGGCCGCAAATCCCGTCGAACGCCAAAATCGTAATCTAAAAACCATGATAAGAATGTTTATAGGGACAGACCACCGTAACTGGGACCTGCACCTACACGAATTCAGACATGCCGTAAACACGGCTAAGCAAGAATCTATGAAATGCTCTCCTGCGTTTTTAAATTACGGTCGACAACCAAAGCCAGTAAAAAGCTTACGACGAGACTTAGAAATGGAAGGCGAAACAAATACCATTAAAGTACATAAAATTGACCCAGAATCATGGAAAAATAGACTGAAAAGGTTAAAAATTTTACGAGATTTAGTGGCTAAGTACATTGACAATGCCCGCGAAAAGCAAAAGACTTACTTTGACAAAAATAAGAAAGAGGTGACGTTTAAGGAGGGGGATATGGTTCTTCGTCAGACGCAATGTTTATCTTCGGCAGATAAACATTTTTCTGCGAAACTTGCGCCTAGGACTGAAGAACCTACGAAAATCACTAAGGTTTTATCGCAGAATACGTATAAGGTAGACTCGACTAGTCGATTGGATAAGGTTCATGTCTCGCAATTACGCCGCCTTAAACCTCCCTACTTAATCCCAAATATTGACCAGAATTTACAGGAAATAAATAAAATAAATTGTTATAGGGGACCAGCAAAAGAACAAGTCATATCAAGTAACAATGTCTCAAGAAATAGACAAGGATCTGTTGGAACAGATAAACTCCATGGACCAATTAGATCTTCCAACGAAGGAAGAGGAAGAGAATCTTTTGAATCCGAGGGAGCCAACTCCAGCCCCCCAAGATATAATCTGCGACCAAGAAAATAACAGCGAGGAAGGAGTAATATATAAAAAGGTCCACGGAAAATCTGCACCAGTTGCCTTCGTGAAAATAAAGCAGCCAGAACTTGTTAAAAGACCTCCAAGGAAACCAAGGATGGACAAATTAGGCGGTGAGGAAAAAGAAGTGGGAGAACAACCTAAGGTCGACGAGCAAGATGCACGAAATAGCCAAAGGCCTCTATCACCACTAATAGAAAGATTGACGGAGGCAGTAAACCTACACCCTGCCCCGATTGCTAATCCCATACCTCCCTTAATGTCCCTCCAAATCCCTAAACCCGTTGACCTAGATAGTGACAAGAAGAAAAAGGAGAAGGTCGTACTCCTTCGTAATAGGCCCGAGAGACCTACCCTAAATTCGTTCCCCCTTGTTCCTCTAAGACCTGAACAATATATATCTACCGGAATAATGTTTAGGGGAAGTGACCGTAAAGGCCTTGACCCTGTAACTACAGACAAGGAGGTTGACCCTCCCTTTTTTACTTGCCTTAACTGTGAACAGACTGGACGAACTAGACGGAATCGGAATAATAACGATTGTGAGTGTATTAGTGTATGCTTTAACTGCAGACAAACTGGACATACTAGACGAGACTGCAGAAACAATGAAGTCATCAAGAAGATTTGCTTTAATTGTGGAAGAGAAGGAGTATCTTTGGATTCATGTCCACGTTGCAAACGACCACACGCAAGGGACATGTATGCAAAGTATTTCCAACAAATGGGAGGGGAAGCCAAACCAATCTGGGAAATTTACCCTAGACTCTTTGCGGCCCCACCATATGGTAATACATGGACGAATGACCCCAATGAAAATGACCCTGAAGAAATAGCGGAAGAGGAACCCCAAGCAGAAGGACCTGAAAGTGTCCTATACCAGCTTAGAGCTATAGGATTCGACACTGACAGGCTACCTCCTTCTGTTAGACAAATTGCTAGCGAATTACCAGTTAGAAAAGCTGTTGAATTCGTTAGGAATTGGGATAAATTCCTATTTCCGCAAGAGAATTAGAGATACAGTTAATTACGATTAAAAGTTTTTTTTTGTTTAAATATTTTCATTTTTTTACTTATAAATCATAAAGGAAAAATCTCCTGATTAATTTTTTTACTTTATATTATTTTACCCAAGAATTAGCGGAAAAATGACCCTGCCCCTGACAAAGACTAAAATTAAAAGATTACACATGAAATTGCGGAAATTGACCAAATTACCCCAAAAGAAAAGTAAACTTTATATCCCTTATGATTACCCAAATCCCTCAAAAAGAAACCGAGAAATGTGGTAAAAAGGATGTAAGTAATTAAAATTTTTTTATATTATTCTTTTTTGTACGCTTATGAAAATTCAAGAAATAAAGATTTTTTTTTGTGCCCAACCTAAGTCTTAAACAATTGTAAATAAATTCTTGTAAATATGTTTTTAATTGTAAATAAATTAGTTTTAGTAGATAAATAAAAAAATAAAGTGAGTAAGCTTGGGTTATGGCATAAAATTGTTAAGTATGAAGTACGGTAACAAAGTTTGAGGGCTTTTGTCCCAAACGCCCCCCTTAAGGGGAGGGTTATTATAGCGTTGCTATAAATTACAAAAAAAAAGTACGATTTTCATAAGTGCGCGAAATATTATTATGCGCGATCATCAATTTTAAAATATCGATTTTTAACAGGTAGTAGCGACACACGCACGACACACATGTATATACTGACCAACCGCGAGAGCAACGAAAGGGAAGAAGGGAGAGAGAAGAAGCACGAGAGGACCGTGCAGCATTGTTGCTTTGACTTTGATCGATATATAGAGCACATTTTTATAAAAGTCAATTTTTGGAAAAGTAAAAGTAATTAAATTGGATTAGAAAAATATTTAAAAAAAGAGTTATAGTTAGTAATAATCAATTGATTTAAAGAATATTCTAAGATTAATAATAAACAAATTACCGCGATTAGAATCAGTGATTTATCATAATTTATTATTGAAAGTCCAAGATATCATTGCGGCCATATTTTTGTTATTATTCGGAGATAAAGGAATTGTATATTTTATTACAAGGAAGGATTTTTAAAACAATATTGAGAGCAAGATAGTTAATTATTAAATATAAAAGTTTTGGATCAAGAAATCAGTCAACGGAAATATAAAGGTAAAGAATAAGAAAATATTAAAGTGTGTGTCGAAAAGCATTAAAGTGAAAAGTGACAATTTTTAGTAAAGATTTTTAAGTGAATAATTAGCGGTTAAAATTTATATATGTGAAATAGATTAAATTCAGATTATAAGTGTAAAAATATTAATTAAAGTAAATTTTGAATAAATTAGATTTTGTACATATTTTAAAGTTAAAAAAAGGTGTTTTTATTATTTCAGGTCATAACCCTTTCACCTCCCCTCATTCAGCATTTTAGTTAAATTCCCGCGACCCTGAGAAATAAAGCCGACCTCGTGCTACGTTATAATATACACATATTATCGCGCGCGCGTGTCAAAACGACTCATTTTTACATAGTGACAGTTATTAAATTCTATTTGATTTTTCAATTAATAATCGTGGTTAATCCGAGAGGGCGGAAATAGCCACATTATAATTTGCATAAAAAATATTAGTAAAAACATTATACCCAAAATTTAGTCTATGCAATATTGTCCTGAGGGAGGATACAGCCCCCAAAAATTTAACTTGACTAATGGGGTGAACTGGACGGTATTTTGGCGTGAAAATTGCCCCAAAAGTCCAATTTTTTATGTTTTTCTTCTAATTTCGTACAAAATTCAGCTAAATTGATACAAAGGCCTTAATATCAATAGAAAAATGGTTTTTAAATTTTAGCCTAAAAAAAAGTATTTAAGGGGGTAAATAAACTCCCCAAAATTTGGGTCACCCAGATTTGGGACACGTCAAGCTTTACACTAATATACTTCCTACTAGATTACGCTAGTGTAGGGCTTGACATATAGTTTTTTTATTTTAGAAAACTTTCTTAGGTTATGTTAGTGTAAAGCTTGACGTGTCGTTTTTTTATTATAGCCTACTTCCTTAGGTTACGCTAGTGATTGGCGTGTCGTTTTTTTAATATAGACTACTTCCTTAGGTTACGCTAGTGTAACGCTTAACGTGTCGTTATTTTATAATAGCCTACTTCATTAGGTTACGCTAGTTTAAGGCTTGACGTGTCGTTTTTTTAATGTAGACTTCCTTAGGTTACGCTAGTGTAACGCTTAACGTGTCGTTATTTTATAATAGCCTACTTCATTAGGTTACGCTTGTGAAAGATTACGCTAGTGTAAGGCTTGCCGTGTCTTTTTTTATAGTGTAGACAACTTCCTTAGGCCTAGTCTACATAACCACACCGCACGGCACAACCCAATGCTATTGATATAGGCTTGCGCTTACGGCGTCACGTGACTCCTATACCAATAGCATTTGGCTGCACCGTGCGTTGCTGTTATGTATACTAGGCCTTAGGTTATGCTAGTGTAAGGCTTGACGTGTCGTTTTTTTATTATAGCCTACTTCCTTAGGTTATGTTAGTGTAAGGCTGGACATGTCGTTATTCTATTATATCTTACTTCCTTAGGTTACGCTAGTGTAAGGATTAACGTGTTGTTTTTTTATTATAGAACACTTCTTTAGGTTATGTTAGTGTAAGGCTTAACGTGTCGTTTATTATTATAGTGTACTTCCTTAGGTTATGTTAGTGTAAGGCATGACGTGTCCTTTTTTATTTTAAATTCCTACCTTAGGTTATGTGGGTGTAAGGCCAGACGTGTAGTTTTTTATTATAAATTACTCCCTAAGGATATGTGGGTGTAATGCTTGACGTGTCTTTTTCTTATTATATATCCCTAACTTATAGCGTCATTCACACAAGAATTTTTTAGATATAAATACCAAAGAATAGTTAAGCTATTATTAAATTAAAATGCATTAATAAATTAAAAATTATTTAAATAAGAATAAGACAACTACTTAAAATGAAGAAAATCATAAATTACATCTTTAGAGTTTCTGGCTTGTCAAAAGTTACTGGAGCTTCTCTTGATTCTTTTTTCTCATCTTCTTCAAGTTTTTTTGATTCACTGAGATTTGGAACGATACCAGTTTCAACTAAGCGCTGGAATAGTTCATATGGATTTAACGAAACAGCGGGAGGATTTTCAACAGGTTCAGCTTGGTATGAAAGTCCGGATGGTGGTGCCATTGACGGAAATAAAAATAAAGGCAGCACATCTAACTGTGAATCTGAAAATAATTAAGATTTAATTATATAACATAAACGTAATACTTTGTTCTCTTAAACAGTTTTAAAGATTCTGAATAGGAGTATTAAACACGAATATAATTTCACGAACTTTTAGTAAATAGTTTTTTTTTTATATAATCCCTTATATTACTAAATGCTTTAATTCTTCAGCTGAATTTTTTTAACTACGTACTAATTTCAAAAATTTAAAAAAAAAATCAGTTTTTAACTACAGCATCGTGTGGAGGTCGTGTTTTATACTATATAACCCGTAAAAATGATTAATGGTAAATAATTGATTAAATGACCTTGCTGGATCGTATGAAATAAAAATTACACAGTAGTTATTTTGAAATAATAATCAGTATCTAATTTATTTTATATGATCTAATAAGGTAGTACTCAATGTACAATTTTTCAACTTTTATTTTCACAAAGAAATTTTTTACCAACAATGAAAAAAATTTAAATTTAATGCGTTGAGATCAAATTTGGCCAGTTTCAATCAATCAGAAAAAAAATCTTTCCATACTTAAAAAATGATTTTAAGATTTGCTGTTTCAAGTTCAATCTAGAGACCAAATTTCAAAATTCAAAACGGCTACCTAAGAATTGGAAAATTTAAAAAAAAAAAGAGTAAGAAAAATTTTTAAACCAAACAAAAAACGCTTTTAAGAGTGAATATCGTATTTTTCGAGTGTGCTGAGATCGAATTTGGCATCGGAATTTTAAAAATCAAAATGTCTGCCTCATGATTGATTAAAAATTAGTCAAATTTTTTAAATCAAAACAAAAAACGCTTTTAATATTGACTCTCGTGGTTTTTGAATGCACTGAGATCAAATATATCTACATAAGGAAGCGGTTTATAAAAAAAATTACACCATAAGCCTTACATCCACAAAGACTAAGAAAGTGATACATAAATAAAAAACGATACATCAAGCCTGACACCAAAATAATCTAAGAAAATTTTTTTTAATATACTTCCCCCCCTCTCTAAGCCAATGGTTTGAATCCGTTTCTGGAAAATCCCTGTTTATGCTATTAGTAAATTTCATGTATTTGCGCAAAAAATTTGACTTCCTTCTTCAAAACTGGCCAATTCTGAGTCCAACATTTAGTTTTTTAAATTTCTGATACCAAATTTGATGTCAGTGCACTGAACACCTCTAGATTCGTTCTCAAAAACATTTTTTTCTTGTCAGCAGCCAGAAAGTAAGTATTACCCGGCCACTACGCGACCGAAAAAGACGTCTTTTCTTGCCACTGACGAAAAAAAATCGTATGCTTCTTGTCCATAAATAAAAAATGTCTCGGCTTCACCTCGGAAGGTAATTTACGTGCGATTAGAGCTATTATTTACTTTTCTGGACACGAGCTTGTAATATAATATTGTTTTGTTACAATAAACGGGCCTTTTTCGAATACCCCTGGTTATCCTACACTCACAAAATTGTATTGGTAAAAATTACCCTTTTGATTAGTAAAATAATTTGAAGTTGTCGAAATGGCGTTTTATGTTATTTTTTACCAACATGTATTTTATAAACTACCCGTAAAGGAAAAAAAAATTACCCTTAATTTTAGTAGAATTTATTTTACATATTTTTTCTCGCAAGTGACAAAATTTGATTTCATATACTATATAAGGAATGAAAATTGTATTAAATTATAAAATATAAATTATAAAAAAAAATTTAAAAAAAAAATAAATTAAAAAATAAAAAAAAAAAAATAAAAAAAAAATAAAAGTTATGCACATGTGAGAGAGTGAGAGTATAATAGTATTTTGTAGAAAATCTTACTCAAGAAAAATTACCCTTAATTATAGTAAAATGTACTATTTTCAATTCTTCGGATAACTTTACTAAAATTAATAGTAAAATCTTCCAGTTGCAAATGTACATTTTCCTCTACATTTTTTCTCAGTGTATAGATAGTTTTTTTTTCATATTTATTTAGTTTAGATAATAAATGACCATTAATTTACTTCATTTAATTAATTTACTTGTTTTTACTTTATTAATTTCTTAATTTATTGACTGTATATTATTTACTGTTAATTTAAATATATACTATTATATATATTATATATATTATTGACTTGTTATTTATTTACTTATAATTTTATTGACGTTATAGCAATTGTTATGTATGGCAGGTTTTTACTGGAACTGTATATTTTTTATTGTTTACGGCACAACACTAATTACATTTTTTTTTTTTTTTTTTTGTATTTTTATGTTTATCAAGGTTCAAAAATCTAAAATTTTCAGTGGTACTGCTACAAATGTAAAAATAAATTCTACGTGTTATTCGTATGGGATTTTTATATTTATGCAGACGGTGGCGACATTTTTAATGTATCATTGAAATAACTTCGTATTGAAGCCATCAAATTTTCTCAAACTCTGGGTATCTTATTTCTTCATCAAAACATATAACTATACAAGATATTTAAGAAAAATATGACATACACTTGGAGAAAATGACATGGACGGTGGCAACATTTTTTTTTCTTTGTAAAGCCGTTTTAAAAATCTAATAGTTTTAGTTTTCGTAGTTAAAGCTTTTATATTTAAAATTTTAAGTTTTCCGTGGTTATTATATGAGTAGTTAAGTAAGAAAAAAAATACAACAGTGCTTTCAAGTGCATAAATATAGAGTGCACATCCATAAAAGGTGGGAAGTTTAAAAAGAGCTAAAATCGAGGGACAGACTTATATGTGACGATAATTTAAGAGGATTGCATGAAAATTTGTTTTGTTGAAAAAAATGAGTTTTTGGGACCTAAATACGTCATATGCATCCTACAGAAAAATTTAAGTTCAAATTTTAAGCCGTTTCTTAATACTCAAAGTTTACAGTTAAGCAAAAGGACAGCGGACGTTGGCGAAATTTTGAACACATATGCTCCAGAAAATTTTTTTGTTAACTTACCAATATATGCATAGTAGGTTATGACTTTAAAAAAATATTATTTATGAATTTATTAAGGTGTCCCAAACATGTCGCGACGAATTTTCAGAGGGCCTTTTGAGGGGCTTGTTAAAAAAACTTTGAAAATTTTATTAATTTTATAACTGAATACCTTTTTATATTAATTTTGTGCGAATTATGCATTTTTTTTGAATTACTAATCGTTTAATTAAAATTTAAAAAAAATTATATCGCCCTTTCTTATTTTACCTTCTTTATATACGAGAATGCGTAAGAAACTTGACAAGTCTGTTACAAGATCGAACTCTTCATACACATATACATAATATATATAATTTCTTTTAATAATTTAAATATCGCGCTTATCTCAATAAAGCATGATTGTCAAATTACAAACGCATGCGTAAAATTATGTTATGTATAATGGATAAAAAATATATACTCTGCATTTTATAATTTATATTTTATTTTATTCTTTTATTTTGTCGGAAACTCCAATTTTTCATTGATTAAAAAATATTGTAATTTTGTTCAGCTATATGCTAGTGCAATTTTTTTTTATAAGATTCGCTATTTATAGAGAACTTTAAAAAACAAAATAAAATCCCATTAAGAACGCGTGTTATATCAAAAAATTTTCAATTAAATATTTTTCCTTTATTTTATCGGAAAACTATAAACTTTTTGGGCTCGTTGGATTCCTTTTTAAATTTTCTTTAGTACTTGTGTATCTTAGCTAGTATTATTGGATTTTTTAGAACCGTTAGGGCTACCTTAAAAGAAAAAAAAGTGCAAAAGAGCTTTAGTTTCGGATACAAATGGAGGGGACACTATGTATACCGTTCCTGTGAAAATCACCCATATATGACATTTATTTATTAGTTTTAAATATTTATTGCTGACAGATTGTTGTTGACTCTCAATTTGTTTCAATTTGAATTATTGTATTGTAAAGTTATTCTTTTATGTAAAATGTAAACATTATATTAATTTTCAATTTTTATCAATTGTAAAAGAGTGTACTAATTTTGTGTTGGCAAATAAACTGAATAATAATAATAATAATAATAATAATAATAATAATAATAACCAAACAAGGGTAAAGGTGGAGCCCCGGACTCTCCATCATCTTACAGACCCTTGTGCATATTAAACACCATCGGAAAGGTGATGGAGAGCATGCTCCGGGCAAGGTTGAGAAGAGCTATCGAGGAGGGCGGTGGCCTTTCCGAGGAGCAGTATGGATTTCGTGAGGGGCATTCCACGATAGACGCCATCCGGCGTGGCGTGGATACCGTAGAGGCTGAGAGGGAAAAGCGGCCTGCAATTCGCAAAGACGTCCTTCTTGTAACACTGGACGTCAAAAACGCTTTCAATTCGGCCAGGTGGGATGACATGATCCGGTCTCTCCAGTACGATTTCCGGATACCCAGGTATCTGGGTAACGTAATAAAGGACTACCTACAGGACCGGAGACTGCTCTACGACACGCTCGATGGCAGGCGACAGAGGGTTCTGAGTGCGGGTATTGCCCAAGGCCTGTTGCGCGTTCACCTCCCGGAAGGAGCTTCTCTGATCGGGTACGCAGACGACGTGGCTCTGACTATCACTGGCAGGGACATGCAGGTAACACAGGAGAGGTTGAATCTAGTCATGAGATAGATCAATCTCTGGATGGGCGAGCACGGGCTCCAGCTCGCGATCCCAAAAACGGAGATCGTACTGCTGACCCGTCGAACAACAATTTCCACGGACATCGATGTAAATGTCGATGATGGTGGAAACGCTCACACGATCCAAGCCAAGACATCGGTTAAGTACCTGGGAGTTCTGCTTGATAACAAGCTGAACTTCTGGGAACAATTTCAGAGGTCGAGTGAGAAGGCCGCGTCGATCGCATCCTCCTTGTCAAGGCTCATGGCCAACATAGGAGGGCCCAAACCCGGGAAGCGAAGATTGTTGATGTCCGTTGTCAACTCTGTCCTGCTTTATGGATCTGAGATCTGGGCGGATATCACCAAATTTGCCAAGTACAGACATAAAATATCGTCTGTGCAGCGGCAAGCGGCCCTGAGGATCGCCTGCGCATACCATACGGTATCGCTCGAGGCGATCCAGGTTGTAGCATCGGTCATACCCATCGACCTGCTAGCGTTGGAGCGGAAATACATTTACGATAGTGTAGAGGACCGCAAAGTGGCATCCACTCGCGCCCGCTCCAGCTCTATGGAAAAATGGCAGGAATGGTGGAAAAAGGAGGAAGAGGAAAATGCCCGATGGACCCGCAGACTGATTTCAGATCTGCAGGCATGGACTGGACGACAACATGGGGAGGTGGATTTTTACCTCACCCAATTTTTAACTGGACACGGGTACTTCCGTGTCATGTTAAAACATTGGCACAAGGTGGCAACAGAGGAGTGCTTGCACTGCCCTGGCGTGAAGGATACGGTAGAGCACACTTTCTTCGGATGTGTGCGCTACGTGGAAGGGCGCCCGCCCTTCCCGATTTGGAGGCCAGAGAAGGTGGTTCCGAAAATGCTACGGAGTTCTGAAAATTGGAACAAAGTAGCAGAGTACGTAAGGGCCACCTTGTTGAAGAAAAAGGAGGAGGGCTTTCTATCGTAGATTGCTCTCCTGTCACTAGGCTGGGGGAAGGCAGCGGCCAGTTGCCTAGGCTGCGCGTCCCAAACTGAAGTTATACCTGAAAAGGGAGTTCCGGTTTGGGGCAAACAAGCGCAGGGGGGTTTATAGTGTGTTTATCCAGTAAGAATCTGGGGCGTAGCCGGCGACCGCGTTCGCCGGTGGTCTCCCAGTTGTACACTTTGTGCAATTGGGCGGTCATGGAAATTTGCATGCAAACACTCCATGGCTGATGTAAGATTCACAAGATTCCCTTGACAAAAAAAAAAAAAAGGCTGTGGTGGAATTACTCGAAGTTGATGCTCTCCGCCTAGCCAAAAAAGGGAAAATCCAAATTGGATGGGCTTTGAACAGAGTGCGCCTTCGAGCAGATGCAAGGCGCTGCTTTAAGTGTCTGGGCTATGGACATAATCTGTATATCTGCAAAGGCCCAGACCGTAGAAAAGGATGTCTCAAATGTGGCATGGATGGCCACAAAAGAACAGAATGCAAGAAGGAAACACCCGAGTGTTTCCTCTGCAAGAATAGGGACGACATGTGCTCTACGGAACACTATGCCGGAGAAGGAAACTGCCCCAGCTACCGTGAGGCTCTGGCTGTGGCGAGGAATAAGTGTCATCGAAAATGATCAAGGTTCTACAAGGGAACATGAACCAAGCCCGGCAAGCTGGTGCTTTTTTGGAACAGATTGCTCGCGAAGAGGATTCAAATATCCTCTTACTAAGCGAGCAATCATACAACATGAACCACAAATACTGGCTAACCGATGACACTGGCTGCTGCGCCATATGGCTCCGGGGTAGAGCCCAAACGACCTTGACCAAAAAAGGGAAAGGCAATTGCCACGTTTGGGTCACGTGCGGGGAGACAACTTATATAAGTTGCTACCTCTCCCCAAACGATAGCTCGGAAGTGCTGGCTACTAAACTGGCCAAACAAGCGCGGGGGGTTTAAAGTGTGTTTATCCAGTAAGAATCTGGGGCGTAGCCGGCGACCGCGTGCGTCGGTGGTCTCCCAGTTGTGCACTTTGTGCAACTGGGCGGTCATGGAAATTTGCGGGTCTTTAAGGCCCGCAAACTCTCCATGGCTGATGTAAGATTCACATATTTCCCATAAAAAAAAAAAAAAAAAAATAATAATAATAATAATAATAATAATAATAATAATAATAATAATAATAAAACTCCGCTGTACCGGTCCCAAGCCCGGGGCCTTCTAGGAGGAAGGAGGAGGGTAGTTCACGCCGCCTTCCTAAGGTTGAACTAGAATCGGGGATGCGGGATATGGCTTCTGGAATATCAAAGGCTGCTCTACAAACGGGTCTATGCCCTGCAATTCTTATTGGGGCAGTTGCTGGATGCTCTGTACCCTGGTGCATTCTTTCAACAAGAATGCCGCAGAATGCTACCCTTATGCATCCTCGAGGAATCGGCAATCAAAGGTGACTCGAAGGGATCTCCCAATTAAGTGCGACTCAAGCCACTTACGGGCCCTGCTTTTTGCGGTGGTCCTAAGTATCGGCTCTTAGCATGGGGATTTCCTGCCTAGAGCACAGCGGCGTAGACGCTAAGCGTTAGCTGCGGGTCCGCCATATCATTTAATTGGTGTGATATGGTCATAGTGTGAAGGCGCGGCTGAAGGAATCGGAGATGCTGGATGGAGCTTTCTGAGAACATCTGGGCCACCCTTATAAACAGGGTCTGTTCCATCGTTTCTAAATAAGGTACCTCGTACCATCGTGCACTCTTAACGGAGCGCCACAGAAAGCTGTCTAAAAGCACCTTCGAGGAATTCGGCTGGGGGAGTCCACTTTGGGAGGACTTAAAGAGGATCCCTGGATCTTTTGGCGGTAATCCCTAATTGGATTCCTCCCCTGTCTCGTGACGGGCAAATAATATCGCGAGATGGTAGCAACCATGGAGGTGAGAGTCCGTCCAAACTGTTAGACTACGGTCGAAACCCTGTTACGGTGGGTACAGGTAGGGCACAATACCGTATAATGTCACCAGTCATGATGGTGAAATCCATCGAACTGCAAGACCGAAATCGGACATCACTGTGGGAACATTTGGAACCATGGTGACGGCTGACACGGTCTGCCCAGCCTAACGATAGAGTGACGCAAGCATGCTCTGTAGGCGGGGGGTATCCAGAAGATCGGATGCCCCCTCATGCCTAGTGCAGCACTTCAGGGCACCTGGGGGCCCCCTGATTTATGTGATGAATGTTCTGTCCTCCCCCTTCTCCCAGATAAGGCGGCTCTGTTTGGAGGCGACGACCCTTTCCGACCCACTCGTGGGATCCAAAATTGATATCCATAATAAAACCCCAAAACAAAACGTTAGTAATAACGGAAAACCTGATGGGACTCCTAAAGAGACACCACAGAAAACAAATACTGATTCAGTGAATCAGGTAACTCCTTCCATTAAACCCGGGACTCATAATGAGAAACCGGTAACTGGGACCCAATCTGGGACACCAGGTGGAAGAAACTCAAAACTGGCTGATATCTTTAATAAGAAATCGGCAACCCTTACTGGGACTCTAGAAGGGAAACCAGGTGGAAGCAATCAGAAGTTTGCAAATGGAACAACTCCGGGTGGAACAAGCGCAAATAAAAAAATCCGGGGCTCAAAAGAAAAAGGCAAAGTTAGCTAGAATAGCTAAACAAAGGAAAGCCCAGGGATATGAAACTCCTTCTCCCAGATCTCCGGGACTCAAGAGAGGTAGAAGTGGGGAAGACACTTCTCCCAATTTTGAGAACCGTAAGAAAAGGGATACGGGATTACCGAAGGTGAAGGGGACCTATAAGCAGGCTCTCGAGAATGGTAACATTATTGGGATCGTGGTTAGAGGATACCCAGACCCTTCGAAGTATATAAATGAAGAAAGGAGAGAGCTTATCCAAGAATCGATCTTGAATTATATACTTCAGGACGAGCTTGGGGAGGCTCCTAATTTTATAGACTACTGGATTGCCCATGGCTACCTGAAGGTAAAATATCAGGCGGACAAGGAAAAGAAGTGGATCGAAGATAGAATAGCTGATTTGAAGCCGTGGGAGGGAGCAGAGTTATTTGTCGCTGACATAAATACTCTCCCCAAACACGCTAAGGTCGCTATCTATGCGAAAGGTAACATGAATGGACCGGACACTCTGAAAATTCTGGCCCGACAAAACGGGACATTAAAGACAGATGTCTGGCACATCATAGAATTCAGGCCAAAGCAAATTCCATCGGGGCCAAATTTGATGGTCGTCAGTATGCCAGAACAGCAGGTCGAAGCCCTTAAGGGACTGGACCTCAAACCTGCCTTTGGTTTAGGTAGGGCTGGGTGTGCCATTCTCCATAAGGAAAAGAAGACCTTGCCAGAGGAGACTGACGTCGATACAACTTTGACCTCAGATGAGATGACAATAGTGGAGGCGATGTCCGCAATGGAGACCACCGACACTATTGGGGAAAACCCGGGAAATGGGGATGCTAATCTGGACCCTACTGAGGGAGGAGGGAAAGCTGTTTAAATGGCGGACCTGAATCTCAATGATAATGGGACCGGGACTACGGGTAGAGGGATCAACATGCATAGCCCTGTGGCTACCGCAAAGATTCCCTTTACCCAGATCAACTTGCAACACTGTAAAGCAGCAAGTGCACAGTTCACTCGACTGTTTTCAGCGTGGCACACAGGCATAGCCCTTATTCAGGAACCTTGGATTCTACATAATGAAATCAAGGGACTGAATGAGGCTGGTACGGTATTCCGGGCGGCCGGCACTAAGTCAAGAACCTGTATTGTAGTCAGGGGACTGAAAGCTGAGCTGGTGCCTAGACATACCAATAACGATCTAACTACTATTAGAGTTAAGGTAGTTGGAGATGACGGGGCGGATATGGAAGTCATAGTGGCTTCCTCGTATCTTCCCTGCAGGGAAGCGGTGCCTTCGGACAGTCTGAAGGCACTGGCAGAAGACGAGAATCTAGGAGGCTCGGGGCTGATTATTGGATGCGACTCCAATTCGCACCACGCTTTGTGGGGGAGTCGGACTAGCGACAGTAGCGGCCATGACCTTCTGGAATTCTTAGCAAATAGTAGATTAGCTGTTTTGAATAGGGGGACCGTACCTACCTTTTCAAACAGTAGGGGCGAGACCCTTATTGACATAACAGTTTGTACGCCAAACCTGAATGACCGCATTCAAAATTGGCGGGTTTCAGACGAGGAATCTCTCTCGGATCACAAATACATTCACTTTTCTTTGGAGGGTAGTGGACACGGACCAGAGTATTCTAGGAATCCTAGAAATACTGATTGGGACGGGTACATGAACTCCCTGGGGGAATCGATTAAACAATTTCCAAGGAGGTATGGGACTCTCGAGGAAATTGAACTCGCATTGGATGCTGTCGAGAGGGCAGTCATGGATTCATATGAGGCCAACTGCCCCTTGAAGCTTAAATGTCAGAAAAGAGGCGACGTCTGGTTCAATAAGGACCTTGATGCTCAGAAAAAGAGGGTTAGGATTCTTAAGTGGAAAAAGCGAAGAAACCCCTCCTTAAGGGAGGAGTATCTTAAGAGCCTAACATCATTTAAGAACAAAATTAGGAAAGCTAGATTGTCGAGTTGGAGGGACTTCTGTGGAGGAGTCGAGGGCTTCCCCGGAACCGCCAGGCTACTCAGGGTACTGTCCAATGGCGGGACCTGGGCTTCAGGCTGGATAATGGGGCCGGATGGAAAATTCCCCGATAACTCCATGGAGAATCTCAGGCTCATGATGACAACGCACTTTCCCGACTTTGTTCAAGAACGAACTCCTGAAGCTCCCGAGAGCAGAAGGAGGACAAACAGAGCAGACTGGAAAACAGCCCACGAAACAATCAGCGCGGATAAGGTTGCCTGGGCGATAAAATCTTGATACAATGGATAAATCTATCCCGTGCTGCTGCAAAAGGGTCTCCATCACTTAGTGGGTCCACTTACGAAGCTATTCAGGGCATGCCTGGCAATCGGTTACGTGCCGATTAGCTGGAGAACGTCCAGAGTAGCCTTCATTCCGAAAGGCGGAAAAGTAGGACAATCTGTAGCGAAGGATTATAGACCGATCACACTCATGTCATTTCTCCTCAAAACACTTGAAAAAGTAGTTAACAGGAAAATGGACGAGGAACTGGTAGCGTTTCCCCTCGCAGTAAGCCAACACGCTTATCAAAGGGGGAAATCTACCGAAACGGCTCTACATGGAGTGGTCAGCTACATTGAAGCTGGTATGGAAACATACGGGGCGGTAATGGCCACTCTCATTGATATTGTAGGGGCATTTAGCAATACTCCTCATGACGCCATTGATTGCGGCGCAAGGGATCATGAAATTAACGGAACAATAAGACTGTGGCTGGGTGAATACCTTAAACACAGGTACGTTGCTTCGGAGCACGGTTTCTCGAAGTTGTCGGGAAAAGTAACGCGTGGCTGCCCGCAGGGTGGAGTGTTATCTCCGAAACTGTGGTGCCTGGCGGTCAACAAACTCCTTACCACACTCGAAAGAGCAGGTATCAAGGTGTTTGGTTATTCAGATGACATCATAATTCTGACTCAGGGGCCATGCATGGAAGTCCTTATGGACGAAATGCAGCGGGCCCTGCAGCTCTTTGAAGAATGGTGTACCGGCGTTGGAAGCCTATCGGCTAACCCTGATAAGACCCAATGCATACTCTTTACGAGAAAACGCAGCCTGGATACCTCCAGGGCTGCATCATGTCCCGCATTCAATCACACAAGACAGAACAGGTTAGAAGGAGGTAATTTTTCAAAAAAAAATAAATGATGAAGCAACATAATAATGATCAGGTTCAAAGCGTGCAGGAACCGCAAACGAACAACAACCAACAGGGCCCCCAAGCCCAAACAAACTCAAACGCAGCTGGCCAAGTAGAACAAATGATGCTGGATAAGCTTAAAGTTACGCCTAAATGGAGCACTCGATTGTCTAGGCTCATGGAAAATGATGGTATGCAGGATATTCTTGCAAAATACAGTGATGTCCAACAAGCCTTCAAAGAAACCCAGGCGGCTAAAGGTCTGGACACTGTTAAAGAAGGCTTTACTGCCGAAAAGAAACATTACGGCAATCTTTTGGAGGCCATAATTGAAATGGAGTACCAGTTCGGCTATGTTCAGAAGAACGCGAGCATGGTGATAAAAAATGGAGTCCGGAAGTTTGCCAGCGTAGTGGAGCAGCTGGTATTGATTAAGGAGCAGCAAACTAAAGCAGTATCTGCGATATATGAAGCCCTCCTTAAAGAAATGAATGGGAAAGGCTCGCTTAAAAGGCCCCGCCCGACATCATCTCCCGAGAGCTCACCAGGCAACGGGGGGAACACGGGGAAAAAGATGAACGAGGTTACCCAATCGAATGAAGAACTGTCTGAATTCGATCAGGGAATACAAAATGTAGAGCTCTCAATAACTGAGAAAAACAGGAAGGAGCTACAAGGGCAAAGAAAGAGGAAAAAAGTGCTCCAGGAAGAAGAAAACAGAAAGAGGCTTCAAGAGCAACGTGAGAAGCTCCAGCAGCAGCAAAAGAGACAGAAGGAATGGCGTGAAAAACGCTCATTAGAAGAAAGAAAAAACCAAGAAGGGTCGGATAAATCGAAGCCAAACGCAACGGCTCTCGATCGGTCTTCCACCGATCACCATGATCTAGTGAAATTGACAAACCACCCTCAGGTAGACGAGTCTCCAATGGAAACTCAAATTTCGGAAGAGGACCAAGACAGTTTACGTGAGCAAGACAATTCACGTAAGCAAAATAATGCAAACGGTCCCAAAAGGATCAGCAAGGCCAAAAAAAAAGGAGGAAAAAACAAAAAAAGCTGCAGCTTCAACAGGGCAACCAGGTAACTGAAATCCCAAGCCAGTTGCAAAAACAGGCTCAGGTAGAAAAAACACCCAATAAAGTGAATACCTGGGAAAAACCCAAAAAGAAGCAGAAAGCTAAGAAGAAGAATACTCAGCAGCCAAAAAGGCCTGCTGAAACGGTCGGTACCAAGCCGAGTAGGCGTAGGTACAAAAAGAGGATGGAGGCCTTACTTATAAAACCAGCAGCAGGCCATACATACGAGGAAACTCTTCTCAGTATTAAGAAGAACGTCCAGCTTGAAGATTCGGGGGCTAAAGTCCATCGAATCCGCAAGACGCAAGGCGGCAGCGTCCTCATCGAGCTGGAGTCGATATTGGACTCCGGCAAACTGCAGGAAGCAGTTCAAGCGGTAACGGGCCCTGATTCGAACGTTCGGGACATGATCCCCATGCTCAAACTCGAAATTCGAGATTTAGATGGAGTCACGAAAGAACAGGAGATCCAGGAGGCGGTCGCCAAGGCGATAGGTATTGAAAACGGGAAAAACCTCCTGGTTACCATTCTCAAAACCAAAGGCACAATGAGTCAGATGGCTGTGGTGGAATTACTCGAAGTTGATGCTCTCCGCCTAGCCAAAAAAGGGAAAATCCAAATTGGATGGGCTTTGAACAGAGTGCGCCTTCGAGCAGATGCAAGGCGCTGCTTTAAGTGTCTGGGCTATGGACATAATCAGTATATCTGCAAAGGCCCAGACCGTAGAAAAGCATGTCTCAAATGTGGCATGGATGGCCACAAAAGAACAGAATGCAAGAAGGAAACACCCGAGTGTTTCCTGTGCAAGAATAGGGACGACAAGTGCTCTACGGAACACTATGCCGGAGAAGGAAACTGCCCCAGCTACCGTGAGGCTCTGGCTGTGGCGAGGAATAAGTGACATCGAAAATGATCAAGGTTCTACAAGGGAACATGAACCAAGCCCGGCAAGCTGGTGCTTTGTTGGAACAGATTGCTCGCGAAGAGGATTCAAATATCCTCTTACTAAGCGAGCAATCATACAACATGAACCACAAATACTGGCTAACCGATGACACTGGCTGCTGCGCCATATGGCTCCGGGGTAGAGCCCAAACGACCTTGACCAGAAAAGGGAAAGGCAATTGCCACGTTTGGGTCACGTGCGGGGAGACAACTTATATAAGTTGTTACCTCTCCCCAAACGATAGTTCGGAAGTGGTGGCTACAAAGCTGGCCAGCATCGAGAACACGGTTCGGATGGTAACTGGAAGCGTTATCCTTGCTGGAGACTTTAACGCTAGGGCCTTAGAATGGGGCATGCCGACGACCAATCCTAGGGGACAGCAGGTACTGGAAATGGCCACTAGATGCAAACTAGTGGTCCAGAATAGAGGAAACCGGCCCACCTACGAGAGGGCAGGTTGGGGTGCCTCTATCCCAGACATAACCTTCGCAACAGAAGGTGCGTCTGGGAGAATCGGCGAATGGACGGTGATGGATGGTTACAATGGTAGCGACCATCATTACATCACGTTCCGGGTGCTTGAGGGAACCTCCCAACGGCCTCCGTACAAGAGGCGTCCCTTGGGTTGGAATGTACCAAAGATGGACGAGGACAAGTTCGAAGAGTATCTTCGAATGGAGTCGTCGTCCGTCCCTGCTTGGCATGGAGAGGCTACAGGTCCCCGCGAGGCTGAAATCTTAGTCAAGAAAGTAACGTCTCTATTGCGAGGGGCGTGTGACGCCTCTATGCCTCGTCGAAGGCCCTGGAAAGGGAGAAAGCCAGTTTACTGGTGGACTTCCAAAATAGCGGAGCTCCGCAAGGAGTGCCACAGGACGCGTAGACGGGCGCAAAGAGCACGGGACAGGCCCGAGGCTGCTGCACTTTCCCAGGAACACAAGGATGCTAAACACCGGCTGGCCAAAGCTATCCGTCAAAGCAAGGCTCGATGCCTGCGTTCATTGCGCGAGGATGTAAACAAAGACCCCTGGGGTCTTGGTTACAAAGTCGTAATGGGCAAGTTGAACCGGGGGTCTGACAACATGATGGACGCAGTGTCGACCGAACGAATCATCGGCGCTCTCTTCCCTGAGCGGCCTATCCGGGAAAACCCGGTAGAGGCGATACCCAGGGAGGAAGTGCCGTTATTCAACGAGGACGAGATGGTGAAGGCCATCAAGGCAATGAAAAATGGCAAGGCGCCGGGGCCGGACGGGATACCAGCGGAAGTGCTCAAACGAGCGGTCAAAATAATCCCTGGTATCCTGTTAAGCATGTTCAATGCATGCTTGGTGGCGGGAGTGTTTCCAAAGCAGTGGAAGGTGGCACGTCTCGTGCTCTTGAACAAGGGTAAAGGTGGAGCCCCGGACTCTCCATCATCTTACAGACCCTTGTGCATGTTAAACACCATCGGAAAGGTGATGGAGAGCATGCTCCGGGCAAGGTTGAGAAGAGCTATCGAGGAGGGCGGTGGCCTTTCCGAGGAGCAGTATGGATTTCGTGAGGGGCATTCCACGATAGACGCCATCCGGCGTGTCGTGGATACCGTAGAGGCTGAGAGGGAAAAGCGGCCTGCAATTCGCAAAGACGTCCTTCTTGTAACGTTGGACGTCAAAAACGCTTTCAATTCGGCCAGGTGGGATGACATGATCCGGTCTCTCGAGTACGATTTCCGGATACCCAGGTATCTGGGTAACGTAATAAAGGACTACCTACGGGACCGGAGACTGCTCTACGACACGCTCGATGGCAGGCGACAGAGGGTTCTGAGTGCGGGCATTGCCCAAGGTTCGGTTCTCGGACCAGACCTGTGGAATGCCTTTTACGATGGCCTGTTGCGCGTTCACCTCCCGGAAGGAGCTTCTCTGATCGGGTAAGCGGGCGACGTGGCTCTGACCATCACTGGCAGGGACATGCAGGTAACCCAGGAGAGGTTGAATCTAGTCATGAGACAGATCAACCTCTGGATGGGCGAGCACGGGCTCCAGCTCGCGATCCCAAAAACGGAGATCGTACTGCTGACCCGTCGAACAACAATTTCCACGGACATCGATGTAAATGTCGATGATGGTGGAAACCCTCACATGATCCAAGCCAAGACATCGGTTAAGTACCTGGGAGTTCTGCTTGATAACAAGCTGAACTTCTGGGAACAATTTCAGAGGTCGAGTGAGAAGGCCGCGTCGATCGCATCCTCCTTGTCAAGGCTCATGGCCAACATAGGAGGGCCCAAACCCGGGAAGCGAAGATTGTTGATGTCCGTTGTCAACTCTGTCCTGCTTTATGGATCTGAGATCTGGGCGGATATCACTAAATTTGCCAAGTACAGACATAAAATATCGTCTGTGCAGCGGCAAGCGGCCCTGAGGATCGCCTGCGCGTACCATACGGTATCGCTCGAAGCGATCCAGGTAGTAGCATCGGTCATACCCATCGACCTGCTAGCGTTGGAGCGGAAATACATTTACGATAGTGTAGAGGACCGCGAAGTGGCATCCACTCGCGCCCGCTCCAGCTCTATGGAAAAATGGCAGGAACGGTGGAAAAAGGAGGAAGAGAAAAATGCCCGATGGACGCGCAGACTGATTTCAGATCTGCAGGCATGGACTGGACGACAACATGGGGAGGTGGATTTTTACCTCACCCAATTCTTAACTGGACACGGGTATTTCCGTGCAATGTTGAAACATTGGCATAAGGTGGCAACAGAGGAGTGCTTGCACTGCCCAGGCGAGAAGGATACAGTGGAGCACACTTTCTTTGAATGTGTGCGCTACTCGGAAGGGCGCCCGCCCTTCCCGATTTGGAGGCCAGAGAAGGTGGTTCCGGAAATGCTACGGAGTTCTGAAAATTGGAACAAAGTAGCAGAGTACGTAAGGGCCACCTTGTTGAAGAAAAAGGAGGAGGGCTTTCTATCGTAGATTGCTCTCCTGTCACTAGGCTGGGGGAAGGCAGCGGCCAGTTGCCTAGGCTGCGCGTCCCAAACTGAAGTTATACCTGAAAAGGGAGTTCCGGTTTGGGGCAAACAAGCGCAGGGGGGTTTATAGTGTGTTTATCCAGTAAGAATCTGGGGCGTAGCCGGCGACCGCGTTCGCCGGTGGTCTCCCAGTTGTACACTTTGTGCAACTGGGCGGTCATGGAAATTTGCGGGCCTTTAAGGCCCGCAAACACTCCATGGCTGATGTAAGATTCACAAGATTCCCTTGACAAAAAAAAAAAAAAAAAAAAAAAAAAAAAAATAATAATAATAATAATAATAATAATAGTTTTCATTTCTTTGCGTAAAAATTTAGCTTTATTCTTCAAAATCTGGCCAATTCCGAAGCCGCCATTTTGAATTTTAAGTTTTTAGTTATCCTATCAACAGTGTTTATTTCTGTGCTCAAAATAATTGGTTTCATTCTTCATAAATTGGCCAATTCTGAGTCTGCCATTTTGATTGATCAAATGGATCACGTGTCCAAAATTTTATGTAAAAAAAGCATGTGTTAATTTAATATTTCTATTTTTAAATTCCTAAAAGCAACGCCTTGGTTATTGTTTCTATGATTAATTTCTTAAAATTCTAATGTTTAAAATGAGATTTCATAATAACGCGTGTGCACTTATGATTTCAAAATTCAATTTTTAATTTTTCCAAATATTTTTTTTTATGTTTAAAACTCTGTGTCGAAAAAACTATATTCCAATTGTATTAAAAAATCGAGTTTTTAATTGTCTCGAACTTATTTTCTCTTGCTCAAAAAATCCATGTTCCTTATTTTTTCAAGCTTAAAATTTCGTCAAGTCCAAGTCCAGGTTTGCGACTCAAAATTTGGTGATCAAACAATCCAAAAACACCTAAACATCTTGGAAACATCTAAATTCATTATATTATTTCATAGTAAGGTTCGTAAGATACTTCAAGTATCTGCTATCTACTTATAATTAGTCCTTCGAGATTTTACTTCCCATGGAATCGGATTTTATACATGATCATACATTATCATGATTGAAGTATAAATACATGATCATACATGGATTTTGTCTCTCTATAATAATAACTGATCATGCATGATCATACATGAATAATAAATAAATGTTTAAAATTTAATTTTTTCTTTTTTTTTTAATTATATTTATTTATTTTTTTAATTTAATTTTAATTATTATTATTATTAATAATATTTTTTTTTAAGTTAAATTCATTTTACAAATTTTTTTAAATTAAAAAAAATTCGTGACTTTAGTGCGATTTCGTTCGCGGGTCCTTTGAGTTATGAAGCCAACGCGCTACCACTTGCGCTATTATTACATAAACATAAGAAATCGAAGTTTGACTATCATATGCTACGGATATTTATTTGTTATTTGTACATTGTTTTAATTTATCTATTCACGGAGAAAAATAACTGTTAATTGCTGTTTATATTTACATTATAAAGATTTGTTATTTTCTGTTCAAATATTTTGTAAATATAACCATGTTTTTTGTTAGAATTACAATATTCTGACTTCATATTTGTAAAATTTACAAATTATTTTTGTAATTAAAACTAACCCCGTTTTACTAAAATTAACCTTGTAAAATATACAAAATATTTTTCTCCGTGTTCTATTAATTTTTTTTTTAAAATTTAGTAATAAAGTGGGTTGATCAAATTATATAATTATATTTTTTGTTTACAATTTTTAAATAACTTGCTTGACAACAAGCTGAACTTCTGGGAACAATTTCAGAGATCGAGTGAGAAGGCCGCGTCGGTCGCATCCTCTTTATCAAGGCTCTTTTACAAACTGCAATAGGTGTGTGCATTAGGTATTATTGATTTTTCTAAGTCGTATATTATATACATTTGACTGTCAAGAAAAAAACGTTTTTTTAATTCTGTCGTCAAAGCTTGCCTTTGCAAACCAAATTCACGAGACAAAGTGATACATTCCTTTATACTTTACTTTTCCCACAGTTTGATGATAACTGTAGGGTAAATAAAGCTGGCCTTGACTTTGCGCATTGTTTAGTTTCATACCTTAATTTAAGCTATGACCCTAACCACTGCCTTAGCCACAAATATCCTTATTTTCAATCTAGTATAGGAAGCTGATTTTAACACTTGCAAGAGCGGTTTATACTAAGAAGCCACCTAATCCTCTAAAAATATTAAAAACTCATATCGTTTTCTCTGCCAATTACATATAAAAAAAAGAGACAACAAAAAATCAATACTTTTTTACCATAAAAACAAGTTCTATTTTATAAAAGAATCTAACTTTGAATATACACAATCAAAATACAATACGCGTGAGTTAGATTATTTTATTTTATATTTATTTTTTTTATTCTGCGTTTTCTATCATTCTTTTTTTATTCTTTTACATATATATGAATTTTTTTTTTTTTTGTATTATTTAAATCCAGTTACCTCGTGAATTATGATTTGCAAAGGCTTAAACTTTGATGACGACTTCGATTTTTTAAGCTGCTCAAGCGTTTTTGGGTGGCATTTTATGAAAAAAATGTTCTATCTAAACCGCATCTAAAAATGTTTAGTCGTTGAACAAATGAACAATTTTCGATTTTTGAAAAATGGCTCAGTATTCGGAGCTGTTCAACGAATATTTTTTGATGCGGTTTAGGCAGAAGATTTTTTTTCGTAAATGTCACTCAAAAACGCTTGAGCAGCTTAAAAAATCGAAAAAACATTTTTTTCTTGGCAGTCTAATATACATTGATGCGTCCTATGTATGGTATTTGTGCTTTATTGTCAGAATGCAAAAGTCCTATAGAAATTTGACCTTGTTACACATGTACCTATATAAATAAGAATATTTACTCATCCTCCAACCTGTAAATTATATTTACACGCTGGAGAATGGTAATGTTCTTTACCATTCTTTACCATATATCTTTTTTTTCTACATATTTCTTCCTATCGAAGTATCTATTATACAACAGAAAATTTTGTAAATAAATTTTTCTGGATAATATTTACTAATGGGTCTTATCTATTTTTTCCGCAGAAATCGGATGGAATAATTTATTTTTTTTCCAGGAATTTCTTTTGCGAGAAAATCAATTTTTTTTTAATTTCAGCCGATTTTTCCATTTTATAACTAAGCTTATGTTTGCATTACTTTGCTTTAATTAATAGCTCGATTTAATTTTAATATAAAAATACACTGTTAAAGAGTGTAATTTCTATTAAATTAATTTTGTAGAATTATTAATATTAACACTGTGCCCAGTATTGGTCATTAATAAACAACTACATTTATAATTAATTTCTTAGACTCTCAATAAAATTTAAAGCTTAATACATCTTAATAAAAGAGTAATTAAGTTTTACTTTTTAAAACGTTTCAACTTTTTTTCATAATATCCTCATAAACCAATAGAAAAATAAAAAAAAAATTATAAAGAAATAAAACTAAAATACAATATTAAAATTTAAGATGGCTCTCTCATGAGCACTTGGTGTATCGTAGCTTTTTTCTGAAATTAAAATATTTGACCATATCCATGTACAATAATGTTTGAGTGAAAGAGTTGACGTTTTATGTGTATTTTTGAACAAGAAAATGAAAAAAACTTCAAAAACGTTTAGTTGTTTAAGCAAACATAAAATATTAAATTTTGGCTTTTAAGCGAATCGTAAAGCCAAAGAGTGCCAGATCTGGGCGATTTAGATCAAAATTCTGCTTGGCACATCTTGAAGCAAATTCAATTTCAGCTAGAAAAGGCACGAAATATTTTCGAAAAAAACCTTTTTTAACATGAGTTATAGCTATTTGCTTAAAAATTTTAGAATATATATAGCGTTTATTTTAATTCCCCTTGGTAAATAAAATTCAGGAAAATTTATTTTGAAAACTACTTAACTTTTATAATTGATTTCCTTAAAATTGGGATTTCCTTATAATTGCCATTATTAAAAGACATAGTCTGAATTACCGGTAAATACGCAGAAGGATATAAAGAGAAAGAATAGTATATCTAAACATATGCATAATACGTACTTTTTTTTGTTATTAAATAATATTATTGAACTAAAATCAATTTCTATTGATTGATTGTTTTTAAACGTTAAATCAAAATGTTAAAAACAATTCAATCTTATATTCTACTTTATTTTGACGAAAATTTACATTGAAAGCAATGACTGCGTTTTTCAATAACGGATGCTATTACTTTAATAGCGGCGACATCCAATCATTTATATTTTTTTAATGTATATTTTCTTTTGCAATATATCAATAGGGTTGTTGCATGAAAAAAAAATTGAAATTCTATTTGGTTGGTTTTGTAGCCGGCATTAAAATATTTGATACGTATTTTTTTATTTTTCATAATAATTAAAAACAACGGAGTTATTAGCCATGAAAAGATAGTAGAAGGGGTAAATGACGTCATACAGTGAAAAACGCTTCTATCTAACTCTATATAAAAATTTAACGGTATGACGTCAGCTGCCCCCTCCATAGATTTTTAATTGCTAATAACTCCATTGTTTTCAATTATTATGAAAAATAAAAAAATACGTATCAAATATTTTTAAATATATTTTTAGAATATCTAATAATCTCAATACCATGCAACAACCCTATTGGTTGTAAGTTATTGATTTGATGTCGCCGAGATTTCAGTGTATTTATATGCGTGACAATTATTTTATTCTCTTGATGGTCTTAAGAGCAACCTACTTTGAAATGGACATTTTTTTTTCCATTGCAGATGCTAAAAAAATAGCTTACTAGGTGTGAAGACACGAGTTGCCTCAAAATTTGCTTGAATATGTATATTTACGTATAATAATTTAAATTAAATTTTATAAGTTCCGTGAGTCCAAAATAATACGCTCAAACACACAAAATCAGTATTTATTAATTTGTTCCAAATAATTATCTTTCTGGTTTGTTTTTTAACCAATTAATTACAGGTGAGTCCTAGTTTATTCTATTGAATGATAAATATATTATAAATCTACGATGATATTTAATTAATTATAAACAATCGTATGATTAGGTTTCAAGGACGCAGTCTTAGTCACCAGCAATGTTAGGTAATCATGCTAGGGTCTAAAGTTTATCGCCCATGGTACTTGCAATATTTTTTGCCTGTTTAGGCATTAAACGAGGGCAGGAAATTGCGTGCCGAATTCTACGCTTGAGTTTAATGCCCGGAAGGGCAAAATTAAAATTAGATTATACAAAATTGGAATCAGAAAATTACCTGGTTTTGTAGTATGATCGCAACCATCCTGTGAAATTGAATCAGGTTCCAAATAAGAAGAACTAGTTGATGTTTTAAAATTTGTAGAGCTTAAGTTATCTTTTTCAACTTCGTTTGTAACATTAAGTAATTCTTTAGGGGCTTCACCTTTCATTCCTTCTATTTTAACGTAACCTGCCTTAAAACTTCTAGGCAAAACTGAAAATCTTATAAAGTGTTTTTTTCCGCAAAAAATAATTGGCTTGGGTAACCCACCGAATTCAACTCTAAAAGGTCGACCATTTAAAAGTACCGTTTTCAAAGCATCAATAAATTCTAATGTACACTGTTTTCCATCGATTTCAAATCTGTATAAAATTTATGCATTATTTAAAAAAAAAAGATATCAATATTTTTTCATACATAACTTACAGTTGAGGTTTCGCATCAAGAAAAACTGGTACCATATTTCTTGCATTGATAATAAGATTAATTTTTCCAAGAACTAAATCTATCCGTTTGGTGTTACCAATTTTCACTTGTGGTGGAGGCCCTTCTAGTTGGATACTGATTTTTTTGTTTCCTAAATCAACTGTAATAGGTCTACCACCAAAATAACATTCATACCATTTATCATCAACATACAATTCCCTTGTTGGAGCACCTAATTTTATCCTGAAAAAATTGTATTATCTTAAAAACCAAATTGCTATTAGACACTACTATTTAAAAAGCAAATTGCTTGGTTATAAATTAAATATATAACCTTTTAAGGTTATAATTTAATAAATAGGTAAATATTTCTGAAGTGAATATGAATTATATGGTAAAATCATAAAATCGGATCTCAAGTATTTTTTTCAAAAGTATACTTTAAAAAAAAATTCTCAATATGAAAAAAAGGAGGATTGATTATTGACCAAGAGGGCTAAAATAATATACACTGTATTTATTTAGCAAATATATAATCAATCCTCCTTTTTTTCATATTTAATTTAACTATGGGCGAAAAATTCAATAATAATAATAAAAAATTTTCAACTTTTAGAAAAGAATTTAATTCTCAAAAAAATTCTCCACTTTTAGAAATGGATTCAATTCTCTATTTTTTAAGGTGATAGCTAATATTTTTCGTTTTTTAACTAATTTTATCTTTATGTCATGTTTTTATTCTTATATTTAATCTAAACAACGTATCTTGGTATACAAAATATTTTCCTTTTAATAGCCCATTGATCAGATATTCATTTGGTCACGTGACATGGTGGGAAATCCGAAAATGGTAAAAGTGATTTTGCAAGCTGTTGCTTTGAAAGTGAGATTCCTCCCAAAAAAATTGATTTCATATTTTGAAAGTATGTGACTAGATCATCGCTATAATATAATTTTTTGAATTAAATTGATGTGTCTTGATTTAAACGAAACTATTGTAAGATGCATGGTCGGGTCTTCAAATCTATTTTAAAGAGTAATTAATAAAATACGCAGTTTTTTTTTAAAGTCGGTTTCTCAAAAGCTGATGGATGAAAAATATATTTTTTATGAAAGATATATTTTTTTATGTTTGTATGAGTTTTTATGTTAAGAATTTTTGGTTTAATTTTAATTAATTTAGTTTAATTTAAAAAATAAAAAAATTCCTTAAAAAAATTCCTTAAAAAAATTAGATTTTATAATCTTTTAATTTAAAAGTTGACTGTTTCAACAAAAAAATCTTTCCAAAACATTTATAATTTATAAGTTATATCCTTTCGTAAAATTACCTGCGCAATCCATTTTTTGGTCAGATTTTTAAGTGGTCACGTGACTTGGCTAAAAAATTAACATTGAAGGTTGAATCAGGTAGATAAAAATAGCATTTTTCGGTTTCAGATTTCTAGAGATATAAACTTCTGGAATCCTTGATTTATATAGCCATTGATCAAATTACATGTACCTTAGAATATTAAAAAAAAAATTTTTAATTTTTTGACTGCAGATGTAGACATTAGCGGTTAAAATTTCCTACATTTTGAGCTACTAAAATAATCAAGACTTTTTTATAATCTTTCTGATTTTTAAAATCTGTAAGTATAATATTTAGAACATTAATTAGCATGGATTCAATAAAAAAAATTTTTTATTTTCTAAATTATTTCCCGAATAAATCGATATTTTGAAAATGATAGGTAAGATAAAAAATCGGGAAACTTCCTACTTGGCATATCGGATTAAAAAGTATACCAACTCGACAAATGAGCGTCGGTCCTACACGGCACATCCGTCTTATCGGATAATATAGATTACTTTACAGATTAATGAAAATACTATACACCAACTCGGCACATTAATATAACTATTTGTTGTGCAAACGATGATAATTATTAGTGAATGATAGAGCAAATAATATTGTAATATTTGGTGCAGTTAAAAATTTAGAAATTTTGTGTAGCTTATTAAAAATATACTAATAATATGGACATGAATAGTATTCAATATATCAACCATATTTAGTTTAATATTAAAAAGATATTGTTGCATCAATTGACCAGTACTGGGTTAAAATAAATTTTTTAACTAATTTTTAAAAAATGTGATGTTTTTTATTATCTAGTTGTACGTTTCACCTGTTTTAAATACAGGTCTTATCAATAACTGTAAAAAATATGTTAACATATATAAAAATGATTAAAAATTATTAATACAAAAAAAAATATGTATAAAAAATTTACCTATAATGTATAAAAAATTTATCAGAAAAAAGTTGTACGTTTTTTATTATTATTTAAAACTATTTGTTGTGTTGGTTCGCTATACATTATCACTTAGTTTTTATAACAAATAAGACTGTGTGTAATGGTGTGGCTATTTTATTGCAAATCTATGTGGTTATGAGAGTATAAAAAGTTGAATATTAATGACTGAAAATGATAACTGTTTGAAAATTAATATGTATTAATTTATATGTTTAAGTTGATTCAGGGTGTTTATTGTGTGTATATAAGTTACTTAAATTATTGGTGTCTTCTTTTAAGTTGATGGTTGGGTGATGTAGTTGAATTTGCATACTTTCAGATACCTTTCGTTTGCCCCAATTCGCTTCTTCATCTATGACTTCAAGTTTTTTAAAATTAAAAGTATGATGTAAAGTATTTGCATGTGTTGTAATTACAGCAGTTTTTCCTTTATTGTGTTCATCAATGCGCATAAAAAAGGGTCTTTTTGTCTCACCTATATACATAATAGGACAATCATTACAAGTTATCTTATATACTACTCCCGTTTTATTGATGATGTTATCTAATTTTCCTTTTTTGATGATTTTTCTCATATCCTTATTTAGCAATGGAATTACATGGTATTTGTCACTATCCAATATCTTTTTGATTCTTTGGTAGAAACCAAATTTGAATGGTATTCTGATAAGTATTTTATTTCTATAGATGTTGTTTTGTGAGTATACAGTCTTTGTAAGATTGTAATCACAATTTTTTAATAATTTCCATCTTTTATAGATGTACTTATTTAAAAAATGGCAGTGGAGATTTATTAGCTAAAAGGATTTTCTTGACAATATGGATGTTATCTTGGTTGAAAAATTTATTTCAATCCAGTACTGGTCAATTGATGCAACAATATCTTTTTAATAATATGGACGTTACTTTTACGTACTGTACGAAATTTTTCTACGAATTATTTTCGATTTATGGCATTAAAACGGTCATTATGTGCCACTAATATTCTGTTTATTGCCTAACAAGGAAAAATCTTATAAAATTGCATTTGAGCACATAGTTAGAAAATTCGGAGAACTTGGATTACTTTTTCAACCAAGTAAGATATTAGTAGATTTTGAATATAGTATACATTTAGTTATTAGGGAACAATGGGGCTTAGTGGAAATTATTGATTGTCGTTCTCATCTGAAACAAGCTTGATGGAGAAAAATTCAAAATTTAGGTAAACTATATTAAAATATAAAATATAATCAAATTATAATTTAACTAATTTTTTGATATTACTTCAATAGGATATGCAGAAATTTACAAAGATCTAAATTCCGAAATCGGAAAAAATTTAATATGGTGTTTTGGTCTCCCATTTTTAGATCCTTTAGAGGTAGAAGATTGCTACGTAGAAGACTTAATGTCTGAGGCGCCACACAGTGTGGCAAAATGGACAAAAATCGCTCTTGGACTAAGTTTTTGAGCTATCAACTTGAAACCTGTTTTGAACGACTTTAAAATAAGCCTCCTTTCATGTCTCACTGCGGATTTTTCATATTTTTTTATTTTTAATTAGCCTATTTACACGACTTCAAACTATTCATTTATCGAAATTTTCACTTCCTACATTTTTTGCACTCTAAAACAAACGGGAAATTTTGTTACTAGTGACCCTAGATGTGAAGAATGCCTTTAATTCAGCAAGATTGAGCGATTTCATGGAGGGGCTAAGGAACTTCCAGGTGCCAAAATCTCTGTGAAGAATTATCAGCAGTTACCTGAGCGATCGAGAAATAATATTTGAGACTGCGCAAGGAACAAGATTGTGGAGAGTAAATGCAGGAGCAGTTCAAGGATCAGTCCTCGGGCCGGATCTATGAAACATCATGTACGATCAGGAACTTATGCTCCCAATGCCGGAGGATACTTTTACCGCCATATATGCTGACGATCTGGTCCTCGTCACCCAGCTAAAAGATGTACAAACTGCCGAGGAGAAACGGAACCAGGCAATGCATGGAGTCAACTACTGGATGGAAGACCACGGTCTAAATCTTGCGACGGCGAAGACTGGGATTGTCCTATTCACCCGTTAAGATATTGAGACTATTAATTAAGTACCTAATATATCCCTTATTTTTTGCCAAATCCATACTACAATATCTTCACAAACTTTACCTTTGATGATAACTATGTCTAGACTCATATTTTTATTAACCCACCCGTTTATTATTATTACAAAGTCTAGACACATAAATAATGATTTTACCTCAACCTTATTATAAAAGATATTATCACGTAACACATAAAAAGTCTAGACACATAAATAATGATTTTACCTCAACCTTATTATAATAGATATTATCACGTAACACTCGAAAAGTCTAGACACATAAATAAAGATATTAACCTGTCTATATTACCTAACAATAACACGTGTTTCCTATTAAAGAAAGTCTAGACACATAAACAATGATATTATCACGTTTTCCCTATTACACACCCTACGCATAATTATCGAATTTCCATAACATAAATTCCTATAGTCAACTCCTCACTAGAAACATACGCCCCTTAGCAACACCAGTAAGAATTTCTTATTTTCTCCGCCATAATGGAAACACCCTTAACAACGTACCAAAACATCCCTAACAACACCAATCAAAAACGATGTATTGAAATATCCTGGTTTAAACCCTCCCTCGAGAAAGACTATATAAATCGCTGCCTGAGGGCAGATGAGTCAGTTGAGATCGGGGTATGACACCTACAGACACGGACGTGCGGGCAAGTCTATTTATCTGGTCATTCATTCATAAAAATCCATCTATTTAGTGTGTAATAAAGTCGTCTCTTGAGATTAAATAAATAAAAGTATATAAAGATCAGTGTTACTTAAACCTTTCCGAAAAACATCCCACGGGAACCAGGAGTATATTTAATCGCCATCAACATCAATAAAAGGGGTGAAAGCGCACAAGACCATCATCCCAATATGTATTGGGGAGGATAGCATAAAAAAGAAGGATTACTTAAAGTACATGGGAGTGCTGCTGAACACGAAGCTGACCTTTAAGGCGCAAATTCTGAGGAGCACGGAGAAGACTGCCCCGCTCACTACTGCGCTAAGCAGGCTCATGAGAAACACATGCAGACCTAAGACTGGAAAGCACACGATTCTTATGTCGGTCACCCTCTCCATACTCCTGTATGGTGCAGAAGTATGGGCTGGTTTCATAAAGAAGGTCACTTATGCGTCTAAGCTTACGAGCGTTCAGAGGCAAGGAGCCCTGCGAATCTTTTGTGCCTATCGCACAGTGTCTTTGGAGGCATTTCTAATTATCGCCGGGGTAATCCCTATAGATCTGCTGGCTCTTGAGAGACAGTATATCTATTTGAACAAAGAGAGGGAAGGCATTGACCGCGTAAAGGTTAGTTCGCGCCAGATCAGCCTAAATTAGTGGCAGAAGCAATGGACCGGCTACTCGGAGAGCAAATGGACCAAGAGATTGATAGGATAGATATCACCTAGGATAAATAGAGGGCATGGGGACATTAATTATTTTTTTACCCAATTCTTAAGCGGACATGGACTTTTTTGCTCCTACCTCTTTTGGATCCAGAAGATGAATAGCGCTGAATGTATATATTGTCCTGGCAAAGAAGACTCGCGCGAAAACACATTCTTCAAATTCGACAGATGGGCTGTTAAAAAGTTTCAATTAGAAACTAACATCGGTCAAATCACACCTGAGAATGTGGTTGGCCTGATGCTTCGAAATGAAGAAGTATGGTTCGAAATAAGCTAGTATGTGGAGTACATACTCTGCAATAAAAAACCTGAAGTCCAAGGTATGGGCTGATATTGAGACATGCTGCGGTTATCCAGATGACTGTAGGTATTACACTAACATACAATCTTTCCTGCACTTACTCTTAATACCGCAATCGTTCGAAGATGGTTGGATAATAATAATTTATTTATTTATTTATTTATCTATTTATATATTTATTACCTTCTTTTTTTACGATGTTAGGAAATGACGTATATTTTTAGCTAACATATATTTTATTGAAGATGACAGCACAAAAACACAGAATTTTAATCAGATGGAATGACGGAGTCCTTAGCTAGACTGGTGGGTCATTGGATGCAAGTCGAAAGATGGAGTTTACGACTAGAACTAAATGGCCTTGAACCTGTCCTGAAGTAATGTGAAAACGGTTCTGGGATAGGCTTGCATAAGGTAGGAAGGGAGTGGAGTTTTAATGGGTAAAGGCAAGCTAAGTTGAGTCCCACATAACTGTCAGTCCGGATGCTGAACAGTAATGCTTAACGCATTTCTCCACTTCCTACGAAAAAAAAAACATGTGTGCAATCATTGATGACTGTGATAATGCTTATCAATATACATATTACTTACTTATATCATGTTACTTTTATTTAATGTCACATTATTTACAAACAACCATTATTTTATTTTGCTTTATGTTATTACAAATTATTTACTAATGTTATTACATATTATTTACTGTACCGATTTTTGTTCAATTGCAAATAAATAGACAATTACAATTACAATTATTATTCTAATTAATATTTACTTTGTTTGAAGTTATAAAAAATGACAAGCGAATAATTTTTTCTAGTATATTTTTTTATTATTTTTTTATTGTAATAAAATTTTAATATTTTAATTGTAATAGTATTTAAATATAACAAGTTGTTTTTTATTATATATTTATTTTCTATATATTTATTTTTTACTGTGTCAAGTAGGTACTCTAAATCTAAGGATAAACTACTATTTATTAGTGTCGAGTGGGACTGACGCCTATTTGCCAAGTAGATCATTTAACCGCATTAATTTAAGATTTTAAATTGCGGATATGCCGAGTAGGTAGTCGTCCATAAAATCAAAAATCATAAAAATATTTTTATAAATTGAAATTTTTTTTAGTGAATTGATGCTAAATAATGTCCCAAACATTAAATTGAAAGATTTTTAAAATCAGAAGCTTAATAAAAAAGTGATTGATTTAGTAGCTTAAAAATGAAGGAAATTCTAAGTGCTAACATCTCCGTTTGCAGTCAATAAGTTTTCAAAATTTTTTTTTTTCAAATTTTTTTTTTGCTTTCACCCAGGAGATCCGGGTTCCATTACTGGTACCGGAACCAGTTTATTACGTTTTTAGGGTAGCAGGCCAATTTGTAGACCAATGGTATGATGATTTTGGTTGGCTTTCACATTTCGGCGTCTTGATTCGGCTGAACCGTGGTTTGGTATATTTGCGGAAGGATAAATTCGGAAGTTATCCGACCAATGTATTTTAACCACGTATTGATTTTTAGGGGAATATTTATAGTTATTATGTCTAGGGTAAATTGTTATGTAACTAGCGTTTTATAAGCATGATTGGAAAAGTAAAGATATTAAAATTAAAAATTTTGGCGCAATTCCTATTTACATTGTGGAAATATTGCGTACTTCAATTCTTTTTTTTTGCAAGCTAAAAAGTTAAAACAAGATATCATCAAGGAGTTTAAGTCTATGAAAAATTTTTAGCATACAATTTTAGCAAAATTAATTATTACTAAATTTTGTGAAAAATTAAAACTCCAAGAAATGTTTATATTACCAGCATGGGATTCTGTAGAAATATAACATACATCAATTCTTTTTACACAAATAATTTCATAAAGTCTGACGAAGAAGGTATAATGGTAAACAAAGCAAGGTGTTTATAAAACTCTGTTTATTATATCCATGTCATCGATACAAATATTCTCATCACAACAACAGACTATAAGAAAAAACAAGATCAAATAAATTTTATAAAAACTTAATTCTGATATTTCATATTTTATATTCATGTAAATTTTATACTTAAATTAACAGAAACATTTGTCAATTTCATAAGACAATAATCGGCTACTCTTACCTCCCTCTTTATCTCCCCCGCCCCTTCTCATTAACTTTACTTCCGTAAGAATGCCAACTCTGTCCCTGTCCCTTTCCCCTATTGTTTTACGAAATTCATAAATTTTTCTTGCTATTTCTATTTACATTGTACCATACTTTATATAACTTTTATAAAATTAAAATATTTAGTATCATACTTATTATATATCTATTTACTAGTTTTAAACATTGCGGGCACGCATCTTTTCTGTAAACAATTTGTAATTCACTTTTTTTTAAAATTCTGTATAAATAAATATCTAAATCAATCAATCAATCAAAAATATTATATATTAGGGTGGCCAACAATTCTAAACACAGTCAATAAATTTTCAAAATGTTTTTTTAATTCTAAGGCACATATAACTTTTTAAATGGCTATAAGAATTAAAGACTCCAGAAGTTTCAATATCCAATAATTTTAAGTCAAAAAATTCCATTATTATCCACCTGATTCAGCCTTAAAAGCTGTTATTTTTTTATCTAGATCTATGAAACGTAATATCTAAACACCTGAAAAACCCCAATTACTTTGCTATTTTTCATAATTATAATAGTAGCGTTATAACTTTTATTTTTATTTGTTAACTGAGAAATTAAGTAATAATATTATATATGTATTGTTATCATTGGTAATGAACTAGTTAAAATCCTATTAAGTTATAATTTCCATAATTTTGTGGGTAATTGGTGGTTTTAACGCGGTCATTTCGGTAAATCAGCCACAACTCCGGCAGAATATGTTCGATTCGGCCCAAAATTTAATCAGTTCATCTTTGACTCGGTATTAACTTTCATATAAATTTTGAAGTTTTGCGATATTACTGTAACCATATCGAGTGAAAACTAAAGCAAAATTTTGTTGCGACAGACTGTGATTGTTATAGACTGTGTTTCTCATTAATGCTTTCCTGAACAACTAATTTGAGACCAACAGGAAAATCGATGTCACTGTTGCTGATATGTTAAAGCTAGAAAAGCGAAAGCGTAAAATCTGATTGTTTCAACAAAAAAAAACCGCAAAGCGACAGCTTCATATTTCAAATAACAAATTCTTTTATACTTATTTTAAAAAATTTTTATTTAATTTTAATAATTTTATTTCATTTCAAAGAATCTATTTATTGAAAATTGATTGAGATCTTAAGTTGCTCTATTTATCTTTTTTATTCGCGTTCTGATTGGCTGAATTAAAATCGATTGTATTATATTAACCCCCCTAGAGTGATTGAGGTATTGTTAAGATGGTTCCATGTTGGCCTGAAAGGTGTATTTTGTTCGTTTTAACTAAAATGGTTCAAGTGACAGTGGTTCAAGTGTTACCACATTGGCTCAAAAGGACAACATTGGTCCAAAAGGAACACATTGGCCCAAAAGGTCCATTTTAACCCAATCGGTTCACTTTGGCCCAAAAGGACCACATTGGCCCGAAAGGTCCATTTTAACCCAATAGGTTCACTTTGGCCCAAAAGGACCAAATTGACCCAAAAGGACCATTTTGTCCCAATAGGTTCACTTTGGCCCGAAAGGACCACATAGGCCCAAAAGGACCATTTTGACCCAAAAGGTCCATTTTAACCCAATAGGTTCACTTTGGCACAAAAGGACCACATTGGTCCAAAAGGATCACATTGGCCCAAAAGGACCATTTTGACCCAAAGATCTCAGGCGACAGCGGCGATGTCAGCGGCTGCGGCGGTGGCAGCGTTTATAACTTTATAATATATAGAGATTATTTATCGCTCTGACTTGAATGTGCATCTGTGTATGATTATTTTAAATTAAAAAATACAAAAAAAAATTGGTTATATGTATTATACATATTATTTATTATTAGATTCTTTAAATAATTCGCGTTCAATTCAAATATCATTTAAAAGTTAAATTTATAAGTTAATTATAATTAATACCAATTTGTGTTTTCAATTTAATTTTATTAATTTTATTAATAATGGAAAAAGTTAATTTTATAAATGCTGACATTGATTGGTAAATGTAAAATAGTTATATGTGTATACTTATGCATTAAAATTTATTTAAAACTAAATTAAAACAGGTACATTGCGGGAGTCGTGTTAAGAATAGGACATGTAACAAATTTATCTTTTGTCATTTTTGTCAAAATTGTCTTTAATCATTTTGTCACGATGGAGTTTATACTCCAAAATCTCAATGGAAGTATAATGAAATGATAGAGTGTGGAGTCTTTAGTTGGTGGCTCGGTATAACAATATTTTAAAACCTAATATGGTTAGTTTCTTTACATTTTAATTTTAAAAAATGTATATTTAATAGATTAAATTCTAAATAATAAAAATAATCTAAAAATTGTTATCGAGAGTTCTTTTACAAAACGTTAGTTTTAGAAAAAACTAACGTAACAATGATGTTGAAGTATTCGTAAGAGCTAGGAGTCAAATTTTTATTGTTGCTCCTTGATACTTTTATTTAAAATAATTATTAAAAAATATGTATAGGTAGTAATAAGATATAATTTTTATTACATTTTAATTAACAATGAATACAATAAATACAAAAATTATAATCTTAAAAGCGAGTCATTTTTTAAAACAATGTATTTTATCTACAGCACATTTGAATTTTTAATTATATAAGTAAAAGTAACCTAACCTAACTATTTAAAGTATATTATGAATATATTTGAAAAAATAAATATCTATGACAGAAAAATTTGTCGACAGTCTCGAAATATTTTAATTTTTTTCAAAATTTTTAAAAATTTTATCAATTTCAAAAAAACTAAAAATTAAATAACTCAAAAACTATGATAGCTAATCACAAAATATAGGACCTATGTCACCCACAGATTTTTTTTTCTTCATTTTGACACCGGTTTCATGCCAATCGGCTCGGCGGTTCTTGAGTGATTAGGGTACAGACAGACAGACAGACAAACAAACAAATAAATTTTCAAATATATATAGTATTAAGATATTACTTATTAGCATATAAATAGTATATTACGACTCATGGCCAGAAAAATAAAGAATGGCCCAAATCGTACGTAAATTAAACTGCGATTTGGGGCATTTTTTTTTATGGCCCCTGGTCGTATACGATTTTTCTGCAGCAGTGGCGAGTAGAGGTGGACGAGACTGCGACACCAGAGACGCGGCAGAAAATTCGGAATGAGACGGGACATTCACATCGAGACTCTCGGGACGTCTCGTCTCGAAAAAAAGTTATCAATGCATTTAGTTAATTTAAATTTTTTTTATTAGTCAGTTAAATTTAAATTTAATTTTTTTAATTTTTTTAATTTTTCTATAATTTATTTGTTTATTTTTTCTTTGCATAGTTTACAAACCCCATATTTTTGTCCTGTTTCTTCGATGAACTCAAAGTATGGAATATTTAATTTTTTCTTTATTTAATTCTAAAGATTTATTACAGCTTTCACTTGGAGCTTGAAAAAGCATACTATCATCTTCATCTCTAATTATCTCAGAGAGAGAGAGAGAGAGATTCTTGAGAATTTTACGTCGTAATATCTGAACGGCTCTTTTTAGAATTTCTTTCAGAAGTTTTAATAGAACGCTTCATTATTATTTTAAATCTTAAAAATACGTTACAGTAATTTATTGCAGATAAAAGCTTTTTTTTTGAAGTTTACTTCTTTCTTGACATGGTACACCTCTCCTTTTTTTCTACGAGGAGTTAAAATTTAAAAAATCTTCACGAGATTCTGAGACGAGAATTCGGGGCGAAAATAGTGGATAAGGAAAGGATGATAGCAGTCCCTTATCTCGCCAACAGGCTCGATAGTAAGCGAGGGCGCTCGGATGATTTCGGTATTAAAATTTTTTCTTCTTCGCTGGTAGACCCCGAGCAGAATCGTGGGTGTTTGGAAAGATCAGAAAGATATACATATATACATTGCTGTTGATCGCCAGCAAGCCCACTCGGATGATTTCGGTTTTTAATTTTTTGTGATTTAAAATAAATCAAATGCAGAGTTTGTTAAATTATTATTTCTAAATTTTACTTTTATAAAAATTGTTTTTGAAAGAAGTAAACTTCAACCACTTGTCCCTAGACAAACCTGTTCGTTTTTTTCAAATCTATACAACTTTATTCAAAAACAGTATTTTGCAAAAGAATAACTACTTGATAAAAATTTTAAGGTTATTTTATTGGCCATAAAAGAAACTCATCTCAGAGGACGCTTTAGTCTCACGGGAATTTATAAATTTGTAATTGTTTGTATATAAATAGTTGACAATTTTATTTTTATAATTTTCCTGAAGAAGAAAAAGACCTAAGTTATTGAGTAATTAAAAATTATTTATCAACATCAAATTTAATAATATTATATACACTTGAAAAATTAAAAAAAATTATGCATATTATGTTATGTAACAATAATTAATACATTATGAACTTGATCTATTTTCAAATAAATTTTAAAAATGAATAGTAGAATTTACACGAAACTATTATTACTTACGAGTCTTTCTTTGCCAAAACAGCAATGGTAGGCAGGTCGGGTCATCGGATCGGCCTCAAATTTTTTCCATCTTTTTATGACATAAAGATAGGAAAATTCTGAAATTTTCAGCCTTCTAGGTCTTAGCAGACAGAGTTATGGCCAATCAAACTCATTAGGCGGCTCTCGACCAGCGTTAGTGCTTTTCGGGAAAATGGTTAAAAATCATAAATATAAGCTTGAAAAAAAATTCTGAAAGAGTATATATGTTGGGAAACCTTTAGTAAATCCATTTCTGCCATTAGTTTTTTGGAAAAACCCCGGGAAATTCCGAAAAATGGGAAAATGCATTTTAAGAAAAATCGCAATATTTTCAAAAAAAAATGGCGGCAAATGAGATATTGCGATTTTTTTTAAAACGCATTTTCCCATTTTCCGGAATTTCCCGGGGTTTTTCCGAAAAACTAATGGCAGAAATGGATTTACTAAAGGTTTCCCAACATTGATAATCTTTCAGAATTTTTTTTTAAGCTTATATTTATGATTTTTGACCATTTTCCCGAAAAGCTCTAACGCTGGTCGAGCGCCGCCTAATGAGTTTGATTGGCCATAACTCTGGCTGTTTAAGACCTAAAAGGCTGAAAATTTATGAATTTTCCTACCTTTATGTTATAAAAACATGGGAAAAATTTGAGGCCGATCCGATGACCCGACCTGCCCACCATTGTTGTTTTGGCAAAAAAAGACTCTTACTAATATACAAAAAATTAACAAGGTGACAAAATCGGTAAAAATAAATATGCAATAACTTATATTCAAATTTTTAAAATTTTATAATTATAAAGATCATCATAAGCAATTATTTGAATAATGAAAATCCTGCCAAATTAAAGTTATTAGATAATTATAAAGTATAAATAATTAAATATTACATCAATATTAAAAAGAATTTTTCATAAACATTTAAATCTGTTTTATCAGTTGAACTTGACTGCTTAAATCAATTGATAAAATAATTAATCATATATCATTTTTTTTATAACAAATTTTTTTATAACCAATCTTTGTTTTATTTGGCATTGATTAATTTATAAAATTAAAAATTGTGCAAGCGTACTTTTCTCATCAGTAAAAAAAGATTATAAACCTTTAATTAACATTTATTTTTATATAATATGTAACGATTTATTTATTTATTAATTAATCAAAATTATTAAAATAAACTGTAATTACTAAATAAATTGTTACATAAAAAAATATTTTAATATTGTATACAGGGGAATTACCTGTTTATGGATATGTGTGTACATTGACTCACATATATGCGAGAGCCACATGCAAATGGATGAGGGACTTTAAATAATTTAGAGTTTATTTATATAAATGAAAATATAAATTTATTAATAAAAAAAAGAAAATTATTTGTATATAATAATATAGGATAGTTATATGTATATGAATATATATCTACTAGGGGGCTCCGCCCCCTGCGCGCTCCGCACGCCAACCCCCGTAGAGCGCGAACAGTTTTTTAAATATATTATCCTTTTGATATATGTTTTTTACTTAAATACATCATTTGAACAAAATCATATCACTTTGGTTTAAAATTAAATTAGTTTATAGTAGGTTCATATTATCCAATTATTCCATTTTTGCTAAAGGACTCATGCGTCATTGTGGTAGTGATTATAACTTACATAATACTGACCATAGTGAATTAACATAAATATATAGTCAAAGAATCTAATTTAGACTAAAAGGCGACAATCTTCATAGTGTGTGTTATCTATCGTTCATATGTAAATTAATATTTATAAAATTATATTTTTATTTATATTGATTTACCTTTATGTAATATATAAAAGTAAATATGGGTTTAATAAAAATTTCATAATTATATAAATATTTTTATTTTTTATTTACATTAATTTTATTATGAAGTTTTTTTAAATAATATTTAAAAAAAAATAAAGCTAAAAATATAAAATTATAAAAAAAAAAAATAAACGGCTCACAAACGGCTCATTTTGGCACAAAAGGTCCATTTTGGCACAAAAGGCTAATTTGGGCACAAATGGCTCATTTTGGCACAAAAGGTTCATTTTGGCACGAAAGGTCCAATTTGGCCCAAAAGGTCCATTTTGTCACAAAAGGTCCAATTTGGCCCAAAAAGTCCATTTTGGCACAAAAGGTCCATTGGCACAAAGGGCTCATGCGACAGCGGCGGCAGCGGCGGCGGCGGCTATAACTTTATAATATATAGAGATATATACGTGAATATATATACATATATAGCATATACATATAATATTGGGTATCACGGTGTCGACTCCCGTGTATACTGACATACATGCACTCACACTAACCTAAATCTAACGTGATTTTACTTTTACATAAATCTCAATAGAAAAATATAGACGCGATGAGCTCATATAATTTTTATGTGCACAATACCTTTTATAATAAAAAAATCGAAGAAATTCTATAAATTCCTTAATTAAAATACTCCTTATCTCCACGTGCTTCTTTCAAGGTTATGAACCCTTTGGTAATTTTTGGAACTAATTAGAATCACTAATATACGTTGACACTAGCTAATTTTATTTTACCACAATAACTTTGATTATAATTGAACCAAATTTAATAAAATTTAGTATGATTTAATACAGAAACTTATCAAATTCTTTAAATAAAAAAAATCAAAATTGGAGCAGTATATTTCTATGCTCTCTCTAGCAGAAGAAGGAATAATCCCTTCAAATTCCTGTCCGCCCGTACCGTTGTTTCTTCTTTTATTGATGAATCATTACTCGTATTTAGACGGTACGTAGCGGGGAATTTAAAAGATAAAAAAAATCAATAAAAAAAATAATTGAAAATAATGATAAATTTTCTTTGTTTTATTATGCGAAAATACGGCATTACAAATATAACAAAAATAAATTAATAAATTTAAATTTATTCAAGATAAAAAAAAAATTGTGCATACAATATTATATGTTGAATATTTTACTGTAAGATCAGCAATTTAGCTGTACAACAGTTAAAATTAAAACAGCTTTAAATTGTTAAGAAAATAAAACAACATCTGCCAAAGGTAATAATTAAATTTTTTTATAATTATTAGTCTAAATTAAGATATTATACAACTTAGTTTTAGGGTTAAAACTTTAAATTTTAGATTTTGGTTAGAGATATATGGTGCATTTCATGGGAATTGTATAATTTTTTATTGTTTACGTTACAAAACTTAGTTTTTTTTTTGAAATTTTTTGTATTAAAATTTTCAATGCTTCTGCTATACAAATGTAAAATACCCTGCCAACTAGCTGGCACTAAGGTTCCTCAAACAATGAGCTTCATACTTCAATATGCCAAAGATATCACCAATTACAACCATGCAATCATACATACATTTCTATTAATGTTTAGGTTTTTTTTATTGAATAAAAATTTTGAAAAAAATTTTAAAAAAATTAATTATCAGATTCAAGATATCGAGTAAAAACCATATTTTCAAATATAAGTACTTTCATGGAAATAAATGAGATGTTACATCCAAAATAAAAAAAAAAAAATTTTTAGATCTTGATGAAAAAATTTTTGAAAAAATAATTAGGTCTTAATTCCATAACGGTTGTGAAATATCACCGGTTACAATATTTTCAGATATTCGTACTTTCATAGAAAAAAATTAAGTATTACGTCCTAAAATAAAAAAAATTTTGGCATTTTTTGTATTTTTTGGCAACAAAAATTTTGAGAAAAAAATTTTGAAAAAATTAGGTATCAGGTCCAAAAAAATGCTATAAACGATATTTCTAAATCTAGTACTTCCACAGAAATAAATTAAGTACTGCGTCCGTAAAGAAAAAAAAAATTGGTATTTTTTGTATTTTAAGGTGAAAAAAATTTTGAGAAAAAAATTTTCAAAAAATTAGTTATCAGATTCGAGACATCGAGTAATAATTGTACTTTCAAATATAAGTACTTTCATGGAAATAAATTAGGTATTACATCCAAATTAAAAAAAAATAAAAAATAGTTTGAGATTTTTTGATGAAAAAATTTTTGAAAAAATAATTAGGTCTTAATTCCATAATGGTTGTGAAATATCACCAGTTACAATATTTACAGATATTCGTACTTTCATAGAAAAAAATTAAGTATTACGTCCTAAAATAAAAAAAATTTTGGCATTTTTTGTATTTTTTGGCAACAAAAATTTTGAGAAAAAAATTTTGAAAAAATTAGGTTTCAGGTCCAAACAAATGCTATAAACCATATTTCTAAAACTAGTACTCTCAAAGAAATAAATTAGGTACTACGTCCAAAAAGAAAAAAAAAATTAGTTATCAGATTCGAGATATCGAGTAAAAATCGTACTTTCAAATATAAGTACTTTCATGGAAATAAATGAGGTATTACATCCAAATTAAAAAAAAAAAAAGTAGTTTGAGATTTTTTGATGAAAAAATTTTGAGAAAAAAATTTTGAAAAAATTAAGTATTAGGTCCAAAAAATTACAATAAACGATATTTCTAAAACTAGTACTTCCACAGAAATAAATTAAGTACTGCGTCCAAAAAGAAAAAAAAAATTGGTATTTTTTGTATTTTTTTGTGAAAAAAAATTTAGGAAAAAAATTTTCAGAAAATTAAGTATCCAATTTGAGATATCATGTGAAAACCATACTTTCAAATACAAGTACTTTCATGGAAATAAATGAGGTATTACATCCAAATTAAAAAAAAAAAAAAAAGTAGTTTGAGATTTTTTGATAAAAAAATGTTTCGAAAAAAAAATTAGGTCTTAATTCGATTAAGGTTTTGAAATATCACTAGTTACAATATTTTCAGATATTAGTACTTCCATAGAATTAAATGAGGTATTTTACCAAAAAAAAAAAAAATATTGCAGTTTTTTTTATTTTTCTTTGTTTTTAATTTTGACAAAAAAAATTTTGAAAAAATTAAGTATCAGATTCAAAAAATTACAATAAACAAGGTTCTTAAAACTAGTACTTCCATGGAAATAAATTAGGTACTACGTCCAAAAAGAAAAAAAAAATTGGTATTTTTTTTATTTTTTTGTGAAAAAAATTTTAGAAAAAAAATTTTCGGAAAATTAAGTATCCGATTCGAGATATCATGTGAAAACCATACTTTCAAATATAAGCACTTTCATGGAAATAAACGAGGTATTACATCCAAATTTAAAAAAAAAAGTACCTCGAGCTTTTTTGGTGAAAAAATTTTTGAAAAAAAAATTAGGTCTTAATTCCAAAATGTTTGTGAAATATCAGCGATTCCATACGTACGTACACACACACACACACACACACACACACACACACACACACACACACACACAGAGACGCTTTTTAAAAACCGATTTTTTAGCTTCCTGGGGTCCCAAAACGTGCTTATATGCCAAAAAATCAAAAAACAAAATTTGACCTAACACAATGGTTCCTCTATGAGGAACCAAAAATTCTAAGTATTATTATGGGATTTTTAATTTATGCAGATGACATTTTGAGTCTAATATTTCAATAGCTCTTGATTGAAACCACTAAATTTGCACATACTTTGGATAGCTTATGCTTACATCAAAACAATTTACTGTACAAGATGCATTAAGTAAAATATTGCATACAATTGTAGAAAATGAATGATCTGGTCATATTTATTTTGCATTTTATTAAATTTAAAATTTTTAATTTTCATTAATGAACCTTTAATTATCAAAAAAGTTTTCCACAGTCCATTAATTTTATTTTTTATTGAAAAAATATATGGGGGGAGGGGGTTTGCGGTTACTGATTTCAAATATAAAATCAAAAAAATTACAAAACTTCATCATTTTGAGCTTTTAGTTAGAATGAAAATATTTTTTGAGTAATTAAGAATACCTCTTATTCCTATGATATATTTAATAATATATACTTATATTTTCTAGGTTGGGGATATATTACGAAAAAAATCTCAATTTAACATCTCAAAGTCTACTAAATTGGATAAATAGAACAAAATTTTTAGCTAACTTAGTAAATACATTGAAGACATATTTACTATTATTGGCAGCATTTTATTGATTTATGAGATTGACGTATAACATATTTTTAAATTAAAATTATGGTAAATAATTTGTGGTAAATTTGTATATTTAATGATGGATACTCTTTAATTAAATCTTTTTTTTTTAATTTTTAGCATACATCAGCACTTTATAATTTTTGATGATAAAATAATGAAAATATTGCAAATTTAAAATACGAAATGAAATATATGATACGATTAAATTAATGATTATTAATATGATATAAAGATGAATATTATATTAATGATAATATTTTCACTAATGAATTTTTAAAAACAATAAGGCAAATCAAAAACTCAATCAACTTAAATTATAAACTATAAAATTTAATCTAATATATATGGGCACGTCCAGGGAAGCACGACCAGCTGAAAAATAAAAGAAAAATAAAATATTTTTTTTTTGGGTCATTTTTTACCTGGGATTTGTGAAATCACTCATACTTTACACTTCCTGATGCATAATTTTAAGATACGGCTGCTCCAAAGTTGAATTTTTCGATTTTTTTTATTTCAGCTGTTCAGTTCAACCTGAAATAACTCAAAACCATCAAACTTTTTTTATATACATATGATTGGGAAAAATTTTTGTTTTTACCTGATCTACTAAAAAAAAAAAATTTTTTTTCCATTTTGAATCACTTTCCTCCTCGTCAGCAGCTTTTAAACCTCCAGAAAATTTGTTTCACCATGATTTTTTTCCCTTTTTTTTTCTTAAAATTTGCTCTTAAGTGTCCCATTTATGCCCTGAAAATCCTGAGATGTGATAGACAATGATCGGTCCACAATCTTAAAACTTGGTTCTTCCGTTTCCCTAAAAATCCATAAAAATGTTAAATATCTAAACGTAAAATGTTAAGAATAATAAATTTTACCTTACCAACATATTTCTTCTGGTAAATCTTCATTATTAGAACCACATAAACATGTTGTAACATATAAATAGGATCATCTAACATTTCTGATATTAAAACACCTAAGATCAGCCTCGCGTCAGCATCCAAAAATAGAAAAATACTGAAAAAAAAAATGATTTAGGTTAAAAATAACTACAAAAATGATTATAAACTATTAAAAAAGACTGAATAATTCTTAAATTAACTTACCAAATATGTTTATAGGCAAATTAGAACTTTCAAACTCCATACTGACGAAATCTGGATCCTGGAAAAAAAGTAAACAAAATAGATTAATTCTTAAATTTTTAAAAAAAGTTGCATACAAAAATTTTATACTTATCTGATCTCTATTTTCCTGGTGCAACTTCGTCTTCTTCATATAAATTAGTACCTAAAAAATAATAATTAACAATAATTAATAACAACAACTGTATTTTTTACCAGTTATTTATAAAAGTGAAATTATAGCAGAAGACAAAATATTGCAATCAAAGTGTCCTCCTCACTCATAGGAATTTAAAAAAACCAAAAATAAACTACTTTATCATTTGATGGTTTCATATTTTTTTATGCATTCTCGCATGAGCACGACACTTTGATTGAAATATTTTGTCTTCTGCTATAATTTCACTTTTATAAATAACTAGTATAAGGTACACATGTTGATGTTAATTATTGTTAATTATATTTTTTAGGTATTAATTTATATGAAGAAGATGAAGCTGCACCAGGAAAATAGAAATCAGATAAGTATAAAATTTTTTTATGCTACTTTTTTTAAAAATTTAAGAATTAATCTCTTTTTTTTTACTTTTTTTCCAGGTTCCAGATTTTGTCAGTATGGAGTTTGAAAGTTCTAATTTGCTTATAAACATAATTGGTAGGTTAATTTAAGTATTTTTCAGTCTTTTTTAATAGTTTATAATTATTATTGTAGTTATTTATAACCTAAATCATTTTTTTCTATTTTTGGATGCTGACGCGAGACTGATCTTGGGTGTTTTAGCATCAGAAATCTTAGATGATCCTATTTATATGTTACAACATGTTTATGTGGCCCTAATAGTAAAGATTTACCAGAAGAAATATGTTGTTAATGTAAAATTTATTATTTTTAACATTTTACGTTTTGATATTTAACATTTTTATGGAATTTTAGGGAAACGGAAGAACCAAGATTTAAGATTGTGAACTGATCATTCCCTGATTTTCAGGGCATAAATGGGACACTTTGGAGCAAATTTTAAGAAAAAAAAAAAGTGAAAAAAATCATGGCGAAACAAATTTTCTGGAGGTTTGAAAGCTGCTGACGAGGAGGAAAAATTTGAAAGTTAGTCAAAATAGAAAAAAAATTTTTTTCAGGTAAAAACAAAAATTTTTCCCAATCATATGTATATAAAAAAAGTTAAATGGTTTTGAGTTATTTCAAGTTGAACTGGACAGCTGAAATCAAAAAAATTGAAAAATTCAACTTAGCAGCTGTATCTCAAAATTATGCATCAGGAAGTGTAAAGTATGAGTGATTTCACAAATCCCAGGTAAAAAATGACCCAAAAAAAAGTTTTTTTTTATATTTCAGCTGGTCGTGCATCCCTGGACGTGCCCATATATATATGTTATTATTATTATTTTATAAGTAAATAATAAAACTCAAAATAAAATTTTTTTTCTTTATTTAATATATTATTTATTTATCATTTATTTTAAGCTATGTAAGCATACATTATTATTAAACAAATTTTTCAGTCATAAACGATAATTTTTCTATGTTTATGATTATTAAATAATCTAATTATATAAATATTTTCTCACTAATTAACTAATAAAGTTTCATTATTTAAATTTTAAGATTAATTATTATCTTGTTTTTATTTATTACCTAGACCAAAAAATTAATATTTTATATATTCTTCGTATTTAATAACCATTTAAAAATAATTAGTTGCTTAATAATATAAATATTTTTTTTTTGATTAAAATATCAATTGTTAATAAGAAATTTATCATATTTTTTTTTTAAAGTTGAATTTCTTTAATTTTCATTTTATTTTAATATTAAAAATTAATATATTAAATTATTTTCTACTTCATTTATTCAATAAATTAAGAAATTAATTATATATTCAACTAATTAAATTTATTTAAACATGGGACGATGAAAAATTCAACGTTCACCTGAAGAAGAAACGGAATATAAAAGGCAAAAACGTGAACAGCGAAAACAATATAATCGGGAATATTATTATAGAAATAGAGGATTACAACAGAATAATTTAGATAATATCACAGACAATACTAAATAAATTAATTCAATTATTACTCATAATAATGAGCAAAACTTAGTACCAGAAAATATATATAATTTTTTTTTTTTGCATACGGCAGAGAGGTGAGAATGCGTTATGCACGAACAGAACCCGTTATTCTGAACAGTGTCGGACACTATGGCGGCAAAGAATGCCTTACCCCATGTTTACCGACTAAACTCACCCCTCATCATACCTAGTTTCATACAAGTCAGCCCGGAACCGTTTAAAACATGCTCTAATAAACATAACCATGTATTACTACTCTTTGGCTTAGAGAGTTATTACACCCCGAATCAAGGAACTTTCTCGAGGGAGCGAGGGAGTAGAGGAATTCCCCACTCTTTTCCCCGGTTTTTAAAAAATTCAATTTTTGAAAGCGAAAGGAGAACTTTCCGGAGAACATATTCCCCAAAATGTACTCCCTAACTACTATAGCAAGGGAATCAGGGAACTCCCTCGTTTTAACCATACGTTTTATATTACATAATAATATAATAATAGACTCCCGCGCTTAAAAGACATACTCGGTCTTTGTGAAACAGAAGTAGTGAAACCACGCCCACTAAAAGAGCACCATAAGCACTAGCATAGAAATTTTTGAATTATTTTGGCGCTCTTCTACTTTCACTACTTCTGTTTCACAAAGACCGTGTATATTAACATGGAACATGTTTATAGGGAGGGGGTACTTCAGAACTTGAAAATTAAGGGGGGGGGGTCAAATTTGTCCTTTTTAAGGGGGGGGGGGGTCAAATTTGTCCTATTTAAGGGGGGGGGGTCAAATTTGTCCTTTTTAAGGGGGGGGGGGGGTCAAATTTGTCCTATTTAAGGGGGGGGTCAAGTTTGTCCTTTTTAAGGGGGGGGGGTCAAATTTGTCCTTTTTAAGGGGGGGGGGGTCAAATTTGTCCTATTTAAGGGGGGGGGGTCAAATAAGACTTAGAATAATTAGGTAAGTATATATAAATAAATAAAATACTATTAAAAGACTTTGAAAAATCTGGGCTTAAGGACTTAGAATAATATCGATCTAGGGACTTGGAATAATTCAGGTTCAGGGACTTATAATAATTCAGGTTTAGGGAATCAAAATAGTTTGGGTTTAGAATCTTAACAACTAGTAAGGTAATAATTACAAATTACAACAATAGAAAATTGTATTGTAATGTTGAGTAACATTTGTATTATATCTAGTCCTCATTTGGAAGTAAACATGTTCCATGCATTTAGGTTGTATTTACACAAACCGGTTATAAGTTTTTTTTATAATTTTTATGCAAATATATTCATATTATATTTATAGTTAAAGTTAATGTATTAAATAATATAATATATTCTAATACATTTTGTGATTTTGTGTATATGGAAAATTAAATTAATTTTTTTAATAATAAAAAAAATAATTCAATTTTTAGATAAATTCATTAATGAATATGAATTAATATAAAATAATAAATTTATAAAAAAATATGCCTAAATCTGGAAGCCAATTTGCTGGAATTGCTTGAAAATTACAGAAAATGCTTATACTTTCAAGCAATTTAAGCAAAATTTAAGCGCAGCAAATATGCGTGTATCGTGCTGTAGCAATCAAAATATCTATACGGAATAATTTTAAAAATTTAATATCATATTAGATCTGGGAAATAAAGCTATTGAACATAATAAAAGAAGCAACGAATTTTTTTTAGCACATAAGTAATATTATAATAATGCAAAAAAAAATATTTCAAAAACCAAAAAAATAATAATTTGTTCTTAAATTTTATTTATATTAAAATAACGATTATTTTTATTTAAAAGACAATTTATGCATGTCATAAAAAAAAAATGTGTATCTCAGCATGAGGAGATAAATTTAGGTGTGCATTAAATTCGAAAATTTTCTATTATTAATATTGAAAAGAATAATTTATAATAATGAATTAATCGACACACATAATTACTTTTTGTAGAAACACAATTTTCGTATATAACAGACTAATGTTATCCAGTTTTCAAATTTTTGAAATTTTTTCAACTTGAAGATTTTATTTTCTAGTTATATTTATCAATTTAAAAATTTTTTATCAATTTAATATTAATTTAATATTATTATTTATTAATATTATTATTTATTAACCAAAATAAAATACAGAAAATTGTACATAAACAAATTTGAGTAATATACGAAACATTTCCGTATCCTCAGAGTCAAAAGAAAAGAAAAAAAAAAAAAAAAAAAAAAAAAAAAAAAAAATAAAATAAAATAAAATTTAAATACAAAAATAAAATTAAACATTAAAAAACAATAGTTAAAATGACTAGTAGTCTTTACATAAATAAATATTAATATAAATTTCAAATATTCAAAATTAAAATAAAATATATTTACTAAATACAATTTAATACATTGCAAGTATAATTTCAATAATAAATCATTATGCATATCTTACTTAATTATTAAACTGATTTAAAATGCTCAAAGGTTCTACGAGTCTCTTTTTTAAAACTTTAGAATTAGATACATTAAGAAGTTTAAAATTTTTTGGGAGTAAATTATAAAGTTTTAAGGATATAATGTAAGGGCTTTTTTTGTAAACAGATTTGTTTATAGTAGGTAACTTGATATGATCTTTTCTAGTACTGAAAGTAGAATTTATATATAAGTTTTTAAGATCATCATAATAATGTGCTAAAGCATTGAGCTTGAAAAGCTGTTTTAAATCCAAGAATTGCGAAGGATCTATTTTTATAATTTTAATAATTTTTTTTTGAAAGCTCTGCAAAATTTTTAGTCTATTATCATATGCACATCCCCAGATGGAAATAGCATATGACACTACACCAAGAAACAAAGAATAATACATAATCTTTAATACTAGAATAATACATAATCAATTTATAATAAAAAATTTTTTCAATTTTTGTCTATTTTTATTAAGATCTATATGTTTACTTTACTTTTTACTAAATTATCAAAATATTACTTAAATACTTATCTTTATTTCCATATATGCAATATAAGTATAATACATAAAATTTTTAAAATACAAATACTTTTGAATTATGAAGAATGACGCGCTTTGATAATCTACGATTTTATTGGTTAAGAGTACACATATGTTGCGGCAACATTGCGCGAGTATTCTCTCCTAGTAGAAACGGGGAAAGGGGAAAAAATATCACTCCCTCTTTTTAAAAAATACGCCTTTTTATTATTTGAGGAGCAATTTTTAAGAGAAGTTTACCCTTACTCCCTTATTCCCTCAATTTCGAAAATCGAGGCTCCTTTTTCGTGGAACGAAAAATATGAAGAGGAACTTTCTTTATTTCCTGGGGATTCCCGAGCTTAAGAAAAACATTTTGAATTATGAAAATATTTTTACCCTAGCATATTTCATTCATAAAAATGTTTTTTCTGGTCTGCGTCGAGAAAGCACGTATTTAAGGCAAAGGCGTGTTTTCTTGCCACAGATACAGAAAAATGTTATACGACCCTTGTCCATAAATAAGGAATGACCCAAATCGCAGTTAACCATCCTAGACTTCACCTCGCCATGGGCTTAGTTTTCAATATTTAGGGCTAAAATTTAGGGACATTTTAAGGTAATATAGGTAATTGGCAAAAAAAAATTTTTAGCCGGTTTCAGCGACCCGACCTGGAAACTGTTGCTGAATTCATTAAGAATCACTCTATTATAGTTTGTCAAATATAAATTATAAAAATTTATTATCATTACTATATTTATTATAATTATTGATAGAATTTAATAATGTAAATAAAGCTATAAGATAATTATAAATAACACAGCTGCACAAAAAAAAAAGTTTTGATCTTGTAACTAGACCTACCTACAGGTAAGTTTTTCGATGTCCTAAAACCGAATCTGAAGTCAGAATTTAGCCTACACCCTCAGATTTTGCCCCAGCTACCCCCAGCCACCCTCTAAACCGCCCAAAAAGCAAATATTTTACTAGGTCCAAAAGTTAAAAATAAAAGTACTTTAGCTACGTATTTTGGTGTCCTAAAACCAAATCTGAAGTCAGAATTCAGCCTGCACCCACAGATTTTGCCCCGGCTACCCCCAGCTACCCCCAGCCACCCTCTAAACCACACCAAAAATCAAATAATTTACTATGTCCAAAAGTTAAAAATAAAAGTACGTTAGTAACGTATTTTGAGGTCCTAAAACCGAATTTGAAGTGAGAATTCAGCCTACACAATCAGATTTTGCCCCAGCTACCCCCAGCCACCCTCTAAACCGCCCCAAAAAGCAAATATTTTACTATGTCCAAAAGTTAAAAATAAAAGTACCTTGTTTACGTATTTTGATGGTCTAAAAACGAAGTTTAAGTCAGAATTTACCTATCACCCTCAGATTTTGCCCCAGCTACCCCCAGATACCCCCTGCCACCCTCTAAACCACCCCAAAAATCAAATATTATAATATGTCCAAAAGTTAAAAATAAAATAATTTAAGTTACGTATTTTGATGTCCTAAAACCGAATCTGAAGTCAGAATTTAGCCTACAACCTCAGATTTTTTCCCAGCTACCCCCAGCTACCCTAATTTATAACTTTTGCACAAAGTAAAATATTCACCCTCTGGGGCAGTTTAGAGGGTGATTGGGGTAGCTGGGGCAAAAACTAATAGGTAAATAGGTAAATTCTGACTTGAAATTCGTTTTTAGAACATCAAAATACGTAAAGAAGGTTCTTTTATTTTTAACTTTTGGACATAGTAGAATATTTGATTTTTGGGGTGGTTTAGAGGGTGGCTGGGGGTAGCTGGGGGTAACTGGGGCAAAACCTGAGGGTGTAGGCTAAATTCTGACTTCAGATTCGATTATAGGACATCAAAATACGTAACTAAAGTACTTTTATTTTTAACTTTTGGAGATAGTAAAATATTTGATTTTTGGGGCGGTTTAGTGGGTGGTTGGGGGTAGCTGGGGCAAAATCTGAGGGTGTAGTCTAAATTCTGACTTCAGGTTCGGTTTTAGGACATCGAAAAACTTACCTGTAGGTAGGTCTAGTTACAGGATCAGAACTTTTTTTTTTTTTGTGCAGCTGTGTAATTCACGAAACAATATTAGTTAATTTATATTATTTAAAACTAAGAGTCTAGAAACTTTGATATTTGTCTATGAAGCTGACATCTTTCAGCTTTATACGCTAAAAGCTGGCTTATAGGCTATAAAACTGGAACGCGCAGCTTCATAGCGAAATATTTCTCGAACATTTTTACTCTATGGGCCGGCTTCAAAAAACGTCATTTTTAGGTTTTTTGACGGTCTACAAATTAAGATATTTTGGGACAGAGAAAAAACTCCTTTTTAACACTCAGGGGACTTCGCCTAAGACTATTTTTCAATATGCCATCAGAAAAATGGCAACTTTTACGATGCGTCACTCGCAACTGACAATTATGTAAAATAAATTGTGTTTTTATTTTTTGCTTATTTTATCATACCATTTTAATATTTGGTTTTAAAACTATTCATAACTTTTTTTTTGAATAAGATTTTAACTCGTAATTTTCAAAAATAGTTTCAATTGTTGGGTATAAAAAGAGTAATTTTTTTTTTTATTTACATTTTGTATTATAATTATTTTTCATTACACGCTGCAAAAAAGATCTGCTTTCTTACTTTCGGGTGATCTTTTTTTCGCTTTTATGTGTTGAACAGGAAAAAAAATGTAGGAAATTTTACTTTCAATGCGGTCTGCACTCATTCGCTACGCTCACTCGTGCATACAACTGAATTGAAAGCCAAATCCTATTTTTTTCCCCTTGTTAAACAAATAGATATTTCTGAATATTTTAGAATTGATTCTGATTTAAAAAAATTTTTAAATAGTTCTTAGCATCTTTATCTAAAATAATAATAAACGTTTGGTTTTTGTGCGAATCGCAGTTGGGTTTAGTCTTATTAAACATAACATTTAAGATTGATAAAATACTAATGGATACTTAAATTATTTGCTTACCTATGAACTGTGCCTTCAAGAACAAACTCTTTATATTCGTCTGAAAAATTACATGTAATTGAATCCTTGTTGTCAATAATAATTCTTCTCGAGCCATCCTGGAATCCAATATCTCGTGGATCATCCCATTGCATAAAAACAATTCCAACATTTCCATAGTACCTTATTTCTCTGGGAATATTATCAATATTGATTGATTTCATAGTATCTAGTGCTATTTCTTCAAGTAATTTTGAATCAGGAAGCGGCAATTCACAATTATTTTTTAAACCTGTTATCTTTTCATCATGTTGAATCGTGTGACTTTTTTCATCTTCATTTATGACTGCTTTAGAAGAAACAGCGTCTACATTTATAAAATTTAAAGATGATTTTTTAGTCACATCTCCTTGAATTGAATTATTCGAAGGTGTAGTTACAATGCCCATTTGAGAAATTGAATTAATAGGATTTAAGGTATCATTTGTTAATACTGGACCATTAGGTCCTAACTGTCCTAGTCTATTAGAGTTGATTTCATTGTAAATATGATGAAAATCTTGATTAATGGAATTAAACACTCTAGGGTGGTTTTGCCATGGAGCATTTAGTTGTCGAAAATCTTGACCGAATATAGCAGAAAACGCCGGAGGATGTGTCCAAGGTAGATGCCGAGGTTGGTTCCATCTTGGCTCATTTTGTGATCGAGAATGCATTCTATGATCCTTAGGTCTCAAATTTTCTTCATTCGCACAATTACTTTGACGATCGGGAATATCTAAATTACATCGATTTTCCCACATTAACATCTCGTATTCTTTTTCTTTCCTTTGTGCAGCTCTCAGTTTCTGGTCCTCACTCATGTGCAAAACCTCTTGAATTAATTTGTTGTATTGAGATTTTGTGATTGTCCCTTGATTTAATTGCTCGGCTGCCTGTTTCATTATTATCTCAATATTACGATCTGCGTTACGCTCGTTTTTATCAAAGTCTCGAAGTGGTCCTCTTCTACGATCTTTAAACTCGTCACTTATCCTAATATTCAATCTAGGTCTACCTAAACGATCGCGATTTTTATCAAAAAGAAATTTATTTTCTGATCTTAATTCACGATCGTTTTTTAATTTAGCCCAACTATCTTTTCCTTCATTCCTTGATATGACAGGTGGTGGTGGAGTCGGCGGACGCCCAGCTTTGGGATTTGTTAATTTTCGAAGATCTACATCTTCATTCCCAAACAATCTAAATCAATAAATTTTTGTATTAGTTATTTCTGAATTTCTTTTCATCAATAAATTCAAATGAAGATTAAATATTTTTTCATAGGTAAAGGTTTGTAACTTTTTTCAAAACTATTAAATTTAAAAAATTTTTATGATCAGTTAGTGCACGGGACAAGACGAAACCGATATTTGGCAAAGACTCGCCTCTTTTACGAAAATCTATGATTAGCCTTGAATCGAAAATTAAAACTAGTTTCAGTAACTTTCTGGGATCAGATTTATAAAATTTTGACTTAATGATACTTATAACACAAATGGATGAAAAGAAATTTTGTGAATTTTCCGAATTTTCATAAGTCTTTCTGAGCCAAAACAGCGATGGTATACAGGTCGAGTCTTGAAATTCTTAACCCTCTGGGTCCTAAACAGCCCAAGCTATAGCCAATCAAACTCATTGAGCAGCTATCAATCAGTGATAGAGTTTTTTAGGAAAATACTTAAAAATCATAAACATAAGAATGAAAAAAAATTTAGAAAGAGTAGGTATGTAGGGAAATCCCCAGTAAATCGCTTCCTGATATTGATTTCTCGGAAAAACTCCGGAAAATTGGAAAACTTTTTTTCGGGAAAATGGCAATACCTTCATCCCTGCAATGACATTCTTTTTGCATTTGCAGTTTGATTTATTTTTTGCAAAGAAACAGAAAAAAAAAGTGAATTTTACAAAGTTTTTAGTAATTTCATAATTTCTTTATTTTTTTGCTATTAGCTTCTCGGAAAACTCCGGAAAATGAGAAAACACGTTTTCGGGAAAATCACTATATCTTAATTTACGCAACTTTTTTTTTTAAATTTTTTTGTCAAAATTTATTTTATCTGAAATCCCATCAAACTGTCAAAAAAAAATTTTTCGTTTTGGCCGTTAAAAGGTCGATTTTAGCCTATTTCAGATTATTTTCTAAATCAGAATATTTTCTTAATACTTATATGAGTAATTCTTAGTGAAACTTTACTAATGGAAAGGTAAAAGTCGGGGATTTGAAAAAAACTAATTGGGTTGGGTTTGGTATACGTTCATATGATACCATACCAAATTTTAAGGTTTTAGGTCCAAAGGGTACAAAATGGCAGCTATTTTTCGGTCTTATATGGTTTTTAAAAAAAATAATTTTAAAAAATGACAATTTTCGAATTCATCTTTTCTATGCTCTGAATAAAGCTGTAAAATGGTTTTCTTGACTATGTCTTATGTAAAATTTCCCGCTGAATCCGAATCTGCCACCAGTTTTTCAAAAAAACCTCAAGGAAAACCGGAAAATTGGAAAAACTAAGAAAACTCATTTTTTTTCAAACGCAGATTTATCATACAGTCGTAACTTTTTTTTTTCCTAACTGGTCTTAAAATTTTTGTTTTTGTATGTACTTATTATTTAAAAAAAAATTTTTCAGAGTATTTGCCTTTTAAGTACTTAAAAATCCATTTCAATATTTCCCATTTTCACGAAATTTTTCATTTTCAATTTTCCGGATTTCCTTGTCACATAATGAAAATTTTGACCAAATTTTCGGATTCCTCGAGAAATTTTACTAAAGACCCCCTTTTTTAAAAAGTTTTGGATGTTTCCATCACGCTATAGAAATAAACGAAATAGCAAAATACTGAGTAACTACAATGTACGACAATGTTATAAAATAGGGGTTTTTCGTAATCTTTAATTCAAAGCTGCAACCTCGACAGTTAACCGAAATACTTCCAATAAGTCTCATTTTTTTCGTATAAGTGTCACCTTTCAATTCTCGTACACCGCAATTTTTTTTAACTCATTCTCTCACGGCGATAGTCAATAAACCAAATGCCTATTCTTACCCCAAAATGACCAATTTTTAAACTGCTGCCAAAATTCTAATTTTTGATAGAAATGGGTTATGTAGGCCTTGAAAATTTTCTACAAGCACTAAGTTTTCAAAAAATTTTTGCTCGTCTTTTTTCATTAAATAGTTTCTAAGATATCCCCTTATTAAAGATAAAGATTAAAATTGACTTTTTTTCAAAAACCCTAAAAATGGGACTCTGACTTTAAATTAACATATCTGCGAAATAAATAACTATAAAAAAACTAGTAAAAATTTTTTGGAAACTTAGTGCTTGTAGAAAATTTTCAAGGCCTATATAACCCATTTCTATCAAAAATTAGAATTTTGGCAGCAGTTTAAAAATTGGTCATTTTGGGGTAAGAATAGGCGTTCGGTTTATTGACTATCGCCGTGAGAGAATGAGTTAAAAAAAATTGCGGTGTACGAGAATTGAAAGGTGACACTTATACGAAAAAAATGAGACTTATTGGAAGTATTTCGGTTAACTGTCGAGGTTGCAGCTTTGAATTAAAGATTACGAAAAACCCCTATTTTATAACATTGTCGTACATTGTAGTTACTCAGTATTTTGCTATTTCGTTTATTTCTATAGCGTGATGGAAACATCCAAAACTTTTTAAAAAAGGGGGTATTTAGTAAAATTTCTCGAGGAATCCGAAAATTTGGTCAAAATTTTCATTAGGTGACAAGGAAATCCGGAAAATTGAAAATGAAAAATTTCGTGAAAATGGGAAATATTGAAATGGATTTTTAAGTACTTAAAAGGCAAATACTCTGAAAAATTTTTTTTTAAATAATAAGTACATACAAAAACGAAAATTTTAAGACCAGTTAGGAAAAAAAAAAGTTACGACTGTATGATAAATCTGCGTTTGAAAAAAAATAAGTTTTCTTAGTTTTTCCAATTTTCCGGTTTTCCTTGAGGTTTTTTTGAAAAACTGGTGGCAGATTCGGATTCAGCGGGAAATTTTACATAAGACATAGTCAAGAAAACCATTTTTCAGCTTTATTCAGAGCATAGAAAAAATGAAATCGAAAATTGTCATTTTTTAAAATTATTTTTTTTTAAAACCATATAAGACCGATAAATAGCTGCCATTTTGTACCCTTTGAACCTAAAACCTTAAAATTTGGTATGGTATCATATGAACGTATACCAAACCCAACCCAATTAGTTTTTTTCAAATCCCCGACTTTTACCTTTCCATTAGTAAAGTTTCACTAAGAATTACTCATATATATAATAGACTTCTTCATAACAACACAAGTTTTTCGAAATCTTAATATTTCAACGGAATATCCAAATTTTCAATAAAAACGTAATCTTGTGTGATGTTCGGTAATTTGGCTAGTTTTTATTTAGTTATTTTGCAAAAGCGCGTAAGTTTAATTTGCAGTTAGTTATAAAAACTACAACTCTATAATGTACGGGATAGGCTTTTAGGTATTTGTGTATAATGAGAAGACTTCGTATTTTATGTTAAAAAAGCAAGTTACTGTTTATTCAATTTTTAATGTAAGATGTTTGGAAGCTTGATACGACGTGTCGCTCGTTGCGTTGATAGCATCTGGTGATGTCCCCGAAATTCTCCCTTCTTAATCTTTAATGAAAAGTCAATTGCTTGCAGCTGGACCGTGGCTCTTGATCGTTGCCGGAAATTCCCATACTTAGTATTTTAGATATAAATTTCATTTAATGATTTCCAGATTTGTTTCTAATACAATTTTGTTCGTTAAAATATTCTCATGTAACCTTTACATTTTATTTATGTATTTAATACTTTATGTAACGTTTTATAATATTCTATATATATTTTATTGAAAAATTGTAGGGCGTATAAGCATCGAGTTTTATGATCTTAATAGGATGAGCTTTTATACATATTACTTAATTATAATTACTTGAATTACTTTGAAGTTAAATTCACGTCTTTTGCCGGTTTTAACGATTTTAAATAGAAGTTACTAAATAATCATACCAACACATATTCATTCAATATATGTGCTTTATAATACTATAACTAGCTATAATGCTATAATGCTATAACTAGCACATATACATTACACCTCCCTCCTTATTTCAAAAAAAAAAAATTGTTGCGAAGTAATAATTTTTTTTTCATGTTTGAAGCCTTTTACTTTTAACCAGACATATAAATAAATGTAGAAACATTTAGAATCGAATCTTTTAAAATATAAAAATTTCTTTACCGCAAAACAACATAAATCTCATTGCTTATAGCTGTCCCTTATTACATTATGCTTACAGCTTTCATTGTCTTAAAAAAAAAATTACATTTAACTTGTAAAAAAAAACTTGTTTAAAATTGTAACCATTTTCACTTAAATGAAATAAAATTATGTTAAATTATTTTATTTGATAATAAAAAAGATTTTGAGAAGAAAAAAAATGAATAATATTTAATTATTATTGAAAATAGTTACAAATTTAAAATCTGCGTCAACCTGAAATTAAAAAATAAAAAAAAATACATACTTTTTACATTTATGGTTTTAGCTATTGGGTTGGGTTTCAAATTTTTTTTTTCTTCAAAATAAATACATTTTTGCTTTTTATTACAGAATAATAATATATACAACAAAGTCTCGAATAAAGTTCTAACATAATATTTTACTATTTTAGTTATATATATATATATATAACTTTTATTATTCTAAGTTTGATAAATGTCTAAAAAGGAAATTCAATTTTAATTATAAAATTCTAATTAATTAAATTTTTACATCTGAAAAATCATACACCTTCCTAACATAAAAATAACAGCTTTATAATAATACTGACAAAATTTACATACGGTTATTCATAAAATTTAAGAAAAAAAATTTGTTTTTGTTTTTGCGTTTTCAATACTATATATACTTTTAACCACGTATAGTTTCTGGTATATTAAAAATTGTTTAGTTATTTATTATAATTTCATAATTTCACATAGGTCACTGGCAAAGGTTTTGAACCAAAAAATATTTTTAACTTGACATTTTATTTTGTTAAAAAAAAATTATTCATGATAAAATATAAATTTTGTATTTGTGTGTGTGTGTGTGAGAATGCAGTTGGGGATCTACAAAAATTATTATTTCATCTTTAAATAAAATTCAACTATAACTTTTTTTATATAGAGGCGGTCAATACAATAATTCATTTACAGTACATATCAGACATGGTCCAAATTAATTTATTTATTTTTTTAAAATTTTTTTTCATAAATTTTTTTTAAAACTTTTTACTGGATTTTATCTGTTTACCTAGCATTGAGAGTCCACTCTAGCCGTCTAACAGAAACTTTTATTTCCGGGTATCTTGGTATTGACAGAAATTTTTGGTGCATTTTTAAATTTTTAGGTAGATATCTACCGGGGTTTATAAGGTCTTTATTAATCTTTGATTCAAGGTTAAGGTCAACAGGTATGAAGTTAATTAAATGGTCTTGCTGGAGAAAAAGCTCATCTTTGGAGTATGACAAGCAGGATGCGTTTGGAGTTAAAATTTTGAGTATGTTATTGTCCTGGTTAAACTTTTTGCTTTAGTTTTCATACTTATTTTCATAAATTAATTTCCTTTTACTTTGTACTTTTTCATATTTATTATTTTATTTTCTCCGGAATTTCAGTACGTCTACTGAAATCCCTCCTCTCATTGGTGGGGCCGACCAATTGAGTCCCTATTTATGTATGATAAATCTCCGGGTTCCTTGGTATTACCACCAAGGTTATCCCTCTTCTCATTGGTGGGGCCAACCAATTGAGTTCCTATTTATATTTTGTGGTATGTATCTCCGGGAGTCTTAGTATTACCACCAAGATCATCCCTCTTTCTCATTGGCGGACCAACCAATTGAGTTCCTATATATTTTTGTGGTATGTATCTCCGGGAGTCTTAGTATTACCACCAAGATCATCCCTCTTTCTCATTGGCGAACCAACCAATTGAGTTACTATATATTTTTGTTATCATTTGTCAATATGTAGGGAAAACAGTCTGCTAAATTTTAATTTTTTAAATCCTTAGCTTTCTCGTCCGCATTGGAATCTGCAAACTGGTGCCTTATCTGCGCAGACCAGGACCCTTTGTAGCCTCCGAAGACTTAGGCTTCCTTTATTCTTTTTAATTTAAATTTCCAATTTATTTGTGCGTCAGTCATTTATAAGATACTTTTATTAATCATTTTACTAAACATTAAGGTCACTCTAGTTTTAAGGGATAATTCGTGATTAAAAAAAAAAATTCGTAAGTCATAAATTTTAAGGGGAAACTGTACTCCAGGGCTTACATGTACGGGGTAATTAACATACTAAATTTGGAAAATTAAATTAATTATGAAAGTATTTGCAATGGTATGCTGATATAATGTTGGATAAAATTTTTCTCAAGCTCTTTTTTTTTTTTTTTTTGCTCCCTTAGTTCAAAATGTACTATTAATTTAATTATTTTCGTTACTTTTAAAATCATTACTTTCATTTATTTTCATTACATTTATTCAATTATTCAATAGGAATTTTTTAAACTTTTATAGCCCGTGACATTTAACCATACTGATTTTTTTTATTCTACATTATATCCCATGTGATTTCTTATTTTATTGTTTATTATGTAATTATCACTACGTTCATAAACGAAAAATTTTTTAAATTAGGTTGTATTATAAAATTAAATATAAAAAGTTTGTCCCGTATATCTGTTTAATAAAATAAAAAAAATCCGCCCTACTTTCAAATCATTTATTTTTTGGGCAATGAATTTTTATATGTTTGGGATTTCCACATATATAGCATTTTCTTGGCCTCCTCATTTTATTTATTTTTAGACAATATTATTATCATTTCTACTTAAAGAGGGTTCTTCAATTTTTACTGGTTTATTTTTAAATTTTCGGATATGATACTATGCCATTTAAAAACGGGACCCTTATTGCTTTTAGAAAACCCCTATTGGCTTTGGCTTTCAGTGAATTTATAATACTGGATAGATCTTCTTCGGGATAATTTTCCTCTGCATAAAATATGCCATTATTAAGGGTTCTTTTCATGCGTGCACCAAAATAAGCTACTTTCTCATTTTTTGAACAAAAAAAGAAACAAAATGTTTTATTTCTAATATGAAATTTTTTTTAAACTTTAAAGTTTATACTAACATGATAAAAATAAAATTTCACTTTTTTTTGTTTGTTTTTAGTGTAATATGTATGATGTGTGTGTGATACGTTGTGTATTTATACGATTTTCATATTACGTATGTACACTAAAAAATATTTGCATGTATGTGTATACTTTTAAACTTTAATCTTACTAATTATTGTAGCATGGTTTACTTTTTTAACCTTTAGTATTATTGAACTGTTAAAATTATTAATTTTTTTTTTTTTTTGTTTTTTTAAATATTTCTATTCCTTTTTTTTTTCTACTTTTTTTTCAGTGTACATGATTCTCGCTGCGGGGTATTTAAAAATCTCTATTTTTTTGAATAATATATTCCTTATAAACGCATCTGTGTGCATAACGGTTAATTTATACTAATAATGTTACTGTTTTACTCATTGCCTTTTGTCTATATTTTAACTTTTCAAAAAAAATTTTTCATTGATTTCTTATTTTATTCTGACTCTATTATGTAATTATTTCTTACATTTCAACTCTTATACTTAAATTTTATAATTTATTTTCATATGCTCTCTCTTTCTTCCTTTTTTTTTTTTTTTTTTTTTTTTAGTTTTATAATTTATGCAGTTACTTTGTATCTTTTTATTAATTAATTTTTCTCTGTTCTGTATTCTGGCTATATTTTTATTTAAAAATAATAATCCCATAACTTATTTTATGAACATAACTATTTTTTATTTTTAATTTTCAATTTGAGAATAAAAAAAAAATTTTCTTGTATCAACTTATTAAATTATTTCAAACTTTAAAATTTCAAGCTTAGATAATCTGATAAAAGTAATTAAGTTACATCTGTTAAAAAAAATTTTTTTTTTTTTTTTGTGTAAAATTATTGAATCAAATAAAAGAAAAATCGCATATGAGAATAATTAGTAAAATTTTACATTATTTATTTTATGCTTTTGTGTAATTTTTTGGTTACAGAGAAATTTTTTAAATTTTATCTTACTTGTATTTTTCTTTTCTACAGTACCATTTTTTATAAGTGATTTTTCTGTCATCATCTATTTTCCCACGGAGAAAATCACTCTAACCCAGACATTTGTCCTTTGCTCCATAGGGAAACCGTGAAAAAACCTTGGAGTGGGTGGTTATCTGAGGTACTTCAAGCTTAGATATCCTTATCCCGTAGCTTCAATTTTTTTAAATTTGCACATTTTTCTGATATTGTTTTTAGATAGTCTAAATTATTTTATAATACACAACAAAAACTATAGTCACTTTTCAATATAAAAAATTTTTTATGCTTCACCTTCAATTTTTATAGTCACTTTGCATTTATTTGAATTTACTAAATTTCGCTTGTGTACACTATGAGTTGGCAAATTAACACCACTGTCACCACTGTAATGTTCGGTATTTTGGCTAGTTTTTATTTAGTTATTTTGCAAAAGCGCGTATGTTCAATTTGCAGTTAGTTATAAAAACTACAACTCTATAATGTACGGGATAGGCTTTTAGGTATTTGTGTATAATGAGAAGACTTCGTATTTTATGTTAAAAAAGCAAGTTTAGATGTTTGGAAGCTAGATACGAAGTGTCGCTCGTTGCGTTGATAGCATCTGGTGATGTCCCCGAAATTTTCCCTTCTTAATCTTTAATGGAAAGTCAATTGCTTGCAGCTGGACCGTGGCTCTTGATCGTTGCCGGAAATTCCCATACTTAGTATTTAGATATAAATTTCATTTAATGATTTCCAGAATTGTTTCTAATACAATTTTGTTCGTTAAAATATTCTCATGTAACCTTTACATTTTATTTATGTATTAAATACTTTCTGTAACGTTTTATAATATTCTATATATATTTTATTGAAAAATTGTAGGGCGTATAAGCATCGAGTTTTATGATCTTAATATGATGAGCTTTTATACATATTACTTAATTATAATTACTTGAATTACTTTGAAGTTAAATTCACGTCTTTTGCCGGTTTTAACGATTTTAAATTTCCATTTCCGTTTTAAGTTACTACCAACACATATTCATTCAATATATATATAATCAACAAAAGCTGTCAATATTGAATTAGTTTCAGGCTATGATAGTCAAAGTTTCATTGCAGCTTTTCGTAGGTTTATGTTAACTCGTGGAGCTTGTACCCGTTTGGTGAATGACCGTGGTACTACCTTCGTGGGTGCAGACAGAATCCTCAAGGAAATGTATGTAGAGTATTCATCCTACATGCAAAAACTTGTTGGACTCTTAGCTGACCCTCCTGGTGAACCACATTTTGTCGAAATCTGGGAAGCTGCGGTGAAATCTGTTAAGCACCACATTCTTAGAGTTCTTGGGAATACTAAATACACATTTGAGGAATTTTACACCTTCCTAAAACAGGTAGAATGTTGCCTCAATTCGCGTCCCTTGTTGCCCTTAACTGAGGATCCTACAGACCTATTTTTGTCACCCTTATTATTATTAAACCAGTCTCAATCTTATTTAATACCTGAAACATCTTATTTAGACCAAAAAATACCTTCCACGCAACGATACAAATTGATACAGCAAATGACACAGGATTGGTGGAAACGCTGGCCCTGTGACTATTTGCAATCTTTACAAGCAAGACAGAAATGGAAATTGACACAAAGAGATATAATTGTAAATGACATTGTGTTAATTATTGACGAAACGATGCCACCAGCAAAGTGGCCACTAGCACGAGTAGTAAAGGTGTATAAAGGATCTGACAACTTGACAAGGGTTGTGGATCTAAAAACGAGTGTATATATGTACATATTATAAGTGTGAGAGCGCGCGCGTCGATCCCCCAACTTGTTTAACGGAGTCCTTTTCAGTACGTCGTACACCAGCATGCAAACAACATGCAAAAATATGCCAATAAATACATTTTAAACTTAATTGATAATTGTGTATTTATTTAATCAAAATAACCTCTGCTGTCAACAGATATAAAAAACGGAAGTAAAACCAAAATTTCGATATTTTAGCATTCTCCGATCATGAGTGAAATGTTACTGTATGTCCTCTCACTTAGAAGCATTGAATATAGAGTGAGAGAAAAACTTTTAATATATATAAGCCAAAGCTAGCTTTTTCCTGCGAACAAGGGTTGTGTGATCATCCCCCCCCTCTCTATCCCATAATCTAAAGCTATTGGTTTTGCTTGATATTATCTAATGACTAATACAAAGCAGTTGGTTGCTTAACGGCTACGAAAGTCAAAACACTTGACTGTAGCAACTCCTTAAAGGGTTTTAAATTCTCTAAATTTTGGTAAATAATGTACATGAACCAACAAAACAATATTTTAACATGGAACATGTTCATTGGATGGGATATTTGAAAAATTTTGGCTCGGCAGGGGGGGGTGAAAAGTGACGCTTTTAGGGGGCGGGTGAAAAAGTGACGTTTTTAGGGGGGGGGGGGTGAAATGGACTTAGAATATTTTCGATTTAGGGACTTAGAATAATTTGAAGTGGGAGTCAGGCCTTGATAACAACAAAAACTTAGAATACTTTAAGTTTATGGGCTTAGCATAATTTATATTTCAGGATTTATTGTAATTTCGGTTTTTGGATTTATTACTGTTATGGGTGAACATGTTCCATGCTCGTTGGTTGTGTAGTTACACAAACCGGTTATAACTTTTTTTTAACTATGATTTAGATTGTGTTAAGGTATTATGATTGTAAAAACGGAAGTTTTTGGTATTTTTAAAAATTTCTACATTAACCACGCTACCTACGTATGTAGAATCGTATATGTATTAGTATAATATCATGTTATTTACATACTTTTTATTTAATTATTTAATAATTATGTAGTAAAACAAGTAAACGAAATTGGAAATATAAACTTTCAGTTTTTATTTAACATAACATTTATGTTGCATTAATCTATGTAATCGCAATCATATTTTTCCCAAGCTCCAAAGATGATTTTCCATCAGACCAATGTTAAACTACCTACTATTATTTCTTAATTAAATGTTAATTATGTAGAAAAGTTGGAAAAAAAAGTTCATTTCATTTCTTAAAGACTTTATCTTTATATTTTATAAGTTTCATTCATTTCTGTTATCTTAATTTTTTACAGTCATAACACCTTAATAAAGAAATATTCTGCAATAGTTAAAAGGTACTTTTAATTTACATTGCAACCTTGAATTTCATTTACATTATAAAAAAATATAATTTCTTATAATTCTTATGATTGATAAAATTTATAAAATGGTTAATCTTATTACTTTTTCTGTATTATAGATTTTAATGACTTACGCATCAAATTTATCGACTTTGTTTTTTTTCATGCCAAGAGTCTCGTTTATTTCAGAAGACTGTCGTTTCCCTGTTGATCCTGTTAAGATTCGAAGATCCAAATCTTCTTCTGAAAAAGTTAAATTTAGTATTTTTTATGATTACATTTCAGATTGAAATTTTAAGTGTAAATTGTCTCATTTATATATATATAATGTAATTTACTGCGGTTGTAAGTAAACAGATCTACCAAAAATTAAATACTTAAGTAAAAAAAAATCAAAAGTATTTTAAATATTTAGCTAACCTAGCAATAAAATTAGTTGTATGAGTTTTAAGTAACACTAACAATTAACCAGTTTACGATGAGCCTACAAAAGCGTTTGTATGCAAATTTACGCACAGATATTTGCATATTGCCAACCTATGCTTATTTTAATAATACTTTAGTTGCTTCTCTTAGAGAGATAATTCAATTACAAATATTTGAAATTTAAAGATGATAATCTAAATATAAAAATTAAATTAGTTAAAATTATTACATTTTTATAAAAGGGTATCCTGGGATAAGATAGTGGGAATGCCCTAAGACTATCATTTTAAGGGTGATTCTACAGACCTCTGTAATCGCAAACCGCAGCCGCACCGCAATGCGCACAACTCAACATGCATGCGCACAAAACGATTTTGGTTTGTGCGCATTGCGCTGCGGCGGCGGTTTTGCGTTTACGGAGGTCTGTAAAATCACCCTAAAGCCACTTTGACTTAAAAACTTACATTATCACGGTCCAAAATTTTTTTATCCCTTTGGAACACTGATAGGGGGGGGGGGGGAGGTGATTTTAAGGATTTTGAGCCCTTCACTTTAATTTATCAGCTACACTGTAAGCTTTTATGCTAGTAGTTTACAATATGTACGAGTAAACCCGCTGTAAATAAGGCACGTACTCTAAACGTGAAATGGAGCCTTTTTTTGCACGAGAAAATGCGCACATGAATTTTGTATAGTTAATCCGTGTCAAGAAGACAGAGACACATATAGGTACTATATATTTTTAATACAACAAGATTAAAATGTTGCATATGTGTTGTCCGTGTTTATTCTTTATCATTATTTTAAAAAATTTGTTTGAATTATATCCCCTTTTAAGCGAACTTAAATAAATGCTGTTTTATAAAACGTCAGCATCGATTTACAGTTGTATTCTTTGTAAAAAAATACAGTGATGCACAGTGATCTAGAAAAAAAAAAGCGGAAATAAGTTTGCTTCGATCGAGTTTTCTTCCAATTTTCATGCGGGTTGGCTTATTTTACTCGTGAAGACCTGTATTTTACGAGAATAACGACAAGAAATTTTTTTTCCACATGATTTAAAAAAATACTTTTTGGGTAAAATAAACAGAAGGAATATTTTAAAATATATTTAGAATCATTCCTAAGAGACGAAATTTTTATAGAAGATTGAAAATAATAAATTCACGACGCAGATTCTATAAGATTTAAAATTGAATTTGATAATATGTATCTAAATTTAAAAGTTCCCCTATAATTCAAAAATATAATAGCTTAATTGGGAATACTAAATATATATAATACATGTATTGTAAAAAAAATAAAAGTTATTCTTTACCTAATGATGCGATAATATTGGGAATTCTGTGCAAAGAAATATATTATTTTTCACTGAATAATATTATTATTATTATTATTCTTTATTTTGTCAAACAAAAATTTTACACTCTTTATATACAATTTTAACTCTTAGATACATAAAATAATTAAATAGAAATAGTTAAAATTTAATATGTACATTATTGGTAATAAAATAAAATAAGATAAAAACGAATATAATACAGATTTGAAAGTAAACTCTAAAATACATAAAATAAAATAAACTCTAAAATAAATGAAATAAAATACATAAAATAAAATACAATACAACAACAATCTTGCTGTAACTCAATTACTCAATAGAGTAAATTATGGATACTTATAAAATATCTGACCCATATAAGTACTGACGTATTCGTTTTTTAAACAGTGAATATGAATGGATGTCACGAATACATGGTGGGATATTGTTCCAAAAATGGGCGTATTTGACCTGAAATGAGTCAAGACCCCAATCAGTCTTTATAGACGAGGGGATCTTTAGATCCTTACGGGGGCCACGAGAGGGTTTGTCTGATTTATAGGGTTCAAACAGAGATCGGAGGAGTGGAGGCTCCTTCATGCGTATCAATCTGTACATCGTAATATATTATGGACAATATATTTTTTCTCTTTGATAGAATGAATTTTTAAAGGGTTTATTTACTATTTTTGTTGAAAAAAAAGGCTAAATAACTAAGTCATTGGCGATTAAAACTTTAAAAATTAATTCGGCATAGCGTATTTAATTTATGATTGACATTTATTTAAATTTTATTTATCTTCATTGTTTTTTCTTTTCTTTCAAATGAACTTCTTACGTCCAGTGTAAACCAATTGAGCAGTATTGCGCCTGTACATAAGCTACTTTAATTTAATAATTTTATGATATTTATAGTTTATGGTAAACCCCCTAAGAGGGAAGATTTCGGTGATGCTAAATGCGAATATGGCCATAGAAAAGCAATAAAACTATTCGATTCCCCCAGTGCCCTCATATGCCCCCCAAAGGCATGAAAAATTTTTTCTTTTAGAAGAATGAAAATTGAAATATATACTTATGTTTTTTGGAACGCTTAAAACAAAGATGAATATAAGAAATATTTTGAAGCAACGTTTAGTCCTGTGATGGCATATTTGCATTATAATTTAATTAATTAATATTAAATAATTTTTTTTTATTTTTAAGAATAGTTTTGAAAATTAAATTTTTTACATGACCTTAATTTTTATTTTTATCTTGTAGACATTAGACATTCCGATCTATTGTCTATCAAAATACAAAGATTGGAATGTTGAATGTTTTATATTTTTTTGCAAATTAAAATACCATAATTAATTTTTTAACTTCTTAACCTTTTTTTAGAATTATGTTAAATTTGTCTGAAGGACGGGGCAAGCCTAGAAAACTTGCTAACCCCTTCTCGATTAATTGTTTAGTTTTTATTTCTTTTTAATTAAAAATTATTTAATAATTAAACAATTAATGACAAAGGGCAAATTTATCGTAACAAATTGGCATCCAGCTTGTGGGTAGTATTGTGCTTTTAGCCAAAATTAGCATTCTTTTCTTTTAAATTAATTTTTATTTTTTATTTTTTTAATTTATAAAACTATTTTTAGTTTTATTTTGTGTTAATATAAAAAATTTAGTTACTAAATTAAATTTGCCAGGATTACGTTTAGCCTTCGGTCAATGTGCCAGTGCTAACGTAATATCTGGTTTGCAAAATTTTTAACAGTAATTTTTAGGAGGTTTGCTATAAACTTTTTAGAAATAATTTATGTTGAATTGAATGAATTAAAATTTTTTAATTTATTTACTAATTTTTAAATTAAAAATTATTTATACAAAACTTTTTTTTATTGCTAAACTGTTAATTTTTATAAGGGTTTATATAAATTTATTTAAATTGGCCATATAAAGAAAAAAATATTCAAAAACAAAATTTTTAACTTTCTCATAATTACTATTGCTTAAAAATTTATTTTTGCACTTTAATCAAAGTTATTTAAAAATTTATTTTAATATGTTATTATTGTTTAATTTTGCATAAAATTTTAATTTAATTAATAAATAATCGCGAATAATATAAAGAAATAAGATCATAAATTTAAACAAGTATCAGGAGTACATAAGTTTTAAAGAGGTGACGCATTAATTTTTGGGCCCGGTGAATTACAATAGATAATCTCGGCCGCCCCTCTTACGCATCGTTACTATTTTTAAGACTCTAGGTAACCTCCCCCTCTCCGTAGAACGCATAGTATACAACAACTGACTACACCCTTGTAATAGAAATATATTCTTATCGGTCTTACGGCCCTCTCTCTCTCTCTCTCTCTCTCTCTCTCTCTCTCTCTCTCTCTCTCTCTCTTTCTCTCTCTCTCCCTTTTCCTCATTCTCTTTCTTGTCCTTTTTCTCTTTTACTTAATTTCTTTTCTATTATAATATCTTTATCATTTTATTTTATAATTTTATTTTTTTTCTTTAAAACATTTAACTTAATATTTGCAACTTATTAAATATTTTTAAAATCTATATCAGCAAATTTTTTTTTTACTTTTGAATTTTAAATTTTGCATAATAAAATAGCGAAAAAAAAATTAACACAGTCTTAACATTTTAGAGTTTTTTTAATTTGCTAATAATTTTTGAAAGTTAATTTTGAATTGTTATTATTGAATTTATTACTAAAAAAATACTAATAATTGAAAATTTTTATTATTAGTTTTTTTAAATTATAAACCATTTGTAGTTTACTTAATTCAATCTTTTTTAAATCAATCTTTTTTTGAAATTTTTAGTTTTACTATTCTTGTTGTTAGTAGTTGCAAAAATTTTTGCAGAAATATTTAAATCTTTGCCCTCAAGTAGTTTTTAAACTTTTTGCAAAAATGAAAATCCTTTTACAGTTTAGAAACTTGTTTCTAAACGATTGATTTTTATTTTCGTAACATGTTTTTAAAATGGTTTATTGTGTTTATTGTTGTAACAATAAATATTGGACCAGATTTTGCAATATTTGCCAATTATGTATAGGACCCCATTTAGCTAAATTTTGCGATATTTATTTGAATCAGGTTGAAAAAACCAATATTAATTGTAATCAATACCAAAAGTACGGAAATTCTATAAATTTTGATAGGTTTTCTAATCGAAACCATTATCAAAATGCATTTTCTCCTCCAAGTAACGTTCATTCTCAACAATTTAAAAATATCAACTATTTAAATTTGCATGATCTTAATTCAAATAGTAGATATAATTTATACAATAATAGTCAAAATGAAGCCTGTTATCAAAATTTTAAACCAAGAAATTTTATAAATCAAAATAATGACCAAAATTTGTTGCATACAAAAATACTTATTAAAAATAAACTTAAAAAATCAGATAAGCAATATAATTATGAATTAAATCAATATAAAAATAAAGTTGTTGGCCAAATTAAAGATTCACATGATATCCTTGATTTTAAGTTTTCGTTGTTTAGTGGTGTAACTGATAACAATAATAAAGCTACTACAAATTTACAACTAATAGATAAAACAGAAATTTCAAAATTTGATTCTTTAACCAAATTAAAGTCAAATCCGATTTTCAACTATTATAGTGAAATAACTAATTCAAATTTTGTTAAAAATCAGAACATTCAGGTTTTTGAAAACCCAGATCCTAACGTAGAAATTAGAGCAAATCCAGTAAAATTAGAAAATAGTAATGTTTTTGATAATACAGTTTCAAAGTATGATAAAAATAAATATCATGTGTCCAGCTTAGTAATAGATTCTTGCTTAAAAACTTGTGTCGACGAAACAGATTATGATGCTGATTCAGAAGATTTTGATAATGATAATGTTAAAAATAAAGTTGCAAAAATTAATTTAAATAAATTTGATTCTTCTGTAAATTCAAAACTTGCTAACCCCTTCTCGATTAATTGTTTAGTTTTTATTTCGTTTTTAATTAAAAATTATTTAATAATTAAACAATTAATGACAAAGGGCAAATTCATCGTAACAGTCCTCTAGATCGCCCGAATGCACCCATTCATACCCCTCAAACAAGTTACAAATATTTTATTACGAAAATTAAAAGTCATAGTACAACTTTAAACTTTTGGGATACTGAAAGCAAAAATGAATATAAGAAATGTTTTCTATCAACTCTTGGCTCTGTAGACCGCACCAGTGCCCCCATTTAACCCCCCAAAATAAAAATTTTTATTAACTTTTAATTTGCTTCTAATTTATTTACGATCAACATTAACACATAACATTAACATTACACTTCACGAGAATCACGCACGGGGTGGACCCTCATTATTAAAATTTATTTTATAAGGAAAATTTATATATTATTTTATAATATAGAAATGTAAACACTGATCAATAGACATAACAATACTCATTACCCTTTACGAGGGTTGGCGCGCAGAGCGCGAAAGGGGCAGAGCCCACTAGTATATTATAAAATTCTAAACGCTGCCGCCGACATGGATCATTCGGGCATCGTATATTTGGGCACTCCACATCTGAAAATGGTACATTTTGGCATCCATTTGGGCATGGTACAATTGGACACGGTACATTTGGGCCTAGTACATTTAGGCACCCCTTAATTGGTTACCATATCTCAATATTATATGTCGATTTACTGTCTCTGTGTCTGATTTTTTTGATTATCTTTTCGTAATTTACTCTTCTCCTTCAGGCTTCATTAAAATATTTAAAGTTACAGCATTGTAAGAAAACAACAAAAGACATTTTAATTTATTTAGTGGATATGATAAAACTAGGTAAAAAAATAATATTTTTCATATTATTAAAGAATTCATTACAACATCAGATATAAATAAAATTTCTAATCCATTCATTATCATATCCGATATTAAACATTCTCGATAATAACATATAATTTAAATTTTTAATCAATACATTTTACAATATAAATTAAAATAAAAAAAAATTACATGAATATTTCAATAAATAAACTTTTATTCAAAATATACTAAATTTTAAAGTTGTTTCTTATTTATTTAAGATCAACATTAACATTAACATTACACTCCACGCGAACTACGCACAGGGTGGACCTTGATTATTAATATAATATTAAACAACTAGGTGGGAATTACGTATATAACCGAGGTGTGTGTAGTTGCCCACGAGGCGAAGCCGAGTGGAAGTAACTAAACACACCGAGGTTTATATACGTAATTTCCGACGAGTCCTTTACGTTATTTTATACTTCACCTTGTTAAATAATTAGTGTCTGGTACTTTAATTAAAAAAATATTTATAATAAAATCATAATTATATTATTAACATCTTAAATATTTTTTCGCTATGACTTGAATATAACTGTGATCAGCTTCGATATCTCAGAAAAGGTTAGTATTTATTTTTAATCACGACACATCATTTTTAGCTTTGCGCATGCGTTCCTTATAACTGTTGAGTTCGAAATTATATCGATGCTCTTCGTTTCACAAAAATGCATACTAAATCATGCTTATTCAACTTTATTTCTCCTAGAACAATTATGAGCGTACGATCGCGTAAATACAAAATAAAGATGTGAATTGCCATCTATGCGCGGGATAGTTAGACACTAATTATATGCAAGGTGAAGTATAAAATTTATAAATTTATAAGGAAAATTTACATATTATTTTATCATATAAAAATGTAAAATTTGATCAATGGACGTAACATTACTCTTTATCCTTTACGGGGGTTGGTGCACGGAACGTTTAAAGTAAATTATAAATATTTATAAAAATTACACATAATAAATTTGCTGATAACAAAATATCAAGCGCGCACATTAGGAGTAGTTCTTCTGGTTGTGGTCTAGAAATCGTTGTCTCTTAGTAAACAAATTTCACTGTAAACTTGTCCAAAATTTAAATGTGACTTGAGATTATCGATCACGTTCAGTCACAAGCATTAAAGCAGGCGGGTCCTATGCAAACAAGAAAAAAAAAAGGAATATTTATTTAATTTTGACGGGTAGAAATAAATATCTTAAAGGCTTGAAAATTTTGCAAATAAAAGGAAATTAAGGATTTATTATATATGTATATCTCAGAATCATTAGTTCGATATTTGAGCAATTAGCAAATTGGCGTCTAGCAGCAATCGCTCTGATACTAATTTAGAAATAGATTTATGTATCTTCTTAAACTTAATATGTATCATGTAATTTCCTTTTTGAAGTAAAAAGTTCCATAGAAAGGCTGTTGAAAAAAAATTTTTTTTTAATACACTAAGAGTAACTTTGTAAAACCCACAACGCCAGATGCAACGAGGTCTATATTATAGTAATAGATATATTGATATCTTTGCTCTCTCTCGTGATTATTCTTCTTCCTCTTACATGTATAGGCAACGAATATAATATATGCTAATAGAAGCGCAGCCGGGAGATTTTCAACAAAAACTTTCGAGTGAAAGTGTCCGCTCGAAGGCGCTGGTTTCGTATTTATTGGGGTCTACTTACTCTTATAGTACATCAGTAAAAAATACTTTTACTATAGCTTTTTGTAGAAACGTAGTGGTGCCGCCTGGTTTCAGTAGCACATTACTACCGCTAAGATAGAGAAACAAAAAAAATTTTGTGCAACCAAAATCTACGAAAATTTCAAAGGAGCAATGCGCTCCTATTAGTATATATGTTACCGTTAAAGTCCGCTCTCCCGATGAAGTTAACTTTAACTGGTTAAAGTTAACTTTAGCGAAGCGTTTTCGTTAAAGTCCACGAAGAACATTAAAATGAATAAAAATACAACATTAACGGGTTTATATTAGATAAAGTTAACTTAAACCAATCCTTATCAGTTAAAGTCCATGAAAGCGGTTTTGTATAGCGGTTCGAGTTAATATTATATATTATATACGACTCTTACTATAAGGCATCTAAGGATTTAGATTAGGCTACTTTTTTAAAAATGCATTTCTTGGGACCAGTAACCAATCCTAGTTATAACATGCCCCTAGAGTTAGGTTTGGCTATTTTTTTTAAAGGCATTATTACAGTAAGGCTTTCCCTAGAATTAGGGCAAGGTGGGCTGAAGAACCCATGCGCAAGTTTATAAGCCAATGCTGCACTATACTGTGACAATGCCTTTAAAAAAAAATAGCCTAACCTAACCCTAGGGGTGCCTTATAACTAGGATTGGTTACTGGTCCCAAGAAATCCATTTTTAAAAAAGTAGCCTCACCTAAGCCCTGAGAGTACCTTATAGCGAGAGTCGTATATAATATATAATACAAATTTTTTTTTAGTATGCGAAACCGCTTTCATGGACTTTAACTGACAAGGATTGGTTAAAGTTAACTTTATCTAATATAAAACCGTTAATGTTGTATTTTTATTCATTTTAATCGTCTTCGTGGACTTTAACGTCCGTTTAAATTATGAAATTATTTTAACGAACCGTCGTCGCGTCGGTTCGAGCCCGGCTTGAAGAGCATTTTTTTCTTTAATAATTGTAATTTTAAATTTATTTAAAATTAAATAAAAAAATCCATTTTTAATTAAATGGTTAGATGCATTCTAGATATTAAAAATGTCTGATGTATTCTACAAATTGATAGTTTTCTATCAATTATAAGGTTATTGTTCTTTAAGATCATATAATAAATACATTTCATGTATTTATCTTGGTATATTTAAAAATTTTATACATTTCATGTATTTATCTTGGTATATTTAAAAATTTTAAAATTACCCGCGAACGTTGTTAAATTAATTTATAATTTATCTACAATCAAATAATTTATTATTATAAAATCAATTAATTACTTTGCCTAATTATTTGCAAAAACATTTAAAAACATTTACTGAGTTTTTTCTGTATTATTAAAAACAAAGAAATTTTAATATAATTTTTATACAACTTTTAAAATTTAACAACTTATAAATTTTAAAATCAATTGGTGGTTAAAGTTATGTAAAAACGTACTCATTTTAAATTCAGCCTTTATTAACCACCTGTGGGAAGCGGTCAAAGTTGGAGCTCAGGTCAGGTTGACCTAGTTGTAAACACCTTTTTGTCACAATACAGTATAAGACTATTTTTTTTTAATGATTTAAGCATATTTCAGCAATACAAATCTACATAGCTATTCATAGCTAAAAATATTAAAAATTGAAGATTTGGGAGCAATTTTGTGAATTTTGGACATTTTAATCAATTTTAACGAATTATTTTCGGAAACTTATTAGTGTACCCTATACCTTTTGAAAACCTTTATAACATTCATGAATCTTATTTATAGACTTAAATTATTGCCTTAGAACTTTAGTTAAGCTAAATATGCCATAAAAAATGAATTATATGACCGCAAACTTGGCCGAGTAATTTTTACCCGGCTTGTACATCGTGTTCAAAAAAACAGGTGTGTATTCGAATGGTTAATCGTATACTTTTTCTTTTTCTTTTTTAATAAAAGTTGAATCTTTACCCAAAATTATTCTGCTTTACATCAATATAGACTAAAGTTAAAAATATTAATTACTTAAGATTTTTACAACATTAAAATTACATATAATAAAATATTACAATTACATTATGTTATTTTTTTAACTAAATTTTTTATTTCTTGAATGATAAAGTTTAAAGTCTACTGCGTTCTCCAACTGTTATTTCTATACTGAATCTCTCAATTTGTATGTTATATTGCTTTAAGAAATTAAAAATTTTAAGCTATGTTGTAATGTTTGGCGTTCTTATCTATGGTGAAGTATCACGGTGTAGTACTTACGGTGTTGTTGTATAAATAACTTCATATTCGCAATTACGAAAACTAAGTGAGAAAATAATTTCAAAAAAAACAAGAAAAGAATACTTTCATACTATATGCACATTTGTATAATTTACTAATTCTAGAAAAAAAACTTAAAGTTTCAAAATTTTTGTTACTATTTTACTGTTAAACGTGTTTTGCGCAGCGTTTTAATAAAAACGAACTACATTTTTTTTTTGCTATTTTTTGTAGAATCGGATTTAACTTTTTTTTATGTTGATAATGGACCTGAAATTTCCAGTCTAGTTTCTTCATCTTCACTACTAGTATCCATAATGGAAATTAATTATAGTCTTTTTTATAGTAAAATTAAATTTTATCTTATTTTTATTCGAAATATTTGAATTATTTATTATTTAAAAAAAAATTGTCCAAAAAATTTACGAAAAAAATAATAAACCATAAATAAAATAAATAAACAAACTAAAAGAACGTGGTTTTAAAATATCGCAGTGTATACTTAAATAACTATACCAACGAATATAGATGTTAAATATGTAAAACATATTATAAATGTGTTACCGTTAATGTACCTCCAACCGATAATGTTAGCTCTAACTGGTTAAAGTTAACTTTAGCGAAGCGTTTTCGTTAAAGTCCACGAAGACGATTAAAATGAATAAAAATACAACATTAACGGGTTTATATTAGATAAAGTTAACTTTAACCAATCCTTGTCAGTTAAAGTCCATGAAAGAGGTTGTGCATACTAAAAAAAAATTTGTATTATATATTATATACGACTCTCGCTATAAGGTACTCTCAGGGCTTAGGTGAGGCTACTATTTTAAAAATGCATTTCTTGGGACCAGTAACCAATCCTAGTTATAAGGCACCCCTAGGGTTAGGTTAGGCTATTTTTTTTTTAAAGGCATTGTCACAGTATAGTGCAGCATTGGCTTATAAACTTGCGCATGGGTTCTTCAGCCCACCTTGCCCTAATTCTAGGGAATGCCTTACTGTAATAATGCCTTAAAAAAAATAGCCTAACCTAACTCTAGGGGCGTGTTATAACTAGGATTGGTTACTGGTCCCAAGAAATGCATTTTTAAAAAAGTAGCCTAATCTAAATCCTTCGATGCCTTATAGCAAGAGTCGTATATAATATATAATATTAACTCGAACCCCTATACAAAACCGCTTTCATGGACTTTAACTAACAAGGATTGGTTAAAATTAACTTTATCTAATATGAACCCGTTAATGTTATATTTTTATTTTTAGTCATTTTAATGTTCTTCGTGGAATTTAACGAAAACGCTTTGCTAAAGTTAACTTTAACCAGTTAAAGCTAACTTTATCGGGAGCGCGGACTTTAACGGTAACATATATACTAATAGGTATGAATAATCTTAATGAAAAAAAAGCAAGAAAACTTGTAATATTGATTCATATCATAGCTTCAAACAATCATGAATAAAAAATAAATAAAAAAAAAAAAAAAAAAAAGGTTATAAGAATCATTAGATAAATATTATAAATAAAAAGAACAATAATAATAATATATTAATAAAATTAAAAAGTACTAAAAATTAAAACAAATAATAAAAAGTGGAATTCTAGATCTCAAAATATAAATATATAGAAATATAAATATAGATAGACTCATATATATAATATATATATACTTATAAGGATAAAAAAAAAAAGTATATAGTAAAAAAATTTTTTTTTTTTTTTAATAAATAAATAAATAAAAATAATAATAATAATAATAATAAAGCCAAGAAATAATATGATTAGAAAAACCAAAAAAGAGGTAAGACCAAACAAAAGTTACTAAACAAAAAATAATTTATTTTAGTTAAGAGCAAGAGGCAACCACCTCGATGTAATAAATATTAAAAGGTATTAAACCGTTATATTCTGTTATACTTTAATTTACTATAGTTATTTAAAAATAATGTATTTTCTATGTATCAGTCACTTGTAAAACTATTATGTAACAGTTAAGCAAGTTAAATAAACTAAACTAAACTATATACTAATAGGAACGCATTGCTCCTTTGAAATTTTCGTAGATTTTGGTTGCACAAAATTTTTTTTGTTTCTCTATCTTAGCGGTATTAATGTGCTACTGAAACCAGACGGCGCCTCTACGTTTCTACAAAAAGCTATAGTAAAAGTATTTTTTACTGATGTACTATAAGAGTAAGTAAACCCCAATAAATACGAAACCAGCACCTGCGAGCGGACACTTTCACTCGAAAGTTTTTGTTGAAAATCTCCCGGCTACGCTTCCATTAGCATATATTATATTCGTTGCCTGGAATGCCTTCAGCTCTGATTGGCAACCTATTAATAACAAAAAAAAAAGTAAATTTTAGCGAGTTTTTAGTCGTCTTTCTAATACTCCTGTGGTAAAACGATTCTGTTAAAATGATCTTGCGACCTCTCATTCAAAAGGTTAGACGATATACTTTGAGATAAAATTACTTTTGGAAGTGATTTTTCTGAATCCTTTTGATTGGTAGACCATAAACCGTCCAAAATAAATTTTTTTTCTTCTTAAATTTCAACTTTGGCAGCAATTTAAAAAAATTTGAAAGATATGCCCATTCTTAGACATCGTCTCATTTTATTTATTTATTCCAAATATGTCCAGCGTTAACAATTCAATCAATATGCCCATTCTATTTTTTTTTTTAACTAATGAAAAAATAAATTTTCATTTGCGACCATCCGCGCTCAAAAAATTTTGGGGCAACATTGTCAAATACTTAAAAAACTGAAATAACTTTTGTTTTTAATTTTGCGATTTTTCGAAAAAGGACCCCGCACAAATGAATAGGAAATGGCCGTTCAATCAAATGAGGTGAATTTTTTGTATGTTATAGATTTTATTATCCTGAAAAAATGTCTCCATTGACACAAAGCTCTAAAGTCTCAACTTTGTCTGCTACGGAGCTTGAAAGCTCCATAGCTCTATTACACAGGCACGCAAAAAAAAATCAGCTACCAGAGGGTAGACTACTTGGTATGGGGGTTGTTGGTGGTGCTAAAACCGAATATGGCCATATAAATGTAATAAAACTAGTCAATTTGCCCCCAGCGCCTCCATAAGCCCTCCAAAGGAGTAAAAAAAATTTTTTTTCTCAAAAAATGAAAATTGAACTATATACTCATGTTTTTTGGGACCCTTATACCAAAAATTTATACAAAAAAATGTTTTTTACCAACGTTTGGCCCTATAGACGACCCCAGTTCCCCCATTCATACCCCGCCCCCAAACGGGTAAAAATATTTTTATTACAAAAACTAAAACTCAATGTGTACTGTTATGTTTTTTGAGGCGCTGAAACCAAAGATAAATATAAGAAATGTTTTTAACCAATGCTTGGTCCTCTAGGCCACCCTAGTGCCCCCGTTCACCCCCTCCCCCAACGATTTAAAAATATTTTTATTAGGAAAATTAAAACTCAATGTGTATGAATGAAAAACATATTCATCTTCATATTCATCTTTGATTACAGAGTCTCAAAAAACATAAGAATACCTATTGAGTTTTAATTTTCCCAATAAAATTATTTTTAAATCGTTTAGGGAATGGGGGCACTGGGGTGGCCTAGAGGACCAAGCATTAGTTAAACATATTTTTAACATGGAACATGTTTATAGGGAGGGGGTACTTCAGAACTTGAAAATTAAGGGGGGGGGTCAAATTTGTCCTTTTTAAGGGGGGGGTCAAATTTGTCCTATTTAAGGGGGGGGGGGGGTCAAATTTGTCCTATTTAAGGGGGGGGGTCAAATTTGTCCTATTTAAGGGGGGGGGGTCAAATTTGTCCTTTTTAAGGGGGGGGGGGGTCAAATTTGTCCTATTTAAGGGGGGGGGGGTCAAATAAGACTTAGAATAATTAGGTAAGTATATATAAATAAATAAAATACTATTAAAAGACTTTGAAAAATCTGGGCTTAAGGACTTAGAATAATATCGATCTAGGGACTTGGAATAATTCAGGTTCAGGGACTTATAATAATTCAGGTTTAGGGAATCAAAATAGTTTGGGTTTAGAATCTTAACAACTAGTAAGGTAATAATTACAAATTATGAAATTAGAAAATTGTATTGTAATGTTGAGTAACATTTGTATTATATCTAGTCCTCATTTGGAAGTAAACATGTTCCATGCATTTAGGTTGTGTTTACACAAACCGGTTATAAGTTTTTATATTCATCTTTGGTTTCAGCGCCTCAAAACATAACAATACACATTGAGTTTTAGTTTTTGTAATAAAAATTTTTATATCTCGTTTTAGGTGGGCGGGGTGCATGGGGCGACTGGGGTTACAGGGCCAAACATTGGTAGAAAACATTTTTTATATTCATTTTTGGTTTCACCGTCTAAAAAAATATAAGTATTCATATTAAGTTTTAATTTTTGTAATAAAAATATTTTTATCCGTTTGGGGGGGGGGGGGGTATAAATGGGGGCACTGGGGTCGTCTACAAGGCCAAACGTTGGTGATAAAAATTTTTTGTATACATTTTAGGTATAAGCGTCCCAAAAAACATGAGTATTTAGTTCAACTCTCATTTTTCAAAAAAAAAATTTTTTTCACTCCTTTGGGGGGCGCTGGGGGCAAATTGGCTAGTTTTATTGCATTTCTATGGCCATATTTGGTTTTAGCACCACCAAAACCCCCTATACCAGGGGCTCTGCCCTCTGATACATGATTTTTTTTTGTGTACCTATCTTTTTTTTGTGTGCTTTCGAGCTCCGTAGCAGCCAAAGTTGAGACTTTGGAGCTTTGTGTCAATAAAGACTTTTTTTCAGGATAATAAAATCTAAAACATACAAAAACTTTACCTTAATTGATCAAACGTCCATTTCCTATTCATTTGTGCGGGGTCCTTTTTCGAAAAATCGCAAAATTAAAAACAAATGATATTTCAGTTTTTTAAGTATTTGACCATGTTGCCCCAAATATTTTTGGGCGCGGATGTTCGCAAATGAAAATTTGTTGTATTTTTCATTAGTTAAAAAAGAAAATAGAATGGGCATATCTCTCAATTCTTTGGTTCCTCAATGAGGATCCATTGTGATAGGTCAAATTTCGATTTTTGATTTTTTGGCATATAAGCACGCTTTGAGACCCCAGGAAGCTAAAAAACCGGTTTTTAAAAAAGTACGTATGTGTGTGTGTGTGTGTGTGTGTAACCGGTGAAATTTCATAAACATTATGGAATTAAGACCGAATTTTTTTTTCAAAAATTTTTTCATCAAAAAAACTCAAACTACTTTTTTTTTTTTTTAATTTGGATGTAATACCTCATTTATTTCTATGAAAGTACTTATATTTGAAAGTATGGTTTTTATTATTTTTATATTTTTTTTTACTCTATATCTCGAATCTGATACTTAATTTTTTGAAAATTTTTTTCCCAAAATTTTTTTCACGAAAAAATACAAAAAACACAAATTTTTTTTTCTTTTTGGACATAGTACCTAATTTATTTCTATGAAAGTACTAATTTTAGAAAGTTTGTTCATAGTCATTTTTTGGTTCTGATACCAAATTTTTTCAAAAATTCTTTCTAAAAAAATCTCAAACTACTTTTTTTTTTTTTAATTTGGATGTAATACCTCATTTATTTATACGAAAGTACTTGTATTTGAAAGTATGGTTTTTACTCTATATCTCGAATTTTTTTAAAATTTTTTTCACAAAATTTTCGATACAAAAAAATAAAAAAAATACCAAATTATTTTTCTTTTTTTTTTTTTAGTGTAATACCTCATATAATTCCATGAAAGTACTAATATCTGAAAATATTGTAACCGGTTATATTTCACAACTATTATGGAATTAAGAGGGCTGCTTGTCAGCCATTTTTTCAGCTCTCGACCAATCAGAGACTAGGTAAAATATTAATTTTGGCCACCAAAATACGGCTTTAATTTTCAATTAAATTAAAAAACAATATTGCCAAATTAATCTACATAAAATGAAAAATTTGGCTCTGCTTTTCCTGGGATTGAGAAAATTTTCTTTCTCAGTTAAAAAATGAAAGAAACGCTGCAGTACATTCTAACCAAAAAAATGAGTGAAGCAGACGACATTGGGGTTGCAATTTCATTAAATTATTGTATTGTTAACGTATTATTATTAACGTATTGTTAAATTAATTTCTAATTTATCTACAATCACTTAAATAGTGAAACTTGGCATTTTATCAAAAAATTGCCTATATTTGAAAGAAAGAGATGTTCTTCGGGCTTGACTGACGTCTCTTCAATAGCTCAGATGGTAGAGCGCTTGTCATGAAAACAAAAGGTCGTCGGTTCGAGCCCGGCTTGAAGAGCATTTTTTTCTTTCGAAAATAATTGTAATTTTAAATTTATTTAAAATTAAATAAAAAAATCCATTTTTAATTAAATGGTTAGATGCATTCTAGATATTAAAAATGTCTGATGTATTCTAGAAATTGATAGTTTTCTATCAATTATAAGGTTATTGTTCGTTAAGATTATATAATAAATACATTTCATGTATTTATCTTGGTATATTTAAAAATTTTTAAATTACCCGCGAACGTTGTTAAATTAATTTCTGGAGGTCTGAAAACTTCAGGATCCTATTTTTTTTTAGGTTTACTTTGACCTAATACAATTAATTTTTAAATATCTTTCGTGGGCCGATTTACTATATAGATCCGGGCATAGCCTTTCTTGTTAAATTTTTTAAAATTTTTTATTTCTTTTGTATATGCTAACTTACTGGTAGATTAACATACTAATTATATTTAACATTAGCTTTTTATGTAAAATTTGTAACCAAAAGCAAATACCCTTTCAATTTTATAATTACTATTTGGAGTTAGTACTGGGTCATGGCTTTCAACATCTTGCAACAGGTTAACTTAATACCTAGAATTAAGAATTCTTATACCAATTTTGCAAAAGAGGGTGATAACATACATGTGCGTATCATTTTGTAAAGTTAGGATGGAGACCTTAAGAAACAATTGGGTTAAATTCGAATCCCAAGATGCCCAATTATATGATCAGCCTAATTCTAATCAACTAGTAGAAGAGCAACCTTATTTTAAGGATGCTCTTTTCGATACTACTGAATCTCATTACCTAAAAAATTTGGGTCTCTTTCAACTTTATCTAGATTCACACCCTCATATCTCCCTTAATTCTACAGCTATTGAAACTCATGCCTTTAACTTTAGAAATACTAGAAATGCAGATAATGAGAGACTACCTAGAATTAACTTACCTGAATTTTCCGGTGAATATAAGGATTGGGAGTCGTTTCGCGACGTATTCCAGTCGTCAGTGATTGACAAACACAATGTTCCTGTCGTCACCAAATTGAGGCATCTTAGAACATGTCTCAAGGGTGACGCCGAGGACCTTGTCAAGTCATATCCGATAACCTCGGAAAATTTTACTGTCGGAAAATTAGTCGATAAATATGAAAATAAAAAAAGGCTTGTTAATTCTCATATGTCTTCATTATTTTCTATAAATTCAATGTCCAAATCTTGTTCTTCTGAATTAAAAAGAATATTAGTTTAGGAGTTTTAAATACTCCTTTATCTGCTCTTAAAACTTTAAAAAGACAAGTCGATAAATGGGATGATTGGCTTGTTTTTCACGCAGTTTTTCTGCTAGACAATGACATGAAAAAGCAATGGGAAAATTTCTTTAATAACTTGACATTAACTTCCCAAACAGTTGGTAACGAAGCATCGCTGGTAAACTCTTCTGACCTTCCAACGTTTGCTCAATTAATTTCTTTTATAGAATCCCAAATCAGCATTCTAGAATCCTTGGAAGAAAATAGCTCTTAAATAAACTTAAATGAAAAATCAAATACCAATAATTTTAATTCTTTTAAAAATTCAAATGTTAATGCAAATCCTGCAAAGGTATTTCATAATAAAGTTGAGCCTTCTAAGCAACAATGCCCTCTGTGCAGGGGTGAGCATTTAATTTTTACTTGTAATGAATATAAAAAAATGGCAGTTGAAAAAAGATATGATTGCGTAAAAAAGCTTATTATTACTCTAATTCCCTTGGCAATCATTCTTTTTTTAGATGCCCTTCTAAAAAACGTAATGTATGCAAGGGAAAACATCATACAACCTTGCATAATGAAAAACTAGTTAAAGCTATGACTAATGATTCTAGACCTGATTCAGGATCCTCAAATAAAAACAAAAATTTAAATACCTCTGAAGCTGTAACAGCTTCATCAACTAACTTATGTAATCTCTTTGTTAACTTCTCTGAAAACCCCTGTAAAGTTCTGTTGTCCACTGCAATCGTTAAAGTTGTTAACGAAGATGGTTTTGAATTCCTCGCAAGGGCACTCATTGGTAATTGCTCCCAAGCATCCTTTATCAGCGAATCGTTATTCAGGAGATTGTAATCCCTTGTATAGAGGGGTTAACATAAAAATCTAAAAAGACCTACTAATCGAACTTTTGAGAGCCTACCCGCCTATTTCTGGTCATCCGCTCAAGGGATCCGAAGAGTCCTTGAGCATTTGACACTTAACTATCCCAGCAGGGATCAGATGAACACGATGATCTTGTAGAGACACCTAAATACTTACAAGGATGTATGTATGTAGGCTGACCTTAGGACGCATGGGATATTTTAAATATAAAATAACTTTTTTAAGATTATAGATATATTTATTGAATATCCTTTTGAATATGTACACATGAGTATACAATTCGCAAGAGCGGCCTTGGTCAAGTGTGTCGTGCCGCTGAAATGGTCTCCCTTATATATCATTTCCCAGGCACGCACACTCGCACAAAGTTTTACTTGCAAAAAGTATTCTCGAACTTTCTAGATGCTTTCAAGTTATCTTAACGGCTTGAAAGTATCTTTTACATTTTTTATCTATACAAAATTACAAATATTTATATATTCTTTTTAATTAATTTTTATAATATTTAATACTTTATTTTACATATAATTTTGTTTAATTAAAGAATACCTTTTATCCCTTAATTAAGGTTTATTTTATATCATCTTATCTATTTTATTATAAGTTTAATTATTAAGTATTTTTATAATGATTTATAAGAAATAATTATATTTAATTATTTCTTAAATTTCTAAATTTAGTAAAAAGTCCCTATATCGTTAATTAAGGTATAAAAAGGGCTTTTTCATATTTTAACTTTATATATTGATAATCTTTAAATTAATCCTAATTTTTATTTACAACTATATACATATTATTCTAAAAACTATTTACATATTATTTACAACCCTTTAGTGAATACAACTAACCCTTTATAAAAGTTATTTCATTTTTTAATATCATTATTTGAATTTAAGCAGTTACTTGTATCCCCGTAAGGTACAGCCCTCTGGATTATCATATATTAAATATTGATAAATCCATGATGGCTACTATATACATATATACACATATTGATACATGCGTTACACCGCCATGTTATATCATACCGTTTTGATACAGTTTTGACTGTTCCTTTGTTCTCTTATAAGATTTTACATATACATGTTTATTCTATGATTGTATTTAAATATTTTATTTATTTCTTATGACACCTACACCTGGTATGTTACATTTCCCCCCCCCAAGACTTTGTCCGCAAGTGACAAAGTCTAAAAAGAGTTGTAACACAGGTGTATGTGTTATTATATATAGTTCAATTATTTATTTGTTAATTTTTTATATCATGTATTTATTTATTAACATATCATTTGCTTTATTTATTTTATCAAAATGATTTATAATTTATTATATTTTTATATTTTTTATAGACTTTGCCATATATATTCTTTAAAAATATTTTTCTTTATTTAGGTTTGAACATTAATTTATTTATTTAATTTTTCAATACTCGTTGGTATTTAATCATAATATTTTTTAATGATTGATTCTTGTTTAAATTTTCTTGCATTTTTTAATGCCTTTTAATTTAGGATTTTTATTTTTCATTATATTTTTTCACATTGAAATTATTTTAATGTTTTGTTTCACATTAAACTGAATTAATTTTGTTTCAAATTTTATGCACATTGAAATTATTTTTACTAGTATTATTTAACTTCAATATAGCAAAAATTTTTTTAAATGTTTTATTTTCTTTTATTTTATTTTTAGAGTTTTTGTAAATGTTTATTCATTGTCTTATTTCTTTAATTGATCAATTAGTTCTTTTATTATAATTTTTATTCATGAATTTTCAAATTTAGCCTTATGCTTAAAAGAAAAATCTATTTATTAGTTTATACTATTTCATTTTTATTGTAATTTTAATTTTAAATACCTATATTTATGTTACTTTTAGGCATTTTTTGTTTAAATAAATAAATATAATTTTTTAGAAATTTAAGCTTCTTTTGCTTCTATAAAATTTTCTAGTTTTATATTTTTTATTGTTATTATCACTAATATTACTACTTTCACTACTTGAGCTGTAGTAATCTGAATCGATTGGTTCTTTGTCTAAGCTATTATTTTCAGTAAAACTGATGCAGTATTTTTTATTATTTATTATTTCATTAAAATTTTCATAATTGTTTTTATTCTTGTATATATTGTTTTCATTATAATTATTTTGATTGTTGTAATCAGACTTATTTATGTCATTTTCATTTTCTTGATATTTTTTTCTGGAAAATCTATCTTCTTCATCATATTCATCTAATAATGCTAAAAAATCTTCTTGATTTTTTATTCTAAAATTATTTGTATCTCTTTTTATTTCAGTTCCAAATTGTTCTGAAATTGTTTTTATAAATGCTGCTTCATTTTCTGTCATTTCTAAATCTTTTGCTGTATTTAACAATTTTATTGCATAATTTACTCTATTGGATTTTCTTTTTTCTTTATATTTACCCATATATAATTTTCTTCTTAACTTGCCTTTTAAAGTAGGGTTCCAATAATGTTTCTTGAATAAATCTTCAAATTCTTGAAAAGAGTTTATTTTTTCTTCGTATAAATAAAACCAGTCTTTAGCATCTTTTTTCAAACACTGATAAATTAAAATTTTTAAGTTGTTTTTATTGTATGTGTTATGTATAGAAATATAACTCTTCAATTCTGATAGAAATCTTAAAGGTTTTTCAGAAGGTTTTCCTTGAAAAATTGGTGGTTTGATTTTTAAAATTAGATTTGATATCTTATTTATATTGTTTGTATTTTTAATATTTTTGACTTGATCTTCAATATTTTCAATAATTTGAATCATCTCTTGATTATATTTAACTTCATTTTTTGAATATTCTTCTGTGAAATGAATAGTTTCTTCTTTTTCTTGTTGTTTTTCTTCTAATATTTGAATACTGCTTGTAAGTTCATTTATTTTGTCTTGTTTTAATCGCAATTGGTTATGAAAATATGTAGCTTGCTGATTTAAAATTGCTATTTTATCTTTTTGATAGTTTACTTCATTTTTATATTTTTCGATTTCTTTATCTGATTGTAATCTTGATTTTCTTACTTGAACAAGAATTGTATTTATATCTACCATCATTTTTATAAGAGTTTCTTGAATATCTAAATTTTTATTTTTTAAATCAAAATTTGAATTTTTAATTTTTGCATTCTTTAATAAAGAATCGATATCATTTTTCATTAAAATATAATCAAAATTAAGATTTTCATAAATTTCAGCCATTACGTTATATTTATTGATCATTATCATATTCTTGCAAAATGTTGAATAAATCATTTTTCGTTCTAATTTTTTGTAAACGTACTAATCTTTTGATTTCTACTCCAAAATGTTGTACTACAATATCAATTATGGTTGATTCATCTTCTGCTATTTTTAAGTCTTTAGCTATACCAAACATTTTCTTGGCGTAATTAACTCTTGATAAATTACTGTTTTTTATATATACACCAGAGTTAAGAGTTCTTCTCAAGGCATCTTTGATACTGTTGGAGCATAGTAATATATTTTTCATAACAAGTTCTTCTTCAGAAAGATCTTGTTTGGTTAAAATATCTGGAAAATTTTTGTGTGTCTTTTTTGACAATAACAAATCGTTTAATTCCTTTTGTAAATTTTCCATTTAGATATATATTTCACCTTTTTATTATTTAGAAAATAGTTAATATCTAATATATTTTGTCTTAAAAATAAGAAAAACTTTTGTTAAAAAAAATTTTTATTTTGTTTCCTAAATATAATGAAAATGTTCCATATATATCTTTTTATTTTTTTAAAAATCTAATTACAATTTGATTTTTTATAAAAAATTATAGAGAAATATTTTTATTTTTATATTTTCAAAATTTTAAAAAATTCACTCATATATCAAAAAAAAATGTTAAAGTTATGCATAAAAGAAAATAATATTATCATACAAAAGAATTCTAGTAAAGGTATTTCTAGGAAATTTTTAAAGTTCTATTATTATTTTTACTACTAGGCCCTTTACTACAATCTCTTTAAATGTATACTACTATATTTACTACCATTCATTCATAATAAATAAATTTTAATTGTACAATAATTCTTATCGGTACTTTAAAGTTATTATTTTTACAATTGTTTTTATCTATTTAAAAAAAATTATCATTTTAAATTTATTATTTTTGTATAAAATCTATTTGAAAAAATTTTATTTATTATTAACAATTTTTATTTAATTATTTATTTCTAAATTTTTCATATTTTGTGTTATATTTTTATTACATCATCACAAAATTTATTTGATTATTTAATTATAATACCTGCTGTTTAGTTTAAACTTATTTAATAGACAAAAGCATTTTAGAGGGAGAAAAATGCCTTTGTTATGATTCAAGTTCAATGGCTTGGCCTTGAATTTATTTGATTATTTTTATAATTCTTATTTTCACGAAATATTATATTCGTTGAGAATAAGAGTATTTATTATTTTTAATAATTTTAATAAAACGGTTATTTTTCCGTTACTTATCTTTTAATTTACCAGACGGGTATGCTAATTTTATGTTTTGGCAATTTTCAAACAAAAAAATTTTATTGCCAACAATTAAAAAAAAAATGCAGTTTTATGATTACTTTTTCATAAAAAGATTTTTAGCCTTTATTTTCGCCTAAATGGCTTTAAAAAAAAATTTTTATATTTATTTTTGCCCAAATGGCTTTAAAAAATATTTTATTTTTATTTCTGCTCAACTGGCTTGAAAAAAATATTTTTATATTTATTTTGGCCCAAATGGCTTAAAAAAAATATTTTAGCATTTATTTTTTACTCTTTTTATATTATAAAAAAAATTTTATTTATTTATTTTTAAAGTAAAATCTATTCGATTCGTCCAAATCAATCATTTTCTCTCCCGTTAACTTTTCTATGTGTTTATTTAAGACGTTTATAGCCTGATTTTGCTCATTTATTTTATTGTTTAAACAATTAATTTGTTTAGATAAATATAGATTTTCATTTTTTAATTCTGTCATTTCTTTTACAAATTTTTTCTCGCTCATCGAGTTTTTTTTAAAATTTTTTAAATCATTGACAATGTGGCCCATCGTCCACCATTGCTCATCTGTTAAAGCGTTTAGCCATTCTATTCTTTCTTCAATTTGTTTACTGGATAATTCATACCTTATGTAATTATCAACAAAATTTGAATTATCACTATTTTCTATTTTATTGTTACTCATAGTAAAATAAAAATAATGAAACAAAAAAAAATTTTAATTAATTAATTGAATATTAATTAATTGATTATATTTAACTTCATTTTTTGAATATTCTTCTGTGAAATGAATAGTTTCTTCTTTTTCTTGTTGTTTTTCTTCTAATATTTGAATACTGCTTGTAAGTTCATTTATTTTGTCTTGTTTTAATCGCAATTGGTTATGAAAATATGTAGCTTGCTGATTTAAAATTGCTATTTTATCTTTTTGATAGTTTACTTCATTTTTATATTTTTCGATTTCTTTATCTGATTGTAATCTTGATTTTCTTACTTGAACAAGAATTGTATTTATATCTACCATCATTTTTATAAGAGTTTCTTGAATATCTAAATTTTTATTTTTTAAATCAAAATTTGAATTTTTAATTTTTGCATTCTTTAATAAAGAATCGATATCATTTTTCATTAAAATATAATCAAAATTAAGATTTTCATAAATTTCAGCCATTACGTTATATTTATTGATCATATGTTTAACAAGTTTTATATTTTTTCAAAAAATTTAAAGAATTACCCATATACATTTAAAATGTTTAAAGGTTTTTATTTTATAATGGTTCTACCTTATTATCAAAATAGATAAAGATTACTATCTTTATTTTAAATATTTTTTGCTATAACTTCACGTATTTTTATACAGAATTTACCAAAGAAGTCTTTTAATATTTATTTCAAATTGATAAAGATTTTCTAAAGAAAAATGTAAAATAGGCAGATTTTTGTCCATATATATATAATTTGGATTAGTTTTATTTAAATAGATTTTGAAGCGCCTTTATCAATTTTCCATATATATTTTATAAATGTTTGTTAATTTTTATGATATACTATTATAATAATTACATCTGTAAATTTTTGTGTTTATGCAAAAAAAAATCTTTTATTTTTTTAATATCTGATCATTATTATCATATTCTTGCAAAATGTTGAATAAATCATTTTTCGTTCTAATTTTTTGTAAACGTACTAATCTTTTGATTTCTACTCCAAAATGTTGTACTACAATATCAATTATGGTTGATTCATCTTCTGCTATTTTTAAGTCTTTAGCTATACCAAACATTTTCTTGGCGTAATTAACTCTTGATAAATTACTGTTTTTTATATATACACCAGAGTTAAGAGTTCTTCTCAAGGCATCTTTGATACTGTTGGAGCATAGTAATATATTTTTCATAACAAGTTCTTCTTCAGAAAGATCTTGTTTGGTTAAAATATCTGGAAAATTTTTGTGTGTCTTTTTTGACAATAACAAATCGTTTAATTCCTTTTGTAAATTTTCCATTTAGATATATATTTCACCTTTTTATTATTTAGAAAATAGTTAATATCTAATATATTTTGTCTTAAAAATAAGAAAAACTTTTGTTAAAAAAAATTTTTATTTTGTTTCCTAAATATAATGAAAATGTTCCATATATATCTTTTTATTTTTTTAAAAATCTAATTACAATTTGATTTTTTATAAAAAATTATAGAGAAATATTTTTATTTTTATATTTTCAAAATTTTAAAAAATTCACTCATATATCAAAAAAAAATGTTAAAGTTATGCATAAAAGAAAATAATATTATCATACAAAAGAATTCTAGTAAAGGTATTTCTAGGAAATTTTTAAAGTTCTATTATTATTTTTACTACTAGGCCCTTTACTACAATCTCTTTAAATGTATACTACTATATTTACTACCATTCATTCATAATAAATAAATTTTAATTGTACAATAATTCTTATCGGTACTTTAAAGTTATTATTTTTACAATTGTTTTTATCTATTTAAAAAAAATTATCATTTTAAATTTATTATTTTTGTATAAAATCTATTTGAAAAAATTTTATTTATTATTAACAATTTTTATTTAATTATTTATTTCTAAATTTTTCATATTTTGTGTTATATTTTTATTACATCATCACAAAATTTATTTGATTATTTAATTATAATACCTGCTGTTTAGTTTAAACTTATTTAATAGACAAAAGCATTTTAGAGGGAGAAAAATGCCTTTGTTATGATTCAAGTTCAATGGCTTGGCCTTGAATTTATTTGATTATTTTTATAATTCTTATTTTCACGAAATATTATATTCGTTGAGAATAAGAGTATTTATTATTTTTAATAATTTTAATAAAACGGTTATTTTTCCGTTACTTATCTTTTAATTTACCAGACGGGTATGCTAATTTTATGTTTTGGCAATTTTCAAACAAAAAAATTTTATTGCCAACAATTAAAAAAAAAATGCAGTTTTATGATTACTTTTTCATAAAAAGATTTTTAGCCTTTATTTTCGCCTAAATGGCTTTAAAAAAAAATTTTTATATTTATTTTTGCCCAAATGGCTTTAAAAAATATTTTATTTTTATTTCTGCTCAACTGGCTTGAAAAAAATATTTTTATATTTATTTTGGCCCAAATGGCTTAAAAAAAATATTTTAGCATTTATTTTTTACTCTTTTTATATTATAAAAAAAATTTTATTTATTTATTTTTAAAGTAAAATCTATTCGATTCGTCCAAATCAATCATTTTCTCTCCCGTTAACTTTTCTATGTGTTTATTTAAGACGTTTATAGCCTGATTTTGCTCATTTATTTTATTGTTTAAACAATTAATTTGTTTAGATAAATATAGATTTTCATTTTTTAATTCTGTCATTTCTTTTACAAATTTTTTCTCGCTCATCGAGTTTTTTTTAAAATTTTTTAAATCATTGACAATGTGGCCCATCGTCCACCATTGCTCATCTGTTAAAGCGTTTAGCCATTCTATTCTTTCTTCAATTTGTTTACTCTATAATTCATACCTTATGTAATTATCAACAAAATTTGAATTATCACTATTTTCTATTTTATTGTTACTCATAGTAAAATAAAAATAATGAAACAAAAAAAAATTTTAATTAATTTTACACACAGAGAAAAAATTTAATTTAAAAAAAAATGACTAACTTTAAACGAATCGAATATAATTTTCCAAGATTCACTACGGCAGGATCGCCAATGTAATCCCTTGTATAGAGGGGTTAACATAAAAATCTAAAAAGACCTACTAATCGAACTTTTGAGAGCCTACCCGCCTATTTCTGGTCATCCGCTCAAGGGATCCGAAGAGTCCTTGAGCATTTGACACTTAACTATCCCAGCAGGGATCAGATGAACACGATGATCTTGTAGAGACACCTAAATACTTACAAGGATGTATGTATGTAGGCTGACCTTAGGACGCATGGGATATTTTAAATATAAAATAACTTTTTTAAGATTATAGATATATTTATTGAATATCCTTTTGAATATGTACACATGAGTATACAATTCGCAAGAGCGGCCTTGGTCAAGTGTGTCGTGCCGCTGAAATGGTCTCCCTTATATATCATTTCCCAGGCACGCACACTCGCATAAAGTTTTACTTGCAAAAAGTATTCTCGAACTTTCTAGATGCTTTCAAGTTATCTTAACGGCTTGAAAGTATCTTTTACATTTTTTATCTATACAAAATTACAAATATTTATTTATTCTTTTTAATTAATTTTTATAATATTTAATACTTTATTTTACATATAATTTTGTTTAATTAAAGAATACCTTTTATCCCTTAATTAAGGTTTATTTTATATCATCTTATCTATTTTATTATAAGTTTAATTATTAAGTATTTTTATAATGATTTATAAGAAATAATTATATTTAATTATTTCTTAAATTTCTAAATTTAGTAAAAAGTCCCTATATCGTTAATTAAGGTATAAAAAGGGCTTTTTCATATTTTAACTTTATATATTGATAATCTTTAAATTAATCCTAATTTTTATTTACAACTATATACATATTATTCTAAAAACTATTTACATATTATTTACAACCCTTTAGTGAATACAACTAACCCTTTATAAAAGTTATTTCATTTTTTAATATCATTATTTGAATTTAAGCAGTTACTTGTATCCCCGTAAGGTACAGCCCTCTGGATTATCATATATTAAATATTGATAAATCCATGATGGCTACTATATACATATATACACATATTGATACATGCGTTATACCGCCATGTTATATCATACCGTTTTGATACAGTTTTGACTGTTCCTTTGTTCTCTTATAAGATTTTACATATACATGTTTATTCTATGATTGTATTTAAATATTTTATTTATTTCTTATGACACCTACACCTGGTATGTTACAAGATTAAAGTTAAACTTTATGCCTCTTAATATGCCAATATTAGGTATAGGTGGCGTTAAAAATTACACTTGTGAAAAATTAGTCAAACTACATATTCAAGCTCACTTTCTTTCGGACTTTTCAATTGAAGTTCTAGCCTTCGTTATTTCAAAGGTATCTTCGTACTCACCAACAGCCAGTAAAAGATGTAAAGAATTAGATCATATCTCTGGTCTTTTATTAGCTGATCCGAATTTTGATAACAGAGGTCAAATCGAAATTTTACTTGGTGCCTCTATCCACGCTTCTATTATTGAGGGAAAAATTAGAAGAGGCGCTCTGAATGATCCGATAGCTATGAGTACTAAATTAGGCTGGTTCATTTCAGGTAATGCAGGCATTGGGAGTGCTTTTAACATATCGGTGATTTTAGACGCCGAATCTACTCTTTCCTTCGATTTAGAGCGTTTTTGGATACAAGAGGAAATCTTCGATAAGCCCTCAAAATTGCTCAATCCGGATGAGCAAGAGTCCAAAGACCATTTTCTCAGAAATTATTCTAGAAACCCCGAAGGTAAATATATGGTACGTTTGCCTTTTAAACGCGATCCTGAAAATATGAAATTCCCAGGCTCCTTTTCTATTGCTGAAAAGATGCTGTTGCGCATGGAAAAGCGTTTTCTCGCTGATCCAATCTTAAAAAATTTGTACATTGAATTCATGAAGGATTATGAGGATACAGGTCATATTTTTTATTTTATTTTATATTATTGTCTTCCCCATCATGGCATACTCAACCAAAATTCTTTAAAACTTAAACTTCGAAAAGTGTTCAATGGTTCAGCCAATGATTACGATGGTATATCATTAAATAGCCTCTTGCATACAGGGCCAAATTTATTGGCCGACTTGCCTGAACTATTGGTACACTGGATGAAATACCAATATGTTTTTGTCAGTGATATCAAGCAAATGTATCGTCAAATCCTCATTCACGCAGAAGATCGTAAATATCAACAGATTCTATGGCGTGAAAATAGCAGTGATAAGATACAGGCTTATTCACTAAATACTGTTACTTATGGGGTTGTTAGTAGTCCTTATCATGCTATTACAGTCACTAGGCAGTTAGCTATTGATGAAGGCGAAAATTATCCTCTTGGCTCAGAAGTACCAAATTCTGAAACTTACATAGATGATACCCTTTCGGGAGGCTATTTTTTGCCAGAAGCTCTTGAAAAACAGCAGCAACTCATTAAGATTTGCAAATATGCTGGATTTGAACTTCATAAATGGGTGTCCAACAATGATGCTTTATTAAATTTTCCTAAAGATGTTAAAGCTGGTGTCAATGCATCTAACTCCTATTTTTCGTTATTAGGCCTTAATTGGAATCCTAAGGAAAATTATTTTACGTTCAATATCGAGCTCTACCAATTTGAAAAAGACATTACTAAGAGAAATGTATTCTTCAGTATTTCCAAGTTGTTTGACCCATTGGGGTATTTGTCTCCGGTTTTGATAACAGGTAAAGTGCAAACGCCCATATATATAGAAACATGCCTAGATATATATACATATATACACATATATATACATATATACATATTATACATATAGTATACATAATTAATATATATTATATACATATAAATAATTTAATATTGTTAGGGATTTACTAAACACCCTAATATAGACACCACCCTAATATATAAAATAAATTCCACCCTCCACCTCTTCAGAATAGCCCATAAAATTTTATTGCAAAGGGGCTACAGGAATATCTTGACTATTGATTAATAATATTTGAAGGGAGATAAACACCCTCTTTTATAGTTTACGGCCACCCTTTTTCGCCTGACTAAAGGGGAAGCTCCCTCCAGCCTTTCACTATAAGGGAAAAGCAAACCTAAGTAGGGTTAATCGTTCAGATAAGTTAAGAGGGTAAACTAAAATCAATACAGACCCCTACCTCGATGGTCTACAGGACTAATGTAAAATGGTCTACAGGGAGTCGAGGGGTAAACAAAGATAGTTACTTCCTCCCAGGGGGGGTTACCACCCACAACGACTATATAAGTCGTTACAAATGCTAAGAGCAGGCAGTCAGGAACTCAGACGTCTATACGTACACATCTTTAGTAGTCATTACTCAGTCAACGTAAATAGTCCAGTAGATATATATATATTTTTGGTTACAAAGTTCAGAGAACAGTAAACTCTTAATAAACAAGAAATATTATAAAAATCTACGTGTTCAGTCATTTACTTGGATAACCTTTTCCGATAAAACATATCCTTAGGGATCCAGTAGAACCAACAGCATCAATTACAACCTAAGGCCATTAGACTCAACTGGATAATTATTTATATAACTCGAATCCGTAACATATAAATAAATTCTGGTTCCGCTACCGTGAAGCTGGTGGAAAAGTTATTACAAGGAGGAAAATATCAAGAAGAAACTGAAAAATTGCAGCCATGCAGCGTACAACCTTATTAATATTGGCAGTGTAAGAGATAAGTATAAAATTTATTTTACTTATTTTCTTTAACGTTGCACATTATTAATACAAATTCATACACTATTAAGAAACTCAGAACCGCTTACAGTAACCAAAAAAATATAAACAAAAAAAATAATACTTAGCAATACGTAAGAATTTAATCATAAAATTAAATTATATAAGAAAAGTCAACAAATAAAGAAAAATAAAAATAAAAATTCGGAGAAATAAATAGAAAACAATAAAATTATAAAGCGAAGAATAAATAAAATTTTTTTTTATAAACAAGAAAGTTAATATTAAACGGTATAAAAAAAAATATATATATTCAAAAGTAATAAAAAATTTTTACCATGGTTAATCCTATAATTCATAATGAAACTTGGAGAGAAAAAGAGGGGCACTATACAGAAGAGGAATCACCTCAATCGAATGATTTAAATTTCCTAAATGCTTATAGTCTGGAAGCTCAAAACGCGAGCAAAGATAAACAAAAAAAGCTCATACTTCCGGACGAAGAATTTGAAAAATTAACTTCTCGTTTTAACGAAAATCGGGGTACAAAAAGTAAAATATTAAATATAGACTCTCATGAAAGAGACTGGACTAATGAAAGAGAGCAATTATTAAGAGAATTAGCTGAATATAAAGAAAAAGAAAAAGATAAATTTTTGACATTAAAGAAAAATTGGGAAGAATTTGTTGCAAGTCATGTAAATGGTGGATTAAACGGGACTGAAAATCCTGAGCAGAGACGACAGTATAGACCAATTCCACCATTAAGGCAAAATATACTTCCATTTAAAGATGCACTAAATTTAATATCAGATTATAACGGAAAAAGCGAAACATTATATAGTTTTTGTAAATCATTGGAAAACCTCGTCGAGAATTATGGTCCAAGTTGCGAACCCCATATACTCCAAATATTATCTAGAAAACTGAAAGGACGTGCAAGTCAAGTTTTTGAAGGTTCGGTCCACAGTTACAATTCAGTTGGCGATTTTATCCACGCATTGAAGTTACAATTCGGAGCAACACAGGACGGAGAAACAGTTCGCTTGAAATTAAGAAACATCCACCAATATAAGAATGAACCTGTCCAGGACTACGCGTTACGAATCCAAACCTTAGAACAAAAACTAATTACAATTTATGAGGCAGCGGATGATTTAGATCAACAAGAAAAAATAAAAAATAAAAAAAGAATAAAACAAGAAGCGCTTGAATGCTTTATATTTGGGCTAAGAGACCCACCAGAATATCGAGTATCAGCTAAAAACCCGAAGACGCTAGCTGAAGCTTTAAATATAGCAATAAAATTGGAGGGACGAGAAGGAACGGTTAGATTTAAAGAAGATTGCGAACAAGAAAAACCTAAGAAATCAATTATTACTAAACGAAGAAGTTATAACGACGACTCTGATTCGGATAATGAATTAAAAGAATATATAGTCAGAACGGCTGCAGCTACAAAAGTTAGCTGTATCTTCTGCAAGTCAGTATTACACGAACCTAAAGCATGCCCAAGTATACCAAGAATTATTGAATTTATGCAATCAATGATGAAAAACAATGATGATTTTAAAGAAAGAAAAATTGAAAATAATAGAGAAAGATTTAATGAAAATAATTTTCAAATGAGAAGAGGAAATTTCGATAACCAAAAGAACGAAAATATTTTTTTTAACAGAAATCCTAATTTAATAGAAAATAGCGATTCTAGATTTAACAATAGAAATTTTTACAATGATTCTATGGGATTTAACCAATTCAGAAGATATAACCCCAACAGAGATTTTTTTCGACAATACGATAATCGAAATTATAGACCAAGATTTAATGAGAATAATATAGGATATCAAAATTATAACCGAAATAACTTTAACAGAAATTATAATAGTCGTCCAAATATGTTTAGATCAATGAAAAGTGGAAATTATAATTATAATTATCAACCGCCGAATTTAAATAGAAATAACCATATTAATAGATATAATAATTTTTCCAATGAAAATCGTAATTTCAATCAAAACATAAATGAACCAAGAATTCCAATTGGAACACGTACGGAATGAAACCGAAATTTACAAAAAGAGAACAATTTAAACTAAGAATGTGCTCAACTTCGAGTGGAGTTGAGCCTAATAATATAACTCAACCGATTAATGTTGTAAAACCGTACAATATAACGAATAAATTAACAGCAACGAAAAATATTAAAATAAAACAGGTTAAGCCAAATACTAAGTTAGAAAACAAAGAAATAAATGATAATAAAAATATTCAAAACAAAACTAAAAAAATAACTAAATCAGCTGATAAAGGAGAAGTTAAAAATTTAATCAATATTTCTGAACTTATAATAAATGAAAGAGCAAAAATAAATGAACCCCTCAAAATAAAAAAAGGGAAAAACGAAATCAATAAAGCTCAGCTCCCTAACAAAAGAATAGGGGAGGCGAAAGAACCCCCAGAGGTAATAGACCCTAACAAAATAATCAATTTAATGGATCATGCGCAGAAGCAGAATACAAAAATAATCAATAATTCACCCCATATAGAGAAGGATATCGAAACAAAAAAGGTATTACTCGAAAGCATCAAAACGATTCCCCCTATTATTACACTAAAAAGCTCAAGTTTAGCCTCAGGCAAAGCCAATTTTTTTGTCGATACTGGTTCACAAGTAAGTTTAATTAAGAAAACAGCCCTTAATAACAATGCTATAATTAATAAAAATTCAATCTTGAGAATTTCGGGAATTACGAATAATTATGATTATACTAAAGGAGAGGTTATTGTACCTTTAGAAAACTTACTCTGTAATTTACATGTAGTAGACGATGAATTTTACATGGAAACTGCAGGTCTTATTGGATTAGATACATTAGAAAAATATAACGGACAAATTGACATAGCAAAAATGCAAGTACGGCTAGGACCATATACAATACCTTTTACTGAAAGGGAGAAGTTTTTAATTCAACCTCATTCAAAACAAATAATTTATGCACTTGTGAAAAATCCTGAAATGGAAGAAGGGTTAATATTGTCACAAAATATCCACCCAAATATATTACTAAATGAAGCTATTGTTAAAAATGAAGCAGGTAGAGCTTTAATCATGTGTATTAATACTTCGGATGATGTAATAAAAATTGATGCCCCCTCAATTGAATTAGAACCATTCGAGGAAAATTTTGAAAAGGAAGGTGCGAGAGATATCGATAAGAATACTATAGATGCAGAAGAGAGAGAAAAATTAGTAAAAACCGTTTATGATATGTTGTACAAAAAAGATTTAAATGAAGAAGAGTTACAACAAATACAAAGCTTAGTAGACGAATATGCAGTATTTATAAGTTGTTTGATATTCAGTATTTCAGTAAGTTAAGTTTGCACACTTTTGGAATAGTATTCCCCCATGCATACGTGACATTCATTCCTACAATCGTTTTAAGAGGAGTATCAGACAATTTCTTTTCAGATTAGATCTTACTTGAACTAAACTATTTGACTCACATGTGACACATATTATTCGTGCATCTCATGATTTGACTATTTGATTGATTATTTATTTATTTATTTGACTCATTTTGACTGTTTGACTATTGATCTTATTTTAACTATTTGTTTTGACATGATTGTTGTATATTTTATTTGAAACTTCACAAATTTTATGCAAATTTATAATGTATATACAATTTATAATGTATTTATTAATAAGTAAAATGAAATGTACATATTTATTTAAGATTATATTACTGAAAATTTATTAACTAATTGTATATATAAGAGTTTACCAAATATGTAAAGAGTGTACTGTATTTTTGAGCTACAAAATAAAGGAAATAATAATAATATTTATATTATTATTTATATTATTATTTATTTATATTATTCATATTCAATATTCAGTATTTCCAAGTTGTTTGACCCATTGGGGTATTTGTCTCCGGTTTTGATAACAGGTAAAGTGCAAACGCCCATATATATAGAAACATGCCTAGATATATATACATATATACACATATATATACATATATACATATTATACATATAGTATACATAATTAATATATATTATATACATATAAATAATTTAATATACGCAATTTTTAAAAAAAGTTATTTTTTCAATTTTAAACGCCATGTTGGCCAAACACCAATCCTTTATATAATGAAGCAGGCATGTGAATGAATGTTAAAAAAAACTTTTCTCATTGGTTTGGTGCTTAGTCAAAGTAAAATTGTGAAGCAAAATCAGAAAAACCGCTACAAAATGGGTTTTCCCATGTATTTTAAATGGGAGACATATTTATAAATATCTCGAAGAGGATGACTGATTTTGAAAAACGGGTTTCAACATGTTTCTGGGGACCAAAAAAGCAATTTTTCCTGAAAATTTCAGCCCGATCAGAGAAAAAAAATTTTTGCTCATTTTCAACTGCCCCGGGAGACACGTTTTATGAAATAACTCTCAAGAAGCTAGGTGAAACATTTAAACCTAAGAAAATATTATCTCCTTATAGGTTGAACATTCATTTTCCGCTATAAAATCCCAAGTGCCCGACGTTTGCATAATCCGATCTCTCTAGCTAGGCGTGTTCTATAAAGCCTATGCACTCAATCCCTAAATTAGAGCTTTGATCAGCATTACTATTAGCAAGATTGCCTGTCAAATTACTAAGGGCTTTAGATTTACCCTCTTCTGAAATTTTCCTTTTTATAGACTCGCAAGATGTTCTCTTTTGGTTACGAGAACACCCTTCAAAATGGCCGTCGGTTTTTATTAGAAACCGTTGTTCAAAAATTCATAATAAGGTTCCTGAAGCATTCTGGAGTCATGTCACACCCTGCTTGAAGGGCCAAGTAGTTTGATGAAAATGTATCCAAAATCGTCTTTTACATTATGTTTCTGTATCATTTGCACATTAAAAATATGCAAAAATGAAAATCGCAGCTGATCCTTTTGACGAGATATTGACCTTTTAGCCCCTGCGCTTGATTTAAACGAGCAAATGTTTCTTCTTTTTGGATTTATCAGGTTCTATATAATTCAAATTAACTTGATCGGGTTGTAATGACACATTTCCATAAAGTCCATTGGACTTATCAATCTTATTTTTCAAATTTCTTTTGTGGCCTTTACCTTTTATAATTTTAACATGTCCCTTAAACCAAGCAGTTATACATATGTAGCAGTTACATATATCTTTGATGATTCGCGTGTTTTTCGGTAAAAGTATGTCTTCATAGTTTGGAAAATCTGGTAACGGTCTCTTAATAATACCTTTTTCATGATCAAGCAGAGTAAGATAACAAGTTCCGCAAATACTTAATGGAAATTAAGAATCATTAATGTTGAAATCCTTTTTCATAAATTTTTTGATCAAATTGTCAGTATTTTTATTGATAAGAAATTTTATTGGCTTAATTTTACCGTAAACGATTTTTTTGCCACATGGGGCACAAATTTTTTTTCTATTTTCATCATGAGTACATTTACTGTAATTCATTCTCAAATTTGATGTTTCTTTATTAAACTAAAGATACAAACTAACAAAATTTTTCATATTTGATAATAAATAAATAACAATTATGATTAAAAAAATGATAGATTAATTAATCTAATCAAACATAAAAAAAATTTTGATATCTTTAAAAATAGAAATTATCATACCTCTTTGGGATTTTTAATGTCTGATATCTCTCTGGGATTTTAAAGAGATAAAGAAAAGGTAGAATACGGTATCACGAGTCTTGTCTGAAAGATTAAAATTCTAGCAAGCTAAAATACGACTTATCAAAAATTCTGGTTTATCAGTCAGTAAATAATGGAATTTTACTCGATAAACTGTATCTAAATGATTTTAAAAAAATTTACTTTTCTTACTATACACCCCCAGATTTTAAAGTATTATTTTATTTACAAGACAAATTCATTTTTTAAAATAATAATATATAAAATAAAACTTTTATATTTAATATAATTACCAATGTTTTAAATAAAATTTTTCGTGTTTGGGCGCTGATAAGGTCGAAAACTCGTATAAAGATTACATGATACATTATAATTTTAACCTGTTCACTGCGGAGTAAACATTTGAAAATAAAATTATTAAATAAAATATCAGTAATAATTTTTTTTAACAAAAAAAAAATTTTTTTTTGCCGTAAAATAAAAAAATTTGTTTTTACAAATTTTTGCAATTTTCTGGAAAACTATGGAAAATTCCAATGAAAAATTATTTTCAATTTGTAGCTAAGGAAATTCTAGTAACAAGTTTAGTACGTAAAAGTTAATTTAAATCATATAGAACCTGACAAATCCAAAAAGAAGAAACATTTGCACGCTTAAGCTGAGCGCAGGGGTTAAAAGGTCAATATCTCGTGAAAAGGATCAGCTACGATTTTCAGTTTTGCATATTTTTAATGTCCAAATGATACACAAACATGATATAAAAGTCGATTTTGGATACATTTTCATTAAACTGATTGGCCCTTCAATCAGGGTGTGATGTCAGGACTCATTAAAACCTTGTAGACTGCGCTTCAAGTGGCATATCCCCAGAGCAGCTGCAATATTTTTCTTTGTGGTGGGAAGGAAATTACCGAATAAAAAAAAATTTTAACTTTGCTTCAGACAAAAATGTTTTTCAAAGCAAGTCAATAAATTTAGTGACTACTCACGTGGCACACATTGAAAAAATCAAAATTGATAAAATTTGGAACCTAGTGTCTAAATATTCAGACCTTCTTCGTTTATTGAGAGTAACTGCTTTAGTTTTTCGATTTCTGTCAAAGCTATTAATTAAAGTTAAGGCAAAAAACATAAACAAATTTGAGAAAATCATATCAAAATTACCAACTTTTCAATTTTCTTGGTTCAATTTTTCTGAATCTAATAGTAATAAATTTTGTTAATGTTTTTGAGATTAAAAGAGCTAAACTTTTTTGGGATTACTACTCAGCTTGCTCACTTTAAAAATGAAAGGAATACCTTAAAAAATGACTTCAATCTAATAAAATCTTCAGACATCTTAAAATTAGATCCTTTTCTAGAAGATAATTTTTTAAGAGTAGGGGGTCGAATTCATAATTCCTTATTGTCTCATGAACAAAAATATCCCCTAATCATTCCTAAAAATTGTGCTCTTTCAAAATTACTAATTAGATACTATCATCAAAAAACCTTGCATGGTGGTGTTACTCTTACGTTAGCTACCCTTAGACAGGAATTCTGGCTTATTAATGGAAGAAACTTAGTTAGAAGTTATATTTTTGAGTGTCATGAATGTTTAAGATACAAGGCTAATCTTGTCAAACAAAAAATGGGTATTCTACCTCCCAGTAGAGTACAGCGTCCTGATAAACCCTTTCTTAATACAGGTATAGATTATGCCGGTCCATACAAAATTTTAAGGTTTAGAGGTCGTGGATCGGCTACTTATAAAGCTTATATCGGGATTTTCATATGTATGGCTACCAAAGCTGTACATTTGGAATTAATAACAGGGTATTCTAGTGACGATTTCATAGCGGCTTTCCGAAGATTTACTTCCACTCGTGGTCTGTGCACTGATCTATTCAGCGATCAAGGAACTACATTCATTAGAGCTGATAAGGCCATGAAGGAACTTTATATGTCCTCTTCAAGCCATATGCAGGAACTTCAGGCTAAGTTAACTTGCGAGGTCTTTTAATCCTCCAGGCGCACCACATTTCGGGGGTCTTTGGGAGGCTGCTGTGAGGTCGGTCAAACACCATCTACGAATTGACAAGGGCTGTTGAAATCAAGACAGTTGGTTCAATTTTGAAGCGCCCAGTCCATAAATTGATTTTACTTGAAAAATCAGATAATGCTAATAATTCGTAAAATACTTTAAAAAATTATTAATTAATTTAATTGATTTTTTGTATTGGAAAATTAGGCGAGTACTTCTGCTCAAAATGTTTTGTAAATAAATGTTTTTTACTTTGTTTTATTATTAATCTTGTAAATAAATTCTTTGTATATAAATGTTTTCAACAAAAAACGCAAAATAATATTTTTTATAGATCTCTGTAAATAGCTTTATTCTAATTAAATTTGAATAATTTAAAAATTTTTTTTATATAATCTTGCAATTTTTTATTATGATAAAAAATTAAGCCGGGAGAATGTTCCGTATCGATGTATATATGTAAATATGTTAGTGTATATTGTAAGAAGGGAGAGAGTAGCTGTCGGCCGGCACCTTCAGTGTCTGCACGGCCTTTGCTAAAAGCAGTTCAATAAATATATGCTTTAAAAATATAAATTGTGTGTGTCGCCAGTTATTATAACAAACTTAATAACCAGCCATCCATCCATCCTTAACAATTTCTGTAATTAATAATTATAACATAACTGGGGACAGAACTAGGCTCCACTGAAAACCCTGAACGTGTTTGCATAATTATAAATTTGCAGTTAAACATGATTTTCTTAAGCAAGAGAAACAGAAGTAAATGCGATACAGTAACTTCATAAATTTAAATATAAAACACGTTTTAATCTTCAAGCATAAAAATACTATGAGTAAACAATTTTTTGCCCTCATGGATGTAAAACTTATGTTTAAAACTTTTAACGGAATTTTTTCTACTCGTTGTAAACCTAGGTAAGCAAAGAACATCGTAAGCAGCAAGAGCGAAAACTTTAGACACTAGTGTAAACATTGATTACTCGTGCCTGGGTAGAGCTAAAATTTTACGCCCTTGATACTTCATATACTATTTTTTGCATTTATATTATAATAAACATATAAAGCACTAATAAAAAAGATTAATATTTTAGATAAATAACTTAGTCTGCTTTTAAGATTAAATTTTACAATAAAAACGAAAACATTTTTATAAGAGATTTTTTTTTCTTTAATTTGTTTATAAAATAAATATCAATGCTTCTGTAACAAACATACCCATTAAATGGTATAATTATTCGACCTAAGGGTGATAACCCTCATATGGAGCAGTCAAAAATATTTTCTAACATTATTTTTTAGAATAAAAAAATACCAAGATTTTACATAAAAAGGGTTTTTGAGGTCGGGGTAAAATAAAAATTTGAAAAAAATATTCAAATATGTGTCATAAAGGTATATGTACTTAGGTTAAGGGTTGACACTCTCATTTCTCATGGAAAATGACAAGAATTTTAGAATATGCTTTATTTAGAATATAATTTAAGCTTTTATTACGATTTTCAGAAAACTTAATGTTCAAACGGCGTAACAAACATTTAATGTTCATTTGGGTATTTATATGTATTCTTTTCCAATGCATGAACGCAAAGTATTTTAGAAACTAGTAATCCATTATAAATAATAAATATTTTGAGTCAAGGTATAAAGAATTTACTACGCATATTGTAATGGCTGCACTGGGATGGTAGACCGGTTCTTTAAATTATATTATAAAAATTAAAAATACCAGGATAGTTTAAGAAATAACTAAATCGTTTAATTAAATTGAAAACTAAACAAAAATATTGGTTTTATTTATTAATATCAATAATATTTACAGAAGTTTTTTTTTTTTTTTTTTTTGGGCCCTTTTTCGTAGGACGAGGAGAATGCATTTACGCATATCATACACCGCGTACTGTATGGTAATGTGGAACTCAACCTCAAAAGGAGGAATTACAATACACACTAAACTCCCCACCCTCCTGCATTTATGAAAATATCCTAGAATCCGGACCGGGACTCCCTGTTTAGGTATTACTTCGGTCCGGAAACATTGCAGCCAAGGCATTTCTTCGCCATACCCTTTCAATAAAGTAGGAGATTTTCCTACGAGAGGAAACCTTCCTCCTTTTTTTTAATCAGTGTCGCCCGTACGTACTCTGCCACACTGTACCAGTTAGCGGTACTGCGCAGCATTTCCGGGAAGACTCCTTCCGGCCTCCATTCATCGAAGGGCGGTCGCCCTTCAGCGAAGCGAGGACACCCAAAAAAGGTGTGCTCAGCGGTATCCAGCTCACCCGGGCAATGCAAGCATTCCGGAGATGCCACCTTGCGCCACTTGAAAAGCATATCACGGAAATAACCGTGGCCAGTTAGGAACTGTGTGAGGTAGAAGTCTACCACCCCAAGATTACGGTTCATCCAGCTTTCCAAATCGATGATAAGGCGGTGCGTCCAACGTCCCCTTGGGTCACCATTCCACCTATACTGCCAGCATTACATTGTGTGGGAGCGAGCGCGAACGGAAGCTACGTCGCGCTCTTCTTCCTCACGGTTATAGATCGCCTGCTTTTCCAAGGCAAGCAGATCGATGGGAATCACCCGAGCCACCACCTGGATCGCTGGCTCTGATACTGTCTTGTACGAGCAAGCGATTCGAAGTGCCCCCTGCCTCTGTACTGCCTTTAGTTTCTTGCAGTACTTTTTTATGCGACATTGTCCGCCCACACCTCTGCACCGTAGAGCAAGATGGAGTTGACTGTCGTCATCAACAGCCTCCTCTTCTCTGATCTGGGACCGCCGATGTTCGTCATCAGCCACGAGAGGGACTTTGTCACCCGGCCAGCTTAATATTTACAGGAGTTAATAACGTTGTGTTTATAATAAAATGTTTAATTTGATATTATAAAGTACGTATAATTGTGGAGTCACGATCCGACACTCTTTTATCAGACAATCTAATTATCCAACAACCTTGTGTTTCCCCTACCATAATTTATTTTGTTTTATTTAAAAAATGATTTAATTTTATTTTTTTGATAAAATTTTTTATCCGATACTTTGAATAATAATTTTATTTAAATATTGTGTCAATATTTCAAATTTTATTATATCTTTTAAATCAAATTTTATTTAAATATTGTGTCAGGAATCATAAAAGTGATACATTCCATAACTTTATATTATTACTAGGGGGATCCGCCCCCTGCGCGCTTCTCGCGCCAACTCCCGCAGAGTGATTGAAGTATTGCGATAGTATATTTTTAATCACTTGCAACGTGTACTTTATTCTTTTTGAAACAACTGATTCTTGACAGTGGTTGTAGACATGGTATCGTAATACAACTTTATAATATTGGTTAAATATAGAATTATATAATATAAACAATGTTAACATTATATTTTAAAGTCTATTTATAATCACCTTTTTATTTAAAATAATTAAAATGACAATGTTAATTTAATATGTTTTAGAGTAGGATATTGTTACACTATTTATTTATTAAATAATTAAATAATTAATTAAATTAAGGTATAATAATATTTTATTGGCATTTTGACCCTGTTATCTCAGGCGACAGCGTTTTTAAAAGTATGATATTTATATAAAGAGTTCTATATTGGCCCAAAAGGACCATTTTTGCCCAAAAGGACCACTGTGGCCCAAAAGGACCATTTCAACGTAATAGGTTTATTTTGGTCTAAAAAAACCACATTGGCCCAAAAGGACCACTTTGGCCCAAAAGGACCACTATGGCCAAAAGGACCATTTTGGCCCAAAGGGCTCAGGCGGCAGCGTTTATAACTTTATAATATATAGAGATAATATATAAAAAAACTATTTACAAAAATATTTAAAGAAAGTATGTAATAAAAAAAATTCATAGTAAAATTTTTTTAAATTATTTTTATATTACGTATTTTTTTTTTTAGTAAACTTTGTCGTTTTATTAGTATTATTTAGAATAAAAATAACACATACTTATAGTAGACTTAGAGGCAAAAATAAAGACCACTTCTTTTTATTACTGAAGTGTTTCGTAGAAAAGATATTATTTTTTAGTTGCTTTTTTTGTAATAAATATTTTACAATTTAAGCAATGAACATAAGGAGTTCGGCAATATGTTTTTAATAAATTTTACTCAGAAGTCTTTCATATCGGTATAAGTAAGGACATAAAATACAAATATAATACATTATTCCTTTGCATTTAAAAAATTATCGTGCATAAACTTTTTTTAGCCTCCCCACCCTTTTTCTATTATCTGTCAAATCGATTATTGGACAGATATCCAGATTCATAGGTGTCGGATAATAGCGACTCCACTATACAAAAAATACAAAATAATATATAAAGTTAATAAGGAATATTTATAAGGAAACTCACATACCTATAACAATTATAAAAATTTTTATTTTTGAATTTTAACGTCTGTTCTTATGGATAAGTTTGTGATAATGATAATACGACCTTTTCCAGACAAATATTATTTATTTAATTTTTAAAAATCCTATATTTCGAGCATAATATCTTGCTCCTCTTCAGGGATCTATAATAAATATTACATAAATATATAAAATAATAGATAATGTTTATAAAAATTTATATATATTACTAACCAACAATTGTATAAATAATTAATTTTTGGTATTGCTTTTAGACTTAACTGTATATAAATTTATATAAGGTCAATAATTTAAGAGTCAACATAAATATAAATAATCTATACTTATAATTAATTAACATTTTTTTATAATAAATCATTTTTTTAAAAATTAAATTTTTAAACTAATTGATATATAGTTACTAAATCACTGAAACTAATGTTTTTAGTAATGCGCACGCCTAACTAAAAACATTTTACATTTTGATTTTTGTGTATGTTGGTGGTGTAAATGATAATATTAAGATTCAAATATATTACAGATTGCCAACGTTAATATTGAAACTATATAGTACAATTATTTATGATTAGTATTAATGCTGAAAATATTTGATTTGAAAAAATCGAAAATTCTCGAACTTTTCGATAATATACTAAATTTAGTATAATATCAATAAAATTTATGATATTTGGTCTAAGATTACATTTTATGAATCAGCAAGTTTGTCATATTCAGATTTTTGATTAATTGAATTATTGATGTTTCTTTGTATATCTACTGTTTCAGCAGTAGATCTTTTGTGGAAATCAGACTATCTGTGTAAAATTTGAATGTACTCATTATCAAATTTATGTTCAATGTTTGTTTCTAAGACATGTTTACTAATAACACTGTAAAAATTAACTTTCTTATATTAACAAAATAATTAGAACATTGACGAAAAATTAGTAAATTTTCGAAAAAATTTACGATTTTTATAGAATATTTACAAAATTTTTTGAATATTCACTAATTTTTCGAAAAAATTACTAAGAAAGTTACTTTTTACAGTGAAAATTATTGTATTTACTGGATAATTTAATGTTTTTTTCATGTTCATTAGATCTGATAAACATTTTGTTTGGCCTACATAAGTTTTAAAACAATGCTTGCAGTCGATTTTGTAAACCAAATTTTTATTATTGCACTTTTTTTCTTTCCCAGTTTTTAATATTTGATTTAGTTTGAAAGGATTTCTAAAAACTGTTTTGATGTTAAATTTATTTTTTAAAGTGTATTATTTCTTTTTTGAGATTTTAGGAATAAAAGGTAAAACAATAGTATCTTTGTAATTGTAATTTTCAGGTTCAGATTCAGTGTTATTATTATTATTATTGTTTTCAACTGTGATGAAAGGATTATTAAGTTTGCTGAAAAAATGTTTAAATTGGTTATTGATAAATTTAGTGGGGTATCTATTCAGGACAAGATCTTTTTTGAAAATTTTTAAGTTCTTCTCATGAAATTTTGGACTAGAAATATTAACTATTTTATGCAAAGTATTTTTGATGATACCAAATTGTGTAGAGCGAGAATGGTTTGAAGCTTAATTTAAAAACAACCAGATAAAGTAGGTTTTTTATAGATGTCTTTTGACACGGATTGATTTTTATTTTTGATAACAAGAATATCCAAAAGGGTGAGCTGTTCATTTTTTTCCAATTCAAAAGTGAATCTTATATTAGGGTGAAAATTTTTGAATGAGTTCAGAACTTCAAGAATTTTGTCTTTGTTTAATATCATTAAAGAATCATCTACGTATCGAGAATATGAAAGAATGTGTTCATGATAAGAAGATAAATAAAAAATTATATAAAAAATATTTGATTAGAAAAGGTCGTATTATCATTAACACAAACTTTTTATATACAGCCGTTTAGAGCTGTACATCTACGACCGATCCAAAAATTCAAAAAATTTTAAGTACAGTATTTACTGCTTTTAAGAGAGAGGACTGATCGGAGCTGCGTAGCTCTGCAGCCGTTTACTCGCGCTTAAAATAAAAGTAAATCACAGCCCCTTAAGAGAAAACTGGCGTTTACTCGCACTTTATAAATTTTAATTAACGTTCACGACTATAGATCTGCGATCAAAACTAAACTATAAACTCTTTTCTCCCTATGTTTTACATTAGTTATAAAGAGATAACAATATATAACTTTTTAATGTCCGAAAAAAATTAAACACAATCTGAATTTTGGAGCTTCGGCATTTATATTAGAATATTATTATTAACTAATTTATTAATGATTTTAATTTAATATATTATAAGTTTTTATTAAAATTAATTAATCAAATCCATAAAAATATTTATTAACCACCAAAAAATCACATACAATTTTTAGACAGAATGAGTATTAAATGAAATTAAAAATTTTCTTTTTTCTGCCAAAGTATCGGCATAATTGTTCGACAATCTCAAAGAGATAAAATTTTTGTTGTTTGTTAATTTAAAACCAGTCCTTAGCCTTAGGAGTGGTTTACGGCCAGATTACATATTGGTCCTAAGTTACCTTTTCTGAAAATAACCTACCCGAAGTATAAAAATTCATTATTACAAAGTAAAAATTAGTTTCAGAATTCTTTTTTTAAGAAACAATCTGACCCTGTGCCTAGGGGTACTTCATAGCAAAGATAAGGTTTCGTTTTCAGGACATTTCGTATATTTAAAGAACATGTTTAATGTTGTATTACGGTGTCCAAGTCACTAATTAAACTATATATTATTATTACCTTATATAGCTGTTAATATAATCTTTTTTAAAATATTCTAGTATTTTTACTTTGAATATAGCCAATTTCAAGATTAATGTGGAGTGTATTTATATAAAATAATTCCTTTTAGACAAATCTCCCACCTAACTAATATCTTTTTGTTTAATTGTTTTTTTTGTTGTTTTTTTTGAAAGAGAAAAGTAAGGCCTTTAAATCAAAATGATCAGGAAATGTTAAATCACCCGTATTTAACGAAAAAATGTATCAATAATTTTAAAAATACTTTCTGTATTAAAATCTTAAATCCCATATCAATCATATTAAAAATAAATTAAAAATTTAATTACAAACTTTGTTTCTGGAATAAGAAATAAGCTTGCACTGTATGTATTGATACTAAAAACTTACTCGTGTCAAGGGGCGCATTGATTGCTTTACTAGCAGTGATTAGTGACGTTCTTAAATCTTCATCCTTACTGGCTTCACTGAAAAGATCATGCTTCTCAGAAATTTTATTGGAAGGACTTTGACTACCATCTTTATTTCTCCTGATGTAATTCCTGTTTCTCATATTTGACTTAATTTCCTTGAAAGTAGGAGGATGTGGGGGTGAAACAATCAAAGCACCGGATTGTTCTTCTTCATCATGTTCTTGCAAATTTGACTTCTTATCTGAAGAGCGACGAGGAATACGATAGGATATATTAGGACTAGGAGTTCGCTTTCTAGATTTACATTTTTTTGGTAAATTCAAGAAACGCTGAGATTTTTGTATATTCAAAGATACTGGTAAAGTTAAATTGGTTTCGACTTTAGGGCAATGTATACTATTATCAAGTTTTGCTATTTTGTTTGATGTATTTGATATTGCACCATCTTTTAATCGACATTTATTACCTACTTTACGGGAGGTGGAAGAATTTGGTATAGAACTTTTCAAAGAAGAATTCTGAGGCGATGTACTTTTCAACGTTGTTCCAGACGTTAAAGTCATTACAGATGTCAGAGGCGAGGAAGAATTCTTCGACTGAATTATTGTACTTTGTGTAAAAGGTAATTGCAGTCTACTATTATCGTTAGCTCGATGAGAATTATCCTTTTTCTGCGAATCTTTTTTAGTTGAAAAAATTTTATCACTAATTTTACTATTTTCAGCTTTAATATTAGTTTTTTGACTTTGATTACTAATTTGGTTATGAGTTTTATTAAAGCTTTCACTTTTTAATTCAGATTTTGATAAATTATTCTTAGTTAATGAACTGTCACTGGTTTCCGATCGTACTGTTTCCTTAATTTTATGTTGCAAATGTAAATTAAGTTGTAATGATTTTTGTTGTTTGATATCTTGCATATTTTGCGTTTCACAGCATACATCCTCTAAATCTAGTTTTGTGGTACAGGTTGTAATATTTTCAGAAGAAGATACTTTAATTCGAGGGTCTTTGAGAGTAACAGGATCATCTGGATCTAAAACTGCAGGTTTTGTCACAGAATTTGATTCCGTATTGATTATTAAAGAAGCCGTTGTCTGCTTTGCAAAAAAATAAAAATAATTATTAAAATTTATAATTAAAAAGAATTTATAATGACTTATAATAATTTATAATAACTTTATTAAAATTGGATCATAATTATAAAATTACAGATAATTATTGACTTATTTATGTAATAATCTAAAATTATTTATAATTGAATTGTAGATATATGTTAAATAAACAGAATTTTTTATTTCCAGATATAGAAATACAGTCCTTAATAGTTATGTGGCTATCTAGTTCTAGTACTTTAAAACTAACACTGTGGTGAGTCATTAGTGGTTCGAACGCGTTAATCTGTATGAAATGCTGTTATTTTACTAGTATTTAATGTTTTTAGAAATAGGACATTACATTTGTCAAAAATTTGTATTTGAGGTTAAATAAAAAGGTTTAAAACTAACTTGATAATAGCTAACTCACAAAAAAAAAACGTAATAATTTATCCTGTAATAACTAAATGGTTAACCGTGAAGATAAACCACATGGTTTACTATTAGTTATATTATTGATCCGAAAAGGTTATTAGAGAATGCGGGTCCTTTACATACAAGAGGCAAAAAAGGGTTTTTTGTTTGATTTTTTCGGGCAGAAATAATTAACTTAAACACTTGAAAATTTTCGCATATGAAAGGAAATTTATTTAAAAATAAACTTTCTTTTGGTTCCTCATAGAGGAACCTTTGTGATAGGTGAAATTTTTATTTTCGATATTTTGGCATATAAGCGCGTTTTGAGACCTCAGGAAGCTAAAAAACCGGTTTTTAAAAAAAGTCTGTGTGTGTGTGTGTGTGTGTGTGTGTGTGTGTATGTATGTATGTATGTATGTATGTATGTATGTATGTCGCACTGTAACCGGTGATATTTCTCAGCCAACACGACATTAAGACCTAATTTTTTTTTCAAAATTTTTTTCACCAAAAAAGCTTGAGGTACTTTTTTTTTTTTTTAATTTGGATGTAATACCTCATTTATTTCCACGAAAGTACTTATATTTGAAAGTATGGTTTTTACTCGATATCTCGAATCTGATACTTAATTTTTTGAAAATTTTTTTCCCAAAATTTTTTCACAAAAAAATACAAAAAATACAAATTTATTTTTTCTTTTTGGACGTAGTACCTAATTTATTTCCACGGAAGTACTAGTTTTAAGAACCTCTATAAAAGTAATTTTTTGGACCTGATACTTAATTTTTTGAAAATTTTTTTCTCAAAATTTTTGCCACCAAAAAATATAAAAAATGCCAATTTTTTTTTTTTTTTAGGATGTAGTACTTAATATTTTTCTACGAAAGTACGAATATTTAGAATTATCGTTTTTAAATGATTATTTCATGTGATACGTAATTTTTCGATATTTTTTTTTTTCAAAATTTTTTTAATAAAAAAATAAAAAAAACAGAAATATTTTTTTTCTTTTTGGACGTAATACCTAATTTATTTCTAGGAAAGTTCTAATATCCAGAATCATCGTTTTTAAAGGATTTCTCCATTTGATATGTAATTTTTCGAAATTTTTTTTTTCAAAATTTTTTGTATGAAAAGATTAAAAAAACACAATAATTTTTTTTCTTTTTGGACGTAGTACCTAATTTATTTCTATGAAAGTACTAATATCCAGAATTATGGTTTTAAAGGATTTCTCCATCTTATATGTAATTTTTCGAAATTTTTTTTTTCAAAATTTTTTGTATAAAAAAATTAAAAAAACACAATAATTTTTTTTCTTTTTGGATGTAGTAATTAATTTATTTCTATGAAAGTACTAATATCTAGAATTATTGTTTTTAAAGGATTTTTTCCATCTGATACGTAATTTTTCAAATTTTTTTTTTGATATTTTTCATATAAAAAAATTAAAAAAACATCATTTTTATTAGATAAAATAGACCATTATAAATATTTTGCTATTGTTGATGAGGAACCATAGTGCCAATCACTTGGCAGCGTTTTTTAAATTATCATAAATAATATTCAATGTATCACCCATATTTAGTTTAATATTAAAAAGATATTGTTGCAACAATTGACCAGTACTGGGTTGAAATAAATTTATTTAACTAATCTTTAGTATGCAAATTCAACTACATCATCCAACCATCAACTTAAATAAGACACCAATAATTTAAATGACTCTTACATACACACAATTAACACACTGAATCAACTTACACATATAAATTAATACATATTAATTTTCAAACAGTCATCATTTTCAGTTATTGATATTCAACTTTTTATACTCTCATAACCACATAGACTTACTAATAAAGGTAAATAAATGAATCGATCTATCCAAGTAAAATTTTGATCTTATATATTTCTAATTAGAAATTTATTTACCTTTATAATTTTTTACCAAGTGATAAAACTTCATCAATTACACATAGATTTACAATAAAAACGGCCACACCATTACACACAGACTTATTTGTTATGAAAACTAAGTGATAATGTATAGCAATCCAACACAACTGATAGTTTTAATTAATAATAAAAATGTACAACTTTTTTCTGATAAATATTTTATATGTTATAGGTAAAATTTTTTTATATATATATTTTTTGTATTAATAATTTTTTTTAATCTTTTTTATACATGTAAACATATTTTTTACATTTATTGATAAGGCCTGTAATTAAAACAGGCGAAACGTATAACTAAATAATAAAACATCAAATTTTTTAAAGATTAGTTAAATAAATTTATTTCAACCCAGTACTGGTCAATTGATGCAACAATATCTTTCTTTTTTAAATTACATATAACGCTAAAAGTTGCTGTTCCCGAAAATCAACGTCTTTTGAACTTGCGTACAGTGTAGCTAAAGATCTACTCAACATTACTTGAAAATTTGTATAAATTTAACTAGAGTTCCGCGATATTTCGATATAATATCGATATCGTATCGATATTGTCTCGATTTTCAAGACAATACCAAGACAAAACTGATGTCCTATTTTCGATACGATATCGATATCAAAGAGGTCGATATATTGGTGGTATTTGTATTGGTTTAGAAAAAAATAATTTTTTAAATGTATTTATTTAGAAAATAGAATTATATTTCACATAAAATTTCACACAATTTAGATCTGGGCCAAGAATTTATGCACAAGAGTTCTTTTAGAGATTCGTCTTTTAATCTTGATCTTTTTTTTGCAGTTATATGACCAAATAAAAGTTTATATTCTTGGGGATGGTAAATATTCAGATGCTTCCTTAGACCAGATGTGTTTCCATTTTTCATTTTTACATTTTTTTCTACTTTTTTATCACGACATAAATTACAAATTCCGATTTTTTCACCAGTTTCATCTTTTGAATACAAAATAGCTATTTATTAAACAAGGGATAAAATATTGGTGTCGCCTTTGCATGCAGTTGTATGCACAAGCGAGCGTAGCGAGCGAGTGCAGACAGCATGCAAAATTCGAACCCCATATTTTGTCCCGTGTTCTAAAATATAGTTTTACATATAATGGGCAAAAAAGCCGTCTCCCTAGGGGAGAAAACAGGTTTTTTTTCCCTAGACATGTAATAGTACATTTTTAACCAAGGGAGCAAAAAAAAAGAATGGCCCAGATCGCACGTTAATTAGCATCCGAGGCAAAGCCGAGGATGGTAAACTACGATCTGGGGTATTTTTTTTTGTTCCCATGGACAAAACGAAATTTTTCTTTCTCAGTGGGGTGAAAACGCGTTTTTTTCGTTTTCGTTGTGGGGCGAAAAAAGTGTTTTCGGCCCGCTAGGAAGAAAAATACGTTTTGTAAATAAGTTTATTACCTCCTGTATTAATTTCAGCCATTGAACACAAAAAATTTTGGTAAACGAAAAAATAAACTGTTTTAAGTTACAAAAAACACATTGAGGTTACAATAAATTTAGATAAAAGAAAAATAAATACATTGAGGTTATGGATTTATTGATAAAGAATAATTTAAAAAAAAGAATATCAGCATTTAAAAATTTTATTTCGAAATTCGATATTTCGATATTTACCAATACTGATACGATATTAAGCTCTGCAATACCAAGACCTATATGGCCCAGACCGATATTTTCAATACCAATATCGGAACTCTAAATTTAACTAAAAATATTTATAAGAATATGAATAAAAGGGATTTTGAATATTGGTTTCCAAAATTTTTTTATTAACTAATGAAGAAAAAAACTGAAAACTCAGTATCAACTTTTAAATTTTGAAAAAATAATTATTCTGATCCATTCATATAAAAAAAAACGCTGCCAAGTAATTGGCACTATGGTTCCTCATTAACAATAACAAAATGTTCTTAATGGTCTATTTTATCTAATAAAAATGATAATTCTAGATATTAGTACTTTCATGGAAAAAAATTAAATACTACGTCCCAAAAGAAAAAAGATATTGCTATTTTTTTAATTTTTTTATGTAAACAATTTTTAGAAAAAAATTTTCAAAAAATTAAGTATCAATTGGAGATATAGAGTAAAAACGATAATTCTACATATAAGTACTTTCATAGGAAAAAATTAGGTACTACGTCCAAATAGAAAAAAAATAATGCTGTTTCTTTAATTTTTTTATGCAAAAAATTTTGAGAGAAAAATTTTCAAAAAATTAAGTTTCAGTACCAAAATATTGACTAAAAAGTATACTTCTAAAACTAGTACTCCCACAGAAAAAAATGAGGTACTACTTTCAAAAAGCAAAAAAATATTGCTGTTTTTTTTATTTTTTTATGCAAAAAGTTTTGAGAAAAAAAAGTTCAAAAAATTAAGTGTCAGATTGGAGATATCGAGTAATAACGATATTTTCAGATATTGGCACTTTCATAATAAAAAATTAGGTACTATATCCAAAAAGAAAAAAAATATTGCAGTTTTTTTTATTTTTATTTTTTTTAAATGTTGAGAACAAAAATTTTGAAAAAATTAAGTATCAGGTCCAAAAAATTACTATAAACGATATTTCTAAAACTAGTACTTCCACAGAAATAAATTAAGTACTGCGTCCGTAAAGAAAAAAAAAATTGGTATTTTTTGTATTTTTTGGTGAAAAAAATTTTGGGAAAAAAATTTTCAAAAAATTAAGTATCAGATTCGAGATATCGAGTAAAAACCATACTTTCAAATATAAGTACTTTCGTGGAAATAAATGAGGTATTACGTCCAAAAAGAAAAAAAATTATAGTGTTTTTTTAATTTTTTTATGAAAAAAGTTTTGAAAAAAAAAATTTCGAAAAATTACGTATCCGATGGAGAAATCCTTTACAAACGATAATTTTAGATATTCGTACTTTCATAGGAAAAAATTAAGTATTACGTCCTAAAATAAAAAAAATTTTGGCGTTTTTTGTATTTTTTGGCGACAAAAATTTTGAGAAAAAAATTTTGAAAAAATTAAGTATCAGGTCCAAAAAATTACTATAAACGATATTTCTAAAACTAGTACTTCCACAGAAATAAATCAATTACTGCGTCCAAAAGGAAAAAAAAAATTGTCATTTTTTGTATTTTTTGGTGAAAAAAATTTTGAGAAAAAAATTTTCAAAAAATAAATTATAAGATTCGAGATATCGAGTAAAAACCATACTTTCAAATATAAGTACTTTCGTGGAAATAAATGAGGTATTACATCCAAATTAAAAAAAAAAAAAAGTACCTCGAGCTTTTTTGGTGAAAAAAATTTTGAAAAAAAAATTAGGTCTTAATGTCGTGTTGGCTGTGAAATATCACCGGTTACAGTGCGACATACATACATACATACATACATACATACATACATACACACACACACACACACACACACAGACTTTTTTTTAAAACCGGTTTTTTAGCTTCCTGAGGTCTCAAAACGTGCTTATATGCCAAAATATCGAAAATCAAAATTTCATCTATCACAAAGGTTCCTCTATGAGGAACCAAAATGATTAAATAATAAAATTTTTCAGTTTCGTGTGTTTAAGATGATCCTGGCAGCCGATAGACTATAGCGCCATCTATAAATTAAAAAAAAAAAATAAAATTCTATTCTTTAATAACTTATCTTTCATTTGCAACAATTTTCATGTGTCTAAATTAATTATTTTTTCCCGAAAAAATCAAACGGAAATCCCTTTTTCTTCTTGACTGCAAAAGACCCGCCCACTTTAACTTGTTTCTGTTATATTTTGGTAAGAAAATGAACCGTCCACGGAGAAAAATAACTGTTAAACATAACCAAAAATGCTGGTTATGTATACATCATAAAGTTTTGTTATTTTCTGTTCAAATATTTTGTAAATATAACCATGTTTATAGTTAGAATTACAATATTTTAATTTCTAATTTGTAAAATTTACAAAATTTTTTTGTTTTTAAAACTAACCCCGTTTTACTAAAATTAACCTTGCAAAATATACAAAATAATTTTCTCCGTGTCTGAGGGAAAAATAACAATCTCTCGTTTTTCATGAAAATCTTTCATAATTGAAAAATGATAATTTTTCATTTTTCATGATAATCTTTGATTTTTCATCCAAAGTATTTTCCGATTTTTTCGATGTCAGACAATCGGAACTCTCTATGTTATGTGGGAGTTTTCAAGGTTGAGAAAAAAAAATAAAAATATTCAAGTGTACTTCTTTCTTGTTATCGTACCATACTGTTATTTTTTTTTATTTCTACTAGTAGTTAATATTAAATAAAGTATCACGAAAAACCGTAACGAAGAAATAATAACGACAAAATTGTGACGAAGCTATCAGTACAAGATTTAAGCTGAGATTAGTGAATAAGGAATTGGAAAGAATACTTTGCTCACTACCCGGTAAGTCCGAAATTAACCAAAGGCTTTCAAGTTAGATTGTTTCGTCGGTAGGCTCAATCGTAACCGATGGCTTCCGGATTGGTTCTAACTTTTTTTCTTTACTCTCTGTTTTCATTTATCTGTTCTTGCATATTTATTTATTTATTTTTTTTTTTTTTTTTTTTTAAGGGAAATATGTGAATCTTACATCAGCCATGGAGTGTTTGCGGGCCTTAAAGACCCGCAAATTTCCATGACCGCCCAGTTGTACAAAGTGTACAACTGGGAGACCACCAGCGAACGCGGTCGCCGGCTACGCCCCAGATTCTTACTGCGCGTCCACAGGGCATTTTTCTCTTGGTTCTTTTTCCATCGTTTCTTCCATGCTTTCATAGAGTTGAAGCGGGCGCGAGTGGAAGCCACTTCGCGCTCTTCTACGCTCTCGTAGATGAATTTCCGCTCCAACGCTAGCAGGTCAATGGGTATCACCGAAGCAACAACCTGGATCGCCTCTAGAGATACCGTGTGGTATCCACAGGCGATCCTCACTGCCGCCTGCCTCTGTACCGACGATATTTTTCGTCTGTACTTGGCAGTTTCTGTGGTCTTCGCCCAGACTTCTGATCCGTAGAGCAGGACAGAGTTGACGACTGACATCAGGAGCCTCCGCTTCCCTGGTTTGGGTCCCCCAATGTTGGCCATGAGCCTTGACAGGGAGGATGCGGCCGACGCTGCCTTTTCACACGACCTCTGAAATTGCTCCCAGAAGGTCAGCTTGTTATCAAGCTGAACTCCCAGGTATTTCACCGATGTTCTGGTTCGGATCGTGTGAGGGTTTCCGCCGTCGTCGATAATTACATCGAAGTCGGTAGGAACCCTTCGACGGGTCAGCAGTACGATCTCCGTTTTTGGGATCGCAAGCTGGAGCCCGTGATCGCCCATCCAGAGATTGATCCGTCTCATGACTAGATTCAACCTCTCCTGGGTCACTTCCATGTCCCTGCCAGTTATGGTCAGGGCCACGTCGTCGGCGTACCCGATCAGGGAAACTCCTTCCGGGAAATGGACGCGCAACAAGCCATCGTAAAAGGCATTCCACAGGTCCGGTCCGAGAACCGAACCTTGCGCGATGCCTGCACTCAAAACCATTTCACGCCTACCGTCAAGCGTGTCGTAGAGCAGTCTCCGGTCCCGCAGGTAATCCTTTAGTACGCTACCCAGATACCTGGGTATCCGGAAATCGTACTCGAGGGACCGGATCATGTCATCCCACCTGGCCGAGTATATGCATATTTATTATTATTATTATTCATTGCGGTAATTTTTTCATTATATATTTAATACATAGGTTTTTGTACGTCTCGATTTTTTCGAATTCTAATTGTTAATAAATAAATAAGTTTAAATTTTATCATTTTGATATAAATTGCAGAAACGACTAATTGAATCGTTCGATCGTTTCATAGTTTTACGCACGCGCGACCAGCGCTGTCGCCTTCGCCTTCTTCGTTACTGTCGTCTCGTACGCCGGGTTTTTAGCATCGTTATCGAATATTATCATGTATTTTGTCAGTGAAAATCGCTATTTAAAATCAATAAATTAAAAGAATTATAAAAAAGAATTATAAGTCAAAAATTAAACTATAATATTTGCAAGATTATCAAGTGAAATTTATATGAAGTTAATAAATATTATACAAGAGATTATTTTAAAATTAAATTTTGATTTTTCTAAGTTATTTTCCATAAATCACAATCCTCACACTAATTTTAGAAAATTATTCGTTACATAATTTCTCAAGATGCTGCATGTATTTGTGCGTGTTTATACTTTGCTAAATCCTTGAATTTTAAGTACCAAGTATTTCCATGATAGACCCATTATGGTTTAAAATGAAACTTAAAAGAAGGTAATTTTAGCTTTACCATTTTTTTTTATGTCTATCGAGCAAGGAAATACCAAATAATTAGGGCAAAATCAACGTTTTTTCAATTTTTTAAAAATATCTCGTTAACGGTTCAAAATATAAAAAATTTAGCTCCGTAGGATCTTCCTATTTTCTATCATTTGATAGCAAAAAAATTTTACACAAAAAATGTAATGACACATTTTTTTGTAGGAACATTATTTTCCAAAGAAAGTTACGTTTATAAGTGTAAGTTAGATTCTCTTACTCGCGCAAAATATTGTATGTAGTTTCTTAAAATAAAACGTCTTACGGTAAAAATTACTTTTTTTTTATTTAACCTTCCGGAATAAAAAAACAATATATAAATCTGAAGCTGAATACCTAATAGTTCAGAAATAAATCATTGCAATTAAAAAAAAATTGTTTCTCTTCTTTCTTTAAAAAAATTATTAATTTCTAAATATTTTTAATTGTATTAGTATTATATATAAAAATGATTGAATCAAGTTATTCTAATGAAGATCCCAATAATTCTATACGGGTAAGAATGCATGAAGAAAGTGATACACCATCTGAATCCGATGCTCCAACAAATTTCCAACTTCAAAGAAAAAAGTTTTGTGGACAAGATAACGCTCTTTTGGCAAAAGCAATTAAATTTTTTATCTAAAATGATATTTTCAAAGGATGTATCCACAAATGAGGTTCCTCAAGCTTCTTCTTTTTTGAATTTACCATCTCAATTACCTCAACAATCTAGATTAATAGATATAAAAAACTATTCAAAATCAGTTGATGAAAAAAGAATAATTCGTCCAGCTTCCGAAGAGCGTTTAAAAATAATTAGAAAATTACAAAGGTTTGAAACTCCTGATTGGAAAGAGGTGAGATACTCATCTGCATTAAAAACTTTCCTGGCTTCTCCAGGATTTATAGATTTGAAAGTAAATAAAAAGTTATGCCATTTTAATAAGCATAAGGATCCTGTAGCGCCGACAGAGCGGACTTTAACCGTTCTTTCAAATGCCATGCTCGAACATAAGAAATTAAGACCTAATCCAGCAAAATCTACAATTAATAATTGATTGGGCTTTCAAAAACCCTGAAGGACTGAATCTTTTTCCGATATATGATCAATTAAATGCTGCTTTTGGATCAAATTCCAAAATCTTAAAAAATCATGAACAAATTATGCAGGTTATATGTGGTAAAAGGACTGAATGTATTGAGGTACGTAGAGATTCTGTTTTATCAGAACTTAAAATAAAAAATGTACAGGTGTTTTAAAACAAATTCCTCCGAGTACTGAATACCTTTTTGATAAAGAAAGATTGTCATCATGAATGCACTCTGTTGGTGGTCCTCAAGTTTCGCTACACATTCCCAATTATTTAAAAAGATCTAACCATTCCTATGTCCAAAGAAAATCTAATTATTCATCAGGCAATTCAAAATCTGATAATAATCATAAGAAAAATTTTAGTTCCCAAAGGAGTCATCAGGATAATAATATCAATAATCATAATAATTCTAAAAATTTTAATAGAAAAGATAATACAATAGGAAAATCTTATGATTTCTTTCGTATGCAAAATGATAAATGACTGCAGGATGTAGCACTTTACAGGAGGTCAAATTACAAAATTTTTAAGATCGATGGAAAAGAGATAGGGGCTTCGGAACACATCTTAAAAATGATTTTAGGAACATGAATCCCTCTTACTTCCAGACCTCGATTAACACAAGATTGGCGAAATACAAAATTTATAGGAGTACCTTCTCAAGCAATGTCAGAACAACATCAACTTTTTCTTTAACAAAAAGTATTGGAGATACCGTCTCGTGTCCATCAGCTTTATTTCAAGAATGTTTTTGTATAACGGGGTATTTTCAGTTAAATAATTTGTAATAATATACATACATATATATATTCATTAATATATTTATACTTAAAGAGCGCCTTTTAATAAATATATATGTGTGTATAATTATCTGTTAATAATAATGATAATAAAATAGGGGGGAAATTACCTCTGTTATTCGGCTAGCTCGGCATAAGAAACGATCTCACTCGGCAAGTGAGGGAGTTCTAAGAAATAGGTATTTGGTGGGTAAATATGATTATATGTGAACATGCACTTACACATAAATGAATTAAACACTTATTTATTTATTATAAAATATTTATCTTAAACTTTATTTAAATTTTATATTGCCTCATAGGCTTTAAAATCAAATATGAATTATAATTATAATATTAAAATAATTAACCCGTGTGGCTTTACATAATATAATCGCGATCCGCGCGCATTCACACATACACACACTTTTACGATACCGCGCTGATATAATATAAGGCTTTTAACATACGTCACGTGACTAGTAGCTATATAGTGTAACGGAAGAAAACAAACCATTTTTTTACATGTAGTTCTTATGGAAGCGGTTATTAAAATTAATTTTTAAAAAATATTACTGATAGTTATTAAAAAGTGATTATAATTATAAATAAAGAAAAGGTTATTTTACAAGAATAACAAAAAATTTTAATTATTTGTTACGTCTTTATTTTAAAAAAATTAAAAAAGATGGTGAAAATGTTGTAGGTTATGCATATTTTTGGAGTGAAATCTTGTTTTTTTTATAAATTTACCTTTTTAAGTGTTTTTAATTAACTTATCTGATAATCTGGCAGCTATTAACTTAGTAAACAATAGAAACGCCTCTTAGTTGTGCAATATTTGAATGCAAAAGTTATGGAAGTATGGAAGATGACAAAAAAAAAACAAAATTTTCAAAGTTTCCTGTTTCTGTAAATAGCAAATGTACAAAATACCAAAATATTTTGAATACTTTTGATAAAAATACTGTGAACCATGAAGAATTTAATAATCTAAGATTACAAAGGCAAAAAAAATGGGGATTCATGCTTTAATTCGAGCTGTGTCTTGAATGAATCTTACATCAGCGATGCAAGAGTTTGTAGCTTGCATTTCATTTCTGGTGAATATTAATTCAATTTATGATCTTGTTTTTAAAGTTAAAGAGTTTCCTTATTATTGTTTTTTAAATCTTTTTAGAATAAAGTGATGATCAACACTTTTTTGGAAAATTGATTCATTTGATACTTAATATCTAGTTTTATATGTTACAATTTGTTGGCATATATAAAATACAATTTTCTTTTTTACTAAATAATTGATTTTTTTGATTGGAATATTAATATAGAATTAGAGGAACCTGTTTCAGATTTTGATATGAATAATCCAGGTTGGGTGCCGAATCAAAAACTTGGTTACGATGTAGGATTTGCAGTAAAATAAAACCTCTATGGAACTTATGAAACAAATTTTAATTGATAAAAGTATTTAATTAAAAAAATGGTTTGTTTTCTTCCGTTACACTATATAGCTACTAGTCACGTGACGTATGTTAAAAGCCTTATCTGCTGCTGGAGTCGTCTACTTGTGGATGATGTCGTCTGCTAGGATGCTGAATAATGATGTAGACTCGTTGATGCCGATGCAGGATTTTATCGACTGCTGTCGGCTTCTTCACTTTACATGATCGTGGTCTTAATTAATATTTTTAATAAAATCGTTATGCAATTTAATGGCGACCGTGGTCGGCTATTTAATTTAATTTATTAATCTAATTTACACTTTATGTATGGTTTCACTATAAATAATATTTATCACTTTATAGATGATTATTTAATTTAATTTATGTTAAAATGGCTCCAAGGCAATACGCGTATCTTTACCAGTATTTTTTTGGCACTTGGAGGTGCGAAACCGTTACTTGCTCTATGGACATCGCGCGTGACGTCGCAGTCCAGAGCTGAAACCGGAATGCTCGTTTTGCAAAGGAAACGGCATGGTCTTCTATTACAGCGCCGTGCGGCTAATACTATAAATCATTATCAGTCGATATGAAAATCTATAAAATAAAAATAAAATCTAAATCTATCTACTTTTATTGATTGGTGCTGCTTTTTATTGATCTTCTATTAGAATATTTTTAAACTAGAAATAATATCTGTGAAATTTGATTGTTGCTAGGCGGAAATATTCTGTCTTGAAGACTTGAGGCGCGCGAATATGTGTGTATGTATGTTTGCAAATATTAAATAATTTAATATTTAATATTTGCTTGTAACGGGCAAAAATGCCTCGTTACATTTGGTACTAAAACCACCCGGCGGAATCCGTCGAATTTTCGACCTGAGAGTTCTGAACGAACATGTGAATGTAACAAAATTCAGTCTTTTATCACAGGTACAAATTCCAGATTTCCTGCAACCAGGGGACTAGTTGGAGAAAATAGACCTTGCTCAGGCTTATTCTCATGTACCAATAGCAGGGTCTCATCGGAATCTTCTGAGTCTGGTCTAGAAAGGGACCCGATATCAGATTACGTGCTTGCTTTTTGGCTTCTCATCTGACCCTCACATTTTCGCGACTATAACGAAATGGATTGCAGAAATCCTTGGTTCACAAGGTGTCAGGGTGATTGTCTATCAAGACGATTTTCTGTTGGTTGCTCAAAACAGAGCCAATTTATCCCTTCAAACTACTGAAGCTCTGGGGGTATTACGTAATTTCAAATTCATTTACTAATTAACAAAATACGTTCTATTCAGGAAATATTAAAAAAAGTCGAGAACGAACGCTCTTGTACTTTAAAGCTTTTGCAAAGCCTGCTGAGCCATTTGAATTTTGCGAATCTCGCAGTTTACAGAGGTCGACTTCACTGCCGTTATTTACAACGTTTCAGTTGTCAGTTTCTTCAAAACAGACGAGAAAAACTACCTCTTTCTCAATCAGTTTTGAACGAACTGACTTGCTGAAAAACAGACTTAGCTTCAACTACACCTTTGCACAAAAAAAATGTAACTCATTTTCTCACTACAGATGCTGCAGATTCCGGCTGGGGGGCTCAGCTAGAAAACTCTCACCAGTCAGAATCTTAGAAAACCAAGTAAAGCTCGTGGAATTCAAACAAAAGGTAGATGTATGCTGTTTATGCTACACTAAAAGAAAATGCTTCTAACCTAAGAAATGCTCATGTTCTTCTTCAAACCGATAATCGCACTCTTGTGGCCTACATCAACAAAGAAGGAGGCCCTCGCTCGATCGATCTCCTCGACTTGACATACCAGGTACTCCTTAATAGTCGATTCAATGAACATAACCTTGTCAGCAGCTTATATCTCAGGGAGATACAACGGGATCGCAAATCGACTGTCGAAAAAGAAATCGTTACCCAAGTGGCAACTTCTATCAGAAGCACGGTACCAGATATTCAGACAATGGGGTGTGCCAGAAATCGATCTGTTTGTGTAAAAAATGTCTGTGGTAGTCAAAAAGTATGTAACAATCAATTCAAGAGACCATCAGGCGATCTTCATCGATGCATTCAGCAAAATTTGGAAATTCAATCTAGCATGGATATTTTCACCCCCAAATCTAATACCACGAGTGTTAGCGCATCTCAACAATTGTCAAGGTCACTATATTCTGATTGCTCCGAAATGGGAACCAACGTTTTGGATGTCTGAACTGATGAACAAGTCGTAGAAATCTCCAATAACTATCAAGGATCTAGACCGATATCTGATCAATCTTTCAACAGGCCAGCCCCCGAGTCAAGTAGAAAAAGTTATTCTGCAAGTGTGAATGATTGGGTGTGGACAGACTTAACTAAAAATTAATAAAAACAACTTTATTTGTTTACTTCGCCAAAAAGGACTACCCCATATTGAAAACTACCAGACTATCGATTGATATTTTCCCTCTCTATTATGTAAATTTTAAAAAACCGCCGCCTCAGAAATGAAAGCTCCTCCTAAGAAAGCTTTTTCTCCACCTAGCAACCAATCCATTTCTTTTACGCAAATGCCGCATCTTATATATTCCGAGCTTTTCCAAGAAAAGCTCAGTTATCCGGGCGAAGCGAGACTACTACTTACTTTTTCCAGGAGTAATAGTATGAGCTTTTTAAGACCTTACGTGAATGCTCCTATAAATTCGACTTTTTAGTATATATATAAATAAAGTCTTTCTTGATATAATGTATAAAATAAAGTCAAAGTCTGATAATAAAAGCTCGTGTACAAAGTTAATCTAAAACAACCCTACCTATCCATAATTGAAAATAAATAATCCTAATTTAATTTATTGTATAAGTTTTTGAATATAAATACGCGTTTTAAAATCAATCGAATTCATATTATTTTTTTCGAGTTTTTAATTAAAAATTATAAAAAAAATATTTTATTTTATCAAAAATTATTTATAAAAATGGAAAGTTTATAACTTAATGAAAATATTGGTATATAATTTATTTATTAATTTGATTACAAGTAAGTCCCCTATTGCTGCTATATTAGACAACAAAATTGCAGTTGTCAATGATTCCATTATATCGGTTATAAAATGTCTTAAAGAATTTGTACTACTTCAAAAATTTGATTTACCAACCTATACGAGAGATTTTTTATTGACTAAAACATCGAAAGTGCCAGAATTGCTCTATGGATTTACTGAATGCCTCGTATTTATATGTGATGAGACTTATCTGAGGCATGAAAAAAGCTCTAATAATATTTATCAATGAAAAGCATATTCTGGGCAAAAAGACATTCCATTATGTAATTCATTTACAATAACCACAACAAACAGACTCAACGATAGTTGAGTTATCTGATCCTTTCAATGATACCTTGCAATGATGCACAAATTTTAGAACACTTACCAAAATATGTCAGCTTTCTTTCGGACATTTTATAATTATATAATTATATAATTTTATTAATTTACGGTATTCCGGGATATGACAGAAATAATTAATTAACCTTTTTGGAATAAAAATAATATACCTTCTTGTAAAGTACATAGTTTATCATCATGATTAACCATCCGGTTTACCATTAAATGTTTAGCCTACGGGCGTAATTAATATGCCTGCGTTGATCCTAGAGATGGCCGCTAGAACTGATCCGGTGGTCATGAACTCTGGGAATAACCTACGTAAGGCCAGGGTTTGGTGAATCGATCCCTGACGTCACTTTTGCCTCAGCCGGGTTGGCAGGAAGAGTGGGTGGTTGAAGGGTGATGGATGGAGCCAATGGCAGCGACCATAATTACATCAACTTCAAAGTGCGTGATAGGGTCGTTAATCGGCCCCCGTACAAAAAGCGCCCACTAGGCTGGAATGTATCAAAGATGAACGAGGACAGATTTGTGGAATATCTTCGTGAAGAGTCCTCGTCTATCCTTGCCTGGCATGGAGGACCGACCACCCCGGGAGAGGCAGAGACTCTCGTCAAGAGGGTAACTGCTCTTCTGAGGGAAGCTTGCGATGCCTCTCTGCCGCGTAAACGGCCCTTCAAGGGTAAAAGAAGCGTGTACTGGTGGAATGAAGAAATTGCGGAGTTTAGGCGGGTCTGTCAAGGGGAAAGCAGAAGATGGCAAAGAGCGCATGGCCACCCACAGCTGGCTACGAGCTCTAAAGAATACAAGGAAGCCAAGCATAGGCTGGCAAAAGCCATGCGCCTCAGCAAGGCGCGCTGTCTTTGGTCGCTAAGAGATGATATCAACAGCGATCCATGGGGCCTGGGATATAAGGTTATCATGGGAAAACTTAAGCCCGGGTGTGACAAAACGATGAACTCTGCTGTCAAAAAAGACGTGAGATGTTACGTGAGATCTCACGTGAGATCTCACATACTATCTCACATACTATCTCACGTACTATCTCACGTGAGATCTCACGTGAGATCTCATATAAAAAAAAATTTTTTTTTTTAATTTACTATAGTACTTCTGAATATCTAAATGACTTATATATTAAACAATAATTTGTTGTATTTAATAAGTTTTTGGAAATAAAAAAAATTTCAAAATTTTAATTAAATTTTTGCAAAGTTTGGTGTTAAATTTTATCTTTTTTTTTGTTCTGAAGAGTACAAGGAAGCTAAGCATAGGCTGGCGAAAGCCATCCGCCTCAGCAAGGCGCGCTGTCTTCGGTCGCTAAGAGATGATATCAACAGCGATCCGTGGATGTCCCAAGGGAGCAAGATCTGCTATTTAGCGAGGCGGAGATGCTTCAGGCAATAAGGTCAATAAAAAATTTGAAAGCGCCAGGACCAGACGGAATACCCGCGGAAGCTCTTAAGGCGGCTGAAATGGTAATCTCTGGTTTTTTCTTTGGCATTTTTAATGCGTGCCTCGTTGCAAGCGTCTTTCCAAGGGACTGGAAAGTGGCCTTCCTGGCTCTGATAAGCAAGGGAAAGGGCGAACCAGGATCACCATAATCTTACAGACCATTGTGTATGTATATGTGTATGTCAGAGGAAGATTGCGGCAGGCAATTAAGGAAGCGGGTGACCTTAGCGACGAGCAACATGGTTTTCGTGAGGGGCGTTCCACGATCGGTGCCATCGAACAGGTCATGAAGGTGGTTATGAGGGCCAGCAAGTACGGCCGGATATTAATCCGGACGTCCTGCTTGTCACGTTGGATGTGAAAAACGCATTCAACTCGGCTAAGTGGGACGATATGTTGCACTCCCTCGAGCAGATAGTGCAACATATCGTCCCTTCAGAGTTCCAGATTATCTGAAAAACATACTCAGAGACTACCTCAGGGACCGATACCTGCACTGGGGCACGCTCGATAGCACAAGAGGTAAAGTATTAAGCGCAGGCATAGCGCAGGGTTCAGTTCTGGGCCCTGATCTATGGAATGCCTTTTACGACGGCTTGCTAAAGATTGAGCTTCCGCACGGATGCTCCATGATCAGATACACGGATGATGTTGCTCTAACCATAACAGCTCAAAAGACAGAGGACCAGCAGAATACTTTGGATGAGGCCATGCGCCTTATCAATAGCTGGATGTCGGATCACGGACTCAAACTGGCATTTCCGAAAACGGAGACCGTCCTTCTGACCCGGAGAAGGGTTGATACCATATTCGGCGTCAGCTTTGATGACGGACGTAATCCCCTTATGATCCAGACCAAACCATCGGTCAAATATTTGGGGGTCTTTTTGGACAACAAGTTGATCTACTATTGTAGATAGTTGATCTACTATTGTAGGTAATAGACAATTCTAGCAGGCCTGTGAAAAGGCCGGCCGGGTGACAAAGTCCCTCTCGTGGCTGATGACGAACATCGGCGGTCCCAGATCAGGGAAGAGGAGGCTGTTGATGACGACAGTCAACTCTATCTTGCTCTACGGTGAAGAGGTGTGGGCGGACAATGTCCACATAAAAAAGTACTGCAAGATTCCTATCGATCTGCTTGCCTTGTAAAGGCAGGCGATCTATAACCGTGAGGAAGAAGAGCGCTACATAGCTTTCGTTCGCGCTCGCTCACGCACATTGGAATGTTGGCAGTATAGGTGGAATGGTGACCCCAGGGGACCTTGGACTTATCATCGACTTGGAAAGCTGGATGATCCGTGATCATGGGGAGGTATACTTCTACCTCACACAGTTCCTAACTGGTCACGGTTATTTCCGCGATATGCTTTTCAAGTGGCGCAAGGTGGCATCTCCGGAATGCTTGCATTGCCCGGGCGAGCCTGATACCACTGAACACACCTTTTTTAGGTGTCCTCACTTCGCTAAGGGGTGACCGCCCTTTGATGAATGGAGGCCAGAAGGAGTCGTCCCGGAAATGCTGCGCAGTACCGTGAACTGGTACAGTGAGGCAGAGTACGTACGGGCGACACTGATTAGAAAAAAGGAGGAAGGTTTCCTCTCGTAGGAAACTCTCCTCCTTTATTGACAGGGTATGGCGAAGAAATGCCTTAGTTGCATTTTTTCCGGACCGAAGTAATACCTAAACAGGGAGTCCCGGTCCGGATTCTATGATATTGTAATAAATGTAGGAGGGTGGAGAGTTTAGTGGGTATTGCAATTCCTCCTCAGTTATACTGAGTATCTGGGCAACTATAATTTTGAGGTTGAGTCTCACATAACCATACAGCACGCGGTGTATGGCATGCGTAAAAGCATTCTCCTCGTCCTACGAAAAAGGCCCCTTCTCTGAAGGGGCCAGAAAAAAAAAAAAATTAATATGCCTGCGAAGGTCCAAACAGAAGAAAAGCCTTTAATGCGATGCAAATGGACATAAGATAAATGAGTCTTAGAGATACATATCCGAGTGTTTCCTCTGCAAAGATAGTGATTACAAGTGATTGGCAGAGCACTGCTACAGAGAAATTATCACAGCTACTGAGAGCTCTGGCTGCGGCAAGGAAAAACTGTCACTGAAAATAATCAAGGTTCTTACAAGAAGCATTATCTTAGAAGTGAGTTTAAACGGTGAAAATTATAATGAATATGAGTCAAGTAGATCAGATAGTCAATCAGGCAGTAATACTAATCTGTCCAAGAACTCGTAACTTAAGAAACTTACTTTGCCGACTATTGTTTTTCTCAGAAGAATTCGGCAAGCAGGGTTATAAGATAACGAGCAAACTGTGAATTAAGATAAAATAGGAGTGTCTGATCCACATTTACTGCATGTGGAAGAAATTTCATGAAGAATTTTTAAAAAAGATATAGATAAATACTAAATATAATAAAAACGTTGCTTACAAAATTAAAGTTTTGAAAAAAGAGAATTTTAGCAAAACCTTGAAGGAACTAGTGTAGTTGATAGACATAAGAGTTATTCCACGAGTTAAAGTAGGTAACTGTAAATGGCAAGTAAACTTGGAATTTAGTTAGATGGTTGTAACTACTGGCTTATAAGATATACTTAAGAAATTTTTAAAAAATTTAATGTGTGCAGTTTCGAAAGAGAGACATAAAGAATGAGAACATAGATTTAATAGAAAAAAATATATTGAATTACAGTAAAATTTATTTGTATGCTAATTGCAGAAAAGAAATATATATTTTACCTTCTATGTTTGATGAAATTAGTAGAAATTTACTAAATTAATAAATTATTTAATTTCATTTGCTGAATGTTAGTTTTTGTTTTGGCTATCGAATTCTCGTTTTTTCAGGTTTTGATATACCATTTACAAAGACCATGTATGCAGTAACATAAAAAACTTTTTACTTTAAAAAATATTAAATAAAATATTTTGGAACTTTTCACCCACAATAACTTATCAACTACAAACATTCATATCTAATTATTTTATAAAATGTAAAGATTTAAAAAAAAAGGCTTTTGGGAAAATAATTATAACATAAATAAATCAATAATCATAATTATAACAGATTAAAATAAAATTTAAATAAAATTTACCTTATCTTCTTCAGACTGCAGTTCTTGACTAGTATTTAAATTTGATGATGAACTTTCTTCCATGGAATTTAACTGAAAATTTTTATTTATTATTAATATTAACAAATACACAAATTTTTTAAGTACATATTAATTTTTGTATATTATTATTATTATTATTATTGTATTTATTTTATAATGCGGATATTTAGGCCCGCATTAATATTTTAAATATACCCGCGCTCCAAAATAAAAGTTCAAAAATGAAAGAGCAACGACGGCTGGGCTACAGCAGAAAAACAAGAAGAAAGAGCAGCACGCGCGCTCGCCATTCTTGTACTGACCTTGTACAAGCCAGTTTGACATATGCCGCATGGGCACAGTTTTTCAGACAAGTTTTGTATAAAATTAGCTTTTCTTTTTTAATTTAACCAGTCCAGTTTATCATAAATAGTTATTATTATAAGTGACTGAAATTTAGCTAATAAATACTTTATTTAAATATCTACAAATTATTATAAAATCAGTTTCAGTTCATTGTGTTGAAATTATAAATGAATATGTTTACAGGCTAATTGGAGTAAACTAACTCGCGGTGAAGCCTAAATTATTTAATTACTCGATTCCAGTGTATAAATAAGGTACCTTAATCATTATTTTATAAAAGTGCACTAAAAACTATTATCATTTTAATTTCATAATTTTGTAAAATAAATGAGTGAGAGTGTGCTGATGCGTACGTATGGAAAATTCATTTATACGTGTGTATGTGTGACGAGAATATTCGTGGTATTTTCATATTCACATTTTACATAATTTTCATTAATTTTATTTTATTTTATATTTTATATACACGAGTATACTCGACACCCGTGCACACCCACACGCGATTTTAAAAGATGGCGTCCATCAATACATTTAATCAAGGCCCACGAGGCCTCAAAATTATTTCTTTATTTTATTTAATGGCCAAATCTAGCTATAAGTTTTTTGTAAATACTTATAAAATTTCATTTATTTTTCATTAAAATCATTTATTATCTTTATTAATTGTAAGGCTTATTATTGACTTAGCTTCACTTCCCTCCCCCCTTTTCAGGAATATAATCAAGGTAAGATTTTGTAGCCGGCATAAACGAGCGCCGCAAATAATTTATTGAATTGTATAATAAGTAAAATTACCTCGGTTTAGATTTTTGATAAAAGCTTACTTAATTTTTATATTCTGATTAGTTAATAATAATAACAGGTAAATTAATTGAATTGAAATTATATAAGAGAAAGACCATATAAATGTGCGGTATGTGCTACAGTAGAGAAAGACCTTATAAATGTCAGGCTAGTTAACTTTTATTTTAAAGTCCTTTAAAGCCTTTTTTAATTAATTAATAGCAATATCGCCATTACAATTTGCCAAGACAAAATTGTACACTCTTTAAATATATAATTCAAATCATATAAAACATAAATATAAATTTGGATGTAAATACAAAACATTATAAAATAAGAAACAATAAATATTTTAGTCAATTATAATAAATCTAATTTAATACAATTTAATACAATTAATATATTAGTCAATTCTCTAACAAGTGCTCAAATATGTCAATCTATCAGTCAATTAAAGTTAATTCTTTGGTTTATCAGTCTTCTAACCCATGTAAGTATGTTCGTATGCTTCTCTTAAATTGAGAGTAGGAGTATAGGTCTCTTATGTATGGTGGAATATTGTTCCATAGCTTAGCTATTATATTATGGTTATTTATTAAGGGATACACAAGAAAGAAATTTGAATAAAAATTTATAAAACTTTTAGTGGATTACAATTGTCAAAATATAATAATGATGTCAGAGCTGGAGGCAATTTTTTTCTTAAAAAAATGTCGTAATAGAATATATTTTATACTTTAGGTATTTTACAGTTCTAATTTCAAAGGAAAAGAATATCATAATAATTGGCAAAAATGATGTTTATAATTATATAAATATACTGATAAATTTTCAGAGCCTTGGCTTGGTTATTTACAAAGATATAAAGAAAATAAAATTGCACGATTTTAAGAAAAATAACACGTATTTTTAGCGATTCTTATAGAGGTCTTTTTTTTAAATAGTAGTTTAAAATACTTCTGAGGAAAAGTTTTTTTTCTAATTAACACATTTATTAAAAAATTAAATAAAAAATGCAAAAATATTTATTTTTACAATTCGAGGTTGGTTTTGAACTACAATATTTATAAGAAATTAAGAAAAATAAGAGAAAATAATAATCTTAACCGGAACACATATGTAATACAAGTTGGTTAGCCATCATACTAATCATAATAATATATAGTAAACACATATCAAAATTCAAATATAATGAAAGAATAACATTATCAAAATATTATCGACTGCTCAAGTCAAATCAGTTTAACTGTAAAATACCTTAAGTTTTAAATGTATTTTTTTATTTCTATGGTGCGCATCATACGGAGATTTGTTCTTCCATATAGTATTTTGTTGCTGAAAGATTTTTGTTTCCAACAACCTTAAACATATAAAAACAACCCCGTTTTGGGAAGTTTTATAAGTATTTACAGACAGAAACAAAATACAGTGTACTATATATATGTGAATAGCTAATTATAATTTAAAGGGTCCAAGAGCTTATAACCCAGCACCATTAAATATCTAAAAACTACCCCTACTGGTTTACAATAACTGCTTTCAATATACATATAAGACTTATTTAGTTTTTGTCTCATTCTGCAGCTTGGCTAAATACAAAGTAAGATTGAATTAATACAAAATCTTGCTCAAAGATTTTGATATTTCCTTGGCTTAAGTGGTCACAAAAAAATGGTAAGTTATTGTTATGAGGTTGAGAATAGCAGCCAAAAGGGTAGGGCTGCAATGAAATTACGTGTTAGATTTAAAAAAACCGTTTTTTCCATTTTTTTTCTCAAGTCTGGTATTAAGTTATTTTAAAAAAAAAATATTTTTAGGGTTAATGTTTCTTTTGGAATAATTTATTGTATAATTTGTTTAAAAAAATATAAGAGAAAAGGTTTATAAAAATTTGATAACAACCGACTTTACGATTTAAAACGCCTTATTTCCGGACTTTATATGCATAAACGAACACGCTGGTGCAAAAAAATTATGGAACGTCATTTTTTTAAATTTAATTTCATTATTGACCCCCCATGCCTCACTTTACAGCTTTTTTTATCACCAAGTACAACACACATTTTGTTTGCCCTCATAAGGTCCGCAAAATAATCCCTTCTATACGTTATATGACGTGAGGTGCCACCACATAATAGCCACTCCTCTTTATTTTCCCCTGACACACTATTCACCAAATTTATAAATCTATTAGGCTGCGCGGCACTTGCTGTCTTCAGAATTTTTGTTAGAAGTACAACCATTTCGACAATACTGCACACACAAAATTTTATTAAAAAGATACGAACAACGTTTACTAGACACACACGTCACAACCAAGTTTTTCTCTAAAAATTATGATCACAAAACTTAACAAAAAAATGTTTATAATTTATTAAAGTATCCTATTCTAAAAAGGAGTTGTTGCTATGTACATTGTTGTACATTGTTATCGCAATATAAGCATTCTGATTGGCTACTAATACCAATTCATAAAAATAATCGTTGTGTATTTATATATGATTATTCATAGTGGTAGTAATGTTTATTTATTGCAGAGAAAATAAATATATAACCTAAATTAAAATTTTTTTTTTTTTGTAAAAATTAAAATACATGTTTTTTTCATTAGTCGAAAATTGATATTCCAAAAAAAGGGTTATATTATTTTTTTTCTTCTTATTATTATTATTATTTGAAAAGTAATAAATTACATAAAATTTAAAAATTTGTTGTTAAAAATTCACCTTATTTATATAAAATAACCGATATTACCATGGACCATGTTCATTGGAAGGGGTATTTGATTAAGTTTGGCTCGGCAGGGGGGGTTAAAAAGTGGCGTTTTTAGGGAGGGTGAAATGGACTATGAATTGGTCAATTACACGTTTGGGGTGTAAAATATATATTGTAATTTTGTTAAAATGGAAAATATTTATTAGGAAGGGTATTTGGTAACAAATAAAGGTTATTTGTTAATAATTATATTGGTTTCACTCAGGATCAAGAATCTTTCAACATGGTTTTAATATCATATAGTACACCCATTAAAAGTTAAATATAAGAAACAGATTTGTAAAAATTATTTTAAAAAAATAATTTTTTATTCGTATAACTTAAGTATTTATTATATTATAAGTATATAATAAATGGAAGGAATACATTCTTTTTAACATGGAACATGTTCATTGGATGGGGTATTTGAAAAACTTTGGCTCGGCAGGGGGGAGGGTGAAAAATTGTTAACAGGTTAAAATTAATTGTTTTATTGTTTATATTATGTTTTTATTATTTTTGAGGTTAGTTCGTTAGTTGAGTAGTTGATATCAATAAAAAAATTAAAGTAAAAATAAATTTTGGTATTTAAGAAAATAATTAACTTTGAAAGTTTTAAATCATTTTGCGCGCGACGCGCGCCTAATACTAGTCTAAATAAAAACAAACATCTTAACAGAAAATATAGGGACACAGAACTTAATGAAACGAACAGAACTTAATAAAAACTCATAAGCCAGATTCGCCTACTGGACCAGTAGTATCACAAATTAATAGCCCTACTTCAATTATTTCAAAATTTTTATACTATATACTAAAAAATGTTTTCTTTTCTCTTGTTGTCCATTACCTAAAGTAAACGTAAAAAATAGTTTTGAATTATTAATAAAAAAATTAGCAAATACTGATATACATATTTTAGTCTCAATGTTTTCAAAAATTATTAATGAAAAAAAAGGGTTAACAATTGGATTCGAAAAAAACCAATTGGGTTGGGTTCGTTATACGGTAATATAGTAACATGCCAATTTTTAAGGTTTTAGGTTCAAAGGGTTCAAAATGGCAGCTATATTTCAATCTTCTATAGTTTTCATAAAGAATCATTTTAAAAAATTTTTTTCTAGGCCGTGGATAAAGTTAAAATTTTGAATTCTTGAACAAGGGGTATGTAAAAGATGTTACGTTAGCAAAATCATTTTGCAAAATTAAATAACCGGTTTGTGTAACTACACAACCAACGAGCATGGAACATGTTCACTTATAAAATTGATAATAAAGTATCAATTGTGTTCATAATGTATAAATATTTATATGCAAATATTTATATTTAGATTTTTATTACAGAAATCATGCTGCTTAGACATCAAAAAGAACAAAATTAATTCAATTTTCAAATTATTATAGTTTTTTAAATAATATGAATTTATTTTTTATTAATTTTTACAATAAATTCTTAAAAATTCTGCACCAAAGGTCTTGGGGGACTTCTGCACTAATGCTCCCTAGGTACTTCTGCACCAAAGGTTCCTAGGTACATCTGCACCAAAGGTCTTTAGGGACTTCTGCACCAATAGTCTCTAGGCACTTCTGCACCAAAGGTCTTTAGGGACTTCTGCACCATAGGTCCCTAGGTACTTCTGCACCAAAGGTCTTTAGGGACTTCTGCACCAAAGGTTCCTAGGTACTTCTGCACCAAAGGTCTTTAGGGACTTCTGCACCATAGGTCCCTAGGCACTTCTGCGCCAATGCTCCCTAGGTACTTCTGCACCAAAACTCCCTGAATCGAAAATATTATAAGTCCATTTCACCCCCCCCCCTATAAGCGTCACTTCCCTCCCCTAAAAACGTCAATTTTTGACCCCCCCCTAAAAGCGTCACTTTTTCAGCCCCCCCCTGCCGAGCCGGACTTTTTCGAATACCCCATCCAATGAACATGTTCCATGTTAATATTATTATAAATTAAATATACTATTTTGAGTAATATCGATATTGGTATTGAAAATATCGATCTGGGCCATATTGGTCTTGGTATTGCAGAGCTTAATATTGTATCGATATTGGTAAATATCGAAATATCGAATTTTAAAATTTAAAATTTTTAAATGCTGATGTTCTTTTTTTTTAATTATTTTTTATCAATAAATCCGTATAACCTTAATGTAATTTTTATTTTATTAAATTATTTTTATTTTATCTAAATTTATTGTTACCTCAACATGTTAGTTTTTTTTATCAAAATTTTTTATTTTAAATTTTTTGTAACTTCAAATTGTTTATTTTTTCGTTTACCAAAATTTTTTGTGCTCAATGGCTGAAATTATTACAGGAGGTAATAAACTTACTTATAAAACGTATTTTTTGTATTCAAAAGATGAAACTGGTGAAAAAATCGGAATTTGTAGTTTATTTAGTGATAAAAAAGTAGAAAAAAATGTAAAATTTAATTATATTTTCTAAATAACCTTCTAAAATAATTTTCTAAATAAATTACCTCATTGAGGCAAATAAAAGGATATTCCTACCTAAGATTCCTAAGGAAAGCTTCTCTTACAGGAAATTTAATGATGTAACTCCGGAAACCCTCAATGAGGTTCTGACTCAGTATGACTGGTCGGATTTTGATACTAACTTACACCTAGACTCGGCTGTAACTACTCTCAGTAAGAACCTAAAGGCTGCGATTGATAAGCTAGCGCCTCGAAAAACTATCAATCCCAAAAAATCGAAACACCCATGGATTGACAATAAATTACATTTTTTGATGCTAAAGCGTAAGTCCATCGAACGTCGCTATCTCAATTCTAAAAAAGTTTCTCTCTTAAATGATCTTCTTCAGCTCACTGGAGAAATAGAATCGCTCTCTGAAATTGCACACAACACATTTATACGCAAAAGACTGGACGAAGCAATTGACAATAACAGAGACATATGGCGTGAAATAAGACACCTAGGGCTGTTACCCACCCCTCGCAGTGATTTTCATGGCTTCTCCCCGGATGATCTCAATAACTAATTTGCTGGCGTCTCAACTTCACCCGTGGAGAACATTGATGAAACTTGTGAGCTGATTAACTCGACATCCAATGATGGCTTTTGTTTTACTGAGGTTACCTTGAATGATGTCATTTTGGCAGTAGTTCATTTTTTATTACAAGCTACAGGTTTTGATGGTATACCTCATAAAATAATAGCAAAGTCACTTCCTACCCTTGGTCCTCACCTAGTCAAACTCTTCAACGCGTCACTAACAGCAGGGACGTTTCCTACAGCTTGAAAAAAGTCATTACTAGCAGCGATTAAAAAGACCTCTATTCCATCTTCGACTTCAGATTTCCGCCCTGTTGCACTCTTGTGCTTCCTGGCAAAGGTACTTGAATAGCTGGCACATGACCAAATCACCAACTACATAGGATATAACAAGTTGTTGGACCCATTACAAACTGGATTTAGACCTTACAGCAGTACAGAAACAGCCCTATTAAAATTAACAGAGGACATACGGTTTGGCAAAAGTAAAAGATTAATGACATTACTGCTGCAGTTTGATTTCAGTAAGGCCTTTGATTCCATTGCACCATCTAAGTTAATAGTCAAACTAAAATCTATGGGATTTTCAAAAAGTGCCTTGCTGTGGATCAAATCTTATCTCCAAGACAGACAATTGCAAGTCACTACAAAAACATCTTTCTCTGACCCACTTGGAGTTAACCTTGGCGTCCCACAAGGGTCTTTATTAGGACCCCTCTTTTTCTGCCTTTATATAAATGATGTTAAAGATCATCTTGATAAAGACATTTTCTATCTACTGTATGCAGACGACTTACAAGTTTATGTACAAGCCCCTCCTGAGAACATAAATAAGGCAATTGAGAAGCTTTCATTAGCGGCTCACAATATCAATATTTGGGCTCAAAAGATATCTTTGAGACTGAACCCAGATAAGATAAAACCTATATATTTTGGCACCAATTATTTTGTAGACCAACTTGACAGACTTAATTTACCAGGAGTTATTGTAAGCGAAGGAGTGACTGTACCGTTTGTAAAAGAAGTTAAGAGCCTTGGAGTAATCTTAGACAGTAAATTATCTTGGGAACCGCATGTCACATTAATAGGTAAAAAGGTTAATAGAGTTCTCTAAACCCTCAGGTTCATTAGACAATGTACAACTGTAGCCCTTCGAATTAAGCTTGTACAAGCTTTAGTAGCTCCTCGCTTGGATTATTGCTCGGCTGTATACTTAGACTGCTCGACAAACTTAAAAGACAGAATACAAAGGTTGAGTAACACATGTCTGAGATATATATTTGGGATTAGCAGAGACACACACATTACTCCTTATAGGGAAAGACTAGGGTGGGTAACTTGCAATACTCGTAGGCTATATTTTACATCCATTATTATGTACGAAATTCTCTGTCTACGCCACCCTAATTATTTAACCTATATTTTTGTGAGATACATCCCAAAAGAGACTGCCAGAGGTTAGCTAATAACACGTGAGTTAACTATACCTGAGCTTGAAAAATAGCATGGTGATTTTTCATTTCAAGTGCAAGGCATAAAAAGCTGGAACTCTCTTCCTTCACAAATAGGATTCCTCCCTTCACTAAATTCTTTCAAAACAGGCCTACTTGAGTATCTGAGAACCTCTAACCATACATATGATGATTCGGTCTTTTAAAACAAGAGTCAGATTTGTTAAGATTGAAATGTGTTGATATTGCAAATTATTCAGAGCTGGGCGTGCATGGCATTTTAGGCACGGAAAACTAACAGCCGTATATACGGCCAAGCAGTATAATGATCCGTGCACAGTCTGTCCATACTTTGTTTTTATAAGTATACGCATCAGTTATTAGTATGTTAAAGTTTGAATGCATACTGCCCACGGACCCGTCAGCATTATAAAAAACCCAAGTCTCATACGCATACGGACCCGTATGCATATAGGACCTGGGTATTTTCATAATGCCCACGGACCCGTATGCTTATAGGAGAGGATATTTTCATAATGCCCACGGGTCAGTATACGTATGAGACCTAGGTATTTTCATAATGCTGACGGGTCCGTGAACATTATGAAAATACCCAGGACCTATATGCATACGGGTCCGTATGCGTATAGGACTTGGGTATTTTCATACTGTGTACGTATCCGTGGGCATTATGAAAACACCCAAGTCTCATACGCATACGGACCCATGGGCATTATGAAAATACCCTCTTTTATACGCATACGGACCCGTGGACATTACGAAAATACCCTTTACTATACGCATACGGGTCCGTGGGCATTATAAAATTACCCAGGTCCTATATACATACGGGCCCGTATTAGAAAAATATGGAGCCGTATATTCTTATGCCATACAAATAGGTGATTTTCGAGTGATTTTGTACTGATTTTTGTCGTACGATTTTTCATACGGCATAAATAAATACGGGAGCCGTAGGTAATATGCCGTATTAATGGACTATTTTATACGGCTCCCGTATTGGATTTTGCCGCATGAATTTTCATACGGCAAAAGTCAATACGGGAGCCGTATAAATTGGTCCATTAATACGGCATATTTTGTACGGTTCCCGTATTGACTTTTGCCGTACGAAAATCTATACGGCAAAATCTAATACGGGAGCCGTATAAAATAGTCCATTAATACGGCATATTTTGTACGGTTCCCGTATTGGACTTTGCCGTACGGATTTTCATACGGCAAAAGTCAATACGGGACCCGTATAAAATAGTCCATTAATACGGCATATTCTGTACGGCTCCCGTATTGACTTTTCCCGTATAGATTTTTATACGGTTGAAGTATATACGGGATCTGTTTGAAATTTGCCGTATTAATGGGCTAATTTATACGGCTACCGTATGCAGTTTGCTGTATATACGGCTGATTACATCTAGTAAGATCTAATTTTTTTTCCAAGAAAGAGCTAAGGCATTTGGAGAATGCAAGCGGGGGCCCTTCGATAATATAAGTGGGTTCCTTGGATAATGCAAGTGGGTCCCTTGGATAATGCAAGTGGGGGATTTTTTTTTTCAAAATTTTGTCAAAATCACCCTCGTTTTCGGACACTCTCTCCCCTGTGAAATTTTTAAAAATAGACCAATTAACTTTTCCTTAGTTTAATGCCATCTTAATTAGATAATAAAAAGATTTAAAAAAAGTAGGTTTCGAGATAAACGCGTTTAAAGTTTTTTTGTATGTATAATATACGTTATATTTTTGATCAAATTTCTTCTTTGAAATTTTTTTTATTTAACATATCGACATAAAACCTTTTTTTTCATAATTTAGAATATTTTTTTATAAGATAAGAAGAAAAAAATTTTGGTTTTCAGGTTTCTTTCTTGTGTTATACATGTAAATACAATTTGATTCTTAAAACTAATAAATAAAATATAATATTTATACAAGTCAATATAATTTAGTAAATTAATAGATAGAAAATAGTCAACAGAAATAAACATTGTAAATGTTTAAATTAAATGCAAAAAAAAAAAAAAAAAAAAAGTGATTAGAGATTTAAATCATAAAATAAAATAAAATGGCGATAATAATACTGATTTTACTATTATTAGTATGTAACTTCACTAATCAAGATTCGTTCTCTAACTTAGAAAAGTATATTTTTATACCTCTCTTAAATTGAGAAAATGATGGGAGGTAGCGGATGCAAGGTGGAATGGAATTCCATAGCTTAGGATAGTGAACTTGGAATGATAAAGTCCCGGAGTTAGTGGCTGCTGGAGGGATTTCTAGATCTTGACGAGGACCTCTCTTTGGCTTACCCGAGTAATAGGGTTTAAAGAGGGAGATATTAAATATTAATATTTCTCTACAAAAATTGAGACACCTTATTTTTTCAACAAATGAAAACTTTTTTTCAATTACCCAACTAAAAATTCAATATGTTGTATATTTTTTTTGAACACCCTTAATGGCACCCTTACTTGGCATTTTCCGAAAAAAATTGAGCAATATAGTAATTAGGGCTACTTTTACAAAAACATGTAAATTTTCTTGTATATTTCTTTGATTTAAAATTTTTGTACATATTTTTATGAAATTTGTACTGAGTGAATATATATAAGTATATGCTACTTAAATTAATCTGCTTATTTTAGGGACGTAAAAATGAAACAAAATTCAATTTTTTTATTTTTTTAATTATTTTGTTGTTTATTATATGATAGGATATAAAAGGTTAGCAGAGTGTGGTTTTATTAATAAAGTATAAAACACTTATTTATTAATTAAATAATAATAGTTTATTAAACACTCATCTAGTACTCATCAATATTAACACATCTATACAGTAATTATTACAAAAGGTTATTAATTTAAGACACGACAAAATACACGTGATACGTATTATATAACTGCCTAGGACAGACTGACAGGTGTCGCATAGAGGCGGGACCTGCAGTCGCGTCCAATGCCCAGCAGAAAGAGAGAGAGAAGGAGAGCGGAGAACGATCACTCTAACACTCCCTTCCGGTCTCCAGCGTATCCTGAACTTCTCACTTGGCACCTGAAACAAACAATCAAACAAAATTCCAAGTTATAAATATATTCTCATCCACATCTAATTTTCCAAGTTTAGAATCATATTAGTCAATTTGTTATGTAATTCAAATGGTAATGGCTTAGTAAATATATCCGCAAGCTGTTCTTTTGAAGGAACCCATTGTATTTCAACTAAACCTGTATTAACGTAATCTTTGACATAATCTGCCTTCACTTCTATCATATGTCGCAATTTATTATTACCACTCATCTCAGTGCAGTCTATAGCAGCACTATTATCGCACCAAAGAGTCATTGGGAGTACTAGATCGTTTAAGATCAATTTCAACGAGTTATACAACGAAATTAAGTCTTGACATGTAATACTCATCGTAACATACTCAGCTTCACAAGTAGACAAAGAGACATATGTTTGTTTTCTAGTTTTCCAAGCAACCGAGTCTCCAAATAATTTAATAACATATCCACATGTTGTTAATGAGCCTTTACAGTCGGCGTGACTTGCATCTGAAAATGCTTGTATGTCATTTTCTTTTCCAGTGTATCTCAAACCTACAGTTGTAGTGCCTTTGAGATATCGAAATACTCTTATGACCATATCATAATCATCTTGAGTAGGGTTTATTTGGTGTCTACTCAACACATTCACAGCGTACATTATGTCAGGCCTCGTCACGTTAGCTAAATATGATAGCGAGCCTACGGCTTCCCTGTATTGAAAGTTTTCTTCCGTGGCTGTTTTTGCAAGTGACTCATCATCATCATTCTCTTCTCGATCTCGTCTTTTTCGATTTGCAGTTTGTCGAGTAACCATACGAGTTCTTTGTGAACGAGTTTCACTAAACCCAAATCGCTTAAGCATTTTATTTATATAATCTTCCTGAGTCAAATTAATTATTTTATCTTTTCTATTACGTTCGATATTTATACCAAGAAAACTTTTCGGTTCTCCCAGATCGGTCATTTCAAATTCCTTTTTCAGACTCATCTTTATTTGTTTTAATTTATTCGCGTCGTTGTTAGCTATGAGCATATCCTCAACATATAAAATTAGTATGACGAATTTGTTACCTTCTCGCCAAGTGAACAAGCATGGTTCATTCGTGTGAGCTGAAAGTCCGATTTTTGAAGCTGCTTCAGAAAAGCGTTCATTCCACTTCTTAGGACTTATTTTCAACCCATATAATGCCTTCTGAATCTTACAGACATTATTTGCTCTAAACTCGTCTGACACATCTATTCCCTCTGGAATTTCCATGAAAACTTCATTATCGATTTCTCCATTAAGAAATGCTGTTTTCACGTCCATTTGACACACATCGAGATCATATTTATTTATAATAGCCAGCACTGAACGTATTAGTGCGAGTCTAGAAACAGGGGCATATGTTTCACGTAAATCATATTCATTCTTATCTTTGAACCCTCGAATAACTAACCTCGCCTTATGTTTAACATTGCCGCCTATCTCTGTCTTTTTCTTTAATACCCATCTAGAATCTATAATATTTGGTCTACGACCATTTTTGTCTGACCTTGGTCGTTCAACGATTTTCCACACATCATTTTTATTCATAGATTCTAACTCGTCTAGAATGGCCAATTTCCATTTTCTTTTCTCAGACGATTGCATAGCTTCCCTATAAGAAACTGGATCTTTATTGATTCTAGTAAGCAACGCATGGTAGGACTTATCTTCTATAATTTCAGTCTCATCATCTGATTCATTCACATCTTTTAGTACTACTGTTTTCTTTGGTCTACCTCTTTTTCTCTTTACTACTCCCTCCGTTCTTTGCACCTCATCGTTAGCATCTTTAGATTCTTTATCAAATTCTACGAACCATTTTTCTTTGTCAATCTCATCAAATGCAGTTTCCCAATTAAAAACATCATTTTTCCTATATTTATCTCCAAAAACCAATTTCTCATTAAATCTCACATCTCGGCTTTCATAGAATTTTCCCTCTTCAGGCTTAAGTAAAATGTAACCGGTGGATTTATAACCAACCAAAATTGTTCTCATCGCTACTTTTCTAAATTTAGGGCCGTTTCTTCTCTGAATTATCATGTAAGCTAAGCAACCAAATCGTTTGATTTGACTTAAGTTTATTTTAAACTTATTATTGTATACACGCAAAGGTATATTCATATCAAGAGATTTATGGGGAGTTCGATTGTAAGCGTACACAGCTGCGCCTAAAGCCAAGTCCCACATGTTTTCAGGAAGTTTCGCATCATACATATAAGAACGCACCTTTTTCTGAATTGTTTGATTAAATCTCTCAGCCAAACCGTTATGTTGAGGAGTATCAGGACAAGCAAGTTGTAATTCTGCACCTAGCTGGTCTATATAATTTTTAGTTTCTGCTCCAGTAAATTCAGTACCTTGATCAGATCTAAGGTAACCAACTTTCGCATCTCGTCCTAGCATGTTTCTAGCACTCTTGACAAATGATTTAAGACATTTTCCGGTCTCATCTTTAGTTTTCATAGCATACGCCATAGCCACCTTTGAGTAATCATCAATAAAGACTGAAATAAAGCGATACCTCTTAGGATATGCTTTAGGAGTTATAGGACCCATAATATCTGAATGAATAATTTGCAAGGGTTCACTTGCTTTAAGTCTTATTGAATTAAAAGGTAATTTCCTCATCTTTGCTATCAAACACACCTCGCAATCTAGAATTGACTTGTCAAATTTCACGTTATTTAACTCTGTGTTTTCAGGGAAGAGCTTTTGAAGTCTCTTTAAATAATCAATTGATGCATGACCTAATCTCACGTGCCATAACATCGCTTTGTTTTGTTTAATAAATTGATTATAATTTTTCCAAATATTTATATCTAAGTCCGTTTCGCATTCCATTTCTTTGTCAGAAGATGGCTCGTCAGGATTGTGTAAGACTCTATCGATTACACTAGTTTCTAGAACGAATCACGTAAATCTACAATGTTTTCTGTTTCAACCGCATCTCTCATCTCAATATTTTCATCAGAGTTATTTTGAATTTCAAACATATTTACATTTTCAATCTCATCTATACTACAATTAGGATTTTTATTGGCTATGTTATACTGGCGTTTGCTTCGATTTGTTAAATATGCTATTATTTTATTATTCAGGGTATGTTTTTCTAATTCAATATCATTTTGCATGTTAGACTTATCAATTTGAAATTCAATTTTCCAATAAGGCTTATCATAAATGCCAGAAATAAATAATTTATTAGATACGGGATTGTAAATGTCGATTTTTTCGTTATCTAAATAAATAGCTAATCCCTCATCAGCAAATTTTCTAAGAGAGAGTAAATTTTCAGATAACCCTTCCGCACATATTACATTATTTAATCTTATCGTATTCTCATCATTCTCGGCTTCTATAGAACCTACTCCCTCCGAATCGATATTCGCGGACTCATCTTTATTTGCGCATTGTATGATATTGCTTTGATTCTCATCTAAGGTTTTAAAAATTAATTTCGAATTGGTCAGATGTTCTGTAGCTCCTGAATCGGCTAAGAACTCTGCTAATAATTTATTTCGATTGGTGGATTTTATGTGTGTCACGTCATTATATTTAATTATATCTACATTTAAAGCATGCAAAAGATTCGAATTACCTGGTCTTTCTGGACTCTTATTTTCTTGGTTTGTACCTTTTGGTTTATAACCTCCTCTACCTCGTCCTCTAAAATTTCCCCGACCTCTTTGATTACTAAACTTGGGCCGTTTGTTATTTGATTCGTTATTTGAATCGCCACTATTTCTTTTAAAACCCCGACCACCACCATTATTGTTATTATTATTGTTATTACCTCGTCTATTAAAATTTTCCTGCCTTCTGTTATTCTCTTCTCGTCGTTTGGGGCAGTTATAGCTTTTATAATTGGTAAACTGATCACATCCATAACACAGCTTTTTCCCATCTGTACGATTACACTGCTTTCCTATGTGACCATAAGCATCACAGTTATAGCATCGTATCTCGTTGTTGTCCACTGGTCGCGCCGCTAAGGCTTGACTAGATTGCCCAGATGTTGCCCTATTTGACCCATCAACTCTTCTTTGCGCATCAATCTGTATAAGATAACGTTTTAGGTCATCATATGACAATCTGTTACCAGTTAGACTTGTGTTTAAATAATCCAACTGATGTACCTGAGGTAAATTTTTCTCGATAGCTTGATAAAACGCGTCTCGGATCTCTTGATCCGATAAAGGCGGAGCACCTGGGATATTATTGTAATTTCTTACAATCTCATCAAATCGATCCCAGAACTCTGTAGCCTTTTCTTTATTGGGGCGATACTGTACATTATACAATTGCTTTCTTAAGTCTACGGAAGTCATATTATTTTCACATCTTTTTAATTCTTTAATCTTTTCTAACATTTTTCCCGGATCTTTTAAATCAAGTATTTTATTGTGATAGATCTTATCTATACGATTAATTAAGATATCCCGAACTGTATATCTATGATCTTCTTTCGTTTTCTCATCAAGATCTTTATTTGCTTCTACTTTAGGATCTATCACATATAACAATCCTTTAGTTCTAAGTTCTGAACCGAAATAATCCATAAAATGTTCAAATCGCCATTTAGTTGTTAGTTTATAATCACGTCGTGCACCTGAGTCTCTAGGTGACAATCCGGTCTTAATCGCGTCTTTTAAATCTTTAACAATAGACTCACCGTTATTTGACTCGTTTCTAAATGAAATATTACTTTGATTTAACTTTTTAACCTCATCAGCAATTAATGATTTAATATCATTTAGATTAGGGGTACGCGTCGTTTCAAGTATCATCGTTGAATTAAACACATTTAAATTATCTGTAAGTCTTACCTCATCTCGCCTAGCGTCACGTCTTTCTAAGACTTCGATTTTTCGCTTCAAGGTTATGACCTCAGCCTTTAGATTTTTGAGCTCATCTTTCTCTTCTTTAAGATTATCAATCTTCTCATCAACTTGAAGTACCACATCATCTACGTAATCATTTAAATTCTGTAGATCTGTACATACACTCTATTTATTTATTTATCATTAAATAATAAAATTGAATAAAAAATAAAAATTTGAACGTTCATGCTTGTATATGTTAGCACATACAGGACACATGCACAAGCATACACATACAGCAATTTTTAAAATTTTGTTAATAAGCGGGAAAAAATCCGCACGACAAATTTCTCAGCTGTTTACCGGTAAATTTACACTTTTATTCTCTTCTTTATATAGCTATATTATTTATCTCGTCATTTAAAAAAATTTTTTTAAAAAAATTTTCGCATCCGTTAAATTTTAAAATTTTTACAAAAAAAATTCGTTTTATTATTTTTCTTCATACAAAAGTTTTTATTTCTCTCCGAATTTAAATTCTTAGTATTTCACAGCGTCTAGAAATCCCACACATGTAAGCGCGCGTCCGCGACATAGCATGTATGTGACTTACTAGAGAGAGAAAGATAAAATATAGAAAATAAAAATGCGCGGTTTATATGTGCTTTCTCATCACACACACACTCGCATATACTACGTGTATATTTACGAACCGGCGGAAAAAAAATGAAGCCGGCATATACTCGTCGTCTCAGCTCGCACAAAATAAAACCGGCAAAATTTCATTTTCCAATTTTATTGAAATTTCGAGAAAAAAAAACGAATTTTATTTAACACGTCTTAATCGATATCGACTTGTATGTATACAACTACATATATATATTCACAAAAAAAATAACGCGCCAAAAATATCGCGTCTTTATATTTTTCACATCACTTATATTTACATGCATGTAATTAATTTTTTTAATAAAACTTACCATCGTTTTCCGCCATTTTCTTTTCAAAAGAAATAACACAGCTTAATTAATAAAACGGAAAACAAGGCACACAGTTCAAAATATTTTATACACAGTTTATTATTTTTTCACTTTTCACAAAAGTAAAAAAAAAGTCCACGTCAAATTTTCAAAAAAAAGTCCTCATCTAATTTTTTTAATTTCACAGCACTTAACAAAAAAAACACACACGCGCGCAGTGGAAGCTTGCGGGCTGCACATAACCTGATAGGATATAAAAGGTTAGAAGAGTGTGGTTTTATTAATAAAGTATAAAACACTTATTTATTAATTAAATAATAATAGTTTATTAAACACTCATCTAGTACTCATCAATATTAACACATCTATACAGTAATTATTACAAAAGGTGATTAATTTAAGACACGAAAAAATACACGTGATACGTATTATATAACTGCCTAGGACAGACTGACAGGTGTCGCATAGAGGCGGGACCTGCAGTCGCGTCCAATGCCCAGCAGAAAGAGAGAGAGAGAAGGAGAGCGGAGAACGATCACTCTAACATTATATATAACATAAATTATGTTATCTATTTGCATTTCTTGTGGGTTTTATGCAAAAGCTAGATATTTAATTTAATTAAACCAAAATTGTTTGTTTTTAATGTGACGCAATCAAAAAATACCTTCAGTTCAAACTTGAGGAGTGCTTTGATATTAAAAATTGGTTTAAGGAAAGTTCTTCTACTTATATGATTTTGGCTTACTGAAACTTTTTAGAGATATCGTGAACACAACGACTGGATTTTTTTCAATAGAGCTTTGATTTATTATTATGTATTAAATTTTGATAATATTTTGCTTATATCAAAATTTAAATTTGTTTAACCCTTGCGTACCCGGCTTACTTTCCCTACGCTACTACCTGACTTAGTACCCTGGTACTACGCTGCGTTTATTTGTTTAATAAATATTTTTTAAGTTAAAATATTTTATTTTTATAGTAAGCAATTGAATGTATATTGCCTTCTAAAATAATTATTATTATTGTCTTACTAAAATATAATTTAATAATTTTACCTTCAAATTTTAAGAATAAGGAAAGCAAATGTAACATGAAAAGAGACGCGTATTTTTGGCACGCGCGCATTTTTTCAGTATAATAAAAGACAGATGTAAAAATATAAAGTTGGAGAATTAATAACAATTACAATTACATTCATCTAGTCTCCTTTCTAATTTCATGTAAATACATAATTAATATAGATCAGAAGTTATAAGCACTTTTCTGAAAACTGCATGCGCATTTTTAAAATGGACTAAGACTAATATTTCCTATCTCTGACATATTTTTTGGCTAAAAATTTCTTTACGTGCTTACGAATGTCCAAAAATGTTGTCTACTTAGGTTCATTGCGGCACCTCTACCCAAATTTGAAAATATACATGATTACACTTGGCAACTAAATATATATGGGCATCCATTATGACTTCTGTATATAAGGCTAATATCTTCCATTCCGACAAATTTTTTGGCTAAACTTTTTTTTTCGATCTTATGAATCCCCAAAAATGATAAATTCCAAGCCTAATACATTACAATAAAAGCATATATACGTAGTTTAATACATACGCATGCACGCTTGCAAAAATGCTTATAACTTTTGATCTATATTATATATTTACATGAAATTTGGAAGGAGACTAGATGAATATAATTTTAATTGTTATTAATTTTAATATTTTATATTTTTAGAGCTGTTCTTTTAATATAATGAAAAACTGCACGCGCGCAAAAAATTAGCGTCTCTTTCCATGTTACATTTCCTTTCTTTATTCTTAAAATTTGAAGGTAAAATTATTAAACTATATTATAGGAAGGCAATAATATCATTTATATTCAATTGCTTATTATAAAAATAAAATATTTTAATTTACACAACATTTATTAAACAAATAAACGGAGTGTAGTACCCAGATACTAAGCTGGGCTAGGCGTGTAATTTTCTTAAAACGATTTTATTTTTTATGTTTAACAAATTATTTTTATGCAGAGTATGCAAAAATCTATTCTAAATTGGTCGTTTGAAGCTGCCAAAAAAGCTAAGATATAAATTTTAAGCAAAATCCGAGAAATCAACGATTTTCGGCCAAATCGTACTTGGGTGATTATCTGGGGGATGAATGATTAAGAAGAACACAAAAATTTTTCTTTACATTACACTAGCACCCTGATATTACAAGAATTTTGCGAAATAATGACATTTGTATTTGTTATCCACGCTCTCATCTATGTTATTAAATATTTTCAATTATTTTGTAAATAGGAGTTTGGCATTAGTCAAAATTTTAATAATTTTTTACATGATATGAAATCATATGAAAAAATATTAGACACGTATTTTTTTGTTTTTCAACAAATTAAAACTTAAAAAACTAATGACGTTACATTGTTAAGATAGTAACTGCGTTTCTACTGGGCGTAACTGCGGTCGCTTTCCTCCTTTATAACTTGATTGGTCAAGTTTAAAAAAACAGAAGAATACGTATGTAATATTTTAATATGGAACATCTTTAAGTAGGGTTTCCCAGAAACCCTGGAAATCGAAGGTGGAGTAAAATGAGAGTTAATTGATTTTTATTATGGACAAATAATAACCTAAGTTTAAATTTATTTTACTTTCTATGGTACTTTGGAAATCTCGAATCTTAGTAGCAGATAAGAAGGCAATAAACATAAACATGTTCCATGCAAGTTGTTTGTTTACATATACAAACTCGTTATAAGTATTTGTATCTAGTTTTATATTATGCGAAAAAAAGCTTCCTATTAAATTTAATTATAATATTTAATTAATATTTTAATAAATAATAATTTATCGAAACCGCGTAAGGTATAAAATTACTAGCAAAAAGTAAAATAGGTGAAAATTTTACTTAAAATATTTTGAAATATTTTTCTTTTTTTCATATACTTACATTTCCAACTTGCCTATCCAATTGCCTTTGTTGTTGCTCTAGAGTAGCTCTAGCTTGAAGAAGTTCTAATTCAATTTTCTGCCTTTCTAATTCTAACAATTCTTTTCTTTTCTTTAATAACTGTTCTCTCATTACATCTTCAGAAGAAGGTACATTAACCACAATTTTTGATGATGGCGTTGCATTAGCTTGATGAGAAACTCCTGTTTTTTGTTGATTTGCTTGTTGTTGCTGTTAATATAAATTAATATTTATTAAATAATTATCATAGAATAAGATAACGTATTTATTTTTTTTTCGGATAGAATCTAAGAAAAACGAAACCCTAGAATAATAGTATCTAAATTAGTAGTTATTGTTCCAAGCTGTAGGTAAAGGGGTAAAAAATTTACTTTACATAGGAGACTAATTCAAACATGTTAAATGGTAATTTAGCAAAGTTTAACCTTACATTATTGTTAAAATCCCCCAGCCCATGCATACATCTCCAAAAGTCAAAGTCATTTTAGGGAACAATATAAAAACGGGCTAAATTTTTTACGGGTTTTATTTTTACTACACGGCTATATTTCAAATATACGGGTCACTGTTCAAAAAAATTTAAAGTGGGTTATATTTTTCTAAATTCCAAACTAACTATTCAATGCTATCATTGCGTAAAAACAATGGAAATTACAAAATTTTTCATAAAACAGGACACTATTCTAAGAAAATTTATTATGGGGTATATTTTTCAATACTAATATTTTATTTTTTATAATAAACGGGACAGTATGCAAAAATACCCTGCCAACTAGCTGGCACTTAGGTTCCTCAAACAATGAGAAAAAACTTTTCAAATTTTGAGAAATAAATTTTGGAAAAATTCGGTATCAAATCCAAAAAATTACTATAAATGAACTGTCTAAAACTAGTACTCTCATAGAAATAAATTAGGTACTACATCCAAAAAGAAAAAAAAAATTGGTGCTTTTTGTATTTTTTTGTGAAAAAAAATTTAGGAAAAAAATTTTTAAAAAATTAAGTATCAGATTCGAGACATCGAGTAAAAACTATACTTTCAAATATAAGTACTTTCGTGGAAATAAATGAGGTATTACATCCAAATTAATAAAAAAAAAAAAGTAAGTTTGGTAAAAAAACTTTTGAAAAATAAATTAGGTCATAATTTCATAACGGTTGTGAAACATCACCAGTTGCAATATTTTTAGATATTAGTACTTTCATGGAATTAAATGAGGTATTACACCAAAAAAAAAAAATATTGCAGGTTTTTAAAATTTTTTGTTTTTTTAATTTTGAGAAAAAATTTTTTTAAAAATTCGGTATCAGATTCAAAAAATGACTATAAACAAACTTTCTAAAACTAGTACTTTCATAGAAATAAATTAGGTACTACGTCCAAAAAAAAAAAAAAATTAGTTTTTTTTTTGTATTTTTTCATGAAAAAAATTTCAAAAAATTAAGTATCCGATTCAAGATATAGATTAAAAACCATACTTTCAAATATAAGTACTTTCGTAGAAATAAATGAAGTATTACACCCAAATTAAAAAAAAAAAATAAGTACCTAGAGCTTTTTTGGTGAACAAATTTTTGAAAAAAAAATTAGGTCTTAACTCCATAATGTTTGTGAAATATCGCCGGTCACAATATTTTCAGATATTAGTACTTTCATGAAATAAAATTAGGTATTACACCAAAAAAAAAAAAAAAAAATTACAGGTTTTATAATTTTTTTGTTTTTTTAATTTTGAGAAAAAAATTTTAAAAAAATTCGGTATTAAATCCAAAAAATGACTATAAACAAACTTTCTAAAACTAGTACTTTCATAGAAATAAATTGGGTACTACGTCCAAAAAAAAAAAAATTAGTTTTCTTTTGTATTTTTTCATGAAAAAAATTTTCAAAAAATTAAGTATTCGATTCAAGATATAGATTAAAAACCATACTTTCAAATATAAGTACTTTCGTGGAAATAAATGAGGTATTACATCCAAATTAAAAAAAAAAAAAAGTACCTCGAGCTTTTTTGGTGAAAAAATTTTTGAAAAAAAATTAGGTCTTAACTCCATAATGTTTGTGAAATATCACCAATTACATACATACACACACACATACACACACACACACACACACACACATACACACACACATACATACTTTTTTTAAAAACCGGTTTTTTAGCTTCCTGGGGTCTCAAAACGTGCTTATATGCCAAAAAATCAAAAATCAAAATTTGACCTATCACAATGGTTCCTCTTTGAGGAACCAAAATTTAATTTGTGGTATATTCTACTAATTTTAATACTAATATTTCAATGCTATCATTGCATAAAAACAATTGAAATTACAAATTATCTATAAAGCAGAACACTTTTCGAAAAAAATTTGCCCGCAAGATCCGTAAAATAAGGGCAGGCGCAACGATATAAAATTTAATTTGAAATTTTTCTTGGTTTTTCCAATATGGTGGGCCATAAGTCGCGGAGACGTGTACCAAAGGACCTATGCTATACGTGCACCACACGTCGGCAGAGCGTTTTGCCAAACGTCGCTCAAACTTCGGCCCATACTTGGCCGGCACAGTTCAAAAGTGAGCGGATAAAGTGGTGTATATTCTGCTAAATTCCAAACTAATATTTCAATTCTTTTATTGCATATAAACAATTGAAATGACAACTTTTTAATGAAACAGAAAATTTATAATAGGGTGTAATTTGCTACATTCAATACTAATATTTAAACTTTTCTAATTAACGAAACGTATTCGAAAAAAATTTAAAGTGGGGTATATTCTGCTAAATTACAAACTAATTTTCCAATGCTATCATTACATAAAAAAATTTAAATTTCAACTTTTCATATAAACGGGTCACTATTCAAAGAAAATTTATATTGTAGTACAGGGTTGGGAATACTGGACGCGCATCATATCCGTATATACGGAAATGAAAAATATGAATTTTGATTTTTTGCCGTATATACGGTTTATTTAATATGGAATTATATAAAAAATACCATATATAAGGTTCTAAAAATGTACGGATCAGTATTTTCAAAACCGTACATACGGATAAATTTGTACGGGACCCATATTTTGTAAATCTTATATACGGTTCTCAAAATTTTTCAACCGTATATACGGTTAATTTAAATACGGGAACCATATAATATTAGCCGTATACAGTTTTCACTTTATGGGAGCCGTATTTTAGATACCTGTATATACGGGTCAAATCTTTAATCACCCGATTTAATACAGAAAAGTATTTATAAATTAATAATACGGACAAGAATGAAAACGGAACCGTATATTATTCACCCGTATGTACGGATCAGAGGTATACGGGTCCAGTATAATTCTATCCCTATATACGGTTAACAATATATGGATCCCGTATTTTAGGCATCCGTACAAACGGGTGAAAAAAATTGAGACCCGTATATACGGGTGGCTGATATACGGTTCCGCATTTCAGTCATCCGTATATACGGATCCGTATAGAATTGATCCGTATATACGGGTCTCACCTTTTTTAGCCGTTTGAATGGATGCCTAAAATACGGGTTCCGTATATTGTTACCCGTATATTCAGAAAAATTTATACGGACCCGTATTCATTTTACCCGTACATACGGATACGGGTTTGTAAAATTTTTTTCCGTATATACGGCTTTGAAAAATATGGACCGTATTTTTCTGTTTCCGTATATACCGCATACGGTTAATGCGCGTCAAAATCACCCGCATTTCCCAACCCTGTAAGTAGTATATTTTGCTACATTCAATACTAATATTTCAATTTTTCTAAGAAACGGGACACTATTCGAAAAAACTTAGTGTATGGTACATTCTGCTGAATTCCAAACTAATATTTCAATGCTATTATTGCATAAAAATAATTGAAATTAAAACTTTACTATAAAACGGGAAACTGTATAAAACAATTTTAAATGGGGTATACTCTGCTAAATTCAATACTAATATTTTAATGCTGTCATTGCATAAAAACAATTGAAGTTACAACTTTTGTATAAAACAGAACACCATTCGAAATTTATTTAAAGTGGGGTATATTCTGCTAAATTCTAAACTAATGAATTATTTTTACTGATGAATTTAATATTACAGATTTAATTTTACATTAGCTACCAACAAAAATAATTTTTGTGTGAATTAATGTAGAGTTATGTCGAAATTTTTAATCTTCAAAACTTTAAACTAATTATTCTCGAAACTAATTTTTTTGAAATGGCGTTACATAACTGAAATTTTTTTTGGAACATTATATAACTACTTTGCTCTAGATGAACCTACGTGTTGCAAAATATCTTAAGTTTAAAGCACCTTTTGGCCTATTTTAAAGTCCGAAAAAATCATCCATTTTTTAAAAACGTTCCCATTTTTGAAAAATCATGTGAAAAAACATAGCATTTCCAGGGTGTCTATAGATGAAAATATTTTTAAAATAAGGACATTTAAAGGATTTTTAAAGGAGTAATAAGATAAAAATAAGGACATTTTTATGGATCTTTTTAGTAATGAAAAAGTAAAAATAACAAAATTTTTAAAAGCTTAAAAAGGAGTAGTATGGTACAAAAAAGGATAAAATTAAAAACATATTCTAATTTAAAGCTTTTTTTATTATATAAATAACATTTCGTATTACAAATTTGTTCACATCTTAGAAAATTTTTAATAGTTATGTTTTATTAATCTTATTTTGATTATTAATATTTATTTTAATATTAATCTTATTATATATATCTTATATATCTTATATATCTTATATATCTTATTCTTAATTTTTTTTAGTTTTATTATTAATAATACTAATTCACATTTGAGTCTTAATATTAATCCTTTTTTTGGTCAAAAAAATTTAAGTTTAAACATTTAATAAAATATTTTAAAGATTAATTAAGTTTTAAGAAATACTATTTTTTTTTCTTAAGTAGATAAAAGATAAATTAAAAAAAAAATTTTTTTAAATGTAATTCTAATTTTTCTAACTGTTTATCACATTCTGAAACTTCGAAAGCTTTTGAGTTTAGAGCTTCTTCAGCTTCAGATTTTTTACTTTTTATTAATCTAATCTGTTCAGATAATTCTCTTTGTTTTTTTTTCTTCATCTTCTAATTCTTTTTTCTCGTTCAAGGCTGCTACTCTATTAGAAGAGGATTTCTTAAACGCGCTAATCATTTCTTTGGTAATCTTAATATCTGAAACTTTCCCGATGGAAGTTATGTAATCATGTACACATCATTGTGCTATTAAGAATTTTTCTTCTAAATTATCAACTAAAAAATTTTTGTTAATAGAAAAACTCCTTTCAACCTCTGCATTTCCATGAAATAAAACTAATATTGTTTTCATGAATTTTTTTAGGCTAGACGAGCAATTACATTTTTCACATAGATTCATTAAAAAAATGTCAAGACGATCTTTTATTTTACTAAATTTTTTCAATTCTGCTACCGCCTCAGGTTTTTCAATTAATTCCAGATACTCCGATTTGATGCTAATGCATTTACTCTGAGTTATATAATTGTATTTAGAAAGTATTTCTAAAGCAGCTTGAATACGGTATTTAGCAGTACCTGATACTCGCATGACTAGTGGAAACGAACAGCTAGCTCCGCTAACCAAATCAAAATTTAAAGGGCATTTTTGCTTTAATTTTTTGCACACATTTATGATAAAATTTTGACAATGTATTTTAAATTGTTCAAAACTAACATTTTTTTCTCTCTTAATATCTTTTAATGCTTTTTGAGCTGTAAATCCTATGTCTACTTTATCTTTATCACAAAAGTTATCTTTATTTTCTAAATCTATACTCATTAAATTTGCTCCATTTTTTACATTTTTAATTATTCTGTTTTGATAATTTTGGTACGCAAATTTTTAAACAACGTATATAAATCTGAGTAAAGAAATGGAAGCAATGGTTTATTACTTTGGTAAAAATTAAAAATTTTTCTAATTCTAAAGAAATACTCATTAAGAAACCTAATTTTGCCGTTAGTAACTTATAAAGTCCTTAAGAATACCAAAATTTTTAGAATCAGGTATCTTTTTAGTAGAAGCTACTTTAGCAACATTAATATTTAAAATTGGAATCATGCCCATAGCTCTTTCCATAACTTTGGTATTTTCTGTCCAACGAATGGAGCAATATTTTTTAGGGAATTCTTGAGAATTGGTAATTATCGAATATACACCTCTACGTGAAGGAAAATTTTTAAATAAATTGTACAAGGAATTTAAGAAAGAATCAATATTCCAACTACATTTTTTATGTCCAAATTTAAAAGCACCATTAACTTTGTGTAAAGAGCAAGAACCTGTTTCTAAAATCTTTGGCTCTTGTTTTTTTCTTAATAAATCTTTTATGAACTCATCATAAAATTTAACATTTACATTAGGTCCATCCATCGAAATCTGTAAAAACTAGAGATACCTGTTTTAAAACCTTTTAATAAATCTAAAGCACTTGCTTCTAATAAAAAACTAAAATTAAGGTATCTAGTTTCAACTTTTTCATCGCCTCTCCAAAATTTTACAACTTGATCCATCTGACCTTTTTGTGCTACTTTATTCAAACTTTCATCAAACGCAATAGAATAAAATTCAGATTTTCTTACATCATTTGCAAGTTGTCTTTGAAAATATGGACCTAATCCATAAGTTATGCTATAACTTAATTTATTTTTAAGCTTTTTCATTTTTTTTGCAATTTCACTATCAATAAACATTAATGGAAAAATATCAGATAAATCAGAAAAATATCTCAATGAGGCTTGTTTTTTTACTTGACAAAGTGCATAAAGTATTTCTGCTCTTAAAACATCTTCAGAATATACATACCTAGTAAGAACGTTATTAGTATTGTTCTGGGCTTGTTTTCCATCAATAACATTTACATTATTTTGAATTATCATCTTATCTTAATTATTGCCTTGTGAAAAACCTTGCTCCTGGTTATTTTTATCTAATATTATGTATTTTTATTTTTATTTATAACTATTTGAGATTGTTTGCCAACGAATTCCCATACAATTTTAACTATTATTTTCATCCAATTTGAGCGATTTCGAGATGTTTTTATACAAAATTAACGATATTCTACTAAAAGTTTTAAAAAAATATGATTCCGAGTAATTGCGATATTTGAAAATATTTTTCTCAATATTTGCACCCATTATAAACGATTTAAAGAAGTTTTTAAACAAAATTAACGATTTTCTAGTAATAAAAGTTTTAAAAAACTATGATTCAGAATGATTCCGAGTGATTCAGAATGATTCAGACCTTTATATAGTTTTCTTTGCATTTTCAGCCATTTTAAGCTATTTCCCGAAAAAAATTTTTTGAATCATGATTCATGATTCACTCATGATTCCGAATCACTGAATCACGTCGTTAGCCCCCTGGTCCATACACGTTGTAATAAAATTAGTGGATATCGAGAAAAGTGATCTCAAAGTTTTTTGATTTTTGCCGCGCCGCATATATACTCAAATCATAATATGAAGGTGGGTTTATAGCTACTGGCAACTACTATTTTTGGTCTAATATGGGTTTTCTGGTTCACAAATCACGACATTTGGTGTCTTTTTTTGATGAAGTGGAGGCTTCACCCTTAAATTAACAAAAAGGTGTATTGCATTGTAATGTTGGCAGAAGTTCTCAAAAATAACATATGTTGTTTTATTTCTTATAAGAAGTCAATATAAACATTTATTGATGTACTTATAGAAAATAGAAAGATTGAGTTTAGTATAAAGAATCAGTACAATGTATAGTGAATACACATGCAATTGTTGAAGGAGGATGATTAGGAGTTTGGAAGATAATTGCGTTGGTTAAACGTCTTTTGATATTGAGAACTGTGCTGAAATGCGCTGGTACTGAAAAAAAACTACCCGTCCATACGAATTATTACGGTCGCTAACTAAGAATATCGATGATTTTTTATGACAATATATACTTTACCCTTAAATTAGCAAAGACTACCTCCAAAAATGGCTATTTTCTATATTCGCACTTTTTTTTTCTGAAAGTATTAATTTTAAAATATCGTTTTTAATCGATTTTTTGGATCTGATGCTTTTTTTATGGCATTATACTTTGTTAGGTAAAATACTCCATTAAAAATATTTTTTTATTGCTAATGAGGAACCATAGTGCCAATTTGGCAGTGATTTTTTTATGTCAGGGTCTGCTTCTTCGTGATAGTCATTAAACTAAATGCCCATTTTTGGCTAAAAATGCTAAAAATGACCGATTTTTATGTTAATACCAAAATTAAAGTTTTAGAATGAAATAGATTTTTGTCTCAAAAGATTTATATAAGCTCTAAAGTCCCAGAAATTTATTACTCGTCTCTAATTCTTGCGATATGTGATAATTTCAAATCAGAGTCCCAAAATGCTAATTTTAAATACCTTATTTGCAGAGCTATATTTTGAAAACAAGACAAGGCAATAAGACGAGAGAAAATTTTTGAGACCTATAAGAATATTTTAGTAATAATATGTAATTTCTGCATTGACTAAAAAATTGTGAATTTTTAGCTAAACAAAAAGACACTTAACTTTAAAAATACGCAATTTAAGAGCTACAATTCATTTTCCGAAGAAAAGTTTTCTGAAGAATTCTATAATTTATTTTAATTTATTTAAAAAATTAAATTTATAATCTAATATTTTTTTTTAACAGTTCATTTTTAATTATTTTTAATTAAAAAAAAAATAACAAATTTTTGATGTGTAAAAAAAAAACTGCCAAGTAATTGGCACTATGGTTCCTCATTAACAAAAAGAAAATGTTCTTAGTGGTCTATTTTACCTAGTGATAATTTAAGATAAAAATTTTTTAAAAATTGAGTATTAGGTTTGAGATTTAGAGTTAAAACCATATTTTTAGATTTTACAGTTGAACCTCAAGAATTCGAAACTCTATAATTCAAAATCCTCGATAATTCGAAGTTTTCTTTTCGTCGCTTGAATTTCCTATATATGCGAAAATTTCTTCTATAATTCGAAATTTTTCCTCAATAAGTTTTCGTTTAAATTTTACTTAAAATTTTTTTTTAAATTCATAATTTTAAAGATTATAAGAAGATTATTATTGGAGTCAGATTTAAAATATAATAAGGATAGAAAAAGAGACAAGGGTGCTAAAAATCCAAAACTTGAGAAATGTTTTATGAATTGGTTTACTCCAGCTCGCGATCAAAATACTCCCATAAGTGAATCAATTCAGGGCGTACCCTAAATAAAACTTTAGCCTTTAAAAATGAAAAATTTTTTAATGGAAAATTAAGCAAAAAACGAATAAGACTTTTAGTAGGAGCAAATATGGATAGTACAGAAAATCATCCACTATTTATGATTGGAAATTTCGCTAACCCTCACTTCTTTAGAAAAGTTAAATCAAGGCCTGTTGAATATGGGACTAACAAAAGAGCATGGATAGAGGTGGATGAGACTGCGAGACCAGTATCGGTCTCGTCTCGATTTCGAGACGAGACCGAGACGAGAGCATTTGTAGAAAATTCGGGACGAGACTAGACATTCACATCGAGACTCTCGGGAAGTCTCGTCTCGAAAAAAAAAGTTATTAATACATTTAGTTAATTTAAATTTTTACAATAAGTAAAAAGGCATTAAAATTAATATTCTTATTAAGACTGTGTACTTAAAAAATAGTTATAATTATAGTTTTCTTTGATTTATCACTGCATAAATTTTCTTAAACATTAAGTTTTATTTGATGATACATTATTCTATAACTCTAAAGGAGAAATATCATCAGAATTTGTTCCTCGATTTATTCGTGTTTTGATTGGTCGCGTCGATTTTATCATGCGCGTGAATTATATTTTTTATTGGTTGCTAGCGGTATAGAATACAAGAAGTTCTCTGTCACATAAACTCTCGCGCGTTATTTAATATTTATTATTATTTAATTTTTTAATATAATTATTTATTAATAAAATTTTAAATATTTTTCATAATAATTAAATATAAATAAGAAATATAATATTTTTCTCATTTTATTATACAATCTTCTAAAATTTTCGTCTTCGATTTTATCTTAATCGATTCATTTTTGCTCTGCAGTATCTGCCGCGCGCTGTATAAAAAATTTGTAAAATCCTATCCTAAAAAGTACATGTCTTCGATACAGTAACTATGTACATTGTTATAGCTAAAAACCACTCCTGATTGGTTAATAAAAATGAATTGCTCAAATGTTTTTATTTAAAATTTTAAAATTTATTTATAAATTTATGAAGTTATAGGTTATAGCATAAATATTGTGATAAAAACAAAATTTTAAATATAAAACCTCAAAATTTTTAGTCAACTCATATATGTTTTAGTATAAATACCAAAAATAATTTTTAAATGTTTTAAGGCCACTGTCTCTTTTTTGTGACGATTTTCAAAGGATTTTCAACATTTTTTTTCTCAGCTGTTTTATTATAAAAGTTTACAAATTTATTTTTAAATAATTACAAAACTATTCTAGAGGACATAAAAAAATTTTTGTTTCATATGCTTTTTTTTTACAGTTTGTAGATGGCGTGAAAGTAGAGGCTCGAAAAAAAAATTGAAAAACGGTTCCCATCATAGCGCCTATTGTAGGCATCAAAACAAAAAAATAAAAAGGCATATTAATCTCTATAGCTTCCTCTTGTATGTGAACCAACATTTAGCAAAAAATACAAAAAATTGACCATTTGGTGAACCAAAAACGAAAAATGCAGTTTTTGACGTTAAAAAATGCGCCTAAAACGGACAATAAAAATTTTTCTGATGCATAAAAAGCTGATATTGTTGGTTCACATACTAGGTATTGCAATAACGAAAAAAATGAAACAAGATTCATGTCGATAGCTCAATTAGTTTTTGAGCTAGCGTGGGAACCGATTTCAAAAAAGTAGTTTTGAGAAAAACGCGTTTAAAGTTTTTAAATGCATATGTTTTCATATGACTACGACCCATAAAAATCGAAATATCTAAAAAACATATTTTTTTTTTTTGCTTGAAATTTGTTTTTTAGATTCTTGAAATGTTTTAACATAAGATAATGAATTAAAAAAAAAATGAAAAAAAAAATCCCAATAAAGAGACAGTGGCCTTAATAATAAAACTTTTTTTTTTCATACAAAAAATGTGCGGTTAATTAAAAAAAACTAAAAATTATCAGATCCTTCTAAATTTATTATACCAAATAAAATAGTTTGTATAAAATATAAAAATTAAATTAGGTACTATGTTTATTTATAGGGTATTTTAAAAAACCGCTTTAAAATATAATTAATAAGTCACCAAGTTATTGGTACTATAGGTTATGATACTCGAAAGATAAATAATTAATTAATTATTTATCTTTCAATAACTGAATTGGTTTAAAATTGAAATGTTTTAACCTTAACTTCTATGGTTTTAATAAATTTCCTAAAATTAGAACTCTCGTAGAAAAAGAAAGGTGTATTATTTTTGTATTTTTTGTCTATGAAAATGATAAGACTAAAATTTTGAAAATTTCAGGTATCGGATTTATAATAAAATTTTTGGAATCTAAAGCTTTAATAAAAAAAATTAGGAATAAAGAAGGATAGTTTCAGTACTTTTTAAGGCTAAAATTTTGTTTTAATTGTAACAAGATCCCCAAAAATACAAACAATACGGACTTTTTTAAAAATCGGTTTTTTAGCATCTGAGCGTCTCAAAATGCACTTACATACAAAAAAATCATTAATAAAAATTTGTTTACTCCTTCCAGGAACCAGTAAATTATTTCGAGGTTTAGAATATTTTTTACTTGAGCATGTAGGAGTAACTTTTATTCAAAAATTTTCGGGGTCAGTCTCTAATTTGATAAGATAGATTATACCTACAACAATGTAGATAAATTGCGGAAAGAAATAAGGCCTAAATGTATTTTCGGTTGTAAAATTAGATCTGAACCCTGTGTTTTTTACCGAAAATAATGGTTAGGCAATAGAAAAAAAATTTGTGATTAAGAGATTCATGAAAGCTACATGAATAAAAATAGGTTTTTGAACTAAGACTAAAATTTGGTGGTTTAAAAACACCTGTAGGGTAAAAGAAGAAAGGCAGTTTCATGAATGATAAAATAAGTAAATGTAGCTTTGAAGATACATATAACTAGCTAAAATTAAAGATTAATAATGACTATTTTTTTGTGATAATATTAAAATTCTTAGAATAAAAATTAATTATCTTTAACAGACTTCTATGATCACTGTGAAGTAGCTCTTTTACTGATCAAGTAAATTTTATTTACTGGAGAAAGCTATTTTTTCTGAATATACTAATTAACTACTCTTATACACTTTTATCACATTAATTTATTAACATGGAACATGTTCATTGGATGAAGTATTTGAAAAAGTCCGGCTCGGCAGGAGGGGTCGAAATATTTATGTTTTTAGGGAGAGGGGTGAAATGGACTTAGAATATTTTCGATTTAGGGACTTAGAATAATTTGAAGTGGGAGTCAGGGCCTGATCAGGCTCTGATAAGAACAAGACCTAAGAATACTTTAGGTTTATGGATGTAGGATTATTTATATTTCGGGATTTATTGTAATTTTTGTTTTAGGACTTATAAAATCTCAGAAATGGGTTCAAACTATTTTTTCCCAAAAGTACAACTAATGGTAAGTTTCCATAGCAATTTTTAGTTCAAATAGTTTAAACGATTAAATTTGTGTTTTTGTGTGCAAAAGTTCATTTAAAAGAATCCAATTTCAAAAAATTATAACTTACTTTTTGGACAAAAATTAATTAGTTTTATACTTTTTACTAAGCAAATGAAATTATTGAACATAATAATTAAATGTCACCGCAAAAAATTAGGGTCATTTATTAAATTAGAATTTATCATTTACAATATTTTATCTCTTTTCAAATAATAATTTAAAATATTTTTAATAAATAGTTGTTGGATAATGAATAAAAGGCAGTCATTCTCTGCGCGAAGCGCAGTTGTTTCTAGTAATTTTAAATATTAATTTTTTAATTTATTATTATAAACTGTCAAAATAATTATAAATTTTAGTAAAAAATGTTTAAACTATAATACAACATTACATCTGTAGGTGCGACATAATAAAATACATGAAAACTGATTCGAGTATTTCGTCATCCTATTATTAAATTTCGCTGTCCAGGACAAAAGAAAAATTAATGTCGAGGGATGATAAAGGTTCAGCCCGAGGTGCGTAGCACCGAGGGACAGTAATCAATATTTGCATTCAGATACGATATATTTTTTCTTGAAATAATTTTTTAAAATAAAAATAATATTGGTTTTTATTAATGATAATATATGAAAACTTATTGGAGTATTGCGTCATCCGATTGTAAAATTTTCCCGTCCAGGACAAAAGAAAAATTTATTTCGAGACATAGTAATTAGTATTTAAATTCAGATGCGATATTAAATATTTTTTTCTTGAGATAAATTTCCATCTCTAAAAAACTCATGTGACATAATTTTTCGTCTAATTTATTTCTGATTGGTTGCGCTGATTTGTTCATTATTTATTTCATTAGTTCTAATTTTCATTATCTTTTAAAATACTTAATTATTAATAAAATTTTGTGTAAAAAATATGGAAGTAAAAAGTAAAATAATTATTTTTTTATGCAATCTCCTAAAAATTTCGTCATCTTTATCTATTTGGTCGTTTCATTGATGGTAACGGCGCGCTGTATACAAATTTGTACATAAATGTAAATATTAATTTTTAAATTTATAATAATATAAACTGTAAAAATAATTATAAATTTTAATGAAAAATGTTTAAACTAATAGAAAATTAATTATATTTGTACATGCAACACATAACATATGAAAATTAATTCGAGCATTTCGTCATCCTATTAAAAAATTTCGCCGTTCAGAACAAAAGAAAAATTTATTTTGAGGGATGAAAAGGGCTCTGGCCCGAGGTGCGTAGCACCGAGGGACAGTAATGCAATATTTTTTTCTTTAGATAAATTTTGAAAATAAATATAATAATGTTTTATTAAAATCATGGAAAAAGTTCATTATTTGAAATTGATATCTCACTCTAAAATTGTTTTTATTTCGATTAAACATGAAATATGATCTGAGGGGGTTGGCGCGCTTCAGCGCGCAGGGGGCTTGCCCCCTAGTAACAGTATATTTTTTATATATTTTTTTACTTTATTTTTCTGGCCATGGGTCGTAATATACTATTCCTGAATGTTTGGCTCCTAGCTGATAGGTATAAAATCTGAAGTTATTGAACGTAAAATCCAGTGCTCATCAATAAAATATGGGCTGTTATTCCGTAAAAGGATTCAGTTTTATGATCAGCTAGCCAACCATCAAATAATATCAATAATAATCAACCGTCAAAGATAATTTAGAAACATTATTATTTTAAATCTTAAAAATACGTTACACTAATTTATTGCAGATAAAAATTTTTTTTTCAAATGTATACAATTTTAATCAAAAACAATATTTTTTTATCTATAATTTTACAAAAGAATAACTGCTTGATAAAAATTGTCAGGTTATTTTATTAGCCATAAAAGAAACTCAGCCCAGAGGGCGCTTTAGTCTCACAGGAATTTATAAATTTGTAATTGTTTGTATATAAATAGTTGACAATTTTATTTTTATAATTTTCCTGAAGAAAAACTTTAATTTTTTCGAGACTTTCTCGAAAACGAGACGAGACCGAGACGAGACTGCAAAATTTCGAAATTTCCGATACCGAGACGAGACAAGCCTAAAGTCTCGGTATAGTCTCGTATCGTCCACCTCTAAGCATGGATGATATCTTAATTATTTTCAAAGTGGGTAGAAAAATTAAAGAAAAAATTTTAAAATTTTAAAAAAATAAAAAATTCTGATACAAAAGAAGATAATTTAATGATAAAAAAAAACCAATACCAACAGTTACTGATGTTTTATTAATGATTGAAGACTTGCGAATATTTACGGAATCACAAGAAAACGTTAGCTAAGATATCTTCAAAGCGTTAAATAAGTTAGAAGAATTCGCTAATGCGCGTAGAAACAAGTCATTGATTTAAACTAGTTTCTATTTTATGGAAGACTATAAAACAAAATGAAATATGCAAATACTAAATCAAAAAAAAAAAACTTAAAATTAATAATCAAAAAAAAATTTTAAACATACTAACTATAACAGTTAGCAGTCCGTAGTCTGCAAAAATAATGACGGAATTTTTTTATTTGTTTTTTTTTTTTTAAGTATAAGTATTCGAATGTCAAAATCTTCTATAATTCAAAGTTCTCTTTAATTCGAAGTTTTAGCCTTGCCTTGCGAGTTTCGAATTATCAAGGTTCCAATGTTGTTAAAAATATAGATGATAAAAAAAAGTTGTTTGGTTAGAGAAAAGAAAAAGAGAGACGACTGGATTTAAGATAAGTGAAAAAATAAAAAAGTTTTGTTTAATTGAAGAATATTGATTTATTTATTGATTTATATTTATTAAACTTCATAAAATATATATTGAAAAGAAAATAATTGTATATTTAACATCTGGCGACCGTGACATTAAAAAAAAAAAATTATTTAAGGATTATTTAAGGTTATCTATTTATTTTGTGTGTGAATATTTTATGCAATATGGATCAAACACTAAAGTCGCGTAAAATACAACGCATGTTATTTACGAGGTCATTAAATAATTTTCTTGAAAAATTTGATAATTCTGAAATCAATGATGACATAGAGGCTGCATTTAAATTATTAGAATCAAGAATGAGTGAGTTAGAAAATGTGAATTTAATATATACCAATTTACTATTAGAATCTGATGATATAGAAGAAGAAAAAATAGTTACAGAAATTGAATCTCATGAAACGTATAAATTGAATTTTTTAAACGCTAAATCAAAATTAGATTCGTTGAAAAAAGAAGACAATGACCAAGGAAATACATCGAGAAATTTAAATTTTTTTTTTAATAAAGAGAAACCATTTAAAAAACCTGTTTTAGAAATTCCGAAATTCAACGGTGAAATTAAAAATTGGTTAAAATTTTGGTCTCATTTTAAAAAGATACATGAAAACGAAGAGATGTCAAAAGAAGATAAGTTAGATTTTTTAAAATTTTCCATGGAAAAAGGTTCAAAAGCTGAAAACATTATTGGAGGTTACCCAACAACGGCAGATAATTACGAAAAAGCTTTGGAAAGTCTTAAGAGTCGCTATGGCAGAGATGACGTACTTATTGAATTTTACACACGAGAACTTTTAATTTTAGCTTTGCAAAATGCTACGACAGCAAAAAAGAAAAAGATAAGTATTTCTAGCATTTATGATAAAATTTCTGCACATATTCGTTCTTTAGAAACATTAGGGGTAACCACCAATAATTGTGCCACTATGCTGTATCCATTAGTAGAATCATCGCTACCTGAAGACGTATTAAGAACGCGTTCTTCAGGGAGTAGTGAAATTCAATCTGATCAGCCTAACCAAAATAAAAATCGTTTGACCAAATTATTGGAATTTTTAAGATCTGAAGTTGAAAATGAAGAAAGAATAGAGATGGCCATGAAGGGTTTTTCTATTTCATCTGAAAACGATAAGCAAGACAAACCAAAGGAAAATGAATTGATAAAAGCTACTTTTATTGAAAGTCCATCAGCGAGCGCTTTGTTGAGTACTGAAAATAAGTATAAAAAAGTTTGTATTTTTTGTTCAGGGGAGCACGAAAGCGAAGTATGTGAAAAGGCAAAAACTTTAACTTATGATCAAAGAAAGGGTATAATGACAGAAAATAATTGTTGTTTTAAATGTATAAAACGCGGCCATCACATACAAGATTGTAAAGTTAGAATAATTTGCAGTTGGTGCAACCAACGTCATTCAATTTTGGTTTGTCCCTCTCTTCATAATACTAATGATAGAGATAGTATTTCGAAAGATGCTAAAATATCTGATAAATTTAAGAATATAAAATCGAAAGAACACAATTTAGCTAATATTTGTGATTTACCAGAAGTTTATTTGTTAACTTTGCGAGTAATTTTGTATTCAGAAAATTTTCAAAAGGTTATTCGTGTAGTTATTGATACTGGGTCACAAAGATCTTATATTCGTACACAAACAGCAAGAGAGTTAAATTATGTACCAATAGGAAATAAAAATATTGCACATTTGTTATTTGGGGGAATAAATTCTGGAAGTCAATTACATAATATTTATTTAGCTCATTTGAAAAGTTTAAATGGGAATTATGCGTGTAATTTTAAGGTTATGAACCAAGATCTTATATGTGGCGATGTACCGTGTGTTAAAGATTGTGAATGGTTAAATGAACTAAAAAATCAGGGTATTGGTCTTTCAGATTTCAATATAAATAATGATGAATTTGATAATACTATAGACATTCTTATAGGCTCAGATGTAGCGGGTAAATTAATCACAGGTAATAGATACGAATTAAAAAATGGTTAGGTTGGTCTATTATGGGAAAAGCACCTATTGATGATCGAAACGATGTTGTTTTATCCACTATTTCAATGGTTATTTCTGTAAATAAAATTTTGAATTTGTGGGATTTAGACACTTTAGGAATCAAAGATCCTTTAGAAAAGGCTAATCAATTATTGCTAGAAAAAGTTGTCAAAGAAAATTTTTTAAGGACAATTTCATTTAATGATAATCAAAGGTATACAGTTGATTTGCCGTGGGTTGATGATCACGCACCTCTTCAAGATAATTTTAATTTATCAAAAAAGAGACTTGAAAATATTTTACCTAAGCTTCGTAAAAGGGAAATATATGAGAAATATGATAACGTTTTTGGTGAATGGCTTGATGAGGGCATCATCGAACAAGTACCTGAATGTGAATTAAATAACCCATGTCATTATATACCTCATCATCCTATTATCAAGACTGAAAGTACGACAAATGTAAGACCAGTTTCAGATGCCTCTTCTCATGAAAAGGGTTATCCATCTTTAAATGATTGTTTAAATAAAGGCCCTAATCTATTAGAATTAATATCTTCTGTTTTATTACGTTTTCGTCAACATGAAATAGGGGTTATAGCAGATATTCGTAAAGCTTTTTTACAAATTGAAGTTAATAAAAAGGACAGAGATTATTTAAGATTTTTATGGATCGTTAATGGTGAAGTAAAAGTTTTTAGGTATACACGAGTTGTGTTTGGATTGAAGAGTAGTCCGTTTTTATTAGGCGCTGTTTTAGAATATCATTTATTAAAAATTTTGAATAATATCATAGACAAATCAGAAACTAGGTGGTCTGAAAAGATAGTTAGAAATCTATTAAAATCATTTTATGTTGATAATTGTACAACTAGTGTGAAATCTTTAGATGAGGTTGAGAAATTCATTGCTGAATCAAAAGAAATTATGGCTTCAGGAGGTTTTGATTTAAGATGTTGGGAATATAGCTTTGATTCTTCTGAAAAGGTTAAAACTTCAGTATTAGGTTTATTATTCGACAAAGTTCATGACACTATTTTAATTTATCCTTCAATTATTAATGATGGTATTCCAGATATTATCACAAAAAGAGTTATTTTATCTGCTGCTCACAAAGTTTTTGACCCTATTGGTTTTACTTGTCCAGTTACATTGATGCCTTAATTAATTTTAAAAGAGTTATGGAAAAATAAAATATACTGGGATACTCCCATAGACGACAAGTACAGTAAAGAATTTAGAAATTGGTTCAATGAATTGCATTATTTAAAAAATATTGAACTTCCTAGAAAGTTAGGTGCAGGTAAATATTCAATACACACATTTTGTGATGCTAGTAAATTAGCGTATGTTGCTGTAACGTTCCTCAGAGTAGAGGCAAAAGATAATATTTACATTAGGTTATTAGCAGCTAAGTCTAGGTTGACACCAGAAATATCCACTATACCTAGAGCGGAGTTGTTGGCAGCATGTATAGGTAGTCGACTTACTCAAGAAATAATTAAATCTTTGGACCTTAAAGATACGCCAACATTCTATTGGACTGATGCTACAACTGTTTTAGCGTGGATTAGGAGAGATTCACAATGGGGTAACTTTGTATGGAATCGAGTTCAAGAAATTAGAAAATTAACTTCAGGTGGTTTGTGGAAATACGTTTCAAGTGAATTAAATCCTGCTGATCTTCCATCACGAGGTTGTAGCCCAAAAGCATTACTGGACTCTAAATGGTGGGAAGGGCCAGAATGGTTAAAAAATAAAGAAGAGGAATGGCCAGTTAGTAAATTTGAAACTAATGAATCAGAAGTAAATAAAGAATTAAAAAAGTTTAATCAAATTTCAATGTTCAATTCAATTAAAACTAAATTTGTCAGAATATCAGATGATATATCAGAAAAATTTTCATCTTATACAAAATTGATTCGATTTTTTACAATTATGTTAAGATTTAAAAATTTTAAAATAAACTCACAACAATTATTAAAGGGTCTAATAAGCAAATTAGAAATTAATTCTACAGAAATAAAATATTTGGGGTATTTACAGAGTATTATGTTTCCATCAAGTAAGGATTCAAAATTAGCTTCCTTACAAATTTTCAAACATTCGGATGGTACTATACGCTTAAAAACAAAAATTTCTGAAAGAGAAGATAATTTTCCTTTTTTATATCCCATCATTTTGGATTATAAATTCAATGCTGTCACTTTATTAATACGTGAGACACATGAAAATATGAATCATGCTGGAGTACAAACCATAATGTGTAAGTTAAGGGAAAGATTTTGGATCTTTTCAATGAGAAAAGCAATTAAAATGGTAGTTTCAAAATGCGTTATATGTAAGAGATATAATTCAAAAGGTATACAAGTTAACCCGCCACCTTTACCATTAAATCGCGTAAAAGATGCAAAAATTTTTGAGATTACTGGCATAGATCTAGCAGGTCCAATATTTTTACGTGAAGGTCAGAAAGGCTGTATTTGTTTATATACATGTGCAGTTTATAGGGCGATTCATTTGGAATTAGTAACATCTTTATCTACTAATAAATTTTTAGAAAGCTTACGTCGTTTCATTGCACGCAGAGGAAGACCAAGTATAATTTATAGTGATTGTGGGACTAATTTTGTAGGTTCAGATAATGCTTTTAAACAATTGAATTGGGATTTAATTGTAAAATACAGTTCATCAAAACAGATGGATTGGAAATTTAATCCACCCACAGCGGCTTGGTGGGGTGGATGGTGGGAAAGACTGATTAGAATGTTAAAGAATATTCTTAGAAAAACTCTTCAAAGGGCATGCTTATCTTATGAAGAAATGACAACCGTATTGTGTGACTGCGAAAACGTTTTGAATTCCAGGCCTCTAACTTATATTTCTGATGATCCAAACGATTTAAAAGTTTTGACTCCAATGATGTTTTTATGTGACATTTATGAAAATCAAACACCCGATATTGATTGCATAAATAATACTGATTTAGTAGGTAGGTTTAAAAGAAAACAAGAAATTATGGAACATTTGAGAAAAAGATTTCGAAAAGAGTATTTAAGTCAATTAATTTTGAAAGGTAATTCAAAAGAATGTAGGCAAATTCGTGTCGGTATTGTTGTTTTCATTGGCGATGATAATAAAAAACGTTTAGATTGGCCGTTAGCTAAAATTGAGGAACTTATTATGGGCAAAGATGGGATTCCACGCGTAGCTATTTTAAAAGGAGAAGAAGGGAAACTCAAAAGACCAATACAGCGTATATACCCATTAGAAATAATTAGTAATAGTGATGTAAGAATGGATTTGTGTGAAAAAGTTGCTAATAAAGATTGTAAAAGTGTATCAAATGTTTGTAACCAAAATTGTAAAGCTTTATCAAAAAATTGTAAAAAGAATAATGAACATTTAAAAGACAATAATACATTAAATAAAAATGTTATCAAGACTCGTGTTGGACGAATAATAAAGAAACCAGATTACTATTAATTATATTTTTAATGATTAATCGTACTTTATTACAATAAAGTTGTTCGGGATTGAATTAATTAATATAACTATTTTTTTTGGGTGGGGAGTATGTTAAAAATATAGATGATAAAAAAAAGTTGTTTGGTTAGAGAAAAGAAAAAGAGAGACGACTGTATTTAAGATAAGTGAAAAAATAAAAAAGTTTTGTTTAATTGAAGAATATTGATTTATTTATTGATTTATATTTATTAAACTTCATAAAATATATATTGAAAAGAAAATAATTGTATATTTAACAAATGTAATACTTTTATAGAAATAAATTAGGTAATACGTTCAAAAAGAAAAAAATATTGCTATTATTTTGTAATGCGGTGTTTTTGTTCAAAATTGAATTAAATAGCGCGCCAGTATACAAAGTAATTTTTTTAAGAATCACGGCGCTAAAATTGACATTATTGATCGATAAGTGGGGGGTCACGTGAGTTTCATAGAAATAACTCACTATCTCGTCCCTCAGATTTCTTAGAAATTGGAAAAATTATGTAATCTCGCACGCGCTTCTTTTGTTCCTGTAGATGAGATATGCTCTCCAAGTCACTTGACTAAACTGCACGTTTCATCGTGCTAAAATGTACCCGCGTAGTGTAACCTTATAAGAGACCTTATAATAGATATGAAATTATATGAGTGAGGATGAAAAATACTTCAAAGAAAATAGAAGAGAGAAAAATAGCTGCTGTGCAAATAAATTCCATTCCATCACCAGGAGTCTCTCCAGAAAGGCCCATACGTCGGAACACTGGGTTTGGTATTTAAATATTAGTATATATGCATTTAAGATAAAATAGTATGAGTGTAGCCACCGTAAACTTTGTATAATATTTTTATAATTTTTAACAATTAAAACATATTAAAATAAAAGATATAATGATCATTGGAATTAAATTTTCAGTTGCTTAAAAATATTTATATATTAAGCCTTTTACCAATGCATTCTGCCAGGCGTATGTGTGTGTATCCTTACATACCAGACCTCAACACAAACAGCCCAGCCAAGAATTATCTTGTGTTTGAACATGTGTTCATTCATATGATCAATCTTATGTTCAAGCATAAGATTTGTCAAAACGTAATAACAACTCAAAATAACATAAAATTGAACACATGTTCAAACATATGTTCAAATATTCTGTTCTTTTTTTAACTATTATTATTAAATAAGTAGAAATAACTAATTTTATATGTTGAAGCATTATACCCCCGGGTATAATATTTACTAAAAATTATTTAAATATTTTATTTATTGCGCGCTCCACTAGAGTGCTTTATATAACATCAGTTACGATGCACGCGCTGGGTCTCTCACAAGGTCCGCGCTCTGTTTATTACCAAAATGCACGCACAAAATTTTGCCATTATCTGGCGGTAATCCACTGAGTAAACATCTCTCTCCGGTGGTCTTCCCCAGTTGTGAACTTTAGTGTCGCTGGCCTACTGGTTACCCTCAGGTAAAACATCCTCGGAGGTTATCCTCCGAGGACGCGGAACCAGTAGGATATCCACAGGTCGGTGATATATAAACAGTGTCCAACCAGGTTATGTTTTCCATTGCGTAGTTATGTAAATTAAATTATTGTATATAAAATGGAGCATTAATTTATAACCTTTATAATAAATAAAATAATAACTTTTTTTGTAAATACGTTTTTTAGATTTAATATAACTAATTACTTTTTGTTTATTTACTTTGTATGATATTTGTATAAAAATTAGTAAAAATAAATTTAATAATTTTATAAAATCAAGATTAAAAATATAATAATTAAAATAATTGTAATCAATAAAAAATCAGTTAATTTAATAAATCGTAAAGTAAATAAAATGAGACGCTGTCTTCCAGCAAAAATATTTTTATTTATAAAAATATATACAATATTTGTCAATATTTCGGAGTTATTTCACTCCATCATCAGGACTAAAAAATAAAATGTACATTATTACTAATATAACAAAAAATATTTAAAAAAAAAAATTTTTACCATATAGTCTTAAAAATTAGATGTTTTTATACATAATAAATAAATACTTGTATGCACATTGATGAGTATGCACTGACTATTTTGTTTACATTTTTATGTACATTAGGATGTATAGGTTTTATACATGTGTAAGATATATTCTTACAAGTCAATATTAATCAATAATACTCAATACTGTAGACATCTATGATTAATTCTAAATACTAATTATCACATATAACAAATTATTGCAGAACACTAACTTATCATGATATGTTATTACTTTCTAATAAATAGATAAGTTTACAATAAGCTGGATGTACTTTGTTAGACTCTTCTTGTTTATTTAACCCATTTTTTTGGCTTTTTATATGAAATGATTCTGAAAAGATTCTTTTGTGATAATGCTGTTCAGTATGTAAAACTTTAACACCTTTCCAATTAAACCTATGGCCTATTTTTCTATGCTCAGTAACAACACTATGTTTATCAGAATCTAGTTTCCAGTTATCAAAATGTTCACTGATTCTGATAATCTTTTTGATTCTGATAATCTTTTTGTTATATTAGTAATAATGTACATTTTATTTTTTAGTCCTGATGATGGAGTGAAATAACTCCGAAATATTGACAAATATTGTATATATTTTTATAAATAAAAATATTTTTGCTGGAAGACATCGTCTCATTTTATTTATTTATTCCAAATATGTCCAGCGTTAAAAATTCAAATCGTAAAGTCTTTTTAGTATCTTTCAAATTAAAAAATTGTTTCAAATAATTTATTTCAAATTAACCTCCCACAACAAGCCATATCCTTACCTCATTTAAATTTAAGAGTTTGTTAAAAAACTATATGGGTTAATACACCCCAGGGGTAAGTGCTTCAATGTGTCAATAAATATTAAAAATTAAAAAAATAGCATAAAAAGGAAACAATAAATAAAAAAGAATTTTATAATTTTTTTTATTTATTATTATTTTGTGGAAGATACAATGAATATATTCAGAGATTACTAAAAACAGATTTTCGTATTTAAAAAAAACAAATAAAAAATTCAATTTTTTTTCATAAGTCAATAATCTTTCATACACTCAGCATTGAAATATATACCATCTGCAACTTTTACGCAATTTTTTTGTCGGTCACTATCAGTCATCCAAAAATTATACCGGATTATTTGACTTTGTACTCCATTAGCAGAGTGAATTGCATCTGCGATTTTTCCATTTTGCGATTCATATGAATATGTTGAATATGTCTGTAAAGGACCTAGGTTATATTTGAAAGTGTACATGGGTGTTTTTCATGGGAACTGTATATTTTTTTATTGTTTACGGCACAACACTTATTACCTTTTTTTCCAAATTATATTGTAGTTTTATATTTTTCAATGTCCAAATAACCTAAAATTTGCAATGGTACCGCTAAAAACGTAAAATTAATCCTACGTGTTATTCTTATGGGATTTATTATTTATGCGGACGTTTTTGACATTTCGAGTCTAATATTTAAATAGCTTTTGATTGCAGCCAAAAAATTTTCTCATATTTTGGGTTCCTTATTTTTTCATCAAAACGCGTTACTGAACAAGCTGCTTTAAGTAAAATATTGCATAAACTTTAAGAAAACGACCCGGATATTTTTGACATTTTTATTTTGTATGAGCGTTTTAAAAATTTAAAACAATAAGTTTTCCACGATTTATGTATGAGTAGTTAAGTAAAAAAATGCAGGCAGGTCCACAAAGCGTGTAAATATATACTGCGCATTAGTAAAATAGCAGGAAGCTTAAAAACAGCTAAAACCGGGGGACAGGCTTGAATACGACGATACGCTAAGAGGACTGCATAAAAATTTGTTTCGTTGAAAAAAAAATGAATTTTCGGAACCCAAATGCGTCGTATCCACTCTACATATAAATGATGTTGATAAAGGATTTTTTTGACATTTTGAACACAATGCAATTGATGAAATTCACTCTGCTAATGGAGTTCAAAGTCAAATAATCCGGTATATTAATTTGAATCAAACCATTGAAACGTTGAAAAATATTGTTTATCCAGATGCATGTATGCACGTTACAGATTTTTTTGATGACTGATAGTGACCGAAAAAAAAATTGCGTAAAAGTTGCAGATGGTATATATTTTAATGCTGAGTATATAGACTTATGAAAGAAAAATTAATTTTTTATTTGTTTATTAAAATTCGAAAATCTGTTTTTAGTAATCTCTGTAAATATTCATTGTATTTTCCACAAAATAATAATCAAGGAAAAAAATTATAATATTCTTTTTTATTTATTGTTTAAAAAATAGAAGTTAAAAAGAGTTAAAAAAAAAAAGAACAGAATATTTGAACATATGTTTGAACATGTGGTTAATTTTATGTTATTTCGAGTTAGTTGTTACTGCGTTATGATAAATCTTATGCTTCAACATAAGATTAATCATATGACTAAACACATCTTCAAACACGAGATAATCCATGGCTGGGAGGTAAAAATCACCTTCTCTCACTTTTTATAGTAGTAATGTATTTTAGCAAAGTACAAAATTAAATTTATTATAATAATTAATACTAGCTGATTGGCCTCGCGATGCTCGGCTTAACCAAATAAAAACTCTTGTGCATTAATTTTTTTATATCTTAATCATATGTAGTTGATTATAATAAATTAAATTATACGTGATTTAAATGCAATTTAATTTTATTTAAAAATGAATGAGAACAGAATTAATTTTATACTTCTAAAATTAACAAAAAAATTTCATAATTCATATTAAGAAAAAGTTACATGATTATTTATAAATATTTATAACTAATGAGGTATATTTTATAACATAAATAATTATTGATAATAAATAATAATTGAAAATAAAATATAGTGATATGCAGTTTTTTTAACAAAATTTGCAGTTTTTTTCATATTGTAGATAATTAATATTTAAATATTTTCTATTTTCATATTCATCACAACTGATATTGTAGACAATCAATATGAATTTTACTATAGAATGAAATTTTCATAATTTTTTATTGTTCATAAATAGGACAGGCGATATCCATTTGTTGGAAAATATGGATATTATGGTGATGGAGATGGATGAATAATTATGACACAAAGTATTTGTGTTATACTCTATTTATTAAGACGAAGCGTATAGCTTCATGTCGTAACGAACACTGAATATAAAAAAGGGGAGAATATATACAAAATGGGGAGGGGAGCTCTCCTACACATACATACCATATAATACATATATACACAACATTTCCACCCACCACAATTTTACTTATAAAATTGTAAACAAAGCATGAATATAAAAAATAATAATTGTGGTAAATGTAAAAATAAAAATTTGACTTTAAAATTTATACAGAATGCCCAATGGCTACATAAATAAAAAATAATTTAAAAATTTAAACAGTTTAATTACATTTGATAAAAGGTTTTCAATTTAAATGCTAATCTGATTCTGAGTTTCACTAACTCCATCAGACCGGTATGAAATCTGTAGACATCAATGGTTTGTAAGACCATTGAAGGCCCAGATCGCATTACACAGTCAATAATGACACTTATCTTTTTTTTAATTTGAGCTATGTACTACAGAGAAGTATCATTATAGCATATTAACAAGTTTCATAAAGTTCAGCAAGTAGAACTTTAACCCAATATAAAAATTTTGCTTAAAGTAGTTCGGAAAGTCAATTTAGACACTCTCCCTCTCCTCAAAAAAGGTGAGAGTAATATGGTAGTTTGAGTAAAATTCTTGAATTTAATACTCGCGCTCACAAATAAATAAAGCTTAAGCATGATAACTTAGCTTTCAAGCAAAATTATAACAAAATTTCTATATAGTGGTTTGAGACCCAGTTTTTAAATTTTGTTGAGATTAGTTCTGCAAGTAGAACTCCAAGTATGTCCTTTTCCTCGCAAATTGAAAAGGAACATATGATCAAAATTTTTTAAACTGTGGTTTAAGCAATATGTTAGAGCAATTTAACAAAGTAGGGGCAATGGAGCAAGAATTATTTTTATAAAGTTAAAAATACAGTAATTTTCACCACCCACCTTGCCAAATTTGCTCATACAAATATATCACAATTAGCAAATCAATTGAAAATCCATGTTTCTACAACTACTATTCACATCTCTCTCCTTACAGAAAAAGTAAGCAAATTTACAATTACACTATCTCTAAGAAATTTTACAATTGCAGATTAAAGAAGTGAGATATAAACAATAATTACAAAATTAATAGCGAAATTTAAGGCTAAACATTTTTTGAATTTTAAATTTTGTAGTGTTTTAAATTTACAAAAATTTGTTTTTAATCAAGTGAATTTAAAAAAAAAAATAAAACCAGAAATGGCAAAAAAAATAAAAAAAGTTACAAGTTATAAAATGATAGCCAATTAAATATAAATAAATAATTTTAATTAATTGAACTTGAAGAGTTCTTGAGTAAACTTAATCATAAGATTATATCCTATTCTACAGTACAACATTTGACAAAACGCGTACAAATACAATAAATAATGAATTGATGCGAGTTTAACATAGACTGATTGCCTAATTTCAAGTTTCACTATCCCGACTAGACCAGCAGGACATTTGTAGATCCAAGATTAATAATAATTATTTTGATAATAATTCTATCACTGACATCACTACTGCACCAGCAATAATGAATTCAAAACATAAATTATAATTGAAAATTAGAATTAAATAAATGCAATTTTTGTTTTGAGACTAAATCAGTTAAATAATAACTTATTGAGAATCCTGCTGATTTAATTCTTCCTTTATTATGTCTACAATGAGATCATAATATTGTTTTATGCAATTTTTTCAAACAAGTAATAATAAGAGAGTACAATAACTTAACAACTTTATATCATTTCTGCAAGTAGAGATGATACACAATTTTTCATATACAGAAAATATATTGAAAGTGAGATTATATCATAAATCAGCAAGGATTTTGCACAAATTTTACACATTTAATAGTTTAACAAAGCAGGTGCCATATTAATAGAATAATTAATTAGTAATAATCACAATTGCCACCCACCTTGCCAAATCCACTCTAATGAATTAATAAAACTGATAATAATCTAATTTAAATATATTAGTTGAAAATAATACAAACTTCAATTAATTTTCAAAATACAAATATACACCCTCTTCCCCCGCAAAAATTATAAGCAAGTTAAAATAAAAAATTTAATTTAAAAGACTGTAATCTGCAAAATTTCTACAATTGCAGATTGTAGAGAAGAGGTGTATCTTAGCATGTTATTAAATTCAACCAACAATTCAAGCATTAGAAAAATTTACAATATTTTATATAGCAATGATAATAATAATGCCAAATGATTATTTAAATAGCATGAATTTAATTTATGAGAAAATGAATTTAATTTATGAGAATTTGTAAGACACTTATAAGAGATTAACACCATTATGGCTCGTAAGAGAATTATACAGTACTCGAAAATACAAAAAAAAATCGTAATTTATTGTATTAAAGTAATTTTGTTTGAATTAAACAATTAGAGCCATATATCAATATGCTAGAATTGATTGAATTCTTACTAAATTAAATAATATACTAATAGCTATTAAGAGAAAATAACATTTTGTAGTGAATAACAATATTGAAGTGCAGTAGGATCCCAGGATGATCTTGAATTTTTGAGTAAAACAGCAAACAGGATAAGTGATAAGACATCCAAGTGTGAATCCCATGACACCAGCTAGTCTAGCAAGGTAGTTCCACTTAATTTCAGCAAGTTGAAACCTATGTAACATCCAATATTATTAGCTTTTATTTAAAATTTAGTATATTTAGTTAGTAAGATCAATTCAATAGTACACAATATATAAGACAATATTTTAAACTATTTCATTATAAAATAATTTTATTTCAATTTTTAAAATGTTAATTTAAGAGAAAAAAAAATTTTTGTTAAATGTTAATGTTCAATAAATAAATAGCAATCAAATTCAAAATAAAATTGAAAATACAATTTTGACAAAATAAAACTATACTTTAAAAACACAAACATTACACTTACATAGCTTTACACTCCCTTATATAATATTTTTAATTTTAAAAATATTCTCAATGAATTTTAAACTTTAATATATAATTTTGTAAGTGTTATAATTTCAAGTGTAAAATGTAAATTTATACACTTGAAAAATATATAATATTTCTAATAAAAAAAATAAAAAATGTCTATATTTTTCTATGTTTATACAAAATTATCAACTTATCTTTTATGTAAAAAAGTTGTCTGCTGTGCGGCTTTAATGATGAGTTGATTCGCGCAGGAATTTGATGCGTAGTAACAGGGCCCCTTGATTTGCATGTATTCTAATGTTGATATCAACGATGAGAAGCCGCCATCACTGAGTAAAATTTCTTGCGCCGCTTTTTGATGCGCGGTGGTTCCTCTCATCTTCTTCGTTTTTTGTTGTAAGCTAGCTGCCATGAATTTTAAATATGTGCTGCGCGCGCAATGGCGTCTTCTTGTTCATTAACTTGAAGGGGCGGTAATTTTTACGCGCCAATATTCTGCTTTGATGATGACTTTTACTTCATTTTTTGAATAAAAAATTTTATAAAATTTTTCTGTTTTGCAAATTAAATGTTCAGATTTTTCACTGGCAGAAAAAACATAATTTTTGAGAAAACGGTGCGTGTTCGTTGTGTAATTTTAAAAATTACAAATTTATTTATTTTTTGTTCACCTTCCATCACCAATAAAACGTCTTTTTAAAAAAAAATTTGCATAAAAATTTAGCACAAACTTGAAAAATATAGCACTGAAAATATAACTGCTTCAATAATATTGCTATATCGCCATGAGAAAAAAGATGATCAAAATGATGTCGATACTTGATTTTTGATTAAAAAAAATTTTGCACGTGCTCTTGAAATTTTTCCACACCTTTTTTTTTAATATAATTTCTAGTAAAGCAAAATGAAGAATGTGAAGCAAATTTCACCAATTTCCCTTTTAAAAATACATAATTATATTCGCCGTTCTTATATATAAATGCAAAAGAGCGGCATCACATCACGTTTTTCACAAAAAGTTGTCACATGGTTACACTTCAAAATTTTTTGTTCTTTGTAAAAAAAGGATTTTTTTTTTTGCACTTGTAGGTTCTTAATTCCAGGGATGCCAAAAATGTTGGAAAATATGGATATTATGGTGATGGAGATGGATGAATAATTATGACACAAAGTATTTGTGTTATACTCTATTTATTAAGACGAAGCGTATAGCTTCATGTCGTAACGAACACTGAATATAAAAAAGGGGAGAATATATACAAAATGGGGAGGGGAGCTCTCCTACACATACATACCATATAATACATATATACACAACACCATTTCACTCTATGGTGAAATTTTTTTAGCTTTTTCATAAATAAAACTTCATTCTTAAGACTGCCGATAACTATTTTATTTCATAGTGAAATTTTTTGAGTTTTTTCATATATCAAATAGCCGACAATATAGATTGAAATTTTTGTAGTTTTTTCATATTGTAAACCGACAATATGAATTTTACTATACAGTTAAATTCTTAAGATTTTTGTTTTTTTCTATTATTCTTAGGACTGCCGATGCCTATATTATTTCATATTCAAATTTTTGAGTAATTTCATATATAAAATAAAAGAGTTTCGGGGCAAATTACTCCTTGGAAAAAATGCTATCTTTTTTAATTTTAGCTTACGGTATAGAATTACAACTGTTTAAAGCTAAGAGGTACAAAATTTAAAAACTCAAAAATTGGTCATTTTCATCACTTCATATCTTAAAATGGTTTGTATTAAAATATTAAAACCAAAATGCTTTGTTTTTATTAAACGCATTTCTAAAGCCACTTTTTTTTTTGTTTTTTATTTAATGTATTCATTAAAAAGAAATAGCAAAAAAAAGACTTAGAGTCCGATTTATTGAGTTATTGGGTTTATTCATTGAAATAATAAATAGTATTGAATTTAGCAGAAACTATACTTCACTTTAAATTTTTTTTCTAAAACAATCCTGTTTTATAGAAATGTTGTAATTTCAATTGTTTTTATGCAATATTAGTATTAAATTATTAGTATTAAATTTAAAAAAATATACCCAACTTAAATGTTTTCGAATATTGTCCGGTTTTATAGAAATCTTGTAATCTCAAATATTTTTATGCAATGATAGCATTGAAATATATGTCTTAAATTTAGCAAAATGTAACCCACTTTCAATTTTTTCGAATAATAGCCTGTTTTTTAGAACAGTTGTAATTTCAATTGTATTGAAATATTAGTAATTAATTTAGCAGAGACTATACCTCACTTTAGTTTTATTTCGAAAAGTTTCCTTTTTTATAGAAAAGTTGTAATTTCAATCGTTTTTATGCAATAATAGTATTGATATATTATAGTATTGAATTAATCAAAATATACCCAACTTAAATGTTTTTGAATTCCGTCGTGTTTTATAGAAATGTTGTAATTTCAAATGTTTTTATGCAATGATAGCATTGAAATATTAGTATTGAATTTAACAGAAAACAGAAATTATACCCCTCTTTAATATTTTTTTCGTTAACAACTTAAGAAGATAAACTCATATTGATTGTCCGCAATTTGAAAAACATCTAAAAATTTTAATATATATTGTCAGGTGTATTATAGCAGAAACTATACGCTATTCAATATATTTTTCGAATAGTGTCCTGTTTTATATACAAATTGAAATTTAAAATGTTTTTATGCAGTGTTAGCATAGAAATATATTTATTGACTTTAGCAGAGACTATACGCCATTCTAAATTTTTTTCGATTAGTCGTCCTGTTTTATATAAAAGTTGTAATTAAAAATGTTTTTATGCAATGATACCATAGAAATATTTTTATTGACTTTAGAAGAAACTATATGCTATTCTAAATTTTTTTCGATTAGTGTCCTGTTTTATATAAAAGTTGGAATTTCAAATATTTTTATGCAATGACAGCATTTAAATTTTTTTTTTTATTTTAGCTGAAACTGTACATCATTTTAAATATTTTTCTAATAGTCTCCTGTTTTATACAAAAGTTGTAATTACAAATATTTTTATGCAATGATTGTATTGAAATATTTTTGTAATCTCAAAAATTTTTATGCAATGATAGCATTGAAATATTTTTATTGACTTTAGCAGAAACTATACGCCATTTTAAATTTTTTTCGATTAGTTTAATGTTTTATATAAAAGTTGCAACTTAAAATATTTTTATGCAATGATTTCATTGAAATATTTTTATTGACTTTAGCAGAAACTATACGCCATTATAAATTTTTTTCTAATAGTCTCCTGTTTTATATAAAAGTTGCAACTTAAAATATTTTTGTGCAATGATTGCATTGAAATATTTTTATTGACTTTAGCAGAAATTGTACGCCATTCTAAATTTTTTTTAATAGTCTTCTGTTTTATACAAAATTTGTAATTATAAATATTTTTATGCAATGATAGCATTGAAATTTTTTTATTTACTTTAGCAGAAATGATACGCCTTTCTAAATTTTTTTTAATAGTCTCCTGTTTTATACAAAATTTGTAATTATAAATATTTTTATGCAATGATAGCATTAAAATTTTTTTATTGACTTTAGCAGAAACTATACGCCATTATAAATTTTTTTCTAATAGTCTCGTGTTTTATAGAAAAGTTGGAATTTCAAATATTTTTATGTAATGAGAGCATTGAAATTTTTTTATTGACTTTAGCAGAAACTATATTTCATTTAAAATTTTTTTATAATAGTGTCTTGTTTTATATGAAAATTGAATTTTAAAATTTTTTTATGCAATGATAACATTGAAATTTTTTTATTGACTTTAGCAGAAACTATACGCCATTATAAATTTTTTTCTAATAGTGTCCTGTTTTATACAAAAGTTGGAATTTCAAATATTTTTATGCAATGATTTCATTGAAATATTATTATTGACTTTAGCAGAAACTGTACGTCAATCTGAATTTTTTTCTAATAGTGTCCTGTTGTATACAAAAGTTGGAATTTAAAATATTTTTATCCAATGTTAACATTGAAATTTTTTTATTGACTTTAGCAGAAACTATACGCCATTATAAATTTTTTTCTAATAGTCTCCTGTTTTATAGAAAAGTTGGAATTTCAAATATTTTTATGCAATGATTGCATTGAAATATTTTTGTAATTTCAAATATTTTTATGCAATGATAGCATTGAAATTTTTTTATTGACTTTAGCAGAAATTATACGCCATTCTAAATTTTTTTTTTAATAGTCATACATTTTTATGCAATGATTGTATTGAAATATTTTTGTAATCTCAAAAATTTTTATGCAATGATAGTTTCGAAATATTTTTATTGACTTAAGCAGAAACTATACGCCATTATAAATTTTTTTCTAATAGTCTCCTGTTTTATAGAAAAGTTGGAATTTCAAATATTTTTATGCAATGATAGCATTAAAATTTTTTTTTTTGACTTTAGCAGAAATTATACGCCATTCTAAATTTTTTTAAATAGTCTCCTGTTTTATAAAAAATTTGTAATTATAAATATTTTTATGCAATGTTAGCATTTAAATTTTTTTTTTTATTTTAGCTGAAACTGTACATCATTTAAAATTTTTTTCTAATAGTATCCTGATTTATTTAAAAGTTGTAATTTTAAATATTTTTATGCAATGAGAGCATTGAAATTTTTTTATTGACTTTAGCAGAAACTATACGCCATTATAAATTTTTTTCTAATAGTCTCCTTTTTTATAGAAAAGTTGGAATTTTAAATATTTTTATGCAAAGATAGCATTTAAATTTTTTTTTTGACTTTAGCAGAAATTATACGCCATTCTAAATTTTTTTTAATAGTCTCCTGTTTTATACAAAATTTGTAATTATAAATATTTTTATGCAATGATTGCATTGAAATATTTTTGTAATTTCAAATTTTTTTATGCAATGAAGGCATTGAAATTTTTTTATTGACTTTAGCAGAAATTATACGCCATTCTAAATTTTTTTCGATTAGTGTCCTGTTTTATATAAAAGTTGTAATTTAAAATATTTTTATGCAATGATAGCATTTAAATTTTTTTTTTGACTTTAGCAGAAATTATACGCCATTCTAAATTTTTTTTAATAGTCTCCTGTTTTATACAAAATTTGTAATTATAAATATTTTTTTGCAATAATAGCATTTAAATTTTTTTTTTGATTTTAGCTGAATGTGTACATCATTTAAAATTTTTTTCTAACAATCATTTGGATGTCGGCAGTCCTAGTTATGAAAAAATAAATTAAAAAAAATATTTTAGATGTCCGTAGTTCTAGTTATGAAAAAATATTTAAACAAATAATTTGGATGTCGGCAGTCCTAGTTATGAGAAAATAAAAAAAATTTTTGGGTTAAAGTATTGGGTTAAGTGAACATTTGAATTCAATTATTTTAGTTTCTCTACGTCCCTCTTTGAAATAATTTTATTGATGTTAGCAGAAAATATATCTCATTCTACATTTTTTTCTAATAGTGTCCTGTTTTATACAAAAGTTGGAATTTCAAATATTTTTATGCAATGATTGCATTGAAATATTTTTATTGACTTTAGCAAAAACTATACGTCATTCTACATTTTTTTTTAATAGTGTCCTGTTTTATAGAACAGTTGGAATTTCAAATATTTTTATGCAATGATTGCATTGAAATATTATTATTGACTTTAGCAGAAACTATACGTCATTTTACATTTTTTTATAATAGTGTCATGCTTTATACAAATGCTGGAATTTCAAATATTTGTATGCAATGTTAACATTGAAATATTTTTATTGATTTTGGCAGAAACTGTACACCATTCTAAATTTTTTTGAATAATGGTTTGTTATATATAAAAATTGGTATTTCAAATATTTTTATGCAATGTTAATATTGAAATATTTTTATTTACTTTGACAGAAATTATACGTCATTCTAAATTTTTTTGAATAACGCTCTGTTATACATAAAAATTAGAATTTCAAATATTTTTATGCAATGTTAATGTTGAAATATATTTTTAAAAAATAATATATGAAAAAATTCAAAAAATTTCATCGAATAAGGAATTTGATATCGATATTATAAAAAAGTATTTCAATGTTAACATTACATAAAAATATTTGAAGGCTAAAAAATAAAAAAAAAATAATTTGGATGTCGACAGTCCTAGTTATGAGAAAATAAGAAAAAAAATTTTTTCAGATGTCGGCAGTCCTAGTTATGAGAAAATAAAAAAAAATTTTTTTCAGATGTCGGCAGTCCTATTTATGAGAAAATAAAAAAAAAAGATTTTTTAGATGTCGGCAGTCCTAGTTATGAAAAAATAAAAAAATAAATCTTTTTAGATGTTGGCAGTACTAGTTATGAAAAAAAAAAAAAAAAAAAAAAAAAAAAAAAAAAAAAAAAAATGGTTCTAAATAGTTTTTTTGCTATTTCTCTTCAATGAATGCATTAAATAAAAAACTAAACAAAGTTCCTTTAGAAAATCTTTTACTAAATAGAATGCAACTGGGTTTTTACATTTTGATACAATCCATTTTAAGTTATCAAGTGGCGAAAATGACAACTTTTTGAGTTTTTAAATTTAAACTACTTAGCTTCAGACCGTTGTAACTCCAAATTGAGAACTCAAATTAAAAAAAATAAAGAGATCAAATCGATAGCATTTTTTCCAAGGAATAATATGCACTAAAGGTTATTTCGAAAAACCTCTTAGATTCTGAGAAAAATCAGTTTTAGTAAAAAAAAATTAAATTTTTTTATGTTTTTGACCACTAACTTCTCAGATTGATATCTCAAAATCTATTGAATATTTTTTAAAAATAAAAAAATCGGATGGGGATATTTCTTTAAAGATTAATTTGAAACAACTTTCATGTATTTTCGTCCATACAGCTCTTCATAAATGAGTGCTGAATAATATTAAAAATAATCAATTTTTTCGATTATTTCATTTTAATATATATAGGATTATTATTTATTTATTAATTATTGCTGTAATACAGTGTTACAATTTTTATTTTTTTATGTAAAAAGTTTTGAAAAAAAAATTTCAAAAAATTAAGCTTCAGATCCAATCATTGACTGTAAAGGATATTTCTAAAAGTATTTCCAAAAAATCAAAAATTAAAATTTCACCTATCACAATGGTCCCTCTATGAGGAACCAAAAAATTATTTCATGAATTAATTATTTATGATCCAAAAAAAATTAATTACATAATTAAAGTAAAAAAAAAAAAAATTAATTAATTAAATTTAAAAAAAAAAATAATATCAGATTCGATCCCTAGACCTTTCGCTTAATAGAACACGCGTTTGTCCATTCAACAACTAGAGTATTTGTAAAATATGAACAAAACTGCATATAAAATCGTCTTCCCGCTTATTTTCTACTTAATAAAATTTGTTTATATTAATATCATAATTATTAATATTTAAATTATCAAATTAATATTAATTATTATTAATCTCTAGTTTAAGACATAAATTAATTTTTCTTTCATGTAATAATGAAAAATTTATAAACACATACACACTTCAGTATTGTAATACTACTACTAACGCAACTACCTACATGGATAATGAACGAAAAACTGCGACGCCTAGTGACAATTTTAGAAAATACGTCACAATCAGACCTCTAAAAAAATTCAAGATACATCACCTCCTTTCTTCACCCTGTGAAAACCAGACCGAATTTTTGGATAATGTTTATATAGTTAGTGTTAAATGCTAATGTAATACCCTGACAATGGAACTATAATATAAGTTCCGAAACGCATTTGTATTTATCTAAAATATATTTAATATTTACCATGGAAAGAAATCGTGGATTTACATGAATTGAATTTGACGGCATACTGTTTGCAGGAGGGGAACTTATTGGCCAAGCAGGATCAATACTATTTACTCGAACATCTAAGGCATATAATTTTTTTGATGGGAAAACGTCATTCCAGGTTTGTCTTAGCTTCCACATACTTGATCGTACGTTTTCATCAACCTAAATTTAAAGCATATAATTTGTATGCAAATAATATTTTATGCACTTATGATTTACATTAGAAAACTGCATTATGTTACCTTTTCAAATACGCCACAAAATGTATTTACAATATTTTGAGTAAAAAGACCTAAATAGTTTCCATTGACATTTTTTACAATTGAATCTATCAGATAAAGTACTGGCAATTTAATATCACTGCGAACCTAAAAAAAAATAAAATTTCATTAAATTTACAATGAATTATAAATTTGATAAACATATATTTTAGTAGATTTTATAAATTAAAAAAAAAAAAAAATAGTAATTGATCAAAATAATTTTTCTTATCTCATTTTATATAGTTTAAAATTTGTTGGTATATAATTAAGAATGATCTTTTTTAGCAAATAATAGATTTTTCTAATTTCTATATCCACATATAAATAAGGTAACCCGCTTCAGATTTTGATATAAATAATGCAGCAACGACAGGACATCATACGAAAAAAAAAGATCAGATAAATTTTATAACAACTTAATTTTTACGTTTCATATTTTATATTCATGTAAACCTTATACTTTTTAAGAGAAATATTTGTAAATTTTATAAGACAATAATCGGCTGCTCTTACCTCCCTCTTTATTTCCCCCACTCCTTCTCTTTATATCTTTTTACCTCCATAAGAATGACAGCCCTGTCCCTGTCCCTCTCCGTTATTGTCTTACGAAATTCATGAATTTTTCTAGCTATTTCTGTTTACAAAGTATCATACTTTATACATATATTATAAAATCAAAATATTTAGTCTTTATACTATTATTATATTACTTATTATGTATCTATTAACTAGCTTTAATCATTGCGGGCACCCATCTTTTCTGTAGTCAATTAGTAATTCAGTTTTTAACATGGAACAGGTTTATAGGGAAGGGGTACTTCAGAACTTGAGAATTAAGGAGCGGGGGGTCAAATTTGTCCTATTTAAGAGGGGGGTCAAAATTTTCCTATTTAAGGGGGGGTCAAAATTTTCCTATATAAGGGGGGGGGTCAAATAAGACTTAGGGAGAATTCAGACGAGAAAAAAATTTTAGCCACCACCTCCAAAATTCACTCCCACTTTTTATTATTTAGCATGCAAGAATGGAACGAGGGGGGGAAATATCGAAGGTGGGGGTTACAAATTTTTTCTCGTCTGAATGTCCCTTAGAATAATTTCAATTTAGGGACTTTGAAAAATCTAAGCTTAGGGACTTTGAATAATAAAGGTTTAAGGATTTAGAATAATATCGATTTAGGGACTTAAAATAATTCAGGTTTAGGGACTTGGTTCAATTTTGATTTAGGGTCCCAGAATAATTTGCATTTAGGGGATTAAAATAATTTGGGTTTAAAATATTGACATCTGGTAAGGTGATAATTACAAATTAAAAAATTAGAAAATTGTATTGCAATGTTGAGTAACATTTGTATTATACCTAGTCCTCAGCTGGAAGTAAACATGTTCCATGCATTTAGGTTGTGTTTACACAAACCGGTTATAAGTTTTGTACAACTTTGTTTAAATAAATATCTAAATCAATCAATCAAAATAATAAAAACTAGCTGATTGGCCTCGCGATGCTCGGCTTAACCAAATAAAAACTCTTGTGCATTAATTTTTTTATATTTTAATCATATGTAGTTAATTATAATAAATTTAATCATACATGATTAAAATGCAATTTAATTTTATTTAAAAATGAATGAGAACAGAATTAATTTTATACTTCTAAAATTAACAAAAAAATTTTATAATTCATATTAAGAAAAAGTTACATGATTATTTATAAATATTTATAACTAATGAGGTATATTTTATAACATAAATAATTATTGATAATAAATAATAATTGAAAATAAAATATAGTAATATGCAGTTTTTTTAACAAAATTTGTAGTTTTTTTCATACTGTAGACAATGAATATTTGAATATTTTCAATTTTCATACACATCACAACTGATATTGTAGACAATCAATATTATATACAATCAATTAATACAATCACATATAAATCCCAACTTTTATATATAACAAAACATTAATCAAAAAACTTTGCATTGAAATATTATTATTGACTTTAGCAGAAACTGTACTCCATTCTAAATTTTTTTGAATAATGCTTTGTTATATATAAAAGTTGGGATTTCGAATATTTTTATGCAATGTTAACATTGAAATATTTTTATTGACTTTGGCAGAAACTATACATCAATCTGAATGTTTTTCGAATAGTGTCCTGTTTTATACAAAAGTTGGAATTTAAAAAATTTTTATGCAATGATAGCATTAAAATATTTTATTGACTTTAGCAGAAACTATATGCCATTCTAAATTTTTTTGAAAAGTGTTGTGTTTTTTTCAAAAGTTAAGATTTCACATATTTTTATGCAATGATTGCATTGAAATATTATTATCGACTTTAGCAGAAACTGTACTCCATTCTAAATTTTTTTGAATAATGATATAAAAATTGGGATTTCAAATATTTTTATGCAATGTTAACATTGAAATATTTTTATTGACTTTGGCAGAAACTATACGTCAATCTGAATGTTTTTCGAATAGTGTCCTGTTTTATACAAAAGTTGGGATTTCATATATTTTTATGCTACGATTGCATTGAAATATTTTTATTCACTTTGGCAGATACTGTACGCTATTCTAAATTTTTTCTAATAGTGTACTGATTTATACAAAAGTTGGAATTTCAAATATTTTTATGCAATGATTGCATTGAAATATTTTTATTGACTTTAGCAGAAACTGTACGATATTCTAAATTTTTACTAATAGTGTACTGTTTTACACAAAAGTTGGAATTTCAAATATTTTTATGCGATTATTGCATTGAAATATTATTATTGGCTTTAGCAGAAACTGTACTCCATTCTAAATTTTTTTGAATAATGCTTTGTTATATATAAAAGTTGGGATTTCAAATATTTTTATGCAATGTTAACATTGAAATATTTTTATTCACTTTGGCAGATACTATACGTCAAACTGAATGTTTTCCGAATAGTGTCCTGTTTTATACAAAAGTTGGAATTTCAAATATTTTTATGCAATTATTGCATTGAAATATTATTATTGACTTTAGCAGAAACTGTACTCCATTCTAAATTTTTTTGAATAATGCTTTGTTATATATAAAAGTTGGGATTTCAAATATTTTTATGCAATGTTAACATTGAAATAATTTTATTGACTTTGGCAGAAACTATACATCAATCTGAATGTTTTTCGAATAGTGTACTGTTTTATACAAAAGTTGGAATTTAAAAAATTTTTATGCAATGATAGCATTAAAATATTTTATTGACTTTAGCAGAAACTATATGCCATTCTAAATTTTTTTGAAAAGTGTTGTGTTTTTTTCAAAAGTTAAGATTTCAAATATTTTTATGCAATGATTGCATTGAAATATTATTATCGACTTTAGCAGAAACTGTACTCCATTCTAAATTTTTTTGAATAATGCTCTGTTATATATAAAAATTGGGATTTCAAATATTTTTATGCAATTATTGCATTGAAATATTATTATTGACTTTAGCAGAAACTGTACTCCATTCTAAATTTTTTTGAATAATGCTTTGTTATATATAAAAGTTGGGATTTCAAATATTTTTATGCAATGTTAACATTGAAATAATTTTATTGACTTTGGCAGAAACTATACGTCAATCTGAATGTTTTTCGAATAGTGTCCTGTTTTATACATAAGTTGGAATTTTAAAAGTTTTTATGCAATGATAGCATTGAAATAATTTTATTGACTGTAGCAGAAACTATCCGGCATTCTAAATTTTTTTGAATAGTGTTGTGTTTTATACAAAAGTTGGGATTTCATATATTTTTATGCTACGATTGCATTGAAATATTTTTATTCACTTTGGCAGATACTATACGCTATTCTAAATTTTTTCTAATAGTGTACTGTTTTATACAAAAGTTGGAATTTCAAATATTTTTATGCAATTATTGCATTGAAATATTATTATTGACTTTAGCAGAAACTGTACTCCATTCTAAATTTTTTTGAATAATGCTTTGTTATATATAAAAGTTGGGATTTCAAATATTTTTATGCAATTATTGCATTGAAATATTATTATCGACTTTAGCAGAAACTGTACTCCATTCTAAATTTTTTTGAATAATGCTCTGTTATATATAAAAATTGGGATTCCAAATATTTTTATGCAATGTTAACATTGAAATATTTTTATTGACTTTGGCAGAAACTATACGTCAATCTGAATGTTTTTCGAATAGTGTCCTGTTTTATACAAAAGTTGGGATTTCATATATTTTTATGCTACGATTGCATTGAAATATTTTTATTCACTTTGGCAGATACTGTACGCTATTCTAAATTTTTTCTAATAGTGTACTGTTTTATACAAAAGTTGGAATTTCAAATATTTTTATGCAATGATTGCATTGAAATAATATTATTGACTTTAGCAGAAACATTACTCCATTCTAAATTTTTTTGATTAATGCTTTGTTATATATAAAAATTGGGATTTCAAATATTTTTATGCAATGTTAACATTGAAATATTTTTATTGACTTTGGCAGAAACTATACGCCATTCTAAATTTTTTTGAATATTGTTGTGTTTTAGACAAAAGTTAAGATATCAAATATTTTTATGCAATGTTAACATTGAAAAATTTTTATTGACTTTGGCAGAAACTATACGTCAATCTGAATGTTTTTCGAATAGTGTCCTGTTTTATACAAAAGTTGGTATTTCAAATATTTTTATGCAATGATTGCATTGAAATATTTTTATTGACTTTAGCAGAAACTGTACGCTATTCTAAATTTTTTCTAATATTATACTGTTTTATACAAAAGTTGGAATTTCAAAAGTTTTTATGCAATGATAGCATTGAAATTTTTTTATTGACTTTAGCAGAAACTATACATCATTTAAAATTTTTTTCTAATAGTGTCCTGTTTTATATGATAATTGTATTTTTAAATATTTTCATGCAATGATTATGAAAATTAATATTTATGAAAATTAATATTATTATTAAATGGAATTTTAAATATTTGTCTGCAATAATTGCTTTAAAATGTGTTTTTAATTTCAAAAATTTTTATGCAATGATTGCATTGAAATTTTTTTTGTATTTGTGTTGTTTTATAAGAAAATTGTATTTTTTTATTGACTTTATCAGAAACTATATGCCATTATAAATTTTTTTCTAACAGTCTCCTGTTTTATAGAAAAGTTGGAATTTCAAATATTTGTATGCAATAATTGCATTGAGAAAATTTTTATGCAATGATTGCATTAAAATGTGTTTTTAATTTCAAAAATTTTTATGCAATGATTGCATTAAAATTTTTTTTGTATTTGTCTTGTTTTATAAGAAAATTGTATTTTTTTATTGACTTTACCAGAAACTATACGCCATTATAAATTTTTTTCTAACAGTCTCCTGTTTTATAGAAAAGTTGGAATTTCAAATATTTTTATACAATGATTGCATTTAATTATTTTTTTAATTAGATATATTTTTATGCAATGGTAGAAATTAAATTTTTTTTAAAGAAATAAAATATAAAATACTTAAAATAATATAAAAAATGGATATCAGCTGTCCTAAATATAAAAAAATAAAAAATTCAAAAAATTAGACTCTAATTCGTTTTTTTGACATTTCTCTTTAATGAATGAATGAAATTAAGAAAATAAATAATTAATAAATGATTAAGGGACATTTGGGGTAAATATGTACTGTTTTTTAAGTAAGAATTGTGAAAAAACGGTTAGAGATTTTTGAGTGAATGTTTTTTTATTATTTTAAATAAGTATTAAAATTTACAAAAAAAAATATTATTTTTATTTTTATGACGTCACTTCCGCGTCACACGAGCGTAAAGAAGGCACTATACGAAATCGGTGGGCAGGATAACTCCAGTTTGGCTTATCAAAAAAAAAAAAAAAAAAAATTTGGTAAGAATTTAGACCAATTGCCAGGGGCTGACTTCGAGTTTTTTCGAAAAAAGTAACTACAAAAAAAATGGCGGCTGTTTAAAGTTAAAATGCAAAAAAAGGCCTAAATTTTTAGGACTAAAGTAGCTGTAAAATCTTTTTGAGGACATTTTAAAAAAAAAACTCGAAGTCAGCCCCTGAAAAATATATTTTTTTAACTACACAGCAAATATGAAAATAATTGGTGAAATAGTTAATGCGCAATTTTGCCCACCGTTTTTAAAATACCTGTTTCGAGAAAAACGAGTTTAAAGTTTCAATACAAGTTTTTTGATACTTTTAATGAAATTTTTTTTTGTGTTTTGTTTTTTTCGTTTTGAGCAACTCATAGCAAAATAATCTAGACCGTAAACATTAAAATCGGTCCAGTATTTTTGCAGATAAGTTAATTAGAAGGTGTAAAAACGTGGTTTTTTTAAAAAAGGAATTTTTTTAGAAGGTTAATTTTTTTTTTTAATTAATTTTTTTCAGTCATTAGTGATTCCAGGCTAATAAAATAACCCATTTGCCTCCTTATGTTTGACTTGAAGATGATTATTTTCCTGTTTCTGATTCCATTCCCCATTTTTGGCCATTTTGGTACTGCGAAGTTTTGCTTTGTAAGCAACCGCAAAAATTCGCAAAATTTGCTGCATAATTTACATCCAAAAGTAGCTCTAACACAATTTCTAACTATTCAAAAATAGTTAGAAGTATAATGAGAGAAAAATGAATCTATTTTCTTAGAATAATAAAGCTATTTGTTTAATTTCTTAAAAATGTAAGTTTGATAGCACGCGCAAAACAGGCCAAAAAATATACTTAGATAGGGGATTAAAAATATTTTTTTTTTTTACATGTTCTTGAGACATATATGAAGTGATTTATACAAAAAAAACATTTTTGATTTCATAAAAAATATTTACCCCAAATGTCCCTTAATTAATAAAAAATCAAATGATGATATATATTGATATATATGTTGAATCAAATGATGATATATATTTTGATTTACAATCAAAATCAAATCAATCTAAATTAATCAAATGATTGCATTGAAATATTTTTTTAATTTAAAAAATTGTAGCATAAAAAAATATATGCTACTAAACTATCTTGTTTTATAGAAAAGTTGGAATTTCAAATATTTGTTTGCAATAATTGCATTGATAAAATTTTTATCCAATTATTGCATTAAAATATTTTTTAAATTTCATTCCAATGATTGCATTAAAATATTTTTGTCATTTCAAAAATTTATATGCAATTATTGTATCGAAATACTTTTTTAATTTGGTCATTAGAAATTTTTTTCTAACTGTTTCTTGTTTAATAAAAAAATTGGAATTTCAAATATTTGTTTGCAATAATTGCATTTTTTAGAAATGATTGCATTGAAAAATTTTTTAGCAATGATTGCATTGAAATATTTTTTCAATTTCAACAATTTTTTACCAATGATTGCATTGAAATATTTTTTTAATTTTAAATATTTTTATGCAATGATTGCATTGAAATATTTTTTATATTTCAAAAATTTGTTAGCAATGTTTGCATTGAAGTATTATTTTAATTTCAAAAAAATTTTTCAGCAATGATTGCATTGAAATATCTTTTAATTTTTAAAAATTTTTATGTAATGATTGCATTGAAAAATTTTTTAATTTTCAAAAAGTTTTTAGCAATGATTGCATTGAAATATTTTTTATATTTCAAAAATTTTTTAGCAATGATTGCATTGAAATATTTTTTATATTTCAAAAATTTTTTAGCAATGATTGCATTGAAATATCTTTTAATTTTCAAAAATTTTTTAGCAATGATTGCATATAAAATTTGTTTAAAATTTTTTCAAAAATTTTTATGCAATGATTGCACTGAAATATTTTTTCAATTTCAAGAATTTTTTAGCAATGACTCCATTGAAATATTTTTTTAATTTCAAAAATTTTTTAGCAATGATTGCATATAAAATTGGTTTAAAATTTTTTCAAAAATTTTTATGCAATGATTGCACTGAAATATTTTTTCAATATCAAGAATTTTTTAGCAATGACTGCATTTAAATATTTTTTTAATTTTAAAAATTTTTATGCAATGATTGCATTGAAAAATTTTTTAATTTTCAAAAATTTTTTAGCAATGATTGCATTGAAAAATTTTTTTAATTTCATTAAAAATTTTAATTTTATTTCATTCCATTATAATTTTTTTTCTAACTGTCTCTTGTTTAATAGAAAAGTTGGAATTTCAAATATTTTTATACAATGATTGCATTTAAATATTTTTTTCATTTTATATATTTTTATGAAATGTTTATGATAGCATTTAGGTTTTTTTTAAGAAAATAAAATATAAAATATATAAAATCATATAAAAAATGGATATCAGCTGTTCTAAATATAAAAAAATAAAAAATTTCAAAAAAGTAGACTCTAAGTCGTTTTTTTAATATTTCTCTTTAACGAATGGATGAAATTAAAAAAAAAAAAAGTACCATTAGAAAATTGTTTAATAAATACAAAGAAACTTGGTTTTTACATTTTGATACAATCCATTCCGAGATCTGAAGTGATGAAAATGTCCACTTTTTGATTTTTTTAATTTTGAAGTTCTTAGCTTCAAACAGTTGTAACTCTGAACCGTGAGCTCAAATTAAAAAAAAAAAAACGTCAAATCGATAGCATTTTTTCCTAGGAATAATTTGCACTAAACCTCGTTTCAAAAAACCTCTTAGATCCTGAGAAAAATCAGTTTTAGTGAAAAAAAATGAAATTATTTTGCGTTTTCGACTACTAACTTCTGATATTGATTTCTCGAAATCATTTAAATATTTTTAAAAATTAAAAAAAGGTCTGGAGATATTTCTTTAAAGATTACTTTAAAACCACTTTCATGTATTTTCGTCCGTACAATTCTCCATAAATGCGTGTCCAATAAAATCAAAAATAGTCAATTTTTTAAATTATTTCATTTTAATATATATAGGATATTTGTTGTTCTTGTAAAATAACCTTTTACATATTTATAATTACTAGATTCAACTGCGCTTCGCGCAAAGAAGATTTTGTATGATGCATAATATTATGAAATTGAAGATAGTTAACACAAAATTTATGCCACATTTAAATAATTAATTTGTAGTTTTTGAGAGGTTAGTGCATTGCTATCGTATTAATTTTTATAGAACTGCGCCATCTGGTTGCTCTACTTAATATATTTTGATTGAAAATTGAGATCACTGTAGTAGTGCTTGAAAACCCAAGCAACTTGTGAGCGTTAAGAGAGTGACCATTAAAAGATCTTTCCTATTTTATATTATTTCCGATTTTGCAGATTTTTTCTGTTGCCAACGCAGGTTCATGTTAAAAAAAGGAAAAAAATTTATCACGATTATTTGGAAATTCGTTATATTATAAATCTATTGATCTTGGTCCTATAATTTATGTCCCTCTAAACGAAAAATTGAACTTTAATTTATTTATTATTCTTTATATTTATCTTTATAGTATGAAATTTGAAATGCATAAATCATAATATGACTAATCTCCCTTTATATATATAGATTCTTAGCGTTTTCGCCAATGGGAAAGACGAAATTTCCCTAATATCCAATGAAATATAATCAATGTCGTAGAGACACAATAGAAATTATTACTTTGCCTTTTTTTATTAGTTTTAATGACCTTTTAAATTGAAACAGCTCTAATTGTCTCTACCAAATTTTATTTGCTTCTCTATTTACCACGAACATATACAATATACTCCGTATGTAACTGTCGAAATCTTTTGCTTTGCAGAAGATTGCTGTTGTAAAATTACCTTTAGAGAAATTTGTTCGTAAATTTTACTCATATGCTTTGTCATGTGATATCTTCATTATTAATGTTAGCTTATTTAAAAGAGAATTTCAAATTTGATTTCACACCTTCAATTTTAATTTCTGACCGTAAAAAATGTGATTGTCCCTATCCACCTGTAATTATCTTTAAAATATTACTAACATGGAGTATGTTTATAAGCAGGGGGGTTTCAAGCATGCCACTTCGGAAGGGGGCACAAATATGCCATATTTGGGGGGGGGGGTGTCACATGGATTCAGTAAGTTCAACGTAAGGACTTTAAGTTTAGGGACTTAGAATAAATTTTATTTAGGAATATAATAAAGATTTTAGGAGATTAAAACTATTTTTTTTTTGGCTTAGGGAGTAAAAATTATAAAGGCTTGTAGATTCAAAATATAAATTTAAAAATTTATTTTACATATAACGACTACGCGTTTCGGGAATAAATTCCCATCATCAGGTCATTCACTGATCTCAATTAATTATTGAGAAGTCATATTAAAAATATATAAAAACTAAATTTAATTATTTATTTAGTACGAGCTTGCCGTGTTGATGCTCGTGTAAGACTGAAATATTTCTTTATTATTTATATTTGTTTACAGTTTATGTATATAGCTTATTTAAGTTATAATATTTACATTTGGCTATTTTCAATTATTCTATCAAACAGTACATTATTTTTATAAATTAATTTATCATTTAATAATTTATTTTTATCATTTTTTGTTTGTTTATATATCTCATACTCTTTTAATGTATCCAAGTATTTACCTTTATTGCAATAATGAATTGGTGTTAAATTTGTGCATATGTCTGTGTAGCTATAATTGGTGTTTATGATATGTAATGCAAATTTTGTTAAAATTTATGGTGGAGTTAAATTTTCTGTTTTTGGAATGTGTTCTTTAAATCTCTCTTTAAAACTTCTACCTGTTTGGCCTATATATATTTTAGCACATGATTCACAACAATTTTATATACACCTGCTTTTTTTAAAAAATCATCATTATTATTACAATTTAAAAAAAAGAGAGCTTGTTGAATTGTTCTACATTAAAAAACATCAAAAGCATGCATTAAATGTAAAAACCGATCTAAAAAATTTCTCTCCTCCCTATGAGATACTTCTTAACCAAATCATTTATATTTAAGCCATATGATTCACAATTAATTTTATATACACCTGCTTTTTTTATAAAAATCATCATTATTATTATTATTTTTGTTATTAGTTTTAAGTAATTTTTCTAGTTTATTGTCTACTCTGAAACCTATTTTGTAATTGTATTTTTTCATGGTGTTATTTAATATATAAGGTAATTCTGTAGTATAAATAGCTCCTATGTATCTTACGTTGTCATTCACTTTGGTATTTAATTTTTATTATTTTTATTTTTGTGTTTTAAATTTAAATTATTAATGTCTTTTATTTTGTAACCATAGACTCTCCGTTTCGGGAAGTCTAACACTCGATTTCAAGAAGTAAAATTGATATTTTTAATGAATGATATATGTGGCGCGCATTATAAAAAAAATATGAGCTAACAAATTTATTAATGGTACTAGCAACTTAAACGATAAAAATCAAAATTTTGTATTTAAGGCATTTGGTGTGAGCTCGTTTACATCGAAGCCTAAAAATGATTTACATAAAGAAAATATGTAAAATTTCCCTGGGAATCCGAATCTCACCTTGTTTAAATTGTTCGGAGTGATTTAGAGCGGGAAAATTCAAAAAAATTGCTAAAAAACGATAAAAATCAAAATTTTGTATTTAAGGCATTTGGTGTGAGCTCGTTTACATCGAAGCCTAAAAATGATTTACATAAAGAAAATATGTAAAATTTCCCTGGGAATCCGAATCTCACTTTGTTTAAATCGTTCGGAGTCATTTAGAGCGGGAAAATTCAAAAAAACTGCTAAAAAACGATAAAAATCAAAATTTTGTATTTAAGGCATTTGGTGTGAGCTCGTTTACATCGAAGCCTAAAAAGGATTTAAATAAAGAAAATATATGAAATTTCCCTGGGAATCCGAATCTTACCTTGTTTAAATCTTTCGGAGTCATTTAGAGCGGGAAAATTCAAAAAAACTGCTAAAAAATGAGAAAAATTGAGGAAAATTCACGATTTTTCGGTTATTTTAGGGTCTAGGTAGTTCGATCGCATCTAGGTTGATCATTTGCCGGAGCTGTGGGTGGATTGGCTCCATTGACCTGTGCAATCATAGGGTTTTTGTTAGGGTGGTCATTATTGGGTTTATTGGGGTCTTCAGGTTGGCGCTCTCGGTAAGACATAAGATGTTTTACGTGAACCTTACTGATTTGCTCACCATCCGACGTTTCTACGTCATATACAGTAGGTAATAACACTTTCGTGATGTCGACTGGTTTCTCAGTCCGCGGCGTTAATTTAGCAGCGAACCTACGCGAGGCGTCAGAAATTGGCTGTGAATTTTGCAATAACGTATCACCGATTTTAAATTTAACATCTTTCCGCCTGACATCATAGGTTTCTTTTTGCTTCGCATGCGCTTGGTCAATGAACTTGATTACGAGTTCACGAAGATCGTCTAGCTTTTTAATCCTATCACGCCAAAATTTAGGGTCTGTACTTACTACTGGGGGTTTATCCGCCATTCCTATAGACCGCCTCAAGCTTTTAACAGGCTGAGGATGCCTACCGAAATTTAAAAAAGCCGGTGAGACTTTGGTTGTGTTTTGGGTTGCGGTATTCATGGCATTTCGAAATTCAGGTAAATACTTTTCCCAGTCCCTATGGTCAATTCCTATAAATATCCGAATCATCCCTTTGATGGTCCGATTGGACCTCTCCGTTGGATTGGCTTGTGGATGATAAGGGGGGGGGGGGTAGTTACTACCTTGATACCGTAATTGTCACACAGGGTTTTGATGTCACAATTATCGAACTCCATTCCATTATCCATGAACAGATAATTTGGGCAGCCAAAGCTAAACAACACCAAGTCTTCAAACGCCCTTGCAATAGCTTTACCATTTGCGTTTCTTAGAGGATAAATTTCCACCCATCGTGTAAAGAGGTCCTGAAAAACGACGATTTGAGTATATCTGTTTGCTGGGAGGAAACTCAATACAATCAGCCGAAACTACAGCCCACGGATTTTCTACTACCCTCCTACCCATGAGTCCTTTTGATAGTGTTTGGCTGGCTTTATGACGCTGGCATTCGTGACAGGTGGTAACAAATTTGCGCACATCTTGGTAGACACCAGGCCAATAGTGGTCTCGTACTACGCGAAAATACGTCCCGTCCACGCCAAAATGTCCACTACAATGTTCACAATGGCATTCTTCTAGGACTTTTACTTGCATCTCTTGAGGAACAACTAATCGCTAACAATATTCATTATGTGCGACCGGGTCTAATAGCTCGTTTTGCCTCTTGTGATATAGCACGCCAAACTCAACTTTCCAATCCGCATATTTCCACAGACTCTCTTGTGCAGCCAAAAGGCGCCTTAAGTACCAATCATCGCGAGTCTCTGTTAGGGACGCTATTTGGTTTTCTTGATACCTCGAAAGAGCATCAGGAACGTGATTCAGGGCACCTTTTCTATACTCTACATTAAAATTCTAACTTTGGAGTTCCATGACCCAGCGAGCTAACCTACCCTGTGGGTCCTTCAGCTCGCGAAGCCATTTTAAGGCGCTGTGATCAGTGATGATATTAAATTCATACCCTTCCAAGCAATGCCGCAATTTTTTCATACTCCAAAGTATCGCAAGGCATTCCTTTTCGTATAGTTACGCTCAGTAGTGGTCAAAACTCTGCTACCATATGCTACGGGGTGTTCTCCATCCTCGTGCTCTTGTGTGAGAACTCCACCGATTGCGTAATTTGATGCGTCCGTTTGAAGCGTGAAAATTTTAGCGTAGTCGGGTCTAGCGATCACTGGAGCCTTAATCAATGCATTTTTCAATCCTTGGAAAGCGTCTTCCTGTTCGCTTCCCCACTCCCACTGTACATCCTTATGTAATAATTTCACAAGTGAAAGCTTACGCTCAGCGATTCCACCTATAAACCGACTATACCATCCAACCATGCCTAAGAATCAGCGCCATTGTTTAATAGTTGTTGGGGCCGGGTATTCAACTATGGGCTGTATTCTTTCTTCATCTGGACTCAGTCCTTTTTCATCGACTCGGTAACCCAGGTAAACGACACTAGATGCACAAAAATCACATTTTTCTCGGTTAATAGATAACCCAGCATCTTTTAACGCCATAATAACTCGTCAAAGCCAGTATAGATGTTCCTCAAAGGTTTCTGTGGCAATATAAATGTCATCGAAATAAGCTCCAGCAAACGGCTCGAATTCCGGGCCCAATATTTTCCTTATTAGCCTACACCATGTTGCAGGCGCATTGGTCAACCCGAAGGTAAGTCTCTTGAATCTAAACAGGCCAAGTCCTGGAATCGCCACTGCTGTGATGTCCCGAGAATTGTGCAACGGAACCTGGTTGTACGCTAATTTCAAATCTAAAACGCTAATAAAGCGTGCTTTTCGCATTTGATCTAACATCCCCTCCAAATTCGGAATTGGGTACGCATCCTTTACGGTCAAAGCATTGACCGGACGATAATCTATACAAACACACCATTTACCATTGGTTCGTCTGACCATTACGGGTTGACTCGCCCATGGACTAAAGCATGGTTCAACTATATCATTATCCAACATTTCCTGAATTTGGCGGTGAAGTTCTTCGATAATTGCCGGGGAACACCTCCTAGAATGCTGTTTAACTGGTTCTGCTCCTGGAATTAACCTTATCTCGTGAAAGACTCCTTTGGCACAGCCCAATTTTGTCTCTCCTGGAGTCAGTAATTCATGTAACAAAGCTTTCAATTGAGAGTCCTCCCCTACTGTGAGTTCTACAATTCCTGCGCATTCTGCATTCATTAATGCTTTCCGCAAGTTATTGTCAAATTTCTTATACGGTCCATCACCGATTCTCCAGCTTCCATTACCAAATTTAACTTCCAAATCAAAGCTCTTTCCTAAGATCATATCATATTCAATTGCGTTACTAACTTTAAAATCGACAAGGATATTAACGCCATCTAAAGACATTGAAGTCGGTGAAATACCTAGAATCTTACTGATTCCCCCTAGCGCCCCCTTCGCTAAAATATTAGTTCCCGTAATGAGTTTGGAAGTTAAATTACCAACTACTCGAGAATTAATATAAGAACTCATAGCTCCTGGGTCACAAAGAGCCCGAAGCACCTTTCCATTAAAATCAACCGAAAAGTAATAACGGTTATTCCCCAGGAGCTCACTGTGGGAAGGGATTTTCTGGAAAGGGATCTGTTACTAAAGGCGTAATTGGGTCTGAATCAATTTCAAAGTCGTCTAAACACGCTATTTCCGTTTCAGTCTCGACTTCTACTGTTTCGATTACATTATTTATTCTTGTCGTTATTCTCTCGACCGGGGATGTAATTATTTTTGTTGCACCCCCGCCCCCTCGTTTCCCGAGGATTCTTGCTGTGCAATGCAAGTCGGAGAATCACAATCGGGAGACATTTTTCCCAATTTACCACAACGATAACAAACTACTTGGCCATTTCTGAGCGGACAGTCTTTGACCCTGTGCCCAGTTTGCCGACGTAGCGTACATACCGTTGAGTTTTGAGCTGGGGGTGATTTAGTCACTTTTTTATTTGTTTGACTCCATTGTTGGCCATTGTTTTGAGCCTGGCTAGGATATTGGTATGTTGACGTAATAATTGGTTGTTGAGGTACAAATTGATTTTGTGCCATAAATGGAAACTGAGATGCAACCATAGGTTGCTGCATGAAGTTTGGTACGCTATATAGTTGATGTAACTGTGGCTGTTGGAAAAGCGGATTTTGCTGGGTCATTTCTTGTCCTTTTGGTTTAGGCACATACGCTTGCTTAGCGTTTTCCGCTCCTTTTTGTTGAACGGCGCACAATGGGACGAAGTCCTATTGTGCCACCCAAATTACTCTACAGGTCGTAGATTTTTAGTTTATAAATAAATTTTTTTTTTTAAATTTTTGTTTTCAATTTCTCTAACAATCCCTCATTCCGATTTTTTAATTAGAACTTGCAGTTTTTTTTTTTATTTGTTAGAAACTAATTTTTTTTCTAAAAAACACATTTTTTATGGTAAAATTAACTCTAAAATGCTCAAAATTGAAGTTATCACATCAAATTTTTTTTTTAAATCGTTGTTTTGATGAGCTTTTGAAAGTGTACTGACAAAAAGTTTAAAAGAAAAATTTAATTATTTCAAAAATGGCCAAAAGTGGCCAAAAATGTGTTAATTATTATTTTTTCCCAGCAAAACTATTTAAAAAGTATATGATTCATAGTATCATTCTGAAAAATATATCTGCTTTTATTTACACGATTATTGCTGAACTTTTTTTTATTGAAATTTTAATATTCAAAATGGCGGACACAAAATGGCGATCAATTTTCAAATATATTCCATTTTTTAACCCATTAAATCCTAAGAAGAATCTGCATTTGACAGAGCTGTAAAACCTAATCTATTTAGGGCATTTGACTAAAATTAGTAAAATAAAACAAAAAGAAATTTCAAAATGGCGGACATTTAAAATTGTCGGATTAATATGGTGGTCAGAAAAAATTAAATTTTGATATTTTTTGATAAAAATTTGTTTACGTGGTATTTTGTGGGTACTTATTACGAATATAGAATTATTTTTAAAAAACTTTAAATTACGGAACCAATATGGCCACTGAAAAACGCGAAATTTCGAGATTTTTGACGATTTTGAGCCTGAGAAGAAACTGTGAGTTGTATAACCATATAACCGGTTTCATTTAGGGCATTTGAACAAGTTATGTGAAAAAATAAAATTTTTTTTAAAAATTCAAAATGGCGGATCAACATGGCGGACACAAAAAACTAGATTTCGTTATTTTTTTGTAAAAATTTGTGTACAGGGTATTTTTGGGATGCTCATTACGAATATCTGTCTATTTAACAAAAATTCAAAATAGCGGATCCAATATAGATGCTGAAAAATGCGAAATTTTTAAGATTTCTTATGATTTTTAGCCTTAGAAGATTCTGTAAGTTTATAAAATGGCGATCAATTTCCAAAATTAATCCATTTTTTAATAATTTATAGCTTCTAGAGCAAGGCAGTCTTCTAATTTGTAAAATAAATTCAAAATATATTTTTTTCAACGACTTCAAAATTAAATGTTCTAATAGCTACAGAATCTTTATTTTTCTTTAATGCCTTCACATTTATTAAGTACCTCATTTTGTGTTAGAATTTAAAGTAAATATCAAAAATCGATAATCTAATTTGCTGACTAATAAATTTAATTTTTATAACCTTGTTACTTGAAGCTTAAATTAAAGATTAAAAAAAATACAATTAATATATTTTAACATAGAATTGTATATAATTATATCTCTAGTATATAAATAATCGAAATAAGACAAAGTTGCACTTATTTCATGAAAATAGGCAACATCGCATTTATCTTTGCAAACTTCCTCCAAAATGTGTGGCAACATTGCTGAGCAGCAGAATTATTATTATTATTATTAAATTTATTTCAGAATTGAAAGAATATTGAATGAATTGAAAGAATTATATAATAAGGAAATAAATCAAATATTAACTTCTTTAGTTGCTTTTTCATTATTGCTTATAAATATGTTAATGCTAATTAATTGATGATCAAAATATTTGCATTATATAATAAGAAATATAAATTAACGGAAGTTCAGTGCTTGTTTGTGCATATTATTTAATATTTTTAGATATCATATTGTATTCATAACATTTTTAAATATTAATGCTACAGAATCTACAGAAATTGAAGTTTTCTTAGATATTATATGATATACTTTTTGTGATAAACATGTCTTTTATTTACATGTTTTTTTGTGCAGTGTAGTGTGGTAAAGTAAAAAAAAAAAGTGATGATAATTGCGAAATTAGAATTTTTTGTTATAATTGTAAGGTCTTTTAGTGGTTGAATAAATAAAAATTTTTTGTATTTAGTGGTTAAATTAAAAGAATTTTTTTTATCGCATTTTAAATTATTGACGCTACGTAGATATGGGAAAACATATATGTATAACTGTAATTTCGGGTTAATACATAGTTTTTATTTATTTATTTAAAATTGAAGTCTATAAGGTCGGGAAAATAAATTGGAAATTTAATCTTTGATCATTTATTTATCATTTCCTGCTAATTTTAATCTCCTGTGTCATCATTTTTACATTTTTTCAAAGCTCCAAAGTATTGCTCACATAAGATCAATGTTAAAACTCTGATTTTTATTTCTTAATTTAAAAAAAATTAATGCTATAAGAGGGGTAAAATAAAATTTAATTAAGTTTTAAAATGTTTAAATTTTAATAGTTTTCCTATTTCACTAAGCTCTGTCATCATTTTTTTAAACCACCAAGATACATCAAGGCTTTTTGACTTTGAAAAAGTGCAGCCATTTTATGCTTTGGTAGGAAATTTTGCATTTGCATTAAAAAATAAAAATTAATGTAATTTAGTAGCTAAATTAGAAGTAAATTTTGCTTATTTTTTGGCTTCAGTATTAAATAAAAGAATTAGATTTCGCAATTTCATCACTTTTGTTGAAAGAGATTAGAAACAAAAGGTATTAAAATTCTTTTTTTTTGCCTTAACGTATAAGTTATAAATATCCGATTTCATACAAAGTTATACGAATATTGTTTATACTCTAATTAATACCTTTTGTTTCTCGGACAATCAAAGCTAAATACTAAATGAATTGTTGTTCTCACAAGAACCTGACTTAAATAATTCCTTTATAGATCCTACAATCCAAGTGTTTTCTTTGTGAACTTTGTGAACTTTATGTACTTTGTGAACGTCTAATGTAAATATTGTCTTTGTGAATTTTGTATTTTAAAATTTGTATTGTGTGAAAAATTTTCCTAAAATATACAATGGAAATTTCAATTACAAATAAGCAATTATCTTCTATTCTCTTAGATAAGAAAGATGCAAATATCAATACAATTGTAGAATATATAATGGAACTTTATGATTTTTCAAAGATGTCTGATTCTGATAAGAATTCTCTAAAATCAAAATTAAATCGTCATTTAATACCAACTTTCAATAAAAAATTTAAAAATTCTATTTATTCAAAAGAAAGATTTTTAAAGATGAATTCTAGCTGGCTAGATTCATTTTTTACTTTTTCCTGTACTGTTCCTATAGAAACCACTAGAAAAACATATACCGAAGCCAGTAAATCAACAAAAAAGAGAAGGATTAATGAAGTATTAGATAGTATACCTGCTGCTGACCTGTTGGAAGCTTGCAACAAAAGTATTCGGGTATCTGATAAAAATAATAGTGAATTAAATGATAGCAGTAATAGTTTTGAAAAAGAAGATTTATCTATTTTATCACCTGATGAAGCACTTGCCATATTTCTTGATGCTAAACTGACTAAAAATCAATACAAAATTATTAGAAATACATTAATTCTAAAGAAAAAAAATGTTTTTCCTGAATATCGCCATATTTATAAAGCTAAGACCAATTGTTGCCCAAGTTTTGATGTTACTGAAACTAGTGCCTCAACAAAATTACAATATGTTCTAGACCATTCAGTTTCAAGAATTTTAAAGATTGAAAGTGTCAAGAAATTGATTCTTGAAACTGATAAAACTGATCTAGAACTAATTACCAAAGACGGATGTGATGGTACTTCTGGATTCTCGCAGTACAAACAAATTTTTAGTGAATCAAAAAATATTGAAGGCAGTAGTGTTTTTATTATTCCTCTTTTATTGCGCTTTACTCAAAGAAGAAGTAATGAAATCATGTTTTGGGAGAATAAAAACCCGTCCTCAACTAGACTTTGTCGACCAGTGAAATTTACGTATGAAAAAGAAACTCAAGAATTAATTAAGCTTGAAATGGATAACCTTCAAGATCAGGTCTGCAAGCATATTCCTACAACAGTGTTATTAGATGGACGTAAAATAATAATAAAACACACATTGTTTTGTACAATGTTAGATGGTAAAGTTCGTCAGGTTTTTTACAGAGACAACTTCGTCACAAAGATGTTCGATTCTTCGAATGTGGTTTAAGTGTGTTTATCCAGTAAAAATCTGGGGCGTAGCCGGCGACCCTGTTCGCCGGTAGTCTCCCGGTTGTACACTTTGTACAACTGGATGGTCATGGAAGTTTGCGGGTCTTTAAGGCCTGCAAACACTCCTTGGCTGATGCAAGATTCACATATTTCCCTTAAACAAAAAAAAAAAAAACAAAAAAAAAAATTTTTGCATATTGTATACAAATTCAACGAGCATACTAAAAAATAATTAAGGCTTACTAGCTATTATGTGCGCTATTGTTGACAGATTAAATTTATACACCCATCAAATATAATTATAAAGAAGCCTTTAAATCAGAATAGTTCTTCGTCCTAATTAAGACAAGATACTTATATTGAAATGTACCTGAAATTTTTACGTGTGTCTTTTTAAAATATTCCTGCAAAGTAATATCTTTTATGCTGGTATATTAACAGTCATAGAATATAATAATACGACCTGTAGAATAATTTGGGTTATAGGATGAAGTCCTATTGTGCAACCCAAATTACTCTAATTTTAATCAAAAAATAGCAAAATTTAGCTTTTAATGTCCAAAATCTCGTTTTTTATTTCATTTTGTTCAACTATCCTAAACAAAGCCGATTTTATGATTATAAACTTACAGTATCTTTTCAGGCTAAAAATCATCAAAAATCTTAAAAATTTCGCATTTTTCAGCATCTATATTGGATCCGCTATTTTGAATTTTTGTTAAATAGACAGATATTCGTAATGAGCATCCCAAAAATACCCTGTACACAAATTTTTACAAAAAAATAACGAAATCTAGTTTTTTGTGTCCGCCATGTTGATCCGCCATTTTGAATTTTTAAAAAAAATTTTATTTTTTCACATAACTTGTTCAAATGCCCTAAATGAAACCGGTTATATGGTTATACAACTCACAGTTTCTTCTCAGGCTCAAAATCGTCAAAAATCTCGAAATTTCGCGTTTTTCAGTGGCCATATTGGTTCCGTAATTTAAAGTTTTTTAAAAATAATTCTATATTCGTAATAAGTATCCACAAAATACCACGTAAACAAATTTTTATCAAAAAATATCAAAATTTAATTTTTTCTGACCACCATATTAATCCGACAATTTTAAATGTCCGCCATTTTGAAATTTCTTTTTGTTTTATTTTACTAATTTTAGTCAAATGCCCTAAATAGATTAGGTTTTACAGCTCTGTCAAATGCAGATTCTTCTTAGGATTTAATGGGTTAAAAAATGGAATATATTTGAAAATTGATCGCCATTTTGTGTCCGCCATTTTGAATATTAAAATTTCAATAAAAAAAAGTTCAGCAATAATCGTGTAAATAAAAGCAGATATATTTTTCAGAATCATACTATGAATCATATACTTTTTAAATAGTTTTGCTGGGAAAAAATAATAATTAACACATTTTTGGCCACTTTTGGCCATTTTTGAAATAATTAAATTTGTTTTTTAAACTTTTTGTCAGAACACTTTCAAAAGCTCATCAAAACAACGATTTAAAAAAAAAAATTGATGTGATAACTTCAATTTTGAGCATTTTAGAGTTAATTTTACCATAAAAAATGTGTTTTTTAGAAAAAAAATGAGTTTCTAACAAATAAAAAAAAACTGCAAGTTCTAATTAAAAAATCGGAATGAGGGATTGTTAGAGAAATCGAAAACAAAAATTTAAAAAAAAAAATTTATTCATAAACTAAAAATCTACGACCTGTAGAGTAATTTGGGTGGCACAATAGGACTTCGTCCTATTGTGCGGCGGTATTTATTGCGTCGATTTTCTCTTCGCAAGTCCCAGTGTCTTCTTCTTTACCCTTTTTGCCTTTCCTGTTTCTTTTCTTCTTAGTACTTGAATTTTCGGTCTTTGGCGTTTCTGTAACCGGTAGTGCCAGTTTAACTTGCTGACACCTCAGAGTTTTTAGCGCTCTGACCCCCACTCCTAGCTTCAAATGCTGCACCAGGGAGTTTACACTTGCCCTTTTGCGGGGGAGGCGTATATTTCGCTACATATTCTCGTTCTTGCTCGAATTCTTGTCCTAATTTCACAAGTTGACGAAAAGAGCTAACGTATTCTTTATACATATATTTTACTTATATTCTTTATACTTATATTTTAACATTTTTTTTTTGACTGGACACTTACGCCCTCTTTTCTGTACGCGATGTTTCACACATACATATGTACCTGCGCCCACACATACAGAACACACAATGTATATAAAAATAATATATCTTCCTATGTGATTGAATTTGCCATATTACAGGATGTATACATATTGACGTGAAATTATATTATTTTTATAACAGCAACAGAGGTAAAACGCATACATTTGAAAAATTATGTAATTAAAAGATTAATTATGTAATCTTTTGATGAGTCATAACTATTATTAAGACAATAAATTCATGTAGATAAAACAGATAAATGTCACTATGGTATGAAAGTAAACAAAAATATAAAAAACCTATTATATAATTATGAAAGGATAAAAAACATCAAAGTATAAATTGTTTTCACATATATTTTTTCATTTTGTGTAATGTTCTTATAAGTATTAATAATATTTTCAAACAAAAATTTTTGTTTTTAACTAATTAACATACAAATAAAAAATAAAAACAAAACAATGATTTCATAATGGCTCTTTTCTTACGCTTTGCTCTAGGACTCACGCAACGTGCAACTATTTTGATTCTTGAAATTTTTAATATTTTGAAGTGCGAAGAGGTTTATATTATTAATTTATGTCATATTGAAATAGTTTTTTATACTTAAATATTTGAAAAGTTGTAAATATAAAGAATACAGAAAAACCCTGGGTTTCGCTGTTTCGGTTAGGCTAGTTCCACAAACCTCCGTAATCGCATAAACGCAGCCGCAACGCAATGCGCACAACACGATTTTCGTTTGTGCACATGCGTGTTGTGTTGTGCGCATTGCGTTGCGGCTACGCACAGTGGGACAAGCATATTTAAAAATGGGACATTATGTAAAAAAAAAAAAATTAAATAATTTATTTTTTTATGCGAGGTTGGCTAGAGTGGGTATCGAAGAAACAAAATTTAAATTCAATTTTGTTAGATTAATTTGATAAATATTATCTATTTAGGTAAAATCAGAAGATAGTAAGGCGGCCGCTTATCTCAGGTAAGTGCATGATATTGAATTTTTTCTATTATTTATTATATCTTTAGAACTAGTGCAGTGATTCTTCACAAGGTATATATTTTTAAAAAATATAAATTAAAATATTAATATTTATTAACTAAATTAAAAAATTTATATCAAAATATCGGAAAAAATTGGTTTAAAAAAAAAAAAAATTGATTTAAAACTAAAAAAAGTTATATAGGGATGTACAGGGATGTAATAATTTTTTTTTTATATTGTAGACAAAATAATTATTTACATGAAAAACCTAATTTCAGTGGCTTTCATTTGCTCTTACGGATTTTATTATTGAAATATTAAACGGGTTTATTATTGCTGCAGTGTGAACCTTATACATTCGGTCTCCATATTATTATTATTGTATTTATTTGCCAAGACAAAATTGTACACTCTTTACATATATAATTCAAATCATATAAAACATAAATATAAATTTGGATGTAAATACAAAACATTATAAAATAAGAAACAATAAATATTTTAGTCAATTCTAATAATTCTAATTTAATACAATTTAATACAATCAATATATTAGTCAATTCTCTAACAAGTGCTCAAATATGTCAATCTATCAGTCAATTAAAGTTAATTCTTTGGTTTATCATAGTCTTCTAACCCATGTAAGTATGTTCGTATGCTTCTCTTAAATTGAGAGTAGGAGTATAGGTCTCTTATGCATGGTGGAATATTGTTCCATAGCTTAGCATATTTGACTTGGAACGAGTTACGACCCCAGTCAGTTTTTAAAGAGGTGGGGACCTTTAAGTCCTTGCGAGGGCCGCGAGAAGGCTTATCTGACTTATAGGGTTCGAAGAGGGGCAGAAGGAAAGGGGGCTCTCTCATACGTACCAACCTATACATTATTAGGGCTGCAAAGTAGTTGGTGAGGGTTTGATTGCACATCCAATTCAATCTTTTTCTGAACGGTGTAATGTGTTCCTGTCGTCTTAGTCCGTATATGTATCGAATACCTGAGTTAGAGAGTCGCTGTAATTGCGCACTTAGTTGACAAGATAAATCAGAGTAAACAACATTGCAATAATCCAAGTGCGGAACTACAAGCGACTCAATCAGACGTTTGCGGAGATTGTGAGACGTACAGGGTTTTATGATTCTGAGGCCATATAGAGCTCTGTTAACTTTTTTAGTGACCTGGTTCACTTGAGGCTGCCAGGATAGCGTACTGTCAAGGACGACTCCAAGGCTAGTGACCTCATCAACAAAGGAGACACTGTCACCATTAAGGTTAACTGTTATCTTTGGTATATTAAGTAGTTTAAAGAGCTTTAAAGTATTAGGGGAACCAAATACAATAGCCTGGGTCTTTTTGGTGTTTAACGACAGGCAATTTAATTCTGCCCATGAAGCTACAATTTTTGCTGACTCAGAAAGCATGGCAATTCCCTGCTGAATTTGAGCAGCTGGTACCTGTACGTAGATCTGTAGGTCATCAGCATATAGTAACCTGTAAGTGCTTGCATCAAGACGGTCCTTGATGTCATTCATATAAATACAGAACAATAAGGGGCCAAGGACGGATCCCTGCGGCACCCCAATGTTTGTATCACGGTAATCAGATGTTGAGCTTTTAGAGATTACACAGACCGATCGACCACAGAGGTACGACCAGAACCAGGGACGACTTAGAGAAGCCTGCAGCTTTCAGCTTTCTGAGCAGCTTAGATGGTGAGACATTATCGAATGCCTTCGAAAAGTCGAACTGCAGTAGCAGAGTGGCTAGCTGTTTCTCTTTACCCATGCGTATATCATCTGTCAACTTTATTAAGGCCGTTTGGGTATTATGATGTTTACGAAAGCCTGTTTGGAACAAGTCCAAGATTTTAGAATTATTCAGGAAGCTAACCACCTGGTCATGAGCAAGTTTTTCGAGGACCTTCGATAAAAAGCCCAGTAATGCTATGGGGCGGAAGTCAAAAGGGGATGATGGGATGGAAACTTTTTTAAGGGCCAATATTCGAGACTTTTTCCATTCTGTCGGAAAGATACCTTTCATAAGCGATACGTTGAATAATTTGGTGAGGTATTTCGAGATAACAGGTAGCCCCTTAGCAACAATAATCGGAGGAATGCCATCATCCCCTTTTGCCTGCGATCTAAAATGAGAGATAGCCAAGGTTACCTCACTTTCAGATACCTCCCTGAAAGCAAAACCTTCTGAGGAGCTGCTATTAATGATATCCAGAGACATAGATGGATCTTCTGTGGGAGAGATGGATATATTTGAGAAAAATTGGTTAAGCTCTTCAGGGGAAAAACCGTGCAGCGCGTCACTTACTTTGGGTATTAGGCCCAGACTCCGCATTTCATTCCAAAAATTTTTACCATCTTCAAGAGTGCTACATATCCGGTTGTGCATATAAGCACAACGTGCTGTTTCAAATTTTTCTTCATAAGAGTTAGCAAGAGATAAAAATTCCTGGAACAATTTTTTGGAGCCGTTTCTTTGATAGCGCCTATTGGTTGCGTCACGTTTAGCTCTTAGTAGGCGCAGCTCTGTGTTTAGCCAAGGGTATCCGTGCTTTTTGGGATTAATTGTCTTGGTAGGCGCTAGTGTGTTGATTGCGTCTTGTAGGTTACTTGTCAGGGTTGATAGACCTCGCTCAATATCAAAATCATCAACTGTAGGTAAGAATGAAGACCAGTCAAGTTGACGTAGGTGCGAAGTCATGCGGTGCTATGCTAATAATGGCCTTGTATGTCACAGGTATGTCGGGCGGTTCTGGATAGAATATCAATCGTAACTGAGATGATGTCGTGTCTATTCGCATAGTCTGCCGATGTTCGATCTAGGTTAATAATAGTATCGCAATCGACGACAAAAATAAAGTCAATCCAGGTGTCGTTCTCATTAGAGTGATGCGAGGCTCCAGTCTTTACTAATTTTAAAGATAAGTCCGTCATGAGGTTACTTAAGAACCTGGTGTCAGAGATATCTCCATATATTATTATCGTAAAAGCTTACTATAGCCAAGATATCCGTATGCGTGGCTATTACAGATCTATGACTAAAAATAAAAAATCTACTTGTTTTTTGACTCTGTGAATTTAATTTGGGTATTTAATCTTAAGTTAATGTCTTCTGTAATTTGTTATTAACTAGTTTATTTATAATAAATTAACATTTCAAATTTTTAAAATTTTCAGCGTTTAAAAAAATGAGAAGAGAATCAGATAATATTGTATCAATTTTTTATTTTATAAACCATATTTTTTTTTATAAGTCGATAAAATTTATTGTATAAGCGAATGTTTAAGCAACGAGTAATTGTTCATAAATTTTTTAAACAATTATTGTATAATTTATTAAAAATAAAGTACGGCACAACTCTGAACGCTTTTTTTACGTGATAAACATTAATGTAAGGTCAAATTTTAGTAACGGTTTACAAATAATTTTTTTTAAATTTTTAATTGTTTATAAATTGTTTAAACAAATTAATTAGAAAAAATAAAGTATGGCGCCAGTAGTATAATAGGCACTATGAGCCAAGAGACAAAAAAACCTTGGAAAAAAAAACCTTGATATTAATTTTATACATACCGGAAATAACCTTGGTATAGTTATGAAAGTATCAGTCAGCAAAAAAATCAGCAAATTTTTTGTTACATATATGAACGTTTTTTTTAAAGACGTTTTTATCTTGAAATGATATAAGATATGTGGAGATAAATAATATATTTTTTTGTTTTTTAAATGTGGGTTATTTTAATCTTAAACGATTAAATTATTATTGAATTTCTAAAAAATAGACGTTAAAATAATTGTTTAAAATTAATTAAAAAATATTATAAAATTAATAAATTAATTGAGAGAGATATAGTTATAAAAGTATCAGTCAGCAAAAGAAATAAACAATCAGTAGATTTATTGTATATTTTGTACGGTAGGCTAGGGATAAAGTTTTTATCTTGAAATGACATAAGATATGTGGAGATAAATAATATATTTTTTTGTTTTTTAAATAAGGGCTATTTTAATCTTAACTATGAAATACATATATATAAACGATTGAATTATTATTGAATTGGTAAAAAATAGACGTTAAAATAATTGTTAAAAATTAATTAAAAAATATTATAAAATTAATTAATTAATTAATTGAGAAAAAATATTCATTTCGAGAAATACTTACTCCTCCGAGCTCTGGGTTCGAAACACATTAAACTAGATGACAATCAGCAGATTTATTGTAACATATATGAAGTACTTAATAAAATTTTTATCAGGAAATGATATATGGAGATAAATAAAAAATTTTTATTTTTTAATATTTTTTTTATTTTTTTTTAATATATTTTTAACTTTGAAATATTAGGTACACCAAAAATTTTTTTTTTAAATTATTATCTATTTAATATTAAGATTTATATTTAAATTTAAAAAATTTTTTATATTACATGATATTTGAAACAACTTATCTTTAAAAAATGTATTTTAATTTAAACTTATATTTTTTAACCTTACAGTACAAAAAAACTCTTACACTAATAACTTAAACTAAAATTTTTTAAAAACTGTTTATTTGCATCTAATCCACCACTATTATGTCCTCGTCACTATCCGACCCTTCATGCGGGTCGGGACTTGTTAACCCTTCATGCGGGTCGCTACTGTTATCGAAGGATGCGGGCGAGAATGGTAGCCCGCTGGAAGACACTTCGTTGTATTGTACTTTCTGGCTTTTATAAATGACCCGCCACTTCCTGAATAATGAAGTGGCGGTAGTACTGATGTTTTCGTTTTCATGCCGCCTTAATTCGTAGACTGGCACCCATATTTCGGTTTCTTCCAATATATCTATATTCATAGGTATACCATCTAGAATACCTAGTAACCTCATTATTGTTTCAGGAGTTGACTGTGAATTCCTTAACGTGGTCTTAATCCTGTTTATGTTGTCAGTCATTTTTTTTCTTTCTTTTTTTTTTTAAGTTAAAGTTTATTAATCTAACTCTACCACTTCTTTAAAATAGGTTAACGCTGCTAAAATCTGCGGTAGGCAGATTAAACAGTCTTGAACCTTTTTGGTTGCTTTGCTAACTTTTTTGGATTTTTTTTTTCTTTTTTTTAAAATTTTCACGACTCTTTCAAGATTTTTTGACCTATCTTTATCACAATTCTTTTCACTTTCTTCACTTATTTTTTCACTTTCATTCGCGAACTTTATTATTTCATCCAAGATGAATTCGTGTAAATCTGTCATTACTTGGTTGTGGATGATTCTACGATTTAATTGAGACTAAAATATTTACATGTGATATGGGATGTTCTTAGCTTGTAAATTAAACAATCTTGTCCAGGGATATTATGTTTTATATAAAAAATTTGCTAGCTATGTTTTTTTTATTTATAATTGTAATATTGCCTTGTAAATATTTTGCGTATGCATCCAGTAATTAGATATTTAGAAAATATACTCTTGTAAGCTTGTAAGCATAAAGAGAGTTATTTTTTATTGTTTTAAAAAATCTGCTGATTGTTTTTTAATGAATAAATTTTTTTAAATAAATAAAAATTTATAATTAGAACAAATCATACCTTGAAATTCTAGGATGTTTATAGTTAATCAATGACACCAAAAATACCATGACTTATAAATTACACAGTTTGAAAATATTTAGTTAGTTACCGTTTAATATTCATTAATGGTTGATCTTTTTTATTTTTGTGAAAAAATGTCACCCAAAAATTTATTATTGAAAATTTTTAGAATTTTATCGAGAATTGCTTATAGCAGAGAACCTAGCTTTCGTAAAATTTGTGATTCAAAGTGGCGTGCTAAAATAATTAATAAATCCCCAGAATTTATTTTAAGAAAAATGAAATTAATTTTGAGTCATTGTACTTACTCTACATTACGTGTAATTTGTAAAAGACTAAGTTTAAGTGAATTTGATAATGACCAAGTAATTATACTTATTGGTGATATTTTGAAAATAAGAGGACAAAATAATCTTCAGTGTTTTAAATCTTTTATGAGAAAATACGAGTCAAGAATACGTGAGTCTTAAAAATAAAAAAAATTATTCAGTGTTATTTAAAAAAAAAAAAAAAATTTTTAATGAATCCTAGAGTTCGCGGATGATTTCAATGATGCATTTATGGAAATCCAGGTACCGGATGTTGGAGATTCATTTGGTAAAGTTTGTTTATTACTATTCTGTACGGAATTATAATTTTTTTTTCATGTAAATTTTTTATATCAGATATCCTACAAATAGTTAATGTCCGCCTGGTTACTAATATTAAAGCCCGCTTACCTACTAATTTTGATCAGGTTGCTAGAAATTTATTTGAGTTGAATCTTTTAAACCTTTTGGAAATTGTTGTCATTTTTGGTAGTTATGTGATCTAATTTTTTAATTAAACCAAAATTTGGAAAAAAAGTTATCAGGTGAAATTTTCGGGATTTTTTGAAATTGAAAAATTTTTTTGTTGAAAATTTGGTGGTTTTTTTTTTGACGATAGAGGTCGTTTACCTTCTTTTTTTTTTAATATTCGGTTGCTCTTTTATGGATTCGGGGAAATTTTTTGAATTATGGTACTATCACTATTCTGTACGGAATTATAATTTTTTTCATGTAAATTTTTTATATCAGATATCCGACAAATAGTTAATGTCCGTCTGGGTACTAATATTAAAGCCTGCCTTCCTACTAATTTTGATAAGGTTAATGCATACCTGACTACTATAAAAAATTGTACCTTATTTAAATCAAAATTAATGATCCTCTCGATTCAGCCTCGGCATATGGTTACCGTCTATTCTTATACATATTTTTCGGATAAAAGGTTTTAAAATTAGTACCTTTTTTAAAATTATTTTTACATTGCAAAGCTATATTATAAATTAACCTTTTTTTAGGCACGATCACTCTATATTGTCAAATATGAAGATAAAATTGTACCTTATTTAAATTATTCTCTCCTGACAAATTAATGATCCTCTCGATTCAGCCTCGGCATATGGTTACCGTCTATTCTTATACATATTTTTCGGATAAAAGGTTTTAAAATTAGTACCTTTTTTAAAATTATTTTTACATTGCAAAGCTATATTATAAATTAACCTTTTTTTAGGCACGATCACTCTATATTGTCAAATATGAAGATAAAATTGTACCTTATTTAAATTATTCTCTCCTGACAAATTAATGATCCTCTCGATTCAGCCTCGGCATATGGTTACCGTCTATTCTTATACATATTTTTCGGATAAAAGGTTTTAAAATTAGTACCTTTTTTAAAATTATTTTTACATTGCAAAGCTATATTATAAATTAACCTTTTTTTAGGCACGATCACTCTATATTGTCAAATATGAAGATAAAATTGTACCTTATTTAAATTATTCTCTCCTGACAAATTAATGATCCTCTCGATTCAGCCTCGGCATATGGTTACCGTCTATTCTTATACATATTTTTCGGATAAAAGGTTTTAAAATTAGTACCTTTTTTAAAATTATTTTTACATTGTAAAGCTATATTATAAATTAACCTTTTTTTAGGCACGATCACTCTATATTGTCAAATATGAAGATAAAATTGTACCTTATTTAAATTATTCTCTCCTGACAAAGTTTTATTTAAAAAGAACATATTTTAGGTACGATCACCCGATATTGTCAAATATTGAACATAAATAGTGTCTTTTTTAGTTTTCCAACACCTGATCCTATCTGATGTAAAATTTATAATGAATAACTTTATGTTGATATTTGTAGAAATTTAATTAAAAAACTAATTCTAGATCACGTTGGTTGTAATTTTGGTGAACCTGGATCTACATGTCGTAGTAGTGACTGTGATAATTACGAAAATATAACAAAAAGTTCAGTCGTTGGTGTTGATAATTTGGAGATGATAAACGACAAGGCTTTGGAAAACAATAAATCACAAGAAAAGGCATTAAACAAAACCGGTAAATTTATTTTTAAGAGTATTTATTACTTTTTGACGAATTGATATGAAAATTTAATTTTAAAAAAATCTAGAACTCCTCAAATTAAGTTACGTCGGTACGGTTTATGAAAATCCACAAGCAGGTTGCAGTAAATACAATGATAATCAAGTAACTGAACCTGACAACGTCGATGCTCATAATATCGTAAACCTTATACCTGCTAGGGTTTTTGAAGATTATCCATTCTTACTTGATTTACCATTATCTGGCGATGAAAATAACAGCTTTCATCCAGCAGATATGAGCTTATCAGGTAATAAATTTTTAAATGTTTTTTTTCTTTTTTTTCATTCTAAAAGAAAGTAAATGTCTTTCAGTGCAGCATGGTCATGGCTCTGGAAATCTTGATCTTTTGGGAGTAGAAAATAATAGCCGATTAACTATAATAAGTGAAATTGTACGTAGTTATAAGCGATTCAACCTGACAGGTCGTGAAATTTGTGTTAAATTGAAAAAACCGCCGACAGACGAGAACGATATCGAAACTTGGTTTGAAAATTGTATGAAAGAGTTACACGACTTGGTAATAAAAGATTCATTACCAAATGACTATATAGGATTTGAAATACGTTCGGAAAAATTAAATAAACCTCTTTGGTTATCTTTTCGTCCGGCGGCTAGATTTAATCTTTACGATATAATAACTCTGATTGAAAGCGTGGCTCAGAGCTCAACAAGTTTTGACATTAACGACGGAGGTTTGAATATTTTAACCGCTATTGTTCGTGTACCTTCAGGTAGGGGTAGGGTACCATTGACTTCACTGAGTTTGTTCGATGTGAACAAAAGACCCATTTTAAGAATAAAAGGTGACAAATCGTGTTTTTCGAGATCTCTTTGTACGGCTTTAGTACATGCAAAGAGAGGTCAATTGAGAAGCGGCGTTTTACACGAAAATTGGAAAAAAATAAGTAAAGGAGGCAATTTGCAGAAACTTGCAGCCAGACAATTAGAGCGCGATGCTGGCGTAAATATTTCTGATGCCGGTTGCGGCTTAAATGAGATTCATCAATTTCAAATTTATTTAGCTCACCAGGGTGTATGCATCGTGGTCTATGACGATATAAATTTCGGTAAGGGTGAGTTACCAATTTATGACGGTGAGAGATACGTTTTGGATAGTGATTCGGAAATTTTTTATATACTTAGAATTATGTACTTTGTGCGTACAAATCATTATAGACCAATTTTAAATCTTAACGCAGCAGCGGGTTCGAGATTATATTGTGTACCTTGTAATAAAAAATATTCAGATGATAAATACCACAGATGCTCAAACAGATGTTACAAATGTTTTCAAATGCCTCCCTGTGTATCGATTATGTTTCAAAAGCTTATAAATTGTACGGAATGCAGCAGGCAATTTATAGGTAAAAAATGTTTTGAAAATCACAAAGCACCCGGTTCGTATAAGAATAACGGATCCGTTTGCGAAAGCGTGAAACATTGTCCAACCTGTCTTAAATTGATTAGATCAGATGATACTTTGAAACATAATTGTAACAAAATTTTTTGTAACACCTGTATGAAACGAGCAGAGATTAATCATTTATGTTTTATGCAGCGTTTGGCAAAAAAAGAGGAGAAGGAGGATGAGCCCAAAGTAGTTTTTTTATTTTACGATTTTGAAACTACTCAATCAGAAACTTTAGAAGGGGACGTTTTAGTTAAAATTCACGAACCAAACTTATGTATTGTACACCAAGTATGTACTTTATGTTTGGAATACGACACTAATTTAGTTTCCTGTCCTGCATGTGGGATCCGACGACACATATTCAAAAATGAGCCCGTTAGAAGATTCGCCGAGTTGGCCCTGTTACCTAGAAAAAAATTTGTTAAAACAATATGTATTGCACACAACAGCCAAGGTTTTGACAGTCAGTTTGTTCTGAAGTACATGGTGGAAAAAATGTATTTGAGACCCAGATTAATTCTTAATGGTACGAAAATTGTATTGATGACCATAGAAAAAGTCAAATTTATTGATAGTCTCAATTATTTTCATATGCCTCTTAGCGCGTTACCCAAGGCATTCGGTTTACCTGATCTGATTAAAGGTGATTTTCCTCACCTATTTAATACCCCTGAAAATCAAAATTACACGGGACCTTTACCTGATATTAGCTATTATTCGATTGACAGTATGTCGTGTGAAAAACGAGAAACATTTTTAGTTTGGTACGAAGAATTGAAAAATTCAGGTTATATTTTTAACTTTAAAAAGGATATCGAAATGTACTGCGAAAACGACGTTAATATCTTGAAATTATCGTGTTTAAAATTTAGAAAATCTTTTTTAGAAATTGGTAGAGTATGTCCATTCCTTGAAGCTACTACAATTGCTAGCACTTGTATGAAGGTGTATAGAAAAAATTTTCTCAAAACAGATACCATAGCAATTTTACCTCCTAGAGGGTATCGGTTTAGCGATAATCAGTCTTTTATTGCTCTCCAGTGGTTTGTCTGGATGGAAAGAGAATTAGGTCGTCAAATTTTACATGCTGGTAGATGCAGAGAAATAAGATTACCGATCAATGTGAAGGTAGATGGTTTCTGCACACCAAACTCAGATGAAACACATAACGGTATATGTTTGCAAATGATGGGATGCTATTGGCACGGTTGTATTCTTTGCTATCAAAGAAATAGGGATCTGCCTTTGTCGGGGAAAAATAGCGATACCATGGAGAATCGTTTTAGTAGAACCATGGCCATCTGTAATCGAATTAGGGCAAACAATTACAGACTCATCGTAAAGTGGGAATGTGTATTTAGGACTGAATTAAAGGGAGATGCCATAATGAGAGATTATATTGATAATCATAGCCTTACGAGAGAACCGCCATTAAATCCGAGAAATGCTTTTTACGGCGGGAGAACGGAAAACTATGTCAAATTTTACAAAACTAGAAAAGATGAAAAAATAAAATACGTGGACGTAACATCTTTGTACCCCTACATATGTAAAACTGGTAAATTCCCTCTCCGTCATCCGGTTTTGTATGTAGGTGAGAGCGAATGCCGTGATTTTACCGGTCAGAATTATGAAAATTTTATAACAAAAGTCGAGGGTATTGTTTATTGTAAAATATTACCACCTAGAAATTTATTTCATCCGGTTTTACCGATAAAAATGCACGGAAAACTCTTGTTCGGTTTGTGCAGAACTTGCTGTGAAGAGATGAGCAAAATCGACTGCATTCACGAAAATGAGGATTTACGGTGTTTCAAAGGCACTTGGGTATCTCTGGAATTGAAAAAAGCAGTTGAATTGGGTTACGTGATCAAAACTATTTATGAAATTTGGCAGTATCAAATGACCCAATACGATTCTGTATCCAAAAATGGTGGTTTATTTGCAGAATATATAGATACGTTTTACAAACTGAAGACTGAGGCTAGCGGTTTACCCGAAGAATTTGCAACCACGGATGAATACGTCAAATATATAAAAGAAAAGGAAGGTATTGAATTAGATGGGTCACGAATCGAAAAAAATCCATCTTTCAGAGTCGTTGCGAAAACATGTTTAAACTCTATGGGGATTTTTCGGTCAACAAGAAAACAAAACTCAGACAAGTATTGTCGATAACCCTTCCGATCTCCATGCGCTTTTGACCAGCCCAATGACTGAAGTGTGCGGTATAGTCCCAGTAAACGATAACACCTTATACGTAAACACACGCTTTAAAGAAGATACCTTCATCCCTTTGAATACAGCTAACGTCGTAATCGCGGCTTTTGTAACAGCACAGGCTAGACTAAAGTTGTACAGTTACCTCGAAAAATTAGGTGAATCCACGATTTATTGTGATACCGACTCAGCGATCTACATTACCGACAGCAAGCTTCCGGATTTACCTACGGGACCGCTACTCGGTGATTTGACCAACGAATTAGCCGTTTTCGGTTCAAACGCGTACATTACATCGTTTGTCTCCGCGGCTCCCAAATTTTACGCATTTGAAGTGAAAAAAGAAGATGGGTTATTTGTACAGATATGTAAAGTCAAAGGTATAAAGTTAAATTATCAAAATAGTCAAAAAGTTAATTTCGATACGATAAAAACCATGGTATGTAACGACGGTGTAAATTATGAAAGTATACAAATACATAACAGTAGTGTAATAAGGCGAACGCAGTTTCACGATGTTGTCAGTAGAGAAGAAACTAAAATTTGCAAACCTGTATTTACGAAGCGTAGATTTGTAAGTCAATGTAAGAGTAAACCATTTGGTTATAAGCAATGAAAAATAAATTGAATTTTAAAACAAAAATTCTAAATCATTTTCTTACCTCTCTCTCTCTCCTCTCTCTCTCTTTATCTTTGAGATTTTTTTTCAAAAAAGCTACAGAGTCACGTATCGCTCGTGCGAGCGTCGTTTGTGCTCGCGCAAGCGTAATTTGTGCTCGCGCAAGCGTAGTTACGGCTCCGAGCAGGGCGGCGCGCGGGGAGGGCCCCATGCCGCTGCTTCGCTAGCAAATCTTTGCTTTCGCAGCGATATTGTGACTTTGTCGTAATAATAATAATGATGGATGATGAGTATCGGGCTTGGAAACATCCTTTTACCTGTATGGTTAGCGGTCCAACAGGTAGGTATTTTTTTCTTCTGATTTCGTCGATAGTATTAATTGTGAATAAATATTAAATTTTAATAGGCTCCGGTAAGACAGTTTTTATAAAAAATTTCCTAAACAATGTGGATAAAATGAGTGATAGGGCGTTTGATCGTATCTTACTGTACTATTCAATGTGGCAAGACACATACAAGACGCTTGGAGATAACATTGAATTTTACGAAGGTTTGCCAAATCCAACTGATTATTCAAATGACAAGGATCTAGCAAAACTTTTGATTCTCGACGATCTTTTAATCGAGGCCTCGGATTGCAATGATATTTTAAATCTGTTTACAAAAGGCAGTCATCATGGTAATTCGAGTGTCTTTTTCACCACACAGAATTTATTTCATAAAGGTAAAAATCATCGTGACATTTCATTGAATTCAAACTACTTGGTGCTACTTAAAAACCCGAGAGATAAATCACAGATACGACACTTGGCGCATCAATTATCCCCCGAAAAACCGCTTTTTGTACAAGAAGCTTATATAGATGCTACTAATAAACCTCATGGTTATCTCCTTGTTGATCTCAAACAGTCGACTCCTGAAGTTTTACGCTATCGAACAAATATTTTTCCGCACGAAGCTCTGCACCAGACGGTATATCTACCTATTAATGGCAAAACCTCCAAGCTAAAGCAGAACAGTTGCTCTCGACAACGACGCCAGCAGGTAATTTATGTATAATGGCGGGAAAAAGAACCTGCAACAGTAGTAGTAGAAGTAGTGGTATTCGGAAATGTCCAATATCCAAGAAACATGCAAATTTTTTACGCGCTTTACTGTACCTGGAGGGTAAGCAGAGAATTGCGCTCCTGAACAGTGTTAATCGAGACTTTATCAAGTGTATTTGCGAATGCGCGTTAAACATACTGAAGGGAAACGTGGTGCTGAAACCCAGTGAAAAAAACCGACTCAAAAAACATGTACGTCTAATGAGATTATTGGTTTACAAAAGAAAAAATAACAATAAAAAAAAAATTAAACAAAGAGTAGACATCTTTAAGGGTAAAAAAAAGCTACTTGTACAGCACGGACGTGGTGGTTTTTTACCCGCTCTTTTGGCACCAATAATTACCGCTGTATTAAATAAATTTTTGTAAAAAAATGGATTTTGCGCGTAAAATGCTTCTTGTTCCGGAAGATTTATCTACAGCCACATCGGTCGCTGGAAAAACTGTCCAAACACCCGGTACTGTGCAGAGTAGACTGGATGCCGAGATGAGAGATATATTAGAGTCCAATAAAGACGATCGCGAAAAAAGTATTGCATATCAACAGACTCTGCAGCGTTTTTTGAATCTTGCATCAAACAGACAAAGTAATTTAACTTCCGAAATTACAGATATGCAAGATAATTTAGAAGCTGGTGATGAAAAAAAAAATAAAAAAATTGACGAAGAAATTGTGAATTCAGTACCCGCTAAATTTCGTAAAAAAGCTGAAAATTTTTTAGCGTTTGTACGTAAAATTAATACAATTACTTGGGATCATACGGGTAGAGTACGCCTGCGTGGTATTTTACTCCCAGACTCAAATATCGTAGACTTGGTAAACGACGCGATGCGATCAAGAAAAACATTCTCAGCTGCTGGTAGACGTCAGTTTTGTTCCGCGCTTCGAGCTGCAGGTTTACCAGAATCTTTTGTTGGAAATAAATATTTTTGGAGAGAAGGTGAAACATTGGAGGAGGCGCATCAGAATTTATCGTCTCCGCATTCGTCACTAGCGTCGTCTTCCCACCAACCTATGGTGAGTACACCGCTGGCTAGTAAAGAAAATAAAAAAAAAAAGGACAATCGATCTGTACTACAGTTATCGGATCATAGTTTAACGTTTCAAGACGCCTCTGGCGGATACAACGACAGTGAAGCGACTCCTAAGAAAAAAAATAGACGGAATTCAATTCACAGATCCAGGGTATTTCGAGCGAAATCAAATTCAACGTTTCCAGGAGGAGGAGGATGGAGTCGTTATTAAACATGGACTCACAAACAGCAAGCGACGCGGAAAAAATAATTATTCCTGTTGCTGAACATTTTGAAAATGATCCATTCAACAACAACAACGGTAACGCTACCGCTATCGGAGCTATTGTCGAAGACGACGTGCAAAATAATAGCGTTATCGATTCTTTGATTGATTTATTACCTTTTGAAATGAATTTTCCTGGTCTCGAGTTTTGTGGCCCTGGCAGTCATCTGGAAGAGCGTTTGAATCGGGGCGAACAAGGTGTGAACCAGTTGGACAAGGCCTGTTTGCAGCATGATTTGGTATATGCTGCTAAAGGCAAGGACAGACGTAAAGCCGATCGTATTTTAGCTGATAAAGCATTCTCACGTATGTTGTCATTTGACGCGGAACCTGATGAAAGGACAGCTGCATTAGTGACCGCTTGTTGTATGATTTCCAAAATTACATTTGAAAAGTTTTTCGAGCGCATACAAAAAGCTATTGGTTTGAATAAGAAAAAAAAGAATAAAGTTCCCGCCGATAAAAAAAAACAAATAAAAGTGGTGCATAAGGAGAGGAGTAAGCAACAAAAAAAAAATATAACTAAGAAAAATAAGAAAAAAAATGGAAAGAACATTGAATAAACTGTATTATGAACCCGAACAAAGTTCTTCATATGCTGGTGCACGTCATTTATTAAATAAGGTTAAAAATAAATACAGTAAAAATAAAGTAATTGATTGGTTATCGGAACAAAATGCGTTTACTATGCACAAGATGGTTAAAAAAAAATTTCCCCGACGCACATATAATGTATCCAATATTTATGACTGTTTTGAAGTTGATTTGGGTGATTTCCGCTCGATACGTACCTATAATGACAATTACACGTATGTTTTATTTGTAATCGATGTGTTGAGTAAGTTTTTATGGGTCCAGCCATTAAAGGATAAATCTGGTGACAGTGTGGCCCAAGCTCTGCGTGAAATATTCAACAAAAATCAAGAAAAATTGCCAATTATGGTTCAATCGGACCGAGGGGCTGAATTTAAAGCAAAAGTCGTTCAAAATGTTTTCAAAGATTTTAATATCGAGTTTCGTCTGATTCGCAATCCGGATGCCAAAGCTGCATGCGTGGAACGCGCGATTCAGACGATTAAACATCGTATATGGCGTTACTTTACTCACAAAAATACACGCAGATATATCGATATACTTGAACCTATAGTTCAGTCCTACAATAACACGGTACATTCTGGTACAAAAATGACACCTGCAAGTGTCAATTTGCAAAATGCGGATACAGCTCGATACAACTTGTTAAAAAGATACACGCATGGAAGAAGAAGAATCAATTTGAAACCCAAATACAAAGTTGGATCGCTAGTCCGAATCAGTCGCGCCCCAGAAGTTTTCCGAAAAGGTTACGAGAGTGGTTGGACATTAGAATTATTCAAAATTGCACACGTTTCAACCGCGAGACAGCCACCTATATACATTCTCCAAGATTTAAATGACGAGATTATAGATGGTATCTATTACGAGCAAGAACTTTGTCCAGTTAAAAAGAATCTCTCGGAAGAAGTATTTGAAATTGAAGAGATATTACAGACAAAAGGTCGGGGCAAATCAAAGAAATATTACGTATCTTGGAGAGGATATCCTGCAAAATTTAACTCTTGGGTTCTAGCGAGTGATTTAGTTGACATATAATCAGTATCTACTACAACAACAACATGAAGAAGGATCAATTTTTCGTGGTACTACCAAGTAACAGTAGCATGCATGTATATCCTGAAAATACGACGACTCACTTCGTTACATACTTACCTCGACAAATTGAATTAGATGGTGAGTGGGAGGTTGCATTAACTGAAATTCAAATACCTATGACTATGTATCATTTAAAAAAAAATAAAAATCTCATCGATCAAAGAATATTTGTTAAAATTTTGAGAAATGACAAGCAAAAGGAGGTTTTGCTGAATAACGTAATTCCGAGAGAGGTTACCAAAACATCTACTCAGAAAGAGCCACCAGTGAGTACAACATCGGTGTCATACGTCTGTTCGGGTATATACAGCAGTGTAGAATCCTTTTTAGAAGAGTTAAATCAACTTTCGGCAGTTCAAAACCATTTCAAATTTTTACGCAACCGCGGTGGTTTTGTTTTCGTAAAACTGATTTGTGAAAATTCATGTAAAAACACTGCCATGCATTGTTTAGATATTTCGGAAAAAATTAGAAAAATTTTGGGTTTCAATCAACAACAACAGCAACAAATTTTTGAATTACGTGGTCCTGAAAAAGAACAAATAGTTGCAAAAAAACTACCTGATATCACAGCCAATATACCAAATACAATTATGGTATATACAGATATACTCGAACCTTGTATCACGGGGGACGTACACACGCCTCTATTGAGAAGTGTTGCTCTAGATCTCGAGAAATACACGTTTGGCTCGATTCGAGTAAAAAATTTCTCACCGCCAACTTACGTACCCTTGCTGAGTAATTCGTTCAGATCGATAGAGATTGATTTACGCGATGAATATGGTGCACCAGTGCCATTCGATTCTGGAACGTTGATCGTGACACTGCATTTCAAGCGTACCCGGTGAAGAAAAATGGCGCATTATATCGATTACTACAACAATCAAATTGGTGATGGAAGGGATGGAAATTACGTACATACAGGTATAAGCCGTGTATATATCGGTACACCTAATCAGCGTGGAAACGGTATAGGTTCTTTTCTTGGCGGATTATTTCGCAACATACTACCACTACTTGGTAAAGGTGCAAAAGCGGTCGGTAAAGAAGCTTTTAGAACTGGTATCAATGTGTTGTCTGATGTGGCTTTACGTAACTCACCAGTTAAAGAGGCTCTGCGTACGCATGCACGCGAGTCGGTTGGTAATTTAAAGAGAAAAGCTGAAAATAAATTGGATGAATATCTAATGGAAGGGTCAGGATATAAATTAAAGCATCCTGCTCTAAGCAGCCATTTGTTGAATACACTCGGAAGCTTGAGTACGTGTAAAAAAAGTCAAAGAAAAAAAAAATCTAAAACTAACAAGGTTCGCAAGTCGTCTAAAACACCGAGAATAAAAAAAAGAAAGAAAACTTTAAGAAAAAAAAAAAAAAAAGAAGACGAAGACGAAGAAAAATAAAAAAAACCAATCTAAAAACAAGTTTCTCGATATATTTTCACAAAGATAAAAAAAATGGCGTTTCTACATACCCACACGTGTGAGTGTTTAAAATCTGAATTAGAATTATTTACTGTACCTTCTACACAAGTGACTATAGAATCAAGCCACTGGGTTCATTACAAACCTATTGCGTCGCTAACCGATGACTGTCCGATTGAGTTTAATATACCAGGAAATACTGAGGAATATTTGGACTTGAGCCACACTATGCTCAGCCTAAAAGTAACCATAAAAACGGATACCGATTATAATGGGGCCAATGACGCAACTGTTGCTGATATAAATAATATTGGGCCAGTGAATAATTTCATGCACAGTCTTTTTAGTCAAGTTGACGTTTCGTTTAACCAGAAACTCGTAACACCGCCAAGTAATAGTTACGCATACAGGGCATACATTGAAAATTTACTCAATTATAGCACAGATGCAAAACGTACTCATTTACAAACTGTGTGTTGGTACGATGATACTGCTGGCTCGATGGATGGATTAGCGGATGAAAATAATGGTCTAAAAACACGACGTAAAATGTTGAATACTAATAAAACTATCGACATGATTGGACACTTACATTGCGACGTATTTAATCAAAATAAATTTTTATTGAATGGTATCGATCTCAAAGTTAGGCTCGTAAAAGCTCGAAAAGATTTTGCTTTAATGAGTAACTTGGGTACCTATTACATTCATTTTGACGAGGCTACTCTACAGGTCCGAAGAGCCAAAATAAGTCCTGGTGTACTCATTGCCCACGCTAATACGTTATCAAAAACGACTGCCAAATACGATTTAACCAGGGTAGACGTCAAATCAGTTGTTATCTCGGCAGGAATATTCAGCCATACTATCGAGTCAGTCATTGTAGGTCAAATACCAAAACGAATTATTTTAGGCTTCGTTTCGAACAAAGCTTACAACGGTGACTTGAAACTTAATCCGTTCAACTTTCGTCACTTTGGTTTGAATTATCTGTCTCTGTACGTAGAAGGTCGTCAGGTACCTTCCACTCCATTGCAACCAGTATTTGAGGGACCTAACACGTCATACGTTGAAGCATACCACACTCTATTCAGTGGTACAGGAATACATTTCCACAATCAAGGCAATTGTATAGATAGAGTTTCTTATCCTAATGGTTATTGTCTTTTTGCCTTCGATTTGACACCCGATTTATCGGCAAACGAAGGACATTGGAATCTTGTGAAACATGGTACAGTACGTATAGATATACGATTCGCAAAGGCCTTAGAAGAGATTGTAAATTGTGTAATTTACTCCGAGTATAATACAGTTTGTGAAATAGATGCAGCTCGGCAATGTTTTATTGATTTCTCTGGTTAATTAACACAGTCAGTTTCGATTGTGTCTCCGGTACAGATAATGGATGTAGTAGTAGATATACAGTTTGTAATAGGTCCAGATAAAAAATATTTACCAAAAGAAGTTGCTATATTAGCACTCGAAAATGAATTTCTAACTCATTGGGTTATTACACCAACATATAAATTTGAAAAAATCTCACCTGACGTACGTCGTCAGAATAAATGGTTGACACGTTATCATCACGGTTTTGGCTATCATGAAGGAGATATAACCGAAAAAACTTTAACTAAAAATTTACGAAAACTCGCAAGAGATATTAGAAAAGTATACGTGCGAGGGATTGACAAATCTACTTATCTACAGAGCGTTATACCTACAAAGATAATTAACTTGGAAGATTATGGCCAGTGTTGTCCAATATTTCAAAATTTACCAACGAAAGATTTTTATTGTTTATGGCATTCTGTGAAATTTGATTATCAAAGGTATATATGTGCGTTAAATAACGCATCGCGTTTAAAAGATTGGTTAAACAAAAATAGAAAAAAAAACTCCAAGCAAAATGAATAGTTTAGAGATTTTAAAATTACTGTCATCGATTCCATATCACACAGTTGGTGTATTCCCAGCTGACAAAATACCACGTTTATGGACTAAACCAGTAGCGTTTATTTTTAACACACAAGATAATTCGCTTCCGGGCCAGCATTGGGTAGCTGTATACGTGAGTAAAAATGGACATGGTTTATTTTTTGATAGCTACGGATTACCACCGTATATCAATAACCACATAAGAAGGTTAAGGAAAAATTGCGAACGACTAACTTGGAACACGAGGACATTACAAAGCGAGTCATCAAGTGTCTGCGGTCAGTTTTGTATAATGTTTTTATATTATATGTCAAGGGGATTTAAAATTGCTGATTTTCTAAACAATTTTACAAAAGACCTCAAACGCAATGACAAAATTGCTGAGTCTTACGTAAACAAACTCAAGTACGAATCAAAGTATAAAAGAAAGCGTTTATACTACTTTTACATTCAGTCGAAAAAATACTCTGGTAGAGGTTTGAACAGTTGTTTGAGAATACAAAATTGTAACTGTAAAACTTTAAGTTACTAATTTAATATAAAAAAAAATGGCTGAAGAATACGATTTACCACATTTGGTACTCTCAAAATTTTACGGTTTAAATAAATCTTTTTCAAAGAAAATTTTTGTCGGATTCAACTTGAACGAATCAAAAAAAAAATTCAGGTTAGAATACCGCTTATGCGGTAGCGATGTCAACGCTGGCTTCATAAGTCTCAATTACGGTGGATGGGTGATGATGAAAACATTCTTTCCAAGAATCAATGACTATCTCATAAATAGAACAGAAAATCAGGATGAAACTCTAAGTTTTGATAAGTTTACTGTAAGATTTACTAAAAGTTTTTGGGAAAGAGTCGTAGAAATTTCCGCTGAAGAAGAAAAAAGTGATGGAAAAAAGGTAAAAAAAAGTTTAGTAATGAAAAGAGTCACTTTCGAGACGTTAAAAAATATAGCACCTATAATTGACGACGAGTTTGATGAATTACATGGTAGCAGGTTTTTCCTATACTCTTTAAAAAATTCATTTATAGAGTACATAATTTCCTGTTTAAGTGAAGGAAATAAAAAGCTAGTTTCGCATATTAGTCCAAACGACATAAGATCTATTTGTCAACAATTTAACGAAAAAACTACAGCAGTGATTCGTGAAGCAGCAATTGAAGCAGACCCAAGCTTAGAACAGGTTGATCTATCTTGCTCGCATGTATTTTTGAAAGAACTTTCAGTTTTAAATTTTGAGTACATTTTATGTGCAGTAAGCAGTAAATTAAATTTCTAATATATATATAATTTCTATTTTACATTAAAAAATATCAAAATATATTAAATTTATAATATACATATGTAATCAGTATATATAATGTTTTATTCAATAAATATAAAAAAAAGAAAAAATTTAAAAATTGTGTCTCTTTTCATTTCCCTAAAACAAAAACAATCCGATATCCATACCAACTCATATAAATTTCGTTGCATTCACGTTTTGATTAGCAGTATAGATATACCATTAGCTTAATTTAAATAAGGCATTATTTCACCTTTATATTTGATTATATGGGTGATCGTGCCTAAAAAATGTTTTTTTTATAACATAATTTAGTTATATAAAAATAATTTAAATAAGGTACAATTTCCCCTTAATATTTGAATATAGGGTGATCGTGCCTAAAAATGAACATGTTAATACAATTCCAAAAAAATAAAAAATAATTTAATCGATTATATATGTATTTCAAAGTTAAGATAAAAATAAAGCATATTTAAAAAAATTAAAAATTTATTATTTATCTCCATATATCTTATATCATTTCCGGATAAAAATTTTATTGTAATCCAATTATACAAAATATACGTTTTAAAAAAAGTGTTCATATATGTAACAATAAATTTGCTGATTTTTTTGCTGACTGATACTTTCATAACTATACCAAGGTTCTTGAAGAATCCGATATCCATACCAACTCATATAAATTTCGTTGCATTCACGTTTTGATTATCAGTATAGATATACCATTGAGTAAGTTGACATACAATTCACAACCTATTATCAAATAAAAAATGAATAATAAAAAAGATAGTTATGATACCTGTGGTCCATTTGGAATATTAACTAACGACATAAAACCTCAATATACGGACAGAAAAGTAGATTTTGAGAGTTTTGAAAAAATCGGAAATCAAATTTCACAAATCATAAAAAAAGAACCTAAAGGGTCAGGGTTTCATTTATACAACGAAAATATCATAGAGTGTCAGCTGTGTGGGGGTAAATTTGAATCAAAATATAAGTCAGTATCGACCCAGACAGAAAAATTGACACCTGAGTATTTAAATAATTGTACCATCTCCTAAACAAATAAAATCATAGCTTAGTACACTCTAGGTTTCAGACCTGTATACATGGTTTTAATTAAAAAAAGAATCTATTACATCAAATAAATATGGGTAACAAACAAGGAAACGCTGAAAAATCTTGTAACATTAAATATAATCGACTAGAAAATGAGAATAATGACCAAAAAAAAGCTTCACGAAAGAACAACACCAATAGTTACAACTACTTCAAAAATTACAATTTTTTTAAAAAGAATACAAAAAATTATTATAAATCATCGGATACAGATAAAACACACCTGTTTAAAGAAAAACAGTAACTTTAAAAAGCTTAATTTAAATAAGGTATTATTTCACCTTTATATTTGATTATATAGGTGATCGTGCCTAAAAAATGTTTTTTTTTATAATATAATTTAGTTATATAAAAATAATTTAAATAAGGTACAATTTCGCCTTAATATTTGAATATAGGGTGATCGTGCCTAAAAATGAACATGTTAATAAAAATCCAAAAAAATAAAAAATAATTTAATCGATTATATATGTATTTCAAAGTTAAGATAAAAATAAAGCATATTTAAAAAAATTAAAAATTTATTATTTATCTCCATATATCTTATATCATTTCCAGATAAAAATTTTACTGTAATCCAACTATACAAAATATACGTTTTAAAAAAAACGTTCATATATGTAACAATAAATTTGCTGATTTTTTTGCTGACTGATACTTTCATAACTATACCAAGGTTATTTCCGGTATGTATAATTGAATTAATATCAAGGTTTTTTTTTTCCAAGGTTTTTTTGTCTCTTGGCTCATAGTGCCTATTATACTACTGGCGCCACTATTAACTTGTTTTTTATACGGTAAATACTAACATGAGGTCGAATTTTAGACCAAGTTTTTAAGTGTAATTGTTTAAAAATCTTTAATTGTTTATAAATTGTTTAAACAATTAATTACACAAAATCAAGTGTGGCACCATTATTAACTTGTTTTTTATACGGTAAATACTAATATAAGGTCGAATTTCGGACCACGTTTATAAATAATTGTTTAAAAATCTATAATTGTTTATAAATTGTTTAAACAATTAATTACACAAAATCAAGTGTGGCACCACTATTAACTTGTTTTTTATACGGTAAATACTAATATAAGGTCGAATTTCGGACCAAGTTTATAAATAATTGTTTAAAAATCTATAATTGTTTATAAATTGTTTAAGCAATTAATTACACAAAATCAAGTGTGGCACCACTATAAATTTGTTTTTTATGCGATAAATACTAATATAAGGTCGATTTTCGGACTAAGTTTTTAAATAATTGTTTAAAAATCTTTAATTGTTTATAAATTGTTTAAACAATTAATTACACAAAATAAAGTGTGGTTACACTATTAACTTGTTTTTTACACGGTAAATACTAACATGAGTTCGAATTTTAGACCAGGTTTTTAAGTGTAATTGTTTAAAAATCTTTAATTTTAACTTAATTTTTTTAATTTTAAAAAAAATTTAATTTTTTAGATTTTTATAACAGGAATATTTGTTTTAGAAAACTCATCTACCAGTCATTCAAAAAATCCATTGGTTATTCGTAATCTTGACATATTCTGTTTAATAAAAGATCACATTAACGAAGGATACAAGGAGAAGTGTGTATTTCTGGAAGAATTCTTTACAAATATTTTGGGTAAGAAATACAAGATTCCTTTTGATTTCAAGATTAAAACTGTGAAAGGAATATTAAAAACATTGAAAGAGCGTCGGAATAAAAAAAAAAGAAATCTTAAGAATTTTTTAAAAGGTCATGCAGATTGGCTGGAAAAAAACGTACATTTTCCTACAACAGCAGATTTAATAGATAAGGATATTTTAGAAATTATGCCTTCCAAAAAATTAAAGTTATCTTTAGAAAATAATACTGAAATAAAATTTTATGAGCTTAGTCGTCGAAGTCAAAATCGATTAAGCAAGGAACAAAGAGAATCTGACTCAAGCCCTGAAATTGATACGTATTCTGCTGCTTACAAGTTTCGAAAGCAGGGAAACAAAGAGGCTTTCTTAGTATTGAATGATATAGCTTGTAATTCACCGATTACTGCTAGAAAGTATCGTGAAAGTTATTTACAACGTAATTTCGTAGAATTAGGATCAATGACTCCTGAACAAGCTTTAGCACATATGTTGGACTGTCAATTATCCAAAAATAAGTACCAGATAGCTAGAAATACCTTCGTTAAGATGAACAATCCGGGATATCCAGCATACAATCAAGTTTCCAAGGCAAAAAAAGAGTGTTATCCTGAAAATATAATCGTAAAAGGCTATAAGGCACATGTATCTTTACAATCATTATGCAATCATACCGCAGAAAGACTTTTTAAATATCTGGATAAGGTCATTCATCGATTAACTACTGATGAACGTAGAAACCTTAGGCTTTATTTAAAATACGGATCTGATGGAAGCTCTAGTCAGAGCAATTATAAGCAAAACTTTGTAACTGAAAATGGTGATTCTGTTGATGATTCAAGTTTATACTTGAATCATCAACAGAAATTTATACTTCTTTAGTGCCCCTCCAGCTGGTAGCTATTGCAGAAAATGGTGGTATCAAAAAAGTTTTATGGATGAACGACAAACCATCATCTCCTATGTATTGTCGACCAATAAGTATACAATTTATAAAGGAAAGTACGGAATATATAAAAGAGGAGCGAACTAACTTAGAAAATCAAATCGAAAATATAGAATCACATACTATTAAAATTTTATCAACAAACATTAAGGTATGTTATGAATTCTTCTCAACAATGTATGATGTGAAATCAATTAATGCTATGACAAATACATTATACACAAAAGAATGTTACATCTGTGGCTTGAGAGACAAGGACTTAAACGATGTCGACAAAACGTTAGAAACACCCACAAATAAAAATAATTTAAGATTTGGTATTTCTTCTTTACATGCCTGGATACGTTGTTTTGAATGTTTGGTATATTTGTCTTATAAACTTTCGATTTGCCAACCCCAAGCACGAAAAATTGACGGTACAAAGGATATAGTTGAACAACATAAAATATACAATCAACAAAAATTTAAAATTGAACTAAATTTAATAGTTGACCAACCTAAACAAATAGCAGGCAACTCTAATGACGGAAACACTGCTCGTATATTTTTTAATAATGAAGAAAAGGCAGCTGAAATAACGGGAATAAAAGTCGAATTAATAAGGAAGTTTCATGTAATATTAGAAACTTTATCAAGTGGGCACATAATTGACCACGAGAAATATAAAGAATATGCCATAGAAACTGCCAGGCTACTGAAAGAAAAATATCCATGGTTCATTATCTCTCCAACCGTTCATAAGGTATTATTGCATGGTGCTGAAATCATTGAAGATGCGGTATTACCTATTGGGCAATTATCTGAAGAGGCAGCAGAAGCGACCAATAAATACATTAGGCAATTTAGACTTTTTTTTACTCGTAAGAGTGACAGAAAAGAAACTATGAATGATTTATTATGTCGACTTCTTGCGAATTCAGATCCATTTATATCTAATTTGCGTCATTCTTATAAAAAAAAATTCAGATCCTTAAGCTCTGAGGCTAGAAAAATGCTAAAAGCTCCAGAAATAGATGGAGAGAAAATTGAAAATGATGAATGTGATGTATTTTTTAATATAGATGAAGAAGAGGAATGAAAGATCTAAAAATATGTATAAAATTTTATGTAAATACGTACTTAAAAATTTTGAATAAAAATTTGTAAATAATTAGCAAAAAATATAAATAGTATTTTTCACTTATTAATAATACTGCATTCCCTACTAAAAGTTTATTTTTCAGTTTAAAAAATATAAATACGTTTTTAAAATTTTATAAAGAAATTATTAATTAATTAACTGAATTTAATAATAAAATTACATTCGTTCTTATAAAAAAATTTATTCTTAGGTCTTATTTTTTTGCAAAATAAGTATATATAATTCAACTTAATTTAAATATATTAATTTATTATATAACATTTTTCGATTTAATTACTTATTTAATTAGTAAAATTTTTGCAAAACACAAAGCAAATCAGTAATTTCAACTTTGAATTCGTGATCAGTGACCTCGAAAATATATATAAAATATAATTATTCTAGCTAATTTAAAAAACTTTTTTAATAGATCTTTCTCCTCTTTGCTTGTATACTTAATTTGCAAAGTTTTTGCAAAACACGAAAAAATCGCTAATTCTGACTTTGGATTCGGGAACAGTGACCTCAAAAATATATATCAACTATATTTATTTTAGCTAATTTAAAAACCTTTTTTAATAGAACTTTCTCTTCTTTGCTTGTATACTTAATTTGCAAGTTTTTGCAAAACAAAAAAAATCGCTGATTCTGACTGCAGATTCGCGATCAGCAACCTCGAAAATATATATAAATTTTATTTATTTTAACTAATTTAAAAACCTTTTTTTCTAGAACTTTCTTCTCTTCGTTTGTATACTTAATTTGCAAAGTTTTTGCAAAAAACAAAATAAATCGCTAATTTTGACTTCAAATTCGTGATCAGTGACCTCGAAAACATTTATACACAACATTTTTTTTCATGATTTTAAAATATTTCAACCATGTCCCATTTTTACTATATGCTTGTCCCACTGTGCTACGTTTATGCGATTACGGAGGTTTGTGGAACTAGCCTTATCGCGAACCCCGATTATTCGCGGTTTCTTCACTTATCTTGCTCGAAAGTAAAATGTAAATGAACCAATTATTATAGTTACGCGGCCAGCTGGGTTTTCAGGTTACTCATTTTGCTCCGCTTAAAATGTGCACAAATCACTTATTTAAGTCAAGTCTGACAAGTCCCAGCCATAGAGAAGTCCGGTGCGCGGTCCAGCCGGTGATTTAAACTGGCCAGAACATGTCAAAAATTCGGGAAAATCAAACTCATATTGTTCCACTTTTGAATACCCGGGATCTTTTATTTATTGACCCTAACACACGAAAATACTAATGCCTGATAATTTCCGCAGTTTGACGCACTAGCCTGAAGCCCTAAAGTTGTCAAAAAAATGGCTTCGGTTATATTATTTCTCTCCGAGAACCACTTGACCGATTAAAAAAAATGAAAGTGCATTTAAAAGGGCTAAGGTAGCCTGTCAAAACTACGGGTAGCCTGAGAATTCCGGGAAAAAAATGGCGTCATGGAGCATGGAAAATTTCACTGTAATTGCATATAATTAACACTAAAATTAATTATAAGGGAAAAATATAAGATTTTAAAATAAAAAAAGTGGAAATTCGTTTTTGCTTCATCAAAATAACCATGTTTACCTTAAAGCTTACATTCGCTTGTGGCATATGTAATTCATTTTTTTAATGCTCCCTTAATGAAAGAATACTGCGGAATAAGGTATGGTTTATGACCCCATCATATTCTTCACATTTTTTTGACTCAATTTGATGTTTTACAATAAAAAATAAGATTCCAAGGGTCGGTACCCCCCACCCTCCATGCATTCACCGGGGAAGGTTCAAACGGGTTTTTGACTCCAAAATTAATATCTCCAGACCGAATCATCCGATTGGGGCGTAGTTAGTGTCAAAATTTTTGTTTTGAAAAAAAAAACACTAATTAATAAATAATTTTTTTTTTTATTTTAAAAGTCATTTTGAGGTTAAAAACTTCAAATACGTCATTTATAGCATTTTGATGGACTAAAAATTGAGACATCTCGGGACAGAGGAAAAGCTCCTTTTTTTCACGCTCAGAAAAACTTTGCCTAAGCCTACTTTACAACATGTCGTCGGAAAAATGCCAACTTTTACGGTTCGTCACTCGCAATTGGCGATTATGTAAAAGATATCGTGATTTATTTATTGCTTATTTTATGATACCATTTTAATAATTGCTTTGAAATCTAAATTGAGCATTTATATAGTCCTTGTTATGTTTTTTTTAACATTTTTTTCATGAAAAAAACGATATCTTACCTATAATTTACCAAAGAAATTCATTTATTTAATGAAATCTCTTAATTTTCGCAATATAATGATTAATAGGGTGATCATCTTTTTGAAAAAAAAAAAAGAAATTGAATGATTGCTGATTACTACGCAGGTGCTATCTAAACTAGAGGGCGTGGGTTTGCAGTAAATGTAAAAACATTTTTAACGGTTTTTTTCACCCCCCCCCCTGAAAACGTCAATTTGTCTATTCCCCACCCCCCTATATACGTCAATTTTTTACCCTTTCCCCTGCCGTACCGGACTTTTTCAAATTCACTATCCAATGAATATGTTCCATGATTTATCGTATTAGTAATCTAACTGATAAATGTAATATTTATTCAAATTTAGAAAATCTTATAACCTTTTGTAGATGAGCTTCTACAGCCTGAACAATCGCTGGAGCATGCTCAACATTTTCTTCAGCCAAAATTGTAAGCATATTTATAAGCGGTTTACTATTAATCGTAAGATCTGAAAGAGATGATATATAGTCTTCAGCGATTTCTTTTGAATTACTTCGAATAACATTACTGCCTTTAGAGTTCATGATGTTTATAGTAGGATACTTCAATGACTCCAGAATTATTTTAACACTGAAAATTTAAAAATTACATCATTGAATAGCATTTACTACACATGCCTTACAAAATCAGTTCGAAAATCAACAAAAATGAAGCCCTAATTTAACCTTTAACAAGCCAACATAAATAATTTTGAAATTAAATGAAAACTCTTTATTTTTTGATGTAACAAATTTTCTTTGTTGAATTCTATTACAATAAATTGCATACGTTTGAAGACAATCAATATTAATTTTCAAGGTTAAAAATATATATTTTGCAATTTAAGAAACAATTGCTTTTTACATTATTTCCAAAAAATTTTTTATTTAAATTTATGGTACCTTGTTAAAGATATTTAAGTATAAAAATCAACTGTATATTTTATAATATTAAGTAAAGAATATATTTAATATTTATTATCACTAAGAATATTAATTTTACTTATTAACAAGAAGTAATGATCATATACTAATATGGGTCTCTATAAAACAATACATACTTCAAGAGCTAGATCTTTTTACGCGAAGGAATATTGGCGTGGTGCGCCTTCGAGTCACGTGGTATCTAAAAGTGAAATAGGGCCTCTCCCAATGCAAAAAGCATATGAAAATTTTGCAGTTCATACTTACAATTAATATAAATATTAACAAAATAATTTACCAAAAATTTGTATACCCAAAAGACAAAAACCTTTAAATAAACATTTTTTAAATTACAATAATAAGAATTTAGGTCTAATTTTTTATTTATAGGAAGTTTTTTTATGTTCAAAAGGTTACGTTGACATACAAAAAATACACACCAAAGAAGATATTGTACATACACATATAAAGTCCTGTTCATTTTTATGTACTCTAAGCATGGAAATTTCGCATTTTAGAAATTATAAACAATAGATAATCATTTATTTCTGGTTCTTTATATATTTTAATAAAATATTGAATCATTTTATTACTTAGTTTTTCCATTTTGTTTTGTTAAATATTAAAAATAAAAAAATCTCATATGAAAGTGTATACTTAGCGGCTCTAGCGATCGCATTTTCCGCCACGAACTAGTACGATATTAGTAATTCAGTACGAATTAGTACGATCGAATTCAAATCTCCTTTCACGTCCACGCACCACGCCAATAATAAAAAAAATATAATAAAATATAAATACATATTAACAAAATTAAGATTATAATTCTGAAGTTCAATTTCAAAAAATATTTGTTGGTCAATTAACTTTTTCAGCATATCAAAATATTAAGTTTTTTAAAAATTATTATTTCATTTTTCATATTCTTTTATCTACTATTTTTACTCAACAAAAAAACTTATAACTGGTTTAAACACAACCTAAATGTATGGAAGGTTAAGGGCTGGGTAGGTAGTTAGGATGGTACAATAAAATCAAATATGGCGAATATGCTTAGTCATTAGATTCAAGTGTCACTAGATTGCGTTTTCTTTAGACATAAAAGGTTTATTCTATATACATAATATTTAGAGTTACGAAAATGTATCAGGTTTCATTTGCTGCAAAATATACATCATTTATTTATAAAATAATTAAGTAAATGAGCTTTTTATTTTTTTTCTAGAGTCTATGTATGGAATCTTTGATAACTTAAATAAATTTATTTTATTAATTTATGAATTTCCTTTACTTTTTTGGTTAATGATTTGTATTTTATTTTCAGAAAAAATTATACTACCATACGTGGGCCAAAGTCTGTGCTATACGTCGCGATGTTGTGTACCAACCCATGGAATCGGATTTTATACATGATCATACATTATCATGATTGAAGTATAAATACATAATCATACTGAATTATGCCTCTCTATAAGAATAGATTATCATTCATGAATAATAAATAAATTATTAAAATTTAATTTTTTTTTTATTTATTATTTTTTTCAATTTAATTTTAATTGTTTTATATTATTAACAATATTTTTTTTTAACTTAAATTTATTTAAAAAGTTTTTTAATTAAAAAGGTCTTGACTTTCTCGTGATTTTGTTCCCGGGTACTTTGGGTTACGAAGCCAATACGCTATCAGTTGCATTATTATTGCATAAGCAGAAGGAATCGAAGTTTGAACTATCATATGCTATGGATATTTATTTCTTTTATTTGTATATTACTCAAGTTAAAAAACGGGGGGGGGGGGGGGTATATTTTCACTGGCGAACACGAGGTTTGCTCTACTATAGGTTTTTTAGGTCGTTGAATATGAAAATCGGGGTCATTTCGTAAAGAAATGAGGGCTTCAGCCTTAAATTTGCAAAAACTACCCCGAAAAAGGGATTTCTTTTTACTAAAAAGGTCGCTAATTAAGAATTTCGACTTCTTTCTCATAAATAATCAATATTTCACCCTTAAAATAGCTAAAACTGTCCCTTATAGGGGTGTTTTTGTTATTTTCGCACTTTGAACGTACAGGATATGCCCATATAGGTTTTTTGGGTCGCTATTCAAGGATTTGGACTCCTTTTTGATAAATAATAAATATTTCACCCTTAAAATAACTAAAATTACCTCTTATAGGGGTGTTTTTGTTATTTTCGCACTTTGAGCGTACGGGATATGCCCATATAGGTTTTTTGTATCGCTATTCAAGAATTCTGACTCCTTTTTTGTGGTGAAGTATTGATTATTTATGAAAAATAAGTCAAAATCCTTGATTATCGACCCAAAAAACCTATATCGGCACATCCTGGATGCTAAAAGTACAAAAATTTCAAAAACACCCCCTTTTCGGGGGTAGTTTTAGCCAATTTAGGGGATAAAATTTTAATTATTTATGAAAAATAAGTCGAAATACTTGATTAGCGACCCAAAAAACCTATATGGACATATTTAGGATGCTAAAAGTGCGAAAATAGCAAAGGCACCACTTTTAGGGGTAGTTTTAGCTATTTTAAGGGTGAAATATTGATTATTTATGATAAAGAAGTCAAAATTGTTGATCAATAACCCAAAAAATCCATCTGGTTCAAATTTGAGCGTTCAAAGTGCGAATATGTAAAAAAAATACCCCCAAAATGGGTTTTTTGGAATGAATGGGGGATTTCTTTACGAAATGACTCCGATATTCGTGTTCAGCGACCCAAAAAACCTATAGTAGAGCAAATCTCGTGTTCGCCAGTGAAAATACAACCAAACCTGTATTTTGACTGGAGTATATTTGTATTTATACATGATTGCAATTTGATTTACGTCTAGTTATTTTAATGTCTACTTATTTTTTTATAAATTTATTAATAACCTGGGTTGATCAAATTTTATAATTACTAGCAAAAGTGGGAGTGGACCCCGCCCCCCCCCCCCCTATATTGCACTACATTTGTTTCTGTTGCTTAAGAAAATCATGATTCACTGCAAATATATAATTATGCAAACACATTCAAAGTTTTCAGTGGAGCCTAGTTCTGTCAAAAAGGTATTGGAGAGGCATGTGTCTTTCTCCCGCACGAATGGAATCTGGCATCTTAGTATTAGTATCTCGTGTACTATTTTGGTACTAAGACGTAGAGACTTCAAGACCTATTATGAATCATGTTAGTCGGCTAGTGATTTCATAATTTAAACTTCATGTTATTAGCTGGATATGCAATTTTTTTGGTATTTTTTAATCTAGAAAATTTAAGGCCTCATAATAAAAAATTATCAAATAATTTTCAGAGGGGTCTCTTTATAGTCCTAATACTTTTTAGCGTAAACAATATAAATTGCAAATAATACAGTCATTTTTAAATAAGCAATCGTGCGTTTGACTCCTGGATTTGCAATATCTAGTTTCTCAGAGAGCCCTAATTTTTCGTTAATGATAAATTCAGCAATTCATTTTATTTCTTTTGAAATTTCTTTAGTCAAGATATAAAAACGCAGGATTTCTATGTGGCCTAAAATATCATAAATATTATGGGGAAAATCCAGTAACCTTGGAAATTGGCACCTTTGCGTATACCTGTGGCATCAAAAATTTGGGCCACGCGGGTAACTCTAAGAAATTAAGATTTTTTTACTTTTTCTAAATATTTTTTGGTTCATCACATAAAAGTGCAGGGTTCAAATAATGCCTAATATTGAGAAAAAGTTCTTAATTTTTTACTCACCTGCTCGGTTCAATTTTTGAAGCCATGGGTACACGCAAGGGTGCTGGTCCCCCACGTTTATACTGGATAGTTTATATTATTTTTATGATATTTCAGGGGTGGAATTTTTGTTTTTCACTACATACACTAACCTAATTTTCATTTTCCGTTTTCTAGTATTTTATAGTTTTCAGTCATACCAACTTCATTTAAATAACATTACGTCGGTATGACAGAAAACCACAAAATACTAGAAAACAGAAAACAAGATTAAGGTTAGTACGCGCAGTGAAAAATAAAAATTCCACCCCAGGCCACGTAGAAATCCTGCACATTTTCCAGATTTTCGTCGTACTGATACTGTGCTAAAAGTTTATTACGTTGAAGCTTATTATTAAGACTGATTCCAAACGTAGTGTTTTTAAGCCGGTTTCTCACCCGGTTCTAAAACAGTTTTGAAATTTTGAAAATCTAAATGCTATTCACAAATTTTCTAAGTCACATAACGGTAATTCTTAACTATTTTTACCCAAGTCTGAGGTGCATATCTTGAATTTAAAAAATAAAAAAAAAAAAAATAATAATAAATTGGAAAAAATAAAGAAAACTTTCAAATACAAATTTCTAAAAAACCGGCACTTTTTTTTAATGCGTTTTCTCATACTTCTCATGGTGGTAAACTCCTTTTTTGTCCCATTTTACTTTTCAGTACATAAAAACCCATTTTAAGCTCAAAAAATAGAATTTCAAAATTTTGCATTTTCTGTATTTTCCGATTTTCTCGCTTTTCCTGACCAAAAATGGAAACTGACTTAATTTTCGGATTTCTCGGAAGATTTTACCTTGAAAACCCTTCTGGGTAAAATTTTAGAGACCTGTGTGATGCTGTAAAAAAAAAGAAAAACAAAGTAACATGCTAAAATCAAACAAATAAATAGAATAGAGTGTGTCTTATTTTCTTTTTTTGAGATTTTTTTGCCTCCTCCCTCTGCAAACAGCCCTGCATTCATTCCAAAAGGAATTCTGGGGCTAAAAAAGCAAATTTACATGTTGGCTCAATCTTATAAAACTGCAGGCTTTTTAATTTTCAATAATACCCTGCAACTTCAAAAATTAACCAAAATACTTCTGGTTTTTCTACTTTTTTTTATGTCAGTGTAACTTTTCAAACGACGTAAACCGCGTTCTTTTATCATTGATCATCATCACTATCGCCTATTAACCTAGCGGTAATTTTCGACTAAAATAGACCAATTTTTGAATTTGCTGTAATTTTTTTTTGTTTAGAATTGCCGTAAAAATTCTAATTTCGGACAGAATTGATCTTTATAGATCTTAAAAATTTTCTACAAATTTCAAATTTCCAAAAATTTTTCACTCACCGCTTTTCAATTCATTATTAACCAGAGATGATAATTTAAAGTCAGAGTCCCAATTTCAGGGTTTTAAAAAAAAAGACAATTTATATCATTATCTTTCAAAAGCGATATTTTAAAAATTAATTAAAGAAAAAAGACGAGTAAAGAATTTTTGGAAACTGGAAACTCATAGAAAATTTTTAAGGACTATAAAACTCAATTTTTCTAAAAATTACCATTTTGGCAACAGTTTATACAAATTTAAAAATTGGTTATTTAGGTTCAAAAATTACCAGTAGGTTAATTAACTATAGCGCTTAGAAAATCAGAGATAAAAATACACGGGTTGCATCGTTTGAAAGGAGACAATTACATTAAAAAAAAGTAGAATAACCAGAAATATTTTGGTTAATTATTGAGGTTGCAGAGTATTTTCGAAAGTTACCGAAAAAGCCTGTTTTATTAGATTGCGCCAACATATAAATTTGCGTTTTTAGCCCCAGGATTCCCTTTGGAATGAATGCAGGGATGATTGCATGTCTTTGCAATAAATGAAAGTGTTCTCTAGTAAAAATCAGATTTAAAACGCTTTCTGGCCTCTATAAAAATTTTTAAAGCTAAAAACTTAAAATTCCCATGTTATTTAAATAGGGAACTTTAAGTGATCGGTGGCACAGATTTTTAAAATCAAAAACAAAAATCCTTATAGCTGAGGGGTTTTCATGAAGAAAACAAACGAAAAAAACGGAGGAGGCAAAAAAATCTCACAAGACACACTCTATTCTATTTTTTCGTTTGATTTTAGCACGTTACTTTGTTTTTCTTTTTTTTAAAGCGTCACACAGGTCTCTAAAATTTTACCCAGAAGGGTTTTCAACGTAAAATTTTCCAAGGAATCCGAAAATCAAGTCTGAATTTTCATTTGAAAAACGCTTAAAAAAAAAAAAGTGTCGCTTTAATTTTAGAGAAATTTCTATTTGAAAGTTTTCTCAGTTTTTCTAATTTTGTACTGGAAGTTTTTTAACATATTTATGATATTTTAGGCCATATATAAACCCTGCACTTTTATGTTATGAACCAAAAAAAATTGAGAAAAAGTAAAAAAATCTCAATTTTTTAAACTTACCCACATGGCCCAAATTTTTGATCCCACGGGTATACGCAAGGGTGCTAGCTCCCAAGATTAATACCTTATGTTTTCTAAATTTATGATTGATTTGTTAGCCTTTTAGGGGTAGTTTTAGCTTTTTTAAGGGTGAAATATTGATTATTTATGATAAAGAAGTCGAAATTCTTGATGAGCGACCCAAAAAACCCGTATGAGGCAAATCTGAGCACTCAAAGTGCGAATATGTAAAAAACCCTTTTTTGGGGGTAGTTTTTTGCAAATTTAAGGATGAAGCCCCCATTTCTTTACGAAACGACCCCGATTTTCGTGTTCAAAGACCCAAAAAAACCTACAGTAGAGCAAATCTCATGTTCGCCAGTGAAAATACAAACCTTCCCCCCCCCCCTCCTATTTTGACTGGAGTACAGACACCGAACGAAAACCTTTGTGTTTAACTTCAATAATTATATTTGAGTATCTGAGACGTATGAGATACTCCAAAAAATAATTGAAGTTAAACACAAAGGTTTTCGTTCGGTGGAGCATTTGCCCGCATTAACCCATTAGCGCCGGCGCGACCATACCACGCTCGGATTTCGCTTAGAAAACGGGTAAAAAAATAATTTAAGGACTTGCTTAACAAGATTCCGGGGTCAGATTTTTAATTTTGTATCAATAATCGATTTTTTGTATTTTTGGTGGCCGCTATATTTAAATATAATATAATATATATATTTATATATATATATATATATATATATATATTTTAACGGTCATAATATTAAAAATCTGACCCCAGAATCATGTAAAGAAAATTCTTTATAGTAAAGGAAGATTTTAAGTTTTAAAAAAATCATTTTTTACCCGTTTTATAAGCAAAAATCCTAGCGTCAGTGGTGTGGTCGCGCCGGCGCTAATGGGTTAAGCAACTTTTGGTTATTTTTAGCAATTTTCTGGGGATTTTCATCAGTTTTTTATATTATTAGTAGAGTCATTTATCAAGAATATTATATATGTTTTAATTATATATGTTTTATTAATGTTTTAATAAATTTATTTATTTTTGACTACTTGCTTAGGTGAAGCAGGTGTAATGCTTGTCTTGTCGATTTTGGGAAATCAGGCCATTTTGGCTAACACTAAATTATTTGACACATCAATACTTTTACACAAAAAAGTTTTGTAGAATCGTTCTACACCAAAAATCTTTGTGCCGAAAAGATCAACACAAATTTTTTCTAATCAAAATATTCAACACACTGTGTTAAGTGATATTTAATTATGCTAGTATATGAAACAAATAAGTTATTTATTTATTTATTTATTTAATATACAGGATCAGTGATCCTGTATATTAATTCTATTATAATATTAAGTTATTTAATATTTAAAATGTCGTGTTGAATACTTTGACTAAAAAAGATTTGTGTTGAACTTTTAAGAACAACGATTTTTGGTGTAGGACGATTCCGCAAAACTTTTTTGTGTAGAATCATTGATGTGTTGAATAATTTTGTGTTGATTAGATCCCTTGCCAATAAATAATGGAAAACCCAAATAAACTAATAAAAATTTCAAAAATTAGCTTTCTGTAGACAACTGCACGATTACTCATAAAAAAGGAGATTATATTTGTGTGAATTGACTCTAAAAAAAAACTGATGAAAATCCTCAGAAAACTGTTAAAAATAATCTGAAGTTTCCTGGGCAACTGTATACCATTTCCGGCAAAAAAATACATCAAATTCTTGATAAATGACCCTAATAATATAAAAAACTGATGAAAATCCCCAGAAATTTGCATAAAATAACCAACATTTTCTTAAAGTGGGCAAATGCACCGTTTCTGGTAATAAAGGAAATCAAATTTTTATTAATTGACCCTAAAAATATGCCAATGAAACTCCCTAGAAATATGCTAAAAATTATCTACAAGTTTCCTATAACACAAAAGTTGCCTATTGTGGGCAACTGCGCCATTTCTGGTAAAATAGAAGATCATATTTGTGTTAATTAAACCTAAAAAATATAAATAATTAATAAAAATCCCCAGAAAATTCAAAATAATCTACAAGTTTCCTATTGTGGGCAACTGTACCATTTTTGCTAATAAACCGTGTTTAAAAAAATAGAAATGATGGTTGGCTTATTATAATTTATAAATAATTATAAAATAATAATAACAATCACTTTATTTTAGCATTGTTTGTAGTTTACAAAATACGTTTCAGTTGCCGAATTTGCAAAAAGTTATAAATTAGGTCGTTGGTAGTTTTAAAAATACAAACGACTATGTTTAGTAGAGCTCATGAAAATTTTATAAAATAGTAATAACGCTGTTTAGTATCTTACAAAATACGAAAGAGCCCTTTTTGTAGTTTAGTATTGTAATTTTGTAATTCGGTATTTTCAAATTGACAGGGCAGACATACATTTAAAACCTTTATTTTTTTATTTTAAAATTTGGGGTTTTTTTTCAAAAATTGGCTAATTTTTTTTTTATTTTAAGTTTATGGTAGAAGTCAGAAGTCTAGAGAAGTCTTAAAAGTATGGTGGATTTCTGAGTTGTAAATCCCATGCCTTAGAAACTAAAACAACCGTTCATAATTGATGAAGTTTTATCACTTGGTAAAAAATTAATAAAGGTAAATAAATATATCGATAGATCGATTTATTTATTTACCTTTATTAAAACAACCGTTTTTACATAGAAACATTTTTGTCTCAAATAAAAGTTTTAAGTAAATAAAACAAACTGGGTAAGCTCACTAGAATATCCATCAACTATAAAGTAAAGTTAATGGGATATTTAAAGATTACAAGTACTTAAATCATAATCTATGATTTTGCATGTGCAAATAATAAAAATATATATTTTGGTTTTTTCACTTAAGTTTTCAACCATAGAGTATGATCAAAGAAATCAAGGCTTTCAATCAGATATATCCCAGGACTGCAACCCATAATTTGATACATAATTTTTTGATTAATTAATTTTTGAGTATACTTATATGAAATATTATTTTACTAAATTTTTTTTATTGTTATAATTCAAGATACATACAATTAAAATTAAGCTAGTAACCTGTCAAAATAAATAACTTGTATTTTCCAGAAAAACTTGATAGACTATCATAAAGAATTAAATATTCATTCTATTCTTATTTTAAACTGATTATTTCAGTGTTACAAACAATAATTATTACCAATTTAAATAAATAAATAATGGAAATCATGACATTAGCTATACACATGAGAATTGAAGTTCATGACAAACTAAATTTTAGAGCTGAACTTTATAAGTTTAAGAAACTTAAACAGGCACATTTAAACACTCACAAAAATTAAGTTTTCTAAAATTTTTAAACTAAAAAAAAAATACTCTTCACTAATTCACATGATTATATTAATAAAGATTGTATACTTTGATCTTACTAAAAAAAAATAATTTTTAAATTAAAAGCAATTTGTATCATATTGATTAAAACATGCAAACTATGTGTATTTTGATAATTGATAATTATTGATAATGAATATAAAATTTACATTCGATTTATTTAATGTATTACAAAATGGCGATTATAAATGATATTTAATAAATTTTTTGTGAATTTTTTTCTTTTAAGGCGGGTAGTTATAACCTTGCTAAATGCGATAATGCCAAACAGTCATACTAGGAACGTTGGAATTCTAGTGGAAAATTCAGCTCAAAGAACTCGGCCCCAGGGTGTATTCGAAAATGATTTTTAGTAACAAATTTATGTTGGAACAAATTCTCTAGACTATTTTTCTGGTGATAAAGGGGGGGCAGGTGAAAAAAAACTGTTCGTAAATGACAGCGAGATTTTGGATGATTTGAACAAACTAGTGGTCGCGAGCAGCGTAATTGCTTCGATTTCGTTATCAAAATATTAAGAGTATAAACGATGGAGAATTATTATTTTTCTTTTGACAATGACAATTCAATTTCAATCCATATTGTGAGCGCATTTATGCGAATAGCGAAAAAAATTTTTTGATGTTATTGTAATTGAGACTATATCATTTATCTATGTATTAGAGAGTATACCATGTATAAGGAGTAAGGGAATCTCCCCAGTCAGTCTCCTACTGTACGTTACACAGTACACACAACACACATTTAAAAATATATTTGAGGTTAAACCTATAACTGAGTATTATTTACTATTATACACCTGTCTATTACTTTGTCACTTAATCCTTCCAATTAAACATTCATCATTTTTGTTTTTGTAAAAAGGGCATTGTCAAAAGAAAAATAATAACAGCTTGTAATAATAATTCTCCATTGCTTATACTCTTAATATTTTTATAACGAAATCGAAGCAATTACGCTGCTCGCGACCCCTAGTTTATTCAGATCCTCTAAAATCTCGCTGTCATTTACGAACAGTTTTTTTTCACCTCCCCCCCACCCTTTTATCACCAAAAAAAAAGTCTAGAGAATTTGTTCCAACATAAATTTGGTTACTAAAAATCATTTTCGAATACGCCTTTATATAATTTTTATATCATATGAAAGTCCCTGACCGAAGTATCCTTTTAATATACAATTGAACTTCAATACAATTAAATTCAATTACAATTAAATTCAATTAAATAAAATCACGATTAATTCGAATAAAAGGCAACTAGATTAAACTCCGATCACATTAAACCATAATTAAATCAAATATTTTATGTTACAATTAATTTCAATTAAATACAATTACCATTAATTACAATTAAATCCAATTGAATGAAATCACGATTAGTTGGAATAAAAAGCAATTAGATTGAAATCCCATCAAATTAGCCATCATTAAATCCAACTTTTTGATGTTACAATTGATTCCAATTAATTACAATTACAATTAAATTCAATAAAACACAATTTGAAATTTTCAATTTATTTTAACATGGAACATGATAATAAATGTCTATAGGGAGGGCCCTGATGCAAAGAAATAATTAAACACAATTCAAAATTTTACAATAGAACACAATACAATAAAACACACTTCAACTTTAAAATTACAATAAAATAAATTTATAATCTTTTTTTTTTTTTTTTAAATTTGTATTTTTTATAAAAATAATTTTTTTTATTGCTTAAAATTATTTTAAAAATTTATTTAAATTAAAAAAAAGTGAAGGGGATTTTGGGGAATCGAACCCGACTTCTCCGCGTAAGAGGCAAGCGCTTAGACACTTACGCTATTAGCGAGTTGTAATAACAATTCGAGGTTTGACAATGATATGCTGCGGATATTTATCTGTAATTTTTATAATGTTTTTATTTATTTGCATATTTATATATTATGTATAAATAACTAATCACGATTTAAAGAATATATTAAAAATAAAATAATGTGCAGTAATTTTGTTATAACTTAAATAATAAAGTTTTTTACAATAAAGAGGGTTCACTAAATTATGCTAAAACTTTTAATGATTAAAAATGAATACGATTTTTGCTCAGTTAATTAAAAATGTTTACGCAATTTTTACGAATAATATTTTTAATTTAATAGTACTTAGCGGCGATATCAAAATATTAATTTTTAAAATAAATTTTACCAGGTAAATTCAGCAAATTAAATACAGAAAGAAACTTACCCGTACAAAGCCATTGTATACAGTCGTGTATACAGTAACTGTATACAGCCCTGCATACAGTTTTTCGCGGAATACAGACACTGTATACAGAAATTTTTTTAAAATTTTTTTTTAACAAAACATTAATTAGCACATAAGAAATGGGCCCTACGTATAGTCAGGGGAATTATTTTCTACTCAACTGTACAAAATAACCCCTTAGGGGCCTATTGGGCCCAATCGGGAAAAAATTAAATCTTGATGTATAAATAGAACCCCAAGGATGAAAATGGACTATAGGGGTAAAAAATGGGTCCAGCATGACAAAATTAATACCAACGTATAAAATCAGACGTCCAGGGGCCCATTGGGCCCAACCGGATAAAAATTAAATCCTGATGTATAAATTGATTCCTAGGGACGGAAATGGACTGTTGGGGTAATATACGGGTTGAGAATGATAAAATAAATACCAACGGATAGAATTAGCTGTCTCGGGGCCCGTTGGGCCCAATTGGGAAAAAATGAGATACTGATTTACAAATTGATCTCGAGGGACAAAAATGGACTGTAGGGGTGAAAAATGAATCCAGCATAATAAAATAAATACCAATTGATCAAATCTGTCATCCAGAGGCCAATTGGGCCCAATCGGGAAAAAATGAAATCCTGGTGTATAAATCGAACTCCAGGAATGAAAATGGACTAGTAAGGTAAAAAATGGGTCCAGTATGATATGATAAATACTACCAGATGAATTCGGTTATCCAGGGAACCATTGGGCCCTATCTGGTAAAAAAGAAATAATGATGTTTAAATTGATTAGGGTCGAAAATGGACTGATGGGGTAAAAAATGGGTCGAGAATGTCAAAATATAATCCGACGGATAGAATTAGCTATACCTGGGCCCATTGGGCCCAATCCGGAAAAAATGAGATATTGATGTACAAATTGATCTTGAGGGATAAAAATTGACTGTAGTGGTAAAAAATGGATCCAGCTGGAGCATGATAAAATAAATACCAGCTTATAGAACCAGCCATACAAGGACCTGTTGCGCCTAATCGGGTAAAAACGACATCCTGATTTATAAATTGATCCCCACGGACGAAAATCGACTATAGAGGTAAAAAATCGGTTCAACATGATAAATTCAGCTATCCAGAGGCCTATTTGGCCCAACCTGTTTAAAATGAAATAGTGATGTTCGAATTGATTGCCATGGATTAAAATGGACTGTAGGGATAAAAATGAGTCAAGAATGATAAAATAAATACCAACAGAGAAAATTCGGCCATCCAGGTGCCTATTGGGCCCAATCGGGTAAAAATTAAATCCTGTTATTCAAATTGATCCCCAGGGATATAAATGGACTGTATTGGTAAAAATGGGTCGAGAATGGTGAATTAAATATCAACTTATAAAGTTGGCGTTCAGGGGCCTATTGGGCCTAAACTGGTAAAAATGAATTATTGATATACAAATTGATCCCAAGGGATCAAAATGGACTGTAAGGGTAAAAAATGGGTTCAGCATAATAGAAGAAATACGACCATGTAAAATCGGCTATCTCTAGTGAAATCGTAAAACGTAGCCTTTGGGATAAAATAAAAGTTTGATTCTTATGTTGGATCAATTTGTAGAACAGAATCTCATTTTTGACCTATCAGGCCTAATAGGTCCCTGGATGGCTGATTTTTATATAATTATTTTATAATTCTAGACCCATTTTTTAACACTAGAGTCTTTTTTTATCCCTGGGGATCAATTTGAACATCAGGATTTCATTTTTACCCAGTTGGGCCAATAGGCACCTGGATAACTGATTTTATCCATTGGTGTTTATTTTATTATTCTCTACCCATTTTTTACCCAAATAGTCTATTTTAAATATCTTTTGGTATTTATTTTATCATTTTCGACCCATTTTTTACGCTAGCAGTCCATGTTGGTGCCTAGGAATCAATTTATACATCAGGATTTCATTTTTACCCAGTTGGGCCCAATATGCCCCTGGATGGCCGATTTTATTAGTTATTGGTAATTATTTCATCATAATGAAGCGATTTTTTACCTCTATAGTCGATTTTCATCCCTGGGGATCAATTTGTAAATCAGTTGGTATTTCTATTGTCGTTCTCGACCCATTTTTCACGCCAAAAGTCCATTTTCGTCCCTAGGAATCAATTTATACATAAGAATTTCATTTTTATCGATAGACCCAATGGGCCCCTGGATGGCCAAATTCATCTGGTAGTATTTACCATATCATACTGGACCCATTTTTTACCTTTCTAGTCCATTTTCATTCCTGGGGTTTGATTTATACACCAGGATTTAATTTTTTCCCGATTGGGCCCAATTGGCCTCTGGATGACAGATTTGATCAATTGGTATTTATTTTATCATGCTGGATCCATTTTTTACCACTACAGTCCATTTTTGTCCCTCGAGATCAATTTGTAAATCAATATCTCATTTTTTCCCAATTAGGCCCAATGGGCCCTGAGACAGCTAATTCTATCCGTTGGTATTTATTTTATCATTCTCAACCCGTATATTACCCCAACAGTCCATTTCCGTCCCTAGGAATCAATTTATACATCAGGGTTTAATTTTTATCCGGTTGGGCCCAATGGGCCCCTGGACGTCTGATTTTATACGTTGGCATTGAATTTAAAAAATACCAATTGCACTATATTTGATACGTAAAAATATGGTTATTGGCCAATTTTTAAGACTCCAGGTACCTTGGTAATTTTGATTTTCGATATTTTGGCATAAGCCCAAGTTATGGCCAATCAAGCTATTTGAGTATCTTAACCAGCGTTGATGCTTTTTGGAAAAATACCTAAAAATCATTTTAAAAACTTAAAGAAATATTCTTAAACAGTTTATATTATGTAGGATAATTCTCAATAAACCGATTGCCATTAATTTCCGGGAAAAAAACCCGGAAATCTCGGGAAAACGGGAAAATGTATTTTCGAAAAAATCGCTATTTTTCAATTTCTGCAGCTTTTTTTTTTTGAAAATTTTTTTTCAACCAAAATCCCATCGAACTGTCTGAAAAAAATTTCAGTTTCGGCCATTAAGGTAGATTGTAGCCTTTTTTAGATTATTTTCACATTTTTAATACTCATATATTTTTCTGGTCTGCGGCCCGAAAGCACGTATTTCTCTGACTGCCACAGTCGCAGAAAAATCTTATACGACCCTCGGCCATAAACAAAGAAAGACCCAAATCGCAGTTTACCATTGTAATTTACCATAATTTACATGCGATTTGGGCCATCTATTATTTTTCTGTCCTAGGATCGTAACCCAGACAAGGCGAGGACTCGATTCGAGCTCGGATTTTCTTCTCGACAGTAACTCGAAATGAGCTCGAAAGTTTTTTTTGTAAAATTTTACGCAAAATCCATGGTAAAAATTAAGTTAGGTATAGTATTCAAGAGGGCACCTACTGCGCCGAGCCTACTTTCAGCCATCTTGGATTGTGTATATGAGTTAGAATTTTGTATGTATGGGATGTATGTAGTAGTATATGTTTGTATTGTATAAATAATTTAAAGCGCGCCGTAACTTTGATTGGTTCTTAAGCCAATATGGCTGAAAGTAGGTAAAGCAATTCTATTGGCGGATTGGACATTATGCGCAATAGCATACCTACCTCCTTATACTATGGCAAAATCACTGTTTATTTAAAAGAACAAGATTTTGAACCCTAACAAAAATAACCGGCCGGTTTTGGCTGGTTTCATCTGGTTTTATCTGGTTTCATCTGGTTTCATCTGGTTTCGTCTGGTTTCAATGAGTTTTAACCAGAAAAATAGTTTTAGTTGTTAAAAAAAGAAAATTTCCGGGAAAAACAAAGAAAATTCAATCCTGAATAAGCTTAATAACAGTAAATTATGATTTAATATTATTTTATCCAGCTATGCTGCGAATTTATTTTACCAGTATATGTTAGCTCGGAAAAACTTTTTTATTATGTGGAAAACTCGGAAAATTCTGGAAAAGCTTAATGCTAATCTGACCTAATTTCACCTGATCTCATCCGGAATCCACCTGGTTTTACATAGCTATGATCAGAAAATAAGTTACAGTTGCAAAAAAATAGAAAATTTCCGGTAAATTAGGAAAATTCAATACTGATAAACTTTATAACATTCTTTGAATTGATGTAAAATTAGTTGACTCAGCTCCGCGGGGATTTATTTGACCTGTAATTATTTGCTTAGAAGAAAACATTTTTGTCTGTGTGAAAAAATCGGAAAAATCCGGAAAATCATTAACACGTTTCCACCTGTTTTCATACGGAATGCACCTCGTTTTACTATGAATCGTACAAAAAGAACCATAAGGATTTCCCATGTGATAAACCATAAGGTTGAAGAAAACTTTCATTTTTTTACTCAAATATATTTTCCGATTTTCCAATATGGCGGACCATAAGCATGAAAACAGGAACTTTATACATTACCAGGGGGTTTTCTAGGTTGAGAAAAACGTTTTTATAAATAAAAATTTTCATTTTTTCTGTCCTGCATATTTTCCGTTTTTCCAAGATGGCGGACCAATATACATGACAAAAGGAACTTTATATACATTACCAGGGGATTTTCTGAGTTGAGAAAAAAGTTTTTCATTTGAATTCACCTGGTTTCTAATAGTTTTAACCAGAAAAATAGTATTAGTTTTCCAATTTTCCCAAATGGCGGACCGAGAAACTTAAAAAATTCAACTTTTAATTTTAGAAGGGGATTTTTCGAGTCAAGAAATATTAATTTTCGGCGGATATTATTCAATTTTTCTACCCAAAATATTTTCCAATTTTCCAAGATGGCGGACCGAGAAACTTAGAAAATTGAAGTTTTAACTTTAGGAGGGGGTTTCTTGAGTCAAGAAATATTAATTTTCGGTGGAAAATATTCAATTTTTCAACCCAACATATTTTCCGATTTTACAAGATGGCGGATAAAGAAAGTTACAAAAATGAACTTTTAACTTTACACGGGGGTTTCCTAGGGCAAGGAAAATGAATTTTTTGTGAAAAATATTTAATTTTTAAACCCAAGTTATTTTCCGATTTTCCAAGATGGCGGACCATAAGACTTGGAAAAATGTAGAGACTTTACCAAAAATCATGGCCATTATGGAAAACTAATAGAAAAAACAGAAGAAGGACGCAATAAACCTGTATAGGTATTTCAAAAATCAATAAAAGAAGCAGAATAAAAGTAACAATCAAAATTTTCCAATATGGAGGACCAAAAAGCATGAAAAAAGGAACTTTATACATTACCATGGGGTTTTCTAGGTTGAGAAAAATGTTTTTATAATTGAAAATTTTTATTTTACCAGATGGTTAACCTCAAGGTATTTTAAGGAAATAAAAAGGTTAAAAACAGACTATGTTTCTTGACTCAAGAAACCCCCTCGTAAAGTTAAAACTTCAATTTTTTAATATTTTTCGGTCCGCCATCTTGGAAAATCGGAAAATATTTTGGGTAGAAAAATTGAATAATATCCACCGAAAATTAATATTTCTTGACTCGAAAAATCCCCTTGTAAAATTAAAAGTTCATTTTTTAAAGTTTCTCGGCCCGCCATCTTGGAAAATTGGAAAAATAATACTATTTTTCTGGTTAAAACTATTAGAAACCAGGTGAATTCAGATTAAAAACTTTTATCTCAACCTAGAAAATCCCCTGGTAATGTATATAAAGTTCCTTTTGAAGGAACTTATAAAGAAACTTAAAAAAATGAACTTTTAATTTTACAAGGGGATTTTTCGAGTCAAGAAATATTAATTTTCGGTGGATATTATTCAATTTTTCTACCCAAAATATTTTCCGATTTTCCAAGATGGCGGACAGAGAAACTTAAAAAACTGAAGTTTTAACTTTACGAGGGGGTTTCTTGAGTCAAGAAACATAGTCTGTTTTTAACCTTTTTATTTCCTTAAAATACCTTGTGGTTAACCATCTGGTAAAATAAAAATTTTCAATTATAAAAACATTTTTCTCAACCTAGAAAACCCCTTGGTAATGTATAAAGTTCCTTTTTTCATGCTTTTTGGTCCGCCATATTGGAAAATTTTGATTGTTACTTTTATTCTACTTCTTTTATTGATTTTTGAAATACCTATACAGGTTTATTGCGTCCTTCTTCTGTTTTTTCTATTAGTTTTCCATAATGGCCATGATTTTTGGTAAAGTCTCTACATTTTTCCAAGTCTTATGGTCCGCCATCTTGGAAAATCGGAAAATAACTTGGGTTGAAAAATTAAATATTTTTCACAAAAAATTCATTTTCCTTGTCCTAGGAAACCCCCGTGTAAAGTTAAAAGTTCATTTTTGTAACTTTCTTTATCCGCCATCTTGTAAAATCGGAAAATATGTTCTCTGCTGTAAAAAGGGATGTGAGATCTCACATGAGATCTCTCATGAGTTTTTCAACTCGGATCTCATATGAGATCTCATATGAGATATCACATGAGATATCACATGAGATATCACATGAGATATTATATGAGATCTCATATGAAATATCACATACATAAGATAAAAAAATTGATTTTTTTTTTTATCACTATTATTAAAAAAGATGAACATAAAGTTAGCAGCGAAAGTCAGAAGCGAATAGCAGCGAAAACAGTGGTTCTCAATCACTATAAAAAAAATGTTTAATTAACATACTGATTTAAAAATAGGTTTCCGGGAGTTTTTTTAGCCAGTCAATTCAGATTTTTCATCAGAGAAGTGAAAATTTTTGAATTTAATAGGAAAATCTGGAAAATTATGTTATTTTTATTTTTAAAAACTTCAAAACCGTATATAACTATATTTTAAGAATCTTTCAATAAAATGTCTGTACCAAGAGGGCCTAATAAAAGATATAGGATTTATGGCCAAAAAAAGAAAACCATATCCGGGAAATTCGGAAAATTAGAAAATGTCCTCATTAAAAATTAAAAAAAATTTATCTTTAAATTAATCAAGAATCTAAAAAGTTTGATTTAAAAAGAAAATTAAAAAATTGGAAAGGAAAACATGGAAAATAATTAAACGATTTTCACCTAAAAATATGTATATTTTTTGAATTTACCGATTGAACATTGAAACCCAGAGATACTTTAGTCCTCTGAAACCTGATATTTGGCCAAAAAAGGAAAACTATGTCCGGAAAATTCGGAAAATAATTAAATTTTCTTATTTGAATTAAAAATTTTATTTTTAAATTTTAAATTAAAAATTTGGAATGTTTACTCTAAAAAGAAAAAATAAAAAGTAAAAGGGAAAAACTTTAATTAAACGGTTTCCACCTAAAAAGTTAATAAGTATTATTTTTTAAATTTCTCATTTACCATTTTTACCCAGATATACTGATGCTCGGCGGCTAAAATTATACTTTTGGCAGGTAAAAGAAAACCCATGCATGGAAAATTTCGGAAAATTATTTAATTTATACAATATAAAATGAAATAATGTATTTTCAAATTTTTAATCATAAATGGGAAAATGTTGATATAACCAAAATAAGATATAACCAAAAATCAGAATAGAAAATTCGGAAAATTATAAAATGTTTACCGTGAAAAATAAAAATAATTTTTATAATTCAGAGTAGTTAGGTGGAGATTCTTTGGATCGACTTTGTACATAGAATGGCACCATAATAATCTGCACAAACTTTTTAGCTGATGGCAAAATAGAACCTAAAAGTCTACTTAGAGACATCCTCACGAATATAGACAACTTCCTTAGGTTACGCTAGTGTAAGGTTTGACGTGTCGTTTTTTTATTATCGCCTACTTCCTTAGCTTACGCTAGTAAGGCTTGACGAATCATTTTGTGATCGGTAAAAATTTTTTTTCTGATTTTTTGGTATAAGCACGTTTTGAGACCTCGGGAAGCTAAAAAACCGGTTTTAAAAAAAAGTATGTATGTGTGTGTGTGTGTATGTATGTACTAGAGTGTGTCTTATTTTTTTTTCGATATTTTTTGGCTCCCCCCATTTTTTTTGAATTTTTTGGTCACAAAAAACACCCAGCTCCAAGGATTTTGATTTTCGATTTTTTTAACCCGTGCCGCCGAGCACTTGAAGTTTCCCATTTAAATAACATGGGGATTTTGAGTTTTTAGCTATACAAATTTTGATAGAGGCCAAAAAGCGTTTTAAAAAGCTAATTTTTACTGGAAAACATACTTTCATATGTTGTAAAGACATGCAAATAGCCCTGAATTCGTTCCAAAGGGAATTTTGGGGTTAAAAATGCAACATTTACATGTTGGCTCATCCTAATAAAATAGGGTCTTTCGGTAATTTTCGATAAAACGCTGCAACCTCAAAAATTTACAAAAATATTTTTTGCTCATCTCATTTTTTTACTGCAAGTGTCACGTTTCAAATGCCGTAAACCGCGTTCTTTTATCATTGATCCTCTCATCACTATAGCCAATTAACCTAACGATAATTTTCGACTAAAAATGACCAATTTTTGAATTTTTTTAAATTGCTGTCAAAATTGTAATTTTTGACCAAATTCAGCTTTGCAGGTCTTAAATATTTTCTACAAGCTTCAAATTTCCAAAAACTTTTTACTCACCACTTTTCAATAAATTATTAACCAGAGGTGATAATTTAAAGTCAAAGTCCCAATTTCGGGGTTTTAAAAAAAATCAATTTTTATCATTATCTTTGAAAAGCGATATCTTAAAAACTATTTAAAGAAACGAGACGAGTAAAAAATTTTTGGAGACTTGAAGCTTGTAGAAAACTTTTAAAGCCAATAAAACTCAATTTTGTCAAAAATTACAATTTTGGCAGCAATTTAAACAAATTTAAAAATTGGGCATTTCGGGTCAAAAATGACCAGTAGATTAATTGACTATAGTGCTGAGAGAATCAGTGATAAAAATACACGGTTTACGTCGTTTGAAAGATGACACTTACAGCAAAAAAAGTAAAGCAATCAGAAGTGTTTTGGTTAATTTTTGAGGTTGCAGCGTTTTATCGAAAATTACCGAAAAACCCTATTTTATAAGGATGAGCCAACATGTAAATTTGCGTTTTTAGCCTCAAAATTCCTTTTGGAACGAATTCAGGGCTATTCGCATGTCTTTACAACATATGAAAGTATGTTTTCCAGTAAAAATTAGCTTTTTAAAACGCTTTTTGGCCTCTGTCAAAATTTTTAGAGCTAAAAACTCAAAATCCCCATGTTATTTAAATGGGAAACTTCAAGTGCTCGGCGGCACGGGTTAAAAAAATCGAAAATCAAAATCCTTGGAGCTGGGTGTTTTTTATGACCAAAATATTCAAAAAAAAATGGGGGGAGCCAAGAAATATCGAAAAAAAAAAATAAGACACACTCTAGTATGTACGTATGTCTGTAACCGGAGATATTTCACTACCAGTATGACATTAAGACCTAATTTTGTTTTTAAAATTTTTTTTACCAAAAAGCCTCGATATACTTTTTTTTTTTTTTAATTTGGATGTAACACCTCATTTTTTTCCATGAAAGTACTGATATATAGAAGTATCGTTTTTACTCGATATCTCGAATCTTATAATTTATTTTTTGAAAATTTTTTTCTCAATATTTTTTTCACCAAAAAATACAAAAAATACCAATTTTTTTTTTTACTTTATGGACGCAGTACTTAATTTATTTCTGTGGAAGTACTAGTTTTAGAAACATCATTTATAGTAATTTTTTGGATCTGATACGTAATTTTTTCAAAATTTTTTTCTTAAAATTTTTGTCGCTAAAAAATACAAAAAACGCCAAAATTTTTTTTATTTTAGGACGCACTCTTCTTTTCTTCCTATGAAAGTACGAATATCTAGAATTATCGTTTGTAAAGGATTTCTCCATCTGATACGTAATTTTTCGAAATTTTTTTTTTCAAAATTTTTTACATAAAATAATTAAAAAAACACCATAATTTTTGTTTCATTTTGACCAAGTACTTAATTTTTTTCTATGAAAGTCTGCAATCTGATGCCTAATATTTCTAAAATTTTTTTTAAAAAACTTTTTTAATAAAAAAATATTTAAAAAAACAATCATTTTTTTTTTTATGATGTATAGTACTTATTTTCTTTCTATGTAAGTTCTAATATCTAGAATTATCGTTTTTATTCGTTACCTTCAATCTGATACTTAATTTTTCGAAAATTTTTGTATCATTACATAAAATAATTAAATAAACACCATAATTTTTTTTTTTTAGGACTTATAGTACTTAATTTCTTTCTATGAAAGTATAAATATCTAGAATTATCATTTGTAAAGGATTTCTCTATCTGATACGTAATTTTTCGAAATTTTTTTTCTTCAAAATTTTTTACATAAAAAAATTAAAAAAACACCATACATTTTTTTCTTTTTGGACGTAGTACTTAATTTATTTCTATGAAAGTACTAATATCTAGAATTAACGTTTTTACAAGGTATCATTTTTATTCCTCAATTGAAACATAGCAAAAATTTTTTGTTTATTATTCCTATAGCTGGTGTAATTAAGTCTTCAAGATATAACTACACCAGCTACACCAAAAACTGTCTAGCAGACATAATTATCATAAAAGAAGATTATGTACTAGTGTAGAAAAATCTTAGATCTTAGATCTCTTAAATCTTAAATCTTAGAGTACAAATCCTTAGATCGTGGGTTCGAGTCCCCAAGGTTGAGGAATTTTTTTATTTAAGATAAAATTTTCTTTAGCTTTTTTAAGATCTAAAAAGCTAAATTTCATTGGTTCAGAATTTTTTAAAAATATGCAAATATTTTTAAAAAATATTTAAAAAATGCTTAGATGTACATTCTGGACACGAAAGTGTCAATATATATGTATATCTGTTAAAAGCATTTATTTGATCGAAATATCGTCTTATAATATTTAATTAATTATAAATTAACGTCGATCGCAAAAATAATTACCTAGAAAAATCTTCTTTTTTTTATGTAAAAAACCTAATTTTTTCCATGATATGTTAAACTAACAGTATCAAGGAAAAGATCATTCAATGATCATTCTTAGTTTTTCTGATGACATTATACTTTGTTAGGTAAAATAGACCATTAAGAACATTTTGTTATTGCTAATGAGGAACCATAGTGCCAATTACTTGGCAGCGTTTTTTTATTATAGCCTACTTCCTTAGGTTACGCTAGTGTAAGTCTTGACGTCTCGTTTTTTTATTATAGAAAACTTCCTTAGGTTACACTAGTGTGAGGCTTGACGTGTCGTTTTTTTATTATAGCCTAGGTTACACTAATCTCACCTGAAAATAATCATATGCTACAGTATACTCTCGTGAACGTGCGATAGAACCTTCTGAGGTACATTCGGAGAACATTCGCGCCGAATACAAATTTAGAATATGAGTCCGAATGTACTTCAGAATATTCTATAGAACATTAAATGATTATTTTGTTTTTTTTTTTAAATAAACAAAGAATATGCAAAATAAGGGTATATATTTATAATAAGTTTAACATATTATTATTATAAAAATAAAATAAAATATACATAAATGTATATCAGTTTAGATTACATGTACCAAATATATCATAGATATGAAGAAATAAATTTCTTATTTCCGATATTAATAAGTACATCAATGGTATTTCACTCTGATACATTGAGTGAGATCATCAGTAAGAAACTTAATGTATCTTTCTTATATACCATTTTATTCAACTAGATTTGTCTTTGATTTCTTATATACTCTTGCAAAATCATTTCTCTTGCGAGAATATATAACAAATCTAATCACATCTAATGCCATGAATTTGATGCTTTAAATGTGATATACTTTATTCAACTATAACATTTGTTACCACAAAGTGGTCCAATGTTATTAATTGATTTCAAATATATATTCTCGCAAGAGAAATGATTTTGTAAGAGTATATAAGAAATCAAAGACACATCTAGTTGAATAAAATGGTATATAAGAAAGATACATTGAGTTTCTTACTGATGATCTCACTCAATGTATCAGAGTGAAATACCATTGATGTACTTATTAATATGGGAAATAAGAAATTTATTTCTTCATATCTATGATATATTTGGTACATGGAATCTAAACTGATATACATTTATGTATATTTTATTTTATTTTTATAATAATAATATGTTAAACTTATTATAAATATATACCCTTATTTTGCATATTCTTTGTTTATTTAAAAAAAAAAACAAAATAATCATTTAATGTTCTATAGAATATTCTGAAGTACATTCGGACTCATATTCTAAATTTGTATTCGGCGCGAATGTTCTCCGAATGTACCTCAGAAGGTTCTATCGCACGTTCACGAGAGTATACTGTAGCATATGATTATTTTCAGGTGAGATGTAATGCTTGAAGTGTAATTTTTTTTACAGTAAAAATTTTAATAATTTTCCGAATTTTTTATTCTGATTTTTGGTTACATCTTATTTTTGATCAACATTTTCCCATTTATGATTATATAAATTTGAAAATATATTATTTCATTTTTTATTGTATAAATTAAATAATTTTCCGAAATTTTCCATGCATGGGTTTTCTTTTACCTGCAAGAAGTATGAAAGTCTCAAAGTAGGTATTTCGGGGCTAATTGGCCGTCTGCAGTTAAACATTTTTAAAAAAATGGCCAAAAATGCAAATGCTGACAAGTCTGGTGGCCTTTTGGATTGAAATTTTTCTTTGGAAAATCATTATTTGCTTAATGGGCAAAAGTTTTTTATGGTTTGGATTTGTGAGAAAGTCTCAAAGTAGGCATTTAGGGGCTAATTGGCCGTCTGAAGTTAAACATTTTTAAAAAAATGGCCAAAAATGCAAATGCTGACAAGTCTGGTGGCCTTTTGGATTGAAATTTTTCTTTGGAAAATCATTATTTGCTTAATGGGCAAAAGTTTTTTATGGTTTGGATTTGTGAGAAAGTCTCAAAGTAGGCATTTAGGGGCTATTTGGCCGTCTGAAGTTAAACATTTTTATAAAAATGGCCAAAATGCAAATGCTAACAAGTCTGACGGCCTTTAGGATTAAAATTTTTTTTTTTGGAAATTATTATTAATTTAATGGGCAAAAGTATTATATGGTTCGGATTTGTGCGAAAGTCTCAAAGTAGGCATTTCAGGACTATTTGGCCGTCTGAATGTAACATTTTTTAAAAAATTGCCAAAAGTCCAAGTGCTAACAAGTCCAACGCAAGGGTGCTTGTCCCCCACGTTAATACTGGATGGTTTCTAACATATTTACGATATCTTAGGCCTCTTATGAACCCTGCACTTTTATATCTTGACAAAAAAAAAATCGAGAGAAAGAATTTCATACCTTTTTTTTTATTTTTTATTTAAAAGATTTTTATCCCAATTTTTTAAAGTCACCCGTATGGCCAAAATTTTTGATCCCAAGGGTATACGCAAGGGTGCCAGCTTCGAAGGTTAATTCTGGATGTTTTCTAACATATTTATGATATTTTAGGTAACATATGAACCCTGTACTTTTATATCTTGGCTCAAAAAAAATCGAGGGAAAGGAAAAAAATTTCAACTTTTTAATTCATAAATATTAATCGTAGAACTTGAGTAAACATTTTTAATTCACTAGGAAAAAGATTAATTGTGAACAATTAATTTTTATACCGACAAAAATCAAATTCATTTTTAATAACGTTTTTAGAGCATAATTTAGTCAACCCACTTTATTGTAAGAAACTTTATTATTAAAGTTATAAAAAATTTAACACATTATTTTATTTTTAATACACTCTTTAAATCGCAATCATGTATTAATGCGCCATTTATGGCGCCGTTTCTAAGTTAAGTCTTAGAAACAGACTAATATACAGGAAAATACTCTTTCTCTCTCTTTGATAATCGCAATTCGAGCATATAAATATACAAATAAATAAAAACATTATACAATTAACAGATATTATCCACAGCATATGATTGTCAAACTTCGATTCTTTATGGTTATGCAATAATAGCTCAACTGGTTGCGTGCTTGCTTCGCAAATCCGCAAATCGAAACGGCCGGGTTCAAATCCCCAACTTTCCTTCACTTTTTTTTTAATTCAAATAAATCTTTAAAATAAATTTAAGTAATAAAAAAATATTATTTATAATAAATAATTCAAATTTATAATTGAAAAAAAAAATAAAATAATTAAAAAAAAAAAAAAAAAAAAAAAAAAAATCATTAATAATAAATAATTCAAATTAATAATTAAAAAAATAAATAATTAATAAAAATTAATAATAATGATATCATAAAAAAAAAATAATCAAAAAATTTAAAAAAGGACGTCCTAGAAGTTTCATAAATGAACGTCTGTAGGACAATTTTTTTTCATTTTGTGTACATGAGATCTCATATGAGATCTCATATGAGATCCGAGTTGAAAAACTCATGTGAGATCTCATATGATTTCTCATGTGAGATCTCATGCGAGATCTCATGTGATATCTCATATGATATCTTATGTGACATCTCACATCCCTTTTGACAGTAGAGTTTTCTTTGATCTTATATAGTATGATTATTTGTTTATAGTTATAGAAATATTTGATTAATTGACAACATATTATTTAATATTTCTTAATTTTAATGCTTGACTCGCATAATTTGTTTATATTTCTCAATAATAAGTTTTGCTTAAATACTAAAATTACATAATTATAAATATTATTAGTTTACAAATTCCTAAATATTATGAAATACTAAAAATACTTATGACATCGTTAGCCAATTGCAATTCCTAAAATTATTAATTAATGATGTCATAACAGCAGTTACGTCCATTTTGGTCCTTCAGCCTATAAGTTTTTTCTTTTATAAGAAGCAAGCAGTTATCAGTGACATTCAAAAACTAAACTTAAATATAAGAGCAACAAGTGTTAATCGCCATGCGGCCTTTGTAGTTATTATTGATATCATCGATTTATGCAGTTTTTTTGGTGTTCAGTGTTTTAATAATCTTTGTATTATTCAAGATTAAAAAAATTAAACAAAAAAAATAAAAAACTGTGATTAACATCAGATTAAAAAAAAAAGACATCAGTTATTTTTTCTTTTCAAAAAGACAACATTGCCGCTTGTGAAAAAGAGCGCGTGCGACTCATCATAAAGACATTCACGTGAATTCATCATTTCCTTTTTTTTTCCAAAAAACTATATCAGTGCCGGCGTTATTTATCAATTTTTTTTTTTCTTTTTATAAATGGTGTGACTGATATATATTGTTATAATAATTAAAAAAAAAAAAAGTGAATTTTCAGAACTCTAAAAATCAAAAACTTCTGAAAAATTTTTAAATCAAAAATTTTTTGAAAATAAAAAAAAAAAAATTAAAATTACAAGAAGAAGTATTAAAAGTTAAAAAAAAAAGAAAAATATATAAAAAAAGGAAGAAAGCCGCCATTATTATTTTTTTTGACGTCATCGTCTTCAATTAAAAGGGGAGAAAGAAGAATCCACGATTCGTGAGGTGACGGAACAACACGAAGAGGCACGAGTTAAACTTAGAATTTTTCATTCTTCTCAGTCGTCGTTCGTGTTCGTCGCTCCAAATTACAAATTGTTTTCTTCACTCCAAGATGGCAGTTCTTCTTTCCTTTGGTAATTTCACCGTCAAAAATCATCTATCAAGGACAATTCTCTATGATTCACCATCTTATTGAAGAAAAAAGGAGTCATCATTGTTTTAGGTTATATTATTTTTGTAATTTTATTTTCCTTATTTTCTTTTAATAATTTTTAAATTATTTACAATCAGTAAATTATTTGACAGTCAAATTAAAATTATTCAATTCATTCATAATTTTTCTTTATATTAATATTAAATTAATTGTCTTATTAATCTCAATTGTTCAATTCACAATTAAAAATTGTTATTACTTGTTAAAATTTTATTTCAAACTTTAAACATATATATGAGTGGTTTTCACTGGAACTGAATATTTTTTTATTGTTTACGGCACAACACTAATTATATTTTTTTTTTTTTTTTTTGTATTTTAATGTTTATCAATGTCCAAAAACCTAAAATTTTCAGTGGTACTGCTACAAATGTAAAAATAAATTCTACGTGTTATTCTTATGGGATTTTTTTATTTATGCATACGGTGGCGTCATGGACGGTTGCGACATTTTGAATGTATTATTGAAATAACTTTGTATTGAAGCCATCAAATTTTCTCAAACTCTGGGTATCTTATTTTTTCATCAAAACACATAACTGAACAAGATATATTAAGTAATATATGACATACACTTGGAGAAAACGACATGGACGGTGGCGACATTTTTTTTTTGTAAAAGCGTTTTAAAATTTTAATAGGTTTAATTTTCATAGTTAAAACTTTTATATTTAAAATTTTAAGTTTTCCACGATTCATATATGAGTAGTTCAGTAAAAAAAAAAATACAACAGTGCTTTTAAGTGCATACATATAGAGTGCGCTCCCATAAAAGATGGAAAGCTTAAAAATAGCTAAAACCGGGGGACAGACTTATATGCGACGATACGCTATGAGGGTTGCATGAAAATTTGTTTCGTTGAAAAAAATGAGTTTTTGGGACCTAAATACGTCATATGCATCCTACAGAAAAATTTAAGTTCAAATTTTAAGCCGTTTGTTAATACTCAAAGTTTACAATTAAGCAAAAGGACAGCAGACGGTGGCGACAATTTGAACACATATGCTCCAGAAAATTTTTTTATTAAGTTACCAATATATGCATAGTAGGTTGTGACTTAAAAAAAATATTATTTATGAACTTTTTAAAAGAAAAAAAAGTGTAAAAGAGCTTTAGTTTCGGATATAAGTGGAGGGGACACTATGTATACCGTTCCTGTGAAAAATACCCATATATATATATTACATTTTGTAAATTTCTTTACAAACTAATGTGCAATTTATTTTTATTATTTTTTATTGTAATGTTTTTTCTTATTGTAAATAATTTTCAATTTTGATTCAATTTTTATTTCTGTAATTTTTTCAATTCATTTTCAATTAACTTATATAAACAAAATTAATTTAAATACTGTCAACTTCAAAAATTGAATCCTAATTAACTACTGCATTAAATTTAAAATAATTACTTTCAATTCAATCAATTAATTTAAATAATAAATTGCATATTAGTCAACTTTGTAATACTTAAGAGCCATGGCTTCCATCATATTGGAACAAAATACTTTGATCCCCAAAATAAAAAATGCGTATGAAGCATTTGACAAGGATCCCCAAAAAAGCGTAGCCTCTTGTAGAGTGAGGATGACTGGGCTAATTAAAAATTGGCAAAGGTTTGAAAGCAATCACCATCAAATCTTTGCCTCAAAAGACTTAGATTCATTAATGAAAGAACAGCCATATTTTACTGATAAAGTTTTTGATCAATTAGATGAACAACATCTTGTAAATTTAACATTATTTCAAACTTATTTAGACAGTCATACCTCCTCTGAAGATCGTGACCGTGAACAGACTCAAAACAATATTGTAGTCCATCAACAGTCTGAGGATTTAGAGCGTTTGCCGCGTCTCGATCTTCCTGATTTTAGTGGAGATTATAGGGAATGGGAGTCTTTTCGCGATATTTTTCATTTGTCTGTAGTCTCAAAACCTAAAATACCTAACATAACTAAATTGCGTCACCTTAGAGCCCACTTAAAAGGCGATGCTGCTGACTTAGTTAGCAGTTATGCGTTGACTGAGGACAATTTCCTAATTGTCTGGAATAAGTTAACTGATAGATTCGAAAATAAAAAGCGGTTAGTTAATGCTCATGTCGCAGGAATATTCAATTTAGCCCCAATGACTAAAACTAGTGCAGTTGAGCTTAAGAGAATTTTGGTTGGTCTAACCACTCCTCTTTCTGCGTTGAAGGTTTTAGGTCGGCCTGTAGACTCATGGGATGACTTGCTAATATTTCGTATTTTATCTTTATTTGGCAACGAGACTAAAAGACAGTGGGAGTTGTACTTGTGCAACGTATCTTTATCTGCTCGTTCCACTCAGTTAACCAGTCAAGATGCATCCAATTCTATTGCTGATACTCAACAAAATCAAGTTTTGACAAATTTTATTTCTAACCCTCCAAATCTTGACTTATTAATCCAGTTTATGGAAGCCCAGATTGGCATATTAGAGTCCATTGAGGAAAATACTCCCACCACTAGTATTTCAAATTCTAATTCAGATAAATTTAAAAATCTTAATGTTGCTACTCAGCCCCAAATAAAGACATTCCACACCCAAATAAAGTCTAATAATAACAATAATTCCAAATTAGAATGTCTTATGTGTAAAGCCAATCATAAATTACAAAACTGTAATAGTTACAAGCAGTTAACCCCTGCCAAAAGATATGAATTTATAAAATCTATACATAGGTGTTTTAATTGTCTTGGAAATCATTCCTTTTTTAATTGTACCTCAAAAGAATTATGTAATATTTGTAATAAAAAACACCACACATCTTTACATGATGATAACTATTTAACTAAATTTCAAAAACCTCAGGATTCTAATACTGCCAATCAGAATTCCGATCAAATTACAAAAAATGATAATTCAAACTCAAATCAGGTTACAGATAACGAGTCTGATAATAATTTTGATTCAGCACAGGCATCTCAGTTGCCTCTCTAGTCAATACCCTTAACTTTACATTTAGTACTTCAGTTCATGCCTCCATGGTCAAAGGTGAGGTGAAACGGAGTGCTGAAATTGATTCTATGGCCACTAAATTTAAATTATATAGTCTAGGGTAATACTGGCATAGAATCAATCTGTCTTTCTGTTTGTCATGAGCCTGAGTCTTCACTTCCCTTTGACTTAAAAGGATTCTAAATAATATAAGAATTTTGGCCTTTCCCTCTAAACTGCTTAATCCGGATAAGCAAGAGTGCGAAACCCAGTTCCAAAATAACTATTTTTAGAACTCCTAAGGGTAGAAATGTTAGCAGGCTCTCATTCGTAAATAATTAATTAAAAATAAAAAAAATTGTTGTCTTAAATTGTAAAATATATCGTGATATTTCTTGACCATAACTCATAATCCGTATTCTGCTAACAGATAGGAGAGTGGTAGATATCATGATTTTCTTAATCTCTTTTGCAAAAGTTATAATTTTCCATCCTTAATGTAAAATTAAGCGGGGAGGGACGCCAAACCGCAGTCATTGCATTTGTCTATTATTGTCAGGATGAGCAAAGTTGTAACTCCTTGACCTTAACTACTCCATGGCATGGTCTCTTAAATATTTTTTAATGTAATAAATGAACAAACTAGATAATATTGAGGTCAATGGCATTGTTTTGGCAGCTGACGAAACAATGCCTCCAAGTAAATGGCCTTTAGGTCAATAATTTAAATATTTAAAGCGCCTGATCTGACAAGGATCGTTGAGGTCAAAATCTGCACTTCTATGTTAAGAAGTCCTATTCAAAGGTTGGTGCTGTTAAGCGCAAATAATGAAGTAGTCTGAGTAATTTTATTATTGTAGGTTCCATTATTTGGGTTTGATAGCACTGGCATTTGTTTAATTTAATTTGTAAATATTTTGTATATAATTTTTTGTATTATTTATTTATTAATTTCTATATTAAATGTTCTTTCTGTAAAAAATTTATGTATAATAATTGTGAATAATTCATTTGAAAGGGGAGAATGGTGTGAAAACACACCTTTAGTATTTTAAAATATTATATGTAAAAAGAGAGAGAAGATGTCGCCGCACGACCGGCCGAGATGCTCCAGAGTGTGTCTAGGGGAGAGTGATGCCATAGGCTCAACAGCCGCCATTAACCGCCGAACTAGCCCATAAGAAATACATGGGACGCCATTAACCGCCTTAGTAACATTTTAGTAACAGGTACCACGGTGTCGTCACTCTATACTAGACACACTCTGAGATGCTCTCGCGTTCAGTGCGCGCTCTTGCTTCGTGCAATACACATCAATTAAATAAAGTGTCATTATTAAAAGTTATAATCTTTTCTCTATTTAGTTAACCTTGTTCCTTATATTTAATTCCTACATATTAATGCAGTTACGTCCACATTTCTTTTAATTTTTTTATCATAACCTTTCTTATTGTTTATTATTTAATCTGCCTTACCAACAAAATTTTATTATTTTTTATTTAATTTCACATTGTGCTAGCACCTTTATAAAGCGGCAAAAAATTAGCGGCACAAAATAAGCGGCACATTTCATAAAGCGGCGCAATGATACCCGCTCAGTTTTCCGTCGTAGAGTCCATTTTCATTCTGAAGGCATTCGAGGAGATGACAGAAATTTCAGAGAGATAACTACCTAAATCAGAGAGTTATCTCTGTGTTTTAGGTGGTTAACTCCCTGTTTTAGGGAGTTAAGTTCCTGAAATAACTCTCTGAGCCAGGGAGTATAACTACGTGGTTATTTTTGTTAGAGGCTGTTCTTGAAATATGAACAATTTTCCGAGGCGTGAAATGTACATGTTTGTCAGGGAAGCCGTTTCTGGCATCAGAATTGTGGGTTGGTAACACTTTTTTGTATGTCTTCTTAATGTGTGCAAGTGAGACAAACCTACTTAAATGATGCCCAAAACGGCATCCCTGATGTTTGTGTTCCACAAACGTTCGTGAGTTCGTGTTTCCGAATATTGATTAAACCAACACTTTTTTTTAACTCTGAACGACAGAAGTACGCCAACCTGATGTAATCTTAATTGTGTGGTGAGCATTGTTCGATAAACACATCTGTCATAGAAAATCAAATGTGAAAAATAAAATAGTTTTTTATTGTGAAAAAAAATTTGTTATCGTTGTTAATTAATAATTATTTATTATTTTAGGTAAACAGTTGTTTGAATCTTGGAAAGTTTAACTTATTAGTTGACCTTTTAATTGTAATTAATTTATCAGTATTAAAAAATTATAAAAAACTCATAGATATTAATTTTAAAAAAAATGTATTTTGAATCTATTATATTTTTTGAATTACTTATTTAATAACTTGAAAAAGTATCACACTCAAAATTAATTTTTAAAATTTTAAAATGAGTATTGAATTTATTTGGATGGTACAATATGTAAAATTTTTAACTTGTTAAAACAGCAAATTAGTGTTAAACTTTATGGGTTTTCTAAAACTTTGTTCTTTATGTTCTTCAAGAATCTTTTAACTATTCACAAGATACTAATGTATATAAATGTTTATATGTTTGAATGCGTTTATATTTTTGTATTTACAGTCCAAAAATTTAATTTTTGCAACTATGAATTATTAATTTTATTAAAATAACTGAAATGGATTGTATAAATGATATTCAAAAAATTGCTGACAAGGTGAAAAATTCAGAAATAATGACAGATTTACGAAAAAAAAAAAAAAGAAAACACAAACACCATAAACATAAAAGGGATAGATTAAGCACTAAGACAGAAAAAAAAATTAATAAACAAGAAAAGTAAAATTTGATTGATATTTAATTCATAAAAATGTTAGTTTTTTCATACCTAATAAAGATTTAATTCCAAATTCAATTTTTGAAGATTTATATTAAACTAAGCAGGCACATATGAAGTATTAAATACTAAAAAATCTTTTGAAGGTTACATAGTTAAGAAGGTTATTTTGATGATATATTATTTAGATTTATATAGGAAGGAAATCTTTTAGGCATGAAAAAACGGTTCTGATGCATAATTATTAAAGTAAAAGTTTAATTTTAATCAATTTTAGGAAAAAATATAAGAAACACAAAAAATCTAAAAAGATAAACAGAAGTGAAGAAAATGGCGCTGTTATAGAAAAAATAGCTGCAATAATGTCTCGTAAAGATGAAAATGAAAAATCAAAAGAATTTGCATTAGCGGTTGCTGAAACTGAAGAGAGTGATGAAGAAAAATTAGAAGATCTAGACTCTGATGATATTGATTGCACTATAATTGAAGATGATATTGATTTGGAAGAACTGATGAAACAAAAAGTAACATATTTAATTAATAATATAATTTAGCAATTTATTTACTATATTAATTTATCATGACTACCTTGAGCAAAATAAAGTTTTCTATTGTTTTGAAAATGTTTTAAGTTGCATAGCCTATATAAAATAAAATCTTTTAAAATTCGTTTAAAATTTTTTATTTTCATATAATTTGGATTTTGTTTAGAACGAGGTTGTTGCATGTTTTGTTAAATTAGAAATTTAGCATTGGGTGTAAAAACAATAATTTTTAAAATGGTACACACCAAAACATAAAGATTGTTTTTAATACTACTTTTTATTAAATTTTGTATTTAATATTTTAAAAATATTAAACTTAAAAATAAATCTTATAAAACTATTTAATTTCATTTTCAATCTTATTGTTTTTGTTTTTTCACGAAAAAGATTTTTTTTCGAAAAAAATATTTTGGAATGAGGTTATGAGTATATATTTTTTATTTTTATAACTCAAGTTTGTTTATCGAATTGGTTCGGTGATCAAAATATGCTTAATTCTTTTTTAATTTAACGTTATTAATGATTAAAAATAATTTAATTACTTTTGTTTAAAAAAATAGGCGTAAAGTGATAATTCATATTTTTTTCAAGTTTAATTAAATGATTTATATTTTTAAATTAATTCATGATAATTTAGCTTTATTGTGCTTTGCTGTTTGCCTTAAAAACCTAGATTAAGTTGAATTAAAACCTGTTAAAGATTTTAGTTTTAGATGATAAGCTACGTTAAGAAATTGCTTGAAGACGAAAGTTTAAAGAATAAATGCAATATAAATGTTTTATTAAAATAAAAAATATATAATATAGCTTTCAAAAAACGCTTTTAAAAATCCTTGAACCTCAAGATATTTACCTCAACTACAAAAAGTATTAAATATTATACCTTACGCTTATTTAAAATAAAATTAATTTAATTATTTTTAATTATTAATAACATTGAACTAAAAAAAAATTAAGTATATTTCGATAACCGATCAAATTCGGTAAACAAGCTTGAGTTAAAAATAAAAAATATATACTCATAACCTTATTTAAAAATATTTTTTTCGAAAAAAAATCTTTTGCCTGAAAAAACAAAAACAATAAGATTGAAAATGAAATTAAATAGTTTTATAAGATTTATTTTAAAATTTAATATTTTTAAAATATTAAATACAAAATTTAATAAAAAGTAGTATTAAAAACAATCTTTATGTTTTGGTGTGTATAATAAAATATCCGAATTTTGATTGAAGGTTGTTTAAAATCATTTCAATACATTAGTATAGGATTAAAATAGCAAAAATAGTAGGTTTTTAATTTTACGTTTTCTTAAGATAGCCAAGCTTGGCCATATCCTTTTCCTAAAAATAGCATGCTTATCCAAACAATAAATATGAAATATGTTATAGGTAATTGTATATTTAATTGTTGTTTATTTACAAATTCAAATTTTAAATGTTATTAATTTTAGTTACAATTAGGGAGGTATACTTGCAGAGCTATTACAAAACAAATGTTGTTCAAATGAAGGGTAATTAATGTTTTTAATGTGTAAATAATACTATAAAAATTTCAAGATAATTAGGAGCTTCTGTAAAGAGTAATTAATAAAAAAAATTAACATAGGAATCAAATTGTGGACCTCAAAAATCGTATATGGGTGGTTTTCACGGGAACGGTATACATTAGACTGACAAAAAAAAAACGACTTTTCGATTTTTTAAGGTACTCAAGCGTTTTTGGGTACTACTTTATGAAAAAAAAAGCCCTAGATAAACCGCATCTAAAAATATTTAGTCGTTGGACAGCGCGTTTTCGATTTTTGAAAATTGGTTCAGGAGCGTCGGGGGGGATTACGGCTACTAAATTTAAAAGGCAACAAAAAAATAAAACTTCGGGGGGTATTTCATAGTTTTTTTGGTCACTAAAAACGATGGAATTATTTATTTTGAATTATTTTTTTAAGGCAAAAAGTTATGAGCTAATTTCGGTCTTAAAAATATCAAAACTTGGACAGTTTTTGGCGTCAAAAACATGCTGCGGACTAAAAAATGTTTAGAAATTATTTTAAAGGGGCATTTCGAATGATCATTGGGTCATTAAAAATGATGAAATCGGTTATTTTCATTTATTCTTTACGGATTCAGAGTTATGCGCCAAATATTGTAGCTTGATTTCCCAAATTTAGCATTTTTTTGAGTTAAATGACTGTCAAGCGTACAGAGAACTTTTTTAAGCCTCTAAAAAGGTAAGTTATCATAGTTTTGTGTTTTTTGAACACCTATGCATTGGTTGCTTAGATTTTTTTATATATTTTTATTATTTTATTATTTTTATTATTTATATTATTTTATTATTTTTATTATTTTTATTTTTTTATGTATTTTTTTATTTATTTATTATTTTTTTATTACAACCAATGCATCGGTGTTCAAAAAACACAAAACTATGATAACTTACCTTTCTAGAGGCTCAAAAAAGTTCTCTGTACGCTTGACAGTCATTTAACTCAATAAAATGCTAAATTTGGGAAATCAAGCTACAATATTTGGCGCATAACTCTGAATCCGTAAAGAATAAATGAAAATAACCGATTTCATCGTTTTTAGTGACCCAATGATCAATCGAAATGCCCCTTTAAAATAATTTCTAAACATTTTTTAGTCCGCAGCATGTTTTTGACGCCAAAAACTGTCCAATTTTTGATATTTTTAAGATCGAAATTAGCTCATAACTTTTTGCCTTAAAAAAATAATTCAAAATAAATAATTCCATCGTTTTTAGTGACCAAAAAAACTATGAAATACCCCCCGAAGTTTTATTTTTTTGTTGCCTTTTAAATTTAGTAGCCGTAATCCCCCCTGACGCTCCTGAACCAAATTTCAAAAATCGAAAACGCTTTGGCGCTGTCCAACGACTAAATATTTTTAGATACGGTTTATCTAGGGTTTTTTTTTTCGCATAAAGTAGTACCCAAAAACGCTTGAGCACCTTAAAAAATCGAAAAGTCGTTTTTTTTTTTGTCATTCTAGTATACTTAGTGTCCCCTCCATTTATATCCGAAACTAAAGCTCTTTTACACTTTTTTTTCTTTTAATAAGTTCATAAATAATATTTTTTTAAAGTCACAACCTACTATGCATATATTGGTAAGTTAAAAAAAAAATTTTCTGCAGCATATGTGTTTAAGGTGATGATTCAGACCTACCTTACCGGCCTCTTCCTGGAATTACCTGACTAAAGATTCAAAGTATTCTCAAAAACTATTAATTATTTTTGAAAATTTTTAGCGGGATCGTATAAGAAATTAATTTTCTAGGGCGGTCAACTCATAATTAATAAAAAATTAATAAATAATCAAAATTATTATTTTTTCTAAATTATATTACGAGCGCAGTGTCGAGTTTATATCTAGTTCTCCAGTCAAAATACGGGGGGGGGGGGCGTTGTATTTTTACTGGCAAACATTAGATTTGCTTTACTATATTTTTTTTGGGTCGCTGAACACAAAAATCAGGGTCGTTTCATAAAGAAATGGGGGCTTCACCACTAAATTTGCAAAAAACTACCCCAACATGGGGTGTTTTTTACATAATTGCACTTTGAGCGCTCAGATTTACATCATATGAGTTTTATGGGTCGCTGATCAAGAATTTCGACTTCTTTTTCATAAATAATTAAAATTTAACCCCTAAATTAGCTAAAATTACCCCCGAAAAGGGGGTGATTTTGCTATTTGGGCACTTTGAGCAACCAGGATATGTCCATATAGGTTTTTTGGGTCGGTAATCAAAAATTTCGACTTATTTTTCATAAATATTCAATATTTTACCCTTAAATTAGCTAAAACTACCCCTTAAAAGGGTGGTTTTGCTATTTTCGCACTTTCTGCATCCAGAATATGTATGTATAGGTTTTGTGGGTCTTTAATAAAGAATTTCGACTCCTTTTTCATAAATATTGAATATTTCACACATAAAACTGCTCCTAAAAAGTGTTTTTTGCTATTTTCACACTTTGAGCATCCCGATTATGTCCATTCATGTCCCTGGGCCGCTCATAAAAATTTGTTATTTTTTTTTGTAAAAAATTAATACTTACCTGAAAAATAAATTATTATAGTGAAGGTAAAAATGAATAAATAAAACTTAATATTTTTTTTTCTTAGAATGCATGCTCAAGAAATATTGAATACTTAAGAAAAATAAGTCGAAATTCTTGATTACCGACGGAAAAAAACCTATATGGGCATATCCTGGATGCTCAAAGTGAACAAATAGCAAAAACACCCCTATTAGGGGTAGTTTTAGCTATGTTAAGGGTGAAATATTGAATATTTATGAAAAATAAGTCGAAATTCTTAATTAGCGACCCGAAAAACCTATATGGACATATCCTGGTTGCTCAAAGTGCCCAAATAGCAAAAACACACCTTTTAGGGGTAGTTTTAGCTAATTTAAGGGGTAAAATATGAAATATTTATGAAAAATAAGTCGAAATTCTTGATTAGCGACCCAAAAAACCTATGTGGACATATTCTGGTTGCTCAAAGTGTGAAAATAGCAAAATCACCCCCTTTTCGGGGGTAATTTTAGCCAATTTAGGGGTGAAATTTTAATTATTTATGAAAAAGAAGTCGAAATTCTTGATCAGCAACCCAAAAAACCCGTATGGTGCGAATCTGAGCGCTCAAAGTGCAACTATGTAAAAAACACCCCATTTTGGGGTAGTTTTTTGCAAATTTAGGGGTGAAGTCCCCATTTACGAAATGACCCCGATTTTCGTTTTCAGCGACCCAAAAAACGTATAGTAAAGCAAATCTCATGTTCGCCAGTAAAAATACAACCAAACCCGTATTTTTACTGGAGTATAGTTTTTTTGAGCAAATATTAATAAAATAAAATACAATTTACTATATTTAATATACAGTTCCAGTGAAAACCACCCATATATTTTAAAATTTCTCAAAATTTACAGAAGAGATTTTTATAATGCTTGTTACAGTTAGAAGGAATAATAAGGAATAATATAATAAATTAAGGAATTTTTAAAAATATTTTTTATATTATTTTGGAGATGTTAACAATATTAAATAAATGCTAGTAACTTCTAGAACACATGGGTGATCGATATCGCGCGCGTTTTAAAATAATCGAGCAAAGAAGAAAATATTTTAAAAACCTTAATTGATTTTTCTGAAGGTGGCGCTCGGTATTAGGTCCGTATATTTTAGAGTGACATCAGAGGAGGGCATAACTAATTGATTAAATTTTATTATTTATTTTGTAGATGTGTGAATATTTAGAAGTTATTATTAATAATAATGCATTTTCTTATATAATGAGTGCGGTGTAAACAAAATTTTTAAAACACCAAATATTTTATTGAATGGGGCCCGCGACTTAAATTATGTGTTTATAATTTAATCGGCAACTATTGTATTTTTTCATGGAAAAGTTTCTATTTTTGTTAAATAATACGTGTGTACAATTTTATCTAAAAAAATTCGGTATTAAATTAGTACGAAGTAAAACAATATCAACTTCCATAAGAACGCGGTGTTAACCTTAAAAATTTTCAGTTACTTAATTGATCGGGAACCTATAAATTTTTTGGGATCAATGGGTTTGTTTTTTAATTATCTTCATCTCCAGTAAATTTTACTTCATATTATTCGTTTTTCATAAACTCCGTGACCCACCTTAAATGCATTATAATTATATTTATTAATATTTTTTTAAATTTTTTATACCTGTAACACTAATTTTTTATTTTCTTTTGTTTTAAAAATATTTAATGGGGAATAAAAAGTAAACCCTGGTGAAAAAAAGTGTCATAAAACGTTCTAAAATATATTTTTAGTTGTAAAATGCTTTATAATGCTGACAAAGTGTGTTTTAGTGTTGACAATTTTTTAAAGTTTTTCGTTTTGTTTTAAAATGTTGCAAAACGTTTCTACGTTTATACGTTTATACGTTATATGGAGCGTTTTTAGCAATATGGCGTCGCTACCCCCCACTACCAGTAACGTAACGTTTAACGTTTTAAAGTCGTTAACCCCCTCCACCGTGATATTAACGTAGGTGTGTATAAAGCATGGCTATACTCTTTTTCCCATGTATAACATAAAAGTAAGAAATAATACATTATACATTTAGTTAAAATAAAGAAATTAAATTTAAAAAAATTCATTTTATTAAAAATATTAATTTTTTGTCTATATACACAATGTTAATTCATGCCTTAGGGTAGCCATCTTACTTTCACCGACACGCGAGCATGTAGTTAATCCAGGAGTTAATCGTGGTTCCCAATATCTTCGTTAAAATCATTTTTATTAAAAATAAAAAAATACGTATCGAATATTTTTTGAATATTTTTAGAAAATCCAAAAACCTGAATACCGTGAGATAGCCTAATTCGTCAAAACCATTTTTTCACAAATACACTTACAAAATATAGAATTTATAATTGGTAAAACGTAGCCTTTCTAAATGGAAATATAGAAAATGCCTTTTTTCTAAGTCAGCCTAAAGTTTTGTAGCTAGAGGAAATTAAAATAGAGTCTGTAATTTAACCAGCCATATATAGCTTAAAACAAGCAGGGCGATAATGGTACCAAAAATTAGAATCTTTTCTTCTTAAAATTAATTCTAAAAAATTATAATCGGTTTGTGTACACACAACCAAAATGCATGGAACATGTTTACTTACATCTGTAATCTTACAGCATAGACACACAAAAAACAATACAATTTCCTATTTTTATAATTTGTAATTATGTAAATGTAAATGTAAATATTCTTTATTTTGCAATTGAACAAAAATACAGTAATCAAATAAAATATACATCATTGTAAATAATTGTTAAATAACATTGATAAAATATAATAAGTTTGAAATATTAGTGATAACATTATTAAATTTTTATAGTAAAATGAAATAAAGTAGTTAGTAAATACTTATAGTCTAAATAGTTTAAATTTAATAATTTGCCATAGGTATCACAGTCAATTAGTTAGTTGCATGTACATGGTAAAATTAATTCTAAATAAATTATCACAATTGCACACAAAAAAAAAAAAGTTCTGATCCTGTAACTAGACCTACCTACAGGTAAGTTTTTCGATGTCCTAAAACCGAATCTGAGGTCAGAATTTAGCCTACACCCTCAGATCTTGCCCCAGCTACCTCCAGCCACCCTCTAAACCACCCCAAAAAGCAACTATTTTACTATGTCCAAAAGTTAAAAATAAAAGTACTTTAGTTATGTATTTTGGTGTCCTAAAACCGAATCTGAAGTCAGAATTTAGCCTACACCCTCAGATTTTGCCCCAGCTACCCCCAGCCACCCTCTAAACCACCCCGAAAAGCAACTATTTTACTATGTCCAAAAGTTAAAAATAAAAGTACTTTAGTTATGTATTTTTATGTCTTAAAACCGAATCTGAAGTCAGAATTTAGACTACACCCTCAGATTTTGCCCTAGCTACCCCCAGCTACCCCTAGCCACCCTCTAAACAACCCCAAAAATCAAATATTTTACTATGTCCAAAAGTTAAACATACACTGAAAAACCGGTACCATTGAATCAATGGCTTTAAAGCAATTGATATATGCCAATGACGGATATTATTAATTCAATAGCGAGATTGAATTCATTTCAAATATTTAAAGCTATTGAAATGATTATGAATACATATCATTTCAATGAATAATAAACAGAAAATAGGTAAAAATTAATTTTCTTTTTTTTTTTACATTTATATTATTTTATTTTAATGTTTATTCTTATTCCTCGCTTGTGTATATATTTTTTTTTTTTTATTATTTTTTATTATTATTTTACATTTCTTTTTTTATCAAATATTTTTACATTTTTGAATTCAATTTATTTTTTTTAAATTTATTATCAAATAAAAAAACTTACTTCATCCGAGATTCGAACCGTGGACCGTGACCGTGGATCAATCATTGGGCAGCGAACTTATCCATTACACCAACAGGACATATGTATTAAATAAAAAAATTTTGAATCCTACATGTTACATATAATAATTTTCCCACTCCTTTTTTTAATATTCAGAGTAATTTATGCATATCTAGCGAAATGCATATAATATAGACCTGTGACGAGAGCGAGGCGAGGCGAGAATCACAAATTTTACCGAGAACGAGAACGAGAAAGATTTAATCTCGCCTCGCCTCGTTCTCGGCCGAGGTGCACAAATCATTTTCTCGGCCTCGGCCTTTTCTGACATCAGATTTGGTTTTAAAACATCAAAATACGTTACTAAGGTACTTTTACACTGAAAAACCGCAACCATTGAAGCAATGGCTTTAAAGCAATTGAAATATGCCAATAGAAAATATCATTGATTCGATAGCGCCGCTATTAAACGAATAGTTTCTCTCCATTGAATACGGCAGTCATTGTTTTGATGTAAATTTTCGTCAAAATAAATGAGAATATAAGATTGAATTAATAGAGGGGTTATAATTAAATTAATAGTTTTTAATACTTTAATTTAATGTTTAAAAACATTCAATCGATAGAAAATGATTTTAGTTCAATATTATTATTAATAACAAAAAAAAACGTATTATGTACACGTGTAGGTATACTATTCTTTCTCTTTCTATCCTTCTGAGAATTTCTCGTTTCTAAGCAAGGTGCTTGATCAAAAAATTTTAATCAAGGCTTTAAAAAATTATAAAATTTATTGTTATGCCTATTAAAAATATATTATACACATTTAAAGCACATTATAATGAAGTGATAATTCAATATTTTTGAAACATTTATAAATATAATCCTTTATGAAAATTTTTTTCAAACACAAGAATAAAAAAATAATAGAGCACAGATAAAAAGCATTTAATACTTTCCTTCTTCAGTTCTTTTCCCCGGTCAGATTTTGAATACTTACAGGGAAAAAAGTAACAGACTATAACAGAATTTAAGACCACATTTTCATCACCCTTATTTTCATAATGCAAAAAAATTTTCAAATTAAGGTGGATCGAGCACTTGTAAGATATCCAATAATATCAGTTAAGATATACCAGTATTAAAGAAAATTTAAAAAGAAATCCAACGAGCCCAAAAACTTCATAGTTTTCCGATAAAATAAAGGAAAAATATTAAATTGAAAATTCTTTGATATAACACGCGTTCCTTACGGGATTTCATTTTGTTTTTTTAAGTTCTCTATAAATATCGAAATTTATCCAAAACAAATAGCACTAGCTTATAGCTGAACTAAATTAAAATATTTTTTAATTAATGAAAAATTTGAGTTTCCGACAAAATAAATGAATAAAATAAAAATAAATAATAAAACGAAGAAAATATTTTTTCAGCTGCTTTGTATGTATATTCACGCGCATGCGTTTGTTACTAGACAACATCGTTTCACTGAAGCACTGATTTTTAAATTGTGAATTTCATATATGTATATAAGAAATAAAGAATACAATATGTATAGTATTTCTAATAAAATTTAAAGTTATAATTATATTAATTAATAAATTGTTTATTTATCTGTGTTAAAAAATTTTCTTAAAAATGGGTAGGTTAATGAAACTGTTGTTTGATTTAATATTCATTGTAATTTATAATTTTTTAATGAATATATATTTTTACTTTCATATCGTATAAGTATACAAACAACGTGATGCGAAGAGTTGTTTATCAAGCACATGTGTTGACTCATTCTAAATATCTAAAATAATGTTGTCAAGTTTCTTACGCATACTCGTACATATAAGAGGTGATATTAAAAAGGGGCGATAAAAATTTTTTTTAATTTAATTAAATTATTTTTTATTAAATAACCATGCATTATTTACTTTTAATTAATGTATACAGCTATTTAATCATAAAAATAATAAAATTTTCAAAGATTTTTTAACAAGCACCTTAAATCTCCCTCTACCAATTCGTCGCGATAAGCTCGATCCCCCTTAAGTCGGTAGTAAAAGAAATTAGTGTTCATAAATGGATACATAGCTTAAAAACAGAAATACTAAAAAATGCTTGCATCTTTCCCTACTTATCGATATCTAATTTAGGCTTTATAAATTATTAATAATAAAACAATTTAATTATATCTTAATTAATAACTGAAAGTTGTAAATGCATTTCTTATGGAATCATTTGCCTGCTATTAAATATCATGAAGCTGGAATTAATGCGTTTTATTATTGTTGTCATATAATGACTTCTTATAACCGATAATATATAAAAATTTTAATTTCTTAATATCTTAATTTTAACTCCCTAAAAACTCTTAGCATTTCTAAGGTGCTGTTCCAAGGGGTACGGGAATCTAATCTTGGTAAAAATTGGGTCTAAAAAAAATTACGAGGTTTAACGAGGCGAGACGAGGCGATGCGAGATTTTGGAAATTTGGTTCTCGGTCTCGCCTCGTCTAAGCGAGAATTTCAAATTTTGATCTCGCCTCGTTATCGCCTCGTTCTCGCCTCGCCTCGTAGACCGAGAACGAGGTTGCCTCGTTACCTCGTCACAGGTCTATGCATATTTAAAAATAATAATTAAATCTATTATAAATAATTTTCGGGAATTCCATTTCTTTATAATAGTAATAATGAATAACAATAATATAAACTATAGCACACCCATATGCGACGCGCGCGTCAGAAGGATAGAAAGAGAAAGAATAGTATACCTACACATGTACATAATACGTTTTTTTTTGTTATTAATAATAATATTGAACTAAAATCATTTTCTATCGATTGAATGTTTTTAAACATTAAATTAAAGTATTAAAAACTATTAATTTAATTATAACCCCTCTATTAATTCAATCTTATATTCTCATTTATTTTGACGAAAATTTACATCAAAACAATGACTGCCGTATTCAATGGAGAGAAACTATTCGTTTAATAGCGGCGCTATCGAATCAATGATATTTTCTATTGGCATATTTCAATTGCTTTAAAGCCATTGCTTCAATGGTTGCGGTTTTTCAGTGTAAAAGTACCTTAGTAACGTATTTTGATGTTTTAAAACCAAATCTGATGTCAGAAAAGGCCGAGGCCGAGAAAATGATTTGTGCACCTCGGCCGAGAACGAGGCGAGGCGAGATTAAACCTTTCTCGTTCTCGTTCTCGTTAAAATTTGTGATTCTCGCCTCGCCTCGCTCTCGTCACAGGTCTAATTCTGACTTCAGATTCAGTTTCAGGACATCAAAAAACTTACCTGTAGGTAGGTCTAGTTACAGGATCAGAACTTCTTTTTTTTGTGCAGCTGTGTTATTAAAATAAGTGAAATATATTAAAATAAAATAATAAAATAATGAGTAATAAGTAATTGTCTTGTAACAAAAGGGTGGCATGTTATGTTTATGAAAACACCCTTGCTAGGGATCAAGTGTAAGGAGATATTTGTGCATAGCAGTTTTAAATGAATTAAGTGAAGGTAGAAACTGGATTTCTGCAGATAAGGAGTTCCAAAGTCTAGCGCCTCCGAAAGGTGTTTGTCCTACAATTTTTGATATTAGGTATGGTGATTTCTTTTGAACGCAGAGTACCCCTTGCATTCTCTTTAGGAATGTACTTAGTAAAAGATTCGCTCAGATATGAGGGTTGATGAAACCGCAGGATTTTATAGATTATCATGGCCAAAAAGTAATGCCTGCGTGAATCAGTGCATAACCATCCCAACTTACGCCTAAAAGGGGTTATATATTCATCTTTGTGTATGCCGTAAATAAACCTCAGTCCAGAATTGCATAGTCTTTGTAACCTCATTTTTAGTGTGTTGTTTGCATTTAAGTAAACAACTGAACAATAATCAAAATGAGGTATAATTTAATATCAGCTTTACTAAATGTTAAGATTTCTAAACCCAAACTATTATGATTTCCTAAACGCGTATTGTTATTCTAGGTTCCAAGTCCCATTTGACCCCCCCCCCCCTTAATTTTCAAATTCCGAAGTACCCCCTCCCTATAAACATGTTCCATGTTAAAATCGAGAATTGACTCCTGTTTTTATTATAGTACCAAATCTGAAACTAAATCAGTCTTTAGGACAGCTGAAACTAAAAAACAGAATAGCATTATGTTCTGTAAAGTAATGTCTGGAGTTGGTACCAAAATGAGGAAAAAATTTTTAAAATTGACCATTTGGTGGGCATTTAAAAAAAAATGCGATTTTTGGGGCCGAATATGGCCCGAAAATTGACCATAAACTGATTTCTGGTGCATATTAAGCTTAGTCCAAGGTACCAACTCTAGCTATAACTTTAATAAAGATAATGCACCAAGCTTGATGTCAATTGCTCAATTAGTTTTAGAGATATCGTTGGAAACGTTTTCAAAAAGTCATTTTGAGAAAAACGCGTTTAAAGTTTTTTTTTAAATATTGATTAATATATTTCAATTTTTAAGGTCTATAATACTTGCAAATAACTAGTAATCAGTCCTTGGACCATATATAAGTCATTCAAAATCCAAATAAGCTTGTTCCTGTTTTTGCAAAGCTTGCTTTTTACCTATACGAGCCTCTTTTTTAGCTGCTTTTCTTGGTTTTTCGATAGATGAGTTTGTTTAGAATTGCTTTTTATAGCGTTTTTTTATTATTTATTTATTTATTTATATCTTTTCATATTTTTATTATTATTAAAAATATTTTTATTAAAATTAAATTAAAAAAAAAATATAGAAAAAAATATTGATATAAAATTATTAATATCTTAATATCTCAAAAATCAATTTTTTTTCCCCAAAATTTTGTTTATGCATTCTTAAGGGGTTTATAAACAATAAAAAAGAATAAAAAAATTTTCAAAAAAAAAATTTAAGAAATGAGGGATACGTCATAAGGAGGTATGATGGTAATGTAATTGAGATATATGTGTGTATGTATGAGAAGTGTACAAGGTTTTTACTAAGTAAGTCAGTGCTTTACCGCAATTCAGAGGGTACACATTTATAAATATACTAGGGAGCTCCACCCCCTGCGCCCTTCGCTCGCCAACCCCCGTAGAGTGATTGAGGTATTGTGAAGATGGTTCCATGTTGTCCTAAAAGGTGTATTTTTTTCGTTTTGACCCAAATTTTTACGTGACAGTGGTTGAAATGTTGCCAGATTGTCCCAAAAGTACCAGATTGGCCCAATGGTCTCAGGCGACAGCGGCGACGTCAGCGGCAGTGGTGGCAGCGTTTATAACTTTATAATATATATAGATATTGATTACAACTTATAAGTTTGTATTTGAGTAATTCTTAGTGAAACTTTACTAATGGAAAGGTAAAAGTCAGGGATTTGAAAAAAACTAATTGGGTTGGGTTTAGTATTCGTTCATATGATATCATACCAAATTTTAAGGTTTTAGGTTCAAAGGGTACAAAATGGCGGCTATTTTTCGGTCTTATATGGTTTTAAAAAAAAATCATTTTTAAAAATGACAATTTTCGATTTCATTTTTTCTACGCTCTGAATAAAGCTGAAAAATGGTTTTCTTGACTATGTCTTATGTAAAATTTCCCGCTGAATCCGAATCTGCCACCACTTTTTGAAAAAAACGCCAAGGAAAACCGGAATATTGGAAAAACTAAGAAAACTCATTTTTTTTCAAACGCAGATTTTTCATACAGTCGTAACTTTTGTTTGTTCCTAATCGGTCTTAAAATTTTTGTTTTTGTATGTACTTTTTATTAAAAAAAAATTTTAGCGAGTATTTGCCTTTTAAGTACTTAAAAATCCATTTCAATATTTCCCATTTTCACGAAATTTTTCATTTTCAATTTTCCGGATTTCCTTGTCACCTAATGAAAATTTTGACCAAATTTTCGGATTCCTCGAGAAATTTTACTAAAGACCCCCTTTTTTGAAAAGTTTTGGATGTTTCCATAACGCTATTGTTACGTATGATAGATCATAATTCGATATATCATACCCGCATTCTTTAATATTTATATATTTAATTTATTATTGCTTATGTTAGCTCGTAAATCGAGCTAACATGCTTGCATTTCCTGCACTCCACATAGCCAGCGTATATTAGACACTTTTTATAAATTCCTTAATATAATATTTCACCAATTCAGATCCGGCCCGCGACAATTGGCATAAAATGTATAATCGAAGGTCATTAATGACGCATTGCCAAATATTTTAGTTGCATAAATCCCCTTCTCGATTTCCCCCAAATTAATCAGGGACGCTTTCGTTAATTGGACGTGACTTGACCGACGCTTCCGCGTATTGGGCGATCCCACCTAAATTCAAGTACCTGGGCAGTTACTAATTAGTTTATATAATATACCCGTAACTGCCCTAAATTGAGTTACTCCGAGTCCTCCAAGTCCTCCCATGATAACTGGCCTATTAACATCAGGTCTAGTTTAGGAGACTTGTGATTAACATTTGACTTATTGACTTAACCGTTTTTTATTATAATTAATAAAGTAATAGTCACATATAACTAAGGAGTTGTCAGTTATTTAAATAAGTCCTTCTATAATCGTGAACTTAACTTAGTTAATGTTATTTTAATGACTTTATCGACACAGAGAGCTAATTAATAAATTTTTGATTTATTAAACTCGACATGATACGTGGATGCCATCTGCAATCACTTTTTTTATTTTTAACGTATCACGCAGTTGTTTTTAATTTTTTCAAATTTTATATAATCAAATAATTTAATTATAATTTTTTTAAAATTTTAATTTCATCGAAATTAATTTTTTAAAACATAGAAAATGATGTTAATAATATTTTAAGCCTAAAAAAGGCAGAAAAAAATTTTCAAGAAAAAAGTCCCTCCTGGTGGTTGCGAAGCCACGACCTTCAGATTGCTAGTCTGAAATAAATTAACTTAGTTAAGTTCCTCCAGCTTCAGAACTCGAGGTCAACATCAACTCGAACTCAACTCTACATCAACAACCCAACATCTATGTCAACATAAGTATAAAATACCTGGGGCACTCAACATCCCCGGGATATATTTATATTTTATTAATTATTTATTATTACGTATCTTTGGATAAAACCTCAGGATACGTAACACTATAGAAATAAAAGAAATAGCAAAATACTGAATAACTGCACAATACGACAATGTTATAAAATAGGGTTTTTTCGTAATCTTTAATTCAATGCTGCAACCTCGACAGTTAACCAAAATACTTCCAATTGGTCTCATTTTTTTCGTATAAATGTCACCTTTCAATTCTCGTACACCGCAATTTTTTTTAATTAATTCTCTCACGGCGATAGTCAATAAACCAAACGCCTATTCTTACCCCAAAATGACCAATTTTTAAATTGCTGCCAAAATTCTAATTTTTGATAGAAATGAGTTCTGTAGGCCTTGAAAATTTCCTACAAGCACTAAGTTTCCAAAAAACTTTTACTCGTCTTTTTTCATTAAATATTTTCTAAGATATCCCTTTTTTAAAGATAAAGATTAAAATTGACTTTTTTTCAAAAACCCTAAAAATGGGACTCTGACTTTAAATTATCATATCTGCGAAACAAATAACTATAAAAAAACGAGTAAAAATTCTTTGGAAACTTAGTGCTTGTAGAAAATTTTCAAGGCCTACAGAACCCATTTCTATCAAAAATTAGAATTTTGGCAGCAATTTAAAAATTGTTCATTTTGGTGTAAGAATAGGCGTTTGGTTTATTGACTATCGCCGTGAGAGAATTAATTAAAAAAAATTGCGGTTTACGAGAATTGAAAGGTGACACTTATACAAAAAAAATGAGATCAATCGGTAGTATTTTGGTTAACTCTCGAGGTTGCAGCTTTGAATTAAAGATTACGAAAAAACCCTATTTTATAACATTGTCGTATTGTGTAGTTATTCAGTATTTTGCTATTTCTTTTATTTCTATAGCGTTAAGGAAACATCCAAAACTTTTCAAAAAAAGGGGTTCTTTAGTAAAATTTTTCGAGGAATCCGAAAATTTAGTCAAAATTTTCATTAGGTGACAAGGAAATCCGGAAAATTGAAAATGAAAAATTTCGTGAAAATGGGAAATATTGAAATGGATTTTTAAGTACTTAAAGGGCAAATACTCGCTAAAACTTTTTTTTTAATAAAAAGTACATACAAAAACAAAAATTTTAAGACCGATTAGGAACAAAAAAAAGTTACGATTGTATGAAAAATCTGCGTTTGAAAAAAAATGAGTTTTCTTAGTTTTTCCGAATTTCCGGTTTTCCTTGGCGTTTTTTTCAAAAAGTGGTGGCAGATTCGGATTCAGCGGGAAATTTTACATAAGACATAGTCAAGAAAACCATTTTTCAGCTTTATTCAGAGCGTAGAAAAAATGAAATCGAAAATTGTCATTTTTAAAAATGATTTTTTTTTTAAAACCATATAAGACCGAAAAATAGCCGCCATTTTGTACCCTTTGAACCTAAAACCTTAAAATTTGGTATGATATCATATGAACGTATACCAAACCCAACCCAATTAGTTTTTTTTAAATCCCTGACTTTTACCTTTCCATTAGTAAAGTTTCACTAAGAATTACTCATTTAACTTATTCACTTATATTATATACCTGTCATGATAATTAATCCTATTATCCTTCTAATTAAATATTCATCAAGTTTTTATAAATTTTTTATATTTAAAAATAATAATTGTTTTTATTTATGATAATACATAAAAACTCATTGGAAAATTTGGCCGTCCAGGACAAAAGAAAAATTTATTACTAGGGATGAAAAGGGTACTGTATTGGGAAGTTACGTGACCGATGCGAAATCTATAAAGTCAATGTTAATTTTGTATTGAACTAAAGTTAGAAGGCAATTGAAAAACCTTCTAACTTTAGTTGAATACAAAATTAGCATTGACTTTCTAGATGTCGCTTTTCTCACGTTACTTCCCAATTTGCAGTCAGATGAAATATCAAATATTTTTTTTCTTGAGGATATTTTGAAAATAAAATAATAATAGTTTTTATAATTATACGAGTTAAGTCACAGTTTACTGTGATAAAAAATGCAATGATCTGAGGGAGATGACCCACCTCAGCGAGCAGGGGACTTGTCCCTTAGTAAAACAAAAAAGGATAATATGCAATTAATAATTTAGACATTTATTTTTTAATTACACAAGTATCTTGTTAATTATTTCACTATTCACTTTACTTAATTATTTAAAGCAATTTCTATTAAAATAGATTTTCTCGATTAACTAGCGTACCAAGATTTACTAAATGTATCCTGATGGACAAAGAGTGTCTTAAAATGTTTTAAAATTTGCCAAAAAGTTTTAAAATGCTCCAAAATTCTGAAAAAGTGTGTTTTAGTGTTGAAAATTTTTTTAACTGTTTCGTTTTGTTTTAAAATGTTTCAAAACGTTTAATTCTGTTGAAAACTAACCGAATTCTTGAAAACCAGTTTTTTACCAACATGGTGTATACCAAGGTTGTATTGAACAGAATAAACAAAAAGAAGTCTTATTGTACTATATCTTGCAACTGGTGAAAAAACCCCATCATATTCTATGTCTTTTTGTTGAGAAAAACCTTTGGCTACTAATCTAGCTTTATAAACAATATTACTTTGTGCATCTAACTTTTTTTTAAAAACACATTTGGTACCCACAATATTTTTTCCTGCTGATAAATCAACTATTTGCCAGGTGTTATTGGCATGAATGGACATAGCTTGTTCCGATTGAGCAGAATCAGGACTATGAAGTGCTTGTTCGTAGGTTTTTGGATCTTGAAGTTAATATAGGCGTATTTTTAGATTGAGAAGAGAAAAAAAGTGGAGATTGTGGGTTAGATTGAATGTTATTTTTTAAAGAATTTTGAAAAGTGATTACTGTCATAAAATCGTTAAATTTTGTTGGGTTTTTTTTTTGTAATCGTTTTGGTCTATTATTTGCAAAATTTAAAGAGCTTGGATATAAGTTTAGTGGTTTTGTAAATTTTATGTAGATTATGAAAAAGATTTGATGGTGTTAAAGTGGATTTATGCTTGTTTTTGACTTGAGTTAATGATTGATTAATATCTTTATTTTTATCATTTTTAGACGTACCTTCAGGTGAAGAAATTGCAGGTTTTTCATTTGGTAATAATTTTTTATGAGTTATATCTTATTTTTAGGTATAGTTGATGGCGTTTCAATAGATAAGGTATCATCAGAAATATTTTTTGCATCAGAAAGAGATTGATCTTCAGTTTCAATATTGGTGATGGTGTTTAAAGTATTATTTTTATTTTGTTCTCTTAATTCTCTAAATTTTAAATGTGCCATAAATTATAAATGGCAGGACTATGATCGTATCCCATCATTAAACATTCAAATGTTATATTTTCAAATTTTTGTTTTCTAAGTAAAGAGTCTATGGTTTGTTCTTTACTGCCAAAAACAATAAAATTAGATAGATTTGATTTTTTCTTGTGCCTGACTTCATAAGAAGTTTTTCCATCAATGACTGCTTTTGGTGATCTATTTAATAGGTAGCAGGCTGTTGAAATAATTTTTGACCAAAAATTTTTATTGAGATTGGCATCTTTTGAAGTAAAGACCTATTTTCACGCTCAGCTCTGCCATTTGATGGAAAATTTCCAGGAATTGTAGTTTGATGAACAATGCCATACTTATTTATAATATTTTTAAAAGTAGTATCTTTAAATTCTTCTGTAGCATTATCAGTTTTAATACATTTTATTTTTTTATTGGTTTGTTTTTCAACAAAATTTTCAATAAAATGTTGAAAAATAATTGGTGTTTGATTTTTATTTTTTAATAAATAAACAAAGATTATACGAAATGGCCATCTTTAAAAGTTATGAAATATTTAAAACCATCGATAGATCTTCTGAATATCATTTGCTCTACTCGAGGAAAGTTAGTTAGAATTTATAACGGTCTTACCAAGTATGCAGGGCTTACAATAAGGTTGCGTTTCAATTTGAAAAGAGATTCCATCTGCTATCTTTTGAAGTTGACTCAAAGAATTATAGTTGAGATGTCCGAGTCTTCGATGCCAGGTATACATGTCTGTAGAGGAAACATGAGTCTTGGCTGATAGATCTATATCGAGATGTTCAGATACATAAGCAACAGTTTGTCTATTCTTATTTTTTTGTTAAGCATGGAAGAATTTTCATTTATTTTTTTATCATATATTTAAAAATATCCTCTGCTCCATTTTTTGCTAAGCGATTTACAGATACAAGATTGGTTGCAAAATCTGGTACGTAAAGAACTTGAGTTAGTTGAATAGTGAAAAAAACCAGCACAATTACGAGTTTGAAGAGATACAACATCGTCACCATAGGCTTGAATTTTAAAATCAGTTGCTAAGGTTATATGTTTATTATTAATTTCTTGAAGATTTATTAACACATATGTTTTGATGCACTAGAATCTAAGATTTAGTTTCTTGAAAAGAAACTTCAGGTTCATTAGCTATAAAAGCTATAAAAGTGTATAAATTAACTTGATTATCTTCATAGGTAAAATCATTATTATCATAATCGCTTTCATCATCTTGAAAATAAATATCTTGATTTTTATCAAAAGCACATGATGCTTCAGTATTTATATTTATTGTTAAGCATTTGCGTAATGAGCATTACGTCCACACTTTCTGCACTTTACTTTTTTTAATCATTGTTCTACTGCGCATATTGTTGTTATTTTGACGCCAAGAATTTTTTGAGAGAGAGCGAGTCTCGCTTTTTACAAAATCACTCCTAGTATAAAAAATTTTTTTTTTGACAACGATGCTATGGAAGCTTTCACTTCAAAATAAGAAAAGTCACTTTTAAATAAATGATTCGTTTAAAAGTGAAAATTTTATTAAGTAAAAGAAATATAAATGTTGATAACTTATCATTTGTAAAGAATAAAATTTTGAAATTTGCGTTTGCTAGGCGGCTATGATATTGAGATGAATTGCTTAATTTTATATGCGTAGTGATAAAGCGCCTCATGTTCCATCTCGTGATCACAATAAATAAAATGCCGACGCCATCATTGACTTTTACTTCTTGCGCCGATATCGAATGCGCACTGGTACTCGGTTGATCATGCATGTAGTTCTTCGCTGATTTCTTTGCGCACCAAGTTCGCGCTATTTTATTGATCTTATAACTGAGAACGACTGCGTGCGCTGATCTGGACCAAGACAACGAAGAAAACATTAATTTTTTGAGGTGTGGTTTAAAAACGCGCCAATTTCTTTACTTTTCTTTAACAATGTAAAAATTTTGATATATGACCGCCACGATAAATTGGAAAATTTTCCTTTTTTTGCACTTTTTTGTAATTAGAAAAATTGTTTATTTTATTTATTAATTTATTAGCACGGTCCAGTATATAATTTTTGTAATTTGTTAGAAGTAACACATAAGTGTCCATGTGTGCGCTTATGAAAATTAGAGAAAAAACATTATTTACCATCAATTCACATTTGACCATAGCAATTTTTATTGTTCATTAAAATAATGTTTAATAAGTTTTTTTGTTTTAAGTAAATTCACTGAATTCATCCAGCTTTGGATGTCCCGAGAGAGCAAGTTCCGCTATTTAGCGAGGCGGAGATGCTTCAGGCAATTAGGTCAATGAAAAATGGGAAAGCGCCAGGACCAGACGTAATACCCGCGGAAGTTCTTAAGGCGGCTGCAAAGGTAATCCCTGGTCTCCTCCTTGGCATGTTTAATGCGTGCCTCGTTGCAGGCGTCTTTCAAAGGGACTGGGAAGTGGCCAGCCTGGTTCTGATAAACATGGGAAAGGGTGAACCAGGATCTCCATCATCTTACAGAACATTGTGTATGTTAAATACCACTGGCAAGGTGATGGAGAGCATGGTCAGAGGAAGATTGCGGCAGGCAATTAGGGAAGCGGGTGACCTTAGCGACGATCAACACGGTTTTCGTGAGGGGAGTTCCACGATCGGTGCCATCGAGCAGGTCGTGAAGGTGGTTATGAGGGCCAGATAAGTACGGCCGGATATTAAACCGGACGTCCTGCTTGTCACGTTGGATGTGAAAAACGCATTCAACTCGGCTAATCGGGACGATATGTTGCACTCCCTCGAGCAGGTATTCAGAGTTCCAGGTTATCTGAGAAATATACTCAGAGACTACCTACGGGACCGATACCTGCGCTGGGACACGCTCGATGGCACAAGAGGTAAAGTATTAAGCGCAGGCATAGCGCAGGGTTCAGTTCTGGGCCCTGATCAGTGGAATGCCTTCTACGACGGCTTGCTAAAGATTGAGCTTCCGGATGGATGCTCCATGATCGGATACGCGGATGATGTTGTCTAACCATAACAGCTCAAGAGACAGAGGACCAGCAGGATAAGACCATGCGCCTTATCAATAGCTGGATGTCGGATCACGGACTCAAACTGGCAGTTCCGAAAACGGAGATTGTCCTTCTGACCCGGAGAAGGGTTGATACCATATTCGGCATCAGCTTTGATGACGGAGGTAATCCCCTTATGATCCAGACCAAACCATCGGTCAAATATTTGGGTGTCTTCTTGGATAACAAGTTGACCTACAATAGACAATTCCAGCAGGCCTGTGAAAAGGCTGGCCGGGTGACAAAGTCCCTCTCGTGGCTGATGACGAACATCGGTGGTCCCAGATCAGGGAAGAGGAGGCTGTTGATGACGACGGTCAACTCCATCTTGCTCTACGGTGCAGAGGTGTGGGCGGACAATGTCCGCATAAAAAAGTACTGCAAGAAACTAAAGGCAGTACAAAGGCAGGGGGCACTTCTAATCGCTTGCTCGTACAAGACTGTATCAGAGCCAGCGATCCAGGTAGTGGCTTGGGTGATTCCTATCGATCTGCTTGCCTTGGAAAGGCAGGCGATCTGTAACCGTGAGGAAGAAGAGCGCTACGTAGCTTTTTTTTGCGCTCGCTCCCGCACAATGGAATGTTGGGAGTATAGGTGGAATGGTGACCCGAGGGGACGTTGGACGCACCGCCATATCATCGACTTGGAAAGCTGGATGAACCGTGATCATGGGGAGGTAGACTTCTACTTCACACAGTTCCTAACTGGTCTCGGTTATTTCCGCGATATGCTTTTCAAGTGGCGCAAGGTGGTATCTCCGGAATGCTTGCATTGCCCGGGCGAGTCAGATACCGCTGAGCACACCTTTCTTAGGTGTCCTCACTTCGCTGAGGGGCGACCGCCCTTTGATGAATGGAGGCCAGAACGAGTCGTCCCGGAAATGCTGCGCAGTACCGTGAACTGGTACAGTGTGGCAGAGTACGTACGGGCGACACTGATTGGAAAAAAGGAGGAAGGTTTCCTCTCGTAAGAAAATCTCCTCCTTTATTGACAGGGTATTGCGAAGAAATGCCTTGGCTGCATTGTTTCCGGACCGAAGTAATACCTAAACAGGGAGTCCCGGTCCGGATTCTATGATATTGTCATAAATGCAGGAGGGTGGGGAGTTTAGTGGGTATTGTTTTTTCCTCCTCAGTTATACTGAGTATCTGGGCAACCATAAATTTAAGGTTGAGTCCCACATAACCATACAGTACGGGGTGTATGGCATGCGTAAAAGCATTCTCCGCGTCCTATAAAAAAAAGGCCCCTTCTCTGAAGGGGCCCAAAAAAAATAAAAAAAAAATTCACTGAATACTGAAATACTGGAATTTTAATTTGTCGAATTAGGTTCAATTAAATTTTATTAGATTTTATCAAATTTTATTAAAATGTATTGAATTAATAATAAAAATTAAAAAAAATAATTTCGAGATTCGAACCCAGAACGTTTCACATACTAGACTCGATACTTAGACCACAGTATATATAGAAATATAATATACTAATTATGTATTTAAGCTAGTATTTTTGTTATTTTCACAATCAAGATAATTCAAAATTAAGAGAACTACTTTAAAAAACTTGTTTCATTTAAAAGAACATAATTATTGATGATAATAAGATTTTATAATTTAAACTGTTTATTTACTGTATACATTAGTCCAGTCAATTTGCGAAAATTGTTGAAAATGTATAGCCAGGGCAAGGTTACGTATAATATATGGTTTTTCGGCACTGAATACAAATCAGGGGTCAAAATTCCCTAGAAAATGGGACTAAACCCTTAAAAAAGCAAATACTACCCCTTTTTAGGTGGTTTTTTGCATTATTTTAGAAGTTAAGCTAAAAATATCCAATAAATTTTAATTTTTTAAGGTTATTTAATAATATATTGAATTCCTTATTATGTACCTAAATTGAGATACAAGGGCTAAATATACAGGGTGAAAACTACCCCTAAATTTTGAAACAATAAAAAAAACGTTATAAAACATTCTTTTTCAAACTTTTTGCCTAATAACCGAAAAACTAATTAAATTTTTAGTAGAGAATTTAGCCCTCCCCCCACCCCCACTCCAGGGGTGATAGTAGTGTATTAAGCCACTAGAAATTTAAAAAAATGGAAAATTGATGTAAATTTCAATTTTCTATTAATGAATGATTTAATAATTGTTGAAATGTGATAATATTGATAATATTTGCTTGAAACTTAAATACAGTGATTTCAATTTTTATGCAGCAGTTTTGTAATTTTTCTGATTTTCATTAATAAATTTTTTGAATTGAAAAAATGTGATATAAAATAACTTTTATTAATTTTCATATTTGGAGGTTGTTTTGTTTTTCACTCCCTGGGGGAAGGAATAATTTTTTATACTAAAAATATTAGTTTTTCTGTTTGTAAGACGAAAAGATTCCAAAAAAATGTTATTAATGTTATTTATATTCATTTATTTTTAAAATTAGGGAAAGTTTTCACTTTTCGGGTTAGGCAAAATTTTTTGTACTACCAATTTTGTTACTTTTTCGTTTATCTTTAAGAAAAAAAGTGTAAAAAACAAAATTTAACAATTTTTTGCATAATTGTTTTTACATTTAGGGTTAGTTTTCACCCCCTGGCGGTAGGGATAATTTTCTGAACTACAATTGTTGTTAGATTTTAGTTATAAGATGAAAAGTGCAAAAAAGAAAATTTTATAAACTTTCTTTCATTTTTTTTTTAATTATGGGGTAGTAGTACCTCTCCTGTAGGGTGAATAAATAAGAATTATACTAAGTCCATTTCACCCCTCCTGATTGATGGCTAATATTGATGAACATCAATATTAGCCTGTTTAAAGCATTTTTTTAGATATTAGTTATTTTAATTAAATTTAATTAAATTTAATTGAATTGAATTCGGTGAATTTTCAAATTTAATTTAATATAATTTAATAAAATTTAATAGAATTTAATATTATCGAATTAAAATTAATTCGGGATATTTCCTCCCGGGCAGCTAAATTGAAAAGGCAACATAAAAATAAAATTTCGGGAGATTTTTCGTAGTTTCTTTGGTTGCTAAAAATGATGGAATCATTTATTTTAAATTATTTTTTTTAAGGAAAAAAGTTATGGGCTAATTCCGGTGATTAAAATACCAAAAATTAGACAGCTTTCGACGTCAAAAACTTGCTGCGGACTAAAAAAGGTTTATTTCGGACCAAAAATGATGGAATTGGTTATTTTCATTTATTTTTGATAGATTCAGAGTTAGCGGTCAAATATTGTAGCTTGAATTTCCAAATTTAGCATTTTTTTTAGTTAAACGACTGTCAAACGTACAGATAATTTTTTTGAACCTTTAGAAAGATAAATTATCATATTTTTGTATTTTTTTATTAATCACTTGCTTAGATTTTTTTTATGGGTGCTTTTTAGATCAATGTTACGACAATGTCATATAATAGGGTTTTTAGGTAGTTTTCCAAATAACGCTGTCATTTTGAAATTTAACCAAAATACTTTTTTTTGTATAAATCAAACCTTTTAATCCCCGTAATCCACAATTTTTCATCACCGATTTTCTCATCGTAATAGTTGATAAACCAAATGCCCATTTTCGGCCCAAACTGACCAATTTTTAAATTGATGCTAAAATTTTAATTTTTGATAAAATTTAGTTTTATATGTCTCATTAATTTTTTTTAATTCCAAGTTTCCAAAAATTTAAAAATTACTCGTCTAAATTAAAAATTACTCGTCTTTTTAGCTTTAGACATTTCCGATATATGGTTCTACAAACTTAGTGATAAAGTATGCTTTTTTTTTAAAACCTGAAATTAAGACTCTGTCTTTAAGTTATTATATTTGCTAATCGAAATATTGAAAAGAAGCAAGTGAAAACTTTTTGGAAACTTAAAGTTTATACAAAATTTTTGAGATGTATAAGACCTATTTTTAATGAAAATTTCAATATTAGCTGCAATTAAAAAATTAGCCATTTTTGGCTGAAAATAGGAATTTCGTTTATTGTCTATAGCGATAAGAGAATCAGTAATAAAAAATCGTGGTTTACGGGGATCGAAATTTGTCTTTTATACAAAAGAATGAGACCAACTGGAAGTGTTTTAGTTGAATTTCAAGATAATAGCGTTACTTGGAAAACTACCAATAAACCTTTTTTATGAAATTGTCGTAACATTGAACTAAAAAAGCACCCTTAAAAAATCTAAGCAAATAGTTCTGCGCTAGTTAAAAAAATACAAAAATATAATAATATACCTATCTAGAGGTTCAGGAAAATTCTCTGTACGTATCACAATCATTTATCTCAAAAAAATGCTAAATTTTGAAATTTAAGCTCTAATATTTGGCCCCTAACTCTGAATCTGTCAAAAATAAATAAAAATAACCAATTTTATCATTTTTCTTGTCCCAAAAAACATGCGGAATGCCCTTTTAAAATAATTTTTAAACCTTTTATAGTCCACAGAATGTTTTTGAAGTCAAAAACTGTCTATTTTTAGGTATTTTAATCACTGAAATTAGCCCATAACTTTTTTCCTAAAAAAATAATTCAAAATAAATGATTCCATCATTTTTAACAACCAAAGAAACTACGAAATACCTACCGAAATTTTATTTTTATGCTGCATTTTTAATTTAGCAGCTTTTCACTAGCCCAGAAAATGCTTCGGCGCTGTTTAACGACGTTTTTTTATTAAATGACACTTAAAAACGCTTGAGCATCTTAAAAAAGCAAAAAAACTTTTTTTTTCTTGGCAGTCTAATAAACATTTTGCATGTTAATAAACAACGCGTAAACGTATTTGACCTCAGAACTTCTTGTACATCAAGACGCTACTCACTGAAACTATTTGTGGTTACCGACAGCGGTATCTACAGATTCCCCAAAGAGCAGGTGATTAATAGATACCTATATTTCTGGTTAGGTAGCCGAGAATCTCGTCTACAAAAAGAAAAAATTTTAAAAAGCAGACGAAATTTAAGAAAACAATGTAAGTAAGAGATTAAACTTAGCGAAAAGCGTTTTAATTAATTATTTAATTGTTTGATTAATTAAAAATTAAAACACTAATATTTTTTTATAAATATTTTTTATTTTTCCTTCTTTTTACAATTAAGTCATTTTATAACAAAACGACGCGTTTCGAAAAGTTAACTTTTCATCTTCAGGTTTATCTCAATTAATGAGAAAGTTAAAATAAAATTATTTTTAAAACACTTTAAACAATATTTATGTCCATGTTGCGTAGTCGAGCAACTTATTAATACTAAATTTTTGTAAATAATATTTTGAGGTATAACGTGTATAATTTGAGAATAATAATAACATATTTAATAAATGATGATACAATAAATACATTGATATGTGTGTGTAAATAGTTTAAATTATATAATTATTGAAAAAACCTGCTTTAAAGGTATTTTAAATTTAAAGGGAAATATATGGAGTTTTAAAATCATAATAGTTTATCGTATAGAATGTTTTTATTGAAAATTAATTTATCGTTGAGCATGTTGTCTTTGTCTAATTTTATATTTTTATATATTTCGAATTCTTCTAAAGTATCCATATATTTTCCTTTATTACAAAAATGTATAGGTGTAAGATGTTTATAAATGTCCTTACAATCATGATTTTCATTGATCAGGTGTAGTCCAAAATTAGTATTTTTACTGAGGTCTGATGTTATTTTAGGCTTATGTTCAACAAATCTTTTAGAAAAACTACGACCTGTTTGGCCGATGTAATATTTATCGCAGTAAAGACAATTGATTTTGTATAAATTTTTCATAAAACATCTTTATTTCTGTAAAAATACATTCAAATATGAATAAAGCATTAGCTTTTAAAAACAAGAAACTCTTATTGTTTATTCATATTATCTGGTTCCATTTTACCGTTAAAGAAGTGTGCTTACAAATGTGGAAGGAAATAAATAAATAATCAAAGTTAAAGGGGGGGGTGAATATTCGGCGAAATCTGCTCTGGAGAGGAGCGACTTGAGATTCTAAGGAAATGGTGCTTTTTTGGTGACAAAAAACCTCCCGAAGTCTGTCTTTAATTTTGATAACCGGTTTTGACGATATTGGCCAAAATGTGCTCCATTTAAATAACATTGGAAACGTGGTTTTTTGAAAATAGCGCGAAAATTTGGGGGGGTTACACTTTTCTAATATATACTAATCGACTCGAATGTCAATTATCTTCAATCTCTATATGATAAATTGAGGGGCAATTCGTGTGCTCATACTTTTTAAAGCTGTTTTCTGAGCGGAATTTTTAGTTTTTAATTTTTAAAAATTCATCACGCCAAATAGAAACAACCGATTTGGACGTGCAAGGTCTCAAAAATTTTGTCAAAGGATCTACTTTTTTGTGGTTTATTTATTTTTGACTCACCTCTGCATAACATAACCTAAAATTGCAAAAAACGACGAAAAACCCTAAAAAATGGTAGTTTTGCCATTAAAATTTTTTTATGGACAGTAGATATAAATTTTTTGAAAAAACAGGAAAAAACTACATGCAAAATCACAATTTTTTAGAGAAAGATATTCCTATTTTTTGCTAAAAATCACTGCTTTATCGACAGCGCAAAGTAAAAAATCTTCCTTTTTCTAACTTTGGGCTTACGCAGCTAAAAATTTTTAAATGGGACCCCCCAATTTTTTTTTTCTAGAAGTTACACATTTTTCACGTACTTTCACGTGAAAAAAGTTTTTTTTTGATTTGGGACATCTTAACCTCCAAAACTTTAATTTTCGTTAAAAATAAATGTTTTTTTTCGAGTTTTACTCCAGCCAAAATACGGGTTTGGTTGTATTTTCACTGGCGAACATGAGATTTGCTCTATTATAGGTTTTCTGGGTCGCTGAAGACCAAAATCGGGGTCATTTCGTAAACAAAGTGGGGCTTCTTTTGCATTTTGTGCGCTCAGATTTGCACCATACGGGTTTTGTGAGTAACTGATTAAGAATTTCGACTTCTTTTCCATAACAAATCAATATTTTGCGCTTGAAGTGGCTAAAACTACCCTTAAAATAGCCAAAACTACCTTTAAAAGGGGGGTTTTTCCTATTTTCGTACTTTTAGCATCCAGGATATGTCCATATGGGTTATTTCGGTCACAAATCAAGAATTTTGACTTTTTTTCATAAATTATCAATATTTAATCATAAAAGAGTCAAAATTCTTTATTAGCGACCCAAAAAACCTATATGGGCATATCCGGGACGCTCAAAGTACAAAAAAAGCATAAATGTCCCATTTTTTAGGGTACTTTTAGCCAGTTTAGGGGTAAAATCTTAATTATTTATGAAAAACAAGTCATAATTCTTGATTAGCGACCCAAAAAACCTATATGGGTTTATCCCGGATGCTAAAAGTACAAAAATAGGAAAAACACCCCTTTTTAAGGTAGTTTTAGCTATTTTAGGGGTAGTTTACGCTCTTTTAAGGGTGAAATATTGATTATTTATGAAAAAGAAGTCGAAATTCTTGATCAGTGACTCACCAAAACCGTATGGTGCAAATCTGAGCGCAAAAAATGCAAATATGTTTAAAAAAACCCTTTTCTGGGGGTAGTTTTTGCAAATTTAAGGGTGAAGCCCCCACTTTGTTTACGAAATGACCCCGATTTTGGTCTTCAGCGACCCAAAAAACCTATAATAGAGCAAATCTCGTGTTCGCCAGTGAAAATACAACCAAACCCGTATTTTGGCTGGAATAAAACTCGAAAAAAAACATTTATTTTTAACGAAAATTGAAGTTTTGGAGGTTAAGATGTCCCAAATTAAAAAAAAACTTTTTTCACGTGAAAGTACGTGAAAAATGTGTAACTTCTAGAAAAAAAAAATTGGTGGGTCCCATTTAAAAATTTTTAGCTGCGTAAGCCCAAAGTTAGAAAAAGGAAGATTTTTTACTTTGCGCTGTCGATAAAGCAGTGATTTTTAGCAAAAAATAGGAATATCTTTTTCTAAAAAATTGTGATTTTGCATGTAGTTTTTTCCTGTTTTTTCAAAAAATTTATATCTACTGTCCATAAAAAAATTTTAATGGTAAAACTACCATTTTTTAGGGTTTTTCGTCGTTTTTTGCAATTTTAGGTTATGTTATGCAGAGGTGAGTCAAAAATAAATAAACCACAAAAAAGTAGATCCTTTGACAAAATTTTTGAGACCTTGCACGTCCAAATCGGTTGTTTCTATTTGGCGTGATGAATTTTTAAAAATTAAAAACTAAAAATTCCGCTCAGAAAACAGCTTTAAAAAGTATGAGCACACGAATTGCCCCCCAAATTTTCGCGCTATTTTCAAAAAACCACGTTTCCAATGTTATTTAAATGGAGCACATTTTGGCCAATATCGTCAAAACCGGTTATCAAAATTAAAAACCGACTTCGGGAGGTTTTTTGTCACCAAAAAAGCACCATTTCCTGAGAATATCAAGTCGCTCCTCTCCAGAGCAGATTTCGTCGAATATTCACCCCCCCCCCCCCTTTTGAAATTGGGTGAAATCGCCAATTTATTTTTATTTATGTTGCATATTTCATATGCTTTTTTCTTTCTATAATTCTTTTTAACTTTTACAAATTTTCACTTTTTTTTAATTGATGTGTGGTTATTTATATATATTCTTCACTTTATTTTTTTTGTTTATCTTTTAGCCAGTGAAAATATAAATTCCTATAAAATTATTTAATTAAAAATAATACCCAATTTTTTAAATCATAATTATTTTATTAGTATTTCTAAGACAAACATTATTTAAAACAAAAATCAGTAAAGATGCACCACTCGCAATATACCTTTTATTTAATAAATTACTTGTTTTATATTTTAATAAGTTTAAAATATTAATATTTTTAATATAAAATAATAGTATATTAAGTATCAAGGGCGTAAAAGTTTTGGCACTAATGTGAGCACTAGCACGAGTGCTCGGCGAAGCCGGACACGAGTGATATGTGTTCACGCTCGTGTCTAAAGTATTTCGCCCATGGTGCTTACACTATTTTTTGCCCACCTAGGCGTAGAACGAGTTCAGAAAATTCTTTACACACGAGTTTTACGCCCGGGAAGGCAAAAATATATTTAATTAATAAAACAATTAAATAATTAATTTAAACGCTTTTCGCTAAGTTTAATCTCATAATTACATTGTTTTCTAAAATTTCGTCTGCTTTTTAAAATTTTTTCTTTTTGTAGACGCGATTCTCGGCTACCGAACCAGAAATATTGTTATCTATGGACACATGCTTTTTGGGGAATCTGTAGATACCGCTGTCGGTAACCACAAATAGTTTCAGTGCTGGTACAAAAATATAGAACAAAAAAAAAATCTTAAAAAAGTTTTCAGAACGTGCGGTGACTTCATTCATATTTCATGATTCAAAACAAATTAAAATCCGTAAAAGCGAGTGCGTTTAAGTTCGGACAGAAGAATTACACGAAATTTATATTAAATTAAATTAAATTTATTTTTTTAATGCGCAGTCGGGTTCTAAATGTATTATAGTTGAAATTAGAAAATATATAACATCATGAAAAAATAAGTTTTTCCTTTTTCGTACAATTTAATTAATTAACTTAATGAAATTGTAACACAAAAAATTATTTAAATTAAAAAATGAAATTGGAATTTATATTTATGCAACCACTGTACAAAACATTTTATTTTTGGCCTTATAAATAAATAATAAAATATTTAATTATGAAAAAGTTCTTGTGTAAAAATGCTTTAAATATTTTTTTTAGGTTAATTTTATTTACATATATTTTGTATATAATATTTATTGTGTGTAAAATGTATGCAATTTAGAAATATTTTCTTGCAAGTTTTTTGTTATATTTACTGATTGTTAATAGAATTATATTATTATTAATAGAATTTTCATTAATTATAGGCATTTAGGTATTCCCGTTTTGAGAGTGATAACAGCTCGAGAGAAAGAGGGCCATCATAATACCCTGGATGAGGCCATGCGCCTTATCAATAGCTGAATGTCGGATCACGGACTCAGATTGGCAGTCTCAAAAACGGAGATTGTCCTTCTGACCTGGAGAAGGGTTGACACCATATTTGGCGTCAGCTTGACGAGTCCTCAAGCCCAGATTTTTCAAAGTCTTGTAATTATTCTAAGTCTCATTTGACCCATCCTCCTTAAATAGGATAAATTTGACCCCCTACCCTTAAATAGGACAAATTTGACTCCCCCCCCCTTAAATTGGACAAATTTGACCACTCCCCTTAAGTAGGACAAATTTCAAGTTCTGAAGTACCCCCTCCCTATAAACATGTTCCATGTGAACAATTTTAATTATAGTATAATTTTCATGTTCACACCCCAACATATTTTCCGATTTTTCAAGATGGTGGGCCAGTAAACATGAACAAAAGAACTTTCTACGTTACCTGGGCATTTTTCATTTTTTCACCTCAACATGTTTTCCGATTTTCCAATATGGCGGACCAGAGAGCATAAAAAAAAAGAACTTTCTACGTTACCTGGTGGTTTTAATGGTTGAGAAAAACATTTTAATGAATTAAAATTTTCATTTTTTCACCCTAACATGTTTTCCGAATTTCCAAAATGGCGGACCAAATAAATGAACAAAAGAACTTTCTTTGTTACTTAGGGGATTTAGAGGCTGAGAATGTTTTTATGAATGAAAATTTTAATTTTTTCACCCCAACGTATTTTCCGATTTACCAAGATGGCAGACCAAATAACATGAAAAAAAGAACTTTTTACAATCTCTGAGGTTATTAGAGCATTTAATTTGTCGGAAGAAAACATTTTTTATTGTCTGCAAAACTTAAAATAAAAATATCATAAAAATGGACGATAAAATGTAATAATTTGGAAAATCGGAAAATATGTGGGGGTAAAGAAATAAAAATTTCAGTCATAAAAACGATTTTCTCAATCTCCAAAACCCCTAGGTGACGCAGAGAGTTTTTTTAAATGTTTTCTGGTCCGCCATCTTGGAAAATCAGAACACATGTTGGGGTGAAAAAATAAAAAATATACCTCCAGGATATCAGCTTTTTCTAGGAGGGTTCTGTTTCATCCCGACAGTTGTCCAGGAGATAACAAAAATTATTTTTGGTCAATAATATGGTCCAACCAAATTGTAAATAACATGATAAATCAAAAAATAGATTAAAAAATAAGTAAATAAACAAAACATATATATCAAAATTGATTGATAGTAAGAAGTCAGAAAAGTTATATTTTATGTTGAATATAAAAATTATGTAATAGGACATTCCATGTAAAAATATAATGAATGCTTTTATACTGTCCGATATTTAAGGGCGAGTGTTTGTTTAATTACCAAACCTTGCCTTAAACAATTACTCATTTACACCGAGGCGCGTGTTTGTTAAGATTTGCATACATAACGTGTTCATGAAATTAACTTAAGGTCAAAAAATATATACAAAATTCAGAAAAAAAGTATTAAAAAATAAAAAATTAAAGATAATAAATTCATTAATGAAACAAGAATTTTATTGAATTGAAATATTTGTGTAAATGATACCAATTTAAAATCCAGGTTGGCTTTCATAACCTTAAAAACATACAATTAAAATGGAAGAAGACGATTATGATTATGATCAGAATAAAAAAATTCCTGCGTATGATCAGAGTGATGAAGTTTTATTTGATGATTTTAAGGAAAATGAAGCAGCGGAGAATATACTTCATTTAATGATAATGATTTAGTATATAATAAAAACGGTAAAAAAAATAGATCGTTGGGAAGTTAAAGAGACTGATGAATTTTTAATTTTGCTACGAGACAGCAACATTATTAAGAAATTAGATGGAAAAAAATCCGAAAAATATCCGTCTTATAATGGGCTAGTACCTTTAATGAAAAAAAAGGATATCAAAAATCAGCTATACAAATGATCAATAAATATAACAGTTTAAAAAGTAAGTTAAATTAAATATTCAAATATATTTTTTATAATACTTTTTTACTTCCATTTTTTTTTCATTTCAATGTAAATTTATCTCTATTACACAACTATACTAACTAATATTATTGATTATTTATAAAATATCTGATGATTATAACTATTTTATAGAAGTATTCACCAATATAAAAAAGAATTTGAGAAAAAGAAAATTTTATGAAATCACAGGTTAAAGACCAGGTTGCAACATAGAAGGGATTGATTCTACAGGTAAAATAAATTTTTTTACTCAAAATACAATTAAATTTTTATTCAAAATTAATTTTTTTTTTTTGGAATTATAACCTGATTTATTATCAACAAATGATCTAGATCCAAGCAAAATTGATAATGCATGTGCACAAAATACAATCAGTTCTCAAAAAGAAACAGATTGTTCTTAAATTTACGTTGTTCCTGAAGTACAAGATATTTTAATTTAGAATGACATCGAGTTCCAAAGTATTCCGTATTGTATGTATATGTAAATTATATGTAAACACGCCTTAATGTATATATTAGAAAGATATAGGTAGTATCAAGTGCTACCTGTCAATGGACAGTACGCATTCAGTTGTATACCAGTACGCACGTTTAATAAATCATATTATCAACATATTAATCAAACATTATCAATTATTATTTCATATCCACTTGCATCTACTCCAATATTCCACTAATTAACTTCTAATTTATAATAATATTAAACATTTGGTCCATCGAGCTTTATTAAGGAAATATTTTTTTTTAATTTAATCAACAAATTAGTTAAAAAAATCATAAATCAGCACCACGAGGTTTCCAGATTTTTTATTAAGGTGAAAAAGGATATTGGATAATTAATGTGTTTTTAAAGTGGATAATAATAAAAAATAAATTAATCAACGCTCATCGATATAATTGTGCTTGTCATTAAATATTAGTTTTTTCATTCGTTTTTTCCAAACATTTATAAAAAAAGTTACACGTGTTATGCTAAATTAAAAAATAAAATTATTCTCAAATATAAAATCAATTATTTGAAAGGGAATAAAAAAATAAGGATTGCGGAAATAACATTTTATAAATTATTCAAAAAATTTACGTGACAACGTGGCTAAATATTTGTCTACTACTGGTGTCTCTTTTAAACTTAAGTTATGTTTTCTTTTTTATTTATTTATTTTTAATTATTTTTTTTATAATAATAATAATAATAAAAAAATAGTTAAGCTCTTTTTTCTGTACACTTTTGTGATAATTTATTCTTTTAATTTCTTAAATTTTTTCTAGCAAAATTTATTGTAGAATAATTAACAAAAAGTTAACCTTAAACTCAAAATTTTAATTAATTATAATTTATATCTTGGTCATATTACTAATTAACTTGATGTTACCTAGGTCTCTAAATTAAAAGCTGGACATCAAGAGGTCTATCATAAGCTGTAGCTGTTCGGGCTGTCTTTTCAATCAGTGGGAGTACCTGGACATCATTTGCAGATCTCATCAAGCAAGATATAATTTTCCATGTCATGAGGACTATGTTTAAAATATGTTAGATTTTTATTATTTAATTTTTTTTTTAAGTCATAATGCTCAATTTTAAAATCTATTACGTATATCATTGTTTTCGGGAAGCAAGGTTTAACTTTCTTAACTCAAATTTTGATATTTATTATTAAGTTAAATATTTTTAAATTTTCAACAAAAAAAAAAATTATTAAATTTTGTCATAAAAAAATTATTTATTTTTTCTTATAATCATATTTACTCTTTTTTGACATTTCTTACAAATCTCATTAATCCGTATTCTGTTTAAGATAGGAGAGTGGTAGATGTCAAAGTTTGTAAATTTATGTATTTTCTCTCAATTTTGCAATGAAGCTCAAAAATCCATATTCTAATCAAAAATAGGAGAGTAGTAAATATTAATCTTGTAATTTGAAAATTTTCTTTATTATTATTAGGTAAATAAAAATAAAGACGATCAAAAATGGAACAAATTTAGAAATAATTTATTTATTTCGACGTTTCGAAAGCTCAGGCTTTCATTATCAAGAAAATCTGTAACAATTATAGTTATAATTTTATAAGATATTGTTTCTATTTATACAGAATATTTTTAAAAAATTTTTTAATTTTTACTTACATAACTTTTATAGAAAATAAGTAACCAAACTATGAAATCACATAATATATAAAAATATATAAAAAATAGTATACGTTATAAAAACAGAGTCGACCGATATTTGTTTATATTATAATAAGTTTATGAATGTGGCTGGAGGACTGTTTTTTAACTGATCCATTTGAAGAAATTATTTTATTTTATTTTTATTTTTATTTTTAGAAATTATAACGTATTTACGTGGGAGAGGGGTAAAAAATTTTTTGGAAAAGATTTCAAGACTTTAAAAATTTTTTATAGGAGAAAAAAATTTTTTTAAATTGTAGGAAAAAAATTTTTTTAAATTTGTAGAAAAAAATATATTTAAAATTTTTTTAAAAAATTTTGTATGAAAAATTTTTTTAAAATTGTAGGAAAAAATTTTATTTTTTTAATTTAATTAAGGTAGGTTTATTTTAAACGTTTTTTTATTAGGTGTATTGTGTTTTTAAAAAAATATTTCATTTTTTGAGTGTCTTCTCTACGGTTTAAAGTGTGTTCAGTGTCTACACTGAAAAATTAAAAAATTTTTTTAAAATATTCTGTATAAATAGAAACAATATCTTATAAAATTATAACTATAATTGTTACAGATTTTCTTGATAATGAAAGCCTGAGCTTTCGAAACGTCGAAATAAATAAATTATTTCTAAATTTGTTCCATTTTTGATCGTCTTTATTTTTATTTACCTAATAATAATAAAGAAAATTTTCAAATTTTTGTATTGGAACGTGCAAGTATATATACTTGTTTAATAAAATAATTAATCTTGTAAATTCTTAAAAAACTCACCGACATTTCTCGACCAAATACTCATTAATCGTAATCTAATAAAAGATAGGAGAGTGAGGGATGACAAGCACAAAATGCATTTAATTCTATGTACTACTACACATGACAAAATTTACTTAGGTTTCTTAATTAAAGATTACATAATCTTAAATCCTAAATGTAATTCTTATGTAATTTTCATACTAAAACTTTATTTAATAATTCATGCTATAATTTTTTATACTATAATTTTATAATTTTATTTCAATCTTTAATTTAATAATTTTTCACCAGTGATGAAAAATTAAGTGCGGAGAAACCACATTTTATAGTCACTCTATTTTATATAAAATTGTAAAAATAATTTCAAATTTAAATTCAAATCATTTAATCAGATATTATAAATTACTTTTAATTCTGGTTTAAGAAGGTTAGACTGAGTTTCCCAAAAACAATTAAAATTATATTAGCGGATCAGTTATAAACCATAATTCTTAAACTGAGTCCTCAAATGATTTCTTAAATCTATACTTGTATTATTCATATTAATCATCTTAATGTAAATCAATATGATATGTTTATTCTTATTATTTTATTCATTTTCATTGTATATAAACTCATTTTCTAAAAATATCTAAATATCTTCATTCTTTGATACCAGTCGGTATCAAAATGGAATAGAGGTGGGGGCAAGTCCCACAGCCTCTAGACCTTTGCTGCCGACTGGCTGCAAAGTATACACGTCTTTTTTTTTTCCTTCTCGCACAACAAGCGTTTTTTCATAAGGAATTATTGCTGTCTTTTTTTTCTACTCTTTATACAAGTATAAAAATTATCTCCAATCGAAATGTATCGAATTAATTCGATATATTTCGAGCTAAAAACGTATTTAAATCATCTAAATCATTAACAGCATCAACAGGAAATAATAACTTCTAAGGAGGTATTTTATTTATTTCTCTATTTCTTTTTCCATGAATACTTATGTAACACAAAAAATACGAGGAGAATAGTTTTATACCAAAAATTGTATTAGGAAAGTATAAGTCATAAATATTTTTTTTTAAGAGGATAAATTTAATACTTAAAACCGGAATCAATTATTTCTCTCTCTCTCTTTGCCTCTCAGAGCACACATGGCCCGTGATGGCCTCATAGTATTAACATGATATAATGAAATACAATATAATTTATTAGTATTAGTATAATAATGATTATTATTATTTTTTAAAACTTTTAAATGGTGTTTTTTATTTTTTTATGAGATAAAAATTTTTAAAAAGTTAAGCATTAAATTCGAGAAATCGAGTAATTACGATATTTCTAAAATTAGTACTTGCATTAAAAAAAAATGAGGTACAAAATTAAGTATTACATCTGCAAAAAAATGCTGTCATAAAAAATTATACTATAGTATTTAAGGTCATTCTATCCGCCACTGGGTGTTTTTTGCGCAGCATATTTGTAACTTAAATATTTTAGCTATATATTTTATTTATAATAGTTTTTTAATGAAAAAAAAATTTAAAATGTTTATTTGTTTAAACAAATACCACCTGTTTAATTTTTGTAATTTTTGGGTTTTACAAGCCTGAGATTCCAGATCGGGGCAACTTGGATCAAAATTCTGCTTGGCTATAAATTTTAGAGCATTTTTAATTTTTTTTTTTATAAACAATTAGCTGTAACTCATTAATCAAGAGGTTTAGCAAAAAATTTCCACGATACCTCCCTCTAGAATTAAATGATTTACAATATGAGCCAACCAGAATTTTGATCCAAGTTGCTCACATCTGGAATCTCAGGCTTTTATGAGTCAAAAATTACAAAAGCTTAACAGGTCGTTTTTGTTATTTTTTCTTTCATTAAAAAATTATTATAAATAATATTATATACCTTAAATATTTTAGTTACAAATATGCTGCGCGAAAAAACCCTGTGGTGGATACCCTTCATAATTGTGATAAAAATAAATACGTGGAGAATAGTTTTACCAAAAATTCTATTAGGAAAGTATGTGTCATTGGATGTTTTTTTTAAAGAGAATTAAAAACCAGAATAAATTATTTCTCTCTTTGCCTCTCAAAACGCACATGATTCATTATATGGCAGTTCAATATCAAGTAATAGTATTAGTAATAATGATTTAACATTGATATGGTATATAAGAGATTTTTTAGCTATTTCTAATGTTTATTATCTATATTAGACTGAATTATTTTATGCGCTAGCAAAATGCGTATTTATATAACTAAAAAAAAATAAATTTATAAATTTCGCGTTGTATTTAGGCAACAAAATCATATCTCAAGCCCATGTCAAAACTCGTACTTTAGGAAACCTTAGGAAATTTATTTTTTTCAGTTACAATTAGGCATTTTGATTTTAGAATATAAATAAATTTGTCTAATATCTAGTTATAATATAGATAACAAACAATTGTTTAAAAAATTAACTTAATGTGTTTTATAAATTTGGGGTATAATTTACTTTTTTATGGATAAAATATATTATAAAACCCTAAAAATCTTATATATACCCATCCCTGTTTAGTTATAAATGTAGTTTTCATTCTATGGCCACTTTTAAGACGATGATATTATTATTGGATAGCAATTTACCTTATGATATTTTTGATATCTCTCCCCCTCCCCCCCCATTTACTTTAGAAAAGTATACTGTATGGAATAGGTAAATTAATGCTTTCTGATATATTTTTTAAATTTCTTGCCTTGTGAATCATACTTCAAATTCAACCTACGATTGAAATGATATCCAATAATTTTCAGTATGAAATAGCTAGGTTTTTTTCATTAATAATTATTTTAAAAATTATTTTTTCCTTATATTAATTAATTATATTTTCCTTAGCTGTTGGCTATTCCTGACGGGCCCTTTAAGAAATCATTGAAAAATGTTAGTTGAAAAACCTTTTTTGTTTTGTTTATGTTATTAAAAGTTTCAATGTAAAAAATATCATTTAATTAATTAATTTTTAGTATTAATTATGAAGAAGTGATTTTGTCAATAATTTTGTCGTTACTATAAGTTATTTTATTGAACATTTAGCAAATATTTGTATTTTTTTCGCATTTCTGTTAAAGTAAATGGAATTAAAAGTGTTTTCTTTTGCGAAAAAAATTTATATTATGGGTATTATGAACTTTTTGAAGCAAGTGTTTTAAAATATTTATATCTGTCAGAGTAAATGGGTCTTAAGCTATTCATTATTGGGTAACTTACCCATTTCCTCCAATAAGCCACTACGGAATAAAATCCCTAATTGGCTATAAGTCTTTGATTCATTTGTTTATTTTGAGATTATTTCTCAAAGGGCCCGTCAGGAATAGCCAACAGCTATTAATTAATATAAGGAAAAAATTAATTAATATAAGGAAAAAATAATTTTTAAAATAATTATTAATGAAAAAAACCTAGCTATTTCATACTGAAAATTATTGGATATCATTTCAATCGTAGGTTGAATTTGAAGTATGATTCACAAGGCAAGAAATTTAAAAAATATATCAGAAAGCATTAATGTACCTATTCCATACAGTATACTTTTCTAAAGTAATTGGGGGGGAGGGGGAGAGATATCTATTAGTATTATATTCTTTTATTTTAAATTCAAAAGATACAAATCTATAATTATGTATATAAATTATTAGACTTTTTAAATTCATTTTATATTAAATTAATAATTTTTTACCTTGATAAAAAATTAAGCCGGGAGAATGTTCCGTATTGTAAATTATTGTAAATATACCTTTATTGTAATATAATATCTAAACACGCCTTAATGTATGTATTAGAAAGAGATAGGTAATATCAAGCGCTACCTGTCAATGGACAGTACGCACTCAGTCGTATACCAGTACACACGTTTAATAATATCAACATATTAATCACACAGTATCAATTATTATTTCATATCATCCACTTCAATATTCAACTAATTAAACTCTAATTTATAACAATATTAAACACAAAGACGTATAATTTAGAAAAAAAAATATTTTGACGATAAAGAAAATAAACAAAAGATGATTATGAATGATAATAAGGTTTTCTTGTGTAGGAAGTGGAAAAATGCGTTACGCATACTGTTCACTAAAACTCTACTCCCTTCCTACCTTATACGAGCCTATCCCGGGAGCGTTTTCATATTACTTCAGGACAGGATCAAGACCATTTAGTTCTAGTCGTGAACTTCATCTTTTGACTTGCGTACAATGACTCGCCAGTCTGTTTAAGGACGTCGTTCCGCCTGATTAAATTTCCGTCTTTTGTGCTGTCATCTTCAATAAAATATACGTTAGCTGAAATATAAGGCATTTCCTATTATCGTCAAATAAGAAGGTAATAAATAAATATATAAATAGATAAATAAATAAATAAATAAATAATTATTTTCCTACCATCTTCGAATGATTGCGGTATGAAGAGTAAGTGCAGGAATGATTGTATGTTAGTGCAATACCTGCAGTAATCTGGATAACCGCAGCACGCTCAATATTAGCCTATACTTTGAACTTCAGGTTTTTTGGTGCGGAGTATGTACTCCACATACTGGCTAAATTCGGACCATGCTTCTTCATTTCGAAGCATCAGGCCAATCACATTCTCAGGTGTGATTTAACCGATGTTATTTTCGAAATGAAACTTTTTAACAGCCCATCTATCGAATTTGAAGAAAGTGTGTTCCGCTGTGTCTTCTTTACCAGGACAGTATATACAATCAGAGCTATTCATCTTCTGGACCCGAAAGAGGTAGGAGCAAAAAAGTCCATGTCCGTTTAAGAATTGGGTCAAAAAATAATTAATGTCCCCTTCCCCTCTATTTATCCAAGGTAATATCTCTCCTATAAATCTCTTGGTCCATTTGCTCTCCGAGTAGTCGGTCCAACGTTTCTGCAAATCGTTTAGGGTGATTTAGCCTTTGCCCAAGTAGCCTTTGCGCGGTCAATGCCTTCCCTTTCTTTGTTCAGATAGATATACTGTCTCTCAAGAGCCAGCAAATCTATAGAGATTACCCCGGCGATAACTAGAGCTGCCTCCAAGGACACTTGGTATCAAGAGTAACTGCAGGGATGATAGTATGTTAGTACAACAGCTGCAGTCATCCGGATAACCGCAATACGTCTTAATATTAGCCTATACCTTGGACTTCAGGTTTTTTGGTTCGGAGTAGGTACTCCACCTACTGGCCAATTTCGGACCATACTTCTTCATTTCGAAGCATCAGGGTAACCACATTTTCAGGTGTGATTTGACCGATGTTAGCTTCTAATTGAAACTTTTTAGCAGCCCACCTATCGCATTTGAAGAATGTGTGTTCCGGCGTGTCTTCTTTGCCAGGACAGTATATACATTCAGCACTATTCATCTTCTGGATCCGAAAGAGGTAGGAGAAAAAAAGCCCATGTCCACTTAGGAATTGGGTCAAAAAATAATTAATGTCCCCATGCCCTCTATTAATCCAAGGTGATATCTCTCCTATCAATCTCTTGGTCCATTTGCTCCCCGTGCAGTCGGTCCAGCGCTTCTGCCAATCGCTTAGGCTGATCTGGCGCGAAGTAGCTTTCGCGCGGTCAAGACATTCCCTCTCTTTGTTCAAATAGATATACTGTCTCTCAAGAGCCAGCAGATCTATCGGGATTACCCCAGCAATGACCAGAGCTGCCTCCAACGACACTGTTCGATAGGCACAGGAGATTCGCAGGGCTCCTTGCCTCTGGACGCTCGTAAGCTTAGACTCATAACTGACCTTCTTTATGCAACCAGCCCATACTTCTGCACCATACAGGAGTACGGAGTGGGTGACCGAAATAAGAAGCCTACGCTTTCCAGTCTTAGGTCCGCATGTATTTCTCATGAGCCTGCTTAACGCAGCAGTAAACTTGGCAGGCTTCTCCGTGCTTCTCAGAATCTGTTCCTTAAAGAATAGCTTCGTCTCCAACAGCACTCCCGAGTATTTTTAGTAATCCTTCGTTTCTATGCTATCCTCCCCAATACATATTGGGATGATGATCTCAATATGTTTACGGGTGAATAAGACAATCTTTGTTTTCGCCGTCGCATGATTTAGAACGTGGTCTTCCATCCAGTAGTTGACTCCATGCATTGCCTGGTTCAGTTTCTCCTCGGCAGTTTGTACATCTTTTGCCTGGATGACTAGAACCAGATCGTCAGCATATCCGACGGAAAAAAGTATCCTCCGGCATTGGAATGATGATGAGCTTAGAGCTTTAAAACTTATAGATAATAAATTAGAAAGTGAAGAGCAAAAAGCCATACATAATTTAAAAAAAAAAGTTGAAAATGAAGGTGATGAAACAGCATGTCCAGGATTTGTAGTAAGAAAAAATTGTAAGAAAAAACAGCCATTTGCTGTTGTGTATGCTGAAATAGCGAAAAAAAAATGCTGAAGAGCTTCAACAAAAAGCTTTTAGTAATTATGAAACGCTTTTCAAAGATTTTTGGTCTCAGCAACAAAATTTTGAGAGGCAAGAAAACCAAGATATGATAAATAATCAAAGAGAAATTGCGTTTCAAAATACACAGTTGTTAATTAATGCTTTAAAAGATATTTTTCAACCACAATCAAATTCACAAAAAAAATAGGTCATTTGCTGTTGATTCATCCGAATATCAACTTTGAAATAATGTTTAGCTTTTTTGTTTTTTGTATTCGGCAAATCTTTCTAAAAATTTCAGTTCTATATTTATCAAATATTAATGTTATTATACTTATCTTTTACTAATACATCGATCAAATTTAATATTATAAGTTCTTAATCTTATTTTATTGATATTAATAAGTACTGTAAATACCTGTATTCTAGTATAATATAAATTTAGTGTTCTTATAGTGCAAATAAATATGTAAATTACTTATACAGTAATATATTTAGGATTTAAGTAACCAGCTGATTTTGATACGAGCTATTTTTCTCAGTGTCAATTAAGTTTATTTTTTATAATTTAGTTTAGCGACCTAACCGAATATTTCTTAAAAGTGAATTTTTTAAATTTTAAAAATTTTTTACTTTCTCATACTTATGAAAATCACTGATATGTGGAATACGTATAGTTAATAGTTTTTGTTAGTAATTTTAATTGTACTAATATTAGTTTTACTTATTAATTTTAATTTATATTAATTTTCATACATAATTTTAAAGTTGCTGTTTCCACACGACCTTAGAGGTAAGCAACTAGTGCATTTTTTTTAAAGTGGTATCCTCAGTAGGTCTATTCTACTAAAAACTATTATATCAATAACTTACTAATAAATTATTTAACATTAAAAAAGAAAATTTATTAAAATTAAAAAAAAAAAAATTATAATTTTTTAAATAAGAATTCATAACAGTATTATTGAATTACTCATTTATATATAATTTATAAGAATATATTTACAGCGCATCATACATAGAATATTTATGATTTAGGGACTTTCAATTATTAAAATTTAAATTTACTTTTATTTCTCATAGAATAATGATGATTTAGGGACCTAAAAATACACCTTGTATGGAATGAAATTTAATGAATAAATTAGAAGTAAAATTAAAATGAAAAGTAAAATTCAAGTAGTTAAAAAAAAATAAAGTTTATATGAAAGTTAATATTTAGTTAAGCTGAGCATCGTGAGGCCAATCAGCTAGTATATATTAAAATAAATTAAATATTTACTTATTTAGAAAAAGTAAGGAAAATTTTAATTAGTTATAGTATGCATGTTTATTTTTCTACTTATAAAATTCAGCATTTCCTAATTTTAATATAATTTAACAAATATTCAAAAAAATTTAATAATATAATTTTTAATTTATGTGCTTTGTATTTTCTGTTCTTTTGTCTTTCTTTAAACTAGCTGCATTTTGAAAATAAAAAGATTAAAAAACATTTTTATTTTTAAATCATTATTTATTTGACATATTATGAACTTTTTAAATACATGGTTATTTATAATTTCATTTACAATTCATGTTATAAAAGTTTATCTGTTATAAATTGAGTGTAAATATGTAAATAGCAGCGCGCGCGTCAACCCCCCAACTTGTACAACGGCGTCCCTTTCAGTACGTCGTACACGTTCATGTAGAACACACGAGATATGCAAATAAACATATTTCTACACAAATTTACAAGTGTTATTTATTTATCATTTTAAATAATCCTTTGCGTCAACATCTGGCATCCCGAAGTAAAAAACAGAAAAAGTGAAATTTTTAACAAACAAATATATAAGTGAAAAGTGAAATATAAGTAAAAAGTTTTCGCAAAATCACAGTTTAAAAATTAACAGTTAAAAGTTATGTTCAACACGCGGCGTGCATCATGGCCGGCGTGTTTTATCAGTAAATTTGTGAAAATTCGAAAAACCTTTTTTTCCTTTTTCAATGTTTGGCCGCTTTAAAGCGTGCTCCTCATCAAGCTATAATTAAAAAATTTCGCAAAAAAATAAAAAACGTGCAAACACATTTTCAAAAAAATAGTGAACAAAGTCACGTTTTCTTTTTTGTGTACGACGCCATGTGCTATTTTCTCTTTTCAAGTTAATAAAATAATTCTACAAATAGTGTCATCATCAAAAAAAAAAAAACATCAAAGATAGAAAGTCATAGACTACAAATTATAAATGGACATTAAAACATCAAATTAAAAAGAAAAAGCACATGGGTATCAAATTGGAGCAGCAATCATAATAAAATGGATACCATATCAATTTAAAATTTTCAAGGCAACACATCAAAATTTTCTCAAGAGCATATATCAATTTTTTTCAAGACTATTTTTTTCAAAAATTTTATCAGGATCATTACCAAATTTTTTATCAAAATTTTTTGGCCAAAGAAAAGAAGACGTCCATTTTCAACATCAAATTTGAATTTTTTTATTATTGCGCAGGCGCGCCACATGTTCATCGTTAAACTTGAAGTCCAACCAAAAGAGGGGAAGTACTTTAGTGGCGTCCATCTTTTTTGCCCTCTTCTTCATCAAACGTTTAACATCAACGCGCAGGTGCGCATACACGCTGCTGATTTGATAATCAACTCCGATTTTCCTGCAGACGACGACACAGCACAAAAGTTTTAACGCAAGTTATGTATATTTGTCATTTATTTTTTTTGATAAAGTAAATTATAAAATTAAATTCAATTATTAAAATTATTAAAATCTTTTGTTTACTTAAATTCAAATTATTTTTTTACATTTTTTACTTTTTTACAATAAAATCTGTGTACAAATTTAAAATTTTTGTGCACAACTATTATTGTATAATATACATAGCATTTTTAATACAAATTTTTTTTCACACTACTTGCACTTTACTTTATCAAAATTAATCTTTTATTGTATTGTTATTTTACAAGTTGGGGCCGACTTCTGACATTATATTTTTATAATTTTAACAAAATAAAATTTTTTCTTTTCAATTTATTTTTATTATGTTCAATTCAAAATATAAGCAATTCATATAAAAATCATTAACTTAATATTAAATCAAATATTTTAGTAAAACCTCATTAAACTAACCTTAAAATTTTATTTTATATTTTTACATGCATTCTAAAATATTTTGATGTTACCTAGGTACAACGTTTCTTGCAACATTGGTGTTTGGTGAAGCAGCCTTGTCAGTTGTCAGCAGCCTTAATTAGCAGTCCGAAATAGCAGTCTCATTCACATGCAATGCATTTCATAATTTTTTTTTTGAATGGACAAGAAGGACCAGAGATCTTATGATTTCATAAAAATTCACAACCACATTCTCATCAAACTCACACGTAACCACTCATTTATAAATTGTTTTAACTCATACATTCAAACTGTGTATTAGTGTCCCTAATTTATTATCATTTCATATTGATGTTTTCATTTTTTATTTATCTATTTATCATAAAGATTTTTGATTTTATTACAAAAATTATTTGTACATATTTAATTCTATTCAAACATTTAGCCAATTTTGTATACATACAAATATAAAATTGACTAACTAATTTACAAAGTATTTGTGACATTTTTAGACTTTCTTTGTCAACTAACATATTTAATCAATTTTATAGACAACTCATTTCATTTTTTAATTATAAATTCATTTTCAATCTTTTTTTCAAGTAATTTCATTTAGCTCTGAATCATGAGTGACTTTACATTTCTTAAGTGGACTCATAAACTCATTAAAGGTTTTTATTTTTTTTCCTTTCATTGCATTCAAGTTTCCAAGCAAAAACTTTGAATCTAATGTCTTATCACTCAGGATGCAGAATTCAAGAAAAAACTCATCTTGTAATAATATTGTAAAATTCTTTAAATATTATTCATATTTATCATTGTTTTTTGTTCTCATTTACTCAACAGTTCATAACTTGGTTGTTTCATGACAAATTCAAATTTCACCTCCTCTCAGGAAATATGTGTGGTGTGGCTAAAATACATACGTTTTAGCATTCATTTATTTTTATTAGCATGCATTTTTAAATTCAAAACATTATCAGGTAGTCATTTGGTTTTGGATGTAGGGGTTCTCACATGAACTTTTGACTACTGAAAATCAAATGGTGTGGTAATGTCACTTTCTTGAAGGGGAAGGGATGAGCTTGTTGGTAATATTTGAGTTTCATAAATTCAATTAAAATTCTTTGTGTCATTTGTATTTTTTTATTTGTGTGTCATTAAAGAGTCTTTCATGCCACCATTCATTCTTTCAAGTTATTATCATATTTAGATTTCTTTTCATCAAGTCTACATATTGACAAGGTGGTGGATCCAGAGATCATGTTTCAAAATTGTACACGTATTATTTATACTTTTATCAATTGTATATAGACTATTTAACCTCAAAATATTGTTAAATTGTAATTGTTAAATTTTATTTCATATTGTTCATCAAAATCAACAAATTCTAGTCATATATAAATAATTTTTGAATTGTATAAATTTAATTTTGTAAATAATTGATTTGTGTAGAAAGCAAATCAAAATGTTATTAGTTTTAAGAGCGTTATAATTAGAAATATTTTCAATTTCATACTATTACATTTTATCTAAATTTCTTTACTTAAATTTAAATTATTATTAATTTCATTTTTTGTAAATTTTGAACAATTTTTGATATTATCAATAATTCAAATCAAATCATTTTGTTATCAATTTTATATGCTATTTTATAATTTATCATTGTAAAATTCAATTCTTTTTCATTTAAATTCAATATCAATACCAATTTCTAATTTTCTTTTACCTTTTTAAAAAATGTGCGTTTTTTCACCTTGTGAAGTGGGAGAATGTTATAAATTGAGTGTAAATATGTAAATAGCAGTGCGCGCGTCAACCCCCCAACTTGTACAACGGCGTCCCTTTCAGTACGTCGTACACGTTCATGTAGAACACACGAGATATGCAAATAAACATATTTCTACACAAATTTACAAGTGTTATTTATTTATCATTTTAAATAATCCTTTGCGTCAACATTATCCTTATAAATATAAATCCTTATAAATATAAAATTTAAAGCAAAAAACTATTATTTTCAGTTTTAATATATTCCTACAAACTAAAAAAGTTCATTCTTCAAAAATTACTTTATTAAAGACATTTTTTAATTAAAAATTTGATATTTATTATAGGTAAACTTAAAACCTTTTTATAAGCATGATCAGTAAAAAATAGCAGAACCAGCTAAAACTATTCAATATAATTTCATAGACATGCCATTTTAATTTTTAGTTTTTTAAATTCACGAATTAATGAAATTTTAGAAAGAAATCTCTAAATAAAGCTTCTCTTACTGATGTTGCATAATTTTCGCTATCTTCATCATAAAAAATTTCATTTTCTGGTTGCACGTATATTCTATTCACCTTACTTTTCCAATTTTCCAAAAAAGGGTCATTTCTACTTTCTACAATATTATTTAATATGCAACATGTAGCAACAACATGGGGTACTAATGAGTAGTGTACATCTAGTCTTTTCATTATGCTGCGAAAACGTGCTTGAAGACGACCAAAAGCTCATTCTGTAACATCTCTTATTGCGCTCAAACACTCATTAAATACTTGTTTTTGTTCGTCTACTTGACTTGAATATGTTTTAATTATCCATGGTAACAATGCATAATCAGCTACAATCATAAATAGCACATTAACGCCTTGGATCTGAGTGGTAACCTAAAAGATAGAGTTGGATAATTTAAAAATCCTAATTTAACGATTTTCATGAACTATTTTAATAACAAAAAGTTAATTCACTTGAGGAATAAGGCGGTTATTATGTTGATACAATCCTGATCTAACAAAAACTGCAACATCGTGACTGGAACAAGCACTTTCACAGTTTATAATACGGAATCTGTATTTGCCAAAAAAAATTTATGTAAGTTCAATTGGAAATATTTAAGAACGAACATGCACATGCCGGTAAATACACTTTATATAATAAAATGGCTGCTGTATTTTTGGAAAAAAACGACAAGAGAATTTTTTTAGACCATAAAAACTATCCCTCCCTACTCCAGTCAAAATACGGGTTTCGTTGTATTTTTACTGGCGAAAACCAGATTTGCTCTACTATAAGTTTTTTGGGTCGCTGAGCTCAAAAATCGGAGTCATTTCATAGAGAAATGGGGAGGCTTCACCTTTAAATTTTCAAAACTACCCCCAAAAAGGAGTTTTTCTTACATATTCGCACTTTGAGCGCTCAGATTTGTACAATACGGATTTTTTTGGTCACAAATCAAGAATTGACTTCCTTTTCATAATTAATTAAAATTTCATCTCTAAAATGGCTAAAACTACCCCTGAAAAGAGGATGTTTTTGTATTTTCGTACAATTAGCATCCAGGATATGCCCATATAAGTTTTTTCGGTCGCTATTCAAGAATTTCGACTCCTTTTTCATAAATAATTAGTATTTCACCCTTAAAATAATTATAACTACCCCTAAACGGGGTGTTTTTGTTATTTTCGTACTTTGAGCGTCCAGGAAATACCCATATAGGTGTTTTGGGTCGCTATTCAAGAATTTTGACTCCTTTTTTCATAAATAAATACTATTTTACCCTTATAATAGCTAAAACTACCCCTAGAAGGGCATCCCTCATTTTGAGCATCCATATTAGGTCCATTCGGTTTCTGGGTCGCTATTTATTTAATATTGTACTAATCATACATAAAATTATATTTATAGGTATACTAACACTTATTTAAATATATTTTTATCTATTTTGTTAATTATTTAACCCTTTTTTGACCAAAACAAAACTTAAAACTACCCTTATTATTTGAGTTTCAAGAAATAAACCACAAATTAGTTTTTAATTAGCAAACTTATCTAGAAATTTGTCTTTTTTTATAGAAAATACAAATAAATAATATAATAATTTAAAAGTATCATTTACCACCATTTTTATCACTTAGATCCACCCTTAAAGCCTAAATTTAAAACTGGTTGAATATTGTATTGAAAAAACATGAAATTAATTTCACAGACATATTAAAACTTACTTAGAAATATTTTTATTGTATACTATTTCTTTTATTTGAGTAATAAATATTCTTGACACAATAGATTTCTTTTTACCCATATTATACAATTATGGTAACTATAATAAATTATTTTTCAGGTAAGTATAGTGTGAGATATTAATTTTTCATAAAAATTAGAAATTTTTCTTGATCAGCGACTCAGAAGAAACCTGAATGGACCTAATCTGGATTGAGGTGTGAAAATAGCAAAACCTCCCCTACTAAGGGTAATTTTATCTATTTTAAGGAAGAAATAGTAATTATATATGAAAAAGGAGTCAAAGTTCCAGAATAGCGATCCAAAAAACCTGTAAGGGCATATCCTGGATGGTAAATGTACAAAAATACAAAAACACCCCATTTGCGGTGGTAGTTTTAGCCAATTTAGAGGTGAAATTTTAATTGATTATGAAAAGGAAGTCAAAATTCTTGATTTGTGACCAAAAAAATCCGTATTGTACAAATCTGAGCGATCAAAGTACGAATATGTAAGAAAAACCCCTTTTTGGGGGTAGTTTTGAAAATTTAAGGGTGAAACCCCAATTTCTCTATGAAATGACCACAATTTTTGAGCTCAGCGACCCAAAAAACTTATAGTAGAGCAAATCTGGTGTTCACCAGTGAAAATACAATGAAATCCGTATTCTGACTGGGTGGTTTTTATGGTCTAAGGGGTGAAAAACGAAATGAAAAAATTCTCTTGTCGTTTTTTTCCAAAAATACAAATTCGGTATATTACAAGCCTTTAGTTGTAATATACCGCAAACCGCATGAGAATCGGTCGAAACCTCGATTAAATATTATTTTTTTCCTCTTTTTTTTTTTTTTGGATCACTGTGGTACGGGTCGTTTTTTATATTTTGTTCCCCAACTATTCAATTAATTATAAACATTAGCAGCGCTGCCAAAATGATCATGAAAATTAGCGAAGAGTTACTGTTTGCAAAGTGAGCTGCCCCATGAAACTATACACAGCTTAAAAAAAAATTAGGTTCGAGGAAACTGTTTAAAATTTTAAAAATGCTTAGGGCAAAGATCCGTTTATTTTTTTGATGATTGAATATTCTAAAAATCTTTTAACATATGCGTTCTTGAGTTATGAAAATTTTTTTGAATTATAATGTGTACTTTTACCTTAAAATTTAAAGCATATCTTTTTTTTTCACTTATTTTTAAAAATTTCTTCTTGAGTGTTGTGTATGATGGGTTATAATCTATAAGTATATTATACCTATATCTGGTATCTTGTACGAAGGTAATAGTCATTATAGGATCCACAAGTGCTTTTTTGCTGTCGAAGCTGAATGTCAAAATCAAAAGTCAGCTATGACTTTAATGTATGCAAAGAAAATTGCATAGAATCCACCTAAGATTTTTGGAAATTATAAGGGACGCCATTGTTAATTGTACGGGACATGTGATGACGAACAAATGTTTTCGCGCATTGGACGTTATCAAGTAATTTTCTAAACCTGGGCAGTTACTATTTAGTTTATATAATACCCCTCTACTGCTCCGAATTACCAGAAATACTTATTTATTACAGTAAACCGATAGTAAAGTCAGACTAGGAAATTGAATGACTTAAACTTTATATTTTAGAGTTATTATTAATAAACATAAGTCTATATAAATCGTTAATTGTTATTTGAGGTGAAAAACACCTTCTCTAGTTCTGAGCTTGACTATACAATTCAATTAATACCTAGGGCACAAAATGTCTTTAAGATAATGATTGTAATTTATTTTAAGTACGCACTATTAGTAGATGCAGAGTTTATAACAAAGGTTGCAAATATAAGGTTTTTAACTTTTTATTAAAAAATTTAAATTTATAATTTAAATTATTTAAATATTTTCAGGAGCGGTTGCAAGCATGTTTGGTTCAGTATCTTTCTGATGAATCCGAGCAGTTGACAAAAGGAAAAAATTTCTTACGTGTAAAGACTCCAGACATTATACTTGTAGAAGATGATAGTGATAATGAAAGTGAGCCCTTAACAAAAAAGTACAAAAGTAACTTAATCAATAAAGAAAATAAAAAGACTTTAAAATCAGAAAGAAGGGTTATTATAGATATATCTCACGATACCCAAAATCAAAATGAAAATATTTGTAAAAGGAAAGAAATTAAAAATAAAAGTGACGATAGAATAAATTTAAGAGACCCTAGTAAAAAAAATATAAGTAAAATTAACGATTTATACTCAAAAATTATTTCTGAAAATTCAAAAGACATTATCAACAGAAATGAAGACAAATGTAAAAAAAATGAAAGTAAAATCCAAACTGTATCCAACAAAAAAGTTAATACAAAGAAAGAAGAGATTGAAAAAAGGTAACACCTTACTAACTTTTAAGTATATTGAGACGGTCTGATGAGTACCTGATTACTTTTATCAAATAATTACATTCATTTATTATTCAAATGATCAAACGCTCTAATCCAACTTTACCCTGCAAGTAAAATTGAGTTGCACGGCGTCACATTCCGATAAGTATTAGAATACCAGTATCGTCAAATTACGCGCCACCACATATATTTCATATTTTTTACCTTAATTAATTAAACAATTTTGTTTTTGATATTATATAAGAAAACCTTAAATAAAGAGGGATTATTTTCTTAAGTATAAATGAAGTAAGAAACTATAAGAGAGTATACAAGCTACAAATATAAATTTTGCTACCCTTTTCTTATAAGTTCTCTTACTATCTAATGTAAGTGAATGAGCGAGCTCGATTATAAAATCAATCTGGCCGCACGTAAAATCAATCCGGCTGTGTTAGAGGCTGAAAAATCTCTCAACAGGTAAGTAACTCTTGGCCTTCCCTCCTTGGAGTTGCTCCAAGTGAATCAAGAGTTGGTTCCCATTAATTTTACCAATTATACATACTGCGACCTGGACATATAGGTTGGTTACCAATTATTTTTTTAGGTAAAATTCTCACCTTTCTACCTAGGGATTACTCAAGTACTTGGATCTCCGTATCTCCTTGTTCTTTTTTGAATTCTTCAATGGTGCGAAATTTGTCGGGATGATTCTTTCCAAATAATAATCGAAATCTTGTGTACCAGCCTTCGCTGGCGGTATTTATTCTACTGCGGCTAGACAGTGTGCTGGTATGCTGATTCTACAACGATGAGCTATATCTTATAGCAACAGCTCGGCAGCGCCGTCTCCGCCCATTCTCCCAGTGTCCTAATGAAACACTTACATAAGTAACTTCAAAGTAATCCATAAATTTATCTATACTTTTTGGAGCATTATCTTTTAGATGACGGAAAATTGATGCAACATCACCAACCGGAACAAATGCAAGTGAAGTCATGTGAGAGTAATCCTTAACCACAGTATCATGAGGGTTATTAAAAGCCGTCTGTAATCCCAAGGACTGAATTTTTCTATGAAGATTTTGACATAGATGAAAAAAACACGTAGATATTGGTGCTTTTGGAAACAGTAAATAAAGTAAATATTTGATAAAAAATTGATGGCGAAACCTTAAAGGTACCGTCAAAGTACTACTTCCGACTACTGGCTAAAAGCTCCAAGTTCCTGCGTGTTGAAAATACTAATACCCTTTCCTTATCTAAGTCTTCTGTATTCAAAGAATCGTAAATCAAAAATTGTTAAATCTCCTAGGTCTTCAATAGATACAAGATTAACAGAAAGACTTTTACATATAACTCAGAAATCATAAAAAAAAGTTCTATTAGATATTTACCTTGCAAAATTGCAGCTGGAAGAACATTTTATGCAACTGCTGTACGCTTAAGGGAAAGTTTAATTTCTACAGCACAAACTTCATCATGATCTGATATTTTTCCGCCTTTTTTTGATGTTATTGCACCATTAACCGGTTGAGTATCATCTCTCGCCTTACATTCATTACGACTTACCCTTTCGCAATCCCAATGCTGTTTACCATTTGCACCATTAGGTGACCATACATAAAGAAAACCATTCATTGTGATTCTCCTACTATTTTTAACCTATTAAGGCCTAAGCGGACATCCTTGGACACATTTTTCGGTAATAAAAACTGCATATTTTAGGCTAAAAACCTAACCTAGTAGGTATTTTGGGTCGCTTTTTTCATTTTTGGAGCTCATTTTTAGCAACAACCTCTACGAAATGATATATCAACCCCTAAAATGGGGTAAACTTTCAAGTAATTCTTAAGGAACCTTTAGTTGCTTTCAAATGCGAAAAAGTTTTTATTTAGCATAAAAAATTTTTATACAACCCCTGCGAAACGAGATATCAACCCCTAAAGTGGGGTAAATTTTCAAATAATTCTTAAAGAAACTTAAGTTCTTCCCAAATGCAAAAAAGTTTTTATTTAGCATAAAAATTATTACTAGAATTCCCAAGAATACTGCAGTCAAAATACGGGGGGGGGGGTTGTATTTTCACTGGTGAACAAGAGATTTGTTCAAATATAGGTTTTTTGGGTCGCTGAACACGAAAATTGGGGTCATTTCGTAATGAAATTGGGGCTTCACCCTTAAATTTGCAAAAAAGACCCCCAAAAAGGGGTTTTTTAAACATATTCGCACTTTGAGCGCTCAGATTTGCACTATACGAGTTTTTTGTGTCGCTGATCAAGAATTTCGATTTCTTTTTCATGAATAATTAATATTTCACCCTTAAAATAGCTCAAACTACCCCTAAAAGGGGTCCCTCAAAGTTAAAAAAAAATCATTTCTTATATTTTTTGGATAAATGTGGGGGGGGGGGGGTTAGGGTAAGAATTCCCCCCTTATAATATAAAAAGATTCAAGTGCCGAGGAAAATAATTTTCATCATTTTTCAAAATTACTTTGACAATGATATGAATAGATTATAATGTGTAAAATTTCTCTACAACAATTATAAAAAAATATAATAAATAATTTTAGAGTCATGAGACTTATTATAATAAAGGGTATCAACTTATTAAAAATGACGAAGGACTCCTTTATTATAACAAGTTCAAAGGGGGTCCGTATTAAGGAAATATAACGCAAATATATTTCCCCAATACTATAACGGGTACCAGGAGGTTCTGGCACTTCAATATTAAACAATGCTAAATATTCAAAATAATATAAGTCTTATTGTACAAATGGTATAAACTTACCCATATATCGCTAAAATTATAAAGAGGTAAGATAATGTATCAAATATCAAAGAAATAATTACAAGTAGTATTTTAGTGTCGCTCGATATACAGGAAATTGATTTAGCGACCCACGTGGTTACAATGGGTCGAACAATTCATAGGACACGAGCCGGAGTAGCGCGTCCTGATCTTCAAAATTCAATTCAGCTAACTCATGCGCTACACGGCACACGCGGCCCTCCATCTCCTCCCGCGCAGGGTCATCCAATAAGTCCGGATCATCAAAATAATGATTCTCCTCCTGCGGTGGAGGGGAGGCTGCCTCGTCAGGATCAGCATATTTCCCGTAAGCGACTAAACATTACCCCCTCGCGGATAATTGGCCTGAAGCCCGGTACAAACGGAAAAGACTCGAGGGTAAGACGCGATGGTATGAATTCAGGGCGCCTTTCGGGGGCGTAATGTTCGCCCACCAACGGTATAGGATCCGCCAGGGGTCCCTGCTCCAACCGCTGCACAGTGGGGCAAAACGGTCAAAAATCGCTTTTGGACTCAATTTTTGAGCTATTCACTTAAAACCGGTTTTAAACTACTTCTAGAAGTATCTAATTTCATGTGTCACTGCGGCTTTTTTGATTTTTTATTACGAATTAGCTGTCAGCCAAAAGCGCAAATTTAAAAAAATTTCAAAATTAGCGAAAATTTAAAAATTTTATATTTTTAATTTAAAGTGTTTTACACTTAATTTTTTTGTTTACTCAACCTTTCTATAAGGGATAATTGCTTTATATATATTTTATATATATATTCTGTATATATATGTATATATCTTTATAGTCCATACGTTAGACACGAACTCTCTAAGCGGCTTAGAGGAGACGTATTGTCTCTTATATATTGATGCTGTGTCCGTAAAAACTTGATCATTATGACTATTCGGCTATAAACAGACATTAAGTATATAAAGGCCTTTTTTTTACTATAAATAGACAGTTTTTTTGTAAATAAAATTAGTATTGTCTATTTAAGAAATTAAAAAAATGTTCTTTAAAATTATTTTTATTATTTTTTTTATACATGCATTTTTATGGAAAAAAATTCGTTAAGACGTTTTTCAAATAAAGACTGTAGTGACAACGAAAAATGCTTTACATTATAAAATTTGGAAGGAGGAATTTGCATACAAAAAGAAGGTATATATTTTAAAATTTTTTATGCTTTTTTTAAAAAAAGGTAATTTAGAATTTTTTTTTTAGATTATGGAGAAGTTTGTTACGCAAACTTTAACACTAGTTCTTGCAATATAGGGTTATGTTCCCAACCGACGTGCAAGTGTGAAAAGGGGTTTAAATATCATACAGAAATTAAAGCATGCTTATTAAGAATAAAAAATGAGTAATTTACTTTTAAAATATAAACTAAACTAAAAATTTAAGTAAATCGTTCGTTTAAATTGTAGATTTACAGGGATGAGTATCTAAAATAATAAAATTATTTTTTGAAAGGTTACAATGAAATTCTTTTCGTGTTTCTGCCCACTTGGACTGTTCATCACGGCACTTAAACCCCAGGCTGAGATAGCACAATGATTTTGGAGGCCCCAAATTAATAATTTTACATTCTGAATTTAGGTTCGCATAATTAATATTTTTTGGTCGTCAAAGCTTGTCTTTGCTAACCAAATTCACTAGACAAAGTGATACATTCCTTTATACTTTACTTTGTGCACTGTTTGATGAAAACTGTATGCAAAGTAAAGCTGGCCTTGACTTTGCACATTGTTTAGTTTCATACCTTAATTTAAGCTATGACCCTAACCACTGCCTCAGCCACGAATATCCTTAACTTCGATCTAGTATATTAGAGTTGTTAACAAATAAATAAATTGCTCCAAAAATGTTTTTCCTGAAGTATGTTGAAATTTAGGTGATAAAATGATCCCATACCAATTTTCAGCTCATTTGAGAACGATTTAGGAGTCGCACAAACCCAGGGTAGCTCTCAAGTGGTTGGCTAATCCCGACAATTAGTGGGAAAAACTCATATCGTTTTCTCTGCTAATTACATATAAAAAAAGAGACAACAAAAAATCAATACTTTTTTACCATAAAAACAAGTTCCTTAACATACTTAATATTATATATAAAGAATCTAACTTTGAATATACACAATCAAAGATCCAATACTTGTGACTCAGATCCTTTTTTTTTTTTTATATTTATTTTCTTTTTTTATTATGTTTTCCTACATTCTTTTATTATTCTTTTAAATATATATATATAAATTGTTTGAATTTTGGGGGTATGGGCGCGAAAGCGCTTAGTCACGTTATAAAATAGCTCCGTGTAAAAATAGTTATTATTTACAGAAAAAGTTAAAAAATACCAAAAAAATCGGTCAAAAGTGCCAAAATAAAACTTTACTAAATAAATGATAATAAAAGAAAAACTCCAGCATTAAAATTCAATCAAGATTAAAAGAAAGAAAAAAGTTGAGAAAAAGTTAGGTTAGAAATGTGGCTTGTATAGATCAAGTATAGTATTTAAAACAAGAGTTTAAAATATACTAACATTTGATATAATAATTAGTAATAAAAACAGTAATAAAAATAGTCCTGATGAAAATGCCGTTTTTTGCTTAAAATATATTTTTTATATATTCATATATTGAATAGTAAAAAAAAAAAAAATAATAATAATAATAGGGAGAAATCCAGATAATTTATAATAGTAAAGGGGAAAATGGCAATTTTCATATATAGGAAGAAATGAAAAAAGAGTAAGTAACTTATAAATTTCTCATCACACATTTACAATGAAAAGAAGTGAATTTGTAAGCGAACAGCAATTTAAAATAGTAAATACACAGCAATATAAACAGATACATATCATGAAAACAGCACAAGCAGTAGCAAAAAGGCTGTCACATCCTCAACCCATTAAGATAGAAAAATGAAGGAATTCTTTGAAAAATAAATTAAAATAGTGCAGTGATGTGCCAGCATATGTAATTGTTAGTGATCTTTGTCAACAGATATTGAAAACAGAAAAATTAAAAAAAGCAAAGAAATTCAAAATAATAGAAAATAGAAGAAAACACTGAAGAATTTTTATCTAAATTTAAAATCATACATTTTTTACTTTAAAATCAAAACATGTTCTTTAAATAATTTTTATATTTATACTTTAAATTTTGTATTAACAACTTATTTCAATCTTGTAACCATTATAAATAATAGAAATTCTATTGTAAAAGACTTTGTATTTTGTACTAATTTAAATTTTTTGTACTAATTATACTTTCTTGTAACAATTTATGTAAATTATAAGCAAGAAATAAATACTACTGCTACTATATGAATTGTTTTTTTATCATTTTAAAAAACGTGTACTATTTTTAAAAAAATTAGATTTTTTGTATTATTTAAATCCAGTTATATTATGAATTATGTTTTGCAAAGGCTTAAACTTTGACGACGTCATTAAAAAAAGTTCTTTTCTTTATTCGTGCGCAAATATAATAAATCGCCAAATCGAAAGAATAAAGAGGGATATAGAGAGATATCGGCCTAAGTATTACTTTGCGCACTTATAAAAAAAATCTACTATTTTTTTTTTAATTAGGCTTTATTACGCAAAAATATTAAAAATAAGTAGAGAAATGAGTAAAAAAACAAAGTTACACATAATTACAATAAGTTTATGACTTATTTATTAGTTAAGAGCACTCGATGCACCTGTGTTTCAATAAATATATCAATATAATTAGAGGGATAAATTATTTAATGAGATTAATTAATAAAATCAAGTAGATAACTCGCCCTGCTGTTAAACAGCTGTAATAAATATTGAAAATACAAAAAATTACGTTCATGCATAACGTAGGTCTCTGAGACCCGAAACTAAAATTCAGAAGCGTCTGGGCCAAAGCTAGTGAATCTTTTACATACTTACCAAATTTAATTTCTATACTACTATGGAGGGCATCAGGGTTGTTATTTAAAAATACTGCGAACTTGAAAAAAAACGCTGGGTCTTACAGACCCACCTATGTACCTGAGGGTTAAATAAAAAGTTTATTAACATAAATTTTACTATATTATTACTTCTCTTTTATATTATATAATTGCATATTTGCACAATTTAAAAATTTGAAACTAAATGTTTGATTAATTAAATATAATTTTTTTTTTTTTAAATAATACATATTTTAATTTAATTTAATAAATGTAACGTATTATTTCTTCAATTTAAAAAATTATGCTTACATTAATATTTTTTTCACATAAATTATTCTTTTTGTAGACGAAGTCAGTTATTTTGAAAATAATGATTTGTTCCATATGCTAGACAATAATCCTGTTGTATTATTATTATTATTTAATTTATTTTCCAAGAAAAATACAGTTCACTCTTGTTCTTACATTTGTCAAGTTATTACAAGTTAATGTATAATAAATTTTATTAAAAAAATTAAAATTAGTCAACAATAGTAAATATATTTAATAAGCAAGGTAAGTTTGTTAATAAAAAATAAATAATTATAATAAATTTTATTAAAAAAATTAAAATTAGTCAACAATAGTAAATATATTTAATAAGCAAGGTAAGGTTGTTAATAAAAAATAAATAATTATAAAGACTTACATATAGATAATTTATGTTTGCTAGTTTTAAATTTAAAAAATTTTATAATGAATTTTAAGAAAATCCAATATTTGTTATCGCTCGATAATAAGGAGAGTAATAAATTTCATAATATTAAAATTTATAATTTGTTTTAGGTTACGTTTAACATAACTTTTTGTTTGCTGTACTAAAATTTTCTAACTGATATTTTTATAATTTGTTGATATATTTTTTAAAACATCTATATGTAAGTCTTTTAACTTATTTTAATTTTAAAAAAATGTATTACATTATGTTATTATATTTCTAGCCTTGATAAAGATCCTATGCGGATCGAAAGCTCGGAATTCATTAAAATTTAATCAATAAACATCATTATGCTCGGAAAGGTCGTTTTTTAATATTATAAATTTAAAAAAGTAAATTAGAGCCTAAAATTAATTATTAAAGTTCTCTTTCTCTTATTTGTTTTTTTTAATCTTTTTATATGCACTATAGAAAATGCCTGATGGACCTTTTAAACTACCTATTTCAAACGGAGTAAATAATTCTTCTTTCTTTACAATTGGAAAAATTGGGATAGCTTTTTCGACAAGTTCTTCAAATCGACGCGACGCATGCTTATTCTTTCTAATAAAAAAAAAAAAAAAATAAGTAAATTTATTTGAATAATCTTTTATATTTTAAATTATCATAAGGTTGTAACTTAATAAAAAATGATAAGTCTAACAAAACTTTAATAGCTCAATATAATAAATACTGTGAAGTTTAAAAAAAAACAATTAATTTTGCTAAAATACTTAACGACAATAAAAAAATTAAAAAAATTAAAAATGATTCCAAAAAGATTTAGGAATTTATAGATCATAAAATTGGTAGAAAAAATGTAAAAAAAGAGACAAATATACAAATAGAGATAAATAGGGTCTTAAATTCAAATAACAATAAAATAGCTAATCATTTTAATAATTTTTTCAATAATATTGGAAATTATTTGGCTAATAAAATACCAAATTCAGATGTAGAGTACTCTAATGTCAAATCCTCTTGTAGTTCCACTTACATTTCCGAAACTAATAACAAAGAAGCCGTAGAAGTAATTAATAGCTTAAAAGATACAAGCGGTGGTGAAGATAAAATAAACTGCAAGACACTTAAAACTTTGGCTAATTTTCTATCTACCCCTTTAGCTTAGATTATAAATAAATCTATAAGTATAGGCAAATGGCCTAATATTTAAAAAAAATTATTATTAACCCCATATATAAGGCGAGAGATAAGACATTGGTAACCAATTACAGGCCCATAGCCCTTTTATCAAATATTTATAAAATATTTGAAAAAATAATTCACAAAAGGATTAGTAAGTTTTTGACTAAAAATAACATCATTTCAGATAGACAATTTGGCTTTTTAAAAAATGTCGGTACTAATAATGCTTTACATAGCGTTACGGATTTAATAATTAATGCCATAAACAATGATCAAGCTATTGCTGGTACATTTTTAGACTTAAGTAAAGCTTTTGATACTGTAAACCATGCAATTCTTCTTAATAAATTAAAACTGTATGGTATCAGAGGTATATCACTAGACTTACTTAGAAGCTATTTAGAAGATCGTCAACATGCAGTCTCATTTTGCAAAACGCTAAGTGACTAAAAATATATAAATATTGGGGTACCGCAAGGGTCTATATTGGGACCGCTACTGTTTATATTGTATATCAATGACTTACTGAACTTCTCTCCTTATATTTTCTCCTATGCAGATGATACTGCAGTTTTTTGCTTAGAGAATGACTGGGAAAAAGTAAAAATATCAATGGATAATAAATTAAATATACTTAAAAAATGGTTAGAAGCTAATAAGCTAACTCTAATCTTGGATAAAACTCAGTTTATTACTTTTGGATGTAATAAACTGAGTATTCCAGATGAAAGTTTTAATAGAGCTAATTCATGTAAGTATTTTGGTGTTTATTTTGATTAATTCCTGAAATGAAAAACTCACATGGATAATGTAACTAAAAGAACTAAGTACTTAACGTATATATTTTATAAATTGAAACATTTAGATAAATCAGTTCTAAAAATTATTTATCATGCATTATTTTTAAGTATTGTTCAATTCGGCTTATCAATATGGGGCAGTGCTTACAATAATGCTAATAAAGTATTGAAATCCTATCAGAATAGAATTATTAAAATCATTGATGACAAACAATCTTCACTTTTAAATATAAATGATCTCTTTACTATAAACGCATTGTTATATGATTTTGATAGTTTGCAAAGTATATATGTAAATTCCAAGCAAATAACTCGAAATAAAAGTCTTATCTTGCCTGATATTAATAAGACTGTTTTTAATAAAAGCCCTTACATAATATCTATAAAATCTTTAATAATTTACCTAACAACATAAAATCCATCAATTATAAGTAAAAAAAACCTTAAAGAAAAAACTTATATCTACACTGATAAATAAATAGCTAAATATCATTTAAAATAGGTAAAAAACTTATAACCGGTTTGTGTATACACAACCAAAATGCATGGAACATGTTTACTTACATCTGTAATCTTACAGCATAGAAACACACAAAACAATACAATGATGGATTTTATGTTGTTAGGTAAATTATTAAAGTTTTTTATAGATATTATGTAAGGGCTTTTATTAAAAACAGTCTTATTAATATCAGGCAAGATAAGACTTTTATTTCGAGTTATTTGCTTGGAATTTACATATATACTTTGCAAACTATCAAAATAATATAACAATGCGTTTATAGTAAAGAGATCATTTATATTTAAAAGTGAAGATTGTTTGTCATCAATGATTTTAATAATTCTATTCTGATAGGATTTCAATACTTTATTAGCATTATTGTAAGCACTGCCCCATATTGATAAGCCGAATTGAACAATACTTAAAAATAATGCATGATAAATAATTTTTAGAACTGATTTATCTAAATGTTTCAATTTATAAAATATATACGTTAAGTACTTAGTTCTTTTTTATAATTTGTAATTATCACCTTTGCTAAATGTTAAGATTCTAAACCCAAACTATTATGATTTCCTAAACGCGTATTATTCTAGGTCCCTGAATCAAAAAAATTTTCTAAGTCCCTAAACCCAAATTATTCTAAGTCCCAAAATTAAAATTATTCCATGTCCCATTTGACCCCCCCCCCTTAAATGGGACATATTTGACCACCCCCCTTAAATGGGACAAATTTGACCACCCCCCTTAAATGGGACATATTTGACCACCCCCCTTAAATGGGACAAATTTGACCACCCCCCTTAAATGGGACATATTTGACCACCCCCCTTAAATGGGACAAATTTGACCCCCCCCCCCTTAATTTTCAAATTCCGAAGTACCCCCTCCCTATAAACATCTTCCATGTTAATAAATGAAAAAAATTTAAACTTAACTGTTGTTAATTGAAAAATGGAACTATTTCAAACTCAATTACTCTATTCTTATAAATTTTCTGTTGTTTGTTGATAATACTACATTTACATTTTTATTCCAAAGAGTTTTTACTTATGCCATTATTGTTGTTGACGCAGAGGTTATTATAAATAATTAAATAAATGAACACATTATTATTGTGAAATATATTTATTGATATATATCTCGTTTTCATGTCTTGTTAACATGAAGGTGTACGACGTAGTGAAGGGAACGCCGTTATAAAAGTTGGGGGGTCTACGCGAGCGCCATCACGTTTACGATATGTATTAATATTCAATTTACAACATTCTCCCACTTCACAAGGTGAAAAAACGCACATCTAAAAGTATAACAAAAAAATTGAAATAAATTTTACATTATTAAATTATAACATACTATTTAAAATTGATACAAAATTCAATTTGCTTTCTACACAAATTAATAAATAATAAATTATACAATTCAAGAAATATTTAAATGTAATTATAACAAATAGAATTGGTTTTAATATGACTAGAATTGACTATATAAATGATAACAAATTACAAACATTATAAATAACAAAAAATATTAATGAACAATTAATGCAACTTACTTTCTACATAAATTACATTTTTAAGAGTCTATATAATTCAAAATTTTTTTAAAATTTAAATTAATGTTAAATTCTGTTAAATTGAATTTTCTAATTCTGGATCCACCACTTTGTCAATATGTAGACTTGATGACCCAAAACTAAATGATTATATTTAATAAAATGAATTATGACTAGATGACAAAGACTCTTTAATGAACTATAACATACATGAAATTATCACAGTAAACTTGAAATTGCAATTTTTGAAATGTGATTTGAAATACGAAACTCTAAGTTATTTGATTCACAATTCGATCCCTTCCCCTTTAAAAGGTAACAATATCACACTATTTGTTTTAAAGCAGACAAAAGTTTATGTATGTAACTCCCTACTTCAAACATCAAATAACTACCTGATATTGTTTAAAAATGAGTAATTGAAATTTTGCCAAAATTATATGTAATTTTAAGCCACTTTTGTTTAGAAACAACTAAATTGGAAAAATGAAATTATGCTAAAATCATATGTAATCTTAGCCACTTTTGTTAAACAAATAAATTTAAAAAATGAAATTATGCTAAAATCATATGTAATTTTAGCCACTTTTGTTTATGAACAATTAAACATTTTGAATGACTAGGAATCATAACTGTAACTAAAACAATTTGATGATATTACAATTTAAAATACTGCTGAATAAATATAGACATAAAAACTAAATTATGATTATGATACTTAATATTTAAAAAATTTTACAGCGTGATAATCAATAAAATATAAGGAAATTTGCATGAGTGATATAACATTACATTCAAAATTTTTGTTTGGAAATCTTGAACGTTGAAGGTAAAAAAAAAAATAAAAACCCTGAAATAAGTTTTTTGATTCATTTAAAAGATGTGATATCACTCATTGTACAAAAAACCATCAAATTAAATTTCAGTAAAACTTATACTTGAATCAATTTAAAATAAAAAATCAAAATTAAAATGTTATATTCCATAAAATTAATTAAATATATTCTGCATAAAATTAAAAATTAATTTTTGAAATTATTTCAGAGTTTTATAATAACAATTGTTTGTTAATTTTATGTATACATGCACACAAAATTAATTTGATAAATATGAAAAATTCAATTGAAAAATAAAAATATAATTTATATGAAAAAATATAAAACTCTGTGATTGTCAAAATTAACTCTATTATGAAACAATATTTGAATGAGATGATAATAAATTAATAACAATAACACATGATATGATGAGATGAGACAATAATGAATAGTATTTTTCGACATGCAAAAATAATCAATTGAGTTTTTGAAAGATCTATTTAACCCTCTTACCACAAAAAATAAAAAATGTAAAAATATGAAACTACAAATTGTCAAATGAGGGTTATTAAAAATAAATTAATAAAACAATATTACCACACTTAATGATTTAAATAAATTTAGCTGCAATACTAATATAAAGATGAATTAACACTAAACAATAAAACCATGAACAGTAAATGATGAAATAAGTTCCCAGGTTTGATGTTCGAAGCTGATAAACTTGAGAATGACTTGTGTTGAAATTTGTATTTGGATTGAAGTTGATGATTGACAAAGCAGCTTCACCATTGAATTGAATCCAAAGTACCTTGAGAACACATTAATAACTTAATATATGACTTATAAATTTGGCCCAACATCAAATAATAAATCTCATTATGATTTTAAAACCTTTAAAAATTTAAGTTTTTTATTTGCATAAAAAACGCTCTAAAGTAAAACAATCAAATAAGACCCATTATTGACTTGAAACCTGTTAAACAAGACATTTAATTATAAAAAATGATACATTGCAATAAAATTTTGGAATTGAAAATTTGACAAAAATGAAATACATGTATAAAAATATTTGTAAAAAAAAAAATTTTCCAATTGAGATATGATTAATTAAGTTTAATGTCAGAAGTCGGCCCCAACTTTTTAAAATTACAATACAATAAAAATATGATTTTTTGATAAAGTAAAGTGTAAAAATTTGATTTTAATTATTTTATACAATAATAATTGTGCACAAAAATTTTATGCACAGTTTTAATTGTAAAAATGATAAAATTTTAAATAATTAAATTGCAATAAAAAATTCTGAAAAAAAAATTAAATTTACTTTGTCAAAAAATAAACAAATAAATATACATAACTTATATATTTTTTTTTGTGTTGTGTTGTCGTCTGCAGGAAAAAATTTTGGAGTTGAAGATCATTTTTGATGAACATGTGTGCGCGCCTGCGCTGAGATGAGAGAGATTGGTTGGAGAAGAACGAATAGAAAGAAAGATGGACGTCACTGAGTTACTTCCCCTCTTAAGTTGATTTTTAAAAAATAACAGGAATCACGTGGCGCACCTGCGCAAAGATGAAAACAAAAACTTTAACTGGTGATGATGAATGCGGGAGACAATTAAGATGGATGCCGTCTTTTCTTTTTTCTTCTTCCCCCTCCAAAAAAAAAAAAAAAAAAAAAAAAAAATTTTTTTTTAATGTTCTCTTGAGAAAAAAAAAATTTGAACAAAATTTTTGAATTTTGATTCTTGAAAATTATCCTGCTTTTCAATTTTAATTTTTGAATTCCATGTGCTTTTGTTTTTATATGTTGTGGTGATGACGATGATGCCGGTTATTAATAGTGTTCATTTTGAATAATAAAATTTATAACTTTTTTATTTTTATTTGTTGAGGCACTATTTTGCACATTTATTGTATAAACTTGAGAAAATTTTTATTCACTTTAATCGCCACACACATATAAAAAATGTTCGTGAAAAATAAAAAAAGGCACATGGCGTCGTACACGAAAAATATAGGTTTTGTTCACGTCTTTTTTGAGAAAAAAATGTGTTCACACGTTCAGTTTTTGAAAATATGTCTGTGAAAATTTTGAAGTAATATTCTTCTGCTGCAAATTAACAATTAACGAGGGGCCTACTATAAAGCGGCCAAACGTTTTTTGAAGAAAGAGAAAAAAAAAAAGTTGTAGAATTTTCAAATCACTGGATTTAGCACGCCGGCTATGATGCACGCCGCGTGTTTTTATATATAACTTTTTAATTTTTGGCATTTAACTAACTTTAATTTTTTACGAAAACTCCACTTTTTCTAATTTAAACCGGGATGCCAGATGTTGACTCAGAGGTTATTATAAATAATTAAATAAATGAACACATTATTATTGTGAAATATATTTATTGATATATATCTCGTTTTCATGTCTTGTTAACATGAAGGTGTACGACGTAGTGAAGGGAACGCCGTTATAAAAGTTGGGGGGTCTACGCGAGCGCCATCACGTTTACGATATGTATTAATATTCAATTTACAACAATTGTAAATGAGCGCAATTAAACGCTCAATAATTTAAAATAACATATATTTGATGTTGATTGAATTTTAAAATGAATAAAATGATTATTGTTCATATACTGAAATTTTTAACTTCTTTCATATTGAAAGATAATTATATATATTTTTATTTAATATTATTTCTATTTTTTGTTATAGTTATAACTTAATCCAATCCCTACACAGACAATTTTATTGTCTCTTAGGATACAAATTGTGTATCTATAATTATAATTATTATGATTATTTATTTTTTTGTTAATATAATTTATATTTTTATTTTATTATGATCATTATTTTTATCTTGTTCATTAAATATAATCTTAACTTCTTGTTCAGCCATGTATTGTAGTAAATTATTTTTGATGATATTTATTCTTCTTTTTAGATAGTTTATGTTGTAAAAAGTGTCTTCTATCAAGAGGTTTTTTTTTTTTTTTTTTTTTGCGTAGGAAGTGGAGAAATGCATTACGCATACTGATCAGCATCCGAACTGACAGTTATGTGGGACTCGACCTACCTTGCCTATACCCACTAAATCTCCACTCCCTTCCTACCTTATGCGAGCCTATCCCGGGACCGTTTTCACATTACTTCAGGACAGGTTCAAGGCTAGTTCTATTCATGAACTCCTTATTTTGACTTGCATCCACTGACTCGCCAGTCTGGTTAAGGACTCCGTCATTCCATCTGGTTGAAATTTCGTCTTTATGTACGTCTTTATGTCATCTTTAATAAAAATATATGTTAGCTAAAAATATACGTTATTTCTCATTATCATCAAAAAGAAGGTTAATAAATAAATAAATAAATAAATAAATATATATAAATAGATACATAAATAAAATAAATAAATAAATATTATCCTACCATCTACTATTGCTTGCGGTATCAAGAGTAACTGCAGGGATGATAGTATGTTAGTACAACAGCTGCAGTCATCCGGATAACCGCAATACGTCTTAATATTAGCCTATACCTTGGACTTCAGGTTTTTTGGTTCGGAGTAGGTACTCCACCTACTGGCCAATTTCGGACCATACTTCTTCATTTCGAAGCATCAGGGTAACCACATTTTCAGGTGTGATTTGACCGATGTTAGCTTCTAATTGAAACTTTTTAGCAGCCCACCTATCGCATTTGAAGAATGTGTGTTCCGGCGTGTCTTCTTTGCCAGGACAGTATATACATTCAGCACTATTCATCTTCTGGATCCGAAAGAGGTAGGAGAAAAAAAGCCCATGTCCACTTAGGAATTGGGTCAAAAAATAATTAATGTCCCCATGCCCTCTATTAATCCAAGGTGATATCTCTCCTATCAATCTCTTGGTCCATTTGCTCCCCGTGCAGTCGGTCCAGCGCTTCTGCCAATCGCTTAGGCTGATCTGGCGCGAAGTAGCTTTCGCGCGGTCAAGACATTCCCTCTCTTTGTTCAAATAGATATACTGTCTCTCAAGAGCCAGCAGATCTATCGGGATTACCCCAGCAATGATCAGAGCTGCCTCCAACGACACTGTTCGATAGGCACAGGAGATTCGCAGGGCTCCTTGCCTCTGCACGCTCGTATGCTTAGACGCATAAGTGACCTTCTTTATGCAGTCGGCCCATACTTCTGCACCATACAGTAGTATGGAGTGGGTTACCGACATAAGAAGCCTGCGCTTTCCAGTCTTAGGTCCGCACGTGTTTCTCATGAGCCTGCTTAACGCAGTAGTGGACCTAGCAGCCTTCTCCGTACTTCTCCGAATCTGCGCCATGAAGTTCAGTTTCGTATCCAGCAGCACTCCTAAGTACTTTAAGTGTTCCTTCGTTTCTATCCTATACTCCCCAATACATATTGGGATAATAGTCTCAATATGCTTGCGGGTGAATAGGACAATCTCAGTCTTCGCCGTTGCAAGCTTTAGGCCGTGGTCTTCCATCCAGTAATTGACCCCATGCATTGCCTGATTCAGTTTCTCCTCGGCGATTTTTTCATTTTTTTTCCGTAATTACTAGGACCAGGTCGTCCGCGTAGCCTACAGTAAAAGTATCAGCCGGCATCGGTAGCCTTAGTACCTGGTCGTACATGATGTTCCATAGATCCGGTCCAAGGACCGATCCTTGAACTGCACCTGCAGTTACTTTCCTCACTCTTGTTCCTTGTGCAGTTTCAAAGATTATTTCCCGATCACTCAGGTAGCTGCTGATTATTCTTCGCAGGTATTTTGGCACCTGGAAGTTCCTGAGTCTCTCCATGAAATCGCTCCATCTTGCTGAGTTAAAGGCATTTTTCACATCGAGGGTCACTAATAGCGTGATCTTTCTCGAATAGTGATTACCAGTCTGTGCGTTTTCGATGGCCCGAACAATACTGCTTATTGCATCGATTGTTGACTTCCCTTGGCGAAATCCGTATTATCTAGGAGAGAGATCTCTAGTAGATTCTACGGCCCTCAGTATCCTTGGCTGTAGCATCTTCTCGTAATTTTTGCCGGCTGTATCCAGTAATCCTAGAGGGCGCCAAGAGTTTGGCAATCTTGGGTCCCCTTTGCCCTTACTGATAAGGACCAGTCTTACTCTTTTCCAGAGTTTACTGAAGATGCCCGCACGTGCACAAGTATTGTACATACATAAGATGAGTTTTGGGCATTCGTGCGCAGCTATCTTCAGTATCTCGGTAGGTATCCCATCAGGACCTGGTGCCTTACCGTTCTTGAGAGAGTCCACCGCTGTGAAGAGTTCCTCCTCCGTAAATTCGGGGAAAGCCTCATCATCTTCACCTGAGTCATTTTCCTCCTCCCTCTCCGGGTGGGTAGGGAAAAGTCCGTCAACTTTGGTAAGCCTTACCTCGTATTCGTTCATAACACCACTTGCGTAAAGAGCACCGATTCTCTTGGTGACTATCTTGTACCCAAGACCCCATGGGTCATTATCAACCTCGTTACACAAAGCTATCTCGCATGATCTTTTGCTTCTCCTAACAGCAAGTCTCAGCCTTTTTTTGACCTGCTTATGCTCTGCCATCAGCTCAGCAACGTCTGTTCTGTTCCTTGCACGCGTTGCTCTCCTTCTTGTAGTTAAGCTTTCACTCTTTAAACGATCTATTTCAGCATTCCACCAGTAGGCTGGTGGTCTTCCATCACGGGTCCGTTTTTTTGGCATGGCTTTGTTACATGCTTTTTCCAGCAGCGTCATGATTCCCTTGACTATATCCTCTGCATCGTCAATATTTCCTGGTCTAATTGCTTTTCCCAGGATAGCAGTCTCTCCTCTTCTAAGCGTGTTCACCAAAATTTCGCGGTTTAACCGCTTGATGTTCCATCCGCAGCATTTCTGTGCTTCGTCTCTTCGTGTCAGCCGCCGCTCATCATGCACCTCAAAAGAAATATATTGGTGGTCGCTCGCTGAGAAGTCCTCTAGGACTTGCCAATCAGTAATCCTGGCAGCCAAAATTTCTGTTGCAAACGATAAATCTGGGATGGTCTGTCCGTAGCCTGGCCTTCTGAAAGTAGTAGTGTTACCTACATTTAGCACAGCCAAGTTGAGCCTGGCAGACAGGTCAAGTATGTCCTCTCCTCTTGCATCCGTTTCTGACATACCCCACTCTGGAGCTCTCGCGTTGAAATCGCCTGCCATTACAATTTCATCAGTCATATCCCTTATGGCATCTTCCAAACTATTCATTTTACTCAGAGTGTCCTGCTTAAGCTCATTTGGCGTTAAGTACACGCTTATGTAGGTAACACCATTTGTTTTAATCCAGACAAAGCCTCTGCCAGCGCCTTTTTCCTGTACTAGAACCTTTCTTGGATTCACTACCCAGATTGCCACAGTACCCAACTCATCCGTAAACTAGTTCAGAGAGCTTGGTTGGACCCCTTGCTCACTTATGATGAGGAGGTCTGCTGACTTTTCTCTAGCAAGTTGATGTATAATGTCTCTTGCTAGGGGGCTTCGCCGCACATTACCTTGAAGCACCTTTAACATTATTCGACTTGCTAGCGTCTGCGCCGCTTCTTAATTTCAACAGAGCCCTCCGTAGCGCTTCACACTTTGCTTTTCCAAGGTCGTGCTTCAACTCCTTGCCTTTTAGCCCAAGGTCCAAGCATAGCATGCACCTTGCCTTTGCTGTGCAGTCAGTTACCTTATGTCCTTCTTCTCCGCATGTGTAGCATTTCGCTCTCCTGTCTGGTCCATTGCATTTTGTAGCAAAATGGCCATAACGTAGGCATTTAAAACAACGGGTTAATGGGGTTTTTAGCCTTACCCTACAGTTCATCCATCCTATTTTGATACGTTCCATGCGGACCAATTTGAAGGCGGTTCTTTCATCAAGGTCAACGTAAGCAGCTCTCTGTTCTCTTGCGTTTCTCTTAGAAATAGTCACCCTTGCTATCTCCGCATGTTCTTCTTTGCTTTTAATGGCATTTAGAACGTCTATTGACTGGGTGAGACAGTCCAAGTCAAGTATTTGTATAACTCGTTTAGGAGCTAGATCCCTAACCCTGGCCTCCTCACCTAATACTCTCCTTACTTCTTGTGAGAAGGAACCTATTTTATCACCAAGTTCCTTCAGCTCAACCAGGACATCGCCCGTCTTCGTCTTTCGCACCGATCTTATTTTTGCGCCAAGTTCTTCAGGTTGCACCTGAGACCTTAAAGTTCCCAAGACGTCAGCATATGTTCTACCCGTAGGCAGTTTAATAGCTACAGCTCGCTCCCGTTTTTTTGGGATTGTCTTCTTTTGCGTAGCTACTGGCCACTTTTTGTTTCCGTCCTGACCTCTCTTACCTTCTTTTTTCCTCTTTTTCCTCTCCTTCCTTTTGTTTACAACCGTTTGAAAGGGTTCGTTATTACGGTCCGTATCATGCGTTGTATCATTTTCACCCGAGGTGCTCTGCTGTGTTCCAGGTTGTGTCTGCAACTGAGTATAGGTATTGTTCTCATGGGTCGCAATATCCACCATCATTACTGAACAGCTACGAATCTTTTGAGGTGATTTTCCCGCAGCAGTTCTCTTAGCATGTTCGCTTCCTAGCCCTGCAGTCTCAGCGTTTTCGCTTCGTTTTCTTTTCTTTAGCACTGAGCCTGTTATATTTTTTTTAAATAACTGCTCAATTCCATTTTTTCCTTAACTTGCTGATCTTTTATTGCTTTGAGAGCAGTCACTTTGTCCTTTATATCATTTATACCATTCTTTACAACAGCGGCTATGTTTTGTTGCTTGAAAGTCATGTGATGTATCATCTCGCCTATCTTTTCTTTCATTAGATCAAGGATACTCTTGACAGCATTATGGTTTTCATCCATGCGTTGTAGACGTCTAGCAAGTTCAGTGTTCTCATAGAGCACTTGGACTGTCTCAGCATCGCCATCCTTACCTTCTAGGTTCACTTCATTGCTTTTATATACATTTATGTTAGACATTTTGAATGTAATAAAATTCGTCAGTCCATGTGCAACGGCCTCCTTCGACCCCTCACTTTCTGGGCAGCTGGCATGCAGACTGGTTGCATCACAGAGGATATAGCTGACCTTGTCTTTTATCAAGAGGTTTAAGACCAATTTTTTAATATTATTAGAAATTTTATTGCGTTGTATGTTGCAACTTTTGCTACTTAAACTTAATTTGTTTATCCTATTAGTTACATGATGAACTTTCCTAGTATATTTTTTATTTTTTCTGTACATGACTGGTAAATCTTTTTGGTTAATGGCTTTTCTTAATTTTTTATTGATGTTCATTAAATTTTTGACTTCAGTTAATGCTTTTTTGCCATAATTCTTTTCAATTTGTTTTAAAAACATTATGATGATCTTATTTATTAGCAATATTAGTCTATGCTATTATGTTTCTTTAGATTATTGGTACATCTGAATCAAGAAACGGTTTTAATGATAGTAACGAAGAAGTTTTTGGAATTTTTTTATTATTTTTTAATGCTTCATATTCTCTAGGGAAAGAAGACTGTTCAGATATTTTAGTTATTGTACAACGAGCAATATCTAATTCTATATTTGACAAATTTATAGTTTTAGTTAGGTCTGTAGTTTTTAATACTCTTAAGCAAAATGCTACAACCTTGATTAGTGTATTTACATTAGAGAATCTCTCGAGAAGATCAATGACTTTACCAGTAACAATAGTGTTTATATTCGATATGGATTTTATTTCAACATTTTTTTTAGAGTCATTAGATTTAAATTCTCTTGCAGGCCAAGCTTCATTGGATTATGCTAACCATGTTGGACCTTGATACCACAAAGAAAAGGCTTCGAATTCACGGGCAGCGATACCTTTTGTTGCAACATCAGCTGGATTGTATTTTGTAGGGACGTATCGCCAATCAATCTGGATTAAAGAATTTTGAATGGAAGCTACCCTATGAGTCACAAAGGGTTTCCATTTAGATGGATGTGACTTGATTCATGTCAAGACCACAGATGAATCAGACCACCCAAAAACATTTACTTTTTCATTTTTTAAGTTTAAACTGGTAATTAGTTTATGAGCTAATAATACAAGTTCAGCAGTACATAGTTCTAGACGAGGTATAGATAATCTTTTGATAGGTGCTACTCTTGTTTTCGCTACTAGTAATGAAGAAGTTCTATTCTCACCATTGTTTGCTACAACATAGACTACTGCAGCTTATGCTCTCTCAGAAGCATCTGAGAAGAAATGGAATTCTATTTCAGAGGAACGTTGTTACAGAATCAGATCTTTCATAAATACGTCATTAGATTTTTCAGCTAGAGCAGGACAATTAAATGCCCAAATTAGAAGAAGAAGCAGCATTGCACTGCATTTGATTTATTGACGAAACTGATGCACCTGCGTTAGATTCTTTAACAGGAAAGCTGCCATGTAACAAGGTGTTATGATTTTCCGAACAAACTTTACAAGTGAATTTTCTTGGACAAGGTGTAGGATAATGATTTTTCAAGCAATTATAGCATAATCTAAGTTTCTTAGCATGAATATAACGATCAGTACCTTGAAGAGCTTTGAATTTAGTACAAAAGGTTAAAGCATGAACATTATAATTACAAAGAGGGCAAAAATAAGATTTTACTTTACCCTTTTTACTCGATTGAGAAGTGGCTGCATTGATTTGCTTCTTCTCTTGAGATTATTCAGTTTATGATTTATCAGCATTGTTTGATTTTGAGCAGCTTTGCATGACCCCTTCATCGATGGACTCTAAAGCTCTTGCGTAATTTTCCAAAAATGTGTTGAGTGCATCAAAGTTTGGAAAGTCTGTTGTGTCAGTCAGAGATGTTTCCCACTTCATTCTTATCTCAGCATTTAACTTTTAAGACAGCAGCAAAACCAACCAGTGATTCTAGTTATCCTTGGCAATGCCTGGTGCCTCGAAAGAGCTAACGGTTTGTGCGAAAAAATCTATGACTCGTTTTATTTCATTAGACGATGAATTTAACATTGGAGTTAAGTTTAATAAACTATTCATATGATGGCTAATGAGTATACGTTTATTACCATACTTGCTCTCCAAAGCTTTCCATGCACCGTCAAAGCTACCTTTAACAACAGGTGTATTTTTCAGCATTTCTTTGGCATCACCTTGTAAATGTTGTTGTAATAACAGGTTCTTTTGAACGTTGTTCAACATAGGAGATTTTTTGAGGATTCCCTTGAACTGGTCTCGAAAACTTTTCCAAGCTAGGACGTCACCATCGAAGTCTGGAATCGTAAATTTAGGTAGATGGAATTTTGCTGTAACAGTACCTTGCTGAGCAGCTGGTTCATGCTGACCTGAATTAAAAGACAAAGGTTTTAAAGAATCTAAGTATTCAGAAAAAGAAGAATTAATATTGTAGTATAGTTCTTCAGCTTTGTCGAACCTAGCTTCTTTGATGTATTATAATGTGGCTATTTCCGCCCTCTCGGAATGACCACAATTATCATTTATTATTTCAGATAAAATTATATAAGTTGCTAAGCAAAAAGGAGTCGTGTAAACACGCGCGCGCGACAATATATGTATATCAAAACGGCAGCACATGATTGACTTTTATTCTTTGGGTCGCGGGAATTTAACTATAATGCTGAACTTAACTATAACCTGTAATAAAAATTCACTAATTTATCTTTTCAAAATTATATACAAAAATCTACTTTATTCAAGTTCTTATTCATTAATATTTTACACTTTATAATCAAAATTTAATCTATTTCACTGTCCATATAATTTTTAACCGGTAATTCATCACTTTCGATAATTATAATAAAAGTCACTTTTCACTAATTCAATTCTTTGCGACACACACGTGATCATTTTAATTATTTTCTTTACCTTTGTCTCTGCTAATTATCTTGTTAATCTTTTCTTAATCCAAAACTTTTCTATTACTTATTAAAGAAACTTGCTCCAATTTTTATAATACTTCTTCCATAATATAATTCTTTAAATATCAAAACCAATTATAAAGATGTCCGCGAATGGAATCTTGTAATCAATATTCGATTAACCAGTTAATATAACTTGCAATTGATTATTAATCCTTATCGCGACAATATTATTAATTATCAATGATCATTAATCTAATAATCTTTAATTACTAAAACTACTTTATCAATACTTAATCAATTCATTTAATTATAAAAATGATTCTTTTTAGAAAAATGTGCTTTTTCTAGTTTCGAGGTCCGCGCAACAATACTATCCTTAGCCGGCCTTTCTTCTCCTCTCTCTCCTCTCGTTCGTTGCTCTTGCGGTCAGTCAGTATATCTGTGTGTCGTGCGTGTGTGTCGCTACTACTTGTTAAAAATCCATCATTTTCTAATATAAGATTATCGTGCATAAATAATCTTTCGCGCACTTATGAAAATTGTCTTACGCGGGTTTTATAGCAACGCTATAATAGCCCTCCCCTTAAAGGGGGCGTTTGGGACAAAAGCCCTCAAACTTCTGGTTTCATACAACATACTTTACAATAATTTGCCATAACCCAAGCTTACTCACTTTATTATTAAATTATTTACAATTAAAATTATATTTACAAGAATTTTATTTACATAGGATTAATACTTAGGTCGGGCACAAAAAAATTTTTACTTTTTAAATTTTCATAAGCACCAAAAAAAACAATAAAAAGAAATTTTTATTTACTTACATCCTTTTTACCACATTTGTCTGCTTCTTTTTGAAGGATTTGGGTAATTCATAAGGGATATAAGGGTTTGTCTTTCTTTGATGAATTTGGTTATTTTTCCGCTATTTCGTGGGTTATGATTTGATCATTAATATATGTAGAAACAAGTTAATCAAAAGAAAAAAACAAAATCAGGAGGTTTTTCCTTTATGATCTTCAAAAAAAAATATAAAAAAATAAAATTAAACAAAAAAAAAAACTTTTACAAATGATTAACTATATTTCTAATTATTTTGTGGAAATAGAAAATTATCCCAATTTGTAACAAATTCTATAGCTTTTTGTGTAGGCAATTCGCTAGCAATTTGTTTTACGGTAAGGGGATACTCTGTTAACATCCAATCCTATAGCGGTGAGCTGGGATAATATATTTTCAGGCCCTTGAACCTGGGGTTCTACTTCCGCAATTTCTTCTGGGTCTTTTTCATTTGGGTCGTCTATCCAGTCAAATTTTTTTTTTCTTGTCGTTATTTTAAATTTTTATTTAGGATAATTTTACCCAATAACAATAATTTTAATTTTAACAAAATTATAATACAAAAAAAAGTATTCTAAAATTTCCTACGTCTAAACGAAAGAAAATTAAAGTTTATACTACAACTATCATCCTTGTAAAAATCTTTTCTTTTACAACAGCTAAATTTTTAATATAAAAAATCCTATTTAACTAAATCATTTTATCTAAAAAAAAAACCTATTCTACATTTAACATAGCAAATTAATTTCTATTTCTTTTATTATCAATAACTTAGCAAAACTATCATTCAAATTTTTCTAAAACTCAATCTAATAATAATCCCTTTTTTTATACCTGAACTGTGCTAATGTTTATTCAAGATCATTTATTAATCAAGTAATTCTAAATCATGCTTTTCATATATAAAAAAATCTATTACATAACTTGAATATATTCTTTCCGAAAATTTAATATATTCATTTTAATTATTTTCTTTACCTTTGTCTCTGCTAATTATCTTGTTAATCTTTTCTTAATCCAAAACTTTTCTATTACTTATTAAAGAAACTTGCTCCAATTTTTATAATACTTCTTCCATAATATAATTCTTTAAATATCAAAACCAATAATAAAGATGTCCGCTAATAGAATCTTGTAATCAATATTCGATTAACCAGTTAATATAACTTGCAATTGATTATTAATCCTTATCGCGGCAATATTATTAATTATCAATGATCAATTATCTATTAATCTTTAATTACTAAAACTACTTTATCAATACTTAATCAATTCATTTAATTATCAAAATGATTCTTTTTAGAAAAATGTGCTTTTTCTAGTTTCGAGGTTCGCGCAACAATACTCTCCTTAGCCGGCCTTTCTTCTCCTCTCTCTCCTCTCGTTCGTTGCTCTTGCGGTCAGTCAGTATATGTGTGTGTCGTGCGTGTGTGTCGCTACTACTTGTTAAAAATCCATCATTTTCTAATATAAGATTATCGTGCAAAAATAATCTTTCGCGCACTAATGAAAATTGTCTTACGCGGGTTTTATAGCAACGCTATAGTATTTAGTGTTGTTTGAATCCTTGAAGCGTTTGATTAAATGGTGATTCTGGACGTATTGGTCCCAGTTGTCATTTAGTTTAACGAGCCGGATACTCAGTGATTGTGTTGTCATTTTATCCTTTCCTAATTTTTTAACGTTGATCCAAGCTCTGGAAATCCACTCTGATATATCTTGTTGATAGGTTATGGCTTCTTCCATAGTTATTTGGTCTGTCATGGTTCTTGAAAATGAGAATAACTAATAAGTATAAAGTTTAAATTCAAGTTTTGTTATGTTTTTTAAGATAATACAAGTTTCTTTTTTTTATAATACAACTTTCTTTTTTTTTATAGTACAATTCCTTTTTTCTTTTTCTCAACATAAAGAGTTGAGAAAATTTTAATATTAATGTATATATTTATGAATAAATCAAAAAAGTTTTGATTTTAAATGTCATAAATTTTAAAATTGCTGTTAAAAGTATAAAAAATAAAGATTGTTGACGATTAAAGGTTAGCGTAGAAAGAAAAATTTGAAGATACCTTTCTCACTCTTTCGCATAACCTAGTATGTGTATTAAATATAGAACGATACAATTTTACCACACTGGTGCTGTGGTAAAATTCAATCCAACATTCCTTCTTTTCCAAATTTTATGCGAAAAAGAAATGCTTTGGATGAACAGGAAAATGGCGACTCCAAATGATTTGCGCACTTTTTTTAATTTAATTTTTAGGTCCTGCGATGAGACAGAACGTTCATGAATTTTATAAAATTTTTTCAATATAAATCACAAAAACTATCCGTAAAGTTTCATCTCTTGTCGCGACCGAAAAAGAATTCATAATTAAAAAGAGCACATGGCGTCACAGCACTGGATTCTTAATTGTACACCAAAACACAAAAAATTGCACAGTTTAATACAACACTTTTTATTTAAAATTTTTTTTTTTAGTATAATAATAGATGAAATTTGATTCATTCACTTTTTAATGATCTACGTTCCTTCAAACTTTTTTCTTTTTATAACAGAAAAATAATATCCTCGTTCAACTAAATTTAAACCGGAGCACAGTGTGCTGAATCAATCAAAAATCTACTGACTCCGTAAAATTTTATTTTTTCACACATTTATTTTTTTAAATCTTTCGTATACTATCCTACTCTTATGAAGACCTGCTACTTTTTCTAATTTTTACAATTTCAATTCACCCCTTACACATTGGTGTATACGCAAAAATTGTATTTACAGGGTTACTATGTTTATTTGCAATTAAAAAAACCTTGTTTATGGACACTGTTGCCTTATTCCTGAGCCAAAGAGTAAAAATTTTTAAAAAGTAGCAGGTTTCCATGAAAGTAGGATAGTATACGAAGGATTAAAAAAAATAAGTGGGTGAAAAAATCAAATTCTAAGAAGTCAGCAGATTTTTGATTCAATCGGCACACTGTGCGGAGTTTCGGCACCATGTTTTTGAAAGAGTTAGTGGAAAATAAAGTTAAGCTTAAATAAATAAAAAACTGTATAGTTTTGAGAAAATATAATCTTGGTTTATTATAATATATTGAAATAATTGAAGTTTGATTCTCAAAAAGTGAGAAATATTACTGGCACGTCCGTTCGGTATAAGAGCTCGAACGAGAAACCTCCAAAAACGAAGCCGGTGTTGCCATGCGTACATCGTTTACATATATATATACATACATGCATTCCGACACTGTAAATATCTTTACGGCGGAGGCTATGGCGGGAAGAATCAGATAATTTTAAAATAAATGATAATCTACATAAAGAAATAAAATGTTAGGTTTTAACACTAACTATCTTATACATACATATGTATATTAAACATGTATTACTAGCGTTACGTGATCATGACCAAATTGGATTTTACGCAACCACTCAGCCCGTCAATAATTGCTCTATCCAAATCACCCATGAGTTTACCATTTTTCGGAGTGACTTTTTGCCCCCCCCCCCCCCAGAAAACTCGAATTTGACGTTTTCGATTTTCAAAGGTTGCTCGACAAATTCCATTTGTTTTTTTCACTGAAAACAATATTTATACGTCGCATATTTTATACCTTGGCATAAGTTGCTTCGAAACTTTTATGGGGATCAGATATTTAATAGGTTTTTAGGGAATCTTAAACACTAAATACATATCCTGTCGTACAATTATTGCATATGTGACATTTTTTTTTTTTTAATTGAATAAAAATTTAAATACAGATTTTTTTGCAACAGGGTCCAGGGACTAAACTGCATAGTCGTGTAGCTGCTAATTCGCAGCCTATAAACAAACTCGATTTGGCTTGCTTTACGTACGACTTTGCTTATCACATCAATAAAGCTTGAAAAATCTACACGTCGCTGATCGAGCGTTTGTTGAGACCTAGCACCGACGAATTTGGGCGAGAGACGCGTCGCATGGTGAGAAAATTTTGGCAACCGCGGTATTCGGGCTTGCGCGGGTGGATCGTTGTAACACGAGATTGCGGCAAATCTTTGCGCGCGAAACACGGTGGCTTCCTCCCCCTGATAATATCTTTAGCCGCAAGGTTGGGGGTGGCCACGACTTGAACAAGAATAAAAAAATGGTCGAAGAGTTAGTTTGTCACGATAAAGAGATGGAAAAAATAGCCAGTGGTTTGCATCTGAAACTTCATCCTAGGTACGGCAGAGGCTTGAAGACCAGGAGACGACGTCGAAAGCCGTGCAAATTCACGACCGCTTGTCAGCTTTTAAATTTTTTGTCAATGCTTACATCAGTCTATCTAAGCGTACCCCATGAAGAAGCACCTACGAATCGATTGACATTTTTAAAAATAATCAAACAGGGGAAACAAAAAATTGAAATGCAATTTCAAACTTTCAAATTATTTGTTTGAGCTTTTGCTAGCAAGTACAAAATTTTTCACTCAAAAATCGTCTAATTTTAATAATCGCTTTTTTCGATAATAGAGGAAACGATCTTAAAAAGAACAATACCCACTTTGACCACTTCAAACCTAGGAATTTGAAATTCTTTTTAATTTCTCAATCTTTGCCGTAGGAGAGCCAATCATTCAACTTTTAAAACAAATGCTCCGAAGCCTATAAAGCGTTTCTGGATTTTCGCAAATTTATTTCGGCAAAAACGAGGACGATAGCGCAATATCTTTGGACTATTTTTTAAAAAGCTATCCGATTTTTTCTTTGATAGTTTATTATGTCTGTTTTTTTAAAACTGCTTTTAGCAGGTGCCATCTAAATCTATTTTTTTCAAATAAAATCTAACGTAATTCATTGGATAATAATTATTCAAGATAGTACATTCATGGAATTAAATGAAGTATTATGTACACCAAATAAAAAAAAAATATTCCAGTTTAAAAAAACTTTTTTAATTTTGAGAAATAAATTTTGGAAAAATTCGGTATCAGATCCAAAAAATTACTATAAACGAACTGTCTAAAACTAGTACTCTCATAGAAATAAATTAGGTACTACATCCAAAAAGAAAAAAAAAATTTGTTTTTTTTGTATTTTTTTGTGGTGTTATGGGTCTAATGGCTAGGATTATTAGTAATTAAATAGATAAATATAAATAAATACTTACAAATGTTGTCCAGGATAGGTTTTTTTTTTTTTATTATATTGTTATTCTCTAATGTATAATCTTTATATAAATAGGATTTTTAGTGACTGACAAATTTAAAAACGTTGTAACAAAAATTTTTTATTTTTAATCTTTGTAAGTTTCCCTTACTTCACGTACCTTCAGGTATTCCTCCCTGCTAAGCTTTCGGGAGTTTAAAATTTTAATTTTAAAATGTCAAAATTTTGATTTTGGAAAATCAAAACAAGAAAATAAAAATTTTGTATGTATTGGAAAAACAATTATGTTCTTTAATTATGTTTTTTTTTGCAATGTAAAAAAAAATTGCTTCAGAGGCGTTGTTTTTTAAAAAAAATTACTTAAAATTTAAATATTTTTAAAATTAAACTGTAATTAAACATTAGAAAATTTTTAAAATTTTGATAATAAGAATTACCCATTTTACTTCCTCCTCAACAAGTTTGTGAGTGGAGTTTTTTTTTTTATGTTAGCGTAATGAACAAATATTTGATTTCGGAAAATCAAAATAAAAATTTATTTTTAAAGATTTTGTCATGTTTAATTTTACATTATTATTTATGCTACAAAGAAAATTTTACCGTTTTATTTTTAGTTAATATAAAAATATAAAATATTATTAATAACAATGACTGATTCAGCAGTTTTAGTTTCTTTTAAAGTATGCAAAATTATTTATTGTTTAAAAAATGTCAAGATTACTTCCTATATTTTATTTGAAATATATTTAAAATTTTATTTCATGACTTCTGAATTTAGAATGAATAATGACTTAGTGAAATGGTATTTGAAATTATAATATTATATATTAATGAAATTTCTGTATATTTAATTTTTTGTAATATGATTTTAAAGGATTCTAGGTTGAGTTTTTTTGGAGTGTTTAACTATAAGGATATTTATTGTTTTGTTTTTTGGATATTTTTATAGAAATTTTTGCACAAATTATTGATTGAATATGTTGAATTTTAGAATTCAAACTATTAAAGTTTTATTTATATGATGAAAACCGATGATGAATAGAAAAATATTCTCCAAGTTTTTAGGTTATTAATTGTTTGAGTAATTGTGATTGTGAATTATATAGTGTTGGTAGAAGATTCGTAAACTGCTTATCACATAATATCTAATCGTCTTTTATAGTCTTTTGTGTCTTAACTTTTTTTTTATCGACTTTCTTAATACTTATAAATTCACTTATTTACATATTTACATTATGGTTTACGTATCTATTTACATATTTACAGATTTATTTACATTTTTCACGAATCCTTTTGGTGTGTATGCCATTTACATATTTACAGATTTATTTACATTTTTCACGAATCTTTTTGATGTGTATGCTTTGGCAGCTTGTGTAAAATAAATCAAGGTACTTGATTGGATCACAAATATTAATTTCTTTGCCGAGTATCTTTCAGGTGCACTCTGATCAATCTTGAGTTTATTAAATTTTGGCACATTCTTTCCCAACTGACTTATCTTGATTTTTGATTTTGTAGATTTTGTATTTTGAATGGATTTGAATTTAATGTTGTCTTTTTTTGCAAAATTTCTAAGTTTTATGAAGGAGAATGAAAAATATGGATTTAAAAAAAAAAAAAAATAAATTATATACTTATTTATTATTTATACTTTTTTTAAAATTTATGATTCTGAAATTGTAGTGTTATATTTTTGACAGCATTTCACTAACCTATTTTTAATCTAAGATTTTATTATTATGTATATATTGTTTTTCTAATTTTGTAAATTAAATCACTAAAATATTTTCTAGTAGTTATTATTAACGAGTTATCTGTTTGTTAAATATTTAATTTCATTTTATTTGAATTTGTTTCTTTAGAATGTGAATCTTTCATTGCATTAATAAAATAAAAGTATAAATTACTTATAAAATAAAAATCCCATATATATGCTTAAACAATATTTAAAACTAATGTATGTCAAAATTATTGTTTGAAATAATAATTTTTTGTAAATAGTTTTTTTTTCAAAAAAAAATTTTTAATTTATATTTCCATTTACGTATTTTCTGTATATATATTTTGTTTAATCAAAGTATTATTTAATTATGTAAAAAAAAATTAGTATTTCAATCAATATTAAGTATAATTGTCTTGAATAAAGTTGTTTGAATCCTGAAGATTGATGAATTTAGAATAGAATTGACAATGGTTCTAAATTAAAGGAATATAAAGTTTAAATGATTATTATGTAATTTATGTTTCTTTTTTGTAATTTCTATCACCTGGAACATAAGAAATGGTTATTAATATTTTATAATTCATAAAATTTTTGCTGAATATGCTTTGTTTCACAAAAAAAAAAATTCATGAATCTTGTTTACAAAATAATTTGATGACTAAATAAAAATTAAATTAGCAAAATTAGCAACGTGTAGAGTTTGTACTGACGTTATATACGCTGTCTGGTGAGGATCGTGTTTTCGGCATAGTGTTTAAAAGAAAAATCGAATACTATGTAGAAAACATGTATCCGGCTGTTCTTGGCATAGGTTTTCTGCAGTTTTCCTATGTCACGGATATTGTCAATGAATAACTAATGAATAATTGGTTAATCATTGACAGTGTTCGGGTGAATACAAGTTCAGTTAACATCTTAAAGTCATCTGCTCCGCAACTGCCCCAGCACAGGCTTAAGCCTCCTTGGGATACCCTACGTCGGTATATGTCAGTTCAAAAAAAAAAAAAAAAAAAAAAATGCATTAAATTATGTATAACATTTTTTTATTTTTTTTTATTTTTTTTTTATTTTTTTTCAAATTTTGATGAGACTAAGGCCAATTTTATTGAAAATTGAACTTTCTTTTAAAAAAAATTATATTTAAATGTATAATTAAAGTACAATCGTAATTAGATTTTATATGCGTATGCAATAAGTTATATCGTAAAATGTCTAACTTTTAAAGTCTATAATTGATTAAAATTCTTTCAGTTACTGTCATTATAATCTTAAAAAAAAAATTCATCAATTGCAAATTATGTATCAGTTACTTTCACTAACTGTTAAACAAAATTTCTCTTACTTATTAACTAATAATTCATTCATAGTAATTCAGTAAAAATTATTTGTGGGCACGGCTTGTATGCGTTGCCTCATTGTGTGCGCGGCTTTAAGTACTTGTATCAGTAATAATCGTTAATACATTGTACGTGTGATAGCGTTTTCGGTATTCTATTAGCAATCTGAAAACTTTAGTAGCTTGTATTAATATTTTTTTTGAAGATTTGGTGCGTCTAGTGCTATCAAGCTGGTCCTCTCTACTTTTTCCTTGGGTGGCCGTCCTAAGGAATCCGTAGCTATAGCCACTCTTGAAACACTATCACAGGATGTTTTTTTATGAAGAAAAAAAAATTGCGTCCACTTTAAAAGGCGGGAATTATGAAACTATTTGGTTTCTCCGTCTAGCTACTCATTATTATTTGTTTTTTCGTTATTCATAAGCTTCATAGACTGTATTTATAGTTTTGTTTCAATTATCATTCATTTCATATATATTTTCATTATTTATTATTTTCATTCATTCAAATAAAGTTACCAACCAATCCACGATATACTTAAATGTTAAATGTATATATTTTTTTAATTTGACTTGCAAAAAAAAAACTTTTAAGACATATTTCATTACTTATTTTATGCTGATGTAAAGAATATAAGAGTATATGTTATGTAAGTTCATTTTTATTCAAACTTTGATTATTAGAAAAAGAATTATTATATCTTGTATTGAAATTATTTCGTTTAATTATTTTATTGTAATATTCGTTTTCCGTAAGAATTTTATAAAAGAAATACTTCATATGATTCTAAAACAAAAGAAATTATTTGAAAAAATTTTGGGAAAAAAATTTTCAAAAAATTAATTATAAGATTCGAGAAATCGAGTAAAAACTATACTTTCAAATATAAGTACTTTTGTGGAAATAAATGAGGTATTACATCCAAATTAAAAGAAAAAAATTACCTAGAGCTTTTTTGATGAATAAGTTTTTGAAAAAAAAATTAGGCCTAATTTTATAACGGTTGTGAAACATCGCCGGTTGCAATATTTTTAGATATTAGTACTTTCATAGAATTAAATGAGGTATTACACACCAAAAAAAAAAGAAATATTGCAGGATTTTTAATTTTTTTGTTTTTTTAATTTTAAGAAAAAATTTTTGAAAAAATTCGGTATCAGATCCAAAAAATGACTATAAGCAAACTTTCTAAAACTAGTACATTCATAGAAATAAATTAGGTACAAAGTCCAAAAAGAAAAAAAAAATTGGTGTTTTTTGTATTTTTTTGTAAAAAAAATTTTTGGAAAAAAATTTTCAAAAAATTAAGTATCTGATTCGAGATATTGAGTAAAAATCATACTTTCAAATATAAGTACTTTCGTGGAAATAAGTTAGGTATTACATCCAAATTAAAAAAAAAAAAAAGTACCTCGAATTTTTTAAAACAAAATTAGGTCTTAACTCCATAATGTTTGTGAAATATCACCAATAGGGTGATTCACTAAAAAAAAAAAGTGCGCCAAAAATGTTCTTCCTGAAGTTGTTGAAATTTAGGTGACAAATTATCCCTTACCAATTTTCAGCTCATTTGAGAACAATTTAGGGGTCGCACGAACCCAGGGTAGCTCCCAAGTGGTTGGCTAATACCGACAATTAGTGCGAACGACAACATTTTTTTTCAAAATACGTTTTCTATGCTTCTTAATATGTTTTCGGTGTCGCTAAACTCAAAAATGAAGTCCTCAGAGTCCGAAAATACCTTAATCACCCTTAAACACCGAAAACACCCCTTTTTTACCAAAAATTTTTGGATTTTATAGCGAAAATCGTATATATTTGAAACATCTGGATTATAAATTACAATTGATGACTTAAAAATGTTGAAAAAATACCGAAAACTCCTTCCGTTTATTATAACGCCCCTTATTGGCCGAGAAACGCAGGGCTCAATTCTATAACAATGTTATAAGATAGGGTTTTTAGGCAATTTTCCAAATAACGCTGTCATATTGCCATTCTATTAAAATACTACCGTTAGGTCTCATTTTTTTCTACCTTTCAAACGCCGTAAACTGCAATTTTTCTTCACCGATTCTCTCATCGCTTAGCATCGTTAGAAAATCAAATGTCCATTTTTTGCCAAAAATGACCAATTTTAAAATTGCTGTTAAAATTTTAATTTTGAATGAAAATGGGTCTTAAAGGTCTCAAAAATTTCAACTAAGCTCTAAGTTTTTAAAAAATTTTTACTCATTCCTTTTCAATTGTTTGTTTAGCAGATATGGTAATTTAAAAAAAGAGTCTTAATTTAAGGTTATTTTAAAAAAAATCATATTTTATCACTATCTTTTTCGAGTCATATCTCAAAAAGGAATAAAGCAAAATGGATGAGTGAAAAATTTTTCGAAACTTGAGACTAGTACAAAATGTTGGAGACCTATAAGACTTATTTTCTTCAAAAATTACAATCTTAGCAGCAATTTTAAATTTGGCCATTTCTGACAAAAAATGGACATTTGATTTACTAACTATAGCGATGAGAAAATCGGTGATAAAAAATTGCGGTTTACGGCGTTTGAAAAGTAGAACTTATACGAAAAAAACTTATAACCGGTTTGTGTAAACACAACTTAAATGCATGGAACATGTTTACTTGCAGCTGAGGACTAGGTATAATACAAATGTTACTCAACATTACTATACAATTTTCTAATTTTATAATTTCTAATTTTATAAACCTGTATTATCTTAAGTCCTTAAGCTCAGATTTTTCAAAGTCTCCTGATTATTCTAAGTTTCATTTGACCCCCCCCCCCCCCTTAAATAGGACATATTTGACCACCCCCCTTTAATAGGACATATTTGACCACCCCCCTTAAATAGGACAAATTTGACCCCCCCCCCTTGATTTTCAAGTTCTGAAGTACCCCCTCCCTATAAACATGTTCCATGTTAAAATGAGACCAAACGGTAGTATTTTGGTAGAATTGCAATATGACAGCGTTATTTGGAAAATTGCCTAAAAACCCTATCTTATAACATTGTTATAGAATTGAGCCCTGCTTTTCTCGGCCAAGAAGGCGCGTTGGAATAAGCGGAAGTAGTTTTCGGTATTTTTTTAACATTTTTAAATCATCAATTGTAATTCATAATCCAGATGTTTCGAATATATACGACTTTCGCCATAAAATCCAAAAATTTTTGGTAAAAAAAGGGGTGTTTTCGGTGTTTAAGGGTGATTAAGGTATTTTCGGACTCTGAGGACCTCATTTTCGAGTTTAGCGACATCGAAAACATATTAGGAAGTATAGAAAACGAATTTTGAAAAAAATTTTTGTCGTTGGCACTAATTGTCGGTATTAGCCAATCACTTGAGAGCTACCCTGGGTTTGTGCAACCCCGCAACCGTTCTCAAATGAGCTGAAAATTGGTATGGGATCATTTTGTCACCTAAACTTCAACATACCTCAGGAAGATAATTTTTGGCGCATTTTTTTTTTTAGTGAACAACCCTAATCACCAATTACATACATACACACACACACACACACACACACATACACACACACACACACACACACACACACACACACACACACACACATACATACATACTTCTTTTAAAAACTGGTTTTTCAGCTTCCTGGGGTCTCAAAACGTGCTTATATGCCAAAAAATCAAAAATCGAAATTTGACCAAATCCACGTATTGGTTTCCATTTTACTCGTTGCTGCTACGATTTGCTTGTGCAATGACTTTTTCATCAGATATTTGCGGTAAACACGAGGATATTTGCACCACGTGCAACGCAAACATTCGAGTTTGCGAAATTTACAAACGAGAACTGCAAAATTTAAAAAGTGACATGATTATATCTTGGATCGCATTAATAGTAGCCTCAGTTTGCAACTTAATCGCATCAACATTGTCTGTCTTAAAATGAACAATTTGATTCAAGGTATTGTAAATGAACTCCAATTACTAGCGCGCCAAAATTTTCCAAGAAGACGCGTTATCGTAAAATCGATTCACGAACTGATTTATTTATTTTATCATTAAGGATATACCTTTTTCAATCTTTCTTCCTCTTTCGAAATTTGTGTGGGTGTAACCTGTCAAATCGAAAAGCGCAAACGACGTTATACGGGCAATGTAAAATATTTTGCAATCAATTCCGTACAAGCCGAGTTTTTGTATGCGGATGAAGAAAAAGAATATTTTAATGCAAAATTGAAAGCTCTAAAGGACAAATTTAACATAGTTCATTACGTTTCTCATTTGGCAATGAAAGCCAGTATCGAAAAGAGACTCAACTGTACACTGAAGACGAAAATATGGAAACATTATAGTTTATCGGTTAATTACGAGTACATTGACGTTTTGCAAAAATTATTTGACGAATACAATTTTTTGAAGCATCGTACTACAGGCATAGAGCCCAAAAATGTCACCAAAAAGAACAAAAAATATCTTTTAAACCATGTTTACAGCAACGAAGCCATTGGCAGGGTAAGCAAATATAAGTATCTTTTTGAAAAGGGCTACACGCCCAATTAGAGTGCCAAAGATTTTAAGATCGTTAAAGTTAATCCTGCTCATCCTACAACGAAAAATTGGAAGACTACACCGGTGAACCGTTTCTTTGTAGCTTTTACGAAACGGAGATTTTGAAAAGAAAATACCCAAATGATTATTTAATCCAAAAAATTTTAAAAACTGTTAAAAATAAGATTTTTGTAAAATGGCTGGGCCATGATCCAAGCCACAATTTTCGGGTAAATAAATAAATAAATAAACAAATTTTTTTGTTCCTCATAGAGGACCATTTTTTTTATACATGTACATTTTTTAATAAATAATGTCCTCAAATCAATGTATTTATTTTATGATTAAGGATATACCTTTTTTCAACAAAGGGATTCAAAGAATTTTTTTTTCCTTGATGGAGTAAACTTGATGCAATTTTGAACAAATAGTATTTTGAGTACACGAATAATTTTTTTTATCGAATAACGCAGATTCGTAATCTTCAAAAGTTATTTTTTATTATCTACCTTATTTTGTCTAATTTCTTTTTATACTTTTATAATTTTATAACGTGTTTTCCATTTGACTTTAAAACATGCAAAATTTAGTTATTATAAAGCCTTTAGCATCGTCTTTGTACTTACCCAAGACTATATTATTTTTTCTTTCAATACTATAAACATTGATTTCGAGGCAGCCAGAAACAGTAAGTATCATAATTATTTTTTATAATTTCTTAAATATTGTGCTCTTTAAATTCCATAAAAAACAATCTGTGTCCATCAACAAGAGTTTAGAGTTTTCACTGCATTTAGATTTAAGAAACCCATAAAAAAAAATCATACAATTTTAGATAAATCCAATATACAAGTTAGCACGTTAGCATTTTTAATTTAAATTGTCATGAGATTCGGTGAAAATACAGTTAGCTTGTAGAAATTCAGTTTTGAAATTACACCTGAATGCTGTAAGATTCATCCCATTGAGTTTTCAAGAAAATTTTTCTTCATAATTGATTTTCCAGAAACTTTCCAAAAATCTTTCTTTCTAAAAAATTTTTTTTTTCTTACGTTATTCAATAACTTAATAAATAAGATTCTTATTGAATTCGTTAGTCGCTACTTCACGAGGCGTGATATTCAAACTTTGTAACTCTTTAGCTACTGTGTTTGTCTGAATCTCAAAATTCTATGAATTTCAACCAGATCTATATTATACTTTATAGCTTGTTTAAGATTTCTATAAAGAAGAATAAATCTATGTTTGTCTTGAAGAGTCGTCAGCTAATTCGGAAACTTTGAATGTGGAGGGGTTTCACGCAGGGGTAAAATAGGAAATCGTTAAAATAATCGTATTCAGGAATATGAAAGTCAGCCTTGAACATATATCCGTACGGTAAATCTTCGGAAACATTCAATATATCAACGTTCTCTGGTTCAACCCATTCATACTCACCCTGGGGCAAATAAGATCCTGTAACCTTGGATTGTTCACATTGCAATAAAACAAATACATGTCAGGTTTCCAAACATTTCTGCAGCCGAAAAATTCAAACGTATTTAAAGCTCTGGTAATCAGCATCGGAAACATGTGCTGCGTATTGTAAAACGATTATTTCGAAGGAAGCTTCTCGACGTTCAAGGACTCCCGCGAGTCTACAAAATCGCAGGGGAAAATAGACTTACGATTGAGTATATTAAACTGCTCTCTGTCGGGAAAATATTTACGCAAAATAAATTTTATATCGTCCGGTACAAAAGATGACATTTTTTCAATCAAACAGTTTAAAAATTTGAAATCCTCCATAAAGTTAAATTGAACCTCTGTATATGCAAGTTTTTTGCCCACGTAGATATGTTTTTCGGTATTGTGAGGAATCAGTTGAATATCTCCAGGTATCTGGGTGGCATTATCCGTTATAACCAAATGCATATCTTACCTTAAAAAAAAATTCATTTTTTTTAACCTGCTAAAGTTATGCATACACTGGAATAATCAGCCCTAACTCCCACTATTACCCTCAACCCTTATTGATGCCACGCCCACTATTATCCCTCGGCCAATTAAAATCATCCCCTAATATTTTACCACCCCCACTTTTTTCAACCCCTTCTTTTAGGCCACGCCCACTAAAATCTTTCGGATCCGCTCTTTACACCTACTTAACTGCATGGAACATGTTTACTATTTCACAAAATTAGAACACAATTTGCTATTTTTATAATTTGTTCCTCAACCCGGATTATTCTTAGTCCCTAAATCGAAACTAAATTTAGTCCCATTTGACCCCCCTCCCCCTTTAAATCGGATACATTTGTGCCCACCCTCCTTCATTTACAGATTCCCGTAGCACTATAAATATGTTCCATGTTAAAAAAATCTTGAACGCTTAAAAGTAATTCTGAATTCAATCGGCAAAACCTTCCAGGTCAAGCTGAAGAGCTTTTTTTCAATTTTCTACGGGAAATAGCTTACTAGTTTATTCGCAACAAGTTTAGAAAAACATTGTGAAAAGCTGTGATTAAGTTTGTATAAAATGAATACAGTGTTAAACAAAATTTCTCAAAATCTAAAGCGTTTTTTTTAATTTTTTGAAAGAATTTTTTTAAATCTTGTGTAATTTACGTATCTATCACAACGAATTATAAGTAAAATGAGGAAGTTGTAAATAGTTGTAAAAGCTTCATTTTAAAATTAATAAAAAATTGATGTAAATGAATGAAATATTTTAAGTATGTCAGCGCCCTATATAGATGTAGGCAGTACAAAATTTAATAATAGTTGACTCAATATTAATATAATTTATCTCACTATAAATCTTTTTGCCAAAAAGCTATAAGTAAACATTAAATTTTTTTTTTTTTCAAAGACTAATTTATGATGAAAAAAAAGAAGGATACGATAAAAGTAGTGAAATGAATTCTCGAACTAATCTATTGCATCAATTTTCAAATTATGACCATAGGAAAATGGCTATTAATCAAAATCATCGTAGTCTTGATAAAAGTATAAACCGAATAAAAAATAATAGTAGATGTGAAAGTAAAGAAAAAAGTCGAGAAATCCGAAAAGATTTTATAATTAATAGTGATGAAAAAATTCAATCCAAAAGCAACAGAATATCTTGCGATCTTGTTCAAGAAAAATTAGATAGAGAACGAAATATTAATTATAGACGGTCTAGATCCTACTCAGGTAGTAGGCAAAATCGTAATAATTATAAAGGAGTTTTGGATAAATGTTCAGTTAAAAGAAGTAGAAAAAAAGAAAAAAATGATAAATTTAAGGATTCATTATCGGAAGGATTAAGATCTGAAAAACTAGATTTATCTAGTGGTGAAGAAATAAAAGATATTGATTTTGAAGAAGAAGAAGAAGATGAAGAAGCAATTATTGAACAGAGAAGAAAACAAAGAGAAGAACTGTTGAAGGTAAGGCATACTTTTTCAATACAAAATACTTAATAAAACTGGTTTTACCAATATTACCATTATTGATATTGTTGTTTGAGTATATTTATGTTCTTAGCTAAAAGTATAAAGTAAGTCCGAGATTACGCATAAATACATTTCACATGTAATTTAGGCCTTGCTAAAGCAATTATTACACATTAGACTGATTTATAAAAAACTTATAAAAATAACTGATTTGTGTATTCACAGAACCAAAGATCATGGAACACTTATAACAGTTTTAACTTATACTCCTTTTATTTCGTTTAAAAAGAAAGTTAGTTTTTACGATAATTAAAAGCGGTTTTAGCAAAAATTGTTATACACAATTTTAAAAATTTTAAAACAGTGTTACTGTTTTTAAAAAATCTAACGCTACGGTAAAATTAAATGGTTAAAAAATTTGCAATTAAAATTTGGTTAAAATAAAAGAATACTTTGTGCTTAAATTAACCAGTTAAAAAATTATTGGTTAAATGCATACTATTTTGATATTTGTCATTAATTGATGCCCCTCCTGTTTCAATATAGTAACAATTCTAAGCTTTTATGCACAGGTTAGAGAATAATGTCCGCATATTCTTTTTATCGATTATTGATATATGATTTCCTAACCTTAAATTAAAAATCCCAACTAAAACTATAATTAATTATTATTTAACCTTAATTTATCCCTTAAATGTGTTATTAAATGATTCTTTATTAAAAAGTTTAAATTTTGATGTATTTTAGTTATAGAAAGCACCACTGGAAATAATAAAAAAATATAAATAACAAAATCACTCGTTTGAAAATTTCTCTAATTTTATAGTTTTATTAATAAATAAAAATCGTTTAACCTTAGGGGTTTTTTTATATTAATTCATAATTTATTAATAAACAATTATCTGCATATAATATTGATAATACACCCCCGGAAGATTATTTAAAATTATAAAAATGTTACGATCCCCAGGGACGATTTTAGTTTTTCAAGTTTATTTTTTCTTGAAAAGGCGTTTAACCTCTGATTTTATTTTAATTGAAAAAATAAACTTTGACAAAAAATTTAAGCCCCGTTTCATTAATTTTCCACCTCCGGAACTACTCTAAAAATAAAATGAAAGGGTTGGATATCGCCTTTTTTGCCCATTTATTAGAATTTCTTAATTCTCAAAGCCCGATTAACCGTAGATTTTATTTTAATTGCATACATAAATTAATAATGCAAATTTAAAAAAAAATCATGAATATTAAACCTCCGAAACCTTATGAAAATTAATATTTTAATAAAAATATTTGAATTTTATACCCCGTGTTCTCAGCGCACGTGCTTGCGCAAGGAATTTCGGAATCGTTGAGTCTTTGTTTTTTTTAGATTTATTACAGAAAATTGGTTTCTAAATGTATTAGGTTACTGGCACTATCTGTCAATAAATGTATATCTTTTGTTCCTAAATCTTGAAATTGATGAATCAAATCATTCAAATTGATTGACTTTGAAGATATAACGTTATCTATAATTATTGTACCAGCTAAATCTTATGTCCATTATTAAACAGTTTTACAATTTCAATTTCAATAATTTCAAAGTTTAATTCATTATACTCAGATTTCTAAAAGTTTATCATTAGCTTATTTTGTTTTAACTTTTTTAACTTTTCACCTGTGTATTCTTTTATATTTTGCTAAATCATCTGATTCAATTAAAGCTTTTTCAAATTCTTTACACTCGTAAAGCCTTTCATCGTTATGCCTTCTTTTGTGACCAATAAGAGAATTGGAGTGAGCAAAACTTTTTCCACATTCTTAAAATTTAAAAGATTTTTCTCCAGTTTGTATTCTTTTATCTCCTACAAGATGACCTAGTTGTCTATAAGCTTTATCACATACATCACATTATTGAAAGATTATTCTTCTGTATGCATTCATTTATGATTTAATAGTACATACAAAAATCTACAACTCATTTCACATTTATCAAATTTTTAAGGCTTATCTAAAACTAGAAGAGTGAGCAAAACTATCTCCACATTCTTGACACTTGAGAAAGGTTTTTCTCCTGTACTAATTTTATTGTTTCTTCGCTGTCTTTCACCTTGTTTTTTATTTTGCACAACGTTTTCATTAAAAAATTATACTTTGTTAAAAAATATATTTAATAAAATATTATTTATAATTATTTTCTAAAATAAATATAAATGTATACAAAATGCACAGCATAACAACCGCAAAGACTCAATGACTCTGTAATTCCTTGCACGAGCACCTGCGCTGAGAATACGGGGTATAAAATTCAAATATTTTTATTAAAATATTAATTTTCATTAGGTTCCGGCGGTTTAATATTCATGATTTTTTTTTTTTAATTTGCATTATTAATTTTTGTATGCAATTAAAATAAAATCTACGGTTAATCGGGCTTTGAGAATTAAGAAATTCTAATTATTGGGCAAAAAGGGCGATATCCAACCCTTTCATTTTATTTTTAGAGTAGTTCCGGGGGTGGAAAATTAATGAAACAGGGCTTAAATTTTTTGTCAAAGTTTATTTTTTCAATTAAAAAAAAAAATCATAAATATTTTTTTATTATTTCTGGGGGTGCTTTCTATAATTAAAATACATCAAAATTTAAATTTTTTAATAAAGAATAATTTAATAACACATTTAAGGGTTAAATTTAGGTTTAAATAATAATTAATTATAGTTTTATTTGGGATTTATAATTTGAGGTTAGGAACTCATATGGTATACGTATGAAACTTCAGCGATATCAATAAAGCCATTAACAAAATATTTAAAAATTAAGGTATTTTATGTAATCTCGATTTTTAAGATCATTATTTTTTTTTTCTGGTAATATTTTATTTTTTTTTTTTAATTTACATCCTACACCCAGACGCTCCTCGTACGAAAATATCGAACTAAAAAAAATCTCACGAGTTTTCAGAGCGCTGTCTTCGCTCGTGTTTTATAATTAAAAATAAAATAAAGTTGGTAAAAACGAGTGCGTCTATGTTCGGAGAGAAAAATTAAACGAAATTTTTTTTGTTCACAAAATCTGAGTGAATTTTATTTTTAATGCGCAGTCAGCTTATTGCGCAGCTTCTCTCATAATCAGTAGCAGAAATAAATCAGTTATTTTTTCGCACGTGCTCAAAATAAATATGTTAAAAAAGTTTCATACGTATTTTTATAAAGAATATTATTTTTGTAACATCTAAGAATTATTAAATTTTTCTGTATATTTATATATTCCAAATGGACGCTTACGTTGAAGAATATCTAAAGCAATCAGGATTTGAGCATTTGATCTCTTTTTTTGAAAGTAAGTAAAAAAATATTTTACATATTTATAAGTTTTGTCTAACCTTTTTACAGTGATATTCGTAAAAAATCAAAAAAATCACTGAAACGTGGAAAATTCCAGTTCTTTAATTTAAATTTAAAGTCTAATATGAATATTCTTGATATAAATCATGACGAAAAAATTGTTTATTTGTATAATTTATTGTCAGGTATTTTTTGTTGAATTTTTTTTATAAAAATTTTTAAGGTATAAAATTCCCTAAAATGTCAATAAAATTTTAAACAAATAAAATTTTTTTTCATATCAGAATCAATATTGTATATTCGTAAACCTATTAGAAAAAAGTTGAAATCAATATTTTATTTAATTAATATTGTAGAAGCAAATGTATCATTGTCTGATTTTAAAATCTTAAGTGAACAAGAAATATATCTAATTCTATTATTTTATTTTGATGTTCAAAAGAAATCTTTTTTCAAAGCTTGAAAGATTTCGAGAAAATGAAATTAAGTCATGGAATGATTATGTCAATGCCAAAACTAAAATAGCTAAATAAGACATGCATGATAAATGATAATGCTCCAAATTTTAATTATTCTCGATATCTCTACAATATTGCTTTAAATAACTCAAAAAACTCTTCTATTCATTCAAATACAAATACATCACAAAATGAAACACATAATCCTGATCCAAATAATTCATCGATAACTCCTGCAACTAATAATGATTCATTACCGAATGATAATATTATAAATTACTTTGAAGAAGATGATGACTTAGACGATGACCTAGATGATACTTATTTTGAGAACTTTAGCCTCATTACATATGATAGAAGCCATACAGAAATTTTACAAAGAGAGTAAATATTTCTATCATTATTTGTCCTTTAAATTTTTTTATTTTATCATAAAATTTAAATTTATGGAAATAATTTTTTATTTTTGTTTTCTATGTAAACTTTGCATTTTAGTTACAAAAAATAAGCTATTATTTAAAATTATTTTTAGAAGTTTACGTGGAAAGAAAATTCTGTATTATTACACACAGAATAGCAATATAAAAATATTTAAAAGAGATTTGTGTAACATAATTATTGAAAATGAAATGGAGAAAGTAATCGAAGGAAAAAATCGATTTAAGTAAGAAAGTAGTGAAAAAAAGTTGTAAAAAGAAAAAACTATAATTTAATTTAAAATTTTTTTATTGCAATATTTTTTTTTTTTATCCAATTAAAAGAAAAATTTTTTTCTTAAAGTAACTAACATCTTAATGGGATTCCATTTTATGCATGAGAATTTTTTTATTTTTAACTATATTGTAATTTTATTTTAATTAAACTGATGCAATAATATTTGTATTTGTATTTTCCTTTCTGCAAAGAAATGTTTTAAATGTCTGATAATTATTTACAAAAATTTAGCTTAACGCATTTATTGCATCTTATTATTATTTAATCTATTAAAGTCAAGTGAATTAATACAAATTATACTTCTCAAATCTGGATAATTAACAAAATAGACTGTGATTCTGTGTAATTTTACCAAAGTCATATTTATTTAAATTCACATAACTATGTACTGACTAATACTATTATCACTATTACTCATAAATATATATTTACTCAATGTTTTTAGTTATACTTAATTTAATTATACGTAATTTATACTTGTTGACTAATTTAAAAAAAAAAAAAAAATTATTATATATATAATAATATAATTTATTATATATATAATATATAATATATAATATTATATATACAGTAAACTCGCGATATAACGGACAACTATATAACGAATTGCTCGATATACCGAACCAATCTGCCGGTCCCGGCAGATTTCTTAAAGGTCTTATGGGATTTTTAAACCGTATAACGAATTTTCGATATAACGAATTACGAACTGGTTTTTGACCCCACCACGAAAAATTTATTTTATATAGCGAACTATTTATTCATATTTATTTAAATTTTGAGTAAAATAACAGTATTGAAAAAACTATTGTGTTATGGCGTAAGTGAGTTTGTAAAAAGAAATAAAGAATGGACAAAAAAAGTTAATGTTATTTATAAATGTTTATTAATTAATTTACTTTAACTATAATATTAATCTAAACTTAATATAAAGATATGAAATAAAGTAGTGGACTGTATAGGATTTTTGCCAAGTGACTGTAAATGGCAAAGGTTAGGAATTGCAGAAAATGACTGTAGATTCTGCAGGAGAGGTTGGTACTGAATGACTGTAGACAGTACCAGGTTAGTAAAGGTTGGATTGGAACTGATTTCAATGGTAAAAAACTGCTGCTTATATACAAATTGAATGTCTGATAAACCCCACGTATTTTCTATGAAGCTATACAATAAAAAATCACCTGACAAAGTATGACGTGACAAATCTAAATTATTCTGGTTTAAAAAAAAAAAAAAAATATCAAAGTCATGAGTTTAAATATCTTAAATAAATAAGATTAGATTAACAATAATAATGAAAAAAAAAAAATAATTTATTACAAGTCGTTTCTCACGTAGGCATTTAAGTTTTTGGAAATTCCAAAAATTAGAAAAAAAATAAGATAATAAAAACTAGTAATTACTAGAAAAAATATAAAGAATTAATCGTTATCAAAAAAAATATAGAAAATAAAAATCGTAATCTATTTACGACGGTAAATAATGACTCGTGAGGAATTTGTTATAATGACTAATAATTTAATAATTAATATTTATTTAGGCTAAATTGGCCATAACATATTGCCTATAAAGTATCTTTTATTTTACAATTTATTTACAATATATCTTTAAATATGCCTAAAAGAAAGTGTTTAGATCTTAATACTAAATTAAAAATTCTCGAAGAAGTTGATAAAAATTTAAAAACAGAAACTGAAATCACAAGCTTCTTTTTATTTACCAAAATCTTCATTATCAACAATAATTAAAGACAGAGAAAAGATTTATGAAGCTTTAGCTGAGGAAAATCATACTTCGAAAAAAAAGAAAATGTGTACTGCTAAATTTAGATGTGTACTGCTAAATGAAGATTTAGAAGAATTGTTATTTGTTTTGTTTAAAGAAGTCCGACAATCTAAAGTTCCACTTGATGGAAAAATTATTAATGATAAGGCTTTTAGAATCGCACAGGAAGTTGGACTATGATGGTTTTAAAGCGTCTGATGGCTGGTTACAGAAATTTTTTACCCGGTTTCATATTAGTCAACATTTTATTTGTGGTGAATTAGAAAAAGTGAAGGAAACAGATATTTATGATTTTTTAACATATTTTGATAGTCTTAAATCAAAATTTAGTCCAAGAGATATTTTTAATTTAGATGAAACAGGTGTGTTTTTCCAGAAACATATAAATGATTTTTTCCCTCAACTTATTAAGTTTATATCATATTTTTCTAAACAAATATCATGTAAATAAAGTTAAATTAACACCTGAATGTAATGTAAATAAATGCATTAAATAATTTAAAATAAATGCATGAATAAAAATAAATAAAAGATAAAATTTTATATAACGAACAAATTTCGTTATATTAAGAGACCCTCGGTCGCTCGTTATTACGAAATCGCGATATACCGAACTAGAATCGCGGTCCCTGTGAGTTCGTTATATCGCGAGTTTACTATATATATATAATATAGCAAAAGTTGGAGGGGGGGGAGCTCCGCCCCCCCCCCTGTGTCACATTTCCTTCTGTTTGTGTTGCTTCAAAAAATCATTTTGCATTGCAAATTTATAATTATGCAAACACATTCAGATTTTTCGAATGAGACTGAGTCCCTCCTGTTCACATTTACTTCTATTCTTTTCTGTTGCTTAAAAAAATCATGTTTCTCTACAAATTTATAATTATGCAAACACATTCAAACTATTCAGAGCAGCGTAGGTGAAACATTAATGAAAAATTATAGGTTCTGATTGATTCTCTAGTTATAATAGAGAAAATAAAAAAATTTAACTTAGTACGTATAAATTAGTGCCAAATTAAGTAATACCAATTGTGACAGTAAAATTTAATCATATTTTTTAGGTATTTCACTTTTTAAGCAAATTTACAAAAAATTTTATATATCCTAAAAATTGTAAAAAACTATAGCCTATGTTATCTGAATACTTTTATTCTTTATTATGACACTGGTTTCATATCAAGTGGGTCGGCGGTTCTTGAGTCATTAGGGTACAGACAGACAAATAAATTTTCAAATATATATAGTATAGCATAGTAGAGATCTATTATCTATCCCCTGATCTATTCCCGGTGTTGTTGTTATTGATTTTTTATTATTATCATGTTGTTATTGTCCAAAATATATATCAATGCCAAAAAAAATTAACGCCTTGAAATAAGCTAAAATTTTTTTTCTTAATGTAGACCTTTTACCAGTTCAAATGTGACCAATAAGATAAAATTTGTAGTAAATTCAAAGGAATGGCGTAATTTTGAAAATGGGCCAAATCAGGCTATTTTTGGACCTTTAATCAGACATATTTCGTGATTTTTTTATCACCCTAAACTATACCCTAAAATTTGAGTTGAATATACATAATATATAGTAAAAAATTTTTAAATTATTTTATAAAATTTTAAAGATACCTCCGTTTTGAATAAAAATTTCAGAGAATACGTAAAAATTAGTGCTGAATTGAATACTATGAAGTGCGATACCAAAATTTTTCGATAGTATCGAGATATTTCAATTTTTGATAAAATTTTTAAAAAATGTTTTCAAGTTCAAAAATACTAAAAATTAAATATCTCAAAAACTACGATAGCTAATCAGAAAATATAGGGCCTATGTCACCTGCATTTTTTTTTTCTTCATTTTGACGCCGGTTTCATGCCAATCGGTTCGTTGGTTCTTGAGTCATTAGGGTACAGACAAACAGACAAACAGACAAACAAACAAATAAATTTTCAAATATATATAGTATTAAGATATAATATATAATATTATATATAATATTATATATAATATTATATATAATTTATTATATATCTGTACTAAATGTAAATATAAACAAGTGTGTACTGTATTTTGCTATTTGTGAATAAATCTCATAATAATAATAATAATCATTTATTATTTTATTATTAATAGAAAAATTTTTGTAGATAAAAATTTTTTGTAATTTAAAATTGTAGTAGATATTTTTTAAAAGAAAACATTTTGTACTCTTTTTAGAATAAAAGCTTGGTCTCACTAGCAGCTCAAATTGTCGGAATTTTACCAACCGAAGATCCACAATTATATATTGTAAAAAGAAGGAATATAAAAAATGAAATAGGCCAAACAATTGAAAGAATAAATGCCAAAGGACTTTTATATAGAGCACATGTAAACTATAGAAATAGTTTATTATTTGCCCATATTATTAATAAAAAAGTAGTAGTTAAAAAAGCTGATAAACAAAGAAAAAATTCAGGTAAAGATAAAAAAGATTACTTTTATTATATATTAGCTGTAAAGTATAAATTAAATATTATTTTATAATATACAGCAAGCAAATCAAAACGCACAGTAACAAATATTAATATACTCATTGAACCTGTTGACGAAGAAACAGATATGAACAAGTTGGAAGAGATTTGGGGAAGAGATTATCTATATAGAATCCAAACTCAGTGCAAGGAAAAAAAATCTCTAGAAGAAATTACAAATTTTTACAAACCTTTACAATCTTCGCATGGGCCAAAATTGGTGAAAAATTTTATTTTTTTATTATTTTAAGGAATTTTAATATAACTGTGATATCTTGGTGAACAGATAGACATTGATTTTGAGAAAAAGTATGCTGAAAAAAACGTTCAAAAATTAGAAGACGTATGGCCACAGACTGCAAAAAAGATTGTTTTGCATTCCATGAATAAATTAACCAAAAAAGGAACAAATCGTTCTAAAATAAAAAGATCAAATTGGATCAAACTTAACAAGCAGGTATAATACCATAAAAATAATAAATTTATGAATTTAAATACAATTATTATTCAGAATAATGAATACAATAAGGTACACGGTTAAGTTGATGTTCCTGAAATTTAAGGAAACATGCATTTCTCTTGAAATATCAAGAATTTGCTTGAAATTCTAGCAAAATTTATCCTGCTTCATATTTCAAGTAAAACAACCTAACCGTAAATTTTAATTTAATGTTTATGCTAAAATTTAAAATATGTTACAGAATCTTCTATAGGTGAAGATGAAGAATTTGGTATTCATATTTCACAAGATTTAATATATGGAAATACTAATTATGCTGACCTACAGGATATATTCCTCAAAAATAGTACCTTAAAAAATGCAAGTAAATTAAAAAGTAGTATTTAGAGACTCATGGACACAAAATTTTTATAATTTTTTAAATCTGACCGTAATAATACTCTACTCAAATATTTACCATTACTTTTCTTTCAACAAATTATTTACTCATATTTTCTTACTTTTAGATCACATTAATGGGCTTGCCTTTTTATTGTTAAATAACTATTCAGTACACTCCTGGAAAAAAAAGGAGTTAAATGGATGGGATATTACTTCAAAAGATGTTCTTCCATCATTTTCATTTGGAGGTAACGATGAGTTTGTTATATAGTCTAGGAGGCAGCCGTACTAATCACGCCCAAACATTAAATTTCTTTTTCCAAGGATAAAAATAGGTGGTATTTATGTTTTTGGACCCGCTGAACACGAATATTGAGTCGGTTTTGCGAATTTCGTGGTTAATTTTTTGTTATTAGCAAATTATTGCAAATAGCCAATAATTTATTAATAACAAAATATTATCCATGAAATTCGCAAAAAGGACCTCGGATTCGTGTTCAGCGGGTCGAAAAACATAAATACCACCTATTTTTACCCACAACAAAAGAAATTCAATTTTTGGGCGTGATTAGAATGGCTAGCGCCTAGAATAATAGCATAAGCTAGAAAAAATGGTGTCCATTTTTATGTATATTTTAAATTTTTTTAAATTATTAATTTTTTATTTTAGGAATAAGGAGACGTTGATTTTGTGATAAAAAAATTATCATCACATTATGATAAATATAATTTAAAATCACAGCCATACGTTATATTATTAGGGCCATTGGATAATTTGCTCAAAAGTATGTTGTCATTAATAATTTTTTGTATACTTTTAAAACTGCAATCGAAGCAGTAGATACTTGTTTTAAAATTTTCCATGCGTTTAACATTTCATACTCTCATGCATGCCCACATTTATGGTGTTATATTCAAGATCATATATATAAAATTGAAGGAAAACAAAATATTGCTAGTAATAAATATAACGATTTTCAAATTATATTAAATTCAATTCAAGTTGTTTAAATATTGTAATATTTTTTTAAGTAATAGTAGGCTAGTTTATTTTATTTGATTCTTTTAAATTTATTACAATAACTTTTAAATTATTTCTTATTGCATTGTTAGATTTTAAGAAATGGATATCACTAAAGATATTGTATTATTAATTATTCAGTTGTATAGTATTTTATCATTTACTAAAAAAGATGTAAATATTATTATTAATAGTATTAATAATTTTATCTGTGACGTTTACAATCCTTTTTTGCAAAAACTCGTTAGAGAAAGATTAAAAAATGTTTTTGACGAAAATATTATTTTAGAAATTGAAAAATTATTAATTGTAAATAAGACTCCTTTTGAAGATTTCGACACTGAAAAAAAAAAGGTTCCAATTTTTAAGAGAAAAATATGCATATTCTGATCCTACTGAAGTCGAAATTGGTACTTTTTTTAGCCAAGAATGGCAGGGAGATAAGTTATTTCTAGTTGATAGAACTACCAGCATGATTCACTTAAGCATAAAAAACTCAATTAATAAAATTTTTCAAATAAAAGGATTATTTGAAGCAACAGTAACATATATGAACTTTTTCTATTCTCAAAAAAATATATTGCAAAATTTTATCCAAGGGTCAGTTTGGAAAGGAACAGTAGCAAATTTTAAAGCTGAAGATGGTATACTAATGCCTTTATTTATATATTTCGATGACGTGGAAACTGGGAATGCCTTGGGTTCACATGCAGTTAGCAGCCAAATTGAAGGCGTATATTCCACAATACCTTGTTTTCCACCCAATTTTGCATCAAACTTGAAGAGTATATTTATGGTCGATCTATTTTACTCAGAACACCGTAAACATTTTGGTAATAAAGTAATTTTTAAATCATTATTTAAAGAACTTAATAATTTGTCATCTAAAGGAATGGAAATAATCATAAACGGTTCAAAAAAAAACTTTACTTTGCTGCATAATTATTATTAGGAGATAACTTAGGTTTAAATGGTATTTGTGGGTTTACGCAGTCTTTTGCCCATGGGAGATGTTGTAGGATTTGTTATGCGGACTCCAAAAAAATCAAAACCTTATGTTCTGAAGATATATATCTTTGTTAAGAGAAAAAGACCAATATTCAAAAGATGTCGAAAGTATTGATAGATCGAAAACAGGTATAGCTGAAAGTTGTGTTTTTCATCCTATTAAAGGTTTTCATGTGGTACTTAATGTCGCTATCGACCTAATGCATGATGTATATGAGGGTGTTGGAAATTATGTAATGGCAAGAGTTATTATTAATTTAGTTTATGAAAAAAAATTTTTCAAAATTCAAAAACTAAATAATATCATGCAATCAATGGATTTTGTTTCTGCGGAGGTCAACTTACCTTCAGCTATTGATGCCAAATACCTTAAAGATTATCATTTATTGAAAATGTCGTCCGCTGAAATGGTGTTTTTCATTAAAAACTTTGGACTTATGATTGGTGAATTTGTTGATCCTGAAGACGAAGTTTGGCAGTTATACATTTACCTTAGAAATATTATTGATATCGCCATGTCACCAAAAATGGCAGGAAGTAATATTTTGCTATTAGAATATTATATCTCAATGCATAGTCAACAGTATAAGAAGGTATTCAATGAAAATTTAAAATTCAAATTTCACAGTTTACTCCATTATGCTCGAATGATTCGAAAACATGGACCATTGGTAAAGTGTTGGTGTATGAGTTATTGATCAAAGCACAGAGAAATAAAAGAAATAGTACTGAGTATGGCTAGTCGAATGAATATTTTGATATCTATTGGAATAAGACATGAATTAGAGCTCATAAATTATTCCAACTTAGTTTATGAGAACGTCAACATTATTTTTGGCCGAGTACTAACTACTATTTCTGATACTAAAAACTTTCCTGGTGCTGAAACTGTTAAAATACTATTAAGAGTTACAATAGATGAAATTATTTACAAAACAGGTGTTTCAATTTTGACAAATGCAGATATGAATAATTTGCAATTCAGAGTTATTCAACGTGTTTATTACGTTGATAAAAAAATATATTTTAGTTTTGTAGAATACTCTGTTGTTGGATTTGACGACCATTTTTTTGCCTACTCAGCTCTAGAAAATGGCAAAGAGAATATTACAGAATTTAATAAACTACCAATGAGAGAAGTAGCTGTACACAAAAAAATTAATGACATACATTATTTTGCAACAAAATATTGCGTTTAATTTTTTAATTCAACAGGTTTTTAATAAGAAAAATATTTGTTTAACTTTTTGAATGATATCTTGATATTATAAAAATAAAAAAGCTTTTCCTGCTACTTTTTTTAAAAATAATTTTACTATTAATAAGCTTTAAAAACTAAATTTTGAATTAAGTAAAAGTTATTTGTATATCTTTAAAAAAATTTTGTTATAAGCAATTATTATAAGTTTAATTATAAAGATTTATTATTAATAAAAAAACTAATTTCCGCAAAAAAATTTAATTAATTATTTATTACAGTCAAAATTAAGAAACCAAAATTATTATTTAAAATAAGATTTTTTATGAATTTAACTTATAACTAAAATAAATTATAACAAATTCAAAATTAAATAAATACTCACTTAAAAAAATTTAGAAAAACAATATTATTTCCATATAAAATTTATTTATATTTATTAAATATAATTATTTAAAGTTTAAAAAAAATTAATTTATTCTAAAGGATTAGTAATAATATATTTAATATCAGAATCCTTCTAGTAATCCATAAATTACTTTATGCATTACATTATTTGATAATACTATATTTTTTATACATAAAGAGAACAATTTGCTTAAACAAATTAAATTTTTTTTATGAAGAAATCACTTTCTTTAAAATTAAAATTTTATTTTTTTACTTAAAAAATACACGCAGCAGTGTGTTAGTTTTTTAACAACTATATAAATATAAGTAAAAACACAGGCATAAAAATTACATATTATAAGTAAAAACTTTCCTAAAAATGTGTTTTTTAATTTTTGTCTATTTTAATTAGCTTTATTTAATTTAAAACAAATATTTTATTTAAATAAATAAACATTTGGATTAAACTTTTTATTCAATAATTTTAAGTGTTTTTATTCATTTTTAACACGTGAGAATTTATGGTGTTTTCTGCTAGATTGTTAGACAGAAAATAAGGAGAGAGTGCGCAATAGGCTGACTACGCATTAAAAATAAAATTCACTCATATTTTGTGAACGAAAAAAAATTTCGTTTAATTTTTCTCTCCGAACATAGACGCACTCGCTTTTACCGACTTTATTTTATTTTTAATTATAAAACACGAACGAAGACAGCGTGCGCTCTGAAAATTCGTGAGGTATTTTTTTTAGTTAGATATTTTCGTACGAGGAGCGTCTGGGTGTACGTAAAATTTCTCTGAAAATTTAAATTTTATATTATTTTAGTCGTAAGTGGTTATATTATTATATAATATTATTATATTATTATATTATATTATTTATTGCCCATAAATACAAATAAACGGCAGAAACAAAAAAAAACGAGAAAAATCTGATTTTAATATGAAAAGTACTTATTGTAAGGAAAATGAGAAGGTAGAAAATTTAAGTAAGGCAAAAATATTATTCTAATATAGAAACAATGTAAATTTTTCCTGGGAAATCAATTTCTAATATGAGTTCATTTAGTGTGGAAAAAGACAAAAATAGTAGCGTAAAAAACGAGGAAACTTAGCGATTTTTTAAAAGTTTTTTTTAGGGTATAGTTTACTCACATTGAGTTTGATAAGGTAATTAAAAATATATTAAAATATGCTTTTTTTAAAAGATTCTGATTTAAAATTTTTTCACAACGTTCGAAAGTTAACAATGAAACTTATTAATTTTCCAGATTTTTCAAACCTTAAAATACTAATGGCAGGACTATAGAATAAATACCTAAAGTTTTTTTTTATTTTCTCATAATGAAATTTTAGAAGTGGTAAATATCTTAATTTTTAAGACGCTTTTTTTTATCTATCTCTTTCTAACTATTAATGATTATAATACCTATATCACAATCTTTCTTCTATGAGCTTATCTCTGCAAGTGGCCACATTGTATATTCTGGCCTTTTTAAAGAAACCAAATATTTGATTAGAAAACAATTTCATTCAATCTTTAGAAAAATATTTCTTCTTAAGCCTCAAAATATTATTTTTACAATTATTTTGATTATTGCCACCTACTCTCTTTAAATACAATTGAACCTCCACTTTGCCCCTAAAATTTAAATTAGTGGATTTGAACTGGGGATATTTTGATTTTAGTCGCGACTGTTTTTGAAAAATGCTTTTCTTTGACATTTTTTTCTAAGTGCTTCAAAATGTCTAAATCTTTCAGGAAAATAATTTCAATATATGTATTACTAGATTTATAAAAAATTTCTATGCTTATTTGCCTTAAAACAGCTTTTTTTGGCTCATCCGCATTGAATAAATTAAACTGACAATTTTCCAGAATTTTACATTTTCCGGCTTTTCCGGTAATCTGATCAAAATTCTGACTCGATTTTTGGATTCCTCGGGAAATTTTACCCGATTTTATTTTTAGACCCTCTTTTTCAAAGTATTTTCTATGTTTCTGTAGTGCGTTATAAAAAAAAGAAGAAACAATTTGCATAAAAATAAAAAAATTAAAATTGAGAAAATTAAGAAAAATTTAAAAAAATAAAATAATTAGCAAAATTTCAATTTTTTTATTTTTGTGAAGAGTTATTTATTTATTTATTTATTTCTACCTATTTTATGCAATAAAATAAAAATTAATTAATTAATTAATTAAACTTTTTCAAACATTTGCAAAATAAATTGCTAATATTACTTCCTGAAAAGTAGAAAATTTTAGCTGTATACTGTTTTTTGGATGGAGTTAAATCAAGGGCTACAGATTTTAAGTGCCAATTCTTATCAATAAAATGAGCAGTGATACCATAATAATGTTTCATATTTTTTGACGACCAACCATCTACAGTAAAGCTTACTTTTGATGAATTACCTTACAAATATTTAATTAACGTTTGCATCATTTTTTCGTATTCTTGAATCACGTCTCACGAAATATTTTTCGATTCGGTAACTTTTTTGAAGGATTCATTAAATATGCTTTGTTCAGAGGCTTATCGAAAAAAATTGATGGCAGATTATTACTAGCTACAAAAAGCACATTTTTTCTTTCATCATCGTTGAAAATCTGTTTTCTGGAGTAGATTGTTTTAAAATTATTATTGTTTTTTATTATTGTATATTATTATTTACATGCATAAACTTACTTTGAAGTATGATTCCAAATTTTTTTTTCCGATTGCCGTATGTGGAGCGCTCCCTCCAATTTTACATTATATGACTTCTGCACGATAGCCTTTGCTCTGAACTACAAGTAAGAGAATCGAGGCTCGTGCCTCAATAAAAGCTAGTTATAGTTAATTGTGCTACTTTATTTATTTAATTACCACCTTTTGTATTAATATTTGTTCTTTGTAATTTGCTAAATTTAATCAATTAACTTCATGTGATTTTTTTTAATTTTTCCATTTCTGGTTTTATTTTTTTTTATTAGTTTGCTTAAAATCAAATATGTATAAATTTTATTATATAAATTTATAAATAAGTAATTTAACTTTTGTAATTACCTTTGTAAAGACTACTGCGGAATAAGGTATGGTTTCCTAAGCTTGACAACTCAATTAAACTGCCAAAAAATCTGTAATAATGAAAAAATTCGGATTTTTTACTTTATATGTGGGTTAAGAATGGCCAAGTTAGAAATTGTATAAAAAAATATACATAAAAAAGTCATTTCTTTCGGGTTTTTCTGAGAAAATTTTGTAAAACCACCCATGACAGGACTAAATTAATAATATTTTAATGTTTCTAAAAGATATATAGTAATAAAGAAGAACGCACCATTAAGAAAAGCTTAAATTACTTTTTTTATTAATTTCTTTGTGGGCTTGGTTTTAAATATTAAAGACTGAAAAATGGGAAACTAAGGTGTCTTGAGTATGTAATTAAAATTGAGGTGTAAGCTTAACAAAGCGATAAAAATAAAAATACCTTGAAGTGATTCAATTTTAAGCAAAAGCATCAGAGAAATCAGCTTTTTAAATTAAAAAAAAAATTAGGTATACAAAATTAAATATTTATTAAAAAAGTAAAGTGTTTCTATAGGTATTATAAAAAATCAAGTATTCACTAAAAAAATCGATAAAAAATATTTTAAAAAATAAGGGCAAAAAGATAAGAATAATTAGCTAAATAGTCTTTCTCAAAATCACTGATACTTAAAACAATTCAAAAACGAGCCTAATCTAAGTCTTTATCTATTTTTAGGTTAAATAAGTTTAAGCATAAATAAACACTAATATTATCGACTGAATGTGGGTTGTTCCAGTAACCTTCGTACAGATTAGGGTACATTCATATCACCGATTAAGCTTAAATATTAAGGTATAGTTTGGAGTAACAAAAAAGTCACTCAGTCATAATTTTAGCCCACTACCACGTCATGGGACCGAAATATGGCCGTTTAAAGGTCCAAAAATAGCCTGATTTATTCTTGTTTTAAAATTACGCAATTCTTTTGAATTTACTCCAAATTTCATTTTATTGGTCGCATTTTAACCAGTAAAAAGTTTTGTTGTAAAAGGTGGTAATTGAATAAATAAAGTAGCACAATTAACTATAACTAGCTTTTATTGAGGCGGGAACTGCGATGCTCTTACTTGTAGTTCAGAGCAAAGAATACCGTGCAGAAGTCATATGATGCAAAATTGGAGGGAGCGCACCACATACACACGCACACTAATATATACAACATTTATATAATATTCCACCCACTACATTTTAATTTATTAAAATGTAAATATAAGCAAAATCTATAGTGGTAGGAATATAAGCAAATATAAGCAAAATCTATAGTGGTAGTTAAAAAAATTTATTTTAAATTACAATGCCAAATAAAAATAACATTATATAAAATAAAAATTGAATTTAAGCTAAACATAAAGCCTGCTGGCTTTATAAAAATATAAGATTTAGTAAAGATTATTAATAGAGTAACAATTATTTAATTTAAATTCTAACATGACTGATCTTGAGTTTCACTTAATCCACCAGACTGGCATGAAATCCATAGACCTCAAAGGTTTGTAAGAGGAATGATGCCTCAGAACACACTACACAGTCAGTAATGACATTTATTTATTATATAATCTAGGAAAGTACCACAGACATATTATTATAGCATATTTATCAGTTTTATATAAAGTTCAGCAAGTAGAACCTTAAACCCAATATAAAAGTTTTGCTTATCCAAGTTCTACAAGTTGAATTAGACACTCTCCCTCTCCTCAAAAAGAGAAAGAAAAAAAAATCACTGATTTTTTGCAAATGTAAATTTAAAAATTAATAGCAAAGTTTTTATATACTGGTTTAAGCTTGATTTTATGTTAATCTGACAAAAAAGGAGTAAAGTAGTAAAAATTATTTTAAATTAAGCAAAAAACATACTAATTTTTACCACCCACTTTGCCAAATTTACACATACAAAGTTATGTCACAATTCGCATAAAAAATTTTTAAAAAAATGTACACCTTTGAAAATATCTATATCTCCCCCCTCCCAAAAAAAATAAGCATATTTTACATTTACAACTCACACTAGCATACATAAGTTGTAGGTTAAATAGGTGTATCTCAATACAAATAAAGATTACTGAGGAATAAGGTATGGTTTCTATTATATTGCTATGGCCCCAGCATATTTTTCGCATTTTTTTGGCTCAATTTAATGGTTTATGATAAAAATTAAGATTCCAAGGGGTGGGCAACCCCCTAAAAAATTTTACTTTTTATTTTTGAACTCATTTTGAGGTGATAATACCTATTTTTCGCTATTGAATAATAGTATAAAAATCATGAAAGTAGTAACATGATTATTTTAAAATATTTATTTTGAAGAAGTGAAATAAATATAAAAAACACCATTTTATAGACATATTTAATGAACTTCATGTAATAAAAAATTTTAAAACTCGCGCACGAAATTTAGTACAGTTATTTTGATATGATGTCGCTATAACTGCGTGGCAGTTTTAATTATTAAGTTTTTTGTCGGTGTCATAAACTTATTTATACGCAAATTAAATCCTTTATTTTTTATTAAAAAAATAATATTCCTAATAATAAATTTAAATCGAGTAGACATATAAGTGCAGTTCTTAATACAGTGATTTTTTAATTAAACTAAGAATTTCCAGAGATATTTTATACCTATTTTTGATGCATATAGGTATGACTACATTTATTAGAAGTTAATTACAATAGTTATTACTTACATTATTTATTATTATAAGATAATTACAATATGTATGGATTCAAATAAATAAATTTTCTCTAGAGTACAAGCCAAATAATATATTGTTACATCAGACTTAAAAATTCTTGGAAATTCATAAGACAGTTTTCATAGAGGTTCGAAACTTCGAAAAACGTCAATTTTGGCTTTTTTGACGGTCTAAAAATTGAGATTTCTGAGGATAGGGAAAAAACTCCTTTTTTTCGCGCTTAGGGAAACTTTGTCTAAGACTAATTTTCAAAATTCTGTCGGAAAAATGGCAACTTTTACGATGCATCACTCGCAATTGACGTTTATGTAAAACAAATCGTTTTTTATTTTTACTTATTTTATCATACAATTATAATAATTGATTTTAAATCAAAAATTAGCTTTCATATAATATTTTCTATGTATTTTTTATATTTTTTACATATAAAAACGATATATTACCTATACTTTACTTTAGAAATTCATTTATTCTTATCTGAAATCTCTTTTAATTTACACAATATAATACCTATTTTTTCGCTATTGAATAATAGTATATAAATCATGAATGTAGTAACATTATTCACGCCTAGCTTTAAAGATCGGATTATGCAAACGTCGGGCACTTGGGAATTTATAGCGGAAAATGAATGTTCAACCTATAAGGAGATTATACTTTCTTGGATTTAAATGTTTCACCTAGCTTCTTGAGAGTTAGTTGATAAAACGTGTCTCTCGGGGCAGCTGAAAATAAGCAAAAATTTTTCCTGCTCGGATCGGGCTGAAATTTTTAGGAAAGGTTGCTTTTTTGGTCCCCAAAAACATGGTGAAACTCGTCTTTCAAAATCAGTGATTCTCTTCTAGATATTTATCAATATGTCTCCCATTTAAAAAACATTGGAAAAGCCATTTAGTAGCGGTTTTTCTTATTTTGCTCCACGATTTTAGTTTGACCAAGCGCTAAATCAACGAAAAAATTTTTTTTTAACATTAATTTTAAATAAATTTTATACATATAAATAATTTAATATACGCTATTTTTAAAAAACTTTATTTTTTCAATTTTAAACGCAATTTTTTCAGACATAGAGGCGTTTGGCCACGTTGGCCAAACATCAATCCTTTATATAATGAAGCAGGCATGTGAATGAATGTTAAAAAAAACTTTTCTTGTTGGTTTGGTGCTTAGTCAAACTAAAATTATGAAGCAAACTCAGAAAAACAGCTACAAAATGGGTTTTCCGGTGTATTTTAAATGGGAGACATATTGATAAATATCTCGAAGAGGATGACTGATTTTGAAAAACGGGTTTCACCATGTTTTTAGGGACCAAAAAAGCAACCTCTCCTGAAAATTTCAGTCCGATCCGAGCAGGAACAATTTTTGCTCATTTTCAGCTGCCCCGAGAGACACGTTTTATCAAATAACCCTCAAGAAGCTAGGCGAAACATTTGATTCCAAGAAAGTATTATCTTCTGATAGGTTGTACATTCATTTTCCGCTAAATAATCCAAAGTCCTCGACGTTTGCATAATCCGATCCTTCAAGCTAGGCATGTATTATTTTAAAATATTTATTTTAAAGTATATAATTCATCTTTACACCTTGTATTAAATTAGATTATAAATAAGGACAAAAATAACTAATCAATACACTGACTTATAAATTTATTAGTAAAACATTTTTGATTGATTCAATTCATTGAAGAAAAAAATTTTTAGTATTTGTTTTATATTTATACGGTGACATTTTTTAATTAAATAGTATTGCAATAGTATTTGAAAAAACAATATTATTTTTATAATTTACTTTCTTACCTATCTTATATAACTTATTATTGTAATTACCTAATTTAATCTTCCTAATTAAATCACTGTCTTCATTTATTACTGTAACGATTTCTTCATATCAAGTCATATCTTCGTATCAAAAATATTATTTAAAAAAACAGATGGTCTAAAAATTTCATCTTTGTATCATGCAAAACATAAGTAATATACAATTGCTACCACATGATAGCAGCTTGCTTCTCCATTTGGACAATCGCAGCAATATCTATGAATCCCATCAATATTTTCAAAATTAGGTATGTAATCTATGTGTACTTTATAATATTTAGATTTTTTATGACGTGATCGAACTTTAAATTGAAAAATATTGTTATCTGCTTTTAAATATTTGTGCGTGAATTAAATTGTCTTTTTCATCTAGGATTTTCGCTAAATAGCACATAGCCTGAGATAGTTTGTAGGTACCTGTAAAAAATAATTTTAAATCAGAAATACTTAATTTTGGGAAATCTTGCAGTGACTGTGACGTAAGTTGAAGAATAAACTTTCTCTCGTATTATATCTTCCTTCTTTTACTTCATTTGTATTTACCATATCTTTTCTTATTTTCATTCGCTCTACCATCTCATTTGTCATTGTCACCTCTGTAGCTAATCTTTTTCCAAACTTATTATGTAAATAATTAGCTATTTTAACATTTAAGATTCAAGCCTTAGTAGAGATTTATTTTGATATTCATCGTAAATAAGTATATGTTTCTTACCAATGATTCCGTGCACCACTTCCACTGCAAACCTTATTTTAGTAACAAATCTTGACTCGTTAGATTCAGTTGTTGTAAGTTGTGCTCTTCTCCCTTTTAAAGTAGGCATATATACTTTGTATCCTTAATTTTCAATCTCATCTACAACATCTCTGAAACCGCGATCAACTATAAAAAATCCCCGTCTCTCAAAAGATTTTTAAATGATGCATTTCCTTTTAAAATACTTCTCAAAATTTCTGCGTCATTCATATCGGCAGAATCAATTTGAGGAACATCAAGAACAAAACCATCTGTTGTGCAAATGGTGAATGGTTTTGCTAAATTGTTTTTTTTATGAAGGGAATATGATTTGGTAACTATTATTTTTACTTTTTTGATGATTTACGTATGTGGCATTAAATATCAAAATCAATTCATCTACTGTATTGTACAAATTTTTTGCTATTTCTGTTGTATGACTGACGATTAAATCGCTTCTAGAGCAAGATTTAAATCCAAATTTATCAGATAAAATATCTTTTTCATAAGCTTTTATTACTGAATCACAGGTATCGGATACAAGTTGATGAAAGTTTAATTTAAAAATTTTAGATTTTAAAGGGTCTGAGTTTCCAGTACGTAATTTTACCAAGAAAGTAACTAAAGCTTGTAAAGGATTTCTCTTTGAAAAATTCCTGAGAGAAATAAGCAATTTTTCAATTTCTTCTATTTGAGTCCATGTCAAACATGTGAAAACTTAAACGTCTTCATCGGAAAGAAACTTGTTTTTCACGTCAAAATAAATTCCCTTTACACTACCATGAATAAGGGTATCTAAAAAATAAGTTATCTCAGAAGGAGTTAATAGACTGGAATTAGAATAAATTTTTAACTCTCTTGCAACGCTAGAAATAAGAGTTTTTCTTAATAATGATGTTTACAGCATCTGTTTCCGTCTGGTAAATAAATTTTATAATAACCTGTGACCTGGTTTCTTTGGGACCACAATCATAGGTTTAGAAGTTTGAAGGCAAAAACAGCATTTTCGGTGAGATAAAATAACTCTTTAAAATGGAAGCTCTACAAGCTCTTTGTCCGTATTTGTGCAATAATTTTCCTCAGGTAACAAAAAAGCACTTCCTGAGTCAAGCCTTGTCATATTTGATTCGATAAATAAACCAGATACAGATTTTATTAATTCTAAATTTTTTTGTATTCTAAATTTTCTTTCAGTATTCGACCTTTGTTAGTAACAGATGGTTCAGAAAAATTGGTTTTTACATTATTTTTAGCTGATCGAAGTTTATTTACTATTGGAGAATAATTGGCAATAGACTGGTAAGTTACTATTTTCTGGTGGGTTATCTGAATCAAGTAATTCCGGAGTTAAAATCATTATATAATTTGAAGATTGTTCTTGTTTACTCTTTTTTTTAGATATATTTAATAGTAATTTAAAATAATAATCAGGACATAGCTTATCATTTATATTCGCAGTTATCTGGTAATCATTTTTTAATAAATCTCTAATTGGCACAGTAGTATATTTAAGTAAATTTGAGGCCCATCTTTGAAGAATCTTTCCACAGCAAATACATGGTGTATTATTAAAATCGTTCTCATGAATCTGAAAGTAATTTTATTTTCAAGTTAATTTAGTTAAACTGCAAAATGGTTATTTATATATCTAGAATATAAAACGGTATTTTAAATATGGGTTATTGATTAAAGGAGTGGGAAACACAGGCGGAGTTCTGGATGGAGAAATGAAAAGATAGAGAGATCTGGTTTATCTAAAAGATAGGCTTTAACTATGTTTTTATTTCTCCATTCAGAACCTTCGGCTTTCTTTGTCTCTCGTTTTATCAAAGACTCATATTTTGAAAGACCATTTTATATTCGAGTTATATACACAACTTTTGTTTACAAGTTTAATTAAGGCTTTATCCTTCAAATAAAAATAAGTGTAAAAACACGTTAAAAAATGAGATAATTGAATGTAAATAATATTTCAAATATTTAGGAAGTACTAACATTAAAAACACATAAAAATTAAATCTGTTACTGCATGTTTTTTGAAAGAAATTCTTTTATATTCTAAATGGGTCTACTAGCATCTACTTGCGTAAGACGATTCCCCTTAAATCAATCTCCCACCTAACGAATATTTTTTGAGGATGATTTGAAAGGCGTATCTATATTAGAAAGAACTTTCACAATGATTTTTACTTTTTTTCACAGCTAGCACTTTTTTTAACAGCTAGCTGTGAAAAAATGTGCCTCTAAAATGCCTGTTGGATTTATACTTTCAATTATTCTGTTTTTATACCCCCTCTATCTATCTGGTTGTTAAACGTGTTCTTTACACTTATTTTCTTTGATGAATAAAGCTAACTTTAATTAAACGTGTAAAAAAAAGTTATATGATTGTGATTTAAAAAAATTGCATTGCATGGAAAAAAAAATAAAATATTTCCATTTCATAAAATATATCATTATTTTTTTGAAAATAAAATTTTTTATTCAAAAAAGCTTTTTAATTATTATTTATTTAGTACAATACAATCATTTTTGTACAATACGATTATTTTTTAAGTATAGGTATAACTTCTTATACTTTAGTGTAGGTATACAACTACTTTATATACCTATACGTTAACTCTCTTATTTTTTACCATAAATATTTAATTTATAAAAATCAATATACCTCTAAAGGTAGCAGATCATTCTATATTGATGTTTTAGGACTGGATCAAAATCATCTGTTTCCATGTTGTAATTGGTATATGTGCTTTCTAGATTTTTTGCTTCTAAGAAATAAAATTATAATCAATTATTAAAAGGATAATTTACTGCAGTCTTGCGCAAAAAAAACCACCACGGTTTACCATCTGGTTAACCATCTGTTTTTACAGGGAAATCGGAAAATATGTTGAGTTAAAAAATTGAATTTTTTTTTTTCTTTTTTTTATTTTTAACGAATTAACGGGACGAACCCTTTTAACGTTTTTAATGTAGCCTTTTTTACATTTATTATAATTTTTACATTTAATTAAATTTAATTAATTAATTGTATTTGCATGCTTTCAGTCACGACTTTCATAAAATTGAATCAATACTCGTATTCACATGAACACATTATCAAAGAATATTCTTTTGATATTATGTCCATTACGTAGGGAAAACTGCAAGGAAAACCTACGTAGAGTATCGGGACTGTTCAATTTTTCTTTATAATATTTAAAATTACTTTTAAATAATATAACGAAAAACACAGTCCTACACCGCTAGTAGCACGGAGGGTAGTCAAACCCCGGCTTTTAAATATATATACATTAGACTGACAAAAAAAAATGGACTTTTCGATTTTTTAAGGTGCTCAAGCGTTTTTGGGTACTACTTTATGAAAAAAAAAGCCCCAGGTAAACCGCATCTGAAAATATTTAGTCGTTGGACAGCGACAAAGCGTTTTCAATTTTTGAAAATTGGTTCAGGAGCGTCGGGGGAGATTACAGCTACTAAATTTAAAAGGCAACAAAAAAATAAAACTTCGGGGGGTATTTCATAGTTTTTTTGGTCATTAAAAACGATGGAATCATTTATTTTGAATTATTTCTTTAAGGCAAAAAGTTATGAGCTAATTTCGGTCCTAAAAATATCAAAAATTGGACAGTTTTTGACGTCAAAAGCATGCTGCGGACTAAAAAATGTTTAGAAATTATTTCAAAAGGGCATTCCGAACGTTCAATGGGTCACTAAAAACGATGAAATCGGTTATTTTTATTTATTCTTGACGGATTCAGATTTATGCGCCAAATATTGTAGCTTGATTTTCCAAATTTAGCATTTTTTTAAGTTAAATGACTGTCAAGCGTAAAGATAATTTTTCTGAACGTCTAGAAAGGTAAATTATCATATTTTTGTGTTTTTATAACTAGCGCAGAATTAATTGCTTAGATTTTATTTAAGGGTGCTAGTTTAGTTCAGTGGTACCACAATGTCATAAAATATGGGTTTCAGGCAATTTTCCTGATAATGCTGTCATCTTACAATTCAACCAAAATACTTCTAGTTAGTCTCATTTTTTTGTATAAAATACACCTTTTTATCCCCGTAATCCGCAATTTTTCATCACCGATTCTCTCATCGTAATAGTTATTAAACCTAAGACCCATTTTCGGCCCTAAATGACCAATTTTTAAATTGGTGCTAAAATTTTAATTTTTGATAAAATTGAGTTTTATTGTTCTCAACAACTTTTTGTAAGTTTAAAAGTTTCAATTTTTTACTCGTCCTTTTAGTATTTGATATTTCCGAGATATGGTTCTACAAATTTAATTATAAAGTATGATTTTTTTTAAAAAACCTCAAATTGAGACTCTGTCTTTAAATTATCATATCTGCTAAACGATGAAGAGTCTTGGACTCATTCCAAAAGTAAATGATGCCCTTCACGGGTTTTCACCGGAGGAACTCAATTTGTTTCTTTCAAACATCTCCATCTCTCCTACTGAGGATTCCTCCTTGCCGTTAAATATCATCAACAGTTCTTCACCAGAAGGCTTCGTTTTCAAAGAAGTGTCCATAAATGATGTCATCCTGGCTGTGCCTCATTTTAGTTCGCAGGCGAAAGGTGATGATGAAATTCCTCAAAGTATCATAGCTAAGTCACTTCCAACAATAGCTTTGCATCTCACCAAATTATTTAATGCCTCGCTTTCTAATGGTATTTTCCCATCGGAATGGAAAAAGTCCAGAATTCTGGCAATCAAAAAAGTCCCTATACCATCGACTCCTTCTGATTTTCGCCCTGTATCTCTCTTATGCTTCTTGTCGAAGGTCTTGGAAAAGCTTGCTCATGATCAGGTGGTGGGCTTCTTGACCAAAAGAAAAGTTTTAGACATATACCAGACTGGCTTTCGTAAACACCACAGCACTCAGTCTGCTTTAATCAAATTAACTGATGATATACGCCTGGGCAAGGAAAAGAAGCTAGCCACTCTGTTATTACAGTTTGACTTTTCTAAGGCATTTGACAATGTTTCATCATCTAAGCTTCTTCAAAAACTTCAGGTGATTGGCTTTTCAAGATCATCATTAACCTGGTTCTGGTCATACTTGAGCGGACGTTCCATGTGTGTTGCTTCCAAAGTATCCTCTTCGTCTTATCTTATCTTAACGCATCTGATTGAGCAGGGCATACAACAATTATCTAAGTCAGCAAAAATAGTGGTGTCATGGGCAGAATCAAATGGCTTATCATTAAATATAAAAAAGACCAAGGCTATCGTTTTTGGTTCCTGTAAAACCTTAAAAACATTTAAAAAGCTAGATATACCAAAAATAGACGTCAATATGAATGGTGATTGTATTCCATTTGTGGAGCAAGTTACCTGCCTAGGCGTTATACTTGATAATACCCTCTCCTGGCGTTCTCAAATTCAACAAGTCACCAAAAAAGTGAATAGGGTACTTTATGGCCTTCGGATCATTAGACCCTGCACCTCTCAATCTCTCCGTAAACGTCTAGTTGAGTCATTAGTAATGCCACAATTGGATTATTGTAGTGTCATCTACTCTGATATCTCTAAACAATTGGGTGACCAGCTTCAGAGGCTTTCTAATACAAGTATTAGGTATATCTTCGGATTAAAACGGCAGGAACACATCACGCCTTACAGAAGACGACTTAAATGGATGCAAATAACTACTCGCACGAACTATTTTGCATCGTTGACTATGTATAAAATAATACGTATGAAACAACCCCCATTTCTTTTACCACTATTTAAACCATATAAAAGAGACAGGCCATCTCGTGGACCCCGTAAAGATCTGGATATACCCTCTGTTATACATAATTGGGGTTTGCAATCTTTTCAAGTCAAATATGCCAAATTTTGGAATATGATACCACCATGCATACGTGATCTCCCCTCATTCACACAGTTCAAAAAAAGTATTAAATCATATTTATTTAGTTTGGACAATAAATGACCATTAATTTACTTAATTTTACTATTAATTTATTAATTTATTGACTATATATTATTTACTATTAAATTAAATATTACTATTGACTTGTTATTTATTAACTTATAATTTTATTGACGTTATAGCAATTGTTATATATATTTTAAATTCGTTTATTAATTTTAACTATTTACTACTGACAGATTGTTGTTGACTTTTGATTTGTTTCAATTTGAATTATTGTATTTTAAAGAATTTTTATTATATTGTATTAACTTATAAAACAATTGTAAAAGAGTGTACTAATTTTTGTCATGGCAAAATAAACTGAATAATAATAATAATAATAATAAACGAAAAATTGAAAAGAAACAAGTAATATATTTTGGAAACTTAAAGTTTATACAAAATTTTTGAGACCTATAAGACCTATTTTTAATGAAAATTTCAATTTTTGCTGCAACTTAAAAATTAGTCATTTTTTGCCAAAAATGGGTCTTAGGTTTAGTAACTATTACGATGAGAGAACCGGTGATAAAAAATTGCGGATTACGGGGATTAAAAGGTGTATTTTATACAAAGAAAATGAGTTCAACTAGAAGTATTTTGGTTGAATTGTAAGATGACAGCATTATCAGGAAAATTGCCTGAAACCCATATTTTATGACATTGTGGTAACACTGAACTAAACTAGCACCCTTAAATAAAATCTAAGCAATTAATTCTGCGCTAGTTAGAAAAACACAAAAATATGATAATTTACCTTTCTAGACGTTCAGAAAAGTTATCTTTACGCTTGACAGTCATTTAACTTAAAAAAATGCTAAATTTGGAAAATCAAGCTACAATATTTGGCGCATAAATCTGAATCCGTCAAGAATAAATAAAAATAACCGATTTCATCGTTTTTAGTGACCCATTGAACGTTCGGAATGCCCTTTTGAAATAATTTCTAAACATTTTTTAGTCCGCAGCATGCTTTTGACGTCAAAAACTGTCCAATTTTTGATATTTTTAAGACCGAAATTAGCTCATAACTTTTTGCCTTAAAGAAATAATTCAAAATAAATGATTCCATCGTTTTTAGTGACCAAAAAAACTATGAAATACCTCCCGAAGTTTTATTTTTTTGTTGCCTTTTAAATTTAGTAGCTGTAATCTCCCCCGACGCTCCTGAACCAATTTTCAAAAATCGAAAACGCTTTGTCGCTGTCCAACGACTAAATATTTTTAGATGCGGTTTACCTGGGGCTTTTTTCATAAACTAGTACCCAAAAACGCTTGAGCACCTTAAAAAATCGAAAAGTCGATTTTTTTTTTGTCAGTCTAATATACATATTCCAAAGCGGGAGCGCTAATCACTCGACTACTGACGATGATACTTATTATTATTTTTATTATCTATTATAATTTATTTTCCACCGAAAATTCATTTTTCTTGCCCTTAAATACCTCTTGTGAAGTTAGAAGTTCATTTTTTTAAGTTTCTCGGCCCGCCATCTAGTAAAATTGGAAAATATCTTGGGTTGAAAAACTGAAAATAATACCCCCAGGGTATCCGCTTCTACCTGGAAGGGTTATTTTCATCCTGAGGGTCTTACATTAACCTATTTATTTCCTTAAAATACATTGTGATTAACCATCTGGTTTTTCAGATGGTCGTGGTTTTTTTACGCGAGTTGTAATATATAAATATTATTACTTAAAACAAAAGTTCGTCAACGGCATTTTTCACATAAAGTGTTTCCTGGAATTACATCTTTATTTAATCATCACATCTTTTTATAACCATATTCCCTTTCTTATGCGACAAAACGTATATTCCACATCTTATACAAGGAACCTTAACTTTATTTGTATTAAACTTAACCTTATTTTTATTTGTATACAAAAAAGTATATAAATAAATAATAAATAACGTACCTTTACTAATTTAAAAAAATTCCTCTACTTTTCTATGAAAACTGTCTTATGAATTTCCAAGAATTTTTAAGTCTGATGTAACAATATATTATTTGGCTTGTACTCTAGAGAAAATTTATTTATTTGAATCCATACATATTGTAATTATCTTATCCATTATATAAAAATCGATGGAGATCTGAAGTTGCTTCTATTCAACTTTTTATTCGCCTTCTGATTGGCCGAATTAAAATCGATTATTCGATTATATTTAAATTTAAATAAATAAAGTTAATGGTTATATTATTTAGTTTGTTTATAAATTAAAATACACAAGAAATGTACCTGCAACAAAAAGAGGTTAAAAGCAAAACTTGTAATATTTATAAAATTAATTAGGCTTAGGTATATAGGTGAAGAAAAAAAAATAAAATTAATATTTAAACATTATTAGGCATTTTTTAAAGAACCAAATAATTAATACTTATCATAAAAAATTTCAAAATCTTGATGCAATTAATGTGGTTGTGTTGATATTATTAAATATTATTAAGGGAGGAAATTAAATTAGCAAATTTTTTACGGAAGGTTTTGAAGCCCTATTAAAAATACATAGAGCCAGATGGGTCAAAATGGCCTATGCCGGCCTATGCCGCTGTAAACATGTTAATTGGTTTTTGCGAGGGTATTTGACTCTGAAATTAATTAAACTCGAATTCAAACGCATCAAATTGGTTTAAAAGTGCTTTTAACATGGAACATGTTTATAAGGGTGTTTCTTATTTCCCGAATTGACCGTAGAGGAAAATACTGGCGCGAATATGATACTTAAGTTAATAATACTACTTATTTTCAACAAAAAAAAATTTACCTATATGTTAATATAGTGTGCCGATTTGCAAATGACAATCGGTCAAAATCAGAAAAAAGGTTTTAAAAATGTTTTAGAAAGCTTATAGAAACCTTGCTAAAAACTTTTTACTATTAAAATGTTCTAAAAGCTTTTTAGTACCAAAATACCTAAAAAAAAACTGTAAATTATAACATATTTTAGGATATTTGAACTTAATTTAAAATTTACAGTCATCTACAAAGCAGATGTCCACGACAATTGCAATTTGCCAATTTTATTCTATTCTATTTGATATTTTGTTATAACAAGTCTTCAGAACATTTTAGCAGTAAAAAGATTGTAGCAAGATTTCTAAAAGTTTTCTAAAACATTCTTAAAACCTTTTTTCTAATTTTTACCGATTTTCATTTGCAAATTGGCACACTACATTAAATTGTACGTCAAAATAATTTTTTTGGAGATTAGTTTTATGACCTGAAGTATTATATTTGGTCCAATATTTTTCGATTTAGGTGCTTAGAATAATCCAGGTTTAGGGACTTAGAATAAATCAGGTTTACGGTTGGTAGGGACTTAAGGGACTTAAAATAAGTTCGATAAAGGGTTCTAGAATAATACGGATTTTAGGAGCTTAAATTTACATGAGTGCCAATCATTACCCTAGAATACTATTTATTAATGGTTACATAATACCAGCGGTAATTGAAAATATAATTATGTTCCATGTTTGTTGTTTGTGAGTTCACAAATTGGTTGTAAGTTTTTTCATATTATACTTATAGTATTTCGATTTATAATAAAAATATAAACTACCCGATGGAATGTCCAAACTGGAATTTTCGCATATGAGTAATTCTTAGTGATACTTTTCTAAAGGGAAGGTGAACATTTGGGATTTTCATAAAACCAATTCAAATGGGTTTAATACGTAGAATTATCAGTTCATACAAGTTTTTAAGCTTTTAGATTGAAAGCTTTCGAAATGTCAGCTGTTTCCAATTTTAAAATTTTTTCAAAGTTGCTAGAAAAATGTGAGCTAATTTTACGGTTTTCTGTTGGCAATATTTGTCAAATAATAGTTCAAAAACTATTCCCAGAATATAAAACATGTGCTGTTCTGTATTGTGGAAATGATCTTTGAGCTATTTTTTAAAAAATATTGCCAAAATAAAATGAAAAGAACGTTTGCTCCTATAACTTTTTTTACTCAAAAATTACGTAACGTGTAAAAATGTTTTGGTAATTTTTAATATAATTTTAATTCCGATTATTACTTAAAATAATAAATTTATGTATTATATAAATTTGAATAATTATTTTATTTTAATTTAAAAATTAAAAAATATAAACCTCAATTTTTATTTTAATTTTTTATGGCCTTTAGAAAAAAGTTGTGGGTTTTTTACGTTTGCTATAGGCTTTGGAGAAGCATCAATGATGATTTTATACAATAAGACAAGAAATCATTTTTTTTAAATGATAATTTATCATTAACTAGATGGCCATAATAGGGCCATAATATGGTAAAAATTATTTCTAGGGATTAAATTAATTTAATAATGAAATTATAAAAAATGTTATTATTCTGCGCGCGCAGAGCGCGCGGCTATTCTAGTAATAATAAATAATGTAAGTAATAACTATTGTAATTAACTTCTAATAAATGTAGTCATACCTATATGCATCAAAAATAGGTATAAAATATCTCTGGAAATTCTTAGTTTAATTAAAAAATCACTGTATTAAGAACTGCACTTATATGTCTACTCGATTTAAATTTATTATTAGGAATATTATTTTTTTAATAAAAAATAAAGGATTTAATTTGCGTATAAATAAGTTTATGACACCGACAAAAAACTTAATAATTAAAACTGCCACGCAGTTATAGCGACATCATATCAAAATAACTGTACTAAATTACGTGCGCGAGTTTTAAAATTTTTTATTACATGAAGTTCATTAAATATGTCTATAAAATGGTGTTTTTTATATTTATTTCACTTCTTCAAAATAAATATTTTAAAATAATCATGTTACTACTTTCATGATTTTTATACTATTATTCAATAGCGAAAAATAGGTATTATCACCTCAAAATGAGTTCAAAAATAAAAAGTAAAATTTTTTAGGGGGTTGCCCACCCCTTGGAATCTTAATTTTTATCATAAACCATTAAATTGAGCCAAAAAAATGCGAAAAATATGCTGGGGCCATAGCAATATAATAGAAACCATACCTTATTCCTCAGTAATCTTTATTTGTATTGAGATACACCTATTTAACCTACAACTTATGTATGCTAGTGTGAGTTGTAAATGTAAAATATGCTTATTTTTTTTGGGAGGGGGGAGATATAGATATTTTCAAAGGTGTACATTTTTTTTAAAATTTTTTATGCGAATTGTGACATAACTTTGTATGTGTAAATTTGGCAAGGTGGGTGGTAAAAATTAGTATGTTTTTTGCTTAATTTAAAATAATTTTTACTACTTTACTCCTTTTTTGTCAGATTAACATAAAATCAAGCTTAAACCAGTATATAAAAACTTTGCTATTAATTTTTAAATTTCCATTTGCAAAAAATCAGTGATTTTTTTTTCTTTCTCTTTTTGAGGAGAGGGAGAGTGTCTAATTCAACTTGTAGAACTTGGATAAGCAAAACTTTTATATTGGGTTTAAGGTTCTACTTGCTGAACTTTATATAAAACTGATAAATATGCTATAATAATATGTCTGTGGTACTTTCCTAGATTATATAATAAATAAATGTCATTACTGACTGTGTAGTGTGTTCTGAGGCATCATTCCTCTTACAAACCTTTGAGGTCTATGGATTTTATGCCAGTCTGGGGGATTAAGTGAAACTCAAGATCAGTCATGTTAGCATTTAAATTATCTTAATTTTAATTTAAAAAAAAGTTTTTAAATTTTTGGGAAAATCTACACTTAGAACACACTGAGGTCAAATAGACCCAGGACCAAACTTAGTCGCTTCACTGTGACTACTGAACTGCTTTTTGAGCAGCGCCGACTGGCTAAACCTATAGTTAAACTCTTAAACTAATATTAGAAAATAATAAAACCGCCAAATTTTAAAAACCCTGTAAGGTACAACGCGTTAAACACAATGTACTGGGTCATATCGACCCACGGTGTACTCGGAGGGTTAAATGAACTTCAGAAACGTATCGACAGGTTAGAAGGTCATAATTTATCAACATAAATTATCCTGAGTGATAAAGTGATAACTGAAATAAGTAATCGAATTCACAAAACTAGCAACTTACTAATACACGGGGATCCAGAAAAGAAACTAAAAAATTTATAACCGGTTTGTGTAACTACACAACCAACGAGCACGGAACATGTTCACTTATAACATTGTTAATAAAGTATCTATTGTGTTCATAATATAAATATTTATGAGCAAATATTTATATTTAGATTTTTATTATAGAAATCATGCTGCTTAAACATCAAAGTGAACAAAATTAATTAAATTTTCAAATTATCATAGTTTTTTATATAACATGAATTTATTTTTTATTAATTTTTACAATAAATTCTTAAAAATTCTGCACCAATGGTCCCTACCCTCAAAAATGAAAGTTGAAGCCTGGGCGCTGTAAAGTGGCGATAACTCGGAGCTAAATTTATAAAGTGAGAGTAGCGGCAGATAACAATTTAAAGAGGGGCGCGCTACTATATTTTTTTTTTCAAAGTGGAGCAAGCAATTCGTTACAATTTACAAATTGAGAGCATGCGTATTACCACTTTGAAAGTATAAACCAGCCTTAAAGTGGAAATTGGAGTTATTTTATGTATACACTTTATTAACTTTTTTTTTTTTTGGTGGTTGAAAAAAAGTGTGCTGAAAAATTTCAAATTTTAAATGACATTAATGTTTTATTGTGGCTGAGAAAAATTTTTTTAAATCCCAGCATATTTTCCGATTTTCCAAGATGACGGATTAAAAAACTGAAAGAAAGAACTTTTTACATTACCTGGGGGTTTTCGAGGATGAGAAAAACATTTCAATGAATGAAAATTTTCATTTTTTTTTTTTTTTTTTTTTTTTTTTTTTTTTTTTCTTTTAACTAATTGACGGGATTATTTTAATTTTAATTTTAATTTACTTTATTCAGGGAGCTAATTCCCTTTATGGTGAAATCTATCTTTTGATCTTTCAATAACAACAAATTAAAGCTTTCATCCATATTATTCAAATAAAAATAATAATGTATCACTCATTAACATCAACGCTTGATAATTCTTTATAAACTTTTTTTTTAATATTATAATTATTATAAATAATAATTATTTTTCATGAACACAAAAAAAAAATTCATATAAAGTTTATTAACTTTTTTTAACTTTCTTTTTTCCTACTCCAATTATATCAACTAATTTTTTCGCACGTGGCTGAAAAAAAAAGTTAATAAAGTGTATACATAAAATAACTCCAATTTCCAAAAGCATACTTTAAGGCTGGTTTATACTTTCAAAGTGGTAATACGCATGCTCTCAATTTGTAAATTGTAACGAATTGCTTGCTCCACTTTGAAAAAAAAAATATGGTAGCGCGCCCCTCTTTAAATTGTTATCTGCCGCTACTCTAACTTTATAAATTTAGCCCCGAGTTATCGCCACTTTACAGCGCCCAGGCTTCCACTTTCATTTTTGAGGGTAGGTACTTCTGCACCAAAGGTCTTTAGGGACTTCTGCACCAATGCGCCCTAGGTACTTCTGCACCAAAGGTCTTTAGGGACTTCTGCACCAGTGCTCCCTAGGCACTTCTGCACCATAGGTCCCTAGGTACTTTTGCACCAATGCTCCCTAGGTACTTCTGCACCAAAAGTCCCTGAATCGAAAATATTCTAAGTCCATTTCAACCCCCCCCCCCTTAAAAACGCCACTTTTTCACCCCCCCCTAAAAACGTCACTTTTTCACCCCCCCTAAAAACGTCAATTTTTGACCCTCCCTCTAAAAGTGTCACTTTTTGACCCCCCCCCCCCTAAAAACGTCAATTTTTCTCTCCCACTGCCGAGCCGGACTTTTTCTAATACCCCATCCAATGAACATATTCCATGTTAAAATAATATTTTCAATCAATTGGTGAAAGTGATCAAATCTATTAATAAGACCTTTGACAAAAAAAAGTGGAACCCTAGAAAGAATAGGTTTACAAAAACATAACAAGGTTCCTCCTATAAAAATTCATTTTAAAAATAAAAATAGTATTCCTCGAATTTTAAAGCACAAAAATTTGTTTCCTAAGGAATATGTCGTTACTCATGATAGGACAAAGAAACAAAAGGAAGAATATAATAAACTGGTGACAAATGTAAAAGAAGTTAATAATTTGAATTCAAGTGAGTCAGTTAAATATGTTAATGGGATACCCCAAATTATTCCCGATATGATCCATAAACCTGTCAAGTACGTTGGTGCTGCAGTAGATGAAAATTCCACTAATGGCACGAAATAATTCAGTGATACATCTGAAACATCTCCAATGTGCGGTGAACAATTGTGTAAATGATAAAAAACTATTCATTATCAACAAAGAACATTTTATGTAAAAATGAAATTAAAAATTGAAAAATAAGTTATTATGAAAGTACTTTAAATTTAAGGTGGCAGATACAATTCGAGAACAAAAAAACGTTACTTTTCTGGATAGGTCTCGGGTAGAAATAATTGAAATAATTTTTTTTAAATTGGTACTTTATCAGATTATTAGTTACGGCGAAACACTGTACGTAATCATTACGTTGTAAACTTAACCATTTTTGGTTAATTTAAAAAAATCATATTCAATTTTTTTTTTTTTTTTTGGGCCTCTTCAGACAAGGGGCATTTTTCGTAGGACGAGGAGAATGCTTTTACGCATACCATACACCGCGTACTGTATGGTTAAGTGGGACTCAACCTCAAATTTATGGTTGCCCAGATACTCAGTATAACTGAGGAGGAATTACAATACCCACTAAACTCCCCACCCTCCTGCATTTATGACAATATCATAGAATCCGGACCGGGACTTCCTGTTTAGGTATTACTTCGGTCCGGAAACAATGCAGCCAAGGCATTTCTTCGCCATACCCTGTCAATAAAGGAGGAGAGTTGCCTACGAGAGGAAACCTTTCTCCTTTTTTTTAATCAGTGTCGCCCGTACGTACTCTGCCACACTGTACCAGTTAGCGGTACTGCGCAGAATTTCCGGGACGACTCAATTTGGTTACGTTGATCATAAAAATAAAATTTCTATATCTTCATGTTTATACATGAAAATATTGTGTAATGAATTTTACCAGAAATTTTAAAAAAATATATGGTTTAAAGCTCTAACAAGCATTTGATGAAAATTTAGTTTCAAAAATAAGGCTATGACATTTTTTGATACTGATTTATCAGTTCGTATTATTTTTAGCCTTAATAAATTTAATAAAACTTTGAATATAATTTTTATAAAACTATTTGAATAAAAATGCCAGCTGTATTTAAATTAGAAAGAGAAAACAAAACTTCTCTTTTCTAACGGTATACACAAGCTAGCATTTTTAGTCGTTTTAAAAGCATGTGCGAAGCAAGTACTTACACAAAATTTCAAAAAAATTAATTTTATAATTTTAATATTTTTTGTTTTTCAAATAAATAACGGTGTCTAGATAAGGTGTATTATCCAAATTTCGGAAAATGAAAAATTTTTTAATTTTTTCAAAAATTGCAATTTTTTCGACATGTTTTTTTGCAATTAAAAAAATTTGGTACATTTTTTTAAAAAACAATTTCATCTTAGTTGATATTAAAAAGTATGATAATTAGTATTATTTCAATTATTATCGGACGATAAAATATTATTCTAATAATATATAATTCTGGCACTTGGTCGAATAGTTGCCTTCTTAAAGAGAGAATAAGTGTATCATTGGTATCATCGAGTGTCGTCTCGTGCCGTAGCTTAGTTGGCTCAAGCGTCTATCCGGCAAATTGAAGATCACGAGTTCGATTCTCGTTGGCACTGATGAGACATTTATTTTTTCTCAAAGATTTTTTTCTTAACATCTAAGAAACAAAATAAAAATTAAATTAAAAATTTATTTTTAAAAATTTATTTTTAATTTAGAAAAATTTATTGAACTGCGATACACGCTATGGGCGACTCATTAACAATAAAGCAGTTTAACGACGCTCTGGCCTTGAATCCCAAGTCGTTGAGTGATAAAAAAAATAATACACATTTAACTTTTTAAATGATACAAATAATACTTTATAAATTCAAAAAATTAATTTTTTAAATAATATTCACAAATTTAATGGTAAATATCTCTTGTAATATGACAAATTTAGCATAAAATATAATAAAGATAATAATTTAATTAATTAAGATAAATAAATTACCTCTGTCATTTTACAAACAAAATTTATTAGAATTGAGACTCGCGGTATAAGAAAGGCTTGGTTTAATAATAATAATATTGAATTGCCGTTTCTTATTCTGCGGGTTCAGAGGGGATCCGTTATAATAATTATAGCGCAAATATAATATATCACAACTATGACGGGAAATTCAGGAGGTTTCTGAATAAAGTATAAAATATAACTGTAAAGATATGTATAAAAATATAAGAGCAAATTTACATAGACTTACCCATATATAAGTAAGGTAGTATATTTTTTTAAAGAAATAAACTGACAAGTATTAATAGTTAAACAACAGAATAATTATTTATTATAATATCAAATATTATTAAATTAATATAAAGTTTCAGTACAAATAATAATCCTAACCTAAGAATTTAATGGCGTGATTTCCGTTGAAATACACGACGCGAAGCGATTTTGATAATAATAATCGATATTTAACACGCGGTTAATAAATTTAGAATAACGCGAGAGAGAGAGAGAGAGAGAAAATGACCGAAAGGGCTCTTTACAATAATTAATATAAAAATAAAACTGATTTAATGAAATTTCAATATAAAAGGAAGTCAGGAAAAAGGATAAATGCGCAATAAAATCGATGATTAATCTTAGTAATTTGATTGATACCTTCTCCTTTCTTCTTGATCACGTGACGTCATAAAATTGAATAATTAAGTGATTACCCCAAAATTGGAACGTAATTAGTACTTCAAATTTAGAATAATGACTGATCTTCAGTTGTATTAATTTATTAAATATAATAATGAATATGGTCGCTGCCTCGTGGTCAACAAGAAATTCCAGGACGTCAAAACCACAAAAATCCAATACAACACTCGATATCTCGCCAATAATTACTCCACAAATCGATGTCGACAATAATTTATAATTCAATAATGTCGTCACTCCAAATTATCCAAAAATTATCGCCAATAACTCAATACAAATAATTCAATAAAAATATCAAACTCCAAAATAATTTTAATAAATAAATTTAAAAACCACGCGTGAAGATGTTCACTCAAGCACAATCATCGACGCTCTGCCTGTATATATTTTTTTTGGGGGAAGTTAAAGGAAGGAAGTAGAGAAAAAGGGAAATACAATAATTCTCTCGCATTGATCTCTCTCTCATTTATCGATACTCGCGCAATATGATTTGATGATCGTTATGTAAGCATGCGCCTCTCTTAATCGCGACATCACTCATACAAGCACACATCTATTCCATCGCACGAAAATACAACTTATTTAAAGAAAATATTCATATTTTTAATATAAATTTTAAATGTGATGATTAGGGAATAATTTTAATGAATTTAATAATAAATATTATTTACCCGAAATTTTGCCATATTACACTCTTAATTTTACTAATTTACATTTAATGTGTTATTACTTTTTAATCACGCAATACTTCTGCAAGAAGAACAAATTCAAAACTCAAATTTATACTTCCGTGTATATATTTATCAAGTAAATATTAATATTTTTTATTAAATGCAGTTAACAAATTATTTTATGGAAAAAAATTTATTTAAAAATAATAAATTATTACTTAATTAATAAATATGAAATTACAAATTAAAGAATAATATTAAATTTGTGTTTTAATTATGTTTTTTTTATTTGTATTTACTATAAACTTAGTGCACGCGCTTTGTATAATAACAAACAATATGGCATCCTTGCTGCTAAAACTGTATTATAAAATTTTCTTTGTTTAATTACACGAAATTCCCACGTATACCTCATATTTGCAAAGTACCAATAAATTCTTTAAGCTTTGAACTTTCAATTTATCACTATCTGCATTCGGGAATTCGCGATTTAATGGTACTGAATTCTCCCCATAAGGCTAATGTAATATTTATTTATCTTTGTACCCTTATATCTCAAAATTTTGCACGACAATCGACTATAAGACCCATACCATTCGATTCTTGAGGCTTTTCTCTACCAAACTGTATATGTCTTCATTCGGGAATTCATTGGCCAGAGCGTCCTTAAATATTATTCATTAATTACATAAATTTGTATTGATGAATAATAATATTAGTCCGTAAAGACCGATAAAAATAAAGGGTCTACTCGAAACCTACACATTTCAATCTTGCACATCTATTTTCTTACACATTTTATTACACGAAAAAAATATTACACATTAAATAAATTACCAAAATAAATCTTACACCAGTGTAGGAAAATTAATAATTAAATATTTTATACAGTTTTATAATTTTCATATTGTTTTACAATTAAAATATATAAAATATTTAATTATTAATTTTCCTACACTTGTGTAAGATTTATTTTGGTAATTTATTTAATGTGTAATATATTTTTTCGTGTAATAAAATGTGTAAGAAAATAGATGTGCAAGATCGAAATGTGTAGGTTCCGAGTAGACCCAAAATAAATACTATTTATCATAATTTTTTATTAATTTTTTAATTTTTTTATTATCAATCTTATTTTTATTAATTATTATTATTGATTATATATATATTTTTTTTAAATTATTTTTTCATTTAATTATTTTTTTTTTAAATTATTTTTTTTTTATTTTTTTTTTTTATAATTATATTAAATTTCCGGGGGGAAATATCCTGAATTAATTTTAATTCGATAATATTAAATTCTATTATATTTTATTAAATTATATTAAATTGAATTTGAAAATTCACTGAATTCAATTTAATTAAATTTAATTAAATTTAATTAAAATAAATTAATTAAATCAATTAAATTTAATTAAATTTAAATAAAATAACTAATATCTAAAAAAATGCTTTAAACAGGCTAAAATTGATGTTTCAATCAAGGGGGGGTGAAATGGAGTTAGAGTATAATTTTGATTTATTCACCGCCCCTGCAGGGAGGCAATTACCCCATAATTAAAAAAAATGAAACTTTATAAAATTTTCTTTTTTGCACTTTTCGTCTTACAAACAAAATCTAACAACATTTGTACAACAAAAAATCATCCCTGCCGCCAGCGGGTGAAAACTACCCCTAAATGTAAAAGAAATTATACAAAAAATTGTTAAATTTTGTTTTTAACACTTTTTTTCTCAAAGAGTAACGAAAAAGTAACAAAATTGGTAGTCCAAAAATTTTTCCCGACCCGAAGGTGAAAACTACCCCTAATTTTAAAAAAAACGAATAAAAGGTAATAAAATTTTTTTTTTTGGAATCTTCGTCTTACAAACAAAAAAACTAATATTTTTAGTATAAAAAAAATTTAATTTAAGCAAAATTATAAATTCCTAATATATTATAACTTTTGGGCCACTAATGTTGTGAGATGAAATTATATATGGCCTAAGCTAAATAAAAATTTAATTTAAGCAAATGTATATTTCAAAATACTGATACTGATTAAATTAATAATGTTTTTAAAACTTTAATAAATTAAAGTATAATTAAAACTAAGTTAAGTCTTGTTGTTTCCTAATCACAAGCTCATCTGAATTTGAAGTTTTTGAGTCCAGGAAATAAGGTTTTTAAGATTAAAATTTATTTGATTTCCTTACAATATTCCTAATGGATCTACTTTTTACATATAATTCAACTTTCGGCCCATAAATGTTGTGAGATGAAATTTTATGGCCTAAGCTAAGTAAAATTTTATTTCAGCAAAAATATTAATTCCTAATAAATATATTATAACTTTTGGGCCATAAATGTTGTGAGATGAAATTATATGGCCTAAGCTAAGTAAATTTTTATTTCAGCAAAAGTTTACAGTAAATAGATAATTTTTCTTATACAGTGCTGTACTTTAAATATAATTAGCTTATATTATAACAATTTATTATCTTCAGAAACTGCTTAACTTGCCAGGCCCCTAAATAACCAGTAAACGGCGTGATTGCAAATTGTATCAATAATTATCTATTATAAAAAAGTTTATGGGCTTTTGGAGATCGCCATCTTGTGTCAACAGTTTATTAGCCAATCAAATTGCTTGTTTTAATTTTTGAATTTTTCTATTTTCTTGATAGGTTATCATGGGTTATAGCCTATATTTATTGTAAACATCTATCTTTGATATTTCTTTAATGAAGCTAATGGGAAATGATAATGATATAGTCTAGTTTTAATTTAGTGTAAATAGAATTAAAATTTTATTTTATAAAGATATTAAATAAATTAGAAATTATTTAAAAATATTGTAAGGATATATTAAAAAACATATAGTAAGAATATCATCAAAAGTAAAAATCTTGTCTATGAAAATGATTTTTCATTATAAAACAAAGTTCTTGAAATATGACTTTAAGGATTATAAACAAATTAATAGTTTGCATTAAAAACAAAATTTCAGTCATAGATGAGTAGTAAAAATATTCATTAACGTGATTTTCCAGGAAATACCTTTTTTTTAAATCGACATTTTTTTTTAGAAGAGGATAACGAGTGAAAGAAGGAAATTAAACCCATTAACTTAAACGTAGTTACTATGACCATTACCTTAAAAGTAGTTACGCCCATAATAGCTTTAACCAAATAATAATTATTTTGCATACATCTAAATTAACCATAAAACACTTTTTTCGCCCCGCAACGAGATCGTAAAAAACGCGTTTTCACCCCACTGAGAAAGAAAAATTTCGTTTTGTCCATGGGAACAAAAAAAGAATACCCCAGATCGCAGTTTACCATCCTCGACTTCGCCTCAGATGCTAATTAACGTACGATCTGGGCCATTCTTTTTTTTTGCTCCCTTGGTTAAAAATGTACTATTCTTTAATTTTATTTTAATTTTCCACCGATAAAATGGTTATTTAGGGGCCTGGCCAGTTAAGCAGTTTCTGAAGATAATAAATTGTTATAATATAAGCTAATTATATTTAAAGTACAGCACTGTATAAGAAAAATTATCTATTTACTGTAAACTTTTGCTGAAATAAAAATTTACTTAGCTTAGGCCATATAATTTTATCTCACAACATTTATGGCCCAAAAATTATAATATATTTATTAGGAATTAATATTTTTGCTGAAATAAAATTTTACTTAGCCTAGGCCATAAAATTTCATCTCACAACATTTATGGGCCGAAAGTTGAATTATATGTAAAAAGTAGATCCATTAGGAATATTGTAAGGAAATCAAATAAATTTTAATCTTAAAAACCTTATTTCCTGGACTCAAAAACTTCAAATTCAGATGAGCTTGTGATTAGGAAACAACAAGACTTAACTTAGTTTTAATTATACTTTAATTTATTAAAGTTTTAAAAACATTATTAATTTAATCAGTATCAGTATTTTGAAATATACATTTGCTTAAATTAAATTTTTACTTAGCTTAGGCCATATATAATTTCATCTCACAACATTAGTGGCCCAAAAGTTATAATATATTAGGAATTTATAATTTTGCTTAAATTAAATTTTTACTTAGCTTAGGCCATAAAATTTCATCTCACAACATTTATGGGCCGAAAGTTGAATTATATGTAAAAAGTAGATCCATTAGGAATATTGTAAGGAAATCAAATAAATTTTAATCTTAAAAATCTTATTTTCTGGACTCAAAAACTTCAAATTCAGACGAGCTTGTGATTAGGAAACAACAAGACTTAACTTAGTTTTAATTATACTTTAATTTATTAAAGTTTTAAAAACATTATTAATTTAATCAGTATCAGTATTTTGAAATATACATTTGCTTAAATTAAATTTTTACTTAGCTTAGGCCATAGAATTTCATCTCACAACATTTATGGCCCGAAAGTTTAAGAAAATATAAAAGGAATAAAATTCTTAATTTATTTATTTATTTTTTTTAAATAATTAAATAACGATATATTTTTTGGTTACTCAATGAGGAACCATTGTGATGGGTCAAATTTTGGTTTTTGAAATTTGTCCGATTTAAGGAGGGGGGGTCAAATTTGTCCTATTTAAGGGGGGGGGAGGTCAAATTTGTCCTATTTAAGGGGGGAGGGGGTCAAATGAGACTTAGAATAATCCGGGTTTAGGGACTTAGAATATTTTTGATTTAGGGACCTAGAATAATACGCGTTTAGGGAATCAGAATAGTTTGGGTTTAGAATCTTTTAACATTTAGCAAAGGTGATAATTACAAATTATAAAAATAAGAAATTGTATTGCTTTTCGTGTGTCTATGCTCAGATGTTATTAAACATGTTCCATGCATTTTGGTTGTGTGTACACAAACCGGTTATAAGTTTTTTTTAATTTGGATGTAATACCTCATTTTTTTCCATCAAAGTACTGATATCTAGAAGTATCAAAAAATTTTTTTTTGGCCTTTTATTTAGTTTATAAGGTCCAATTTCGTGCCAAAAAAACGGTTTTTTTTTCATTTCACTGGCATTTTTTTTTGTCGGTTTACACCCTTGGCAAACCAATCCTAAAAACAACCTTTTTTGGTTTTTTTGTTTTGAGCAATCTGGAGTAGAGAAATCGTGCAAGCCGCAAAAAACTACCTCAACTTTGGCGCGCTATATCTCTATAATGATATATGCAAAAAAATAAAATAATTAAAAAAAAAGTTAATATAAGTATTATATAATTATGTAAATAAAAAATTTTTTGGCTAACTAAAAAAATTAAAAAAAATACACGCATTTTAAAAAGTCACTTTTTTTCAAAAATGAAAAGCTGGCCTTAATGAAACAATAACGTACCACCAAAAACAACTAACATTTATTAAATTATAAGAAAAAATGGAAATTTTTCTTAATTTGAAAAAAGTTAAATACTATTAACTTAAATACTATTTTCACGTTCCAATTTAAAATTTAATGTAGAAAATTATTTTTTTATTATTATCTTATTTATAAAAATAAGAATGTTAAATAAAAATATAACGATCAGAATGGAACAAATTTTTTTATGAAATGTTATCTTTATTTCATTGACGTTTCGAAAGACTAGCTTTCCTTGTCAAAAATGAAAAATACATTTGAGTTACATAAAAAAATTTTTTAAAAAACGATTCTACATTTTTTTATAATATTAGAAAAACTTACATTTAAAAGACAAAATTTATTTAAAATTTTAACTTTTTATTTTTATTCTTAACATTAATGAGTCTGCTGTTAAACTAAATGTTATTTTTTATTTTAAATTTAATAAGTCTAGAAAAAGTTTTTATATAAAAAAAAGGGGGGAAAAAAGGAAAAAAATGCTTATTACACATGTAAATTATGAACTACCACTTATAAATTATACTATGTTTTTAAGTGTTACGTTATATATATGTATACATTTACAAAATATCTGTTCTATGTTATATGACATTAACTTTGATTTTAATGTAATTTCATTGAAATTGGAAAGAGAAGAGGTTAGACAAAGACAGAAGATAGAAAGATATTATACATTTTTTTGAAAATGCATCGCCATGTGACCACTCTCTCCAAGGTTTTTCACGGTTTCCCTTCGGAGCAAAGGACGAATGTCGGAGTTGGATGAATGATTTTCCCCCGTGGAAAAATAAATTGAATTTGGAAAATCATCATAATTAAAAATACAATAATTAAAAATATTAAGAAGTAAGACAAAAATAAAATATATAAAAAAATTTCTCAGTTACATTTTAAATTAAGTAATTTAGTTTTTATAATGTATAAAATTATTATATTTTTATATATGCACTTTTCTTCTTTTTTTTCTCTCATAATGGTAAATTTATCATTAGATTTATACAATGATAAACATCATTTTTGCCAAATATTATCAAATTATTTTCATTAGAAATTCTAACTGTAAAATACCTTAAGCAAGTTTAAAATTAAATTTTAAAAATATAAAAAATTAAAAATCAAAACGAGAATTTGTTGAAATAAGAACTTGTAAACTTTTTTTTTTTAACGACGTAAAATAAAAAAAAATAATAAAAGTTAAATTCAATAAAATTAAAATTAGATAAGAAAAAAAAATTAAATTTTACAGCAAGTAAAAAAAAAATAAATTTTGAAAAATATATAATATTTGAAATTTTAAAAATAAAAAGTTTTTTAATAAATATATTTAAAGTATTTAAAATATAGAAAATACTCAAAAAAAATTTTTTTTTTTCAAATCAAGATTCGAGAAACTTGTAATTTTTAACTACGAAATAGAAAAATAATGAAATAGAAAGAGACAAATAATAAAGACAAATAAAAAACGAGAAAAATACGGTGATGAAAAAAAAAAAGAAGAAAGCGCATATTAAATAAATCTTAAAAATTAAGTACACATCTGGTATACACATCATGAACACAAAACGCATTGCGGGAAACTATATACTCTGAAAGAAATTTTAAGTTGACGCGCGCGATGCTATGAAATTCTAAATGAACAAAAATATCAATATTAATTTAATAAATTAAATAATTAATTTAATAATTTATCTTTTTAATTATGCGTCTATGAATAAAATTTGAAGTTTTATATAAAATTGAATTTTAAAAAGAAATGAATTTTTTTTACATTTTTATTTACAGTGTATATTTAGGAAAATTTTATAAAATTTTTTTTAAAGAATTTAATAAAGAAAGTTTTAAATGATATTAATATAAAAAAAATTATAAGCACGAAATTGAAAAGCATTTTGATCGCTTTAAAAACTCGAAAATTAAGCTTAACTTAACTTAAATGTTAATATCAAAAATTATTTTATTTTTGAACTATAAAAGTGCTATACAATTTGAAAATTTCGGAAAATGTTCTTGTTGATAAAAATAAACTTATTTCAAAAAAAAAAAAAAAAAAAAAAAAAATATTTTTAAAAGACGATTAACAGACTGCATTTGATAAAATTTTAAAACTTAAAAACTTTACAAAGGCTTAATTCTTCGGAAACTGCAAAGGGCCCCGGTCTAGCTAGATAAGGCGCCAGTTTCAGTATCCATGGAAGAATAATAAGCCGAATTAAGTTAATAAAAAAATTAAGTTAATAAATATTTCTGTTCAATAGGAACAGAGGGTCTACTCGAAACCTACACATTTCAATCTTGCACATCTATTTTCTTACACATTTTATTACACGAAAAAAATATTACACATTAAATAAATTACCAAAATAAATCTTACACCAGTGTAGGAAAATTAATAATTAAATATTTTATACAGTTTTATAATTTTCATATTGTTTTACAATTAAAATATATAAAATATTTAATTATTAATTTTCCTACACTTGTGTAAGATTTATTTTGGTAATTTATTTAATGTGTAATATTTTTTTCGTGTAATAAAATGTGTAAGAAAATAGATGTGCAAGATCGAAATGTGTAGGTTCCGAGTAGACCCGGAACAGATATGGTTAAAAAAATTCAAAAGCCTCCTGATTTAAGCGAAATACCATTGCTAAATCGTAATTCTGAAACAATGTTTTTAAATAGTACCAACAAATTTGAAATTGATAAAATAATAAAATGCCTTAAAAACAAAGCTAAAGGTTATGATGGAATTAGTACGAAAGTTATTAAATTAATTTCTTGTAATTTAAGTGAACCTTTAGCGCATGTAATAAATATGTGCATGAGTCAGGGTATCGTTCCAGATGAGCTTAAAATAGCAGTTGTTATTCCTATATATATAGATAATGAAAAATATTATATTAGTAACTACAGACCAATTTCTTTATTACCGGTAATGTCTAAAATATTTGAAAAAATCCTACACTCTAGAATAACAAATTTTTTAAACAAATTTAATTTAATATCAAACAAACAATTCGGTTTTTTAAAAAATCTAGGAGCTACAGATGCTTTGACTCATTTATCTGGTTTTTTACATGCCAATCTTGACAAAAGTCTTCCAACTATTGCTACTTTTGTTGATTTGTCAAAGGCTTTTGACACTGTGGATCACAGTATATTAATAAATAAGCTTGAATTGTTAGGATTAAGAGGCATTGTACTGGATCTAGTAAAGAGTTACCTAAGTAATAGAATGCAAATGGCAAAGGTTAATGAGACTTTAAGTGAAAAAAAGTCTATAAACATCGGTGTGCCTCAAGGATCGATATTGGGTCCATTATTTTTTATCATTTATGTAAACGACTTACTAGATCTTATTGATAACATCTCTTTATATGCTGATGATACTGTGATCTACTGTCAAAAAAAAACATGGAAAGAAGCTGAGAAAACTATGAATAAATATTTGGCACTCGTGAATAGTTGGTATTATGTCAATAAACTATCTGTCAATACTAAAAAAACAGTTTATATAACATTCGCTAATAGAGTTAAATCATTACCTAACAATATAAATATAGTAATAAATAATGAATCATTAAAACGAGTCACAAGTGTAAAATATTTAGGAGTAATACACGACCAACATCTAAAATGGAAAGATCACATACTGAATACATTCAAAAAAACAAGGTATCTGATTTATATAATTGCTAGGCTAAATAATATCTTGAGCTACAATAACCTAATTTCAGTATATTACGCCTTTTTTCATAGTATAGCCTCATATGGAATTTTAGCATGGGGAAGCGCCTATGGTAACTCAATTGATTTACTACATAAATTACAAAGTAAAATTGTAAACATAATTATTAATAATAAAGAATATAAAAGTAATAAAACTTTAAAGATTCCTATTAATATCCAACAAACTTACTTACTAAAATCACTAATACAGGATTATCAAATTTTAAAAGATAAATTTATTAAAAGTAACAGTAAAACAAGAAGCAAATCAATTGAAGTACCAAGGTGTACGCTGGAGGTTGGTAAGAAAGTATACAGCTATCAAGCAATGAAACTATAATCAATCAATTACCAAGTAATCTAAAAATGCTTGATATAAACAAAAAAAGCTCTAAATATAATATCAAAAATTGGATAATCAATTCTAAAATCTAGTCTATTTTATCATATTGTTAACTAATTTATAGATGTGTTGCTCTAACCCTTTTCTAATTTTAGTTTTATTATTATAATTAATTTTAAGTATTATTTTTTATTATTATATACTGATTCCTCCTATGTACAGGTTATTACCTACTGTAGGCCTATAATATGTAACATTATTGTATATATTATTTGAATTGGAAATAAATTATTATTATTATTATTATTATAGAATTAAAGTTTAAAACCGTTTAAAAAAAGTAAAAAGTACGAATATTTTAAGGTATATTGGTGGTAATAAAAACAAAAAACAATAAAAATAATGAAAGCTTTGACCCACGGTAGCTGCAAGGTCCTGGTCTGCGCAGACAAGGAACCATTCCAGCGCCTTGGAGGATGTAAAAGCAGAATTATTTATAGCTTGAGTAGAATTTTTAAATTAAATTCAAAATTAAAATCAGATTCGACAAATAATGAATTTAATATTTCATTTTTGTTGATTAAAAAGCACACTAATGATTAAAAAGGTGCGCCAGAGGGTATACTGGTGGTGACCGGGTGTTGTCTGGCGCAGAAACACAATTGACATGAGGTAGCCAAAACCAGCGATAAACCTGGGGGCCTGTATGATGAAAAGTTGTCACCTGGCAGTAATGCTAGGGACAAGGTGTCACACGGTGGTAGTGCCCGTATACCATTAAAATAGGCCTGGCCGGTGACACGAGGGTGACCTTGGTAGACGTACCTAGGCATTCTGAAGTCATACCTTGTCATGATTCGTGTAGTGGTGCAAAACATAGTATGTAAGAATACTTCGTATATAGAATACTTCTTATATAAGAATACTTCTTGTAAGAATACTTCTTATATACTATGGTGAAAAAAAAAAATAATAATAAAAATAAATAAATAAATAATAATAGTATCGGATGTATAAAGAGTTGTTCGGAGCATTTTAGCAATTTATTAGCAAAGATTTTATGAAATATTGATAAAAACAGCATTCGAGAAATAAACGAATAAATACGCACACACACGCACTCACACACACAAGAACACAAATCAAACATGTAAGAGTTTAATAACAAATTATAATTTAAAATATAGTTATTATATAAGACAAATACATAATATATATAAATATTTTTAAGAATTTAGTTATAGTAAAAAAATGAAGTATATTAGCTCATTTTTAAGAATTAGTTATAGAAAAAAATGAAGTATATAAGAATATTTTTAAGATTTAGTTATAGTAAAAAAATGAAGTATTTAAGTTATTTTAAAATTTAGTTATAAAAAAAAAATGAAGTATTTAAGTATGTGCTATCACATAAACGTAAATTAAAAAGGAAATATGTAATTTTTTTTTTAAGTCACACGTATAATTGTAAATATGATATGTTATTGAGGATCTACTCGGAACCTACACATTTCGATCTTGCACATTTATTTTCTTACACATTTTATTACACGAAAAAAATATTACACATTAAATAAATTACTAAAATAAATCTTACACAAGTGTAGGAAAATTAATAATTAAATATTTTATATATTTTTATAATTTTCATATTGCTTTACAATTAAAATATATAAAATATTTAATTATTAATTTTCCTACACTTGTGTAAGATTTATTTTGCTAATTTATTTAATGTGTAATATTTTTTTCGTGTAATAAAACGTGTAAGAAAATAAATGTGCAAGATCGAAATGTGTAGGTTCCGAGTAGACCCGTTATTGATAATATTTATTTTATTTCTTATTTTCAGGTTCAACGTTTTCGTGATTTATTTAAATTTTTTTTTATAGCATATAAATAGCAAATAATAATAAAATTAATAATAATAGTTAGTAAAATCTAATATGTTATGGAAATTGTAAAGAGGAATTAAAGGGTAGTACTAAAAGCTAAATATATTAATATATTAGAAGACTTTAATAGTATTAACGACATAAATAAAATTTTTTTTTAAAGGTAATTTAAAGAAATATAACTTAATAAACTTAAAAATAATACATAAATAATAATAATAATAATATGTTAAATTGATAAATTTCTCATATTCTCTATTTTCAGGATGTGTATGTGGGTTAGGGAACTAACACTAAGTTGTATAATATATAATAATATCAACAGCAGACTCATTAATGTTAAGAATAAAAATAAAAAGTAAAAATTTTAAATAAATTTTGTCTTTTAAATGTAAGTTTTTCTAATATTATAAAAAAATGTAAAATCGTTTTTTAAAAAATTTTTTTATATAACAAATATATTTTTCAGATTTTGACAAGTAAAGCTAGTCTTTCGAAACGTCAATGAAATAAAGATAACATTTCATAAAAAAATTTGTTCCATTCTGATCGTTATATTTTTATTTAACATTCTTATTTTTATAAATAAGAAAATAATAAAAAAATAATTTTCTACAATAATTTTCTACTTAAACGAATATTTTTTTGCCGCTAGAAACTGGATAGATCATTACATGATATTTGATGATAGTAGCATAAATAATACCAGTTTAAATAATAATAATAATAACAATGATAATATAGATAACGTTAATATTATTAATAAGAGAAGAACTAAGAAAAAAAAAGGAAAAACATAAAAATAAACATAAATGTTAGTTAAATAATCTTCTTTTTAGTTTATCAGCAGACTCATTAATGTTAAGAATAAAAATAAAAAGTTAAAATTTTAAATAAATTTTGTCTTTTAAATGTAAGTTTTTCTAATATTATAAAAAAATGTAGAATTGTTTTTTAAAAAATTTTTTTATATAACTCAAATGTATTTTTCAGATTTTGACAAGGAAAGCTAGTCTTTCGAAACGTCAATGAAATAAAGATAACATTTCATAAAAAAATTTGTTCCATTCTGATCGTTATATTTTTATTTAACATATTATTTTAATATATTATTTATAAAAATAATATATCATTTATAAAAAAATAATTTTCTACATTAAACTAACATTTATGTTTATTTTTATGTTTGTCCTTTTTTTTTCTTAGTTCTTCTCTTATTAATAATATTAACGTTATCTATATTATCATTGTTATTATTATTATTATTTAAACTGGTATTATTTATGCTACTATCATGAAATATCATGTAATGATCTATCCAGTTTCTAGCGGCAAAAAAATATTCGTTTCTTCTAAGAAACATATGTTTGTTTGAATGAAATCAATATTCAATACATATATTTACTCAAACAAAAAATATGTTTCTTTCAATTAACATTGGGTTTCTTGTTTTAAAATTATATACTCTAGATTCAAAAAATTAAAATTCAATGCATATGATGTTTTTAGGTCAAGAAAATTTTTTTCTCAGTGTAGTAATCTATAAATTTAATATTTTAAATAATTAAATTATTATATCAAACTTTGATCAGTCGTTCTGTTTTTAAAAGATTATAAAGGAGGTAACTTATTTGAGGTAACTAAAACTGTAAAAAGGGTTCCATAGCCCGTATATCTGATGTATAAATAAATAAAGAAATAAAGAAATATAGTTATTTTCATCAAAAAAATAAAATTCTCAAAATCGTTTAGTATATATAAATCATTACTTAATTAATTAATATTTCTAGTTACATATTACAATATTTTATATTATATACGTTACTAGTTGATTGGCCTTGCGATGCTCGGCTTAACCAAATAAAAAATCTGGTACATTAATTTTTTTCTATTTTGATAATATGTGGTTAATTATAATAAATTTAATCATACGTGATTAAAAACCAATTTAATTTTATTTAAAAATGAATGAGAACAGAATCAAATTTATTAATAAAAAAATTTTATAATACATATTCAGAATAAGTTACATGATTATTTATAAATATTTATAACTAATAAGGTATATTTTATAACATTAGTTATTATTAATAATAAATAATAATTGAAAATAGAATATAGTAATATGCAGTTTTTTTAACGAAATTTGCAGTTTTTTTTCATATTGTAGACAATTAATATTTGAATATTTTCTATTTTTATATACATAACAACTGATATTGTAGACAATCAATATGAATTTTACTATAGGATGAAATTTTTATAATTTTTGTTTCTTCATAAATAGGACAGACGATATCCATTTTACTCTATAGTGAAATTTTTTTGGGTTTTTCATGTATTGAGACGGTATGATGGGTACTCCATCAATAAACCATTTAATTAATTACTATTTTTTTTGTTTTATCATACCCTCTCATAACCTAACCCCAACCTACATTTTTTATTAATTTATCAGCTGTGCTTACGTGATCAAAGATCACGTACACACACTGTGAAAGTAAGTTGACGCATGCGCTTACAACAATATGACTATAGTTATACTGCTACATAATAGAAAACACATGATAGTATTTAGTATTTTTTTACTTTAATTTTTATTACTTAATTTTAATAAATCGAAAGTATTTTTTGTTAATAATTAAAGTCAAAGTGCAAATTTATATTTTAAACGTAAATTAACGCGTATCTAGTCATTCATTTCAATTTTCTTTACCTCCAAAGAATTACTTCTTTGTTTTGTTATCTCACTCCTTGAGATATCTCTTATTATCTTATACGCGTTAATGCGAGCGAAAACATATAAATACGGCGCAAAGACACGAGAAAACTGATCTCCGGCTGTGATACACAACGGACATCTCAGGTAACTTGAGTTGCTCTAGTTATCACTGCTCTTGGAGGTGCTCCAAGTAAAATATATAGGTTGGCTACCACCTAGTAGACATTACGGGCGTACAGAGCTGAGATGCTCTCTCTGTACTAGTAATAGCTTGGTTAAGGAAGTCTGGTGCTGCCACTACCTGCCATTGTACGGAATCAGTAGAAGTTGGATGCCTCTTCTACAGGTAACGTTCTTTATTATAGTGGTTTCTTTAGAGTGAGTTGCTCTCTCGAAGTGGCCATTATAATCAAGGGCGATACTGAGATTTCGGCACAGTGCTAGTAGATGGTCATGCGGGTCTGGTTACCAACCGCGTGACGTCAGAGGCCTTTTGCCAAGCTATAACTACTTGGCGGTGAGTTGCTCTCGTCGTTCTGAATTCCCGTATGTGTAAGTTTCACTTGGAGTTGCTCCAAGTGCAACGTTAACTAAAGCGGCGTTTATTTTTTATAATAATTTTTTTATTTTGAAATTTATTTTGTTATTCGCGTTTTGACTAGATCGCCAACCGCGGATAACGTGATTAAAGAATTTTGCTTTATATAAATTGCGTTACAATATAAACTTATTGTTATTAATAAATTTCTTTTAATTAAATAAATTCAATTTTGGTTTATATAAAAAATTGCTACATACACAACAAACTTTTGTAATAATAATCTGTAAATAATAAAATATAATTGGTTTATATAGAATCAGAAAGTATTTGAAATATGAACTGTTAAATAATTAATATACTACAAGACATTCTATTTTGAATAAAAATTTATTATTATTTTTTGTTAAATTAAACGACGTCTTATTATTGTGTTAACCATATCCCATCCTAACAGATCTGGCATGTTTAACTTCAGTAAAGAACCTAAGGTACTCTGGGCCCCCCACCGTACTGTCTCAGTATAAAAATTTTTACAATTTTTTTTTAAACATAAATAGTATAGCCGATATCCATTTTACTCTATGCTGAAATTTTTGTGTTTTTCCGTATATAAAACAACTAACAATATAGATTGAAATTTGGCTGTTTATTTATATTCTAGACAATCAATATAAATTTTACTCTAGAGTGAAATATTTATGATTTTTTTTTGTTCATAAGTAGGACAGAAGATATCCATTTTACTCTATAGTGAAATGTTTTGGGTTTTTTTATATATAAAACAGCCTAAAATATAGATTGAAATTTTTTCAGTTTTTTCATATTGTAGACAATCAATATAAATTTTACTATAGAGTGAAGTTTTTAGAATATTTTGCAATTTTCATAATATTTTCATGATTCGGTGACAAAATATCCAAACCAAATTATTCAAGACAAAATATCCAAAGTCTAAAATATCCCATTTTTAAAATTTCCAAAAATTTTTTTATTTAAGAATTTTAAATTAAATCCTATCGTTTTAAAATGCTCCGAAATATTCTTTTCTTCTACGTAATCCTGAAAATTGTGGACAATATTTGATAATCTATTATCTATGTTTTTACGTTTGGCTGAAGCTGGTCATTTAATTTTTTGGCGGCCATTTATTGTTCAGAAGCGTTGATGGCAATCCGTTTTATTCAAACCAATTATTATAGGTTCCAGAATTTTTTTATTTTAATAATCTGTACAAATTGGAGTAAGTAATTTTAAGAAGAGCATTTCAAAAAAAGAATTAAGTCATTAACGAAAACACAAAGGCTTGGATAGTTTTTCCCAATAAGTATGTTAAATCTATTATGCCATCCTTCAGAAGCATTATTCGTTCTTGACGTATTGGCCTTGTTGGACTCTCATTATACGAGTAGGAGATTCTTCTGGATGTTCTTCTGCTTCCCTTTTCATACTAACAACAGTATTTAAGGTTATTACTTCCGCTCTCTCAGGAGCTTCAAAAAACAAAAAATTTTTGTTTACTTTCGGACGTGGACCTAATTTTTTTTTCTGAAAGTATTAATTTTAAAAACATCGTTTTAAATCTATTTTTTGAATTGAATACTTTTCTTATGATATTATAATTTGTTAGGTAAAATAAACCATTAAAAACATTTTGTTATTGCTAATGAGGAACCATAGTGCCAATTTTTGGCAGCGTTTTTTTTTGTTTATAAATTGAACAGAAGATACCCATTTTACTTTATAGTAAAAATTTTTTCGGGTTTTTCATATATAAAACAGCCAACAATATAGATTGAAATTTATTCAGTTTTTTCATATTGTAGACAATCAATATGAATTTTACTATACAGTTAAATTTTTTTAATTTTTGTTTTATTCATTCTTAGGACTGTCGATATCTGTGTTATTCCATATTGAAATATTTTGAGTTTTTTCATATATAAAACAGCCGACAATTTAGATTGAAATTTTTGTAGTTTTTTCTTATTGTAGACAGCCAGTATGTATTTTACTATACACTTAAATTAAAAATTTTTTTTTTTTTATATCCTAAGACTGCCGATATCTATATTATTTCATACTAAAATATTTTGAGTTTTTTAATATGTAAAACAGCCGACATATGGATTGAAATTTTTGTAGTATTTTTATATTGTAAAAGGCTAATATGAATTGAAATTTATTCAGTTTTTACATATTGTAGACAATCAATATTTTACTATTGGGTAAAATTTTTATAATTTTTTGTTTTTTCATTGATAGGACAGCCAATATCCATTTTACTATGTAGTGAAATTTTTTGGGTTTTTTCATATATAAAACAGCCAACAATATAGATTAAAATTTTTTCAGTTTTTTAATATTGTAGACAATCAATATGAATTTTACTATGCAGTTATATTTTCTAAATTTTTGTTTTTTTATTAATTAATTTAACGTTCGTCATATTTTTCAATATAAGTATCAGTGTTAACGATCTCTACGAACAAATATAATAATCTTGTATTTCAAAGATATAAAAGGCATTTTCATGCCATTAATTTTATTTAAAATTTTAAATAAATTAGAAAAATTTTTTAATTGATGTTAAATAATTTTTTAAGATAAATTAATAAATAATTTAACTTAAAAAAGTGGTTTTGAATGAAAAAAATTGTCCATCAATTTGTCTCGAGCGGGATTCGACCCCACGACCTTTGGTTTGCCGGACCAACGCTCTACCAACTGAGCTATCGAGAGCGGACATCCCGAGAGACAATCATGATCAATTTCTTTCATTCAAGAGGCAGCTTTGTAGATCTAGTGCCAAATTTATATTAATTAATTTAACGTTCGTCGTATTTTTCAATTTATTAATTTATCTTAAAAAATTATTTAAAATCAATTAAAAAATTTTAAATAAAATTAATGGCATGAAAATGCCTTATATATCTTTGAAATACAAGATTATTACATTTGTTCGTAGAGATCGTTAATACTGATACTTATTTTTGTATTTTTTATTCTTAGGACTGCCGATATCTATCTTATTTCATAATGAAATTTTTTGAGTTTTTTCATATATCAAATACCCGACAATATAGATTGAAATTTTTGTAGTTTTTTCTTATTGTAGACAGCTAATATGAACTTTACTATACAGTTAAATTTTTCTAATTTTTAACATGGAACTAACATGGCACATACGCGCTAGCCACTTGCGCCATGGAGTCGGACACCACCTGAGACAATCAAACACACTTTTATCCTTCAAGAATAACTTCCTAAAAAATTCAAATGGACCTAATTGTGCCCATTTGCACATAGCAGGCTAAAAAATTATGAGAGATCATATTGCAAAATTTGTGGTCAATCGGTGAAGATCATTCTGTTTGAATGGTACCTTTCCAGCTGGATATACCCATATAATGATTATAGAAAAAAAAATTTTGTGAAGTAAAAATAAATTAAAATTGACTAAAATACATCAGGTTTCTTATATTTTCTTAAGGTGTCAGTCTCAATTGAAGAAAAAAAGGTGTCTTTTTCTGGATAGGTTTTTGGGTACAAAATAATTGAGATAATTTTTTCAATAGCACTTTATTAGATTATAAGTTGCTAAACATTCTTTTTCCTAAAATAGCGTCGAGTACAGGTTCTCAAAGTTAGGCCTCACTTTTCATTGTGTACACGATTGCAGTCTCCAACTTGCTCGGAAACATATTTTATGTTTGTGAAATATTTTTCTTCTGGATTGATGGATTCAAATTTCGGAAAATGAAAAATTGTGAAAATTATTTAATTTTTTTCAAAAATTGCAATTTTCTTTACATGTTTTTTTGAAGAAAAAAAATTGGGACATTTATTGGAAAAATCATTCCATCAACCCAGAAGATAATAGTATTTTAAAAGTGTAGCCAAAAAATTAGGAAGATATCTTAATTATTTTTTGAGTTTGTACCGCACAAATACAACAAAATGTAAAAAAACAAGGAAAATCAGAATTTTTTAAATCCATGGCTATGAACTCGTAAATTACTTTATATTTTATTTTTATGTGCATTATTATAATATAAGGATCCTGGAAAAGTTTTATCAATGTCTATAGTCAATGAATTCAGTCGGGACCAACCTTAATAGTTATACAGTATTAGCATTAAAAATAATTAGATGTATTTTAAAATTAAAATAAGAATATTTAATATACTAAATATAAACTGAATATATAAAATTACTTAATTTATTCGTGTAAGTTAATAATAATTATTAATATTATATAAAAAAACAAGTTATCAAAAAAATAAATTTTACAAAGGCACATATTTAATGGTTGGTCTCTTGATACTCGGCATAAAATAATGGAAAATAATTCTAATCCTTTTATTATTTTTTATTCACAAAATGATATACGATTAATGTTTTATAGAAAAGTTGTAATATCAATTTTTTTATGCAACAATAGCATTGAAATATTAGTATTGAATATATCCCACTTTAAATTTTTTTCAAATAGTGTCCCGTTTCTTAGAAAAGTCTGAATATTAGTATTGGATGTAGCAAAATATACCCCATTATAAATTATGTTCGAATATTGTCCTGTTTTATAGAAAAGTGTTATTTCAATTATTTATATGCAATTATAGCATTCAGATATTAGTATTCAATGTAGCAGAATATACACCAATATAAACTAAAGCCAGCTTCATAGCGCGGTAGTATAAACTCTATATGTTTGCTTTCAAAGTTAAGCAAAGTTGAGTGCGGTTGGTATCCGGATGGGGACCGTCTCGGACGTTTGTGTAAAGTTTGTACTGACGTTATACGCTATCTGGTCAGGATCGTGTTTTCAACATAGTGTTTAAAAGAAAAATTGCACACTATGTAGAAAATATGTATCCGGGCTGTTCTTGGCATAGGTTTTTTACAGTTTTCCTATGTCTTGGATATTGTTTATTAATAATTAATGAATAATTAATTATTGGTTAATGGTGTTCTGGTGAATACAAGTTCAGTTAACATCTTAAATTCGGCTGCTTCGCAACTGCCCCAGCACAGGGTTAAGCCTCTTGGGATACCCTACGTCGCGTCGGTATATGTCAAAAAAAAAAAAAAAAAAATTTAAAGTTTGTTGTTTTATACAAATATAGTAATTTCAACGGTTTTGTTCTGTCGCCAGCCATGCTATTTACTGCCGTGAGAGCTCCAAAGAAAACAATGGGTGGGTTTATGTATTATGACCCACTAAACACGAATGCGGGATCTAATTTGCAAAATTTGTGGTTAATGATTTGTTTTTAAAAATTTATTGCAAAATTAGCCAAAAATCTAAATGTTAAATATCCTTTAGCTACAATAATTCAAAAATTTGATAAGTCCTTGATTTTATTATATATATGCTACACCCCATTTGTGAAATTGACCATTTCGTGAATTGGTCAAGTAAAATGACCAATTCCTGAACTGGTCAAATTTAAGAGATGTGTCAACGACATTTTATTCTTTATTTTGAATACTAGTAAAAAATTATTAGGAACTATTTTTTTTTTTTTATAACTGAAATCAACAAACTTTATTTATTTCTAAACCAATATAATCAATAATTATTATAATAAATAATAAAATAATTTTTTTTTAATTTTATCATATTTAGAAGATATTTCACTTTTGAATCAAATTTTTAAAAAATTTTATTTTTCCCAAAAATAGTAAAAATAGAATATCTCCAAAAGTACGATAGCTAAATCGCAAAACTATGGCCTATGTCACCCGCAAATATAATAACGCTATTATTAATGCTATAATTAAGAGATTCTGACTGTAAAATTGATCGTTTGTAAATTTTTTTTGTTCCAACTAATTTAAAATAACGCGGGTAAACGACGGAACTTTGATGGCCCGACATACTCGTCCAGAACCCAAATATCAAAAAATCTCATAAATAAACTGAATATGATTTGGCCTAATCTAAAAATCTAGGCTATTCCGGGCTGTCATACTTTCACTTTTTTTCCGAAAAATTGGCCAATTTTGTGGACCTGTAACTTTTTCCAGAACCCGCAGCTAAAAAAACCAAGATACGAAAGTGAGTATAATGTTTTGATCTTGGCTATCTCTGAAAAGAAATTCAGCTGCCATACTCACATACGCTGTTTACCATAGCCATCCCCGTAACTACTTCGTTTTGACTGTTCATTGGTTCGGTCCTGATGATGAAACAAATATACACAGACACAAATAAATGATTAAAAATACCATAAAAAATAAAAAAAATAAAAAAATTTTTTCAACCAGCTTCAAAAATATTATAAAATTTTAAAAATGCCTCCATTTTGAATAAAATATGGCCTATGTCACCCGTTTTATGTGTCTAATGGCTGGGATTATTAGTAATAAATAGATAAATATAAATAAATACTTACAAATGATGTTCAGGATAGGTTATCCAAATAAGCACAACTAACTATTGTTAAAAACTAAACTTTATTAAAAGACGGATATAAGTACACGTCGATGAGAACTTCTGATATTTAACTCCTCTTTATTACAATTTTATTGATCTTATATACTAAATCATCTTTTACAAATATTTAAAATATCCAAAATATAAATATTATTATTTTTTAAACTATTTGTTTTATTACATAATTTTCTGTTATAATTTCATAATTTATGTTATAGTTTCTTATTTTTATGTTATCATTTCTTAATTTAAAATATCTATTGTTTGATTAATTAGCTTAAATACTATTTATAAATTTAACTTAAAATATTTTTAATTATTATCTTACGTAACTTATTATTTAATTGTTAATTATTTATTTGTTAGTTATTTCATAACAACCGCAAACTTTTTTTCTTTATTTTTTTCTTTTTTTTCTTTATTATAAATTTTCAAATATATATAGTAGTGTTTAAAAAGTGTTTTATCCAAAGGAATTATGGTAATTAAAAAAGTGATAACACAATTGATTATATTTATTATGATATATATTGATTTGTGATATGTATACCACTGCCGTGTACGACAGACTGACTTGACTGTCGTTATGTAAGCATGGGGTGTCGACGCATGGTGAATGTTATCTCACTCTCTCTCATCAATATAATAATAATAATAATAAAGATTATAACCGATTTATTTGATCCATTTTACAACATTCCACCCACTTATTTTACGAAGTAAAATACAAAAGTGTTATATCACAAGCGGATTCAAATAAATCAATTATAATCTTTATTATTATTATTATTATATTAATGAGAGAGAGTGAGATAACATTCACCATGCGTCGGCACCCCATGCTTACATAACGACAGTCAAGTCAGTCTGTCGTACACGGCAGTGATATACATATCACAAATCAATATATATCATAATAAATATATATCAAAATATAATCAATTGTGTTATCACTTTTTTAATTACCATAATTCCTTTGGATAAAACACTTTTGAAACATCTGGCATCCCTTGCAAATAGCCGAATTGACAAAACAAGTGAAAAATTTTATACCAAAAGTGTGTACTCTTTTTTCAAAAAGAGAGCAACAAGTGCTCGAATAGTCAAAACGTGTACGACGCCATGTGCTTCATCGTTATTTTTGTGTTGTGAATAAAAATAAAATCATTTTATTTTAATATCATTATTTAGAGCAGTGATAATCATAAGTTCAAAAAATAAAAGGAACCGGCAAATCTACAAAATTATCTTTTTTTTTTCAAAATGAACGCCATTCCTCAATAAAAATGACATGACCATCATAAGTATTATCATCATCAACAAATTAAAATTTTATTGGAGCACATGGATCAATTTATTTAAAAAAAAAAAAACTGCATAAATGTTCATAGTGTGAAAACCTTTTTTGTGGAAGAAGAAAAATGAAGATATTTTTTCAAAAATCAAGATAGACGCATAGGAAGACCTTCATATATATTTTTTTAAATCATTTTTCATAATCATAAAAGTGGGGGAAGTGATCAAGTGGCATCCATTTTATTTATTTTTGTCTTCTTCTTCTCTTCAATTTGTGACGTCACCGCAACATCATCTCAAAAAATTCAACTTAAAGGTTTTTCTCTTTTGTCATCTATCACTGCGCAGGTGCGCACAAGAATTGTCACATGTTCATCTCTAATGCAAATTCAAGCAGACGACATCGCACGTTATGTGTCGTAAGTTTTAAGTTTCAAAAAATGTAGAAGTAAATTAAAATATCTTATCACTTTAATTAAAAATTTTTCATTAAGGCCACTGTCTCTTTTTTGTGACGATTTTCAAAGGATTTTCAACATTTTTTTTCTCAGCTGTTTTATTATAAAAGTTTACAAATTTATTTTTAAATAATTACAAAACTATTCTAGATGACATAAAAAAATTTTTGTTTCATATGCTTTTTTTTTACAGTTTGTAGATGGCGTGAAAGTAGAGGCTCGAAAAAAAAAATTGAAAAACGGTTCCCATCATAGCGCCTATTGTAGGCATCAAAACAAAAAAATAAAAAGGCATATTAATCTCTATAGCTTCCTCTTGTATGTGAACCAACATTTAGCAAAAAATACAAAAAATTGACCATTTGGTGAACCGAAAACGAAAAATGCAGTTTTTGACGTTAAAAAATGCGCGTAAAACGGACAATAAAAATTTTTCTGATGCATAAAAAGCTGATATTGTTGGTTCACATACCAGGTATTGCAATAACGAAAAAAATGAAACAAGATTCATGTTGATAGCTCAATTAGTTTTTGAGCTAGCGTGGGAACCGATTTCAAAAAAGTAGTTTTGAGAAAAACGCGTTTAAAGTTTTTAAATGCATATGTTTTCATATGACTACGACCCATAAAAATCGAAATATCTAAAAAACATATTTTTTTTTTTTGCTTGAAATTTGTTTTTTAGATTCTTGAAATGTTTTAACATAAGATAATGAATTAAAAAAAAAATGAAAAAAAAAATCCCAATAAAGAGACAGTGGCCTTAATTATTTATTAAGTAAAAATTAATTTCATTATTTCTTTTTAACAATTGAAGATATTTTTAATTTACCATAATTTTCAATAATATTGTATTGTAATTTATAATATTTTAAAATCTATAAGCTGGGGCCGAACTCTCTAAATCTATTGTGTGTGATAATTTTACAAATTTTTGTATTTTTCCTTTTTTTTATTATTCAATTCAAAATTAGTTAAAATTAAAATAATTTTAAGAAAATTAATTTAAATTTTTTGTGAAACCTCAAATATAATTACATATTATACAATTAAAAAATTTTTTAAGTATTTTTGTGTCAATTTTTCAAAATTTATATAGTTTTTATTTTACATATCTGTATTTGTTAATTTATCAATTTATGCGTTTATTTATTTTTATCATGTCATTATTGTAATGTTGATTTTCTTAATGTAGACATTACAATAACAATTGTGTTTATAAAAATGATATATTTATTGTTTTACCTCATATTATCATTTGTGTATATGTTCTTAATTTATTTTTTTTTTTTCTATAACTCATTACTCATGTCAAACAAAATTAATTGAATTTTTGAGTAGAATAAATCATACAAATTTTGTGTTTATTCTTCAATTGTTTTTATTAACTTTTTACTAAATCTCTACTAAATTTTGCAAAGTGGGTGGTATTATTATCATGATTCAAAATGCATTAAAAAACTCATTTTTTTGGGGTTTTTATTTTTTTTCCTCAATTCTTACATATAAAATATCCAAGCAAATATTTTATTTGTAATTTCATGTAACCCATTATGTCGAATTTTTTATTTTTTTTATTTAAATTCAAATTTTATGCTGTAAAAATTAATTAATTTTGTTAACTCATAACCTCAATACCATATGTTTATGTAGTGTATGTGTTTTAATTCATTATTATTGTAAATCAATATGAAATTTTATACTTTTTTGATTTTGCATAACCTCAGTACAATTTTAACTATTTTTCTCTCAAACCGCATTTTTACTAGAATTTTGTTCCAAGTAACAAATTACCGCATTTATATTTCACAATTTATTTTTGTGTAGAGAGGGAAATTATAAAATAATAAAATAATTTATTTTGTATATTTTTATCAATAAAATTTCATATTAGGTTAATTTAATGTATTGTGTGTAAATGAATTTATCAATATTACATTCTAATTTAAGTAATTCAATTTGAAACTTGTGTATTAGTATTTACAAAAATACTAGTAATTTGTATTTGTTAAACCGCATTCATTTTTTAATTCTGATTTCCCTTAAAATTACATATAATTTGAATTTATTTCGCAAGTGGCAGAATTTAGGATTTATTCATTATTTTCTTTTTTTAATAAGTGGGGAGGGAAACGGTAATTGATCATCCATATAACATTATCATATAATGCTTATATAAATGTTTCAAATTGAATAACTTATATATTTTAATTATAATGTATTCAACTTACCAAAGCGTTTTAGTGTTCTTTTATTCAATAATAATTAAAGTTTCCATGCAAAACTTTAAATTATATAAACTCTTAATTCATAATTTATGTAGAAAGTAAATTATATTGTGTGATATTTATTAAGCTGTGATAATAATTATATTGTGTGATATTTATTAAGTTGTAATAACAATTATAGTAATTATATTCATTCTTCCACTCGCGCCCGCTTCAACTCTATGAAAGCATGGAAGAAACGATGGAAAAAGAACCAAGAGAAAAATGCCCTATGGACGCGCAGACTGATCTCAGACCTGCAGGCATGGATGGGACGACAGCATGGGGAGGTGGATTTCTACCTTACCCAGTTCTTAACTGGACACGGATATTTCCGTGTCATGTTGAAGCATTGGCATAAGGTGGCAACAAAGGAGTGCTTGCACTGTCCGGGCGTGGATGATACAGTAGAGCACACATTCTTCGAATGTGTGCGCTACGCGGAGGGGCGCCCGCCCTTCCCGGTTTGGAGGCCGGAGACGGTGGTCCCGGAAATGCAACGGAGTTCCGAAAACTGGAACAAAGTAGCAGAGTACGTAAGGACCACCTTGTTGGAGAAGAAGGAGGAGGGCTTTCTATCGTAGAGAGCTCTTCTGCCCCTAGGCAGGGGGGAAGCCAGCGGACAGCTGCCTAGGCTGCGCGTCCCAAACTGAAGTTATACCTGAAAAGGGAGTTCCGGTTTGGGACAAACAAGCGCGGGGGGTTTAAAGTGTGTTTATCCAGTAAGAATCTGGGGCGTAGCCGGCGACCGCGAACACTCCTTGGCTGATGCAAGATTCACATATTTCCCTTAAAAAAAAAAAAAAAAAAAAAAAAAAAAAAAATTATATTCATTTCTAGTCACATTAAGATTAATTTTATTATAAGCAATTTGCGTAGAATAAAAATTGCAAGAATTTATTTGTTATTGTGTTATTGTGAATATTTATATATTTTTTCATTATCATCAAATTCATTACTCATTTTTCATCTTTCTTTGTATTTTTTGTAATATAATTGATTTATTTGAATCCGCTTGTGATATAACGCTTTTGTATTTTAATTCGTAACATAAGTGGGTGGAATGTTGTAAAATGGATCAAATAAATCGGTTATAATCTTTATTATTATTAGTATTATATTAATGCATTCACCATGCGTGGGCACCCCATGCTTACATAACGACAGTCAAGTCAGTCTGTCGTACACGGCAGTGATATACATATCACAAATCAATATATATCATAATAAATATATATCAAAATATAATCAATTGTGTTATCACTTTTTTAATTACCATAATTCCTTTGGATAAAACACTTAGTAGTAACATAAATATATAAATAATTTTTTTTTCCTAAAATTTATTTTAATATTTTTCTACTTTTGCAACTTGCAACTTAACGTAAATACACTTAACGTATACAAACCGTTGACGCTATAATGATCATAAACATTTGAAATTTCTTCTCTATATGAAAATTTGACGTTGACCCATTTGTGAAATAAATTTCATTTTTTTTTACCAATTCACGGACTGGTCAAATAATTTGACCATTTCACGAACTGGTCAGTTTAATTTTTTTAGCACTGACCAGTTCACGAATTGGTCAATTCACTTGACCAGTTCGTGAATTGGTCAATTTCACAAATGGGGTGTAACATACATATTGACTCGCTGAATCCAAATTTCTAATTTATAAGGTCGTATCATTAATTGTTTAAACAAATATTTAATTGTTAATAAAATCTTTTAAAAATTAGATTAGAAAATTAGACACCTTTGTCGATGTATTTTTTAACCCTTTGATCGCGATTTTAAGGTTCTTTTTTCTCAAAAACCAACCCCAGTAATTGTTTAAACATTTTTAATTTATTTATAAGCTAGAATAAGTATGCTGTTTTGTAAAATTTAGTAAAAACATGAATTCCGCGGCTTCCAGTTTTCGTGATTTTGAAAAGCGATCGTAAATTTTTTATAATTTTAACTTGCTCTATCAGAATTTTTTTTTTATAATGTTGTAGGATTAATTGTTTAAACAATTACTAGGGTTGTTTTATAAAAAAAGAACCTAAAAATCGTGATCACAGGGTCAAAAAATATATAAACAAAGGTGTCATATCTAATTTTGGAAAACATTTTTTTAAAACAATTTATTAACAATTAAATAAACAGCAAAAATTTTAATCTTTATTGTCTGCTGTTTTATATATGAAAAAGCCTCAAAATTTTATTTTATAGTAAAATACTTATCTGCTGTCCTAGGTATGAAAAAATCTAAATTTCAAAAAATTTTAAATTACAACATATTTCATATTGTCATTCTACAATAATAAGAAACTGCAAAAATTTTAGTCTATATTGTCTGCTGTTTTAAAAGCCTCAAACATTTCATTATGGAATAAAATACGTATCGGCTTTACTAGGTAAAATAAACAAACAAATAATCATACATGATATTATGGTGCAATATAAACCAATCAGTGGTGAAGTAAGAAAATTAGTCTAAAGAGTGGAAAATACTGAAAGAGTGGGGATAAATATATATAAGACAAAGATATTTGAATAATTTCTTAATTTTCTAACCATGGAGTAAATCGTAAACTTCCAATTTTTCAAGCTCATCTCTAATAAATTTGCTATCGTGGAATTAGAAAATCTAAAACTAGGAAGTCTTCAACTACCAGTCATCTTCGTCTTCAAACAATCATTTCACTGGTTCTAACCAGAGAAATTTAAATTAAAATAGAGCCAGCGGTTTCTCAAGTTTGGATGAAAAATTATCACCGCTGGCCTATTTAAATTTAATGTTTTATCCATAAAGATAAATTTAATATTATTGAATTATAGAGCTGTATAATTTTTTTATCAAAGACAACATTGTTAAGGATAAAGAATTAGTCAGTAATTAAAAGACAGCATATATTTCTGATGGAATAGAACCCCTTTTTTAAATTTGATATCAGTTACTTTTTTTAAAAAGATATTTTTAAGCAAATTAGAAACAGACCGCGGTTTTTTACTTTTTAAAGTCTTTTTTGTGAGATATCAATTATTTTTTAAAAGTTTTAATATGTAGCTAGCTTTGGTAATTTTCTTTGCACGAAGGTAGTTTTATTCCTTTATTTATGCAGCTTGTAATTATATTATATAAAAATAGATAAAAAAAAGAATTTATTAGGAAACAAATTTTTAATATTTTTTATTTATTTTCGTTTTTAAATTTTTTTGATTTTCAAATATTCATTTAAAAAATTTTTAAATTCGATTAAATTAATTTTTTTTGATATTTTTAATTAATTAAATCAAAACATATTTATTTTAATTTATTTATTGATCCTTCTTTTTACAACTTGTTTTTGTATAATAATTAAACGACTAGTTTCAGGAATAAATTCCCATCAGGTCTGTATTATAATTAAACTAAATTTATTTAAAACATTTGAATATGATATTGTAACTTTAGATTATGTCTCTATAGACTCACAATTATTTTATGACTAAATGAAAAAATTTTTTGAATATTTATTTTGTACATATGAAGATATTATATTATGAAGATTTTTAAATTATTTCTATGTAATAATGATTTATTTTTTTAATTTTTTTTATAAGTGTTTGAAATCACATCTGTTTTTCTAATGTAAAAGTACACCATAGGAGGAAGTTAATATATAAAATATGTTTTTTAATTCGTTAATTCTATTTTCAACTATTTTTATTTTTTATTTTTTATTTATGCTATGATCTATTAAATAAATAAATATATTTGTTTTCCAGATAGTCTGTTTTATGCTCTGAAATACGTTTTCTTAATATATGCCCTGATTGGCCTATATATACGTAGTCACAGTTATTGCATTTAATTTTGTAAGCAATGTCTCTAGTTTTGTAATGCGCTCGCTTTGTAATATAGCAAAATATTATGAAGTGGGTTCGCATACAGAGCAGTGACAACTTTTTTTTTCTGAAAATAAATATTTAATAAAATAAATATTTGTTTTAAGAAGGGAAAGTAGAGCTAGCTGCCGAGTCGCAGGGGGCAAGACGAAATGGAAAGTGCCATTTGCTTGTCCCCGTATGTCATGCATAGAGGGCGTTTTTCCAAGATTTTTCGCGCCTCTTTTAAAGCGATTGTTGTGAATAACAACTCTGCGCTTTAAAGACGGAATTGTCAGCATGGCTCATTTTAAAAAGTCGGACCTTGGACCGCATTGGGCCATCCCAAACCCTAGTAAAGGCTATGAATAGATAAAGTTTGAAATGATTGTTAAAGTTCCACCTATCCTAAACATCCCTTCTAATCCCACAGTTTCACCACAATTTGTCCATACGTCTCCAAACCTATCTAATTATTTCCATTAAAGGAAAAAGCGGTATATATCTCAATATATATATAGACTTCCGAGGGAATAAAAGCAAAAAATGCGGTTTGGACCGCTTGTGCAAATAACTGTTGGTGACCTCCGTATAACGTAAGGTTCTAAGAGGTTAAATAAAGCACATACATTGTTTTCCAGATAATCTGATAATTCAGGATTTATAAAAAAAGTCAATTTTTCATAACAATTTTCGTAACAATCATGGCACGGTTTACGATAAATTCTAATAAGCCTTTCAATCGTTGTAAATGTTTCTCTCTTTATCCTTTTTTCTTTCATTCATACTTTCTCTATTTATTTAGTGTATTATTATTATTATTGAATTAGTTTTATTCATTAACACAAATGATGTATCTATGTTAACACATGGATATAATACACAATTCGCGTATTAATTTTTTGTCTTTCCGTTTCCTCTTTTTTTTTCTCAATCATCATAAGTGTATATATGTCGTAGCCCCACAGGATAATCAATTTTATAGGCTATAAGCCGGCCCATAGAGTAAAAATGCTCGAGAAATATTTCGCTATAAAGCTGCGCGCTCCAGTTTTATAGCCTATAGGCCGACTTTTAGCGTATAAAGCTGAAAGATGTCAGCTTCATAAACAAATATTAAAGTTTTGAGACTCTTAATTTTAATCAACACAAATTTACCAATATTATGTCATTCACCAGTACTGTCATTCAATATTTAAGGGAATTTAATGATTCTTCTGTAAAAAGCAATACGTTGCATTATCATTATCAATTATGAACTTTTAGAAACTACTGAAAATAAAACCCGTGTTATTCAGCGTAGAAATGATCCAAATGATTCTTTTACACGTCAAAAGATTCAAGCAGAAAAAATGATTAATTTTTCCGATTAAAATTTTCTAGCCCTTAAAATTGGAAACAATATCACCTTACGAGTCCCTCCTGTAGATCGTGGACCATTAGATTTATCCAATATAAAGGGTTTATTTTAATTATAGATTTCAAAAATGGAGTGTATCAAATAGGAAAAAAAGATGGACAGATCAAAGGATGGTTTCCACAAACAGAAATACAATTATGCGGCAGTGCAATTATTCAATTAAACGAAGTTCTGGAAGTTATATTAACGTTACGTGAAGCAGCTGCAAAGCAATCCTTATCAGGTGGGCAAGGGTTCAAGAAATGTAAGTGTAAATCAACTAAAAATCAGTGCCGAACAAAAAGGTGTGCCTGTTTCAAGGAAAACTTATTATGCAATTCTCTCTTCCACAACAGTTTATCATGCTGCAATAAATAAAAAAATTTAGATAATAATCTTGACAAAGTTGGTGTATTTATTACCAATGTCATACAAAATAAAGATAATCTAAAAATATTTACAATATTATTAAATATTGTCAAATAAAAAATTATAAAAATTTTTTATTATTATTATATTTTTTATAATTATTGATAGAATTTAATAATGTAAATAAAGCTATAAGATAAATATAAATAATTCACTACATAATATTAGTAAATTTATATTATTTAAAATTAAGTGTCTCGAAATTTTGATATTTGTCTATGAAGCTGGCATCTTAAAGCTTTATACGCTAAAAGCCGGCTTATAGGCTATAAAACTGGTGTGCGCAGATTTATAGCAAAATAGGTTTGCTCGAGCATTTTTACTCTATGGGCCGGCTTATAGCCTATAAAACCGATTATTCTATAGGGCTACGACGTATATACTAGTATACACACATTGTTAACAGAGTAATTTTTATTTTTAATACATATACACAAATCTCGCGTGTTACTTCTTTCTTTCTCCATCTCTTCTATTTTTATTTGTCTATCCTACTCGGGTTAAAATCACGCGTCTAAAAGATTAAAAGTTAAAAATCGTAAAATTTAAAGTGCGTTTTACGGAGTACCTGGGGATTTTATTATTACAAATCTTTCATAATAACATTGCATTATATTTTATGTATTTTAAATAATATTTAACAATTAAAATTCAAATAATATTTATTTAAATAATATTTAACAATTAATATTCATTATTAGTTATTTAACAATTAATTTAAATATTTGTAGAAATAGACCCTTGCACTACCGTGCATCGTAGTTCACACATTTTGGGGTTTTTTTCACTCCCCAAAGGGAAGATGAATAAATTGTTTAGTTGTAAAATACTATAAAATACTATCAATACTATTCTTTGTTTAAGAGAAAAAAGTAAGAAAAAAATATAAATTATTTTTTCTATTTTTTATTTTATTGGGAGGTTTCTCCTCTATATTTACGCCCCTCATAGCAATTTTTGTACTCTTAAAAAATTCTATTACTTTTTTACATTTCCTTAAAAAATTCCTACTTATTAGATAATTTGGGCTTTACATACAAAAAGTAACACAAAATGTTCAAAAAAAGGTAGTTTTTGCCGATTTAAGGGTGTCACTCTTGCTGGTCTTTTTGATCCTGGATTAATAGTAACCGACCCAAAAAACAAGTGGTAGAGCAAATCCGACAATTACACCTATGATAGAAACATCGAAAATATATACAAACAAACATATGTATACATTGTTTAATTTTTATTTTTCATAATCATAACTGTTACTGGAGTAATCGACTTTTGATTTTTTTTTCTATTTAAAAAAATATTTGATTTAAAAAAAAAAAATTTTAATTTTATTATGAACATTGTGAATATTAAATATTTATTATGAATATTAAATCTTTTTAGTCAATAAAGTACGACAAATTTAAATTTGTAAAACTTGTTGAGGTATTATATTTATTTTATCTACTAATTTAAAGTTTTGACATTTTATATTTTAGAAGTTATCTTATGATAATAAGAATTATTCTAATGAAGTTACTTTTGTCGAGACTTTAAAATCAGAAAAATCTTGTCAAAAGTCAACTGAAAAACCAGAAAGTAAAATTGATACAGCTTCAGAAAGTCATACACCACCATTGACAGAATTGTACTACGATCAAGTAAGTTCTCTAGGAAAATTTACTGACAACCCTGAAAATCAAGGTGATAATAAATTATTAGCTGTTAAAAGGCAAGAGGAAAAAATAGTTTTCAAGAAAACTAATGAATGGGATATGTTTGCAGAGGTTGATAGTGTTGATAATTTTAATGTAAGCAATAACAGATAATAATGCATGGCTCAATTTAAATTGAAGTAAATCCCAAACTAGGATAAGACGTATGGTCGGGTCTTCAAATCGATTCCAAAGCATTTTTTTCCGAATGTACTACTAAAACTAAGCCTCCCTGTTAATTTTTAGCTTATAAAGTTCAGTCCTCGATTTTCGGCAACTATTTTAGTGTTTCGGACTCTTATGAAAAAAGTAAGAAAAATGAGAAACAATTTTTCTTATTTTTTCTGTTAAAAACTAACATTTGCATAAAAAAATTTGTCCTCTTAAGCTCGAATAGGAAATTTCCCGTAGAATTTAATTCTGGGATCCAAATTTTTTTTTGAGCAGCGAGAAACCACTAAAATATCGCTAAATCGCGTTTTTTTTAAATTTGAATTTCTCAAAAGTATACACACCAAATCTAAAAGAGTTTTTTGTTATGCAAAAAGATTGAATGTTTATTTAATTCTTTAGAGAGGAATTATTTTGAGGTTAATTTTTTTAAAAAGATTTATTAAATAAAATCTAAAATTTATACTCTAATTTTTTAGAGTATAATACTAATATAATAGTAATATAATAAATATATAATAATAATAATAAATATAATAATAAATATAATAATACCTATAAATATAAAATCCTCTACTAGGGCTCAAAATACTTCTGATACTTCAAATTTTATGTTGAAAAAGCGTAACCACTGGGTTATTGCGTTTTGAGAGATCTAGATCAAAATATTTCAGCTCTTTAAAGTTTATTTTTTACAAATTTCACATTTCTCGCCAAGTCACTTGAATAATTAAAAATTTGACAAAAAATTTAGATTCCGCGGAAAATTTTATACAGGATTTTATTTTCATGTTTTTAGGAAATTTTGTATTAAAACGGCGAAATTTAAAGGAATAATTGTAATAAATTAAAAAAATATTTTTTTAATAAAAGGATTTAAAAATATTAAAAATGGCATTTGATTGTGAATAATAAAATGGCTGGAAATTGTCGGAAAACCCTCAAATGTGAAAAAACTCCCCATTCTAAAGGGTTTTTTTTGCAAAGCTTTGGAACCAGTGCTATAATAATTAAATAAAAAACCAATATTTTAAAAAATATTAGAGTATTAGGGATAATTAGAGAGACTAAAAATTAATTCCAAAATAAGAACAAATTTAAAAATCACGATGTAAGTTTTTTTTTCTTACTTTTTTTTTTATCAAGTAGATGGCAATAGGGGGTTGAATATAATCGCAATCTTATTATTAGATTTAAATCACACATATTCTACCTTTGATTGTGTATATTCATAGTTAGATTCTTTATATTACTTATGTTAATATATTAAATTTGCAAAGGTATTGAGTCCAGGCATTTTTATATTTGTGCATTTCTACGAGAAAGTACTTTTTATGAGCACCAAAAATGAAGAAAAAAAAATTTACGAGGCCGCGACTGCCACCATGATTTTCTGTTAGTTTGAACCCTATAGAATGCAAAAAAAAGGGTGAACACGAAATCTGCGATAGATGCCAAAAAGATTTTGCCACTTTTATGTCAAAAACCGTGTTTTTCGTATCTGAGCTACCCCCAATTTTCAAAATAACTTTTTAGGTAAATGAAATTTTTAAAAAATAGGTAAAAAATCTGATTGCCAGGGAAAAATTACTCCAGAAGAAAAAAAAACTTTTCTTTTTCCGATGAAATTTAGCCAAGTTATGGTCAATTTAAGATTTTACTCAAATTTGTCTTAAAAAAGATTAAAGTTCTATATTGAAAAATGCCTGTTTCTGAACTTTAAACATGCATTACTCGCTTTATTGTCATAGTAAAATAATAATTTTTTTTTTTAAATGGATGTATTTTTCTCTGGCAATTCATTTCTTTATGAAAAAAATCAGTTTTATGTACCAAATTTTAATTTTTAGGTCAAAAGCCTTTGAAAACTGTTAGTAGTAAAATTTACTTAACCCTTCAAGGTCACACATGATTTAGGTCACTTTTTAGACACATGAGATTTTTTTGACCCTATCAATTTTTTTTTTTTTTTTTTTTTTTTTTTAAATAATCTTTGGGGTATATAGATCAATTCTGTTATTTTGGAAACCTTTTTTATTTTAAAAACTCCTTTTTTATTTAACTTACGTAAAAAAAGTCTGGGGTTAAAACAGTTACTGACCTAAAAATTGAAGTTTGGTCAATAAAAATGATTTCTTACTTGAAGAAATGAATACTCAGGGAAAAATTAATTGATTTTAAGAAAAAATTTATTATATAACGATGAAAATCAAGCGAATAATGCATATTATTGCTGAAATTTGTCTTTTTTTTTTTTTTTTTTTTTAAGGGAAATATGTGAATCTGCCATCAGCCATGGAGTGTTTGCGGGCCTTAAAGACCTGAAAATTTCCATGACCGCCCAGTTGTACAAAGTGTACAACTGGGAGACCACCGGCGAACACAGTCGCCGGGTACGCCCCACATTCTTACTGGATAAACACACTTTAAACTCCCCGCGCTTGTTTGTCCCAAACCGGAACTCCCTTTTCAGGTATAACTTCAGTTTGGGACGCACAGCCTAGGCAGCTGGCCGCTGCCTTCCCCCCTGCCTAGGGGCAGGAGAGCTCTCTACGATAGAAAGCCCTCCTCCTTCTTCTCCAACAAGGTGGTCCTTACGTACTCTGCTACTTTGTTCCAGTTTTCGGAACTCCGTAGCATTTCCGGGACCACCGTCTCCGGCCTCCAAATCGGAAACAGGACAGTGCAAGCACTTTGTTGCCACCTTATGCCAATGCCTCAACATGACACGGAAATACCCGTGTCCAGTTAAGAACTGGGTAAGGTAGAAATCCACCTCCCCATGCTGTCGTCCCATCCATGCCTGCAGGTCTGAGATCAGTCTGCGCGTCCATCGGGCATTTTTCTCTTGGTTCTTTTTCCATCGTTTCTTCCATGCTTTCATAGAGTTGAAGCGGGCGCGAGTGGAAGCCACTTTGCGCTCATCTACGCTCTCGTAGATGAATTTCTGCTCCAACGCTAGCAGGTCGATGGGTATCACCGATGCGACAACCTGGATCGCCTCTAGATACCGTGTGGTATCCGCAGGCGATCCTCACTGCCGCCCGCCTCTGTACCGACGATATTTTATGTCTGTACTTGGCAGTTTCTGTGGTCTTCGCCCAGACTTCTGATCCGTAGAGCAGGACAGAGTTGACGACTGACATCAGGAGCCTTCGCTTCCCTGGTTTGGGTCCTCCAATGTTGGCCATGAGCCTTGATAAGGAGGATGCGACCGACGCTGCCTTTTCACACGACCTCTGAAATTGCTCCCAGAAGGTCAGCTTGTGATCAAGCTGAACTCCCAGGTATTTCCCCGATGTTCTGGTTCGAATCGTGTGAGGGTTTCCGCCATCGTCGGTGGGAACCCTTCGGCGGGTCAGCAGTACGATCTCCGTTTTTGGGATCGCAAGCTGGAGCCGGTGATCGCCCATCCAGAGGTTGATCCGTCTCATGACTAGATTCAACCTCTCCTGGGTCACTTCCATGTCCCTGCCAGTTATGGTCAGGGCCACGTCGTCGGCCTACCCGATCAGGGAAACTCCTTCCGGAAGGTGGACGCGCAACAAGCAATCGTAAAAGGCATTCCACATTTCCGGTCCGAGAACCGAACCTTGCGCGATGCCTGCACTCAAAACCCTTTCACGCCTTCCATCGAGTGTGTCGTAGAGCAGTCTCCGGTCCCGCAGGTAATCCTTTAGTACGTTACCCAGATACCTGGGTATCCGGAAATCGTACTCGAGGGCCCGGATCATATCATCCCACCTGGCCGAGTTGAAAGCGTTTTTGACGTCCAGCGTTACCAGAAGGACGTCCTTGCGAATTGCAGGCCGCTTTTCCCTCTCAGCCTCTACGGTATCCACGACACGCCGGATGGCGTCTATCGTGGAATGCCCTTCACGAAAACCATGCTGCTCCTCAGAGACACCACCGCCCTCCTCGATTGCCCTTCTGAGCCTTGCCCGGAGCATGCTCTCCATCACCTTACCAATGGTATTTAACATACACAAAGGTCTGTAAGATAATGGAGAGTCCGGGGCTCCCCCCTTGCCCTTATTCAAGAGCACAAGACGTGCCACCTTCCACTGCTTTGGAAACACTCCAGCCACCAAACACGCATTGAAAATGCTTAACAGGATCCCAGGGATTACTTTGACCGCTCTTTTGAGCACTTCCGCTGGTATCCCGTCCGGCCCCGGCGCCTTGCCATTTTTCATGGTTTTTATGGCCTTGACCATCTCGCCTTCGCTGGGTATCCTGGGCTTCCTCCCTGGGTATCACCTCAACCGGGTTTTTCCGGGACCTTTCAGGGAAGAGAGCACCGACGATCCGTTCAGTCGACGCCGCGTCCATCATGTTGTCGGACCCCCGATTTAACTTGCCCATTACGACTTTGTAACCTAGGCCCCAGGGGTCCTTGTTTACATCTTCGCTTAATGAACGCAGGCATCGAGCCTTGCTTTGACGGATGGCCTTGGCCAGCCGGTGTTTGGCGTCCTTATGTTCCTGAGAAAGCACGGCGGCCTCAGGTCTGTCCCGTGCTCTTTGCGCCTTTCGTCGTGTCCTGTGGCATTCCTTCCAGAGCTCAGCTATTTCGGGAGTCCACCAGTACACTGGCTTTCTCCCTTTCCAGGGCCTGCGGCGAGGCATCGAGGCATCACAAGCCCCGCATAATAGAGACGTTACTTTCTTAACTAAGATTTCAGCCTCATGGGGACTTGTGGCCCCTCCATGCCAAGCGGGGATGGACGCTAAATCGATTCGAAGATACTCTTCGAATCTGTCTTCGTCCATTTTTGGGACGTTCCAACCCAGGGGGCGTCTCCTGTACGGAGGTCGTTGTGAGGTTCCTTCCAATACCCGGAAGGCGATGTAATGATGATCACTACCATTTTATTGATCATCCATCACCCTCCAGTCGCCTATTCTCCCGGACGCAGTTTCTGTATGTCCAGGTTACGAAGGTTATGTCCGAGATAGAGACACCCCAACCCAGCCTCTCGTAGGTGGGCCTGTTGCCTCTATTCTGGACCACTAGTTTGCACCTAGTGGCCATTTCGAGCGCCATTCTTCCCCTGGAGTTAGTCGTTGGCATCCCCCATTCTAGAGCCCTGGCGTTGAAGTCTCCACCAAGGATGACGCCAACAGTCGCCGTTCGGACCGTGCTCTCGATGCTGGCCAGCTTTGTAGCCAGCTCTGCCGAGTTGTCGTTTGGAAAGAGATAGCAACTTATGTAAGTTGTCTCCCCGCACTTGGCCCAGACGTGGCAATTCCCTTTCCCTTGTTGGGTAAGGGACGTTTGGGCTCTGCCTCGAAGCCATATGGTGCAGCAGCCAGTGTCATCGGGAAGCCAGTACTTGTGGTTCATGTTTTAATATTGCTCGCTTAGTAAGAGGATATTTGCATCCTCTTCGCGAGCAATTTGATCCAAAAATGCACCAGCTTCCCGTGCGTGTCGCATGTTCCCTTGGAGAACCTTGATTATTTCCGATAACACCTGCTTTTCGCCACAGCCAGAGCCTCCCGGTAACTAGGGCAATTTCCCTCTCCAGGATAGTGCTCCGTGGAGCACTCATCCTTTCTGGTCTTGCAGAGGAAGCACTCAGGCTTATCCTTGCTGCACTCCGTCCTCTTATGGCCATCTTCGCCACACTTTAAACACGCCTTACTTCTGTCTGGGCCTTTGCAGACATATTGGCTATGTCCTTAGCCCAGACATTTGCAGCAGCGCCTCACGTCTGCACGGAGGCGCACTCTACTCGATGCCCAGCCGATCTGGATTTTGCCCTTTTTGGCCAGGCGTAGAGCGTCAGCCTCAAGAAGGTCCACCACGGCCATCTGGCTTGTTGTGCCTTTGGTTTTGAAAATGGACACCTGGAATAGCTCTCCATTTTCGACACCTATGGCCTTGGCAACAGCTGCCTGAATCTCCTGTTCTTTTGTGACCCCATCCAAATCTCGAATTTCGAGTTTTAGTGTCGGGATCAAGTCACGAACATTCGACTCAGGGCCCGTGACCGACTTCACCGCTTCTTCAAGTTTTTGCCGGTCCTCGATGGCCTCCAACTCAATATGGACGCTGCCGTTTAAAGTTTTCCTAATGCGGTGGACCTTCGCGCCAGATTCTTCGAGGTTAACGTTTCTCTTTAAATCGAGAAGCGTTTCCTCGTAGGATTTGCCCGCCGCTGGGGTAATCTGGAAGGCTTCCTTTCTTTTCCTATACCTGCGCCTTCTCACCTTGGAAGGTACTTTACCTTTTTCTGCAGGTTCCTTTGTTGGCTGGGGCTTTTTGGCCCTGGGCTTTTTCTTCTTCTTACCCTTTACCAGCCAATTTCCCTCCTTGTCTAGTGGCTTCTTAGGTACCTTATTTTGCTGCTCCTGTCCGTCAGCTACTTCGCATATCTCCATATGCTGATCAGTACCCTTTCTTGGTTGAAGCTGCAGCTGCTTTTGTTTCTTCAGCAGCTTTCTTTCTTTTTTGGACTTATGCCTAGGGGCGTCCTTATATCGATCCTTGTTGGGGGAGATCCCAGGGTTACCCTGTGGGTCATTCTCCTTTGTGTTGTTAGGAGCAACCTTTGAGTCATCTCCCTTATTGTGGCGATCTCCCCCCGCAAGTTCATTCTCTTTTGGTGGCCGCTTCCCTTTTTTCTGTTCCAGCTTCTGCTTTTGGTATAATTCTAGCAGCCTTGCCTTCTTCTTTTGCTCCTGGATCAGTTTATCTTTTTTACGCCGCTCTTTTTCCTCCTGTTCCAGTCGCACTTTCTCCTTATTTCTCTGCTCTTGCTCCTTCCTCTGGTTTTCTTGAAGCAGCATTTTCCTTCTTTCCTCTTCTTCCTGGAGCTCCGCGTTGTTCTGCTGCTCCACTCCAGAGTTGCTGAGGTTCTTCTTGGGGATCCTTTTCCTATCTTGTCTTGACTCTAGAGAGTTCTCCTCAGAGGAAGACGATCGGGTTCTCTTTGCCTGCTGTTTATGTTCTGCTTTTTAAGAGCAGACTCAATATCTTGCGTTTCCACATGCAGTCTCTTCGTTATTAGCTCAAGTTGAATGAGCACATTGCCGAAGAGATTTACTCCATTTTTAATTGGCATGCCGCAATTATTTTGTACTGATGTACAGTGATGTGACATGTTGCGATGAGCTTCCATTATTTCCTTGTGGTGTTTTTTTAAAGTCTGTACAACGTCCTTCAGAACAGAAATGTGGTGAAGGAAGGCATTGGGTTTTCGACCACTGCTTGATCAAAGGCCTGGTCTGGGTCAAGACTACCAGTACCATATGCTAAGCTCTGCAGATATTTAAGGCTGTCCGCATAGCTTGGTTTTTCAGTATTCCCTGCACCTGGTGCAGGTCGTTGATGCTGAATATGTTCAAGCAAAACTATGGCTTGAAGTTCCTTACCTGGTCCCCCCTGGGTGGAAGATGATGTTAAATCCACCTCCATGCAAAATTGTTGGCCCCCCTCAAAATCCATGGGGCCGGTGCAAGCCACCCCCCGGGGCTTTCACCCGATCGGAACCGATAACTGAACTCGACACTTTTTGAGCAAGTGAGTTATCAGCCTGAGGTATATCAGTTTTATCATTTTGCATATTTGTCATTTAAATAGCCTGTGTCACTGGACTAAGCGCCCTTAAATGGATTCGGGTAAGGGTACCCTCTGTGCGATGTGATAACCTGAAAAAAAGAAAGAACCTGTAAAGAACTATTGTAATTAGTGTACCTGTAATGAAATGGGAAAAAGTGGTGAGATGATAGGACCGGGGATTCAGACCCTCAGCAATCCTCACCCTGGGTACAAGACACAGGGGGGTGACCGCTTCGAGTCCTACAGATCTGATGTCTGCTGACATAATACGATATTTTACCCTTTGTATTAACAGGATCCTCATAGGCCATTCCTAGCGATTGGTCAAGATCCCAATGATTCTTATAAAAGTAAGATTACTTCCACAGATGATCAAATGATCACCAGGTGAAAACAGCACGTGCCGTTCGATCATTCGATTTGCACTGCAAGAAAAAATGCGACATCCACCCAGACATCTGCTCCTGGGACTTACACACCTGTACAATTTAATTAAATTTTAGGTTAGTCAGGGAAGCTCTGAACAAAAAAAAACTTCTTGACTAGTCATGGAGCGAACGCCCCAGGGCCCACCGAAATCAGGGATCCTAGGATCAGTCATGTCCGCGCCCAACACCTGCAGCTGCAAGGGTTTATCTGATAATTACCGCTTCAAGCCTTACGTCCCGAAGTTATTGGCTGCAACACATATATCACATTTAAAGTAAACAGTTTTTTGTTTAGACAGAAACACACGCAGCCAATCCCAGCGAACTTTGCTGAAATTGGTCTTAATAGCTATTTATTAAACAAGGGATAAAATATTGGTTTTGGCTTTGCATGCAGTTGTAAGACAGCATGCTAAAGTCGAACCTAATATTTTTTCCCGTGTTCTAAAATATAGTTTTACATATAATGGGCAAAAAAGCCGTCTCCCTAGGGGAGAAAATAGGTTTTTTTTTGCCCTAGATATGTAAAAATGATTGAAATTCTATTGAAATATGCCTGTTTCTAAACTTAAAATTAATAAGAATAATTTTTCCCTGAGTATTTATTTCTTTAAGAAAGAAATCATTTTTATTGACCAAATTTCAATTTTTAGGTCAAAAACTGTGTTAAGTAAATTTTGCTACTTAGTTTTGAAAGACTTTGGACCTAAAAATTGAAATTTGGTACATAAAAATGATTTTTTTTCATAAAGAAATGAATTGCCAGGGAAAAATACATCGATTAAAAAAAAAAATTATTATTTTACGATGAAGATCAAGCGAGTATTGCATGTTTAAAGTTCAGAAACAGGCATTTTTCAATATATAACTTCAATCTTTTTTAAGACAAATTTGAGTAAAATCTTAAATTGACCATAACTTGGCTAAATTTCATCGGAAAAAGAAAAGTTTTTTTTTCTTCTGGAGTGATTTTCCCCTGGCAATCAGATTTATTACTTATTTTTTAAAAATTTCATATACCTAAAAAGTTATTTTGAAAATTGGGGGTAGCTCAGATACGAAAAACACGGTTTTTGACATAAAAGTGGCAAAATCTTTTTGGCATCAATCTCTGATTTCGTGTTCACGCTTTTTTTTGCATTCAATAGGGTTCAAACTAACAGAAAATTATGGTGGCAGTCGCGGCCTTGTAAATTTTTTTTTCTTCATTTTTTGCTCATAAAAAGTACTTTCTCGTAGAAATGCACATTTGCCTTTCTCCTTTTATTGAATAGTGCCACTCGCGGTGATTGTTGTAACTGTGGGTGCTTAGAAACTGAACAATACGACGTGTAAAAATTCTCGTTATCCCGTTTTGCACACGAACTTACAAACGCGGCCACTAGTTTCGCTACCTTTTTTCTCTCTAAAAGAGAGAGAACTATCGAGAAAGCCCGCATTCAATACAATGAACATGTTTTTATATACTCAAAGAAATCGGGCAATTCTGCTTTCCTCCTTCTTCTTGATACATTTGTCTTCGGGCAAGGCTGACTCGCTAGTGAAGGCATACACTCAAAAAAAAAATATAGTGAAAAAAGTATTGATTGTTTGCTGTCTCTTTTTTTACATGTAATTTTAAATGTTTTTCTTTTGTGGCCATCAAAGTAGCAACATGTGTTGTATCAAAAATTATTTTACCCTTCCCTGGGGTTAAAACCTCCCTTAAATTTGTCCTTAAAAATCTCTCAGCAGGGTAAAACAATTTCTTAATGACGAATAAACTAAAATAGTTGTTAAAGTAAGTGTAATAAATGAATAAAAACTTTTAACGTGCCTTGTGAATTCATCATATTGTGTACATAGTAAGTTTAAAACGCAGGCGCAGGGGCGTTTTTTTTTAAAGAATTTTTTTAGTTTTTTAAAAATCCTTTAAATTTAAAGGTGGTTTTAGCTTAACCCCAGGGGAGGTGGTTCAACAATTTTTTGATATAACATAATATGTTGTTATTCTGACAATCGGAAAATAAAAATTTAATAAAAAAAATTGTTTCTATTTTTTTTTTTTTTTTTTAAGGTTTTGGGGTATATTTCTATTATTTTCAACTCCTTTGGGGGTGGTTATTAAATTATATAATAATTAGAAATTCATACAATATTATCATCTACTTGATTAAAAAAAAAAAATAGGAAAATAAACTTACATTGCAATTTTTTAATTTGTTCTTATTTTGGAGGTAGTTTAAGAGTATTGATAGCTCAGTCGGTAGCGCGTCAACTTTTCGATCTGAACGTTAAAGATTCGCGTCCCAACTCTGACAAAATAATTTCCGTTTTTTTCTGAGAAGATTAAATTCTAAAATTATTTCTATCATTGCTCTAGGACTGAGGCATCCGCGTAATGTTTAAAAAAAAATGGCATGTAACGCAGTCCGAAGTGCTTTCGGGGCAGTCAAAGAAGACACGGGGTTTGGGAGAGGTAGCTTACCTCCTGTACCATAGGTACATCGCTAATAACACGTATCACTACGCAAAACATTAACTTGTACACATTAAAGAGTAAACTTTATCAAAAGTCAAGTATCAAAAGAGAAAACTTTATAATAAAATCATTCATCAATTAACAAAGGGATCAAAGTAAACTTCAGCGATAATGCGAAGTCGTCTTATGTCCCTCACAAATACCTACCTACCTATTTGATTATTATAGGGCTGCTTCCAGAGTATTGCAAAAAACGCTTAAATAGGGGTCGTTTTTGCCCAAGTAAAGGTATTTCTCTATTTTTCAGTTTTGACTCCGGATTCGGGTTTAGCGACCCAAAAAACCTATAGTAGACCTTTTATCTGCCCAGTTGTCCTTTTCAGACCCCATCGCATTTTGACTGGAGTATATGGTAGAAAAGAATTCGAGTACGATGAATGAGAAGAGCTCTATTACAAAATTTAATTTAAAACAACAGGAAAGAGATCACACTGGTAAAAAACCATATGATTGTCAATTTGTAAGAAAAAATTCGTCAAAAATTTAATCGTAGTCGCTATTAAAACATCACTTTGGTAAAAAGAACTTCCAGTACGATCATAGTGCTAAAGGTTTTAGTTCAAAATCTACGTTATACCTTTCTTCAACAAATGCTTGTCATATGATAAATAGCACGGATTAAAAATTTTCAATTTTTATATTACATACACGAACCAATAATTTTATACATATTAGATATATATATATAATTATATAAGTATACAGATTCTGGTGATTGAATATGTTCATAAGTCATATTTAATATTTTTTTATCCTTTTATTGAATAAAATAATATTTTAATTTATTATTCCTTTAAATTTCGCCATTTTAATACAAGAAATTCTAAAAACATGAAAAAATATATCCTTTTTGATCCCAGAATTAAATTCTACGGGAAATTTCCTATTCGGACCTAAGAGGAAAAATTTTTTCTAATTTTCAAAACACTAAAATGGCCACCAAAAATCGAGGATTGAATCTTGTAAGCTAAAAATTGACGTGGATGCTTATTTTTAATTTCAGTAGTACTTTCGGGAAAAAATACTTTGAAATCGATTTGAAGGCTCGACCATGCCTTCTATCGCGGTTTGGTTTAAATTGAGCCACATACATCATTGAAAACAATTTTATTTCACATCTTTATTATTTTTTTAGAGTCCCACAGTTGATAGGAAACGGGGAGGATTAGAAAATCCAAATTTGACAGATAATTGGGATGATGCTGAGGGCTATTACAGGTATGGCTGTATTTACGATAAATTTTTATTTATTTATATTTAAAATTTTTATTTAAAAGTTAATATATGTTTTTAATAATATTCTTTAATTTAGAGTACGAGTTGGTGAAACGTTAGATTCGCGATACATTGTATATGGTTACACAGGACAAGGAGTATTTAGTAATGTTGTGCGAGCCAGAGATACGTCTAGGGGGAATTTAGATGTAGCTGTAAAAATAATAAGAAATAATGAAATAATGTAAGTAAATTTTTTAAATCATGCAAGAAAATTATTAGTTTAATCATGTTAAGATGGAACATGTCTATAAGGATGAGAACCTCAGAAGGTCACCTTACAAGAAATACTTACTAAATATGAATGGCCGATTTCGATAAAAATTTTTTATATAAGTATATCTTAAATAAATATTAAATACGTATATTTTTATTTTGGTGGTACTCCATTTACAAAAGATCCTGTATTCGTTAAGTAACGATTTCATGGTTAATAATTCGGATCCATAAAGATACAAAACCTAGAAAATTATTAAGACAAATTCTAAATTTATACTGAGAAACTAATATAATTTTGAAATATTATATAATCTTATTTGCAAGATTATTCAATAAATATATAATAGACATATAAGATTATATATTATTATTATACAATATACATATATAATCATCCTGAATATATGAAATCAATAGGATGATAATATTTTATAACCCCAATAATTATACGAACATCATTGTCACAATTATACATATATAACATGTTGATGAGAATGCGTAATCATTGCAATTATTAATAATTTTAAAAATAATAAATTTAAAGTTCGGAAATATGTATAAATAATTAAAAAAAATTTTTTAAAGGAAAATGTAATGAAAGGTTATAATTAAATTTATTATGTATTCGATATCTGCTTTCTAGTTTATACCTGAAAAGTGGATAAATAACCTGAAAACTTGAGGTTAGGCTTTTATAAAATAAGTACAATTTATGAGAAATTACTTTTAAATAATAATATTATTTATTTTAGTCCCGAGGATTTCTCGTGAAAGAGGTTTCCATGCAAATGGTATAAGTTGTCGACACGAGACTGCCGCGCACGGACGACTAATAGAATGGCTGTTTTGCCTTTTATTAATAATGAGCTCTTTTTATATTTACGTACACGTGGTAATTATCCATAAATATTATAAAGGGGTATTTAATTTAGGTGGCAAACATGTGCTTTATAAAATTTATTCACAAAAAGAAATACCTTTATAATGAAACCTCATGCATGCGTCAAATAATCACACACACGCATATAAAATCAAACAAAATTCTTTTTGCTAAACAAAGCCTCGAAATGGCTTTAATTTTAAGTAATAAAAATAACGACGCTTGATTCTACTAAAAAATGAAATAAACTTAGTGAACACTTTACAAAATAAATAAATTTTACCTTATAAGGATTTACACCCATAGAATCAATTTCAAAACATTCTTTTTATCGTCTTAAATGTGACTTTCCAATAATTCAATATGTTAAATGTTACTAATTATTATTAAACTTAGTAATCTAATTATTCAAACTCATAATAAAAAATTGTTAATTCTTTAAACAAACTAGGCTTATTAGTTTAAAAAAACTATTTTTGGAGCAATAAAAGAACGTGCTTGTTTTTCTAGTCTCAAGTCGGCAGTGCATATCATGCGCCGGGGAAGGATGATTCTGTAACCCGCCCGATTTACTTTATCTTATTTTGAGGGAATATTCAAAATATATTCCGGAATTATAAAGACGCCAGATTGCTCTCTAGAAACAACTTTTCTCTTGACTGTAGGCAATATCCTTTTCTTAAAAAGGACGTGTTGATCAAAACAGTAACTATGTACATTGTTATAGCTAAAGAGTCATTCTGATTGGCTGATAGAAATTTCATTGTTATTTGTTTAGAAATTCAAATTTGAAATTTTATTAATTTTAATTATAGTTTTTTCAAAATTGCTTTAATCAGATATAGTTAAATAATTAACGAGATACATTAATTAAAAAATAAATGTTTAAATTATTAATAACATATTATATTTTTTTATTTATAAAAATGTGAATTGTTGGTAAGGTTAGTAAATCGGGTTGAAAAATTATAAGTTATAAATAATAAATAAATAAGGGAATATTTAGAGAGATTATAAAAATATTTTTCAATACTTTTGTGAGATAAAAATACTAAAATATTATACGATCATTAAAAAAATTATTTAATTGCTCAATATTTGGAACACGTAAAGCATCGATTGAAAAACTTTCATAATTTAAAATCCTTTTTTAAATCTTCGTAAGTTCAAAATTTTTCAATAAAATAAAATTTTTAATGAAAATAGGTGATTAAATTTTTTTAATATTTTTAGTCAAATCATATTAATTATATAAAAATCGTCCTGGAATTCCATTTTTTTTTCATAGGGATGGGTACCTCAGAAAGCCTGAAAATCTAGAGAGGGTTAAATATTCACGATCTAGAGGGGGGGGGGGGGGTCAAATGGAACTTGGAACAAAATTTCGATTTAGGGCTCTTAATCGACTTTATGGAATAATCTGAGTTTATGAATTTAGACTAATCCAGGTTTATGAGCTAATTTAATTTTACAAGGTTCTTTCGGAATCTAGAAAGATTGTAATAGACGAGTCGTCAGTAATCGTAAACATATTCCATGCAAGTTATTTTTGCATTTATGCATCTTGATTACTTTAAAATTTTATAATAGAAGGTTGGGTTCCTTAGCATAAAAATTCAAGCAACCTGCTTAAAATTTTAAGCAATTCAAGAAAAGCTACCTAAAGATGCATATAACATCTTCATATGAAAGAGTATTTAGACTCAAACAGGAGGTAAAACTGGATTACAATTACTTCAGTATTCACACTTAAAGTAATTTCAATTTAGGTACTTTACTATAATTAAATAATAGTTCCTAGAAAGTGGCGTATTAATTAAAATTATATGAAGTGAATTTATATTTATAATAATGTGCAAAATTTATTTAATGGGAAATTTTTATGAAAAATATTTTAATTTTTTTCGGGTCATTGCAATACGTCTGAATAGTAGCCTATACCGTGGACGTCAGGTTTTTTACCGCGAAGTACGTACTCCACGTATTCGTTAATTTCGGACCACATATCTTCATTTTTAAGTATCAGGCTATTTGAGCCTCAGGAAATGTGATATTCCCAGCTATGATTTGTCCGATTGTTGTTTTTTATGAAAGCTTTGTAACGGTCCATTTTTTAAATTCTAAGAACATGTGTTCTGCCGTGTTTTCTTTGCCAGAGCCGAATACGCAATTTGTGCTGCCTATCATATAAATCTGAAAAAGTTAGGAGCTAGGAAGTCCATATCCGTTTAACAATTGGGTGAAGAAATAATTTATATCCCCTCTATTTATCCAAGGTGATATCTCTCCTATAAATTCTGCTCCATTTATTCTCCGAAGAGTCCAGTAGGCTACTCTAGAGCGTAGAAACTGTTGCCTTCCCTTCAAATAAATGTATTTCGAGTGCCAGGAGTTCTATGGGTATACCCATATATAACTCAATCATCGACTGATGTATTAATCAGTCGCCAACAACACTGTGCCATAGGCCCAGAAATTCGCAGGGCTGAATACTTGTCAACTTAGATGCATTTGTGACTTTTCCTGTCAGCCCATACTTTTGCACCGTAGATTAGTATAGAGTAGGTTACCGAAATAAGAAACTTGCGCTTACTGGTCTTCGGTCCATATTTCTCTCTCAACAACCTACTGAGTTTAGCAGTTATCTCAGTGCTTCTCAGTATTCATATGCGTGAATTGCGTACTTAGCAGCACGCCCAAGTACTGTAGGTGATTCCTTATTTCTACTCTGTTCTCCTCAAATTATATAAGGATAATGGTATCAATCCATTTACGGGTACACAAGATAGTCTCTGTTTTTGTCACCGTTAGCTGTAGGCCATGATCCTCCATCCAATATTTTGTGCCCTTCATTGCTTATCCTCGAAAATTTAGACTTTTTTCGTCATGATAACTAATAAGAGGGTTCGCTACCTTTGGAATACTAAATTACAGCAAATGGTTATAGATGAGTTTATTATGATGTAAAAACATGCCCTTTACCCTCCGTTCGTCCCAACGGGTCTTCTGGGTATAGAAATGCAGAGCTGAATTTTACAATATAGGGTTTTTTTAGAAAATCGTAAAACTGGGACTATGACTTCAAATTACCATATCTGGTTAACAAATATTTGAAAAAGGTAGAGTAAAGAATTTTTCGGAACCTGAAGTTAATCTAAATAAGCAAGATATTAGAAAAGTAAAAACACCTAACAAAACTTTTTTAGTTCAAGCAACTTTTTATTCTTTTGTATACTGCTTACGATTGTTAGATAATAAAAAAGCTCATGGTAATATCACAAATTCTGTCATTTTTATATACTCCATGTCTGCATATCTTATCTATATAAATGAGCTTTTTTCTCAAGACACGCATAAACTACTAACTGCTGCTAGAAACTTAAAACGTTCTTTTGGAGTTTTCATAGTATAGCATAATAAAGGTCAAATTTTTCTTCAAATAGCACTTAAAAATAGGGCTATTTTGATCAATAGTTATAACACTCTAGAAGATTTATAAAAGAATTTATCTTCAGATTTACCTCTTCAGCAACAACAACTACAAAATAGCCAGCGGCAAAATTACTTGCAACAACCTCAAGAATATGCTTTGCTTTCTATCCTTCTTCAGCAACAGGAACAGCTACAAGCACAAAAACTGCAGCAACAACAATCACAACAACAACAACAACAATAACAGTTTAATTACCTAGTTCAACCTCGAAATAATGCTCTATGTCAACAATCAAATTTTCCTAGACCTTATTTATACACGGCTACCTCGAGCTCGACATCATCAATCCAAAACCAATAATTAACTTACCCTACGTAAACAGGATATAATTCGTCCTCAGCAACAGTCACAACCATCTACTTCTATACAGAAAAATCAAGAACTCAATTTTAGTAGCACTCAAAGTTCTAAACATCCTCAAATTTACTACTCCCAAAATAGGCCTTCAAATAATAATCAGACTAATTATCCAAATAAAGAATATCCATCAAAATTTACAACCAAACCCTAACAATTGTCGTCCCTCCTATTTTATTGAACCGCAAACCCATTCTCATCATCTAACTTCACAATATACTCCTCTCTTATCCTCCTTCCCTGGCTATCCGATTCCATGATTAAAATTTTTTTGAGCTGTGCATGCGCGAAAAATCAAATAAATACGTTCCAACTTCTAGCATTTATATCTCCCTAGCAGAAAAACAAATTTTCATTTTGAAATACCGAAATATATTGTCTTTATGTATATTTTTTATGGTAAAATTTTTGTTTTTTTTTCTTGCTTCCTTAAAAAACTAGAGCAAAAAATCTGATTGTAAAATTTTTATTTTTTTAAAATTTTGAATTTCCCGCCAAGTCATGTAACCAATCAAAAATCTGACCAAAAATTTGGATTCCGCGGCAAATTTTACCTAAGGATATGTCTTTATGTTTTTATAAGCTTATATATTAAGGCAGCGATATTTGAAAGAATTTCCCGATTAATGTCGATTAATTTAGCACAATTAAAATAAAAAAAATAAAAAAAAAATGTTTTAACCCTATTACCATCAGAAATTATTTTAAATATTATTAAATATTTTTCGGTACAAAGCAATAATTATATGTAATTTTATGTACCATATTGACCAATATATAATATCTTTTAATTTAAATTTATGAAAGGAACGAATTAATTAAGTATTATAATTTCTAATATAATTTCTTTTCCCAATTTTTTTTAAAATTGTTTCTTCTTTTTACTCATCCTTATACTCACTTACACTTAATTTTAAATACTAAGTATTTTATTTGAATTTAAAATTATTGAAATAATAACCTTTACGAGCAAATCTTGATGGTATTTTATTTAGATGTCAATAAAGTCCGAGCTTTCGACTCACATGAAGTCTTTATCAAGGCTGAAAAATATACATATATGGTAAAATAATATAAAAATTTTTTGAATAAATTAATTTAAAAAAAAAAAACTTACAATGATGTTAAATAATATAGTTAAATATCAGAAACTTTAATATAACAGTGATAAAAAATTATTTCTTTCTTAATCCTAATCATTATATACATTTGATTAAACCTAATGATATATATATTGCGTAAAAAGTCACTATATTAACAAAAAATATTAACTGATATACAAATGAAAAACTGTAGACATCTACATTACAGGATGTCAATTAAAAATCTTAATACAGAATGATGATAAAGTAGATATATAACAACAAATATTCATATACTTTTTCTCATCTTATGGATGTTAGACAGTATGGTTTAAACAATTTTTCAGAGCCCCTTTGCTCATTTATGGTGTTCTTATAAATGTTCATGTATAAAACTTCACTAGTGTTCCTTTTGTGGTAATTTGACTTATGATCAAAAATTCTACACTTTTCACCAGTTTCATTTATGTTTTTTCCTTTCATTCTCACGAAAAAGAAAGAAAAAAATAATCGACACACATAATTTTTTTTGCAAAATTGCACATCTTTCGTACATTACAGATTAATGGTATCCTGTTTTCAAATTTTTTAACTTGTAGGTTTTATTTTCTAGTTGTATTTATTAATAAAAATTTTTTTCCTTGTAATTATTTATTTTCTTTTATACGAGATTTTCAAAATATTACAAAATATTATTCAAAATATTTCAAAATATCTCATGAGAAAGAAAAAAAAAACAAAAATGAAACTTTTATACCCCGTAAGAGACCACAAAGACGCGTTGTCGTTGAAAAATCATCAAGTTATATTGATAAAAATGATGATCAAGAAAAGCAAAAAAGCACTGGTGATGATAATGTTGTGTTAACACATTTTAAAAAGACCAGAAACAATTTTTCCTGGCCAAAGTGTAGAATTCTTGATCATGAGTCAAATTACCACAAAACGAACACTAGTGAAGTTTTATACATCAAAATTTATAAGAACACCATAAATGAGCAAGGGGACTCTGAAAAGTTGTTTAAACCATACTGTCTAACATCCATAAAATGAGAAAAAGTATATGAATATTTGTTGTTATACACCTACTTTATCATCATTCTGTATTATGATTTTAAATTGACATCCTGGAATGTAGATTTCTACACTTATATGTTTTCTATCATATTTTTAAATTGTCAGCTGACTTTTAGAAAACAACAACAGCACAAGAAGAAATCATATTAATATAGTAGTAGTAGTAGTTTATTCTTGTCAAATTATATACATAATTGTTACAAGCTTAAAACAGTTAATACAGTTTAAAATTTAAATTACATGAAAAATTACATTAAAAAAAAAATTACATATTTTGAAATATTAAATACTTATTATTAATGACTTAAATAAGACATTATATTTATTTGTTTTTAACTAGACTCTATCTTAGCAACACCTTTTCTTTCTTTTTTATTTATTTATTATTATTCTTTTTTCTTTGTACACTTAGCATATCTTTATACATATAATACATTTTAAATATTTTCTCTTTTTTCTTTTTCAATATCTTTTTAATATTATTATTATTTTTCTTTTTTGTCTTCTTTATTTTTTTTTTTATCTGAATCATTTAAAATTATGTTTACAAATTTTACTAAGTTTTTAATTTTTTCCTCATTTAATCTATTGATAATGTAGAAAAAACCATTTTCCATCTCACTATTTTCAATTTCAGGCACTAATTCATATCTATAACTGTTATATCTTTGACAATATATCATTGAGTGGAAAATGGTGTTTCTCTCTGCACATAATTCACAATACTCTTCTTCATTTAGAGGATAACTTTTATTCTTTGTTACAATACGAGGATTGTATATATTTATTATTCTTATTTGAGCTAATATTTTTTTAAAATATATTGAAACTTTTAAATTTAAATACTTATTGTTAAAATCACTCTTAAATAATATAGGATATACGTTGAGAGATTTATTAGTTTCAATCTTCAGGATGTCCTTATTTCTACTGTAATCTATAAAATCTTTAATTAGGCTGTCTTTCTCTCTTAGGAATAACTCTAAATTTAAATTATCAAAAATATTACTTTTGTTTATTTTTACCAAGAAAACTCTTTTAATTTGACTAACCCAATTGTACTTTCCATTTAATTCATCTGACTCAGCTAGTACTATGAGTCTTTTTAGACATATTTTAGGAATTCTTTCATCTTTCATTTCAAGAATTTTTTGAATAAAATTAAGTACATTTCTGAATATTACAACTTCCAAACTTTCTATGTTTATTTCATTTCTAATTACATACCCAGGTGTATTATTAGGTAATAATAGTAATTTTCTAAAAAAAATATTTTGTATTTTTTCAACTTCTATAATATATCTTAAGCTCCATATTGGAGCAGCATACATAACTGTTGAGGAAACAAGTGATTTAAATAATTTTTTAATTATATCTAAATTAACATATTTTAATCTATTTATTAGATTTAGAGTAGGCTGAATTGCACATTTGCCTTTTTTGGTAAAAACCTTACTTGTTTTATCAAATAAGCCAGAATGCGTAAATGGTACACCTAAGTATAAATATTCTTTGTCAAAATCTATTTTTTGGTTTTTATATAAGAGAGTAGGGAGTCTTTTGATAAAGCCATGGCCCCCTTTATGAAACTTTAAAGCTTTTGTTTTTGTAATATTTACTACTAGTAGATTCTTGTCAAAGTAATCCTCTAGTATTTTTACCAATCTTCTTAATAATACAAACGTATCCGCGAAAAATATCATGTCGTCCGCAAATGCTAGCATAATTATTTCTACCATATTATTAATCGACACTCCTCTCAAACCTTTATCATTTAATAAAAATTTTTCTATATCATGTAAGAAAAGAGAAAACATCATGAAAAAATCATGTAAGTTTCCCCCTGGAAAACACCAATTGTTATTGGGCATTCATCCGAAACTTCCTCCTTACTCTTTACTACCACATTTGCTTTACTATATAAGCCTATTAATATATTTATTATTTTATTTCTTACACCTATTTGACTTAACTTGTTTCATAGTATTTTATGGTTTACTGATGGGAAAGCAGATTTTAGATCAACAAAAAGGGCATATAATCTACCTTTATTCTTACTAATATATGGGCACGTCCAGGGAAGCACGACCAGCTGAAAAATAAAATAAAAAAAATATTTTTTTTTGGGTCATTTTTTACCTCAGATTTGTGAAATCACTCATACTTTACACTTCCTGATGCATAATTTTGAGATACGGCTGCTCCAAAGTTTTCAATTTTTTTGATTTCAGCTTTCCAGTTCAACCTGAAATAACTCAGAACCATTCAACTTTTTATTATAGGCAATGATCGGTCCACAATCTTAAAACTTAGTTCTTCTGTTTCCCTAAAAATCCATAAAAATGTTAAATATTAAAGCGTAAAATCATTAAAATACTAAATTTAACCTTACCAAATGATTTCTTCTGTTGAAGCTTTACTATCAGGACCACATAAACATGTTGTAACATATCAATAGGATTATCTAACATTTCTGATGCTAAACACCCAAGATCAGCCTCGCGTCAGCATCCAAAAATAGAAAAAAACTGAAAAAAAAAATGATTCTGGTTAAAATTAACTACAAAAATAATTATAAACTACTAAAAAAGACTGAAAAATACTTAAATTAACTTACCAAATATGTTTTTAAGCAAATTAGAACTTTAGAACTCCATGCTGAAAAAATCTGAAACCTGGAAAAAAAGTTAAACAAAGAGATTAATTAAATTTAATATACTTAAATTTTTAAAAAAAGTTTTATAAAAAAATTTTATACTTATCTGCTCTCTATTTTCCTGGTGCAACTTCATCTTCTTGATATAAATTAGTACCTAAAAAAAATAATTAACAATAATTAACAACAATATGTCTAAATTATACCAGTTTTTTATAAAATTGAAATTATAGCAGAAGACAAAATATTGCAATCAAAGTCTCCTCCTCATGGGAATTAAAAGAAACCAAAAAGAAACTACTTTATCATTTGTTGGTTTCATATTTTTTTTTATGCATTCCTGAGGAGATTGCAATATTTTGTCTTCTGCTATAATTTCAATTTTATAAAAAACTGGTATAATGTACACATATTATTGTTAATTATTGTTAATTATTTTTTTCAGGTACTAATTTATATCAAGAAGATGAAGTTGCACCAGAAAAATAGAGAGCAGATAAGTATAAAATTTTTTTATGAAACTTTTTTTAAAAATTTAAGAATTAATCTCTTTGTTTAACTTTTTTTCCTGGTTCCAGATTTTGTCAGCATGTAGTTCTAAAGTTCTAATTTGCTTATAAACATATTAGGTTAGTTAATTTAAGTATTTTTCAGTCTTTTTTAATAGTTTATAATTATTTTTGTAGTTAATTTTAACCAGAATCATTTTTTTTTTCAGTTTTTTTCTATTTTTGGAAGCTGACGCGAGGCTGATCTTGGGTGTTTTAGCATCAGAAATGTTAGATGATCCTATTGATATGTTACAACATGTTTATGTGGTCCTGATAGTAAAGATTTAACAGAAGAAATTATTTGGTAAGGCTAAATTTAGTATTTTTATGATTTTACGCTTTAATATTTAACATTTTTATGGATTTTTAGGGAAACAGAAGAAACAAGTTTTAAGATTGTGGACCGATCATTGCCTATCACATCTCAGGATTTTCAGGATGTCAATTAGACCCTTTGAAGTGAATTTTGAGAAGAAAAAAGTTGAAAAAAATCATGGCAAAACAAATTTTCTGGATTTAACATGGAACATGTTCATTGGATGGGGTATTTGAAAAAGTCCAGGTCGGAAGGGGGGGGGGTGAAAAATTGACGCTTTTAGGGAGATGGGGTGAAAAATTGACGTTTTTAGGGGGGGGGGGGCTGAAATGGACTTAAGTTAATTTAAGAATATTTTCGATTCAGGGACTTTTGGTGCAGAAGTACCTAGGAACCTTTGGTGCAGAAGTCCCTAAAGACCTTTGGTGCAGAAGTACCTAGGGAGCATTGGTGCAGAATTTTTAAGAATTCATTGTAAAAATTAATAAAAAATAAATTCATATTATTTAAAAAACTATAATGATTTGAAAATTTAATTAATTTGGTTCACTTTGATGTCTAAGTAGCATGATTTCTATAATAAAAATTTAAATATAAATATTTGCATATAAATATTTATATTATGAACACAATAGATACTTTATTATCAATGTTATAAATGAACATGTTCCATGCTCGTTGGTTGTGTAATTACACAAACCGGTTATAATTTTTGAAAGCTACCGTCGAAGAGAAAAAAAAGTGGAATAAGTCAAAATGGAAATTTTTTTTTTTTTTTAGTAGTTTAGGTAAAAATAAAAGTTTTTCCCAATCATATGTATGTATAAGAAGTTGAATGGTTCTGAGTTATTTCAGGTTGAACTGGACAGCTGAAATCAAAAAAATTGAAAAATTTAACTTTGGAGCAGCCGTATCTCAAAATTATGCATCAGGAAGTGTAAAGTATGAGTGATTTCACAAATCCGAGGTAAAAAATGACACAAAAAAAATATTTTATTTATATTTTATTTTTTTTTTATTTTTCAGCTGGTCGTGCTTCCCTGGACGTGCCTATATATAAAAGATTATTGCATGAGCGGCTGCCGGTCTTGCATCGTAACGAATATCTGTCAGCAATTTTTTACCAAAAATTAGTAAGAAGTCTTATTTTAAAATTTAGTTTTTATCTAAAATAGCAATACAAATATTAAGTGTTATAATTAACATAAAAAACAAGCAGTGCAATTGAATTTATAATATTAAAACAAGTTTTATACAGAGCATTGCGATTAAGCCGCCGACGCCCTAACATCTTCCATACAATCACACATTATTTACTTAAACGCGCTAAGAGAATTTTCTTGCATAGTGCTGTCACTTTATTTACATCTGTGAAGTGCATTTCTGTGAAGTGCAATTAGTGCATACTTATTTCCTTTCTTTTCCATTGTTATTTACTATTTTCTTTTGGCGAGACAAGTTTTTCATTTTTACCGGCCGAGCCACGTAATTATATTCTTAATAACAACTAAAGATGGCTCTCAATACTAATGATGTCGCTATTACAACACGCAATTATAAGCTATGCTGTGTCTGTAAATTCCGTGGCAAGAAAGGGAATCCAATGGTCATCTGTACTATTCGTCAACTCAGTGTACATTCCAGCAATAGTTGCTCGACCAAAAATATTGACAACAAGCAACACATGTGTACTACATGCAAGTTAAAGCGTAAATCGTTCTCAGCCCCCACTGTTCCAAACACAGGTAGACGAAGTGGTCAATCAACCAATCTCAACAGTGGGCGTGGCTCCGCTTCTTACTCGACCACACCTTCTCTCAATGCTATACATTCTACGAGGCGGACTCTTGGGAGTGGCAGCTCTCCTTCTACAGCTCTACCGAAAAATAACATTAAATATTGACTTGCAGAAACAAATTGACAAAATTGCTAACTCGCTGGATGAGCTCAAGATAACATGCACCGATAACAGCACTACCATAAATCATCTTGGAAAATATTGTGGTTCTGGTTGTGAATGATATTGTTCAAGAAATTGGACAAAATAAAATAATGACACTTTGATTTAACTAATAAAATAATAACGTTTATTTAACTAAATAACTTGAATAACTGTATAATCACGTCACCTCTCTCACAATATGTAAAATATAAAAATAAAGAACACGAGTTTAACACAGTTTGTATAAATAATCACTAAATCATCGAATAATTGCATTTCATTACAATTATTATAAACATGAAATAACACGACATTTATATATACTTAAAAATGTGCTTTTTAACAAACTATTATATTGAACGATAATTAATAGATACTCGTCGTGTTGATCGTGTCGTGAGACTGACCGCGGCAAGCGAAGGGGCGGTAAAAGACGCCAGTTTTCGGCGCGTGTGAGATAAACTTAAGAAATCAAATTAAAAAATGCTTCGCTTGATGCCGTCGATCTCACGACTCGAGAAACCGCGAAAATCAAATAAATAGATACTAAACACATCTTAAACAAGAAAATTTACGTCTGACAAATCTTATATATAAGATGCAAAAATCATCAACAACTGCTGCAGTTTCAACACAAACGTCTGAGAATTCAGCTCTTACCTCTACTAGCAGTACAATAATAAGACAGTCAAACAAAAGTAATCTAAGTCATTCTATTAATTTTCATAATAATAATAATTTTAATAATAATAATAACAATAATAGTAGTCAAAATAATTTAAATTTAAATAAAAATCCTCACAGTATTACTCTTAACAGGTTTACTAACTTAAATAGCAGCAGCAGCCTTGACATTGCAATAAGTCGCATTAAAACTAACCCTGACCACAATAATACTCAAGAAACGTCACAATCACCCGATGATTCATATATTCAAATTAGAGGCAACGAACCCGACTCGATTGAGAAAAGAGAACTTTTTATACATTGTTTCATGCAAATTAATAATGTAAACAACCTTCGCTGCGTTGCCTACTCCATCTTACATTCACTTATGCCTTCTCTTACTCAATCAGATATTTCTGGTGTAAGGTTTGTTCCTCCTCACTCGGGTGTTTGGGGCACCTCATCTAATTATAATTCATTTGTAATCACTTTAAAAACTCCTGAAATAGTTCAAGCAGTCATGCACGCTAAAAAATCCTTTAACTATTTCTCGACAAAAGATATTAATTTACAGTGTCTGAACTCGGAAGTCGCCATTGCTGTCCCGGATAATAAAATATTTATTAATGAAGTACTGTCCGCCACACATCGTTTACAATACATTTTGGTAAAAGAAACAGCAAAGAGACTTGGCTTTAAGTATGTCTGGCACAACAATGGCGACTTTCTGGTTAGATGGAAGGATGGAATGAGATCGCATGCTCTCAGAGCAGAGTCCGACTTGCATACCCTCCTAGAGCTGCAAAATATTCCTACACATCAATGCAAATCTCCTCAAATAAATCTTACTACTCATCAACAACAAAAAGTACGCAGGGTTTCCAATACTCCTATATGACTAACTAGTTCCGATCAGGCAACAACATCCAAGAAGCCTGCTTTAAAAGTAGGCTTTCTAAATGCCTCTTCTCTAAAAAAAACACATTTGGCAAGTTCGCGAATACCTCAACAATGATAATTCATATCATGTATTCTGCATAGCCGAAACTAGACTAGGTTACAGCCAAAATGATCATATAGTAAAAATTCCGGGCTATAGTACTATACGGCAAGACCGTAACACACACGGGGGCGGTATTTTAATTTACATTAGGGAAAATTTTAAGGCCAAAATTCTTTGCTCATCTAAGACTGAACAGCTTGGTAAACCTCTCAAGCCTGAATACTTGTTCGGTTTGGTTTGGGAGGGTAATTTGACGCCTACACTGATTGCTGCTGTATATTGCCCTCCTGATGTAAACATCAGGTCTGATGATAAATTCATCGAATACCTGCGCACTTTTAGTTCTGATTTCAGTCATAAAGTAATTATAGGTGACTGGAATGCCAATATGTTCGACCCAAATGACTCCGACACAAAATTTTTAACAAACCTGATGAGTGACTTATAACTCAAACTGGTAAATACTGGTGCCTTGCATCATTCAAAAAGTAATGACACATGGATTGATGTAATTTTTGTCGACAACTGTGACACAATTATAAGTTTTGACCGTGCAACCTCACACCACGGAAACAGACATGACATTATTTCTGTTACAATCGACATGTTCTACCCAGAACTACCTGACGTATCAGTGACTTATAAAGCCATCAAAAACATCAGGACACAGGACTTAAATTCACAATTAGGCAAACTTGACTTGACCCCATTCTTGTCTGAGGACGATGACTTTGACATTCAGCAAGGTCTGTCAGTGTTGACCACAAATTTACAGGCTACAATTGACATACTGGCTCCCGACAAAACAGTCAAGCCTACAAAAGTAAGTTATCCATGGCTGAACTCAGAACTGCGGTTATTAAAATCAAAACGTTACGCAACGCGTAGATGTTATTATAGAACTGGCTCCAGCAAACTTCAGCACAAGATTCATCAGAATCGCTTAAAATCCTTAACAGTAGTTCTCCAGAAGGGTTTGCCTTCAGAAAAGTATCCAGTAATCACGTAATCTTGGCTGTTCCTCACTTTAGTTCACAAGCGAAAGGAGAGGATGGCATCCCTCAAAGTATAGTTGCTAAAGGATTATCTACTATTGTAAATTATTTAACTAAGCTCTTCAACGCTTCGCTCATAAAAGGTGTATTTCCAACTGAATGGAAAAAGTCGCGTATACTGGCTTCTTAAAAAGGTTTCAATACCATCCTCCCCTTCCGAATTTCGCCCAATAGCTCTACTTTGCTTCTTGTCGAAGGTTCTCGAAAAACTTGCACATGATCAGATTGTTCGCTTTCTGACTAAATCAAAATACTTAGATATATATCAAACAGGCTTCCGTAAAAATCACAATACCCAATCGGCATTGATTAAGTTAACTGATGACATACGCATGAGAAAAGAAAAGAGACTAGCTACCTTACTACTGCAATTTGATTTTTCGAAGGCCTTCGACAATGTTTCTCCATCCAAGCTACTCGAAAAACTGTAGCTCGCAGGTTTCTCTAAGTCATCCCTAGAATGGTTCTGGTCATATCTCTGTAGTCGTTCGGCCTGTGTAACATCTAAAGCCTGAACTTCAGATTATTGTAATATAGACATTGGGGTGCCTCAGCGTTCTGTCCTGGGCCCCCTCTTGTTCTGCATATACATGAATGATATAAAAGATTGTTTGGATAGAAGTACGTACAGGCTTTTATATGCTGACGACTTACAGATATATGTCCAGGTACCTGCCCACTAAATCCAGTAAGGACTAACTGAGATCTCTGAGTCAGCAAAAGTGGTAGCTTCCTGGGCAGAACTCAACTGTCTGTCGCTTAACACTAAAAAGACACAGGCAATTGTTTTTGGCTCCCCAAACACTCTAAAGCACTTCAGAGACCTAGAAACGCCAATGATTACAGTCAATTCCAACGGAGACAAAGTGCCATTTGTTGATAAAGTGGTAAGTCTTGGAGTCATTCTCGACAGCACACTTAGTTGGCAACCCCAAGTCCAACAAATCTCTAAAAAAGTCAACAGAGTCCTGTATGGCCTACGCATAATAAAACCTTGCACAACACAAGCCCTTCAAAAGCGCCTAGTCGATCTCTCGTAGCTCCGCACTTGAATTATTGTAACGTTGTATATTCAGATTTATCTAGTCAGCTAAGTGCGCAGCTGCAGAGACTTTCAAACTCAGGCATACGATATATATTTGGCCTAAGAAGGCAAGAGCACATAACACCATTTAGAAAAAAGCTAAATTGGATGTGCAATACAACTCGCACCAATTATTTTGCAGCTCTGATAATTAATGTATAGACTGATCCGCATGAAAGAGCCTCCACTCCATCTATCTCTCTTCGAACCCTATAAATCAGACAAACCCTCTCGTGGTCCCCGTAAGGATATAAAGATCCCTACGTCCATAAAGACTGACTGGGGCATCAACTCATTTCAAGTGAAGTATGCCCACTTTTGGAATAACATCCCACCATGCATTCCATACGCTCATTCATATTCTATATTTAAAAAATGCATACGTCAATACTTAAATAGAACAGATAACGTATAACCATTGACTGACTGACTAACTGACTAATTAACTGATTTACTGGCTTGACTAACTGACTTACGCCACTAAACATATTGCTGCTGCAATATAACCTAATTTTATATTGTATTATGTAAAATATAAATATATTATATTATATAAATTATCTAAAGCATCTAAAAACGCTGAGAATCCGCTTTTAGAGAAACAATTATCTAAATTAGAAGAATATAAAAAATATATATTTAAACGTTTCTGGACCATCAGAAGAGAACAGGATATTTTAGTATTTTTGGGAAAAAAAAAGAAAATTGGAAAAAAATTTTATTTAAAGTAATGAATTTTATTTGAATCTGCCCTTATTGCGAGATTTTAAGGGAGAAGTACAATACAAAAAAGCGTCAGTCTTGTCACGTCCACTTAGCAAAGGCGTACTTACTTATTTTTGAAAATTGCGAGGTGGGTGCTATGTTATTTACAATGCATAAATCTCTAATTTACGCCAACTAACTTTTGGTCTCACGCTATTGTGCTCGATCAGCATCCGCAGAAATGCACCTGTGGTTTCTTTTGTCGTCTGTGATGCTAATACGAATATCGGATGTAGGGTTTACTAATTATATCAAATGTTAGCGTATCAATTTTGACCTACCACACGTAAAAAAAAACATACTATTAATTTATTAATAAATATTTTTTTAATAAATTTTGTGATTCTATTTGAAAAAGATTTAATTTAAATAAGAAATAAAAAACTTATATCCGTATTACCGAATGTTTTTTATAATAATTAAGATAATTTTTTTATTATGTATATAGCTCTTTTTTTTTCTTGCAAAAGTGACGTACAATACGTTTCCTATTACCAGGTACATCAGTTAAAGAAGTTTTTTTTTTTTTTTCTATTTCAACGAGTTTTTGTGGGTCTTCCATAAAATTCAACTTACTTTAATGTTTTCAATACTATAAACATAAAAATATAGCAAAAAATCCTTTACCGTTCCCTGTCACAAAAGCGATTTGAGTGTTAATCACTCACATCCATATGATATTACCCGTATATACAGTAAAACTCATAAGGCATCGCACAGTGATTCAGAAAAAAAAAAGCGGAAAAAATTATACTTTAATCAAGGTTTTCATCAATTTTAATGCGGTTTACGGCATTTTTTTCCTAAAACCCTCTAGTTTCAGAAAAGTACGACAAGAATTTTTTCATGGGAATTTTTCTACCCCTAAACACCCAAAACCACCCCTAAAAAAAAATTATTAAAAACAAAATTTTTTTTTGGTTTTAAATTTTTAAATTGAACAAAAAATTATCTTAAAAAGCTTATATTATTAAGAAATAGGTTAAAGCACATATGCACAAAAAAATGCAACCCTTATTTGCAAAAAGCAAAAAAATAGTAGGTCTAAAAGGGTTGATATCTACAAAAAATAAAAAAAATATAAAAAAAAAAAATTACACATTTTTTAAGGTAAATTTAATAAAAAAAAAAAAAAAATTAATCAACTTAATGATTTTTAAACATTAAGGGTAGTTTTAAGGGTTGAAAAGGGCTCAAAGGGTTAATTAAAACAAAAAACAAAAAAAACATTAAAAAAAAAAATTACAAATTTTTTAAGGTAAATTAGAAAAAAAAAAAAAGAAAAAAAATGATTAACTCAATGATTTTAAACGTTAAGGGTAATTTTAAGGGTTGAGAAGGGCTAAAAGGGTTAATTAATATGAAAAAAGTAAAAAAAATATTTTTTCATAAAAATTAAAAAATTTTTAAGGTAATTAAAAAAAAAATTGAAAATAAAAAAAACTTAAATAAGTATTTAGAAAGAAAGAGTCATTTTAATGGTAGTTTTTGCAAATAAGGGTTGCATTTTTTTGTGCATATGTGCTGTAACCTATTTCTTAATAATATAAGCTTTTTAAGATAATTTTTTGTTCAATTTAAAAATTTAAAACCAAAAAAAAATTTTGTTTTTAATAATTTTTTTTAGGGGTGGTTTTGGGTGTTTAGGGGTAGAACAATTCCCATGAAAAAATTCTTGTCGTACTTTTCTGAAACTAGAGGGTTTTAGGAAATGAATGCCGTAAACCGCATTAAAATTGATGAAAACCTCGATTAAAGTATAATTTTTTCCGCTTTTTTTTTTCTGAATAACTGTGCATCGGTATGACATTAACCGTACATACCGTAAAATTTATACGGATTCCGTATGAAAATATTCTTATATAAGGTAAACTTTTATAAGGATAATTATAAATTTTCGCCGTATATAATGACATTTCTATACGGATGCCTTATGAGTTTTGCCTTATACAAGAATAAAATATCATTGAACCGAACCCCTAACACCGTATATAAGGATCTTAGCGTGCAGCCGTTGCTTAGCTCTTTAAGTAACTAATTTCAAATCATAAGATGTTATTGAAAAAAATGGATCAGTACGCCAAAGAATACGCTGGTATTTACGATCAGCTGGATTTATAAGAATTTAGCAATACATTTTTTCTATATTAGCTGTAAAAATAAATTAGAAAAAGTGCCATCTTCATAGTACAAAAATTAAATTAGACTGTACAGATGGACCTACATGTAAATAATTATTAAGAGAAGCTGAACTATGAGCTGTAGATGAACCGCTAAAAACTACTAATATTTTTTTGTTTTTGATAACCGCATGTGATTTAATGTAATTTGAAATTAAAGTTGTGTTTAAAAGGTAATCTTAAAACGAACCTTCCAGCATAGTCACGAGAGAAGGTATCAATGAAGTGACATTCACATTGACGTTCATACATACTTTCAGACATAAAAATCTTATAATCAGGTTGTGTTACAGACTCAATTTTCTAAAGCTTTGTAATAATAGTGTTAAGTGATGCATCAGAATTAATTGTAATGTGTTGAGAAGAGCATAGATTATCCTACAGCACAGGTTAGAATCCATCCCAAACTAGTGAATTGTGTGATGGGCTTATGATACCGACCATTTTTTTAGAACTTTCTGTACTACTAATGGATAAACATCCGCCCCAAATAAAACGTCTATTTTGTTTTTAGAGTAAAAAGTGGGGTATGCTATTGGCAAATTTTTTAAATAATCCCAAGTAATTTATGTTTTATCACATGGAGGTTAATAAGCAGTGATTTTTTTTTAGAAAATTTGCATTTGGTCTAAGCGTGAATAAATTGGAAATTTTGAGATACCTTTAGTATTAGTATCCTTCTCACCAACACAAGTGACTGAAATAGATAATGGATACCTTTTGAGACGTAGACTCTCTGCTAAGGAATCAGACACAAATGAAGCCTCTGATCCAGGGTCCACCAAAACTCGAACCTAGAAGACATTTCCATCGGCAGCAGTAATATTGACTATAGCAATGGCCAATAAGACGACTTGATGTTGATAAACTGATTGTGAAGTTGAATTATTGACTGTGTTGGTTGTAAGTGAATTAGTTTGAAGAACTGCATTATGTTAAGTGAAGTTAGTCGATGGAATAAAATTATCAGAGGACATGACTTCAATAGATTCAGAAAAACTTGCTGCCAATTGAGGTTCTGTCGTTACAGGAATAAGTGGTTTGGACACAGTAGCAGATGTACTAGCAATAATGAAATGTTCATAAAGAAATGTGTGATGTTTGCTATTGCATTTGAGGCATCTCTTTGTAGATTCACAACTCTTTGAAGCATGATGGCCTAAACAATTAAAGCATAAAATTTGACAAATCGAATACACATAAATGTGTTTTATGATTATAACGAACAAAGCCATAGGCATATAGACATACTGAGAAATTGTCAGTATTTCTATATGCCTATGGCTTTGTTCGTTATAATCATAAAACACATTTATGTGTATTCGATTTGTCAAATTTGAAATTTGACGCGAACATAAAGATAACTATGTTATCTTCTATACCAATAATTAAAAAATTAAAGCATAAATTTTTAGCCTTAACAATTTAAAACTTTTTATCAGAAGTTTTTGATTTAAAATCATGACAGAATAGTATAAAGGGGTTATTGTTACATAAAGAACATTTACCTTTTGTATTAAGTTTATTAGATTTAGAAATGTTATAACTTTTTAGCGACTTCTGCACATTTTTCTTGGATTGAAGTTTAATGAAAGTTGTAGAAGCTGCATTTGATACAGTTTCCAAGGCTCTAATATTGATGTTAAAATGCTCCATAAGTTGTTTGTGAGTTGCAGGAGTCAATGAAGTTTCCTGCACTAAAAAAAAATTATAGACCCGATGCCTTGAATTTTACAGACCGAAGGCATCGACTCTAAGTCTAGTGGTGGTATCTTGTTTACTCAAGACGTATACAGAGAAATTAACGCGCGTTTTGACTAAAGGATTAAGACGAAATATGGTTAAAGGTACTTATAAAAAATCTGCTTCTTCAAATTTTACTTTCAGTGATTTTAGTGAGTTCAAGATGTCCATGATATCATTGTAAAGTCGACTCAGTTGTTCCAAGGATTCTGTTGTCATGTGTAACAATAAATTAGAATGATAATAAATTATGTTTTTATCATTATCAGAAAAATCTAGTATTTTTTGCCAAGCTTTTGTCTGAAAGTCTACAGAAGCAGAAATTGTAACATTGACAATTAAAATAGCTAGTTTACCAGAAAAGGCTTCTTGCAAGAAGCATAATTTTTCAGCATCGTATAGATTGGACTTTACAAAAATTCCTGCAAAAAGATCTCTAAAAGATAACCAATTTTTATAATTACACCCGAGTGTTTCCTCTGCAAGAATAGGGACGACAAGTACTCTACGGAGCACTATGCCGGAGAAGGAAACTGTCCCAGCTACCGGGAGGCTTTAGCTGTGGCAAGGAGTAAGTGTTATCAGAAATGATCAAGGTTCTACATGGGAACATGAATCAAGCCCGGGAAGCTGGTGCTTTTTTGCAACAGATTACCCGTGAAGAGGATTCAAATATACTCTTATTAAGCGAGCAATCATACAACATGAACCACAAAGCTCCAGGATAGAGCCCAAACGTCCCTGGCCCAAAAACGAAAAGGGTATTGTCACGTTTGGGTGCGTGCAGACAACTTATATACGTTGCTACCTCTCTCCAAACGATGGCTCAGAAGTGTTGGCTACAAAGCTGGCCAGTATTGAGAACATGGTCCAGACGGTAACTAACAGCGTTATCCTTGCCGAAGACTTTAACGCTAGGGCCTTAGAATGGGGCATACCAAAGACTAATCCCAGTAGACGATTAGTATCTCAAAATATCAAAAAATATCAAATGCATTTATATTAACATGGAACATGTTTATAGGGAGGGGGTACTTCAGAACTTGAAAATTAAGGGGGGGGGGGGTCAAATTTGACCTATTTAAGGGGGGGGGGGGTCAAATTAGTCCTTTTTAAGGGGGGGGGGGTCAAATTTGTCCTATTGAAGGGGGGGGGGGTCAAATAAGACTTAGAATAATTAGGTAATTATATATATAAATAAATAAAATACTTTTAAAAGACTTTGAAAAATCTGGGCTTAAGGACTTAGGATAATACAGGTTTATGGACTTAGAATAATATCGATTTAGGGACTCGGAATAATTCAGGTTCAGGGACATATAATAATTCAGGTTTAGGGAATCAAAATAGTTTGGGTTTAGAATCTTAATAACTAGTAAGGTGATAATTACAAATTACAACAATAGAAAATTGTATTGTAATGTTGAGTAACATTTGTATTATATCTAGTCCTCATTTGGAAGTAAACATGTTCCATGAATTTAGGTTGTGTTTACACAAACCGGTTATAAGTTTTTTTATACTTTTTTTAATAAAAACTACAAGCGAAATAAGTTTTTTCACTAAAAATCTTGTACTTCATTTACTACGCCTACCGATTCCTCGCGCGCTCCTTCATTCTTAAAAATAAATATACTTCTTAAAGCAAATCAAAAACCTAACTTAATTACATGAAAGCAGTATCCTTAACGATTAAAACAAAGTTGGTTTTTTTTTAAATATCATCAAAGAAAAAAAATTAGACCACTTTTTGTAAAAAATGGCCATTTTTCGATTTTTTTTGTTGGTTTTTTATAATTTTTGCAGACTAAAATTTTAAATTTTCACTGAATACCTGTGAAGTATTGTAATTTGGATATCCAAGTATACACCTAATTAGTTTCGAACTTTTAGGGGAGGTCTAAGTTCATTTCCCTGGCCAAAAACCGGCTGGGGTCATAATGACCCACAGTGACCATTGCGGTTTTTGCGGGAAGTGTGACCACAGAGGGTTAATTCACAGGCGAACACGTATATGTATCTATTTTTTTATCCTCTGATAACTATTCTGATGTCTAATAAAAAATTTTAACAATTGCTTAAACATAATTCAATATTTTAAAAAAATTTTTTTTTTATAATTATTATTATTATTGTAGCCTTTATTTTGTTATACAAAAATATAGTACACTCTTTACATATTTGGGAAACTCTTAAATGGGTAGATTTAAATGAAGCGTGGACCACTTGTATGGTCGGGTCTTCAAAACTGTCCAAGAGTGTTTTTTTCTGAAAGTACATTTTTGAAAAGCCATTTTTGTGTTTTTCCCTTTTCTAAAAAAAAGTGAGAAACATGAGTCATAATTTTTTTTTTATTATTGCTGTAAAAACTTACATTAGCATGAAAAATTTTTTCCTTTTAGGTCCGGATAGGAAATTTTCCTGGCTATCCGAACCCGTGGTAAAATTTTTTTTGGAGTAGCGCATTTATGTTAAAACAGCGAAATGATAAAGAATTTTCTGATTAATTTAGAATAATTTAGTATTATTTAAAAAATAAAAAAATTCCTTTCAATTTAAATAATCTTTTAATTTAAAATTTCGCTGCTTTAACATAAACGCTCTTAAAAATATAATGTATCCTTATGTAAAATTTCCCGCTGAATCCAAATTTTTGGTCAGATTTTTGATTGGTCACGTGACTTGACGGGAAATTTAAATTTTGTAAAAAATGATCTTTTGAAAGCTGCTATTTTTTTATCTAAAGCTTCCAAAAAGCAGTGTCCCATCGAAATTTTTTTTTTGCCAAAAAATATAAGGTTTAAGGAAAATTTTAAGCCTGGTTAGCAGATTTTTCACTTATAGGCATTTGAGAAATCGACTTAATTTTGGTAGTATTTTTAGAAAAAAACACTTTGGGGCAGTTTTGAAGACCCGACCGTACAAGTCGCTTCATTTAAATCTACCCATATATAATTAATTGAATTTTTAATATTTTAATCTTATATACGTTAGCGTTGTTCAAAAAAAAAAAGCGCTCCAAAAATGTTATTCCTGAAGTATGTTGAAGTTTAGGTGACCAAATGATCATACTAATTTTCAGCTCATTTGAGAATGATTTAGGGGTTCCTAGATCCCCAGGGTAGCTCTCAAGTGGTTGACTTTGTGTGAACGACAAAAATTTTTTTCCAAATACGTTTTTTATACTCCCTAATATGTTTTTGGTGTCGCTAAACTCGAAAATGAGGTTCTCAGAGTCCGAAAATACCTGAAACACCCTCAAAAAAACCAAAAAAACCCCATTTTTCGTAAATTACAATGGATGATTTAAGTATGTTGAAAAAAATACCGAAAACTGCTTCCGTTTATTCCAACGCGCCTTCTCGGCCGAGAAATGCAGAGCTCAATTCTATAACACGAATACGTGTGAATTAAGTAAAAAATTTTTTAAATTTGTATAAACAATTTATAAACAATTCAATTAATTGTTTAAACGATTAGTTTAATTTAGTGATTTCAAGCGGGGGATCTATCGGATAATCCAAGCGGGAAACCTCTTGGGTAACGCAAGTGGGGTACCGTTTGACTAATCCAAGCGGGGAGCCTCTTGGATAATCCAAGCGGGGAGCATCTTGGATAATGCAAGCGTGGGGCCTCTTGAATAATGCAAGGGAAGGGTCTCTTGGATAATGCAAGCGAGGTTTCTTGGGTAATCCAAGTGGGGGACCTCTCGGATAATTCAAGCAAGATTGAATAATCCAAGTGGGAGGCCTCATGTATAATGCAAGGTGGCCTATTTGGATAATCCAAGCGGGATAACCTCTTGGATAATGTAAGCAGGGGCCTCTTGGGTAACGCAAGTGGGGTACCTCTTGACTATTCCAAGCGGGGGGCCTCTTGGATAATTCAAGCGGGGGGCATCTTGGATAATGCAAGCGAAGGGTCTCTTGGATAATGCAAGCGGGGTATCTCTTGAAAAATCCAAGTGGGGGGCCTCATGTATAATGCAAGGTGGCCTACTTGGATAATCCAAGCGGGGGACCCATCCAAGAGGTACCCCACTTGCGTTAACCAAGAGGCCTCACGCTTGCATTATCCAAGAGGTTATCCCGCTTGGATTATCCAAGAGGGTTCCTAAAACTAGTATTTCCATAGAAATCAATTAGTTACTACGTGCAATGAGAATAAAAAATTGGAGATTTTGTATTATTTTGGGACAAACATTTTGGGAACAAATAACTAAGTATTAATAATAAAAATTTCTAAAGTAGAATCTAAAATTATAGCATAAAAATATTATTTGGGTATAGGTAATCAGGATTTCCTGTATTCTTTGTAATCAGGGATATTTCTGAATGCTAAGTTATCAGGATTTTCCTTAATGCTAAGCTGCCAGGATTTTCCTGAATGCTAAGCAATCAGAAATTTTCTTAAGTGCTATGCAATCAGGATTTCCTGTATGCTTTGCAATCAGGGATTTTTTTTAATGCTAAGCAATCAGGATTTCCTGAATGCTACGAAATGAGGATTTCCTGAATGCTAAGCAATCAGGGATTTTCCTGAAATCATAAGCGATCAGGATATCTTGAATGCTAAGCAATCAGAAATTTTCCTGAGTGCTATGCAATCAGGATTTGCTGAATGCTAAGCAATCAGGGGTTTTCCTGAAATCATAAGTGATCAGGATATCTTGAATGCTAAGCAATCAGAAATTTTCCTGAATGCTAAGCAATTAAGATTTCCTGAGAGCTAAGCAATCAGAGATTTTCCTAAATGCTAAACAATTAAGATTACCTGAATGCAAGAATGAAAGAAATTTACAATAAATTTTGTATTTATATTCTATTGAGACCTTGAGCAATCCATAATTTCTTTACAAGCTTTTGCATTTTTTTCAAGTATTAGTTTAGCTTAATAATATTTACAATACTTATATTCATATTGTTTGATTATTTATTATAGGTTTAAAAGCCATTAAGTAGATTGAAGCTAGTTTTTCTGTTTAGAAAAATAGCTATTACATTTTTTATTATATTAATAAAATCTTATTTTACGATATTTTATTTTATTCTTTTTTTTTTATAAATATAAATTACATTATTTTTAGACATGTAATGGCGGGGAGTGGTAGGAGAGGAAAGTGAGAAAAATAATAATGAGACTTGAAAATATTGATTAATAAAAAATATTAATTATTGTTTAATTTATACACTAATCTGAATTATTTTAAATTACTTGATTATAACTATGATTTTATGGGGTTTGTTATTGAAACGATCTAAAAGTGGACTGTATTATGGGTTGGAAGGTGCCTGAATGGCGGATTCAAGTAAACGGGTTATGGGTGGAAGTCAGGGGCTAAGCGGTGCCCGCATGACTGCTTTAAGAGGACAGGCTGTAAGCCTGTGCGCTCCACCTTGGTTAGACTAGGATTTAGAGCTGATGTGCTCTGACCGAAATATAGCCGATAACTAACTATTCTTAACACGAGTACAGAAAAAGGTGATTATATATTAAAAAATACCTGTAAAAAGTCACGTAGACTTTAGGAATTTCCAAAAAAATAGATAAGAAATAGATATTACACGAGTTGATACTGGAATGGGATGACGCAACATATGTATTAAATATAATGATTCGGGATGTCTTAATCTTGTGACCTACTTAATATAATAAGATAGGGATTTTTGAAGGTAATTTAAGTCATAAATAAGGAATATAAAAAACCATGGGTGAATTTAAAATTGGGAAAGTGGAAAACTACTATAGAAAATTTTGTACTAATAGCGGCCGTAACATACCGCCTGTCTCGTTTAACGAAAGTGTTTAACGAAATTAATCTCTTAAGACTAAGACTCTTAAACATCATTTAACAATTTTCTTAATCTAGGATACTTAACATCATTTAGCAATTGGGTTGGTTTAGGCGTAACAGATTTTGCGGAAAGGAATTGATATGCCTTAACGTGTAGTGGGACCATCGTTTGACGAGATGTTTTAATCTTGGAGTATAAGATGCAACAATATATGGAAGTTAAACATGGAAATTAAGAGATTTGTAATGTGACAATTTCGCGGTATACTTTACAATAATAAATTGGCTAACAAAATATTTAATTAAATTATACAAAATTATTAACTTTACTGGTATTGAAAGAATTGCCTTGAAAATACATATAATGTAACAGTTTATTAATCTGACGAAAGTCCTCAGGAGGTAGAGACCGCCCGCCATGGAAGGTTGCCATCTGGAAATGGAACTGGAGAATTTGAACTTGAGCTGTCTGGGTTGTAAGAGCTGCATTTGTGTAGAATGGATGCTGGATGCCCTTATACATTTGTCGATTGGACAAATTGGATTTTGTAGTATCTGTGAACAATTTTGAGTTAACCTAGATAGTGCAAAATAAAAACTAATTGAATTAGAAAACTTCATTGTTGGAAATTGGGCCCTTGGTGTTTGAAGAACGTTGATCTTTTGAATGAAATTTAAAAATCTTTGGTAAACCAGACTGACTTTGAATTCCGCCCGCCATTTGAAGTCGGCATGTGAATGACTTCGAAATGGTACTTTTGGATGAAACTTTATCAGCAATTGATTTTGAATAAACTTTACTAGTTGAACATTCTGGTAAACTTCTGGTTGCGATTGGACAGATTTGCAATATTTGCGGTTTGATTGCTGCGATGCAGCAATAAAATTTGTTTGAATCTTTTGCTTTCTTGGTGAAGCTGGAAAACTTGAAGATTCCCGTGAATGTCTTGTAATGAACAAACGGCTTAATGACAAATGAATTTTCATTTTCACTTTTGGCTGGATGCGAGATTTAAGAATTGACTTCTTGATTCTTGAAATTGGTTGGATGAATCTACTGGCGTTGGTTATATTTGATGAATAAATTGAGGATTGGGCAATTTGAAGCATTACTTGGTATTTTTCATCAAATATCATGCTTTTAAGTTGGACTGGAGCTTTTTCTAAGATTTGTTCAGGATTTTTGTCACAGGAAATGACAAATGTTACATCGTCTTGTGGAGTTTTGTGTTTAGATGAAATATGATATTGAGTGTCATTGCAGAATTTATGGAGACTGCAATTTATAATTTTGAAGGTTGAGTTATTCTGCACGGAGAAAAAAAAGCACTGCCTGGATGATCGGTACTGAGCCCTCGCTTCCATAAAAACTCAGCGCTCTCTGACAGCGCGGCCCGATAGGGCAGTAGGATCGGAAATTAACAAGCACACGACGAGGAGGGGAAATATCTGCGTGGTGCCTCTACCAGAGCCTGACCAGCGCTCTCGGAGAGCGTGGGTCGATCTTGCAGGCAGCTCGCGAATGCAAACTTTCAGCTTGTTCTGCAACCGCGCTTGCTAACGTATCAGCTGCGCTGTCAGGCGGCGCTCTTTTTTCTCCGTGTGTGGAGTATCAGGAGCGGCACCCATGATACGCAACGAACTTTGCGGTGCAGCTAACTCAATAATTTTTGAAATGTTATTAGCTATTTTGAGACGATGGTTTACTAAAGGATTACTTGAACTGTTTGGTAAATAGCATTTTGGTAATGATACAAGAATTAGTGAAACCAGAGTAACTTGTTGTGAGAAGGTTGGAAGCGGGTTTGGGATTGTTTGCAGCTTGGACACCTTGGAGATGTTAGCAGCAGGAAGCGGAGTTGGTTGTCTTTGACTTGATGAAGGGTTAGGGTGAACCACCCGCCATGGAATATCCACACAGAAATGTGTGCTGATGAGACTGGCTGGAGCTCTGGGGCTCACGGCCAGAAGTTTGGATACTTCAGCAGAAGTCTTTATTTGAGCAAGCGGCTCGATAACTTGGAACGCTTGACTGGATTTCGAGGAGCTGAGAGCGGTAGATGAATAGATCATGGAAGGTTCAGTGTTCCAATTGGGTTGATGCCATTCATTCTTTAAAAATCTAGGATGCCTGTTTAAACAGGTTTCTGAAGAATTATCATTGTGCAAGGACTGATCTATAAAGACCCGCTCGCTGGGGGACACGGGTTTTGCGTTGCTTAAATGGACTGGCTGCAGATCAATCGAGGCTGTGGAATCAGAAACTTGCTCCCTTGTGGAGGCAGGGCTGGAGTTGCCCGATCTGACTGGTGTCTGAACAATGGAGGTTGTAGAAACTTTATCTATTGGAAATTTTACATGGTTGATGCTCGGAGCCTGGCGGTCGCAGGGGACACATCGGATCCATGGTGAACCTTGAATTGCGTGAGATCCTGAACTTGGATAACATCTGGAGTTGCGTTTTGCACCAGCAGTTGACTCGTGCCGAAAACTGGAAGAACTACAAGTTGATGAATTTTCAGTTGTACCCGTTGGAATAGTCGATGACTCTGAATTTTGGATTGCAATATAATGACCATTGGAGCTGTTTGTACTTGATGATTGACTCGTGGACTTGCTAGGGTGAAGTTTGGGGTGAGGCAGACCATCGTATACAAAGCTTGGTTGCTTAGTTGAACAGCTGCACAATTGATGTGGAGTGCCATTTAGAGATGAATGAACAGCATTTGAGAGGTTTGATTGTAAACATGCACTTGTGGCCTGCGTGTAAGCTGCAGTTCTCGTGCTGTTTCTTGATCTGGTTAAATTACTATTTAAAGTTGGAGCTGGAACATCTGGTAACTCTGTTGAAGTGTGAGCTGAATTTGAAAATTTTCTTATTTGGCTTGGTGATGATACTGGAGGATTATTCTTGGGTTTTTTTGAAAACTGAGATTTTAAATGCAATAAATCTGTTAAATATTTTTTGTAAAACTTTTTTATATTGCCTAAGCTGAACTTTATTGGTAAAGTATGCAGCAGATCTGGTTTTTTCGGTCATTTGATCATAAATCAACTGATCATTTTTTTGGTATTCAATCCATAGGCAATCTAAGTCATGGATGCTAGCGTTTACTTGGTCTAACGTTTTATTTTCCATCCATTGGAATTGAAAGTTTTGGTCAAAATGAACGAACTTTACATTTAATCTATATTGAGCAATGGTTAATTTTCTGAATATTTCCATAATGAAAGGCAATGAAAATAATGTGATGGATTGGAGGGGATAATTCTTAATTTTAATTTTGCCCGCATGGTGTAAGGAAAAGAATGAAATAAAAGTTTTACCTTCTGGATTGGATTTAACTGAAGCCTGTAGGGTAGCACTCAGTTAAGAAAAATATGGTTGACAATGGTGATACCTTATGAGTCTTGAAAAATTTGATGTGATTTTAAAGATATGAGCAGCAGCAACTGATGGCGTTACCTTGGATGATTTTAAAAATCTGAGTGGTGGTAACCGTGGGCGTTACCTTGGATGATTTTTAAAATCTGAGCACTGGCAACCGTGGGCGTTACCTTGGAATGATTTTTTAAAAATCTGGAAATTGGGTGGCTGCACCTTAATAATTTTGAAGATTACTTATGTGGTGACAATCGGCGATTGCAGCTTATACTACTTGGAAAGTTTGGATGGCTACAACCAGCGGATGTACCTTATTGCTGCTTAAGTGGTGATAGATTATCTTCATAGAGAGAGAGAAGACTTGATAAGAAATGTACAGAAGTAGGGCTTTACTTATACTCTTGTATACTTTTTCCTACTCTGCTTCTTGTTGAAAATACTTCTTGGATTCGTATGCGCTCCTAATCAGGCGTTCGCTTGGGTACATTATAAACTTTGTAAAATGCACTATACACTGACTACACTTGCAAAATTATGCTTTTTGATATTTGATTTTAAAGTCTTACGTCACTTTGTACAATAGTAAAGTAAATTTTGAAAATTAATTTTTAAAAATTAATAAAGCTTTAAAAAAATGTCATTTCTACCAAAATCTTATAGCTTTTTTTGTCTGCTCAGGTGGTACATCGTTTTGAATATAATAGAATATAGCTGTGATTGAATCATAGCGAGGATCAGGTAGTAAATCCAATCTTGTATTTACATGAACTTCTAGGCAAAATAGAGTTTAATTTTAATACTATAATATGAGACGAGAAGTTCGCATCATCTGCATTTATCCTTTTTCTATTGTTGAATTCAATTTGCCTGCAAAAGACTCCTTAATGTTTTGAAATATCATCTTCAATATTATCAGCTTTTAAATAGTTAGAATTGTCAACATCAAATTTTGTACAAGTGACATTAGAATTTTGAGAGTCTCTGAAGACGATATCATTGTTTATTTCTTTGGTATTGTTTTTTTTCTAACAACTGAGTCCTCATTTGTATAGGAATTTCATTTTCATTAATAGCTTTAAATAAAAGATCTCAAGCAATTTTTAACATATTTCTAAGATCTAATTTCAAGTGACAAGTTACATCTGGATCAGGCAATAATAAAATACACGTGAATAAAGATAGTTTAAAAAGTATAACCATCTTCTTGCCATCTGCCTTGTTATTTCTAGAATTCTTCTATAATTGTAAGACTTTTATGCAGTGTTGAATCTTTTATGATTTTTTTATATGAGATGAAGTACAAATAGATTTTTCACAATATTTACTTTATAAGGTTTTTCCCCTGCGTGGGTTTCACAAAAAATAATATGTATCCAGGCCTGGCCATGACTAGATACTTGTGCACTAAAATAACAATAAGTTTACAAAATTATACAACTATTATAATTTATTGTTTTAAAGCGAGGTTATATTCCACCGGAAAAAATAAACACGTGCCTAACCTTACCTTTCATTTTGGTTATTTTTTCTCATCTTGGATCACGTAGTCTCAAAAAATTACCGTGTTCTCACTCTATGTTCACACTCTTTTTACACTTTTAAAATTTTTATTAAATTTGGATTTTTAAATTAAAATATTTCAATAAATACTTCGTTTTTGATGATAAAAATTGGGGGAATATGTTTCTAATAGGTTTATTTACGATTTCAATAAAAAAAATTGGACTTTCAAATAATTTTCGCGAAAATCGAATTTTTATTTAAAAATCCAGAAAATTTATCCAATATTGGATATCACCAATCGAAAGGGCACGCAAAAATATGGCGATCCATCAATTTACTTTTTTTTATTTTTACTTATAATAAATAATTTTTTAAAGAAAGAATCAATACTTTACAGTATCTGGTACAAGAATATAAAAAAAATTGATAATATTTATTTGCTTAAACAAATACGATCTGTTAAACTTTTGAAACTTTTTGGGCCATAAAAGCCTGAGATTCCAGATGTGAACAACTTGGATCAAAATTCTGATTGAATCATAATGAAAATCATTTAATTCTAGAGGGAGGTATCGTGAGAAATTTTTCGCTAAACCTCTTCAGTAATGAGCTAATTGTTTATAAAAAAAAAATATTAAAAATGCTCTAAAATTTATAGCCAAGCAGAATTTTGATTGAAGTTGCCCAGATCTGGAATCTCAGGCTTTTATAACCCAAAATTTACAAAAATTTAACAGATCGTATTTGTTTAAGGTGTTACAATACTAAAAATTTATGATAACAGAAATGAATGAAACTTATACAACATAAAGATAAAGTCTTTAAGAAATGAAATAAACTTTCTTTTACAACTTTGGTTGCCTAATTATTATTAAATCAAGAAAAAAGTGTAGGTAGTTAAACATTGCTCTTACGGGAAATCATCTTTGGAGCTTGTGAAAAGTATGATTGCGATTACACAGATTAATGAAACTTAAATAATATGGTAAATAAAAGCTCAAAGATTATATTTCCAATTTGTTTTACTTGTTTCATTGCATAATTATTAAATAACTAGAAGTGTTTGCGCGCGCAAGCGCGCGCTATTTTAAGTGTTCTTTTAATTTAAACTTTTAATAATTATTGTCAAATAATTAAATTAAAAACAAAATATAATTATTATAGTATATAATTTTAAAGTTTGTTAGTATTTTGGTTTTATTTAGGTTTTTTCGATGAATAAAAAGAGAAATTTTAATTACGTAGAATAAAAATCAGAAATGTTAATTTCACAATAAAATTATACTTATTAAATGTTTCAATGAGAAAATATTTTTTAATAAAAAGAACGTTTTAGTTAAAAGATTTATAATTATAGACTTGCAAAACAGAGTTTTTAAAAGTATATTCGAAAATTTATAAAAGTGAGTTATAGTAGCAAGCGAATGAATTGAGATTTATTGGAAATATTTAATAATACAACTCTTTGTAAACATAATTTTTAATTTTTGGATTTGATTTATCGTGTATAAATACTTTTAAGGCATCCCAACATCGAACTCTCGACATAGCGACGTAGAGTTGTCCGTGGTTAAATACATCTCTCTTTAAATCTAGTCCTATTGATTTAAAGGTTTGCCCCTGGGCTTTGTTTATAGTCATGGCAAACGCAATTTTAATTGGAAACTGTCGTCTTTTAAATATAAATGGATATTCGTTTTCACAATATAAACTAATTCTGTGTATAAAAGCAATTTCACCACAAGTATCTCCAGTTAATATTTTGCATTTCAATAAATTTGGTTGAAGATCTAAAACTAATAATCGAGTGCCATTACACAAACCTTCATAAACATTAAAGTTTCTTATCAACATGATAACACAATTTTTTCTTATATTTAATTCGTGAGGAGGTAGACTGGCAGGATTTAATGCATTTAAGTATTCTGGCAAGACTGCTTCTGAGATATTTCCATTTTCAGAATTGTCAGCACTGTCAATGCTATAATATGTTTGTTCATTTTTACTATCTAATAATTCAACTACTTGTTTATTTATTTTATTGACATCAGAATTTCGAGCAGATAATATTGCAGTTGAAGCTAGATCTGACCAGTTTCTTTCTAAAATTGGTTTACTGAAAATGGAGTGAGCGATATTTTGATCTGAAGATATACAATTTGAAGGTAGTTCAATAAAATCATTGTTATCGTTTATTGTCCCATCACCGACGTTTAATAAAAATTTACTGAAATCAATTTCTTCTGGTAAAGTTCTCATATTTTTTGAAAGTTTGTAAGTTTTAAAATGTTTCCAAAGAGGGCTAAATTTTATTGAAAGACTTACTGTTTCGCTTCGATTGCCGTGAGGTAGTACGGGTAACAATTGCCTAAAGTCACCTCCTAATATCATAATTTTACCTCCAAATGGTAATTTGTTATTCATAAGATCTTGTAAAGTTCTGTTAATAACTTCTAAGGCATATTTTGGAGCCATTGGGGCTTCATCCCATATAAATACATCAACGTTTTTTAAATATTCTCCTTGCTTTGATTGATTCTTTATATTTGTTGAAGAGTCAGGTAATAAGGGAACTGGTAAACCATATACTTTGTGCAGAGTTCTTCCTTTGGGTAATAAAGTTGCTGCTATTCCAGTGAATGATGTACAACAAACAATTAAATTTTTACTTGTTAATAAATGATAAATTGTTTTATAAACAAATGTTTTTCCAGACCCTCCTGGACCATCAATAAAAATGCAACGATTATCGAATACACTATTTGTTTTCGTCATTTCTGTGATATCGTCAACTATTTTTTTTTGTTCATCGTTCAGTAATTGATAATATTCATTTTCGATTTGTCTTGATTGTTCATTTGTTAAGGTATCGTAGGGTATTTCATCAAAGTTGCATTCTTGATTCATAGTAGGAAACTCACTTAAGCTGTGCCCTTCTTCGGCTAACATACGACTGATATCCGCATATGCTTTTCTATTCGCTGTTATGATATTATCATTACGTGAATAATCTTCCGACATAGAATTTTTATATTTTTCCCATAAATTTTCAGGATTTAAAGGTTGACAATGAATAAGTATACGCACAAAAAGACTACGAAGTCTTTTAGGCATCATCCAACTCGTTCCTTCTTCTAAAGCTCGATCCCATTCAAAATCATTTTCAATTAGTCCTAATGTTAAGCAAGCTTCTGTAAATGTTTCTAAAATAACATTATTGACTGTTCTCAATTTTTCAAAGCTAGTAGCTCCTTTTACGTGAAGTAATAGAAGTCTTAAATGAAATAATTCAAGGTTACTTGGATTAACAGAATACATTCTTGAAATAACATTACAATGATTTTTTCGTTTTTCCCATTGTAGCTTACCAGTTTCTTTATTTTTTTCAAATTTGTAAAATAAAGGTATTTCGGTATATAAATATTGCCTTGCTTCTGGATCTCTTTCGTTTAGTGCAAAATATTCAATTAACATTGAACTTTTTTGTAAGGCTGCAGAAATCATAGCATCTGTGTTGTTATGTTCATTTGGATTATCGTCAATTGTGATAGTTTGCTGATTTGGTAAATGTACTGGAAGTCTTTTTACAACGTGACTTTTTTCTTGCAATGTCTTATTTAGTATTCGAAAAGCTGCTTCAACTGGACCTACATAACGAGTTTCTATAAAATCTTTTATTTCATCAGAGTCAATAACTTTATCTGACCCATGTTGTGATTCTTGAATAGTTATGTTAGCTGCATCGTGTCCTTTATAAATATATTTATACAAATATTTTACTGATTTTATACTTGAAACTGCGACAACGTTAATATGACAATTATAGATGCGTAATAATTCAGGACTGTATGGAACAACATGTCGATTATCATAAATTCGATTGTTAGATCCAGTATAAGTAATACCATTATTTCGACGTTTGTATAAAGTAAATCCGTCTTCATTTATAACAGTATCTTCTTGAAATTGGGCTGGAAAATGTTTAGAACATTTTCCGTCAACCTTACACCATTGGCCACAAGAATGTAACATTTGTTTTGTTACAATATTATATAAATTTTCATCTAATGTAGGATCAGGAATTTCCGCAGAAATGTGTTCATCTATTTTTTCAGGAATATTAAGTTTGCTTGATTCTTTTAATGTAATTAATAAATGCATGTGTGGTAATCCACGTTTTTGAAATTCTATAACATGTACATGAGCAGCTACGGATCCGAAAAATGGAGTATTTGTGATTAAATTTAATAAATGTTTTTTTTTTATATCAAATACACGTGCTACTAATTCTGGTCTATCGGAAGCTGTTTGTCCTGGTAATAAATTTTCTTGAATTTCAACCCAATTAGGATTGCAAGTCATAGTAAGAAACAAATCTGGTCTACCATGCTTGCGTACGATTGCCATCGCATCTTGATAATTTTGCATCATGTTACGAGGGGAACCAATAAATGTGGATGGTAAAATTACGATTTTTCCTACACGACAATCGTTATTGTCTGCATTTTTTTGTAAATGATCCATTAATCCAGCATATGAGTCTACTCTAAGTTGCTTCTGATTGTTCTTTAAAAAATTAATTCTATCTCTTTCTATTTTAACATAATTATCGACTAACCATTGTTGGTACAGTCTTCTAGCTAAAATAAATTGATTAAATTCCCCTCGATCGGCCATTAAGTATTTGATATAAGCATTTCTAGTAACTCTACGGTTTGAGCCTATTCTTGGCATGTTTTTGTTCCAACCTAAGTCTCCATAAGGGTATAAGAGGGGATATATCCATGGTTCAACGTAAGGACTCATACTACTTACTGTTTTTAGATCTTTGGTATTTGAATTACGCACGGTTACATATGACTCAGGAATTTCACCATCACCTGTCATGGTAAATATTGCAGCAACTTCATTTGTTTGTTGAAAATTATATCTTCGACTATCTGTCTCTGCGTTTAAAGTAAATAGTAATTGCATTTCTGGCTCTTTATTTATATTTTGTTCTATCAATAACATTTTTTGCAATTCAATTTCTTTTTTCATCATGTTATAAGATTTAGCAAAAATATTATTTTCTCGGATTATTTGATCTAATGTTTTTAGAACATTTTCATTAATTGTATTATCTTGAGAATCGTCGTCATTTTGTCTACTTTTAAAAATTAAATTACGCATTTCTGTTGCTTCTTTAGGGTCAATAATGTAAAGTTGACCAATGGATGGAATTTCATTTTCTTCTGCATATAATGCGGTATTTATTTGATAGTAAATTTGCCCATGAATTTTAAAACAATAAGGAGCAGGACGATTTGATTGAAATTTAACCGGATTTGCATTAAAAGAAGCGAATGACATGAGACTATTAAAAACTCGAATTCGAGAAAAAAAATCATTTGAATCTTCGTGAGTATTTAAAAAAAAAGACTTTAAATCTTCTGGCAATTGAGGATAATTTATTTTTACGGTTCCATGACTGCAACAATCGTTAAAAGAATTTCCTCTATTTTGAACTCTCTCTGCTGCAAAGTGTTTAGCATTACAGTGATCGCATAAAACATCCATTTTCCCAATATAATATTCTCGAGAAGTTTGATCTATATTAGTTCTTCGAGACCTATTTTGGTCATGGAGTTCATTTCTTAAAGCTGCTCGACGAAGACGGCTTCTTTCAGCTTCTTTTTTTCGTTTAGCTGCTTCCTCTTCGGGTGTCCTATAAATTTTTCGTCTACCCATAATTGATAAGAATTAAGGGGAAAGAAAAGAAATTGAAAAAAATCTTTATTTTAAAATTAATTTTAAATATATATTTTTTTATTTTTTTGAATACTTAAATTTAAATTTTAGGTTATATAAAAATTATACTTGAAATAAAAATTTACAATAAATTTTAAATAAAATAATAATTTATATAATAATGTTGAAAAAGTAGGCTTATATTTATTAATTTATATAATGTTAAATTATTTAGTAATTTGTATTCGTTTTTTTTTCTTTTATTTAGATGATTGAGTTTTTTTATTGGTTTAGCTTGTATTTATAAATGATTCAGTTTGATGGCTTAGTTTAATATTGGTTTTTTGTTTGTTTGTTTTTTTATAGTTTAATAGGTTGGTTGAGTTTGGTTTTTAGTTTAAATTTTTCTTTTTGTTTGTTTTTGACTTTGAAATAGGTTTGTTTGAGATTAGGTTATTATTTTGTTATATATTTGTAGTTTTAGGTTTTGGTTTTAGGATTTATTTAGGTTTTGGCTAAAATTTATAAAGAAAGAAAATTAAATAATTATGAATTAATTTTTTAACTTAAAAATATAATAATTAAGAGAATTAAAAATAATTAATTTTTAAAACAACAATTAAACAATTTTATAATTAATTAACATAAATTTTTACATTTAAATTTATTATTAAATTATAATTAAATTAAAGAAAAAATAAATTAATGTTTATTTGTTACAAAAAAAAAATAATAAAACGTAGAATTAAATTAAATAAATCAAATATATTAAATTATATAATTATATATTAAGTTATGAAATCTATAATGATGTATAATTATTGAAATCAATATATTTGTGTAGTTTTTTGATACCTATTGAAAATGAACCTGTAAAAAAATATATTGTTAAAATATTTTAATTTAGAAATTAATTTATAAAATTAAAATTTATTATTTACAATTATCAGCATCAAAATTGAAAATATTGTAATATATACGCCAAAAATTATTTCGTATATATATTAACAGGAGCCAGTAAATTCAATTTTTTCCAAAAGTCTATTATGGCTGTACATAGTAGAGACTCTGAAATAAAATTAAAAAATTTAAATTAATACATTTTTAAAATTTTATTATTATTTTAAAATTTTAGTTTGAAAATTTTTTTTAATAAATTGAATTTTAAAACTTTTTATATATTTAAATGCAACTTTTTATATATTTGAATTCAAGTTTTTGAAATTTTAAGTAAAGTTTACATAATATACTACACTCTAAACTTAAAAGAATTTTCTGTTACACATAGAAGAATGTATGTTTTGGTATTTAATTCTTTAGAGAGGAATTATTTTGAGTTTAATATTTAAAAAAAAAAATTATTTTTAATTTAATTCTTTTTGAATAGAATTTAAAAAAAAATAATTTTTTTAAAAAACAATAAAATAAATAATATCAATTTTTAACTTTACAAGGGGGTTTTTTTAAGTTTTTTGATACGCCATCTTGGAAAATCGGAAAATATGTTGGGTCGAAAAATTGAATATTTTCCACTCTAAATTTCCTATTCTCACCCTCAAAAACCCTCTTGTGAAGTTAAAATTGATATTTTAAAATTTTATGGTTCGCCATCTTGGAAAATCGGAAAATATGTAGGGTCGAAAAATTGAATATTTTCAACCCTAAATTCATTTTTCTCACCCTCAAAAACCCCCTTGTAAAGTTAAAAGTGGATACTTTTAAATTTTATTATCCGCCATCTTGGCAAATCGGAAAATATGCTGGGTCGAAAAATTGAATATTTTCCACCCTAAATTCATTTTTCTCACCCTCAAAAACCCCCTTGTAAAGTTAAAAGTTGATGTTTTTAAAATTTTATGGTCCGCCATCTTGGAAAATCGGAAAATATGTTGGGTCGAAAAATTGAAAATTATACCCCCAGGGTATCCGCTTCTACCAGCAAGGTTCATTTTCATCCTGGGATCTTATTATTTTTTTTTTTAAATACCTGGTGGTTAACCATCTGGTAAACCAGGATGGTTTTTTTTGCGTGAGCAAAATTATTTCTCTTTAAAGAATTAAATAAACATTAAGTAATTCTTTTAGATTTAGTGTGTACTATATACAAATATTTTATTCAAATAAAAATGAAAAGATGCTTGCTTAAAATTAAGTTGGTTATGCATATGCATTTTTAGTATTTTTATGCATTGAGAACATGTAACCATTTATAAATGTAAAGTTTTTTTACTGCCAACTTAATTGTAAACCATTTTTGGGTTATGAAAATAGGGTTAATCTTTGGGCACAAAAAAATTTAATTTCATTGAAATCTAAAAATTTTTATATTTGAAAGAAAAGTTTATGCAAAAGGTTATATATCAATATACAAACTTACTTGGTTTTTTATTGAATAAAATCTTATAGATTCTATGATTGCTTTTATTTTTTAATAATAAAACAGAATCACTTTAATTTGGATTTTAAAAATCCAATGATTTTTAATTTTATTTTTAAAACTAACGAATTTATTACTTAATTAAAAGTTTTTATATACTTTATTTTAGCTCCTAAATTAGCAGTAAATATATTTAGATTAAGAATCAATATTTTGTCAAATATTTCTTTAGAAATACAAGTTTCTATGGCAAGTTAATAGTTGATTATATTTTATCAATAAAAATTATTATTATTATGAGAATAGTGAAGTTGTAACCATTGGCAACGATAAATAAACGATAAATATAATCAACAGTAGTTTTCAAATTTAAATTTGAAATTACTAATTTAAATTATGAATGAATTTATTTAGAGAAAAATTAATTTTTTTCAATTGAATTAAATTAAATAATGGGTGTATATATTCTCGTAAATGTGCTGTAGAACCTTTTGAAAGAAAATATTGAACATATGTAAATAATAAGTGATTAAAAAATGTATATAAAGGATCTAAAAAATAAAGTAATTTTTTAATTTTATGAAACAAATTTTATTTTTTAATTACTAAATATAAATAATTATTTAGTGTTATAAATACTCTTTTTAATAGTACTTAACAGTTTTAAAATTGTATTTTATTTTTATTTTTGTGTTTAAAATAAATAATTTTTTAGTCTAACTATTAGTACATTAAAAAAAAAAATAAGTAAGTTTAAATTTAAATGATAATTTTTTAACAATACATATATGAAACATTATATAAGTAAGTTTAAATTTAAATGATAATTTTTTAACAACACATATAAGAAACATTATATAAGTAAAAATTAAATAACATGAAAATTATCTGCAGTAAATAATCATATAATACTTTTAATTAAATTAAATAAATAATGTTAAATTATAAGTTTAATTAATTAAATTAAATAAATAAATAAGTTAATTTTAATTATATAAATTACATGCTTTGCTATTTTTGTTATTATTAATTAATTTTTATATTTAAAAATAATATCATTTTTTTAAAAAGGACTTTACGTCTACTTAAGTAATAAGATTTAACAAAAAATTCTTAAATTAAAATACAGTCAAAGCTTTAGTAAATATTCTCCCTTCTACAATTATAGCTGCATTAATGAAAAAATATTTTTGAAACAATTAATTAATATCTTTAAGTTAGTAATAAAAAATTAAGAATTGAGAAAAAATCAAAAATTTTTAAATTAATTTAAATTTTAAATTTCTTTTTAATCTAAAAGTGCTGGAGAATTAACGCCTTTTAATAAATTTTTGAGCGGCATCTTTTCAACTTCTTTGTTTACTATAATTTTTGACATATTTTCTATTACTAATATAATTTCTGAAACTGAAAAAAAAAAAAAATTATTTATTTCCATAATGAATTAAAAGTTAAATATTTATTTCATTTCATTTATTTATTATTACATAAAAATAAATTTACCTTTTAATATTACTTTTCCTTCGATAGTTATATTTGAACCTCTTTCTATTGTGCTTTTATTAAATTGATTTACTTGTAAGGTAATTTTCATGTCACCATCAGTAATAGAACCCGTGCCATAAGATCGGAAACCATTTGGGCTTTCTGATAATCTGATTACAGATTTTAAAAAACCTGAGATCGTTACTGAAAAATAATTTTAAATTTAGAATTATTTTATTTTGATTTATCACATTATATCTTAATATCTTAAATTATTATAAAACGTTATTAAAATTTAAAAATTTTTTATTAAAATTAATATTGTTTTTAATTATCATTATTTAAAAAAATAATTTAAAGTAATAATTATAAGTCTTACCTAATTTATTCATATGCTTTTTGATTTCTTTAAAATTTGTTTCTATGATATCAGTTTTACTTGAAAGAACATTGTCAGGCATCACTCCTAAGAATTCGACACCAGAACTTGAAGTAATGCATAGCTCGAAAGGGGCTAAATTTTTTTCTCTACGCCAATTTGAATCTTCTATTTTTTTACATCTTAACCCTTCCAAAAATAAAATCTATAAAAAATAAACAATGATGATTATTAAGAATATTAAATAATTAAACACAAATAAAATTAATCTTACTTTCTTTGTTTCAATATATTCTCTTGGTGTATTATCTACATCTTCTTCATCCTCAGACTTGTGGCCATTTCTTTTTTTTTCTTTAGTATCTTCTTTTTTTAACTTTGATGGTTTTTCATATTTTGCTACTTCTTTTTGCCAAGTTACAATTTCTAATCTTTTAGTAGAGTTGTTATTTAAAAAAAATTTAAACAACAATAGTTGAGACGATGGATCTTTTCCAACAAATTCTGATGCTTTGATTTCATCAACGTAACCAACTAAAGACCTGAAATAAAAAATATAAATTTAAAAATAAGCTATTTACTTTTAAAAAATTACCTAATATTTAATTTGACTTTTTGAGGTTTTTTATAAAAGTAAAGAAAATATTTAAAAAATAAAAAAATAATAAAAGTATGAGTTCTATACTTTTTTTATTATCTTTTTCTTATTAATGGTATATAAACATTAAAAACTATAGAATTGTAAACAAAAGTTTTTTATTTTAAGGTTAAAAAAAAAAAAATTGACTATAGCCGTGACTCGTGTTCGTTGTGTATATGTGGTTAGGTTAGGTTAGATTTGTATAGCCAAATAGCGCTTTTTTTTGATGATTTTACTATTACTATTTTCTTTTTAGTTTATACTTATTTTCGTTAAAAAAATATAGAAAATAAAAGCTATAATTGATACTGATATCATTAGTTAATCTGCGTTAAAAAAATCTGCATTAAAAAAATACCATGTCATAATTATTATATTATAATAAAAAAATTGCTTTATTACATATTTCTAAGTTTTTTTTTATATTAAAAAAACGGAGTGTTAAAAATCAAAAACTCCAAACAGCCATTTTGGCTTTTCTTTAATTTTTCTAATGATTTAAATAAAATAAAAACAGCAAGAGTAAAAAGAAGTAATAAAAATGTTAATTCTATTTATTAAAAAATTAGATTAAACTTACACGTTAGTGTCTAAATGACGCAATTTATTTATGTCTTCGTCTGATGTAAATGGTACATCCTCCAAATTCAAAACTTCATCGGCACCGGTTCCTGAATTCTGAACTTCCATATCGTCTGACATTTTTCAATTAATAAAAATTTTTACCGCTATTCACTGAGATCACTTTTATTTTAATAAGTATTAAATTAAAACAAAAAAAAAATTAATTCAATAACTATATTATATTTTATTTAAATAAAAGAAAAAAAAATTAATTATTTTTTAGTAAGCACGCCGGCTGCATATGCAGTTATAGGTTTACTTTATAAGAAGGTTACCGGTACAATAAAAATTTGATGGCCGTTGAACTATTTCTTCCTCTTCTCCCCCTTCTTCCTCTCGCGCTTTATTCTTTTGTCTATTTTCTCTCTCGCTCTTTTTTGAATTATACTATTAACCCTCTCAACGGAGGTAAATGACCCTCTCTAAAATAAAATATAGCACCGGGCGCTCTATAATTCGAAATTTTATGATAATTTTTAGAATGTTGAAAAATTATCCAAAATAAATTTTTTAGCAATGCTTTTTAATGTTATATATTTTTAAGATACAAATTTTATTTATTAATTATTTTATTTATTATATATTGATTCTTTTATTTATTTTTTTTTATTTCAAAATTTTCGCGCCATTTAAGTTGACCAATCAGGTTGCGAATAAACGTGGTCGCAATGGCGATTTGTTTCTTATTGAAATAGATTAAATAAAAAGTATGTAAATAACCTAATATTATACTAATATTTATACGATTTTACATATGTATGTAGCGTCGATAATTCAGAAATCGAAAAAAATACAAACAAAATGGCGGCTTTAGTATTGTAACACCTTAAATAAATAAACATTATCAATTTTTTTGTTTATATTCTTCTACCAAATACTGGAAAGCATTGATTGTTTCATTAAAAAATTATTATAAATAAATATATAGCTAAAATATTTCAGTTGCAAATATGCTGCGCAAAAAACACCCAGTGGTGGATAGAACGACCTTAATTACTATGCATAAAATAGTAAATTAAATATTTTTGTACACGGAAAAAAATTCTAAGTTGTATTGACAAATAACTTTGTTGAAATATGCCAACAAAGTATTTGTTGAATTGTCATCGTTACTTAGTTGATTCAAACAGAGTGAAAATTTTGTTTAAAAAAAATTTTTTTATTTTTTTTTTATTTTTTTTTTTATTTTTTTTTTTTTATATTTATTTTTTTATATTTATTTAGGTACTTATATTTTTATTAATTTAAAATCTATGAAAAAAATCCTAAGAAAAATTTTGACTCCTACTGGTATTGAACCGGGGACCGCGGCTTCCAAAGCAGCGACATTATCCATTCTGCTAACATGACACTTCGATTTAATAAAAAAATTTTAAGTACTCTATGTTACAGATAATAATTTTCGAAATTATATGCAGAGTAAATTATACATTCCCAGCGAAATGCATATTTAAAAATAATAGAAAAACTATCATATATAATTTTTAGGAAATTCCATTTCTTTATTGAATAATAATATAAACAAAAGCGAAATGCATATTTAAAAATAATAGTTAAAACTATCATAAATAATTTTTACGAAATTCCATTTCTTAATAAGAACATGCTATGGCTTGCCGCGGATAAATACATAAAAGGATACAAAGAGAAAGAATGAATAAATATTTTAATATAAAAGAAAAACCATTGACCTAACTATTAAAATTAGTCATATTAATGTTGTAGGTTGTTGGTATATCTAACACTATGTTAATTCAACAAAGATTTAAGTTGTTAACTTAACGATTTTAATTTTGCTTGAATCAACAAAGTATTTGTTGGTCTAATGTTTTTATTTGATAATTCAACGTTTAATCGTTCCATTCAACAACTTAAAATTCTAATCTTTTTTCAGTTACGTAATGCATTTAGTTTGTCTTATATGTTTGTCTTATGCTTATTTTTTTCGTTCAAAAATAATAACATATTTTATGACAGCAGTTTTTTGCGGATGCAATACACACAGAGCCGTAAACCCGGAAATTTTAAAAACAAAACCCGGTTTTAGCGTTATTCTGAGTTTTAAAACTTAGTTCTCAACGTAAAGAGAAATGAAAACCTGAATCAGACTATTTCTATGATTCAAAACGCGAAAGCAAGGTTATTCCGGGTTTGCATCTAGACTCTGAGTTTCAAAACCCAGTCAATTAATGAAAAACTGAATTGGAGAGGGCGCTTTGCTAAAACGTAGAATATGCGTAAAACCCGGTTTTGAAATATTGATTTATTAATTTCCGAATTCAAAAGTACATTTTAAAACTTTGCTAATGTTTATATATACATTTAAATATACATTTATAAATTATCTAAATATATTATTTATGTAAGTTGTTTATTTATTTATATTTATATATTTACATTTATTCTAGGTTTTGGCAAAGCTCCCTCTTCAATTCTGTTTTTCTTAACATAGTTTTTCATTAGTTTAGGGTTTTGAAACTCGGAGTCTAGATGCAAACCCAGAATAACCTTGCTTTCGGGTTTTGAATCATAGAAATAGTCTGATTCAGGTTTTCATTTCTCTTTACGCTGAGAACTAAGTTTCAAAACTCGGAATAACGCTAAATCCGGGTTTGGTTTTTAAAATTTCCGGGTTTATGGCTCTGTGTGTATGAGGCAATCACGGGCCATGTGTGCTCTGAGAGGCAGTGAGAGAGATAGAAAGAGAGAGAGAGAGAGAGAGAGAGAGAGAGAAATAATTGACTCCGGTTTTTAATATAAAATTTATTCTTTTAAAAAAAAACATTAATGACTCATACTTTCCTAATACAATTTTTGATATAAAAATATTCTCCTCGTGATTTTTGTGTTACATAAGTATTAATGGAAAAAGAAATAGAGTAATAAATACGATACCTCCTTAGAAGTTATTATTTCCCGTTGATCCTGTTAATGATTTAAATGGGATAATATTCCTCAAGTGTATGTAAACCTAATTCTTGGGACTTCAAATCGGTCCCAAAATATTTTTCCTTCAAAATACTATCGAAAACAAGTTATTTCCTCAATTTTTAGCCTCCTAAGTCTTCTCCTTGATTTTTTACAACCTTTTTATTTTTTTAAATTTTAAGAGTGCAAAAATTACTAAAAATTCTCTCCGACTCTAATTTTGTTGCAAAAAAAAATTTCCTCTTATTCCTGGATAGGAAATTTTTCTGGCTACCTGATTCAATAGTGTAAATTTTATTTCGAGCTGCACATGCGTGTGAAATCGAGTAAATAACTTCTAGCATTAATATTTCCCCAGCAGATAAACCAATTTTCATTTTGAAATACCCAAAATTTTTGTCTTTATGTATATTCTTTATGGTAAAATTTTTGTTTTGTTTTTTGGCTTCCTTAACAAACTAGAGCAAAAAAACTGATTTCAAAATTTTTATTTCTTAAAAACTTGACTAATCAAATATCTGACTTAAAATTTGGATTCCGCGGAAAAGTTTACTTTAGGATATATATTTTCATTTTTTTACAAGCTTATACGTTGAGACAGCGAAATCTGAAAGAATTTCCCGTTTAATATCGATTAATTTAGTACAATTAAAAAAATACTCTGCCAACTAGCTGGCAGTAAGGTTCCTCAAACAATGAGCTTAATATTTCAATATGCCACAGATATCGCCGATTACAAGCATGCAATCATGTAAACATTTCTATTAACTTTAAAGAGTTTTTTTTATTGATCAAAAATTTTGGAACAAAATTTCATAAAATTAATTATTTCTCCAGTCAAAATACGGGTCTGGTCGTATTATCACTGGCGAACACGAAATTTGCTCTACTATAGTTTTTTTGGGTCGCTGAACACGAAAATCGGGGTCATTTCGTAAAGAAATGGGGGCTTCACCCTTAAATTTGCAAAAACTACCCCCAAAAAGGGTTTTTTTTTTACATATTCGCACTTTGAACGCTCAGATTTGCACCATACGGGTTTTTTGGGTCGCTGATTAAGAATTTCGACTTCTTTTTCATAAATAATCAATATTTCACCCTGGAAATAGCTAAAACTATCCCTCAAAGGGGTGCTTTTGCTATTTTCGCACTTTTAGCAACCAGGATATGCCCACATGGGTTTTTTGGGTTGCTGATCAAGAATTACGACTTCTTTTTCATAAATAATCAATATTTCACCACAAAAAAGGTGTTTAAATTCTTGAATGATGCCCCAAAAAACCTATATGGGCATATCTTGGATGCTCAAAGTGCGAAAATAGCAAAAGCACCCCTTTTAGAGGTAGTTTTAACTATTTTAGGGGTGAAATATTGATTATTTATGAAAAAGAAGTCGAAATTCTTGATCAGCGACTCAAGAAACCCGTACGGTGCAAATCTGAAAGTGCGAATTTGTAAAAAAGAAACCTTTTTGGGGGTAGTTTTTGCAAATTTAAGGGTTAAGCCCCCATTTCTTTACGACCCCGATTTTCGTATTCAGCGACCCAAAAAACCAATAATAGAGCAAATTTCGTGTTCGCCAGTGAAAATACAAGCCTCCCTCCCCGTATTTTGACTGGAGTATATCAGATTCGAGATTTCGAGTAAAAACCATATTTTCAAATATACTTTTATAGAACTAAATGAAGTATTACACCAAAAAAAAAAAAATATAGCAGTTTAAAAAATTTTTTTGTTTTTTTAATTTTGAGAAAAAATTTTTGAAAAAATTCGGTATCAGATCCCAAAAATTACTATTTACAAACTTTCTAAAACTAGTACATTCGTGGAAATAAATTAGGTACTACGTCCAAAGAGAAAAAAAATTTGGTATTTTTTGTATTTTTTTGTGACGAAAATTTTGAGAAAAAAATTTTTAAATTAAAAAAATGGGTTTTTTTGATCAATATAAGAACACATTTTTTCAAAAATAAATAAAATGATTTTTATTTTTCTGGACGTTTCAATAGTTTAATTACTATCCTTTTCAACAGAATCTAAAAATATAAATATTAACAATTTATTAATTAACAAAAATTATAATATATAAAAATCAGTATCATTTATAAATGAGAGAAGAAGTGATAAGAACGAAGGTAAACAATAACAACAATTATAATATAAAAGAAGATTGTGAAAACATTCGTAAATTCTATATTTTTGTAAGATCAAAATATGATTTAACAATATTTAAAAAAATAAGAAATTTCTTAAATAATCAATTAAAATTAGCACATGCTAGGTCACATTTAGTTTTTCTTTTAGAATGCCGTACTTTTGATATGTTACCTAAACATTTAAATAATTATAATAAAAAAATAGAAAAATTGTACATAGATCTATGAATAAAAAAATGAGAAATTTCCTACATTACATAAAGAAAAAAATTTTAAATTTAGAAATTAAAGATTTAAAGATTTAAAGATTTAAATGAAACCTTGTTAAAAAATATAGTGAAAGATCTTTTAGAAGAGAATGATTTTGTGTATTTTCTAAAGTTATTGGACATATATTTAGAAAGTAAGCTTAAAAATATGAAACATACCAAACGGAGAAAGTTAAATTCATTAAGGCTTAAAAAAATTTTTTTGATGATGTAAATTGTAATACTAATACAAGCAATAATTTTTTTGAAAATTTGATGAGTGATGATAATAATAATTTAAAGGTTCATGATAATCTCAATGTTCCCAATAAAGCAAATTGGTTCATAAATTTAACAGATAAGCAAGTATCAAAAGATGTAGTAGATATTTTATCTTTAGGTGCTAAATTTAATTTTAAAGTTACTCCTGATTAAAAAGATTATTTTGAATCACTAAAAGCGATTGAGAATCCTTATTATAAGAATATTAATGATACATTAATAAACAAATTCATAAACAAATTCATAAGAAATCCCATATTAAAATAAATGACGGAATTTGACAAAATAAAATATTTATTACAAAAAATTTATGAGACAGAATAAAGATATTTTATTTATGAATGCAGATAAAGGTAATTTCACAATTGCTATTGGTAATGAAAATTATATTAATAAAGTTGAATTGGACTTAAGAAATGGATATCGTTGTAAAAAGTTATCAGAATATCCTACTAAAATACTAAAAAATGATGTTAAAAAGTTTTTAACTTTATGGACTGAAAAAGGTGTTTTTCAGTGGGATGATGCCTTTTCTGATGTAAATATTGAGTGGCTAGAAAAAGCGATGTTATCATTAGCTTATGGATTAATAAAAAGTCACAAAGAAGGTTATCCAATTCGAATTGTTGTATCATGTAAAAGGAGTTTTTTTTATATAATTTTGATAAAGCTTTATCTAAATTTTTTACAAAATATCTTAAAAAGCCAAGATCAACAATAAAAAATAGCTTAGAAATCATTAATTTTATTAAGGATATAAATGTTCCTGAGAATTATGAATTTGTATCATTAGACGCAATTGCATTATTTCCTAATTTACTCATGATCTGATTCTGGAAGCAGTGGATAGGAAATGGGATTATTTGTGTACAAAAATGTTACCATTAACTAAAAACGAATTTCTAGGTGGCATAAAATTTTTATTAGAATCAACATATTTTAAATTTAATAACAAATATTATAAACAGATATTAGGTGCACCTATAGGTTTTTGTACGAGTCCTTGGTTTGCAGATTTAGTATTAGAGGCCTTAGAAAATAATGCGTTACAAAAATTAAATAGTTTCAGGTAGACTTTTGAATTTTAATTCAAATCACCCGATGCATCAAAAAATAGGCATAATTTATAATCTTATAGACAAATCGATTAACTTGGCAGATAAAAAATTCCATAATAAAAATTTAGAATTTAGTAAAAATTTACTATTACTGAATGATTATCCTTTAAAACTCATAAAAAAATTTACATATAAGAGATTGGAAAAAATAAGAAATATGAATAATAATTCTAATAATGATGCTGATAGTTCTGGTTATAATCCAAGAACTCGAATTTTCTGCCAATTACCTAAAGTAAAAATACCTTTTAAAGCCCAATTTTATAGTTATATTAGTAGAATACTAAGAAGGCATAATATTATAGCAATACCCTATATAATAGAGAACTTGTCAGGTGTAGTCAAAAGAGGCAAAGATAAAACGCGGTTTCTGGATAACGTCAATTTAATATACAAATTAAAATGCAGGAATTGTCCTTCAACGTATGTGGGACAAACAAAGAGACCATTATTTCATAGGGTTAAAGAGCATAGTGATGATGTTAAATTTAATAGAGATACTGTAATCGCGGATCATTGTAAACACTTCCAACATACTATTGATTTTAATAAAATATCAATTTTAGATTTTGAGAGTAATTATTATAAAAGGAATATGTCAGAAAAATTCTATATACAGATGCAAAAAATGCCCTTAAATGTAAAGTTAGACACAAAATTTCTATCTCAAAATCATAAAAAATTAGCTAAATGTATGTCTGGACATTTTAAATGAATCATTAATTTCATAATAAACATAAAAAATTAAAATAATTAATTTAAAAAAAAAAAAAAAAAAAAAAAAAAAAAAATTTTTTCTGTTTTCAACGTTCTTATAACAATCATCATAAGAAATTTCGTATAAAAAAACATTTTCAAATGAATTATAAAGTGTATAATATATATAACATATATATATACTTAAAAATCTCTACATTAAAAAAATTTAAAAGGAATAATATTTATACTGAAAAATATTTTTTTAAATTTCCGGGTCAAAAAACAACACGTGTTAATGTTTACATTGAAGTTAATATATTTAAAGCTTAGAAGATGAATCATATAATTTAGCAATAAGTTCTTTAATACTAGAAAAATTTTAAACCTTTTTGTATTTTGTTTATAATATCAAAATTCGTTGATATGCGGCTGACTTTTTCAATACATACTTGTAAATTTAACTTTAGTATTTAAAATGTACTCAGTAGAGAAACATAAAATCTGTTTCTCAAATATTTCTATGTAGCTTTTAAGAATATATTGATGGTATGTTTTTTAAAAAATAATTAATGAATATTTTGTTTAAAAAAAATTGTAAATTTCATTGTAAAAATTTATTTTGAATAAAAAATTTTTTTAGTCTGAAGAGGTTGGTGGTATACCAACGAAAGCTTACAACAAAATAAAAATATGTTGTTATAAATTACCCTTAATGGTCAATAATCTCAAATAATCATTTAAATAGTAGTAATGTTTTGAATAACATATTTATAGATTGGGAAAATAAACCTGTATTTTATAAACGTTACGTAGACGATTGTATAATATTAGTAAAAAGTGATAAAAAAGGTCAAATTTTGAAAACTTTTAATAATTATAATAAGGAATTACAGTTTACAATAGAAAATGAAGGTACAAATAAAAATATTCGTTTTTTAGATATGGAATTAATAAGAAGTGATTCAGACGATAAAGTAAAAACAAATTGGTTTAGAAAGAAAACATGTTCAGGCAGATACTTAAATTATTTGTCACATCATCCTGATTCTCAAAAGAAAGCTATGGTTTTTAATTTAGTAGATAAAGGTATCTTATTAGCAGATGCAAAGTTTCATGATTATAATTTGAAATTGATAAAAAGAATGCTATTAAATAATAACTATCCTAGTAAATTTGTAGACAGAAATATAAAAAGAAGACTAAATTATATTTTTAATAATAAACCTGAGCTTAAAAATAATAAAATTACTGAGTTAGAAAGTAAACCAAAAATTGTAATTCCATTTAATTATAATATTAATAGTGATCTGGTAAACTTGTATAAAAGTAAAGATATTCTTATTATAAATAGTTTAGTTATAATTAGTTTACTGATATTATAACTTTAGGTAAGGATAAGTGTGATAAATTTGATGTATCAAATATAGTATACAAAATTGATTGTAAACACTGTAATAAAACATATATAGGTCAAAGTTCAAGAAAATAAAGAGCTAGGATAACTGAACATATAAATGATGTACTGAATGGTGATGATAAATCGGCATTGTGTGTTCATCTAAAAGATCCTAGTAATATGTGTACTTAAATTTTAAAGCTGTAAAAATTATTATATTATGAAGTAGGTTCGCCGCTGATGCAGAGCAATGATACTTTTTTTTCTAAATAAATATTTAATAAAAATTAAATATTTATTATAAGAAGGGAGAGTAGAGCTGGCTGCCGATCCGCAGGAGACAGATGAAATAGAAAGTGCTATTTACTGTCTCCGTATGTCATGAATAGAGGGCGTTTTTATAAGGTTTTTCGCGCCTCTTTTAAAGCATAGAGTTGTAGAAATACAACTCTGCGCTTTAAAGACGGAATTGTCAGCATGGATCCTATAAAAAGTCGGACCTTGGACCGCAATTGGCCTTCCCAAATCCTAAAAAGGTTAAGAGTTAAGATAAGAGTTTGAGAAACGGTTGTTAAAGTTCCACCAACCCTGTATATTCCTTCTAATCCTACAGATACACTAACAATTTATCCGCATACGTCTCCAAACCTAAAAAATTATTTCCATTAAAGGAAAAAGCGGTATATATCTCAATATGTATATCGACTTCCGAGGAAATAAAAGCAAAAAATGCGGTTTGGACCGCTTGTGCGAATTGTTGGTGACCTCCGTATAACGAATTGTTCTAAGAGGTTAAACAAACGCATATATAAATACCATTGTACTCCAGTAAAATAACGGTTTTGGTGGTATTGTTTGTGGCCGCTACCAGATTTGGTCTACTATAGGTTTTTTGGGTCGCTGAACACAAAAATCGGGGTTTTTTCTATGCGCAATTGGGGCTTGACCCTTAAATCGGGCAAAACTGCCCCTAAAAAGGGCATTTTTGCTGTATTCATTGTAAGCCTTTGAAATTTGGTATACGGGGGTTTTTTGGGTCGCTGATAACGAATGTTGCAGTTATAACTGTGAAAAATTACCCCTTTACCCTTAAATTGGGCAAAACTGTCCTTAAATAGGGCATTTTTGCTGTATTCACTGTAAGCCTATGAAATTTGATATACAGGGGTTTTTTGGGTCGCTGATAACGAATATTGCAGTTATAACTATGAAAAATTACCCCTTCATCCTTAAATTGAGCAAAACTGCCCCTAACAGGGGTGTTTTCGCTACTTTCAATCTAGCCCTTCATGATTTGGTGTAATAGGGTTTTTTGGGGCACTCATCACATAAATCGATGTCTTTTCAATTAAAACGTAACTCTTCAACCTTATATTAGCCGAAACTACTCCTAAAAGGGGTGCTTTCGCTATATTCGTTCTAGCTTTCTAAGATTTAGCCTAATAGAGTTTTTTAGGTCGCTGATCACAATAAACAGCCCTTGAAGGGTTATCTTGAGGCATAATAAAAGTTTTGTTTAATGCAAAAAATTTTTTTTTTAATCTGAAAAATTTTTCAAATGATAAAACATTTGCTTACCTTTATTTTATAAATAAGATAACTTGTAAAATGTATGATTCATTTATTTATACCTTTCAAACCCTTTAGGAGTAGTGTTAGCAAATTTAAGGCTGAAGACCTAATTTTTAATTGAAAAAACGCGATTTTCGTGATCAGCGACCTAAAAAATCTTTAAGACCAAATCTTGGAGGGCTAGAGCAAAAGTAGAAAAAACACCCCTTTTAGGGGTACTTTTGGCCAATTTAAGGGTGAAGGGATTGTTTTTCATAGTTATCACTTCAATATTCGTGATCAGCGACCCCAAAAACCTTTATTAGACCAAATCTTGGAGGGCTAGAGTGAAAGTTGCAAAAATACCCCTTTTAGGGGTTGTTTTGGCTAATTTAATTTAAGGGTGAAGAGTTAAGTTATAATTGAAAACACATCGATTTTTGTGATCAGCGACCAAAAAACCCCTATTAGGTCGAATCTTAGAGGGATAGAACGAAAGTAATGAAATTACCCCTTTTAGGGGTAGCTTTGTCTAATTTAAGGGTGAAATAATAGTAATTTTTCATAGTTATAACTGCAATATTCGTTTTAAGCGATCCAAAAAACCCCCGTAAACCAAATTTCAAAGGCTTACAATGAATACAGCAAAAATGCCCTTTTTAGGGGCAGTTTTGCCCTATTTAAGGGTCAAGCCCCAATTGCGCATAGAAAATACCCGGTGTTCAGCGACCCAAAAAACCTATAGTAGGCCAAATCTGGTGGCGGCCACAAACAATACCGACCCCCCCCCCCCCCGTGATTTGACTGGAGTATTGAATTGATAAAGAAATATAAGTTGTTAAGGTTGGTATTTAAATAAAGTTATCTTTTGTTAATAAGTTTTCAATACTGTATATACTTTTATGTTATCCCCACTTGTTACTAAAAAATTTTTTGAAAATTTTTTGAAAATGAAAATAATATGGCTTTTGATGTGTTAAGTGTCTTATGTGATATGAAAAACATGACAAACATTAAAAATTTTAAAGTAATACTAAAAAAAGACGTTAAAAAATTTTTTTTTAATAATGTAAAACAACTTTTATTGGTATGTTTTTAAATGATACTGATTTTTATATAATATAATTCTTGTTAATTAACAAATTGTTAATATTTATATTTTTAGATTCTGTTGAAAAGGATAGTAATTAAACTATTGAAACGTTCAGAAAAATAAAAAACATTTTATTTATTTTTGAAAAAATTTGTTCTGATATTAATCTTATATTGAAAACCCATTATTTTAATTTGAATTTTTGAATTACGGAGAACGATAAAGCCAATCATTCATATAAAAAAAAATTTTCAAAAAAATTAATTATCAGATTCGAGATATCGAGTAAAAACCATACTTTCAAATATAAGTACTTTCATAGAAATAAATGAGGTATTACATCCAAAAAAAAATTTTTGAAAAAAAAATTAGGTCTTAATTCCGTAATGGTTTTGAAATTTCACCGGTTACACAAACGCACACACACACACACACACATACACACACACACACACACACATACAGACTTTTTTTAAAAACCCGTTTTTTAACTTCCTGAGGTCCCAAAACGTGTTTATATGCCAAAAAATCAAAAATCAAAATTTGACCCATCATAACGGTTCCTCATTGAGGAACCAATGAGGAACCAAAATAGATTTAAATCCAGCATAATGGTGACCATCTTGCAAAATAACCTTCACCGATTGACTCCAAATTTGGCAGATGTTTTTATATATATTAAACATGATCCCCACTAATTTTTTAGCCTTCTTGGTGCAAAAGTGCCCACATTAGGCCCAATTGAATTTTTTTGGGAGTTTTCAAATTTACTATTAATTTTTTAGCAATTAATTTATAAATCCGAAAGGATGCAAAAAAAATATTTTCAATAAATACCCCTATGAAAAATGAATTTGATTTTTTGGTTGGTATTAGCCTAAATAACTTCAGGACACCAGAAAATAAAGATTTTTAACTCTATTTTTTTGTTTTTTTTTTTTAATTGTGCTAAATTAATCGATATTAAACGGGAAATTCTTTCAAATTTCGCTGTCTCAAAACATAAGCTTGTAAAAAAATGAAAATGGGTGATTCCAGTACTTTTCGTACAGATTAGGGAGCACTCATGTCACCGAATTTTATTGAAAAAGCTGATTTTTAAAATAGTATCGTGGCTTAAGATCAACTCTAAAATACTTCTGGTTGGTTTCATTTTTTTTTGTCTACTTAAGACCTTTCGAATGCAACCTTAAAATTTAAAATCGGTGGATTTAAACCGGAGATATTTTGATTTTAATGGCGGCTGTTTTTGAAAAATGCGTTTTTTTGAGATTTTTCGCCACCTGGCATTTTTTTCTAAATGCTTTAAAATGTCTGAAACTTTCAGAGGTAATAAGTTCATTATATGTACTACAAATTTCATAAAAAATTTCTTTGCTTATTTGCCTTTAAAGTCCTTTTTTGACTCATCCAAATTCAACCTTTCCATTTTCCAGAATTTTCATTTTCCGGCTTTTCCTGTAATCTAATGAAAATTCTGACTCGATTTTTGGATCGGGAAATTTTACTATAGACCCTATTTTTTAAGTAATTTTGAACATCTTTGTGATTCTGCATAAAAAAAAGAAAAAGAATTTGCATATTTTTTATAAATATAATTTTTTTTTTATAAGATAAAACTTATAAATAAGTATCCATTTTTCACCCTCACGAATCAAATTAATTTTTTAAACAATATTTTAAATTTAAAAAAAAAAATTATTTATTATCCTAAATAAAAAATTTAATTTTATTATCTTTTTCTAACTTTCAGTTCCAGATTAACTTGCACAATTTATAGAATCGCCAAAAAAAAAATAATTATTAATTTGTACTTACAAAATTAAATAAATCTTAAAATTTTTAATTAATTTATTACCTTTATTTCAAAGAATTTGTTACAGGATATTATATTATGGCTATACCGTCAAAGTTAGTTTTATTCCTCCCGTTTCTCCATAGATATTTCGTAAAAGATTGTCTATTTTACTCCCTAAATTATTGTTGTAAACACAAAAAAAATTATTTAAAATAAATATTTAAAACATTCAGAATTATATATAAATATTATAAAAGTAAAAAGACTTACTTAAACTCCTTCGCTGAATTGATATATCTTCATTTTCTTCGTTTATTTTAAATATGAGTTTAAAAACAAAATCTCACACAATTTTAAAATTTTAATTGTAATTATATAAAGTAATATTATAATAAATTAAGTAATCAATTAATTAATTTAATTAATTATTATGTTAAATTAACATGTGCAAAGAAAAATAAAATACACAATTAATATACGTAACCTTTCCATATATAACAATAAATATTGCACAGGTAAGGTTATTTAATAAAATGTCCAAGCGGGACGCGACGTCCTTAGAACGTTTGTAAGACGTTTGAGAAAAAACGTCTTGGTGGGACGTCCGTAGAAGGTTCCCAGGACGTCCAAAGGCATTCGGTGCTAGCTGGTCCCCGATTTTCGAAATTAATAGAGTAATGGAGTAATAGAATTCCCCTCCCTTTTCTATAGTTTTTGAAAAACGCTATTCTCGAAAGTGAATGGAGAACTCCTAATAGAAAATATTCTATTAAATGTTCTCCCTCGCTAGTTAGCTATGGAATCAACATAAAACAATGAAACCCTCGCATATTAAATACGTGTTTTATTATAATTTTATATTATAATATACGTTTAGTGCCTTTTTATGTTCGTTGAACTACAAAATCGGTATTAGGTAATATTTTTTTAAATAATTAAATTATTTTTGACAGATTTTTTTTGTTTTATTTATCTATACATGGCTGTGTATCATTATGTAGCAAATACTTTTTAGTAATTTAATGTATTTGCAAATGATGAATGAAGCTATTGATCATGATGAAATGGGAGCTAACAAATTTTACAACAGATAAAATTTTTAGAAAATATAACTAACACAAATAAATAAACAAATATATTCTTTTACTTATATTAAAATTTTAATCTGAATATAAGTTTTAAAAAATTCACTTATATGTCAGAACATTTTCAAACTGTATTCTTAAATATTGTAGAAATTTTTTACTTTTACTCCAGTCAAAATGCGTAAGGGGGGGGGGGGGTTGTATTATTACTGACAACCACCAGATTTGGTCTAGTTCGGATTATCGGGTCGCTGATCACAAATTTCGAGGTCATTTTGAAAAGAAATGTGCGAAGCCCGCCTTTAATATTTGCAATATTAAATTTGCAAAAACTACCCCCAGAATGGTGTATTTTTTATGTACTCGCAATTTGAGTGCCCAGCTTTGTCCCATACGGGTTTTTTGGGCCCCTGATAAAGAATTTGTAAGATTTTGTAATGAAAAATTAATATTTTAACCTTAAATTAGCTTAAATTGCGAAAATAGCAAAAATAGCCTTTTCACAAGTAGTTATTGCTAATTTGAGGGCCATATATTAATTTTTCATGAAAGTATCAATGAATTCATTGATCAGTGATCTAAAAAACCTAAATTGACTAAGTCTGGACGCACAAAGTGCGAAAATAGCATAAATACCTTTTTTTTAAGGTAGTTTTAGCTAATTTAAGAGTTGAATATAAGTAGGTATAATTATAAGTTTTATAAACTTGTATATGGGTCAATATTTGTGAACTGTATATGACTTTGCATGGGCGGGTCTCGAAATGTACTCCAAAGTATGTTTGGTCGAAAGTATATATAAAAAAAATAATTTTCCCCAATTTTTAGCTTTTTAGATCCAATCCTCTATTTTTTACAGCGATTTTTGTTTTTTTCAATTTTTTGAAGTTTTTAATTTTTGAGAAATTTATGTTCATTAATTTTTCTCGCAAACGCGCACTTTACAACAAAATTTTTTTTCCTTATAGTACCCCATAGGAAATTTCCCGTAGAATTCGATTCTGGGATCCAAATTTTTTTTTGAACTGCGCATGCGCGAGAAAATCAACTTTCTTGCTTTGCCTTTTCTAGCTAATATGCCTCAACTGCAGACAGCTCAATTTTCATCCTGATGGTCTCAAATTGTATGTTTTTTCATATACTTTCAGAATATGGAATCATTTTTTTGGGTAAATTTATTTTAAAAGCACTAAAATTGAAAAATAGCGATTTTTAAAAAATCATTTTTCACAAATTTTGAATTTGCCGCCAAGTCACGTGACCAAATGAAAATCTGACTGAAAATTCGGATTCAGCGGAAAATTTTACATAAGGATACCAATTTTCGTCTTATTTCATTAAATAGTTTCTAAGATATCCCATTTTAAAGATAAAGATTAAAATTGACTTTTTTTAAAAAACCCTAAAAATGGGACTCTGACTTTATTTATCATATCTGTTAAACAAATAACTATAAAAAGACGACTAAAAATTTTTTGGAAACTAAGGGCTTGTAAAAAATTTTTGAGGCCTATAGAACTCGTTTCTTTTAAAAATTAGAATTTTGGCAGCAATTTCAAAATTGTTCATTTTTGGGTAAGAATAGGGATTTGGTTTATTGACTATTGCCATGAGAGAATTAGTTAATAAAAATTGCGGTGTATGAGAATCGAAAGGTGACACTTATGCGAAAAAAATGAGACCAACTGGAAGTATTTTGATTAGCTGGCGAGATTGCAGCTTTGTATTAAAGATTATGAAAAAAATCCTATTTTATAACATTATCGTATTTTGTAGTTATTTAGTATTTTGCTATTTCTTTTATTTCTATAGCGTTACGGAAACATCCAAAACTTTTCCAAAAAGGAGGTCTTTTGTAAAATTTCTCGAGAAATCCGAAAATTTCGTCAAAATTTTCATTAGGTAACTAGAAAATTCGGAAAATTGAAAATAAGATAGAATAGCTACAAAACACGACAATGTTATAAAATAGGATTTTTTTCATAATCTTTAATACAAAGCTGCAACCTCGCCAGCTAACTAAAATACTTCCAGTTGGTCTCATTTTTTTCGCATAAGTGTCACCTTTCGATTCTCATACACCGCAATTTTTATTAACTAATTCTCTCATGGCAATAGTCAATAAACCAAATCCCTATTCTTACCCAAAAATGAACAATTTTGAAATTGCTGCCAAAATTCTAATTTTTAAAAGAAACGAGTTCTATAGGCCTCAAAAATTTTTTACAAGCCCTTAGTTTCCAAAAAATTTTTAGTCGTCTTTTTATAGTTATTTGTTTAACAGATATGATAAATAAAGTCAGAGTCCCATTTTTAGGGTTTTTTAAAAAAAGTCAATTTTAATCTTTATCTTTAAAATGGGATATCTTAGAAACTATTTAATGAAATAAGACGAAAATTGGTATCCTTATGTAAAATTTTCCGCTGAATCCGAATTTTCAGTCAGATTTTCATTTGGTCACGTGACTTGGCGGCAAATTCAAAATTTGTGAAAAATGATTTTTTAAAAATCGCTATTTTTCAATTTTAGTGCTTTTAAAATAAATTTACCCAAAAAAATGATTCCATATTCTGAAAGTATATGAAAAAACATACAATTTGAGACCATCAGGATGAAAATTGAGCTGTCTGCAGCTGAGGCATATTAGCTAGAAAAGGCAAAGCAAGAAAGTTGATTTTCTCGCGCATGCGCAGTTCAAAAAAAAATTTGGATCCCAGAATCGAATTCTACGGGAAATTTCCTATGGGGTACTATAAGGAAAAAAAATTTTGTTGTAAAGTGCGCGTTTGCGAGAAAAATTAATGAACATAAATTTCTCAAAAATTAAAAACTTCAAAAAATTGAAAAAAACAAAAATCGCTGTAAAAAATAGAGGATTGGATCTAAAAAGCTAAAAATTGGGGAAAATTATTTTTTTTATATATACTTTCGACCAAACATACTTTGGAGTACATTCTGAGACTCGAAAATCCAAACTGTATACACTTCACAAATATTGACCCATATGTTTTATAATGTTTTAAATTTCAAATTACAAAATTCTAATTTTTAATCTTATTTATAATTTTTAAATATTATTATTCATATAAAAAATAAATAAAATAAATCATAACATTATGGAATCATTACTTGAGTCGAAATATAAAATATTGGAATAGTTTCAAATTATGAAGAAACGCGCTTTGAAAATCTATAGTGTCATTGGCCGAGAGTTAATAAATATCGCGGCAACATAGCGATAGTATACTCTCTCAATAGAAACAGGGAGAATGGAAAAAACTCCACTGTCGCGAGATATCTCAATTCTTTGTCCGTAAAAAAGCTAAAAATAAAATTAAAAAAAAAATGAAAAAAAAATTTTTTATGTATTTTTTTCAAAACAAAAATTTTGATTCTAACCACGCCCCAATCATATGATTCGGTCTGAGGATATTAATTTTGGAGTCAAAAATATTTTTGAACCTCCCCTGTGAATGCAGGGGGGGTGGGGGATGCCTACCCTTGGAATCTTATTCTTTATCGTAAACCATCAAACAATATGCTGGGGCTGGAAACCATGCCTTATTCCGCTGTAGTCAATTTATAAATAGAAAAGTCAACAGAAAAATATAAAATTGTGGCTCAACTAAAATTAAAATTTCGGTCTTTAACTAAACGACGAAGAATACCAAACGCTTTCAAATTATTGGCACTACGGTTCCTCAAGTAATAAAAAAATATGCGGGAAAATTCATAAGATTCAAATATCCTTAATTCTTAATGGTCTGTTTCGTCTAATACAGTATAATATAACTTTAAGAGAACAAATAATTATCTATGGTTTTGTCACTGTACATATTATGACAGAGAAGGGGAAGCTCTTCTATGTCAGGAGAAGGGTTCTTGGTTGAACGGAGTTGGGCGATAGAGGGACCAGTGGGACTGCAACTCTGATCGAGAGCAGTCGATGTATATTAATAATTAAATAAATATACCATGCTGTATTCCGTTAAACAACTTAGTTATTATTTAAGAAGCATCTTCCTTAATCCCGCTCACCTCCTATATATTCAATCATCCGTTAAATGCAGTTTTCTTGGTTAGTGAGCACAGAGTGATTGATTACCTGGGGGTAAGGACAGTTAAGAATCATATTATAAACCAAGTGGCGACCGTGGTCGTGGTTCAGCCATTCTGTCCGGTGACAGTTTAATATTGTCATTTTAATCTCCCATAGACAAAAGAAGGTACTAAGACCAAAGCGAAAAAAATATAATTGTTTTTTAACATGAAACATGTTCATTGGATGGGGTATTTGAAAAATTCTGTCTTGGCGGCGGGGGGGGGGGGGTTTAAAAAACTAATTTTATTAAATATATATTTAAATAATATTAGTTTCTGGTAAAGTTTTTATTAAATAAAAAAAACAAACCGATGCCTCCTAAAAAGACAGGCCTAGCAGCTATGGCCACTTTTTTATACAGTTCTAACTGAAAATATTTTATAATATAGTCTTTATTAAATTTTTCTTTAAATATAGTCCTAAATCATGGCATAATATTATAAAGTCCCAACTGACAAAAATCCAATAAAATGAAAAAAAAAAGAAAAGAGCGTGACGGTTTTTTTTTTTGAATTGCTAAAAAGTCATAATTTTTATCTTGATTTGAATTTTATACTAGATGACGTCAATAACGGGTAGGGCGAAGCTGACCACACTAGGAGAAAGTTAAGGTGTTACGTTAATGAAAATTTATGATAACAGAAATGAATGAAACTTATAAAATATAAAGATAAAGTCTTTAAAAAATGAAATAAACTTTCTTTTACAAATTTCGTTGCCTAATTATTATTGAATCAAGAAAAATGTGTAGGTAGCATAACATTGCTCTTATGGAAAATTATCTTTGGAGCTTGTGAAAAGTATGATTGCAATTACACAGATTAATGAAACTTAAATAATATGGTAAGCAAAAGCTCAAAGATTATATTTCTAATTTGTTTTACCTGTTTCATTACATAATTAATAAATAATTAAATAAAAAGTATGTAAATAACCTGATATTATACTAATACATATAGGATTATACATATGTATATAGCGTCCATAATTCAGAAATCGAAAAAAATACAAACAAAGTGGCGGTTTCATTAATGTAACACCTTAAGTTAACACCTATAGTTATGGATGACTTGAGTATTTTAAAAAATATTCAAGATACATACCGTTTATTACAACGCGCCTTCTAGGCGTAGAATTGCAGAGCTCAATTTTTCGACAATGTTATGGTGGTGGTCGAATTTTTTTTGTATATATTATTAGCTTTCATTCCCCATAACCCACAATTTTAACATAGAACATGTTTATTGGATAGGGTATTTGAAAAATTCCGGCTGGGCAAAAGTTCAAAAATTCCGGTCTCACTCGCTACGCTAGTTCTTGCATACAACTGCAAGCAAAGTCAAAACCAATGGTTTGTCACTTGTTTAAAAAATAGCTGTTTTTTTATTAAAATATCTTATTTTTAAATAAAAAATCATTTTAAGTAACCTTCAAGCCAACTGAAGCCATTAAAAAAAAAAATTATTTTTTATTTAATTGAATTTTATGTCTAGAAAAAATATTAAATGTATACAATTCAAAAGTAAAAAATAGAATCTATAATTAACATTGATCATTTTGACTTTTTTTACCACTAGGGGGCAAGCCCCCTGCGCGCTAAAGCGCGCCAACCCCCTCAGGTCATTTTATTTTCAATTTTAGTCAAGATACCCATTTTTTATAAAATTAATAATATATTTACTTTTATAATGCTAATTTTATAAAGTATTTCAAGAATCATTATTGATGACTTGCTGTTAATTTTTATGATACATTTTACTTACATTTTGGCTGAAAGTATTTAATTTAAATTTTGTAACTAATTATTGATTATTGGTTGTAACAAATATGACCAACTTCAGTTATATTACTAATTGTTAAAATTTTTAAATTAAAGTTCTTTTAAGTATAAAAAAGAAACAAATAATTATTTATTTGTTAGACCAGCGTATTTATTATTAATATAATCAAAATTATGTATACAAAATTATGTAGTCGCAGAAGTATAAATTATTTATCATTGTAATTAAAAATAAGCAATTTATAAATTTAATTAATTGATAGCTTGTGTTTCTGTCCATCCGATGCATAATCTATCAAATTTTCAATATTTTGCTTTGTTTACCTCTCAAAATATCATTTTTTCAACTTTAAAAAAATTTTTTTTTCTACACTTTTACTTTAGTAGATCAAAATTTTGATCCGAGAAAGTCTCAATTTTTTAATGGCCTTTAGTTCCTAGTTTACGTCAGATAAAAAATTTAAATAAGTATATTTAGGTAGGTTTAAATTAAGTCATATTAATCATTTTTGAGGTTCGATATGAAACAAAATTATTTTTAAATCTATAGATTTATATATAAAAATAAAATCTGCAAAAAATATATGCAACAATTTTTGAATAAATTTAGAGTAAAACTTTTTGTAGACTTCTTGTAAATGCTGATTAATTTTTTAAACTCCCTAAATATGAGTATTGAAATATTTAATTTTTAATTATGTACTATCTAATTATCCACTTTTCGAAAGTATAGAATTACAGGCTATTTACTTACAAGGTATATAAGTTGACACTTTTCGCGTTTGAAAATATTATAGTGGTCAGCCAAAAAAAGTTACGATCGCGAGTGATTTTTTTTTTATTTAACAGGATCGATAGAAAAATTTAGTTTTTTACATGTACATTTCCTTGTATACATAATTTTTTATTTTTCTAGTGGAAATAGTTTCATTCTTATTAAGAAAAACTTTTAATCCATCTTCTGATCTAACTCTAGAAAGAGCAACGTATAGCTGACCATGAGTAAAAACGTCTCTACGAAGATCTATGCCAATTTTTTTGAAAGTCTGACCTTGAGACTTGTTGATGGTCATTGCAAAGGCTAATTTTATGGGAAATTGTCGTCTTTTAAATGTGAAAGGATAATCATTTTCGCAGTACAAAACAATACGATTTAAAAAAATAATTTCTGTAGCATTATCTCCTGTAAGTATTTCACATTTAATCAAATGATTTGAAAAATCAATAATTCTCAGACGAGTTCCGTTACATAAGCCTTCTTTGATACTAATATTTCGTGTTAACATAACTATAGCATGTTTTCGCAGTTTTAGTTCATACGGTGGTAAACAGGAGGGAGATAATGAATTTAAGTATTCTGGTAATAAAGCTTCCGACATATCACCATTATCGTCACAATTATCTACACTATCAATACTGGTATAAATATGTTCTGTTGTCTCATCTAGTAAATTAACTACGTTCTTATTTATTTGATCAACATCAACATTTCTTGCAGATAATATCGCACAATGAGATAATTCTTTGAAATTTTCATTTCTGATAATATCAGCATAAACATATTGTTCAATGCTCATATTTGATTTGGCTATAAATTTTTCTGGTAACTGTATGTTGTCTTGATTATCATTCGTGGCCCCATCACCAACTTTCAGCAAATAATTTGAAAATTCTACTTCATTAGGTTGTACTCTCATATTTTTAGTTAGTTTAAAGTGTTTAAAATTACTCCACAAATAACTATATTTTATAGAAAGATCCGTAATTTCACTCCGTGTTCCTCCTATTTTTACAGGTAGTAATTGCCTAAAATCTCCACCTAAAATAAATATTTTTCCCCCGAAAGGTAAATCATTGTTCATAAAATCTCGTAAAGCTCTGTCTACAATTTCTAAAGTATATTTGGGAGCCATGGGTGCTTCATCCCATATAAAAACATCTGTTTCTCTTAATAATTGAGCTTCTTTTGATTGTACTTTTATATTTGATGTTGAGTCTGAATAAGTAGGAACAGGAATGCCAAAAGTTTTATGAACAGTTTTACCCAGTGGAAGTAATATGGCAGCAATTCCAGTGTAGGCCATTGAACAAACTTTTTTATTTTCGGATTTTAATAAATGATAAAGTGTGGTATAAACAAAAGTTTTCCCGGATCCTCCTGGGCCTTCAATAAAATAATAAAGAGGGAGATCAGGATTTTTTTTGTATGCAGATTGTAAGACCATGTTTACAAATTCTTTTTGTTCATCATTAAGTACATTATATTGTTGATCACCTTTTGCTTTGTGTTCTTGAGGTGATAAACCGTCTTCGTTTTCGAAAATGATTTCAACAGTTTGTTCCATTGTTGGAAAATCAGATAACGATCGACCTTCAGCAATCAGCATGTTACTAATATCAGCATAAGCTTTTTTTTCTGCTACCAATAATGAATTTTTTTTTGCGAAGTCTTCAGCCATAAAATTTTTAAATTCCAACCATAATTCTTCTGGGCGTAGTGGTTGACAATGAATTAAAATTCGAACAAATAAATGTCGAAGACTTTTTGGCATCATCCACAGGCTTGCTTCTCGTAAGGCATTCCTCCATTCTTCATCGTCTTCTACAAGTCCTAAAGCTAAACAAGTAGCCACAAAGGTCGGATATTCAACTCCATTAACAGTTCTTAAATCAACAAAACTTTTTGCTCCTCGTACATGCAACAACAATACTCTTAAATGAAATAACTCAATTTGTGTTGGGCTAATTGAGTACATTCTTCCAATAACACCAATATTGTTTTTTCTTTTTTCCCATCGCAATACATTATTGCCTGGTGTTTTCTTAAAGACATAATGATTTGGAATGTCAGGATATAAATATTGTCTAGCATCTGGATCTCTTTCATTTAGAGCAAAATAATCAATTAACATTGTTTTTTTATTTAAAGCTTCTTGGATTTCTTCGTCATTACCATCGGTTTCAATAATTAGATTTTGCTGATTAGGTAAATGTACTGGTAATCGCGTTATACTGTGACTTTTTTCTTGCAAACTTTTTCCAAAAATACGCCAACATGCTTCAGTGGGACCAACGTATCTAGTTTTAATAAAGTGTTCAATTTCATCATGTTCTATTATGTTATCATCTGAATTTTTTTCGTTTAAAGATATAGATGCCGCATCATGACCTTTGTAAATATATTTATAAATGTATTTAACGGATTTTATACTTGAAACTGCTACAACATTTATATGACAGTCAAAAGTCAATAATAACTCTGGGTTATATGGGACAACGTGCCTGTTGTCTACAATATAATTGTTTCTTTTTTCATAAGTAATTCCTGTGTTTCGGCGTCTATATAAAGGGTATCCACCTGCATCCATTATAGTTTCATTTTGGAAATCCATAGGATAACGTTTTGAACATTTTCCATTTACTTTACACCAATCTCCACATGGGCCGTGAATCATATGAGTTAATACAGCGTTATGCAATCGTAAATTTTCTTGTGGAGATGGTATTTCCGCACTTATATATTTGTTAACGATAGCAGGTGTTGTGAGTTTAAACTGTGGTTTTAAAGTTATTAATAAATGTATGTGTGGCAATCCACGTTTTTGAAATTCAATAACATACACATAAGCTAACAGTCCACCAAAGAAATATTTTTTTTTAATCATTCGAATTAATTCATCTTTTTTTTCGTTAAAAACCCGGGCCACTAAATCTGGGCGATCTGCAGCGGTTTGACCTGGCAGTAAATTTTCTTGTATTTCTGGCCAATTCGGATTACACGTCATTGTTAAAAAGATATCTGGTTTTCCAAATTTCCTCACGATACTCATACTATCTTGGTAATTTTGTGTCATATACCGTGGAGAACCAATAAATGTTGATGGTAAAATAACGACTTTTCCCACACGACCATTGGAATTTGTAGCTTTATTTTCTAAATGATCAATCAAACCCTGATGTGTCTCAGCTCTTAATTTTTTTTGATTATCTTTAACATACTGAATCTTATCTTGTTGCATTTTAACATAATTATCTACAGTCCATTGCTGAGTTAATCTACGAGCAAGGAGAATTGGGTTGAATTCGTTAGGTCTAATTGCCAATTTATATTTTAAATAGGCGCAACGGGAAACTCTTCGATTTGTATTTAATCGTTTCAAGTTTCCATTCCAACCTTGATTTCCGTACGGATAAAGCAAAGGATATATCCAAGGCTCAACATTTGGATTCATTGAACTAACATATTTTAATGTTTTGGTATTAATATTTTTAATTGCAACGTAAGACTCAGGAATTTCACCGTCAGCTGTAGTAGTAAAAACTGCAGCAACCTCATTAGATCTTTGGAAATTAAAGCGTCTTTCATCCATTCCTGGTTTTAAATTAAATAATAGTTGTATTTCTGGGGCTGACCTAAGTCCATCATTATTCTTTGATAATATTTTTTCTTGTTCCTTGATAGCTTCATTCATCATTTGATATGACTGAGCGAAAATGTTATGTTCTCTCATTAATTCGTCTAAGGTTTTGAGGAGGTCAAGATCTAGATCTGAATTTAGTTTTTCATTTTTTCTATGCTTTAAAGCTTCTTCAGGATCTGTAAAAAAAAGTTGACCAAAGGAAGGGCTTTCGTTAACTTCAGGATGTAAAGCGGTGTTTATTCTGTTATAAATTTGGCCATGCACAATAAAACAATAAGGACCTGGCCTTTTTTTTGAAAAATCTACATGATTAGTTTTAAATGATGCAAATGCAACTGAGCTGTTATATTTACGAATACGGTTAAAACAAATGTTAGATTTTTCATGAGAGCCATTAAATAATGATTCAAGAACTTTAGGGAATTTTGGAAAAGGTTCCAATTTGACGCCTCCATGGGAGCAGCAGTCATTAAATGATAATCCTTTATTAGTGACTTTTTCAGTTTCAAAGTGCATAGCATTGCAATGAATGCAACGGGCATTCATAGGGCCTAGATAATGCTGGGTTACAGATATATTAGTGAAATCAATTTCCTGACTATTTACAAAATTCTCCTCCAATTGCAAATTTTGCCGGTGGATTGAATTTTGACGTTTTTGTCTTTGAGCTAAATTTATTTGCTGACGACGTTTTTCTTTCATTTCTTCTTGGGTTGGTCTGTTTAAAGAATTGTTAGCTCTTAAACGCTCTTGTCGGCGATTTTTAGATTGAAGATTTCGTTCTCGACGGGATCGTTCAAATTCTTCTTGCTCTTCAGGAGTACGGTTTACTTTTCGGCGACCCATTTCAATTTTTTTTGCTTATAAAAATGTCAATATAAAATAAATTTTTTAATTTAAGAAAGCAATTAAGATTTAAATTACTTTTTCACAATAAATATATTTATAAATTTATTTTAAATTATATTATTTAAATTCTAATTTGGTAAATTGTGAAGTAGAAAATATATTTCTGCGAATCAATAAAAATAATTTTAACAGACAGTAATTTTCTTTTATTATGAATGGAAGAAAGAAATGAAATATTTTGAGTTTATATTTAAAAATTATTTATTTATATAGGAGGAATGATTTAAGAAGTTATTTAAATAATTTTAAAATTCTCTAATTTGAAATAAATTTATTATTGTAATATTTTACTCTGATAAAAAAGGGTATTAATTTTGATATTTTTTTTATTTAACAATAAGGGTTAATTGAAAATTAATATGTTGAAAAAATAAAAATATTTTTAAAAAGCTGATACAACTGATAACTAACTTTCAAATTGAAATAAAATGTTTTAATAAAAATGTCTAACAAAAATAAAATTGCCAGTTACAAAAAAATTTTTTTAACAAAAATAAAATAAATCTTAAAAATTTTAAAAGCCGTATATTCTCATACATTTAACAGGATAAGTTAGGTTAAAAATAAATTTTATGTTTTTTTTTTAAATAAATTTGCCTTTAAGCCTTTATTAAATGAGTACAAATAACATTAAAAATTTAGATTTTGTGCTAAAATATATTTCTTTCGTGTCAGTAGTTAAGAAAATATATATTTTATTATTGAATTCTTAACTTTACAAACAAATCAACCATCTGTCATCAATACTTTTATATAGGTTATGTAAGGTTTAAAAATTTTATAAGTAAGTATATCAATATGTGTTAAGTACAATGCGCTTATTAATTCACCCTCATCATCATCATAATCATCATCATCTATATCAATATTTTATTTTTTGTAATACAGTGGAACTTGTATAATTCGAAATGGATGGGACCGGGTTCTCATTTCGAATTATGCAAGTTTTCGAATTATGCAAGTTTTTCATAATTCGGAAAATTTCGAACTATGCAAGTTTTTCATAATTTGAAAAATTTTGAATTATATAAATGTTAAAAATTAAACAGTAAATAACTAGTACATATTTAGTTTAATAAAAGAAAATCAATGTATTGTAAACAATCAATACAAAATTAAAAGAACACATTTTTATTTAAAATTTTATATTTTTATGCTTTGTATTTTTAATTTTTATTTATATAATTTGCTCTTCTAAAAAATCAACATATTTCATTAGTTTTTCATCAATATTTTCTTGGTTGTCTAAAAACAATCTACATTTTTTTAAATTGAGATATGTTTCAGAACAGGTAGGTAATGTCTCTTTTACTTCTTCATTTTCTGAATTATCTTTGTTATTCGTTTATGCGATTCTAAAACATCATTGATAATGTCTTCTTTCGTTTCTTGTCCACAAATAGCCAAATCGTCATCAACGGCGATAAAATCATCAAATGGAACGTTTGTTTCAAGCCTGTTGTATATTTCGCGAATAAAATTTGTATCCTGATTTTCACCAGTATTTTCTTCTATCTGATCAGGTATATCGTGGAAAAATCCAGCCTTTCGTAAGCAATTGCTTATTGTTGTAGCAAATAATTTCTTCCAAGCTTGTATACACATTCTGGAAGATTCTAATAAGTCAATTTTCTTATTCTTTTCTAGCTCTGCTAAAATCTTTTTGACTACTAATTGTCCATAAAAATGCTTAAAATTTTTTATTACACCTTACTTGATCCATTGGCATAAGTAATAATAATAATAGATAAAAATAAATAAATATAAACAAAGGAATAAGAATATACTAGTTACAGAAAGTTTAGATTATGCAAGAGAATCTTATATTTTGAAAAAAACTTTTGTAATTCGAAATGAAACTCTGATAAAACTTGCATAAATTAAAAAATTTCAAGATTTAAATTTCGATTTAAACAAGTTTTGCTTTCGAATTATGCAAGTTTTTTTAACATTGTTTAGATGGGAGCTGGGCCGTACCAACCAGGTTTTTCGAATTATAGAAGTTTTCGAATTACATAAGTTCGAATTATACAAGTTCCACTGTATAAAGAATAAAATATTTTAGAGCAGAATGAATTCTGAAATATCTGCTGATATAATTATGGAGCTTTTGATTTAAATTATTTATATAAATCAAATGTGCGCTGAAAAGAATAAAAATTAATTAGACGTGATATATTTTTTACCTTATCTACATAATACATAATAAAAAATACATACATTTATTTATTTCTTTAGTTTTACAATTCCTTGAAATAAATTGGCTATGTTATTGAAACTACCCTTTATGTATAGCTGAAAATAAATAAATAAATATAAAATGCATTGTTAAAAAAAGTTTATGACTGTTTTATAATCCTAATCCCTATCGGAAGGTTGCATATGCAACGTTGCGCATTGCATATGAAACATTGCGGATTGCATATGAAACATTGCATATAATTGCATATGCAATGTTTTATTTTTATTTTAGGAAACAAAGAGTAGTCAATAAAATAAATTTTCGGTGAAACTTTTCCAGCATTAAACATTAAAATGAATTTTCGGTGAAAATTTTTGAATTTTTCAATTCAAAATATTTTCCGATTTTTCAAGATGGCGGACCGAAAAACTTGAAAGAGTCAACTATTAGCTTTACAAGAGGGTTTTTTAGGGCAATAAAATTCAATTTGAGGTGGAAAATATTCGATATTTCAATTTGGAAATTGGCCATTGGAAAATCGGAAACTATGTGAAATTGAAAAATCGAGTATTTTCCACCTCGAATTCATTTTTCTTGCCCTAAAAAACCTCCTTGTTAAGTTAAAAGTACATTTTTTCAAGTTTTTCGGTCCGCCATCTTGGAAAATCGGAAAATAAGTGAAATTGAAAAATCGAGTATTTTCCATCTCAAATTCATTTTTCTTGTCCTAAGAAACCCCCTTGTAAAGTTACAAGTTCATTTTTTCAAGTTTTAAGGTCGGCCATCTTGGAGAATCGGAAAATATGTGAAATTTAAAAATCGAGTATTTTCCACCTCGAATTCATTTTTCTTGCCCAAATGTCGTTTGGGCAATGTCGTTTTGATGTTTAATGTTTATAATGAATATGTTGCGGGATGTTCCTAGAACAGGTGTTGAAGGAGGTATTAATTTATTTGAAGTCGATAAAGCTCACAAGCACTATTTGGTATGATGGTGTTAACATTGTGCATTTAGAATTTCATAAGAAATTAATGGAAATAATCAAAAACTCAAATAGAAATATTTCATCTTGCCCAAAAAAAATAATTCACTTAATTAGAGTAATTAAATCTCAAAGTGAAGTTAAGTTAATGAGTAGAGCTTGTGAATTAAAGGTCACGTATTCATCTAAAAAATTAGTCACCCAAGATAGTAAATGTGGGTTTATTTATGAGAGCTAAAAATTTGGAGTTAAATATTGCTCGTTTACAAGTATTTTCTAATATTTTAAGTTAAAAATGCATTTAAATTATTGAAAGTATTTTTTTGGTTATCAATTTTTATTTAAAAACAAAATAGCAAAATCTAGACCAGAAATTAATGAGCATGAACTGTATGCAACTGTTGATTAAGAATAAGAGGTGCTGAGTTTTTAGCTTATCCAACAGTTGTTTGCGGGGGAAAAAAGCCAACATAATTCATTACCTTTCTAATAACCAAATAGTCAATGGTAAAGAAATGATTTTAATGGATGCAGGTATAAATAATTCAAATAATATTTCAATATTTTATTTACAAATTTTATTTATTTTATTTATTTACAAAATATTAAATAATAATTGTCCAAAAGAAGTTATCGATATTGAATCTCTTGCAAGTCAAAGAATGTATAAATAAACAATCGTTTTGATGATAACGTTTATAATGGATATGTTGCGGGATGTTCCTAGAACAGGTGTTGAAGGAGGTATAAATTTATTTGAAGTCGATAAAGCACACAAGCACTATTTGGTATGATGATGTTAACATTGTGCATTTAGAATTTCATAAGAAGTTAATGGAAATTATGAAAACTTAAATAGATTTCTCCTTTAGAGTTATAGAAAAAATAATTCACTTAATTAGAGTAATTAAATCTCAAAGTTAAGTTAAGTTAATGAGTAGAGCTTGTGAAATTGCATCTGATGTTATTTCAAGAACAATAGCAAAACCTAGACCAGAAATTAATGAGCATGAACTGTATGCGACTGTTGTTTATGAATGCAGAAAAAGAGGTGCTGAGTTTTTAGCTTAATCCAACAGTTGTTTGCGGGGGGAAAAAAGACAACATAATTCATTACCTTTCTAATAACCAAATAGTCAATGGTAAAGAAATGCAAGTATAAATAATTCAAATAATATTTCAATATTTTATTTCCAAAATATTAAATCATAATTGTCCAAAGAAGTTATCGATATTGAATCTCTTGCAAGTTCAAGAATGAATAAATAATTCAAAACATTATTTTTTTTTGTGTATATCAAATTTATTATGTGAATCAAAATCAAATCAAAAGTAATAAGTAATGACTTATTTTAATAAATAAAACTCAATAACTCAATAAGTATAAAAAAAAAAAATTTATGCTGTTAAAAATACCACAATTAACCACAATTAATTAATTAATTAACATTGAAAAATTTTTAAAACATACATAAAAAACATACATAAAAAAACATTAAAAAAATGCATATAAATAAGGTTATATTTATTTTTTTTCATCATCACACTTCCCGTGTGCGACTTACACAAACAAATTCTATTGCGCAAAACAAAATCAACGCGACCAATTAAAACACGAATCAACGCGACCAATCAAAACACGAATAAATCGAGGAACAAATTCTGATGATATTTCTCCTTTAGAGTTATAGATTCAATGGTATTTTAAGATAAAAATTATGAATTTTGACAATTTAAAACAAATCATCACGCCCGTTTCCTTTTTTTTCATGTTATTGGATTTTTGTCATTTGGGACTTTATAATATTATCTACGCAATTCTATAATATTATCTACACTATCTCTACAATTAACAAAACATGCTCCATTCCATCGCATATCGACTTACAAAAGCAAATCGACAAAATAATTAATTCATTGGATGAGCTCATGATCTTATGCACTAACAACAACACAACCATAAACCTTCTAAAACAAGAAAATCTACGTTTGACAGATCTTATATATAAGATGCAGAACTCAACTACAGCTGCTGCAATTTCAGCACATCCACCAGCTCATAGAAGACCTCTCATTCACAGCAGCAGCACGTCAACAAGACAGCCAGACAACAGTATTATGAATCACTCTATTAATTCAAATTAAATATTTTATGATAACAATAATAACAGTAGTAGTAAGAATAATTCAAATTTTAATAATAATTTCAATAGTACTCATTCTAATACACTCAATAATTTAGATAAAAATTTTTTAACTCTTAATAATAATAACAACGATCTTGACAATATAATCAGTCAAGTTAACATTGACAGTAGGAATAGCATGCCTTTAACCAATACCAACAATCAAAATGCTGACTTGATTGAGAGAAGAGAACATTTTGTTCCAGGCTTCATGAAACTCAACAGTACAAACAATTTACAATGCATTGCCTTCTCCATTTTAAAAACACTTATTCCTTCTCTCAGTCAATCAGACATTTGTGGTGTAAGACTTGCTCCGTTACGCCCAAACACTCGGGATCCCTCATCTGATTATTCCTCTTTTATTGTTACTATAAAGGACTATGATATAGTCCAATCGGTGATGCGTGCCAAAAAATATTTTAATTACTTTTCAACAAAAGATATTGATTTACAGTTTCTGAACTCAGAGGTCGCCATTGCCATGCCAGATAGGAAAATATTCATTAATGAAGTCTGTCTACCACAAATCGTTTGCATTACATTTCTGTAAAAGAAACCGCAAAAAGATTCGGTTTCAAATATATCTGGCACAGCAGAGGTAACTTCCTGGTCAGATGGCGGGATGGGATGAAATCTCATGCTGTCAGAACTACATCAGACTTATACAATATCTTGCAGTTGTCAAGTAATCCTACTTGTCATCACAAATCACCCACTCAAACATAAACCTCCGGTCATCATCAGCAGGAAATACCCAGTGACTCCAAAACCACTAAATGACTAGACAGCTATGTACAGGCAACGTCGCCTAAGAAACCTGCTCTAAAAGTAGGCTTTTTAAATGCCTCGTCATTAAAAAAGCACATGTGGCAGGTTCGTGAATACCTTAATAATGACTATTCCTATCTTGCATTCTGCATAGCTGAAACTAGATTAGGTTACAGCGTTAGTGATCATATAGTTACCATCCCGGGCTACAGCGTATTACACCAGGACCGTAACACACATGGGGGCGGTATCCTAATTTACATCAGGGAAAACTTTAAGGCCAAAATCCTTTGTTCCTCAAAAACTGAGCAGCTTGGTAAACCACTAAAACCTGAATACCTATTCTGTTCAGTTTGGGAAGGCAATTCCACCCCTAATTAATTGCAGCAGTATACCGTCCTTCTGATGTAAACATCAGGTCTGATGATAAATTCATTGAATTGCTACGCACCTATAGCTCTGACTTTAGTCATAAGGTCATTATAGGTGACTGGAACGCCAATATGCTTGACTCTAATGACTCTGATACCAGGGTTTTAACCAACCTCATGACGGACCTATCACTCAAACTGGTAAATACCGGAATATCACACCATTTAAAACATAAAACCACATGGATTGATGTTATTTTTGTAGATAACTGTGACAGTGTTCTTAGCTTTGACCGAATTCCACCATCCTATGGGAATAGACATGACATTATTTCCGTGACTATTGACATGTTTTACCCAACACCACCTGACGTACCAGTGACTTACAAAGCCATCAATAGTGTCATAATGAAAGACTTACGTCAACTAGACTGGACAGTATTTTCATCTGTTGATGATGACCTTGACATTGAACAAGGTCTCTCAGCCTTGACAACTAATCTGAAAAACACAATCGACAAACTGGCACTTGACAAAATAATTAAGCCTCAGAAAATATCATTGGTTAAATCCTGAACTACGACTATTAAAATCAAAACGTGACGCTACCAGTAAACGCTATCACAGAACTGGCTCCAGTAGGCTTCTCAATGAATTTCAGTCCCTTGCCAACTCTTATGAGGAACAGTTTGAAATGGCTCGTTGTGCTTACATGCACAACCGGATATGCAACACCCTTGATGATGGCAAAAACTTCTAGAATGAAATGCGGAGACTGGGGCTCATCCCAAAAGTAAGTGATGCTCTTCATGGTTTTTCAACTGATGAGCTTAACTCACATTTCTCAAACATCTCAATCTCCCCATTAGAATATCCATCAGATTCTCTCAAAATTCTTAATGGCAGTTCTCCAGAAGGTTTTGCCTTCAAAAAAGTATCCAGAAATGATGTAGTCCTGGCTGTATCTCATTTCAGATCTCAAGCGAAAGGAGAAGATGGCATCCATCAAAGCATTGTAGCCAAGGCATTACCAACTATTGGTAATTATCTTACTAAACTCTTCAATGCCTCACTCACAAAAGGTATTTTTCCAACTGAATGCAAAAAGTCGCGAATATTAGCTCTTAAAAAAGGCTCTATTCCATCTTCTCCTTCTGACTTCCGTCCCATAGCACTGCTATGCTTCTTGTCAAAGGTCCTTGAAAAACTTGCTCATGACCAGGTGATTTGCTTTTTAACTAAATCTAAAATATTAGACTAATACCAAACAGGCTTTCGTAAACATCACAATACTCAATCGGCTTTGATAAAACTCACTGATGATATGCGTATGGCTAAAAAAAAAAAGCTAGCCACGTTGCTACTGCAATTTGACTTTTCAAAGGCTTTTGATAATGTCTCTCCATCGAAGCTACTCAGAAAGCTACAGGCTGTTGGCTTCTCCAAGTCATCCTTACACTGGTTCTGGTCTTATCTCTGTGGTCGATCGGTCTGTGTAACATCTGGAACCTCAACTTCTGACTATTGTGATACAAACATTGGGGTGCCTCAAGGATCCGTCCTTGGCCCCCTACTGTTCTGCATTTATATGAATGATTTAAAAGATTTCCTGGATGCAAGAACGTTGAGGTTATTATATGCCGATGATCTACAGATATATGTCCAGGTGCCAGCCCATCAAATTCAGCAGTGAATTACTAGGCTCTCTGAGTCAGCAAAAATGGTAGCATCGTGGGCGGAAGTAAATTGTTTGTCACTTAATACCAAAAAGACCGAGGCCATAATTTTTGGCTCCTCAAACACTATAAATCTCTTTAATGAACTCCAAAGACCAAAAATAATACTTAACTCCAATGTCGATAGCGTCCCATTTGTTGATAAAGTGGTTAGTCTTGGGGTTGTCCTTAATAGCACGCTCAGCTGACAACCCCAAGTTCAACAAATCATTAAAAAAGTCAACAGAGTTCTTTATGGCCTTCGGATCATAAAGCCCTGTACATCACAAGCCCTGCGTAAACGGCTGATTGAGTCGCTTGCAGTCCCGCACTTAGACTATTGCAACGTTGTTTACTCAGATTTATCTAATGAACTGAGTGCGCAACTACAGAGACTCTCAAACTCAGGCATACGGTACATATTTGGCTTAAGAAGGCAGGAACACATAACGCCATTTAGAAGAAGACTAAATTGGATGCGTAATGCAACTCGTACCAATTACTTCGCTGCCCTAACAATGTACAGATTAGTACGCAGGAAGCAGCCACCACTCCTACTACCACTTTTTGAACCCTATAAATCTGAAAAACCTTTTCGTGGTCCTTGTAAGGATTTAAAGATCCCCACTTCTATAAAAGCTAATTGGGGTCTTAACTCGTTCCAAGTTAAGTATGCCCACTTTTGGAACAACATCCCTCCATGTTTTCGAGACCATCATTCCTACTCAATATTTAAAAGAAGTATAAGACAATATTTATATAGGTCAGATGAAAACTGACTAAAACAATGATAAATTAGAATAAACTAGAGTATTGACTGATTGACTGAATTGACTTATTGACTGATTATACTAAACAAATTTTTGTTATGTATTCTCTTATAACCAGAGTTTTAATTAGTTTTATTTATTTATCTTGTATTATATTTGTTTCCTACTATGTTTTATTTTATTTTGTTTTTTGTACTAAAAATTTTGGTTCCTTAAAGAGGAACCATTGTGTTAGGTCAAAATTTGATTTTCTATTTTTTGGCATATAAGCACGCTTTGGGACCCCAGGAAGCTAAAAAACCGGTTTTTAAAAAAAGTCTGTATGTGTGTGTGTGTGTGTGTGTGTGTGTGTGTGTACGTACGTATGTATGTAATCGGTGATATTTCACAAACATTATGAAATTAAGACCTAATTTTTTTTTCAAAAATTTTTTCACCAAAAAAGCTCGAGGTACTTTTTTTTTTTTAATTTGGATGTAACACCTCATTTATTTCCACGAAAGTACTTATATTTGAAAGTATGGTTTTCACATGATATTTTGAATCGGATACTTAATTTTCTGAAAATTTTTTTTCTAAAATTTTTTTCACAAAAAAATACAAAAAATACCAATTTTTTTTTCTTTTTGGAGGAAGTACCTAATTTATTTCCATGGAAGTACTAGTTTTAAGAACTTCGTTTATAGTAATTTTTTGGATCTGATACTTAGTTTTTTTAAAATTTTTTTCTCAAGATTAAAAAGAAAGAAAAATAAAAAAAACTGCGATATTTTTTTTTTTTTGTGTAATACCTCATCTCATTTAATTCTATGAAAGTACTAGTATCTGAAAATATTGTAACCAGTGATATTTCAAAACCATTATCGAATTAAGACCTAATTTTTTTTCCAAAAATTTTTTTATTAAAAAAATCTCAAAACCCCTTTTTTTTTTTATTTGGGTGTAGTACCTCATTCATTTCCACGAAAGTACTTATATTTGAAAGTATGGTTTTCGCATGATATTTTGAATCGGATACTTAATTTTCTGAAAATTTTTTTTCTAAAATTTTTTTCACAAAAAAATACAAAAAATACCAATTTTTTTTTCTTTTTGGACGAAGTACCTAATTTATTTCCATGGAAGTACTAGTTTTAAGAACTTCGTTTATAGTAATTTTTTGGATCTGATACTTAGTTTTTTTAAAATTTTTTTCTCAAGATTAAAAAGAAAGAAAAATAAAAAAAACTGCGATATTTTTTTTTTTTTGTGTAATACCTCATCTCATTTAATTCTATGAAAGTACTAGTATCTGAAAATATTGTAACCAGTGATATTTCAAAACCATTATCGAATTAAGACCTAATTTTTTTTCCAAAAATTTTTTTATTAAAAAAATCTCAAAACCCCTTTTTTTTTTTTATTTGGGTATAGTACCTCATTCATTTCCACAAAAGTACTTATATTTGAAAGTATGGTTTTCGCATGATATTTTGAATCGGATACTTAATTTTCTGAAAATTTTTTTTCTAAAATTTTTTTCACAAAAAAATACAAAAAATACCAATTTTTTTTTCTTTTTGGACGAAGTACCTAATTTATTTCCATGGAAGTACTAGTTTTAAGAACTTCGTTTATAGTAATTTTTTGGATCTGATACTTAGTTTTTTTTAAATTTTTTTCTCAAGATTAAAAAGAAAGAAAAATAAAAAAAACTGCGATATTTTTTTTTTTTGGTGTAATACCTCATCTCATTTAATTCTATGAAAGTACTAGTATCTGAAAATATTGTAACCAGTGATATTTCAAAACGATTATCGAATTAAGACCTAATTTTTTTTCCAAAAATTTTTTTATTAAAAAAATCTCAAAATGCTTTTTTTTTTAATTTGGATATAATACCTCATTCATTTCCATGAAAGTACTTATACTTGAAAGTATGGTTCTTACTCGATATCTTGAATCTGATAATTAATTTTTTGAAAATTTTTTTCTCCAAAATCTTCGTTACAAAAAAATACATTAAACATCAAATTTATTTTTCGTATTGGACATATCTAATTTATTTTAATGTGAGTACAAGTTTTAGAAATTTAGTTTATAGAAATTTTTTGTATCCGATCACAATTTTTATTTTTATTTTGATATAAATTATAACACACAAGAAAGAGTGATGGAAATCTTGCCTCTTTTTGATTTCCTTGGATTATTTTGCTCGTAGCTATGTTTATTTATGTATGCAGCTTAATGAAATTATAAACAATAATAAACAGCCTAAAAATATTAAATGGTTATGTTTGCATTTTAAAATTAAGATTTCAAAGTTATATTGGCATTTTTTAAAGAATCAAACAATTTATAGAATTAAATAATTTATTATTTTGTGATTAATAGAAATAATATAAATAATGTTAAAATCTTGAAGCAATTAATGTGGTTATTTTTATTATTACAAAATATTATTATTATTATTATTATTATCATTGTTGCGGAAGATTGGTCAAATGCAAGAAGTACACTGAGAAAATAAATTATAAGAGATTATTATAAATTCTGGTAAAAACTCCTATCTTTTTATAATAATTGAGCGAATATTTGTAATTTTTGCATCGTTACCAACCATTTCTTTGACAAAACAAAAAAATCCTGTTACCCAATATTTTAATTATTAAGGGATAATTATATATTCTAATAAAATAAAATTTTATAAAAAAAAATAAAATTAGCTTTTTTTATATTTGTCTCTTTTTAATTATGCAAAACGAAAAATGTATGTATAATTGCATGGTTGTAATCAATAATATTTGTTGTAAATTAAGATTACAGCCCATTGTTTGAGGAACCTCAATGCCAGCTAGTTGTCAGGGTATTTTTTATTGTATATATTGTATATATTAAACATGTATGTAAAGAGTGTATCATATTTTTGCTTGGCAGAATAAAGAACATAGTAATAGTAATAATATTATGCCATGATTCAGGACTATATTAAAAAAAAATTGGATAAAGACTATATGATAAAAATTTTCAGCTAGGACTGTATAAAAAAGCGGCCTAAGCTATAAAGCCTGTCTTTTAAGAAGGCATTGAAACAAAAATTTTTTTTTTACTTTTTTGAGTGTGCAGTTTTAACCACTTTTGTAAAGCTTTTGTAAATTAAAAAAAAAAAATCATAGTATTTCATATTTTATTAAATCAAAGTGAAGACTTAAAAATTTATGGTTTTATAAGATTGTAGTTCAATTCTGGTAACTTACTCTTAATTTTAGGTTTGGAAAACAATTATTTTTTAAGTTCTGCAGAAATTTAACTATCTTTTCTCACTTAAACAATATAGTTGTCTAAAATGCTCATACTTGCTAAGTTTTGAGCATTAAAATATCAATAAAAATTACAATTTTGCCCTAAAACTTAGCTAAAGGTGGCTTTCTTTTGGAGCCAAAGAATTAGCCATCAAATATCCTTTGCACAACGATTAAACAACCTTTTTTTGTGTTAAATTTTAATGTACTTCCTGAGACATATGAAAAAATAAATTTTTAAAGTGAGTTTTTGGGGTATTTTTCTCCTTAAAATAGCATAACAGTACCAATAAGAATATTCCAGTTAAATATTATTTTTGCTCATACTTATATAAAAACTTTTTTATATATCGGTCATTCACATTTTTACTAGATAGAATAATTTTAAGTTTTTGGGAATTAAAGAATAATTTTCATTCAGAGACTCTGAATAATTTCTATTTAGATTTGGTACAAACCAAATAGTAAAGTATTTTTTCTTAACTACGAAAAGAGTCATTTAACGATTGAAACTTATTTGAAATTGATTCCTTTTAAAAAGGTTATATCTTATTTTAAATCTTTTTTTTTTTTTTATATAATCATTTTTTTTTATATAATCGTGATAAATCATACAGGCCATGAGTAATTTATTTGAAGAAATAAATTTGTCAGAAGAATAATTATTAAAAATTGTTCCGATAAGCTCTTTCAATAATTAAACTTAGAATCTTCATTAACAATTCATGTATTTATCAAAAGGAACACTAAAAATTATATATCTAAAATTAAATTTTTATAATCCATATGACGCCTTTAATGATTTAATCATTTTAATTAAATATGTTTTATACACTGAGAAAACTAACATATAAATATTACTATATATTCAAGTAAAAATTACTGTATTTTATAGTAATTGGGTACCCTGGTTAACTTTATAGTAATATTTATTATTTAGTATACAGTAAAAATTGCTTGTACTTTAAAGAAATATAACTAAAATATAAATTAATAATTACTTGATTAATTTAGAATTTTTACTATACGAGGAATATAATTTTTATTTCTGTATTTTTTAAATGCAAATTAAAAACACATTAAAAAATAATTTTTTTTTTTTTTTTTTTTTTTTTTAAGTCAGTTTGGGGATTTGAACGCGGGTCCTTTGCATTGCCGGCTTATCACTTCGTCCACTGGGCTGCAGTTGTCTACGCGTGTAAGAATCGAAGTTTGAAAACTATATGTTTTGGATATTACTCACTTACGGCCCCTGTTTAATACATAGATATTTTATTCTCACTTTTTTCTTTCTTTATTTAATTCACATCTACACCTTTATTAAACTTTTTTATTTTATTTATTTCTTCTATTTTTATTAATCCGTGTTTATTTTGCATGATTAGTTTTGTTTTAAAATACCGAAGTACGGTTAAATGTGCCTGCACGCATGCTAAAATTTATTAAAAAAAGGGGGGCGGTAACCAGAAGAGAGAAAAATTACTTTATCTATGTATTAAAAATTCCTATACGCGGACTGGAATTTTTATAAACATAATTTTTACTATATTTTATAGTAAAAACAAAGGCGTGGGCAGTAATATTTCTTATATATTATATTATTTTTTCCCTGAATTGACACGTGGAAGGCGCGCTACTATAAAATATAGTAAAAAATACTGTTCTTGTTTTCTCAGTGTATATGGTTAATAATTGGACTAGCGTATATGATAGAATTTGAAGGTACACGGGTGTAACAGTGGTTTTATTTTATGCTGATGCGCCTCATGTGTAGGTGTTCTCCTCTTGCCGTGAAATGAAACGGCTGTTACACCCGAGTACTTTAAAAAATTTTATTTTATAGGATATATTATAGACTTTTTATAAATCAAAAACTATACATAAAGAAGGGACGGATGATAGAATTTTCGTTCGTCGCAAACTTTAGATAAGTATAAAAATAATTTCAAGAGCCTCTTGAAATACATTACGTCAGGATACTAGTTAGAAAAAAAATCAAAAAGAATATTTTATTAAAATAAAAGAAAAAATTTTATGTAATCCAGATGCTTATCTTTCAGTTACGCATACATAGAAATAAGTCCCCACTTTTTTCAGTTTTTCTCTTACAAGGTCTTCAGAGCATGCGCTGTAAGTAAAAATTTTGAGTATCTGTCAGAATAAAAACAGCTGATTTTATTTTCACTGATTTTGACTAAAAAATCTTCTTTTATGTTTAGTTTTTGATTTACAAAAATTGCTTTATAATATATACTATAAAATAAAATCTTTTAAAATTTGACTTTTCCAGAGCAAAGATGTTTATTATAAATATTATTCCCAACGTTTCGAGTCTTTATAAGACTCTTTTTCAAGGGATTCTATATACAAATATTCTATATACATTATAATTAAATTAGTATTACAATAATTACATATTTTTGAAATTATTAATACATATTTAAAAAAAAAAAAAAGAAAAAGTTTACCTATTAAGTAATTTTTTAAAAATTACTGAATTATATTTGGTGACAGTTTAAAAAAAAATTTTTTTATTTTTGTTAACAGTATAAATTTTGATGTTCTACTCCAAACACCATGAATATAAATGAAATTATTTTGACATTTGGTATATTACTAACGAAATTTAAGTCTATAAAAAGTCTATATTTATAAAAATATAAGATTTAAAAACAAAAAAAAAAAAAATTTCAGTTTTATATGCTTTATATTACAAATTAAGAGTTAATAAATATATAAAGTCAAGTGCTAAGAATTTCTATAATACAAACAAAATAGAATTTTTTCCGTTACAGTAGTACTAGGTATAATTTTTGTATTAGTTTTTATTTTATTTTATTACACTTTTGGTATTACTCATATTAATTTATTTTTTTAATTAAAAAAAAAAATATAATATTGTGTATTAAAAGAAAGAGATGAAATTTTTGAAGTGTAATAAAATAAAATAAAAACTAATATAAAAATTATACCTAGTACTACTGTAACAGAAAAGATTCTATTTTTTTTATATTATACAAATTTTTAGCACTTGACTTTATATATTTATTAACTCTTAACTTGTAATATGTAACTGAAAAGAAATTTTTTTTTTTTTATATTTTTTTTTAAAATCTTATATTTTTATAAATATAAACTTTTTATATACTTAAATTTTGTTAGTAATATACCAAATGTCAAAATAATTTCAGTTGTATTCATAGCGTTTGAAGTAGAAAATCAAAATTTATACTGTTAACAAATTTTTTTTTTAAACAGTCACCAAATATAACTCAGTAATTTTTAAAAAATTACTTAATAGGTGAACTTTTTCTTTTTTTTTTTTTGTATTAATAATTTCAAAAATCTGTAATTAATGTAATACTAATTCAATTATAATATGTATATAGAATCCCTTGAAAAGGAGTCTTATAAAGACTCGAAAAGTTGGGAACAATAATTATAATAAACATCTTTGCTCTGGAAAAGTCGATTTCTCATTTATTCAACTATTAAATCCATACCAGACGTAAAAGAATCAACAATCTTTTAAAATATTAAATTAAAACTTTATGTTTGGTTTTATAATAGTGGAATTTCTTCCACTTCCGAACACTTAACTAATTTTTTACAAATTTCATTTAATTTTATTATAAATTTCAACTGAAACTTAAATTATTTTTATTTATTGATATATTAAGGTCTTACGTACGTCCGGGGTAAAATGCAAAAAAAACCTAAAACTTGGAGAAAGTAAAGTATATATAATTTAATTTTACACGTATTTTTTTTTTTATAATTGACCGAACAGTTTTTGAGAAAATAGATAATTAAAAAATAAATTAACACAGGCTCTTATGGGGAATTTTAAAAAATGAAAAAAAAGCATTTAAAATATAAAACTTAGATAATAATAATGAGTAAACAGTATAAATACTGTTTTACGTTCCAATTAATTAAATAAAATTAATTTGATAAGTTTATTATGAATAATAAAACGATCTACATGGAACTAAAAATATATAACTTTTTTCATTATTGTTATCTGTGTTTCTGAGGACTGAGCCTCCCTTTGTCACACAGAATAATTATTGAAAAAAAGTTAGAAGGTGTAAAAATTTATTTTTTGATGTTAAAAATGTTTAAAAAAATGATTAAAAAAATGAAAAATCTGATTGTCCATTTCGACTCTGCAAGAAAACAGGGTGAGTCTCGTCAGTGTAAAACCCTGTTTTCTGCTTTTTACATATGAACAAACAAAAAAAAAAATTAAAGAATTTTTGAAAATTTTACAAAAAATATTTTTAAAAAAGGAAGACTTATAGTGGAAGCAAATTAGACAAAAAAGTCACTGAAAAAGGATGTAAAAGGGAAGTGCAATTTTTTTTTTTTTTTTTTGTGTTTAATATACATATGTAAGAAAGAATCTGATTTTTTTTGTTTCCCGGAGGACTGCTTCGCCAGATATGGGGCAAAAACTACTTTTTTGCTAAATTATAAGAAGTTTGCTATCGAATTTTGTCATATCTCTGGTTAAAATGGTCATAAAAAAAAAAAAAAAAATGGAAAATTTTCGTAATTGGACAGAGACTAGAACTAATTGGGTGGGGTTCCTATTAAAATACACCCTAACCTCCAAAAATCCAATTTTGTCCAATTTAAAAATTTTTTTTAATAACTTGGGCAAAAATAATCAGATTTTTATGAAAATCTCAGGAAATATGTATTTTAATGACGGGACCATGAGGTAAAATTTTTGTAAAAAAAATTTTTTTTTTTGGCCAAAAATCAAATTTTTTTGCAAAAATTGAGCAATTTTGAAATTAGCGCCATTTTATGCAAAAACATGCTAGGGTAATTTTTTTTTTTTTTAAAGTTGCCTTTTTGAATGTACTTTAACCTCAGTACGCGCAAGTATTCGTTAGCTCAATTAAAATGCCCATTTTAGGAGCAAGAATGAAAAATACCCTATTAATTTTTAAATTTTTTTCATTTTTGCCGTATTTAGTGTAATTTGGGGAATTTTTCGGGTTACTTCTTGCTTATTTTATACAGCATTTAAGTTTTCCTTTTATTCAGTCACAATATTTTTCTTAAAATTTGGCCTAACCTCAAAAATAACGTTTTTTTGGGTCCTGTCGTCAGGCATGCTATTTAATGCCATAAAAGCTCCATGGAAAAAAATGGCTGAAATTTATGTTTTTTGACCCCCTAAACACGAATCCGAGATCCGTTTTGCAAAATTCGTGGTCAATTATTTGTTATTAACAATTTATTGCAAAATTTGATAACAATCTAAATGTTAAATATCCTGTAGCTAAAACAATTCAAAATTTTGATAAGAACCTGATTTTATTATACATATTGAGACGGTCACCCAGGGGGGTGAATAGTCGAGGTTCTTTTCGTACACTGACTATAGGATACACTGTAGATGGACTAGGTATAAATAAGTACACTTAATTATTTATGAAAAATAACGAAAATAATAAAGTTTATTGAATATAAAAGTCTACGTTGTGTTTACACTTTGGCATTGATTTATAATAATAATTAAACAAAAAATAAATTTCTTTGATAGTTTTGCATACAAGCAATTTTTCTATAAAATAAAATTTAACAAAAGAGTAAGTAATAATTACAAATTATTTATAATGCAAACTTTAAGCAAGCAAAATGTATATAATGCAAAATATTATATAAGCAGAGATACAAATTAAATTATTTATAAAATAATAAAAAAAAAAATATAATGCAAAAGATAATTACTAAGCAAGTGCAAAATAAACTAAATATATAAAAAAAAATGTATAAAAGCGAAGCCAACAGCCAAAGCCACTAAATACATGCGTTACAAGGGAGATTCAAGTGGATTGACCGCTTAGGGTGGACTACCAACCCTGAGATGTCCCAGCTTGTATTCTACCCTTTAGAAGTTCCTGGAGTGGACTTCCAACCCCAGAAAGCACCACCTGAAGAATGTGAGTGGATTGACAACGTCGAGAGGACTGCCAGCTCGACGTTGTCCCAACCCGCGTTCTTCTACTAACCAGGTTTCTAGAGTGGACTACCAACCCTAATAAACCAAACAGAAGAATGTGAGTGGATTGACAAAATCGAGAGGGATACCAGCTCGACGTTGTCCCAACCCGTCTTCTTCACGATGAGAACTCCTAGAGTGGAATACCAACTCTAAGAATTGTACTGCTTGGGAGTATGAGTGGATTGACTATATCGAGAGGAATGCCAGCTCGACGTAGTCCCAACCCGTACTTTACCAAGAGGCAGAATTACCTAGAGGAGCCGTGGAATACCAAGCGGGCACTAGATAACTTGCTTGTGCAATGAACACAGAGCAAATCAGGACGATTGTAGAAATCGCTCGTTATTTATAGTCTGTCGTGCCCTATCTTTACCATACAAAAGAGAGTGCGCGGCATACTATTAGAAAAGGAAACTATTATACTGAATAGAGTATTATATCAGCTGAGAGGGGCACGTATACAGAGAGGGGATACCTTATTATAGTATTCATATACTTGCATGCGCGCGACTCTCTCTATTTTTCTGTTTTACATAGGTGTGGGTACTATGAGAGGGTTAGGTTATTAATTATTTATAATTAATATAATATTTTTTTATTAAATGAGAAGGTGCCTACCTGACCGTCTCAATATTTTGACTCACTGAATCCGAATTTCTAATTTATAAGGTCGTATGATTAATTTTTTAAACAATATTTAATTGTTAATAAATTGTTTAAACAATTTTTTCTTGAAAATTAAGTGTGACACTTTTTTTTATGTATTTTTTTACCCCCTGATCACGATTTTCAGGTTCTTTCTTTTAAAAATCTTACTTATAGTAATTGTTTAAACAATTTTAATTTGTTTATAAGCCAAAATTAATATGTTGCTATGTCATATTCTACATTGATACCTTTATTTATGTATTTTTTGAACTTTTGATCAGGATTTTCTGTTTTTTTTTTTTTCAAAAACCAACCCCTGTGATTATTTAAACAATTTTATTTTGTTTATAAGCCAGAATAAGTATGTTGTTAAAAATCGATAAAAACATGAATTCCGTTGTAATATTACGTTAAATAAATAATCTTGCATTGAGTCTTGCATACTACTAACCCAAGAGTTAATTTTATTGATTTTAAAGTTTAAATTGTGCAAGCAAATAATGGGGTTGGTTTAGCAGCATAGTAATTTTGGCTTATAAACAAATTGAAATTGTTTAAACAATTACTATAAGTAAGATTCAGTGAGTCAAAATATGTATAATAAAATCAGGTTCTTATCAAAATTTTGAATTGTTTTAGATACAGGATATTTAACATTTAGATTGTTATCAAATTTTGCAATAAATTGTTAATAACAAATAATTGACCACGAATTTTGCAAAACGGATCTCGGATTCGTGTTTAGGGGGTCAAAAAACATAAATTCCAGCCATTTTTTTCCATGGAGCTTTTATGGCATTAAATAGCATGCCTGACGACAGGACCCAAAAAAACGTTATTTTTGAGGTTAGGCCAAATTTTAAGAAAAATATTGTGACTGAATAAAAGGAAAACTTAAATGCTGTTAAAATAAGCAAGAAGTAACCCGAAAAATTCCCCAAATTACACTAAATACGGCAAAAATGAAAAAAATTTAAAAATTAATAGGGTATTTTTCATTCTTGCTCCTAAAATGGGCATTTTAATTGAGCTAACGAATACTTGCGCGTACTGAGGTTAAAGTACATACAAAAAGGCAACTTTAAAAAAAAAAAAAAATTACCCTAGCATGTTTTTGCATAAAATGGCGCTAATTTCAAAATTGCTCAATTTTTGCAAAAAAATTTGATTTTTGGCCAAAAAAAAAAAAATTTTTTCACAAAAATTTTACCTCATGGTCCCGTCATTAAAATACATATTTCCTGAGATTTTCATAAAAATCTGATTATTTTTGCCCAAGTTATTAAAAAAAATTTTTAAATTGGACAAAATTGGATTTTTGGAGGTTAGGGTGTATTTTAATAGGAACCCCACCCAATTAGTTCTAGTCTCTGTCCAATTACGAAAATTTTCCATTTTTTTTTTTTTTTTTTATGACCATTTTAACCAGAGATATGACAAAATTCGATAGCAAACTTCTTATAATTTAGCAAAAAAGTAGTTTTTGCCCCATATCTGGCGAAGCAGTCCTCCGGGAAACAAAAAAAATCAGATTCTTTCTTACATATGTATATTAAACACAAAAAAAAAAAAAATTGCACTTCCCTTTTACATCACTATTAAATCCTAATTTGCTTCCACTATTACATTTTTTTAAACTTTTTGTTCTCTTCCTGGCGTGATTAAAAAAATGTAAGTCTTCCTTTTTTAAAAATATTTTTTGTAAAATTTTCAAAAATTCTTTAATTTTTTTTTTTTTGTTTGTTCATATGTAAAAAGCAGAAAACAGGGTTTTACACTGACGAGACTGACCCTGTTTTCTTGCAGAGTCGAAATGGACAATCAGATTTTTCATTTTTTTAATCATTTTTTTAAACATTTTTAACATCAAAAAATAAATTTTTACACCATCTATTTTTTTTTCAATAATTATTCTGTGTGACAAAGGGAGGCTCAGTCCTCAGAAACACAGATAACAATAATGAAAAAAGTTATATATTTTTAGTTCCATGTAGATCGTTTTATTATTCATAATAAACTTATCAAATTAATAAAACTTAGATATTTTTTTTAACGAGTTGATAAATAATTTCCTAACAAATAAAAAGAGACCTTAAAATTTACAATCGACCGTCATTTTTTATGGTTTTACTTAAAAAAATGTATAAAAAATTAACGTTTATTCTGCTATTGAGGTAGAGTCATTTATTTTATTTTTTTATTTATTTATTTTCTTTATAAATAATTAAATAATATTATTTAAATAATAAATAATTTATTTAATGCCAAAATTAAGTTAATAAAATTTATTTTTAAGCTTTGAATAGTAATAATTATGTATTATTGGTAAAACTTTTTTATTTATTTGATGTTGCAATCCGTACTTTTATACATGTGTAAGACAAAGATGCCGATAGGTAAAAATCCTGACGTACGTAAGACCTTAATCTAACTTTAATTTTCAAAAAGTTTTAGCCTTAATTTCACTAATCGTGTAAAATAAAAAATAAACAAATAAAGACTCATTTCCCGTATAACTTATCATGAAATGAAGGTTATAAGACTTATCAAAAGAATTTTTTCAAAAAAATTCTTATGCTTCTATGAAAAAAATGAAAAGTTTTAATAATTTTGAAATCAATTTCAAATAAAATCTCTTTAAAGAATTCTTAACGATTGATGAATATTTTCGTAGTTAAAAAAGATACTTGCTGTGTACTTGCAAATATTTGTAATCTGTAGTTAGTAAATATGTTCCTTGCACAGTAGTTTTGTATAAATAAATGAATATCTTTAAGTTATATTTTCTTCATAACAGGCATAGAACAGGATTGAAGGAGTTAGAGATACTTAGAAAATTAAATGATGCTGATGCAGAAGACAAATTTCATTGTTTACGTTTATTTAGACATTTTTTTCATAAAAATCATTTGTGTATGGTGTTCGAATCATTGGCTATGAATTTAAGAGAGGTAAGAATTAAAAATTTCAAGATTTTTAATAAACGATAAAAGCACTCCAAGGTAATGATATGAATTACGTACTTTAAGGAGGTTCGATGATTTAAAAAATGTTTAAGCTCTTTGCATAAATTTTTAAAAAGAGCTTAAGGTGTTACATTACTAAAAATTTATGATAACAGAAATGAATGAAACTTATAAAATATAAAGATAAAGTCTTTAAAAAATGAAATAAACTTTCTTTTACAACTTTCGTTGCCTAATTATTATTGAATCAAGAAAAAAGTGTAGGTAGCTTAACATTGCTCTTATGGAAAATTATCTTTGGAGCTTGTGAAAAGTATGATTGCAATTACACAGATTAATAAAACTTAAATAATATGGTAAGCAAAAGCTCAAAGATTATATTTCTAATTAGTTTTACCTGTTTCATTACATAATTAATAAATAATTAAATAAAAAGTATGTAAATAACCTGATATTATACTAATACATATAGGATTTTACATATGTATGCAGCGTCGATAACTCAGAAATCTTAAAAAATACAAACAAAATGGCGGATTTAGTAATGTAGCACCTTAATTTATTATTCTTATTGTTAGAGAAATCTATAGAATTGTTCTGTCTTGATGCGTAAGTTTGCAAAACCCTTATATACGAGGATGTTCTCTTCTGCTTCAAAGACTGGAAACGTTAAAAGCTTTTTTTAAGTGAACTTTTTAACTACCTAAAATACGTAAATTCCAGCTAAGATTAAAAGTTTTCTACGAATTGTAGAATTTAGACAGCTCTCAAATAATAATTTTGTCAAACAGATTTGAATGTCGGCTTCAGCGATCCCAAAAATGTAAATATTAGCTAATCTATAGAATTTTCTATGATATTTTAAAGTTTTGATACCTAATTTACAACTTTGAATTGGTAATTTTGTAAATCTGACATCAAATTTGAAATCAGTAACCTTAAAAACATAAAATTATATTTAAAAATAAAAGATAAAAAGGTTTTTAAGCAATCTTGCTGTAATGGAGCTCGTACTGGAACGTAAGTTTTCCAAACCCTTATATACGAAAATTTTCTCTTCCAATGTTTCACAGATTTAAAATGTTAAATTCGTCTTTTGAGTGAACTTTTGAGAAGGTAGATTTTGAGCAGTAGAAGTATTTTAGACTTAATAGGTAGGGAGAATGAAATATAAATGAACCTTGTAAATTATATGTTTTTTTATAAACAATTAATAACATATAGCACCCGAAGATACTATTGAGAAGTTATAGTATCTTTGACCGCGTTGCACTCTCAATTAAAAAACATTTTTTTAAGAGCATTTGATTTTTTGTAAAACTAGACTATATCATAATCTCTCCTTGTATAGCTTAATTAAAAAAATACCAAAGAAATTTAGGTTATATCCTATAAAGAAAATAGAAAAACTCAAATTTGTAAACAAGCAATTTGATTGGTCTTTATACGGTCGACAAGATGGCGGCACCCATAAAGCCCATCAATTTTTATATAATTATAGATAAAAAATATTATTTCCGAATTTTTAAGTTCCATACAATTAGCTTTGCGATTATCATCCAACCAAAAAAAACTTTTGTTGTTGAGTTTTTCAAGTTTTCATGTCTCTGCTAATAAAATAAAGCAAAAAAATATTTCATGATTCATTCATGATTCATTCATGGTTTATAGTACACATTCTTAGTAAAATATACACAAATCAGAACATACCCGATCGGTTGCACCCCAAAGGCGGGATATTCATTACCCAAGGGGTGTCGATAAAATTAAGTTGACTCAGTTGGTAAAGTAGGGATAAGTCGTTAATGCAGAGATCTTAGGATAAGTTAAGTAAGTAGGGGGAAAAATGTCTTAACGGACAGGGTTCAAACCTGCGCGTATTTTTGTTAACCCATTGCACTTTTTAGCAATCCTTAAAATAATTACCATCTATAAAAAAGTTAAATGTTAAGATTAAAATAAAAGGTGAAGTATTTATGGATAAGTAAACAGTTTGGGAAGAGGCAGAACTTCAAGAGTTAGTTTGAATGATTGAAGTTAGTAGAGATGAGTCCATCCAGCTCAAGAAGATGTTGATGAAGACTAGATTTGAAGAAATCAATTGAACTGGACAGACAGATTTCTTTAGAAAGATAGTTCCAGAAGGTAATCATGAATACCAAAGAAGAGTTATTATAAATATGACTTTTAGATGAGTTTACAACTAGATGAGCAAAGGTTTCTTGGGGGAATGTAAGTTCTAACTTTATCCTGAAGTTGAACAGGTATCCCAATATTAAGAATATTGTAAATATAAACAGCACTAAGATATTTAGCACGAAGTTTAGCATTTAGCCAACAAAGTTTGATCCTGTCAGGTGGTTCATAAAGGAAATCTGATATCACACACATACTTGACAGAGGCATTTAATAATTTTTGTGAACGAGATGTTGGAAGCGAAAACAGAGAAAAAGAGAAGTGGTCGAAACGTAAAAAGCAGTTGTATGTAGGATACAGAACTAGTTGCATTGCTCCAATTATAATTAATAAAGATACATTATAACTCTGTAACATTAATTTAGAGTCTTGGTCTCTATCTTAAAAACCAAAGGCACGATGGTTGAGATGCACCTACTTGAGGCCGATGCTCTAAGTCTGGCCAAAAAGAGTAAAATAAAAATTGGCTGGACATCGAGAAGAATGCGCCTCCATGCTGACGCAAGGCACTGCCTTAAGTATCTGGGTTATGGGCATAGTCAGTATCTCTGTAATCAGTAGTCAGTATGTCAGTATCAAATAAATAAAATAAAGTTATTGAAATTCGTCACACGGTATAGAGATATTGTGCATAATATGTAATTATTCCCAAATATACCACACCCAAAATTAAAATGATTGTTGTTTTTGAATTAACATACCGTTATTTAATGCTTCAAAACCATTTTTACTTGTAAATAATTGTTAAAACTATGTAGATATTTATTAATTTATTTTATTTTTATATATAAACAATTGACTATTTATATATAAAGTTAAAATATGTTGAAAAATTGTACCACTTAATTTAAAAGCCCTAAGCGCTCCACAGAGTTCCCATTGATCCATCCTGTTTATCCTCATGTTGTGTTTTGTTATGTTCCTTTAGATGGTACTCGCGGTTAAAAAGTATCCATGCAAGCATGGTTCGTAAATCACCCTTCCTTCGAGAGTTTGAATAAATGCATACTTGATACCTTGTGTGTTAGTGTTCCGAAGATGCGGACCAGAGGTCAGAATAACACCCTTCAGGTTCTGCCGGCAATGAACCAACTCCAAGTTTCTTAGTTAAGGCCGTCGGTCAGGGCAATCATAGACCTTTAGCATAGCCTGCAGGAATATAATACCAAGATCTTAGATCATAGTTTGGGTATACCTGTTGCAGAATCACTTAAAGCTTCCTCCTCAGATGGTCTTCGCCCTACCATGAAGTCCTCAATGCCAAGTGATCTTATGAAGTTCACGAAGCTCTGATGTTTCAATGGCCCAACATTTTCTGTGTTCATTAGTGAAAACTCGAGGTACTGTCTACGTCATTTCTTCAGCACTGCGCAAGCCCAGATTAAATGATCGGTATTTTCTGTCGATTCCTCACAGAATCTGCAGTTCTAAATATCGTTTATGTTCCCCCAACTGTGATGTTTGAAAACGGAGTGTCTCGTTATCCATTCCACAACAACACGGGTGTAGACTCTATTCATAATCAGTAGCTTGTCACGCCACTCGTAGATTGGTGAGGTACCTGGGGCCCTTTTGGAATGCCTAGCTCCCCTTGATTTCGTTAACTCCGTTGCATTCTTCCTACCTATTAAGTCAGAGGTAGCTGATACAAACTCCTACTAAAGGATTCAAATGACGGCAGTTATGACTGCTATCTTAATTCCTTTCTTGGCTAGAAATTCAGTTTTCTCGTTATCTGGAATGCCCACTTAAGCGGGTGTCCAAAAAAGTGTGATTATTTTCCGACTACCAAGAGTGTTTAGAGAAGTTTTGCATTCGCGTACCAACTTCGAGAAAACCGTTACCAAGTCCAGAGCGTTAAGAGCAGCCATGCTATTTAAGCATATGCTAATTATAATTCCCTTTGTCCCCTGACGAAGCATCTTCTCCTGACATCCATCTATATAGCTAGTATTTCTGATTAAAATGCCGAGGCTAGGTGTCCTACAGAACCGCTGAGGGCTTTCCCTACAGCCCTATGCTGCCGATCCAGTATTCCTATCCTATTTCGACCCATTCGTATATCAGACTCTTGTATGAGCCTGTACCGGATGAAAGCCGTCTATACATTCATCCCCGGTGGTTATACTAATGAAGAACCTCTTTTCGAAGATAATCTTTCCAGCAATTCTTTCTAGGCCATTGTTCAGTAGTTCCATGTAGGGCAATCTTAGAGTGCCTACCATGACCAAGAACCCATTCTCCTAGAGCCCGTAGTATAGCTGCGGTTCTGGTTGATCATTCTATATAACAATGTGTAACGGAGGAACTCCGACAAGCACACGAACTGCCGTCGTTTGCGTATTCTTTGGCACTCTAACCATGCTTTTAAGCATCATTGCGTGTAGACGGTCCAGGTTCTTCCCCTCAGTGATGATATTGGATCTGTACCTGCTCTTTCGATGGGTCAGCAGTAAAATCTCCGTTTTTGGTATCGCGAGCTGGAACACGTGCTCGCCCATCCAGAGGTTAGACTAGATTCAACCTCTCCTGGGTCACTTGTATGTCCCTGGTCAGTGGTACGTTGTTACCTTGTTTAGGAAAATTCCTTCGGGAGGTCTTCGTACTAGCGTTTTTGCTCTTCATAGTCTCCCAAGTACCCTCTTTACGCGCAGTAACCCATCGTAAAAGGCATTTCACAGGTCAAATCCAAGAACCGAGCCTTGAGTTATGCCTGCGCACAAAACCGTCTGCCATCGAGCGTATCGTAGAGCCGTCTCGAGTCCTGTAGATAATCCTTGAGTACGTTACCCAGGTACCCGGGTATCCGCAAATTCTGCTCAAGAGAGCGAAGCACGTGGTCCCATCTGTCTGAGTTCAAATCGTTTTTGACGTCCAGCGTTTCCAGGAAGGCATCCTTGTGGATCGTATACCTCCTCTGTCTCTCAAAAATAACGCCAGTTACCGTCCGGACCATGTTCTCTATGCTGGTCGGCTTTGTAGCCAACACATCCAAGCTGTTATTTGGGGAGAGATAGCATTTTATATAAGTTATCTCCCCGTGCGTGGCGCAAACGTGGCAATCGCCTTTCCCTTTTTAGGACAAGGACTTTTGGGCTCTACCTCGGAGCCATATGGTTCTTGTTATATTATTGCTCGCTTAGTAAAAGGATGTTGGAATCTTATTCGCGGGGAATCTGTTCCAATAAAGCACCAGTTTCCCGATCTTGATTCATGTTCCCTTGGAGGACTCTGATCATTTCCGATGACAATTATTCCTTGCCGTAGCCAAAGCCTACCGGTAGCTAGGGCAGTTTTCGCCTCCGGTATAGTACTCCGTAGAACACTTGTCGTCCCTACACTCGGATGTTTCCTTCTGGCAGTCAGTTATTTTATGGCTGTCTACGCCGCATTTGAGACACGCTTTTCTTTGGTCTTGGCCTTTGCAGGTATACTGGTTATGTCCGTATCCCAGGCATTTAAAACAGAGCCTTGCGTCCGCTTGAAGGCACTCTCTATTCAAAGCCCAGCCAATTTTAAAGCTCCTCATTTGTCCAAGCGTAGAGCATTAACATCAAGTAGGTCTAACGCGGCCATCTGTCTCGTCGTCCCTTTGGTTTTGAAAATGGTCACCGAAAGTAGGTCTTTCAATAACTATCGCCTTTACGACGAACCTCCTGAATCTCCTGTTGATTCGTGACCCCATCTAACTCTCGAATTTTGAGTTTCAGAACGGGGACCTTTTCGAATTAGGGTCCGTTACCGCTTGAACCACTTCCTGCAGTTTTCCGGAACCCTACAAATTTTTCGACTCCAGCTCGATCAGGAGGTTACCATCTTGCGTCTTAGATATTCGATGAACTTTAGCCCCCGAATCTTTGAGATGGACGCTTTTCTTAATATTGAGGAGAGTCACTTTTAGGCTAAAGCCTATCGAGCCTCATTTGTTCTGATTACCCAGCTGCGTTTGAATTCATTTATGGGTTGAGAGCCCTGTTCATTATTGTTCTTTGGCGGTTCCTGCACGCTTTGATCATTATTACTTTGCTTCATCATTTTTGTTATGTTTTTAAAAATTTATATGATATGTCGACTAAAAGTTCATAAATATGTCGAGTGTATCCGTTATCGTGGAATGAGATCAGCTCAGAATATGGATATTTTTCCCTCACTAAGAGTGCACAAAATTGATAAGCCCTTTTGTTTAACCGGGGTAGACTATGCGGGCCCCTATAATATTCTTAGATATAGAGGTCTTGAGTCAGAAACCTATAAAACTTTATATATATATGTATGGGCGATTATTTCTCAACCCGGTCACCCCCCACTGTCCAAAAATGGTGGGAACTTAAAAAGATTTTGGTTTTCTCAAATTGACTGGAAAAGGGTCTAGTTTTTTAATCTCATTGGCCTTTTCAACTCTGTAAATCTACTGTGCCCATTTTAGGCACTAGGTATTAATTCTCGTAAAAAAATGGGTCAAAATTTGTTTCAGAATTACCCTTAAAATTGCTAAATCCGAAACTACTTGATCAAATCCTCTGATATTTGGCAAACTTTTTATGTGTAAAAAGACTAAAATTTTGCACTAAAACTTTTTTATTTTGGAAATGTAGGTTCAGAGATATCATCAGTCAAAGTAGCCGTTTTTTACCCATTTTTAAAAAATACATAGCACCCACAAAACTTTTTAATAAAGCAACCAATTACCACGCAAATGGTCTCATTTTCTCTGTTTTAATAAATAACAACTTTTAAGAGAAAAAAAATTCACGAAAATTACCTCTAATCTACTTTTATTTCAATTTTTCTGTTTTTAAAATGTTGACCAGCCGCCGCTCAGTGTCTAAAATTGGCACAGATTTACAGAGTTGAAAAGGCCAATGAGAATAAAAAACTATACCCTTTTCCAGTCAATTTGAGAAAACCAAAATCTTTTTAAGTTGCCACCATTTTTGGTCAGAGGGGGGTGGCCAGGTTGAGAAATATTCGCCCACATATACATTCTTTCTTTTATATAGAATCATTTTTTTATTAACAAAATTTATACCTATTTAAACTGATTGAAATAATATATAACAACCTTTATGAGCAAATTCTTGATGATGTTTTATTTAGAGGTCAATAAAGTCCGAGCTTACGACTCACATGAAGTCTTTATCAAGGCTAAAAAATATACATCTATGGTAAAATAATATAAATTTTAATAAAATTAATTTTAAAACAAAAACTTACAATTTGATGTTAAATAATATAGTTAAATATCAGAAACTTTATATAACAATGATAAGAAATCTTTTCTTAATCCTAATCATTATATTCATTTGATTAAACCTAATGATAGATAGATATATTTATAGATATATTAGATAGTAAAAAAATAAATGAATTTTTCAAAGCCATGGATTTTTTGAACAACAGTATCAACAACAGGGTCAGCAGTATCATCAGCTTTTCTGATATTGGTATGTCTGACCTTGAGACACACTGCTTAAGTGTCATTGACTTCAAACCAATATTTTACTATCGCTACTTGGACGATATTATCACTTGTATTTCTATGAATAAAGTAATGTATTTGCTAGATATAGTTAACTCTTATCATTCTAAACTACAGTTTACACATGAAAACGAGTATGATAATTCCATCAGTTTCTTAGATGTTAAATTAGTAAAAAAAGACAACAGAATTTTACATAATCGGTATAGGAAACCTATTCCATCCTTGAGGTATGTGAATTTCAGATCTGGACATACAAAACATCAGAAAATAGGCATTATATATTGTTTAATTGACAAGGCTATATTACTATCATATGAGATTTTTCATGAAGAGAACCTGGCCATTGTTAAGGAAATATTACTGAACAATGATTATCCTGAGAGGTTTATCAACTATTATGTTAAGAAGAGTCTAGATACAATAAAATATATATATAAATAATAATATAGCAAGCAATAATGACATTATTGACATCCAAAAATCCATTAGTTTTAAGAAACCAAAATTATGTGTCGCCTTTGTTGATGGTTTCTATGATGACATGAAAAATGCTGTAAGAGACACAATATACTTGTTATACCAAAAATTGTAAACAATTTAAGTGATAATTGCATCATCATAAAAGCCAAGGATAAAATTTCCAAAGAAAAAAAACTGGCGTAGTATATAAATTTGATTGCTCTGAGTGTCCAACTACTTACGTTGGTGAGACCAAGAGAGAAGTGGGCATAAGGCTGGGTGAATACAAAGCACCCATAGGTGCAATTATAAAAAAAGAGGAGAAAGAAAAAAACAAAAATGAAACTGGTATGCCCCGTAAGAGACCACAAAGACGCGTTGTTGTTGAAAAATCACCAAGTTGTATTGATAACAATGATGACCAAGAAAAGCAAAAAAACGCTAGTGATGATAATGTTGTGTTAACACATTATAAAAAGACAGGACATAATTTTTCTTGGCCAAAGTTTAGAATTCTTGATCATGAGTCAAATTACCCTAAGAGGAACACTAGTGAAGTTTTATAAACAATATTTATAAGAACACCATAAATGAGCAAGATACTCTGAAAAATTGTTTAAACCATATCTGTCTAACATCCATAAAATGAAAAAAAAGTATATGAATATTTGTTGCTATATATCTACTTTATCATCATTCTTTATTATGATTTTTAATTAACATCCTGGAATGTAGATGTCTACACATATACTTTTTCTATCATATTTTTAAATTATCAGCTGACTGTTAGAAAACAACAACACCTTAAGAAGAAATTATATTAATATATATTCAGATTAATAAACCTTTGCTTTTATTTGTAAATTAGTTAATATTTTTTGTTTATAAGTGATTTTTTACGTAATATATCTATCATTAGGTTTAATCAAATGTATATAATGAGTAGGATTAAGACAAGATTTTTTATCATTGTTATATAAAGTTTCTGATATTTAACTATATTATTTAACATCACATTGTTAGTTTTTTTTAAAAAAATTAATTTTATTCAAATTTATATTACTTTACCATATATGTATATTAGAGTGTGTCTTATTTTTTTTTTTTCGATATTTTTTGGCTCCCCCCATTTTTTTCGAATATTTTGGTCATAAAAAACCCCCAGCTCCAAGGATTTTGATTTTCGATTTTTTTAACCCGTGCCACCGAGCACTTGAAGTTTCCCATTTAAATAACATGGGAATTTTGAGTTTTTAGCTATACAAATTTTTACAAAATCCAAAAAGCATTTTAAAAAGCTAATTTTTACTGAAAACATACTTTTATATGTTGTAAAGACATGCAAAAAGCCCTGAATTCATTTCAAAGGGAATTTTGGGACTAGAAACGCAAATTTACATGTTGGCTCAATCTTATAAAACAGGGTTTTTTGGTAATTTTCGATAAAACGCTACAAACTCAAAGATGAACCAAAATACTTCTGGTTAGTCTACTTTTTTTGGTGTAAATATCACCTTTCAAATGCCGTAAACTGCGTTTTTTTATCACTGATTCTCTCAGCGGTATAGTCCATTAACCTACTGGTAATTTTCGACTAAAAATAACCAATTTTTGAATTTTTTTAAACTGCTGTCAAAAATGTAATTTTTGACGAAATTGAGCTTTATAGGTCTTAAAAATTTTCTACAAGCTTCAAATTTGCAAAAATTTTTTACTCGCTGCTTTTCAATAAATTATTAACCAGAGATGATAATTTAAAGTCATAGTCCCAATTTCAGGGTTTAAAAAAAAATCAATTTTTATCATTATCTTTGAAAAACGATATCTTAAAAACTATTTAAAGAAAAGAGACGAGTAACAAATTTTTGGAAACCTGAAGCTTGCAGAAAACTTTTAAGGCCTACAAAACTCAATTTTATCGAAAATTACAATTTTGGCAGCAATTTAAACAAATTTGAAAATTGGGCCTTTCGGGTCAAAAATTACCAATAGGTTAATTGACTATAGCGGTGAGAGAAACAGTGATAAAAATACACGGTTTACGTCGTTTGAAAGGTGACACCTACACCAAAAAAAGTAGAACAACCAGAAGTGTTTTAGTTAATTTTTGAAGTTGCAGCGTTTTCTTGAAAATTACCGAAAATCCCTATTTTATAAGATTGAGCCAATATGTAAATTTGCGTTTCTAGCCCTAAAATTCCCTTTAGAATGAATGCAGGGCTTTTTGCATGTCTTTACAACATATAAAAGAATGTTTTCTAGTAAAAATTAGCTTTTTAAAACGCTTTTTGGCTTTTGTAAAAATTTGTATAGCTAAAAACTCAAAATTCCCATGTTATTTAAATGGGAAACTTCAAGTGCTCGGTGGCACGGGTTAAAAAAATCGAAAATCAAAATCCTTGGAGCTGGGGGTTTTTTATGACCAAAATATTCGAAAAAAATGGGGGGAGTCAAAAAATATCGAAAAAAAAAAATAAGACACACTCTAATGTATATTTTTTAGCCTGGATAAAGACTTCATGAGTGTCGAAAGCTGGGACTTTATTGACATCTAAATAAAACATCATCAAGAATTTGCTCGTAAATGTTGTTATATATTATTTCAATTAGTTTAAATACTCTCCTTATTATCGAGCGATAAAAAAAATTTTTGAATATTTATTATTCAATACTTATTATTTATACCTATTTATTATAAATAGAACTTGTCATTTAAGGTTTCTATTCCTATTACATGATGCCCTGGTATATATGTGCGTCCATGTACATGCACATATTTTAGTAAAAGTAATACCAAGCACTATAATATTTTTTTTCTAACGCGCGCATTTAAACGTCTCCTTATGGCACTAAAATTAAAAGCATAATAAGGCCTTTTACAGACAGATTGAAAAAAAGTAGAAAGCCATTCGTAAAATATTAATAAATTCATAAAAAATAAACAAATTAATTAAGAAACAAATAAACGAAAGGAATAATGGAGAAAAAAGTGAATGTAAAAAGAAAAAAATCTGTGGAGGGGCAGTTAGGTGAAACGCATTAGCGACTAAAAATTCTATTAATTGATTGTCTTAAAAAATAAACACACACTCTATTCAAAAAGTGGCGTTGGGTTCCTGGCGTATAGTGGGAGTAAAATATAATACTGTAATGTATGAAGATAATTTTTTGTAATTTTTTGTATCAAATTTTAATAAATATATATCATTTGATTATGTTCATCTATCTTAATAAATACTTAAAAAAAATAAAAACAAAATTTATAAAATTTTTCCATGTTGCAGTAACTTTCTGATTTCTCGGGTACAAAACTCTAGCTTTCATATTTATGTCCCAAAAAACGTGGAGGGTATATTTCTCATTATCGTTACTGTACGCGATAATAAAATTTTAAAATTTTGCTAAATATGCTTTATAATAGAAAGCCGTTTTTTTGTGTATTTTCTATGTACTTGAGAAACTATAAATGTTATTTTTGAGCATAAAGGAGACCACTTATTTATTTTATGCACAACCAAAACGTGTTGCTTCCGGGAAAAAATTAGCATATTTTACGCCGAATTTTCCTTAGATTAACCTAAAATAATTTAAAACTTATAAAATAAAAGAATTTAGATTTTCATTTTTTGTCTCTTTCTAACTCAAACAGTCATCATTAATCAAGCACTAAACCATGTGAGCTAAAAAATGACGTTAAGGCTTATTTTTGGTAGTGATTCTGAGAAAAAATACTTCGGAAACTATTTATAAACCCAACCATTAGATTTAAGCCGATTAGGATTAAATTAAGGCATATATTATATTAAATTTTCTATTGCTGTTAATACTAAGTATTACCTTACTATCTAGTACAGTAAATTTTTTTTTTAATAATATATTACTAACGGACAATATAATATATTGTACGAATTTGCAAAATTCTCTGGAACTTAGGGAGGCTTTACAGCTAGTATATTAATTAAAAATTTTCTAATTTAAAAAATTTTTTTCTTAGGTATTGAAAAAATACGGAAAAGATGTAGGTCTTCATGTCAAAGCTGTCAGGTCATATACTCAACAGCTTTTTCTCGCTTTAAAACTTTTAAAACGTGCAAACATTTTACATGCTGATATTAAGCCTGATAATATTCTAGTCAGTGAAAGCAAATTAGTGTTAAAATTATGTGACTTTGGATCCGCATCTTTTGCACAAGAAAATGATGTAACACCATACCTAGTTTCAAGGTTTTACCGAGCACCAGAAATTAGTAAGTATCTAGTAAATAATTTTTTTAATATAAATGTATTTATATTTTAAAAACAAATAATATCAGCCAATTTGCAAAACAAACGTAAATAAGATGTTATTTAAAATGTAATATATTACTTAATTTTCAAAAACCGGAATAATATGTGGGTTAATATTCCTCAAGTGTATGAAGCCTAATTCTTGGGTCTTCAAATCGGTCCCAAAATATTTTTCGCTCAAATTACTATCGAAAACAAGTTACCTTCTCAAACTTTAGCCTCCTAGGTCTACTCCTTGATTTTTTACAACCGTATTAGTTTTTTTTCCTGCTTTTTATTTTTTTAAATTATAAGAGCGTAAAAATTACTAAAAATTCTCTCATACTCTTATTTTATTGCAAAAAAAAATACTCTTGAGCCCGGATAGGAAATTTTTCTGGCTATCCGATAGTACTCTTGTTAGCTTATAAAATTCATGGATAAAAATATTTGGCTTTTTAGATATTCAAATAACCGCATCAGTGGTCGAAATCTTTATTTTCTGGCGTCCTGAAGCTTTTTAGGCTAATACCAGCTGAAAAATAGATTTATCGGGAAATTTTTCTTAGGGGTATCTATTGAAAATATGTTTTTTTACATCCTTTCGGTTTTATAAATTAATTGCTAAAAAATTATTAACAAATTTGAAAACTTTAAAATAATAATAAACCAAAAAAATTAAATGAGCCCAACGTGGGTACTTTTGCACCTAGAGGGCTAAACAATTGGGAGGTATCACGTTTCATATATATAAAAACATGTTCTAAATTTAAGGGTCAATCGTTGAAGGTCATTTTACAAGATAGGCACCAATTTAACTCTATTTTATTATTTTTTTAACGTCGCTCTGGCCTTGAATCCCAAGTCGTTGAGTGATAAAAAAAATACTACACATTTAACTATTTAAATCATACAAATAATATTTTATAAATTCAAAAAATTGATTTTTTAAATAATATTCACAAATTTAGTGGTAAATATCTCTTAATTTTACTATTTTACATTTAATGTCTTATTGCTTTTTAATCACGCAGTACTTCTGCAAAAAGAACAAATTTAAAACTCAAATTTAAACTTCCGTATTGAAGCATTATACCCCCAGTATAATATTTTTAAATTATTATTTATAATAATAAATTTTACATATGATAAAATAATAGAAGTATTTAATAAAGGTAAATAATAAAATAATAAAATAAGATAAGTTTGAATTAATAATAAAGAAAAGGGAGAACTTTAATAAAAGAATTATATTTTATTATTGTTACTATTAAACTCATACACCGCACAGGCGCGGACTCTCGGAGTAGTCAGCGTTTTGTGCATAAAAGAAGGAACGAACTCTCGTTTCGTTCAGTTGGGTTTCGACTCTCCTCACTGGCGGTTAACCGTAGTAGAGGCATTAGATACCGGCGGATATCCGTGGTATTTAAAAGGTAAAATTAGTGTCCTGGTGAAGAACTCCCAGTAGACGTTTTTAAGTGAAGAAGCGGTTGGTCATCTTTAGGTGAGAAAGTTTAATATAAAGAGGGTTTACTCTCTTACATTTATATACAATATAATACGCCAAGAAGGTTTACCGCTTGTAACGTTATTATATTGTATATGAGTGCTTTAAGCTGTTGGTGTGAGCTAGGTTGGATAACCATCTAGCGTCACTCTTTCTATTTATTTTTTTTTAGTTTACGTTAAGCTGGTTTACCGCTTAGCGTCTTTTGTCATATATAAAGTACATTAGACTGGGTAACCATCTAACGTTCTCTCATTCTCTTTAGATACTTTTTTTTTTATTTATTATTAATATATCTGATTTAATTATTTTATTGTAATATACGTTGGGCTGGATTACCGCCTAGCAAGTTTATATTCATAAACTTTTAATATCGGGATGGATTACCGCCCGGTATTAAACGTACCTAAATGAATAAAGTACCTAACCTATTATCCTTTAATAATAAATTTTTGTAAATAGATGTTGTGAGCTTTAATTGTCACGGGTCGAAACGCATTAGATTTGAATAAAAAAATTTATGTATAATCAATTTAAAATAAGTAAAAATCTTTCTTTTATTAATAAATCTAAACAAAATAAATTAATTTTTTTTTTTTGTTGTAAAATTTTAATTAAAAAACGAATAAATAATAATTGATCAAAATAAATCAATAACATAGAAGAACAATAAAAAATCTTATAAAAATATCAAAATGTATAAAGTCTGAATAAATTTAAATATTTTATTTTTCAACTATAAACATTTTTTGTGTACTATTTATTTCAACCACCCCTCCTGAACAAGCCAGATTCATTTTAAAATATAAAAAATTAACTATTGATATTTTATTAATCTGCTAGAACGTTAGTGCGCAATTGCGACAGTTCATTCACACACACCGTGTATAAAGAAACACCGTGTATAAAGACAAAGCGCACGACGTGCTAGTTATACTTTAAAGTCTCATAAAAATTTTTTTAAATTGATTTTATTCAAAAAGAAAATATTTTGGTAGTTAAAGAATTTAATGAATTTTACTCTTTAATCAATGCGAGTATAAAATAGAAAAAAAAATTTTCCTAACTCTTTTCAATTTTTCACAATACCGCATCGACTTTAACAAGGGGGGTAAAACGCTTGATTTTTAGTTGCTTCTCTTTCTGATTTTACGAGATTTTTATTCAGAACAACCTATCTCTTTTTATCTTTATATCTAAATACGGCTGTTCTTCTCTTTCATTATTCTTTTATACTATTTTTTTACAGGTTTAAGAAGTTGGCCCGATATTTGCAAATTTTGTAACCAATCGATTGCGCGTAATTAACCCTTTCATTTGGTATGGACAAAAGGTTTGCGCGTCCCCTAATTAATTAGTAAATCAAAAAAAACTTGAGGGGGATAGTTTTCATCCCCCAAAAACTTTAAATCGATTTTGTAAAACAAATATTTATTTAAAAAAAAAAAAATTATTACCAATCGTTTGCGCGTCGTTTGCGCTTTCATCCCCCCTAATCGGTTTATAATAATAATAATTATTTAATTAATTAAATAAATAAATTATTATTTTCATTCAAACTCTGAAAAAAAATAAAAACCACGGTAATGACGCATGCGCCTTGGCATTGATTTGATAATCAGCTGTCAGGCAGAAAAATAAATAAGATAAATACCAATTGCTGACTGATGTTCTTTAATTTATTAAATTAATTATTATTTTAATTTTGACAATATTTACAATATTTATTATTTTTTGCAGAATTTCAGTGGATAAAAATTATTAATAAGAAATAAATATTATGTTATTTTCAGTGTTTAATTTTTATCAAGTGGGCAAAGTTTATTTATGCAGTGAATAACCAATTTGAAATTTACATTAAATTTTTAAATTATAAAAATTATTATCTTATTTAATAAAATTATAAGCAACAAATTTTTTTTAGTAATTTATATAAGATTTTGAATATGAATGTGACTCAATTTTTATTAATTCAGCTGATGCTCATCCAAATATTGCTTTATACAAAAAATTTTGGAGCTTCAGATCAAGTAGTACATGTAATAATTTTTATCTGAATGGATGAATTTAAATTTAGATACAAATATTTATTTCTTATTATAATTATTACCTACGAACTATCATTTTAGAATAAATTATGAGTACGATTAAGGTTGGTTTGACAGGCAGCCGGGCTAAAAAAAATTCAAAGATGTTTTTTTATTTTATGCACAGATTTGTTTTTAATTAAAAAATATTTACTTATTCAAAATTTATAAAAATTAAAAATTGTAAATGATCAGCAGGTATCAAATTTGGAGTTGTAATGTTGTAATTTTTGTGAAGTGATCAGTCGCATGCTTCAAGTGATATGCATTTCTAATCAGCTTTTTAAATAACCAATGTGCAAGAATTTTTATTCATTATGGCCAAAAACTAAAAAACATTTAATAAAATTCCATATAAATTAATACTTCTTTAAATTCAGAAGTCCAAACATGATCATTCTTATTCGTTGGAAGGCCAATAATTAAAGCACAAGTGCAGTATTATTTAATATTTGCATCTTTGGGGTCAATATTATAAGATTAACTCATGGGATGATTAATTTAAGTTTTGAGTACATCCAATTTCAACACCGAGTACTAGATATTTTAAGTAATTCGATAAACAAATCTTTTCAATACCTTGACTCCAAACCTATGAGCATAAACATAAATATTTGCACTTAAAGCATTGTTCATTGTACAGTAACAAAATCTCATCTCATAATGTTAAATCTTCTTTAGCTGGTATTTGTTTTATCAATATTTAAACTAGGGATACCTTATACTGGAATGATTGGCCAACCGATAGATAAGTAGAATAATCATGATTTAGACTTTTGAATCTCTAAATTGAATTGGAAATTTTATTTAGATTTACTAATTTCTGTTAATAATATACCCAGTAAGTTACTGAATAATAATAAATTTATCAACATTTATTGATAGTCTTTAATATTTGGGCTCTCAAACTTTCCATAGCTTTGATGTTCTCTTGGATGCTATATTTTTATTCAATATACAATTTAAATCTGCTCATTCTTTTAGAAAAAATAAATAATTTGAAAATTTTTTTATGGCTTTATTTTTTAAGATCTGATGCATATATTTTTGATAATTAAATTTTCTCTAAAAATAAGGCGGCTCGTTCATGAGCAGTGGGCGAAGCAAAGTCTTTTTCAGATATTTAGCTATATTCATTTGTGAAAATTTGTCTATGAAAGACTTTACTTATTATGCGTATTTTTGTACAAGAATTTGAAAAAAAAAGTTCAAAATGATTATTTGTTTAAATCAATACACTTAAATTAAAATTTGGCTTCTAAGCAAATCGTAAAGCCAAAGACTGCCATAGGTCAGGGCTGTTTGGATCCAAATTCTGCAGTCTGCTTGTATTATCTTGAAGAGTTAGAACTCAGAGTTAAAATCTCAGCTAAAAACTGAGATATATTTGTATACATATTCGATGGTAATAAAATTTATTTGGACCCTAATTGGAAATGATGACAGAACTGAATGAAACAGGAAAATTATTAAAGCTAAACATTTTTAAAGTTGAATTGAACTTGGTTTTACCTTTGTTACCACATTAATTATCTTTTTATTGCAAATTAAAAGTAGCCAGTTTAACATTGCTCTTATGGAAATTCATATTTGGAGCTTACAAAAAGTATGATAATGATGACACAGAGAGATGAAACTTATTATTAAATATGATAAATAAATTCTCAAAGATTATATTTCCAATTTATTTTCTCTAAGTTACCACATTCAATCATTAATTATTCAGTGAAAACCAAGTTTTAGCAAGTACCATAACCTAAAATAATAATGTTTTTTCATAATTTATAAAATTAAAATAATTTTTTTTGCAATAATATTACATAATAAACACATTTTTTAATATTTTTACAACTAGTTTTATTTTAAACTGCAAATTATTAAAAAAAAATAACGTCGGTAATGTGGATATTTGCTTTTTTTTTCCAATTGGGGTCATAAGTCCTTAATGTCAATTTGTGCAAAAAAAAAAGATTACTGTAAGTATTTAAAAAGCATGCCCTGTAAATAAACTTCTGTTTTTTTTTTTGCAAATTTTTGTGAATTTCTAAGAAGTTTTTAAAATTTGCAAGCTCGTTATCGTAATATCGTGATAGTAAATTTGTCCGGCATCTTGGAAAATTGGAAAATGTGTTTGGTAAAAAAAAATAAAATTTTCATTCATAAAAACGATTTTCTCAACCTCGGAAACCCCTAGGTAATGTAGAAAGCTACTATTTTCATGTTTTTTGATCCGCCACATTGGAAAATTGGAAAATATGCTGGGGCCAATTAATAAAAGATTTCATTAATGAAAAAGATTTTCTCGACCTCAAAAACCCCTATGCAATGTAAAAAGCTTTTTCTGGCATAAATTTCAGGCCGCCATCTTGGAAAATATGTTAGGGCGAAAATATTAAAATTTTCAATCATAAAAACGATTTTCTGAACCTCGAAAACCCCCAGGTAATGTAGAAAGTTTATATTTTCATGTTTTTTGGTCCGCCATCTTGGAAAATTGGAAAATATACTGGGGCCAAATAATGAAAAATTTCATTAATAAAATCGTTTTTCTCAACCTCGAAAACCCCCAGGTAATGTAGAAAGGTTGTATTTTCATGTTTTATTCGAAAATTAGAAAATTGTTTTGGATAAAAAATTAAATATTATTTACGCCTCCAGGATATCGGATTTCCCTTGTACGGTTCATTTTGATCCCGAAGGTATTGGAGGAGATGACACAAATTTCAGGGAGTTAATTCCCTGTTTTAGGGAGCTCTCCGAGCCAGGAAGTATATAACTACGTGGTTTTTTTTTGTTAAAGGATCCACTTAAAGAGAAAATTTGGCCCTTTGATAATTCATGTCCACTAAAATTAATTTAAGCCCTTACAGTCTATTTCTACATCATGAAATTCCAAAATTAGCCAAATTTTTTGAATGGAGCTAGCCATCTGAATAAGTGATTTTTTTTCTTTTTCAGATTGGCATTTGATCACATGAGGGTTAGTTTTATGAAAACAGAGTTAAACTCATTGACATATAGTTAAACTCCTGGCACTTGCTTAACTTTCCTCTAAGCTCATTTTTTTACCATAACCCCTTTTGGTTATTTAGGATTTGATCATTTTGTTTATAGCTGATTGTACACTGTAAAAATTCCTCTCGTATTTACTATTTTAATTCACTATTAGACAGCAAATTTACTATCACGATATCACGATATCACGATAACAAGCTTGCAAATTTTAAAAACTTCTTAGGAATCAAAAATTTGCAAAAAAAAAACAGAAGTTTATTTACAGTGCATGCTTTTTAAGTACTTACAATAATCTTTTTTATTTGCACAAATTGACATTAAATTTTATTACCATCGAATATGTATACAAATATATCTCAGTTTTTAGCTGAGATTTTAACTCTTCAAGATAATACAAGCAGAATTTGGATACAAACAGCCCTGACCTATGGCAATCTTTGGTTTTACTATTTGCTTACAAGCCAAATTTTAATAAGTTATTGGCAAAAATTTTTAGAGAAAATTTAATTATCAAAAATATATGCATCAGATCTTAAAAAATAAAGCCATAAAAAAATTTTCAAATTATTTATTTTTTCTAAAAGAATGAGCAGATTTAAATTGTATATTGAATAAAAATATAGCATCCAAGAGAACATCAAAGCTATGGAAAGTTTGAGAGCCCAAATATTAAAGACTATCAATAAATGTTGATAAATTTATTATTATTCAGTAACTTACTGGGTATATTATTAACAGAAATTAGTAAATCTAAATAAAATTTCCAATTCAATTTAGAGATTCAAAAGTCTAAATCATGATTATTCTACTTATCTATCGGTTGGCCAATCATTCCAGTATAAGGTATCCCTAGTTTAAATATTGATAAAACAAATACCAGCTAAAGAAGATTTAACATTATGAGATGAGATTTTGTTACTGTACAATGAACAATGCTTTAAGTGCAAATATTTATGTTTATGCTCATAGGTTTGGAGTCAAGGTATTGAAAAGATTTGTTTATCGAATTACTTAAAATATCTAGTACTCGGTGTTGAAATTGGATGTACTCAAAACTTAAATTAATCATCCCATGAGTTAATCTTATAATATTGACCCCAAAGATGCAAATATTAAATAATACTGCACTTGTGCTTTAATTATTGGCCTTCCAACGAATAAGAATGATCATGTTTGGACTTCTGAATTTAAAGAAGTATTAATTTATATGGAATTTTATTAAATGTTTTTTAGTTTTTGGCCATAATGAATAAAAATTCTTGCACATTGGTTATTTAAAAAGCTGATTAGAAATGCATATCACTTGAAGCATGCGACTGATCACTTCACAAAAATTACAACATTACAACTCCAAATTTGATACCTGCTGATCATTTACAATTTTTAATTTTTATAAATTTTGAATAAGTAAATATTTTTTAATTAAAAACAAATCTGTGCATAAAATAAAAAAACATCTTTGAATTTTTTTTAGCCCGGCTGCCTGTCAAACCAACCTTAATCGTACTCATAATTTATTCTAAAATGATAGTTCGTAGGTAATAATTATAATAAGAAATAAATATTTGTATCTAAATTTAAATTCATCCATTCAGATAAAAATTATTACATGTACTACTTGATCTGAAGCTCCAAAATTTTTTGTATAAAGCAATATTTGGATGAGCATCAGCTGAATTAATAAAAATTGAGTCACATTCATATTCAAAATCTTATATAAATTACTAAAAAAAATTTGTTGCTTATAATTTTATTAAATAAGATAATAATTTTTATAATTTAAAAATTTAATGTAAATTTCAAATTGGTTATTCACTGCATAAATAAACTTTGCCCACTTGATAAAAATTAAACACTGAAAATAACATAATATTTATTTCTTATTAATAATTTTTATCCACTGAAATTCTGCAAAAAATAATAAATATTGTAAATATTGTCAAAATTAAAATAATAATTAATTTAATAAATTAAAGAACATCAGTCAGCAATTGGTATTTATCTTATTTATTTTTCTGCCTGACAGCTGATTATCAAATCAATGCCAAGGCGCATGCGTCATTACCGTGGTTTTTATTTTTTTTCAGAGTTTGAATGAAAATAATAATTTATTTATTTAATTAATTAAATAATTATTATTATTATAAACCGATTAGGGGGGATGAAAGCGCAAACGACGCGCAAACGATTGGTAATAATTTTTTTTTTTTAAAATAAATATTTGTTTTACAAAATCGATTTAAAGTTTTTGGGGGATGAAAACTATCCCCCTCAAGTTTTTTTTGATTTACTAATTAATTAGGGGACGCGCAAACCTTTTGTCCATACCAAATGAAAGGGTTAATTACGCGCAATCGATTGGTTACAAAATTTGCAAATATCGGGCCAACTTCTTAAAGCTTTTTTTTACATTGATTCATGCTAATAGCCGTGTCTCTTACTATTGCATATGAATTGTGGTGCCTTATAAGAGAGTCTCTTTTTTTTTCTTTACACGTTTTTTTCTTATTCATTAATATATTATGATTATTATTGTTATTATTATTACTGATGCTGTTATACTAAAAACGCATTTACGCTCGTATATTATAACATATAAATATTATGTATTACTAATATAATATGCTCGGATTTTAAAAATTTTAGAAAAAATTTTGGCGCTAGCATAATAAATTTATAGATAATTCTATGGATACATTGCACAAAATGATACGCGACAGGGGCGTAGCCAGAAATTGGTTTTGGAGGGGGCGATTTAAAATTTTTGGTCAGGCGCCCCAAAAATAGGCTTACGGCGCCCTAAAATTTTTGTAATTTTTCATACTAGTGGGTCGAAAACTCTTTTTGATATGAAAAATGCGTTTTCTCCCCTCTGAGAAAGAAAAATTGCGTTTTATCCGTGGAATGTGTTGGTTTTGGGCTAATTTGAAAGGGGAAACAAAATCGGACATTCCAATCCAGTGCTGCCCCCCCCCCCCAAAACGGTTTTTTGCATATAACTCAAAACCTTTGATTTGAATACATAGTATGGATCTCTAATAAGTAGTTCCATACTAAGTTTGCCCATATTTATAAGATTTTTTAGCTGAAAACATCAAAAAATGGACGCTAAAATAATGCACGTTCTAGGGGTTGCAACGTCTATGTGTGGGGGTGCAGAAACATATACATGCAAAATTTTACATCCACAAACATACTATAATATGTAAAAAACCTTACATACCCGTGTCTAACACTTTTGACTACCAAAAAATCAAAAAAACTCATAAAAAACGCGTTTTTTTTTCTTTCGTGAAATATCGATTTTTGAAAATTTAGTAAAAAAGGCCTAAACTTTGACTGGTTATAGCTCGGCCCCAGTGCGTCCGACTGAAAAATTTCTAAGGACCATTTTTGTCGGAAATTTCCTTAGCTACAATTTTTATTTGAAACTTTTTTAAATATTTTGCTTAGTTTTTGAGTTATATGCAAAAAAACCGTTTTGCCCCAGCTTTTGCCCCTCCCCCCTGGGGGGGGCCCAGCACTGGATGGGAATGTCCGATTTTGTTTCCCCTTTAAAATTAGCCCAAAACCAACACATTCCACAATTGTTCATTTCTGGAAGATTTTTGTCCAAGTTTGCCCTTAATTTAGCCTTTATTCAATGGTGTATAGTATATGTACATTAGAGTGGACCTAAAATTGCAGTTTTAAGAAAAACTTGGCTTCCCGGATTTTTTCGTGAACTTTTGGTCATAAAAAGTCCCCAGCTCCAAGGATTTTGCTTTTACTTTTCAAAAAAGCATGCCTGTAAGCACCTCAATTTTCCCATTTAAATAACATGGGAATTTTGACTTTCCAGCTTTCTAATTTTTTACAGCGCTTGCAGAATGTTTTGAAAAGCTGTTATTCGATGGAAAGTACTATTTAAACATATAAAAAACGATACCCAACCTCAAGTAGCTAAAAAAAATATTTCTAAAGCGGCTTTACCGGTAATAAACGTAAAAAAATGCTCCATTTAAATTACATGAAGCTATATTATTTTAATGGGGATTTTTTTACATTTATTACCCATAAAATCGATTTAAAAATATTTTTTTGGCTACTTAAGGTTGGGTAACGTTTTTTATATATTTAAATAGTACTTTCCATCGATTAGCAGCTTTTCAAAACATTTTGCAAGCTTTGTAAAAAATTAGAGAGCTGAAAAGTAAAAATTCCCATATTATTTAAATGGGAAAATTGAGATGCTTACAGGCACACTTTTTTTAAATAAATCCAAACAATATACTTCCAAGATCACGAAAAAAAAATCTAATTTAAAAATCACAGCTGCGTCCTAAACTCATATTTTTTTTTTTGATGCTAAAAAAAATGTTTATATGATAAAGCAATTAAAATAATACTACTATTAATATATGAACCAATGTATATATTCCTTTTCTGGTCAATTTCAACTATAATTTTATTACTTTACAACATATCAAAATCTATTTCTGAGAACAAGCACATATAAATTTCACTATATTTCTTCAAACATCCGCCATATGACAAATAAAATTAAAAAAAAAAAAAAAAATTTTGAAACAATTTTTTTTGTTTTGTGGGATCATAATACACCATCTAAAATATTTTTTTTTTTTTTGTTAATCTTCCTAAATCTTGGACCCTGATTATAAAAAGATATCAAAGTTTTATAATATATATAATATTTTTCATAATAAATTAAATGCAAGTATCGCAAATACGAATTTTGCGCCCTTATAATATATTTGGCGCCCCAGGCCTTTGGAGGGGGCGATCGCCCCCTTCGCCCCCCCCCCTGGCTACGCCCCTGCGCGAGGTCTCAAAAATAAAAAAATGGTAGCGTTCTTACTCGACACGAAAAAAATAAAACACATCACATTTGAACACCGAAATCAAAACACATAAAACTCAACACAGTATATTTTCAACGCTCATTGTTGCACACGATTTAAATTGAACACAAAATTTTTCAGCACATTTTATTTGACACAAATTCAACACAAAAAACTGAAATTTAATTAGTTTTTACGTAATTTGCATAAAATATTTAATTTTGTGTTGAATAAAACGTGTCAAAAAATTTGTGTTGGATTTAAATGATGTGCAAAAAAATGTGTTATAAAATAATGCGTATTGAATTTTGCGTGTTTTAATTTCGGTGTTTGAAAATTATGTGTTCAATTTTTTTTGTGTTGAACAAGATCGCTACCAAAAAAATTGTTAAAATATGTCTTTATTAACCTGTAATTTTAAAAGATATAAGATAATGTTAAGATGGTCAAGAATATATGATTTTAAGCGCGGGTAAACGGCGGATTCTCAATAGTCCGACGGGCCATTGAAGTTCCGTTATTTTAAATTTTCCCTTTATTTTAAAATATTTATAAGACGATATAGATTACTCACACGTTTTTATTCCCATAGCTTTTCCCGAAATGAAAAATAGGTCAAATCCTTTAAATAGAAATATTGTATATATAAAATTAAGATTTTATTTTTTATAACACTTTTTATAAGCCCGGCCACACTATAACTTGAAATTGAAATTAAAAATGAAAGTGAAAAAAAAATCGATGGAAGGGGAAGCTGCACTTTTTAAAATTTATTTATTTATTTATTAAAAATCAATTAAAATTAGCAATTTATTATTTATTTACCTGCATATAAGTCAATTAACTAACAAAAGATGAATGTTTCATTTATTACCTTATTTTTAATTGATTTTTATTAAATAAATAAATAAATTTTAAAAAGCGGCTTTCCCTTCCATCGATTTTTTTTCAATTTCATTTTTAATTTCAATTTCAAGTCACAGTGTGGCCGGGCTGTTATTAAAGTCCAGTTATTATTTGAAAAAATAAATTGCAATTATTTTAAAAAGCGATTGATTATTTTAAACTATTTAAAAAATATTGCTATTTTCTAATATACACTGGTTGAAATAGGTGAGGATTTTTAATAATATGTTTAATAAAAAAAAATGACATTCAAAATCATTTTTTTTTTTTAATAAATATATTCTTAATAGTCCTGGCCTATTTCAATTTTTTTTTTAAATTTATTTAATTTTTTTTTTTAATAAATTATTTTCGTTATTTTAAAAAAGAATTTTTTAGATTTGGCCAAAACATATTCAGTTTAGATTATTAGACATTTTTTGGGTGTGCTATTGAAATTCATGCCGTTAACCTTTATCCTTAAAAAATATCTAATATAAAAAAAAAGAGTTTAAAAAGTAAAAATTGTTTTACGACAGTTCATATTTTCCAGATTTTTTCTTAAAAAAGTACTGATATCAAATTAAAATCTTAAGCTGACAGTAGTTTTGAGTCTCTTTCTTGATATAATAAAAGTTTTTAAGATGCGTATGCTTATGCGCAGAACTGAAGAGCATACAATTTTTAATTTGCAAATTTGAGTTTTATATCTTTTAACAAGAACTGCGCCATCGGTTGTCATATAGCAAAAAATTATTAAAGCTCAGAAATTTTTAAGACCACCGATGGCGCAGTTCTTGTTAAAAGATATAAAACTCAAATTTGCAAATTAAAAATTGTATGCTCTTCAGTTCTACGCATAAGCATACGCATCTTAAAAACTTTTATTATATCAAGAAAGAGACTCAAAACTACTGTCAGCTTCCGATTTTTATTTGATATCAGTACTTTTTTAAGAAAAAATCTGGAAAAAATGAACTGTCGCAAAACAATTTTTATTTCTATATACCCCAGGGGTGTATGCTACAGTATATATATTTATCAAGTAAATATTAATATTTTTTATTAAATGCAGTTTACAAATTATTTTAAAGAAAAAAATTTATTTTAAAATAATAAATTATTACTTAATAAATAAATATGAAATTACAAATTAAAGAATAATATTAAATTTGTGTTTTTATAACCTTTGTGCGCGCGCTTTGTATAAACAAACAATATGGCGTCCTTGCTGCTAAAACCGCGTTATAAAATTTTCTTCGTTTAATTACACGAAATTTCCCACGTATACCTCAAATTCGGAAAGTACCGTAGTATAATTCTTTAAGCTTTGAACTTTCAATTTATCACTATCTGCATTCGGGAATTCGCGATTTGATGGTAAAAATAATCATTTTTCTGCATTCTCCCCATAAGACTAATATAATATTTTGCACCACAATCGATTATAAGACCCATACCATTCGATTCTTGAGGCTTTTCTCTAACAACCTGTATATGTCTTACTTCGGGAATTTATTGGTCAAGCATCCTTAATCAAGGAATTTTTTTAAATTTCGCTGTATCAACATATAAGCTTGTAAAAACATAAAAATATATATAATTAGGTAAAATTTCCCGCGAAATCCAAATTTTTGGTAAAATTTGTGATTGGTCACGTGACTTGGTGGGAAATTTGAAATTTTTAAAAAATGAAACTTTCGGAATCAATTTTTTTGCTCTAGTTTTTTAAGGAAGCCAAAAAACAAAACAAAAATTTTACTATAAAAAATATACATAAGGACCAAAATTTTCGCAAAATTTTGGGTATTTCAAAATGAAAATTGGTTTGTCTGCTGGGGAGATATTAATTCTAGAAGTTGAAACGTATGTACTCGATTTCTCGCGCATGCGCAGCATGGAAAAAAAATTTTTAACCATTGAATCGGATAGCCAGAAAAATTTCCTATCCGGGCTTATGAGGAAATTTTTTTTTCCAATAAAATAAGAGTCTGAGAGAATTTTCAGTAATTTTTACGCTCTTAAAATTAAAAAAAATAAAAAGCACAAAAAAAACTAATACGGCTGTAAAAAATCAAGAAGACCTAGGAGGCTAAAAATTGAGGAGATAACTTGTTTTCGATGGTACTTTCAGGGAAAAATATTTTGAGACCGATTTGAAGACCTTGAATTAGGTGTACATACATTTCAGGAATATCAACCCATGTATAAATTTATATTAGGGCACGCCCAGGGAAGAACGACTAGCTGAAAAATAAAAAAATTAAAAAAATATTTTTGTTCGGACATTTTTTACCTGGGATTTGTGAAATAACTCATACTTTACACTTCCTGATGCATAATTTTGAGATGCAGCTGCTCCAAAGTTGGATTTCTTCAATTTTTTGATTTCAGCTGCCCAATTCAACCTGATATAACTCAAAACCATGAAATTTTTAACATATACACATGATTGGGAAAAAATTTTTTTTTTACCTGCCCTACCCAAAAAAAAAATTTTTCTTTATTTTGGGCCACTTCCGGTTCAATTTTTAATAGTTTGAATTTTTCAAATTGACCGGAAATCAAGTTCGCCATAATTATGTTTGCTCAAATTTTCCCAGAATGTTGGCCTAGGTGTCAGTTTATCTCAAAAAAATTTGGATATGTGATACTCAAATGAGCGCCCACAATCATTATTTTAGTCTGCCAAAATCAACCAAAATTAGCTCGAAATCAGCCAAAAATATCGTACAAAAAAATTATTGATCTTTTTTGGTCAATTTTAACGATAATTAATTATATTGACACCCATTTTAAGTTGATTGGATAAAAAAAAACAAATTCCTCCCTCTGTTTTGGCTAATTTTGGCTGTTTTTGTCAGACTAAAATAATAATTGTGGGCGCTCATTTGAGTATCACATATCCAAATTTTTTTTGGGTAAAACTGACACATAGACCAACATTCTGGGAAAATTTGAGCAAAAATAATTATGGCGAACTTGACTTCCGGTCAATTTGAAAATTTCAAACCATTAAAAATTGAACCGGAAGTGGCCCAAAATAGAAAAAAAATTTTTTTTTGGGTAGGCCAGGTAAAAAAAAAATTTTTTCCCAATCATATGTATACTTTAAAAGTTTCATGGTTTTGAGTTATTTCAGGTTGAATTGGGCAGTTGAAATAAAAAAATTGAAAAAATCCAACTTTGGAGCTGCTGCATCTCAAAATTATGCATCAGGAAGTGTAAAGTATGAGTGATTTCACAAATCCCAGGTGAAAAATGACCCAAAAAAAGTTTTTTTATTTTTTTTTTTAATTTTCAGCTAGTCGTTCTTCCCTGGACGTGCCCATTAGTTTCCGATGTGAGTACTGAATTTAAGAATTGATAATAATTTTGCTACTACAATAAAGCTACTGCTTGATTATGTAAATATAACTTTAAGTAATGAAATATTAACTAAAAAATCTAAAGTAAAATATTTATAAGTATATTATTTATAAGTATATCAACATATTAAATAGAAATACCATTAAAATGATACGTTTAAAAAAACTTTTAATTGTTTATTTTCATTTTTATACGGTTCTCAGGCATGATCCCTGCTTAGGCAGTAATATTCTGATAAACAATACGCTAACTCTGCAAATTCTCTTCTGAACTAGAAATTCAGATTTTCAAATGGTTTGTGATCCGGGAAAACTAAAAAAAATTTTTTGATGAGCCAGTGTTACCAACTTGTATTGCTTCTTTTATGGTTACCAATATAAGTAAATTAAATTTTTTTATTTTCTATGAATTCCATTAGTTTCCTGGAGAAAAAGCCACAGATTTTCTTATTTCATTTTCTTGTGGTTGCTTTAAAACAGCACATAGTCATTCTATACTTATGCCTATGTAGATATTTATTAGGGGAGCTCCACGGATAGATAGATAGATAAGCTTTATTTGTAAAAGTTTTACAAAAATGTGTACATAAAGTATAACATGTATAAAATTTAACAATTCGTGTATATATCGATGCTACTAGCGAAAACTAGGCCAGCTCAAAGGGGCAAGGGGGGCCCATGTTAATTTAAATGTGAGTTGGCCTAGTCTTCGCCGCGAGAATGAGCTGGCCCTGTTTTCGTTATTAGCGACGATATAACGTATATAATTTTACAGTGATTAAAATATTTAATATTAATAAATAAGATTAATTTTTGGTACCTGTAAGTAACTCTGGTATATTTAATAAATAATAATAATAATAATAATAATATAACTAGGTGTCTCAATCACATAAAAAGTACACAGCAAAAGTGATTAATTTATCACAGTCAAAATTTTTGATAAACGAAGTATATTATAATAAAATGTCTTTATCTATATTATGTATATGGTTATATATATATGTATGTCTAATTAATATTTAAGCGTATATTGCACTAAACTAAGCAAAACCAAACTAAACGGAGAATCGTCCAGAAACAACTTCACAGTCATTAGTTAATAAATGTTTGAAGAGGGCATTTTTAAAGCGAGTTAGTGAAGGTAAAAATCGAATAGTGGAGGGAAGTGAATTCCAGTAATCAGCTCCAAGAACCTGAAAACTGTCAGAGCCCCGACCCTTTATGATGTCTGGTAAAGTTAATTCTTTCGTCGAGGAATGCCCTCTTGCTGTATCCTTTGGTTTTTTTATTTTAAAACAGTCAGCCAGATAGTTCGGTTGTTTCATGCGCAGTATTTTATATATAATTATATTACAGAAATAAATCTGCGTTTATTAACAGTTAGCCAATGTAGCTTCTTTCTAAGAGGAGAAATATGGATATCTTTACTAATTTCAAAGATATAACGGATACCTGAATTACTTAGTCTTTGGAGCCTATTCCTTAGCGTGATTCCTGCATCAATTAATACAACAGTACAGTAATCTAGATGAGGAGTTACCAATGCCTGAATGAGACGCTTCCTGAGTGTCTCTGATGTGCAACCTTTGATGAATCTAAGAGTGTAGAGTACCCTGTTTACTTTTTTCTCAACAGATATTACATGAGGTTCCCAGGACAGTTTACAATCCAAGATCACACCAAGACTTTTTACTTCCTGAACAAAAGGAACGATTATTCCACCACCCATATCAATCCCAGGAAGCTTTAGTTTATCCAAGCGATCGATAAAAATACTAGATCCAAAATAAATTGCTCTGGTCTTGGTAGGATTTAATTGTAGAGTGACCATTTTCGTCCAACGGGAAACATAATCAGCCACAGTATTTAGTCTACTGATACCCTCCAGTATACATTCAGGGGATACCTGGATATACACCTGCAATTCCTCAGCATACAAGAGATGAAAAACATTATGCCCCACGTGATCTTTAATATCATTCATGTATAAGCAGAACAATAGTGTGCCCAATACTGAGCCCTGTGGGAGGCCAATATTAGTGTCTCGAGATTCAGAACAAGATGTTTTTGAAGCAACTTTCAGTTGTCTATCTTCAAGATATGATTTGAACCATATTAGTGCACTTTTGGAAAATCCCATATCACACAACCTCCTCAGAAGCTTGGTAGGAGATACTTTATCAAAAGCTTTACTGAAGTCGAATTGAATCAAAATAGTTATGAGTCTTTTATTCATTCCTAGTCTGATATCATCAGTTAACTTCAGTATAGTCAAGGTTTTAACTTAATTTTTTTTTTGTCAAAACATTAAAATAAGATGGTTCCCAAAATCTGAAAGTTTTTTATTAATTCTTAAGAATTTTATTCCAGTTTAAAGTTGTTTAGTAAATATTATCCTCTCAGCCACTAATTATGAAAGCTCGTTATAAAATCGTTAAGAAACGTTAAAATAAAAATAAAAAGGTTTTCAATGTAAAATTTCATGAAAAAATCGAATTTTTTGCCAAATTTTGACCAGAGGACGCCATTTTGCGGGAAAATCCAAAATTCGTAAATTTTTGTAAATGGAAATACCCAAAAACCTTGCAACTATAGAAAAAAAAATTCTTTTTTTCTTTTAAACTTTTCAAAAGTGATCACGAGGATACTTTTCATTATAAGAGAGTAAATCTAATGTATGTAAGTTTTTCAATTTTGACTTATTACCTATTTTGCTAATTTCCCGTGACGTTTTACTGGGGTATGTAAATTTTGTATACCAATTCTTAGGAGGGCAATTTGGCAAATTAATTAAAATAAATTTATTAAAATTCAATATAAATAAAAATTAATGCAACGGGATTTTCTTAATTTTTTTACATTTTTAGAGTCAAATGCGCAGAAAATTTAAGAAATAAGTACTTTTCTTTGAAAAACAAAAATTATATTTACTATTAATAAAACAAATAATTTGTTTTAAGTTTTGAGTTTATTTCTTATTAAAATGCCTAGTTAATTTTGGGAAATTTTTGGGACCCTGGCCTATCATACGTTGGTCTGTTGCGTCTATTCTGGACCACTAGTTTTTACCTAGCAGCCATTTTGAGTACCATTCGTCCCCTGAGGCTATTGCCGTCGGTATGCCCCATTATAAGGCCCTAGCGTCTGAGTCTCCAGAAAGTATAACTTTGCCAGTTACCATCTCAATTGTTTCTTTAATACTGGTCGGCTTTGTGGCGAGCACCTCCAAACTATCGTTTTGAGAGAAATAACAACTTATATAAGTTATCTTTCCTATTTGAATAAAAAGAATAATATGAATCCTCTTCATTGATAATCGGTTCCAACAACGCACCAGATTCCCAGGCTTGGTTCATGATCCATTATAGAACCTGAATCTTTCCCAATAACACCTGCTCCTCGCTACAGCTAAGGCTTCCCGGTAACTGGGGCAGTTTCCCTCTCCAGGATAGTACTTCTTAGAGCACTTGTCCTTCCTAGTATTGCATAGGAAGCACTCAGATTTGGATTTTACCTTTTTTGACCAGGCGTATTAACTTTAAAAATAATTAGATGCATTGTACAAAGAAAATAATAGTATTTAATGTATTCAATATAAGCCGAATATATAAAATTAGTTAAATTATTTGTATAAGTTATTAACAAATATTTATATATATAAAAAGACAAGTTATAAAAAAATATATTTTACAAGGACAAATATTGGTTGTTTGGTTGATCGTCATCAATGGACAATAATTCTTGTCCTTTTAACATGGAACATGTTTATAGGGAGGGTGCACCTCAGAACTTAAAAATTAAGGGGAGAGGGTCAAATTTGTCTGGCTTGAGCATAGATACAACATTTTATAGATATAACACGATACGTAAGGACCTATAAGTGAGAAATTACTACTGCTAGAAATTTTGTTCCGACTCGCTATCCTTTACTAACTTAAAAGAATTTCTTTCTTACTCCTACTATTAGAAAAGGATAACAGGTAGGAATACATATATTCTCTCTTTTTAAAATTAGCCACATTTTTTTTGGAATGTGATATCCATGTAAGTAGTTTATCCATGGGCTTGAGGGGCAGGGGATCAAATATGACTTGATCAAATATGAATAATTTTGATTTAGGGACCTAGAATAATACGCGTTTAGGGAATCAGAATAGTTTGGGTTTAGAATCTTGTAAGATTATAATTATAAATTATAAAATAACATTTGCATTATACCTATCTCTCAGCTAGAAGTAAACATGTTCCTTACATTTAGGTTGTGTTTACTCAAACCGATTATAAGTTTTTCTTGGTTTTTTTTTATATTTACAATAAAAATATTAATTAAAACTTTTATTTAATTCATATATACAAAGAGAACCCGGAATATTTGGGAAACATTTGTACCAAAGTGTTATCTAAAAAACGTTTTTAAAAAACATAAAGTACCTAATTAATATTAATTTTATGACCCACTATAGTACTCCAGTCAAAATACGGGGGGAGAGGGGGGGGGACTTACGGTTGCGAATACGAGATTTGCTCTAGTATAGGTTTTTTGGGTAGCTGAACACGAAAATCGGGGTCATTTGGCTAACAAAATGGGGCTTCACCCTTAAATTTGCAAAAACTACAACCAAAAGGGGGTATTTCTTATGTATTCGCGTTTTGTGGATAGTTTTAATTATAAGGGTGAAATATTAATTTTTCATTAAAAAATCCATGAAATTTGTTTTCAGCAATCCAAAAAACCCTTGTGGACCTAATCTTGACGCAAAAAGTACAAAAACAGCAAAAACACCACTTTTGGGGGTTGTTTTCGGTAATTTAGGGGTGATATATTAAGTATTCATAAAAAAATCCATGAGAATCGTTTTTATCGACCCAAAAACTCTTGAGAACCAAATCTGACGGCAAAAAGAGCGATTCTTAATGAATTCAACAAAAGTTTCCAGGTCAGGTAGCTGATACCGGCTAAAAATTTTTTTTTAACAATTACCTATCTAAAATGGACTATGTCACCAAATTTTAGCTCTTAATATTGAAAACTAAGCCCAGGGCGAATTTTTGAGAAAAAAAACACGTTTTCATCTTTCCTGAGTCGCTCATCCTTCTTTTATATGCCATTCTTTCTGGAAACGATTAAAAATTATGAAAAAAGAGATACTATAGTAAAATTTCCTCAGGAATTCAGTCTTGCCATTAGTTTTTGAAAATTCTTACACGGAAAACCGGAAAATCGATAAATTCACAGGGTATTTTACGGAAGCTACAGAAAAATTGTATATCTGAGTTTTTTATTAAGCTTCTCAGAAAAAGCGTTTTTTATATATATTATCGGATGCCATATCAACCTAGATGCGATCGAACTTCGCAGACCCTAAAATAATCGAAAAATCTTATAGTTATAGGTTATAACTCTGAGCCAGAGAGTAGTACTACTGGTTATATTTGCTAGAGTAACCTCACAAATACAAAAAATTGTAAAAAAACAAGGAAAATCAGAATTTTTTAAATCCATTGCTATGAACTCATTTATACTAAAGCCTAAAGATTTTCATAGTATAGAAGTTATATAAAATTTCCTGGAGAATTCAAATCTAAACTTATTTGACTCGTACGAGATCATTTAGTGCGGGAAAATTCAGAAAAACTGTTGAAAATGATAAAAATCCGACTTTTGTATTTGAGGCTTTTGGTGTGAGCTCGTTTACATTAAAGTCTAAAAAATATTTAAATAAAGAAAGTATGTAAAATTTCCCTGGGAATCCAAGTTTTTCCTTATTTAAATCATTCGGAGTCATTTAGAGCGGAAAAATTCAAAAAACTGAAAAAAATGAGAAAAATTGAAGAAAATTTACGATTTTTCGATTATTTTAGGGTCTAGGAAGTTCGATCGCATCTAGGTTGATAATATATATACAAATAAATATATATACAAACACGCTTTTTCTAAGAAGCTTAATAAAAAACTTGGATATACAATTTTTCTGTAGCTTCCGTAAAATACCCCGTGAATTTATCGATTTTCCGACTCCCCGTGTAGGAATTTTCAAAAACTAATGGCAGGACTGGATTTCTGAGGAAATTTTACTATAGTACCACTTTTTTCATCATTTTTAATCGTTTCCAGAAGGAATGGCATATAAAAGAAGAATGAGCGGCTGAGAAAAATAAAAACGTGTTTTTTTTCAAAAATTCGCCCTGGGCTTAGTTTTTAATATTATGGACTAAAATTTGGGGACATAGTCCATTTTGGATAGGTAATTAGCAAAAAAACTTTTCAGCAGGTATCAGCGACCCGACCTGGAAAATTTTGATGAATTCACTATGAATCACTCATAATTTTATTTGATAAATTACTGCTCTTGAATAGGATAATCATTAGGATTATCGAAACGTTGAGTGGACTTCAAAATTAAATTAATTCATATTTATTTGTTAATTTATTCTAATAAATCATTGTTTGTTCAGTCGAAAAATATTAATCCAACAAAAAAAAAATTATAAAATTAAATAAATAGTTGTATTTAAAAATTATTAAATTAAACAAATAATATAAAGATAATTGGTAATTAAAATTTAAATGATTATACAAAATTTCAAGATATTATATCAATGTGAAATTTTAATGAATCTTGAAACAAGTAAAGAAACAAATAATCATTCAATAATTTAACTATTACAAGTGTTTTTGAATTTAAAAAAATTAAAAATGTATAATATACATTGTATATGTTACAATAATTTGAATGTGATATAAATACTATAAAATAATTTGAAGCCAACCGCTCCAGTATCCCGACGAAACAAAGTTGCAATATTTTGAAGTTGAATCGAAATTGATTGATTAAGATGCCTGGAAACAACAGTAGCCAGTCTAATCTGACTCTAATCTAGGCCAAAAACAGCAACCTCCAGATGAAGAAAATAATTAAGTCAAAGGACGGAAGAACATGAAAAATTATTAGTACCAAATTTAACATTAATAGGATTCAAGGAATGCAAAAAATAAGATTTGGATCCATACATTAATTAATTATTCATAAATTTAATTTTAACTTTTATTTAGATTTAGATATTTATTGCTAACATTTTCGAAAAGATCTTTTAAAGAAATAATTAAAAAATCATTTGAATATTTAACAAAAAAGGTAATTTATGCAAAGGAAAAAATTTTAAATTTTTAAAAAATTTTTAGAGTTTAATGGATTGCGCGCGCACGTAAGTAAAAATAGTCAAACATTTTTTCTTACTTACATGTGATATCGATATTCTTGTATTTTTACTCTCTTTTTTTGAGTTTTCAGTACAAAGGAAAGGTGACTAATTGGCAGGTACAATGTGATAATAATCAACAACTTCTTTTTATCATACTCTGCATAAAATCAGTCTTTTAAATTATATTTTTTCTAACCTAAAAATCGGCTTAAACATCAATATCAAGGCCTTTTATTACCTTTCATATACACACTAATACCAACAAGGATATATATGTACTGCAGTATCATAAAGGAGGTGATATACATAAAATTAGTTATTACTTTTCTTAATAAGTCAACTCATCTATAGTGTGTTTATAAATAGTGCAGTTTTTTCATCTATCAAGTATTATTGCAACTTTTGGTGCATTTATTTTATAAACTTATTTACATACACATCTATACATTAGCATCAATATTCAAGCTCCGAAAACATTACAAATCGTGGCTCCATCTATGGTATCTTAGCCTAAGCTTATCTACTATTACAGTGCTCTGCTTTATCTTCTATGATTAACTTCTTATCCTTCATTCAATTTTTCCACGACAGGTGTCGCCAAATACCTGTTTCTTTTTTCTTTTATACTTTCTCATTGATATTATAGTATATTTTCTCAATTTTACAATATTTATACAAACTTTATATTTAAAATTAGTCTTTTGCCATCTACTTGTATTAAATGTGGTCTTGATACCCCTACGCTCTCAAGCTGCTTTAATTGTTCTTTAGCTTATCATTCTTCTTGTGGCATGTATGCCTTAAAACAAAATGATGAGGAATTTCAAGTATGTTCTTCTTGTATAACTATACCAGAGATCAAAACTAAATTTTCTCTTCCTCCTACCTTATCAAGATCAAACTAAACTTCTAGTTTATCTTCGGTAAAAAGAAAGAAAGATGGTTTGGATCTTTTCCACCAACAATCTCTCTTGGACCTCAAAAATATGGTTTCTAATGGTATAGACAGTAACAATAACAAGGATAGTACATCAGCTTCAGCTCATCAACCAAACGAGTATATCTCTCGTCAAGATCTATTATCTGCTCTATCTTCTCCTGCTCCCCCTCTGCCAGTTGCTACAATTGCTTCTCAACAAAATCAAGCAACTATTCAACCTTATTCGCCTAAACCTTTACTCAAAGTCAAAGATTACAAAAATTTCAATATTCAAGAGCTCCATGAGGTCTTCACGTCTAATTTCAACTCCTTGAGAGAGGATTACCTTCACCTGAACAATATCCAAAAAATTCACCATCAAAACTCCGTAAATTTTTTCAACGTCATTAAAGGTCAGGGTGTAATTATTCAGGCCCAAGACGAAAAAATTGAGGATCTCACCAGACGAATACAGTCCTTAAAGACTGATCCTTCTTATGATATCATGGTTTCTGGTCTTGAAATCACAGATCCAAATATTGACCTCAGGAGAATGATTGTCACTCTGGCAAATTATCTTAAGGTAAAAATTACCATTCAAGACATCAGAAAAGCTAGATTAGTTAACACAAGAGGCAATTCATCTTTAGTACAGGTAACCTGCTATTCTTCAGCCCATGGTCTTCAGTTAATAGATAATAAAAGAACTTTTGGAAAATTAATAAATTCTAATGTGTTTAATTACTCACTTTCAAATAGTCAAATTTTTATCAATCAAAATTTTATCATCTGAGATCTGGTATAAAATCCTGAGAATGTAAAATAAATATAAAAATAATAGTAATAGTATCAATCATAATCATAATTTCAGTAATAATCCTAATAAAAATTATTTACAGGCTAATCGTGACCCACGAACTTTCCACTCACCTCGTCCTTCTTATTACAGACACCCGACTCAAACTCATCCTCAAATACCCTCCCTTTTAGACCCTCGTTTTTTAGCTCCTCCTCCCCCATTTCAAACTAACCTACAATACTCCCTCACATCCATTACTCAAACTGCAACACACTCTGCTTCTCTTTACCCCCCTTCCACAGTTTCCTCTTCCTCTTTACAAAATGTACTTCAAGTTGTACCTCAACCTCCCCCTATAGCACAAACTACTCAAATCACAAGTGTATCATAACCAACATCCAATACTCCTTCCTTATCCCCCCTCTCAAATTCTATGCATTCTCAGTTTGAACAACTTGAATCTTCCCTCATAAATCTTTCCCAACCCCAAATTGATATCTAAGAATTACCAGGAAGTAATCAAGCTGCTACGCCAGCTGCCCCCCCTTTAAACTCCCAGGTCCCTTCTACCAAATCTCACCCCCTTAAAGTCTGCCACTTTAACGCCTCTTCCCTTTGCAAACCAAATAGATTGGATTTTTGCAGAACTGAACTCCTCCCTTTAGCTTTCGACATAATTGCTGTCTCTGAAACTTGGTTTCATCCAGCCTTTACAGATAAAATGGCCGAAATCAATGGCTACTCATTAGTTAGAAACGATAGGCAGTGAAGAAGCTCAGGAGGAGTTGCCCTTTACATAAAATCTAATCTTCCGTTCAAAGTATTATCCACTAGTAAAGACACAGGGGCAGATAAGCTCCCTGAATACCTGATATGTGAAGTTTCTTTTTTAAACACTCAGATCATGGTTGTGGTAGTTTATAGACCCCCTGATCATCCGCTCTCTTATAATATGGACTTCTTGGGCGAAATAGCCTCCTCAGCCCTTATTTACAGTAATAAAATAATCCTTGGTGATTTTAACGTCAATATGTCATTTTTTCATCGCCAGTCTACTTTAATGTATGAGTACATAATCGATAATAATTTTTATCTCATCCCTCATGGTGAAACCCACCGGGGTCCAGTCTCGAATTCTTTTATAGATCTTATTATAATTGATGAAAATGACAAGATAATATCATTTAACAAAAAGTTATTCATCAATAATCATTACTTAACATATGCTACTCTTGATATCTTTGTTCCCAATACATTGAATACAAATATTTCTTTTAGAAATATAAAAAATATCAACCCCGAAGAGTTTACCATTCGTTTACGACAATTTGATTGGTCATTTGCCTTTAAAAGCGGAGATGTTGACCTTATTTGGGATACAACAGCTAAAAATATAATATCTGTCCTCGATTCTGTAGCTCCGCTCAAACATTTTAGAATTACTAAAAAATCTCTACCATGGTTAACTCCTAAGCTAAGACAGGAATCAAAACACCTAGATTATTTATATCGGCGATATAGACGGAAACGCATTCAGCCTCGTCTGGACGCCTACAAAAATTTTAGAAATACCTTAAATGAGAAAATCTCTGTCGAAAAAACAAATTTTTATTCAAATAAACTATCAACTAATAACCCCCCTGCTGTTATCTGGAGTGAACTGGAGCACCTGGGCCTTGCAAGCTCCTCCACCATCACTAAACCTCGTTTTTCTCCGGATGAACATAATAGATTCTTCTTGTCCACTCAAAATTTAGATTCCTCCCTGCAAATTAACAGCCCTCTCACAGTACCCAATCGTCCCCCTTTTAAATTTACCAACATTACGATAGCCAACTTAAATTGGGCATTTAAACAATTCTCCACTAAATCTACAGGTCCTGATGGTATCACATTAGAGGTTCTCAAACTATGCTTACCATCTCTTTCAAAAGTTTTTGTATCACTCTTCAACAAGTCGATAATTCTCAAAAAATTTTCGACTGCTTGGAAGCATAGCCACATCATTCCAGTTAATAAAATTCCTAACCCCCTCTCTTTAAGTAATTATCGTCCGATATCTCTCTTATCAATTTTATCAAAAATTTTCGAGAAAATAATTCACAATCAACTATCTCAATACCTAGTGCAGCATAAAGTTCTTGACAATTTTCAATCAGGATTCCAAAACTTACATAGCACCCAAGCTCTTTTGACTAACTTAGTTGATGACATTTGTAGGGGTTATCATGATGAGAATCTTACGATCCTACTAATGCTCGACCTTTCAAAGGCTATCGATCGAGTATCCCATAACCTTCTTTTGTCCAAGTTACTTAATATTGGTCTATCCAAAGAAGTTGTGGACTGGTTTGCTAGCTATCTATTAAACAGAACACAATCCACATTAGTAGGCGAAGAGATCTCTTCGGCGGAATTAGTGAAAAGTGGCGTACCTCAAAGCTCAGTTTTAGGCCCGTTACTCTTTTTGATTTATATGAATGACATAAGCTCTCACATAACATATGCCAAACGTCTACTTTTCGCAGATGATTTACAAATATATCTCCAAATTCCTAAGAAAGATTACAATTTAGGTATCTCCCTTCTCCAAAATGACCTTAAAAATATCGAAATCTGGGCCTCCAAAAATAACTTCCACTTTAACAAAGACAAAACAAATTTTATTGTCTTTGGAAATAATTGTAAGGAGCTCTACACTAATAATACCACATTCTACTTCAGTGGCAGTCACATACCTATTTCAACATCAGTTAAAAATCTTGGTATCTTTCTTGACTCAGATATGAATTGGCAAACCCAACTAAACCATATGTTCAAATCCATTAATTATGTGCTCTATAGACTTAGATACTTTAAAAATTTAATTTTCCCTTTACTACGTAGACGCTTAGTCTGCTCACTAATCTTTCCTCTCTTTGACTATGGTGCTTTTGCAATGGGCAAGCTGCTAGGATATCAATATGATCGTCTACAGAAATTGCAGAATGCCGCAGTTAGATATGTCGCTGATATTAAATTTCCCAACAAAAGGCAGGAGAAAGAAGCGCCAGAACCGGCGCATAAGGATCTCTAAGCGTAAGGAGGCTCTAATAATAAAGCCTCCTGAAGGGAAGTCTTATGCAACAGCCCTGCTGGAGATCAAAAGAGGTGTCCAACTAAAAGATTCAGGGACTGAGGTTTACCGAATCCAGAAAACCCAGGATGGGAGCGTCCTAATAGAGCTGAGCTCGTCGAAAGACCGGCAAAAACTATTAGACGCTGTCAAGACGGTCGCAGGCCCAGAAAGTACAGTCAAGGAACTGATTCCCCACCTAACCGTGGAGATCAGAAGCCTAGATGGTACTACTGGTAGCGACGAAGTGAGGCAGGTGATAAAGGAGGCAACCAAGCTGCAGGACGATGACGACATAAAAGTCGCCATCTTCAAGGCTAAGGGTACTAAGGCGGATATGGCGGTCGTAGACCTACCAGAAGCCGCCGCACTAAAATTGACCAAAAAAGGCCGGCTAAATAATGGCTGGTCTAATTGGCAAGTGCGCTTAAGAGCCGAGGTTACACGGTGCTTTAAGTGTCTTGGTTTCGGCCACAACCAGTGGTCATGTAAGGGCATGGACCGAAAATTTGCGTGTTTTAAATGTGGCGTTAAAGGCCACAAGTCAGAAAATTGTCCTGTGGAAAAAGCAGAATGCTTCCTCTGCAGGGAAAGAGCTGACAAGGCCAAGACCGACCACCTTCCAGGATGCGGAGCTTGTAAGTGTTATCGGGAGGCACTTACTGCAAGGAAGATAAAGTGTCATCGGTAATGTTCGGAGTCCTGCAAGGGAATATGAACAAAACCATTCTTGCTGACCTTTTGCTCGATCAGCTCGCAGGCGAGACAGACTCTAGCGTCGTCTTGCTATCCGAGCCGCTTCGCAATAGGAACCAGCAATTCTGGTTAACCGATGACACAGGCCGGTGCGCTATATGGCTACGAGGTCATGCTCAGACGTCTATGTCACGACATGGAAAAGGCAATTGCCACGTCTGGGCAAAGTGCGGTGATACAACTTTCATTAGTTGTTATTTGTCACCGAATGACACTATTGGGGTGTTCACCGCAAAGCTGGCCTCATTGGAGGAAACGATAAGGGAAGTCTCTGGCAATACCATATTTGCTGGGGACTTAAATGCCAGGGCCGTGGAATGGGGAATGCCAACCACGAACCGTAGGGGAACGTTGATCCTAGAGATGGCTGCTAGAACTGATCTGGTGGTCATGAACTCTGGGAACAATCCAACCTACGTAAGGCCAGGCTTTGGCGAATCGATCCCTGATGTCACTTTTGCCTCGGCCGGGCTGGCAGGAAGAGTGGGTGGCTGGAGGGTGATGGATGGAGCCAATGGCAGCGATCATAATTACATCACCTTCAAAGTGCGTGATAGGGTTGCTAATCGGCCCCCGTACAAAAAGCGCCCACTAGGCTGGAATGTGTCAAAGATGGACGAGGACAGATTTGTGGATTATCTTCGCGAAGAGTTCTCGTCTATCCCAGCCTGGCATGGAGGACCGACCACCCCGCGAGAGGCAGAGACCCTTGTCAAGAGGGTAACTGCTCTTCTGAGGGGAGCCTGCGATGCCTCTATGCCGCGTAAACGGCCCTGGAAGGGTAAAAGAAGCGTGTACTGGTGGAATGAAGAAATTTCGGAGCTAAGACGGGTCTGTCACGGCGCACGCAGAAGACGGCAAAGAGCGCATGGCCGCCCAGAGCTGGCTACGCGCTCTGAAGAGTACAAGGAAGCCAAGCATAGGCTGGCGAAAGCTATCCGCCTCAGCAAGGCGCGCTGTCTTCGGTCCCTAAGAGATGATGTCAACAGCGACCCGTGGGGCCTGGGATATAAGGTTGTCATGGGCAAACTTAAGTCCGGATGTGACAACACGATGGATGAAGCAACGACCAAAAGAATAGTGGACGCTCTCTTCCCGGATCATCCAAACCAACAACACCCTGCTTTGGATGTCCCGAGGGAGCAAGTTCCGCTATTTATCGAGGCGGAGATGCTTCAGGCAATTAGGTCAATGAAAAATGGGAAAGCGCCAGGACCAGACGGAATACCCGCGGAAGCCCTTAAGGCGGCTGCAAAGGTAATCCCTGGTCTCCTGCTTGGCATGTTTAACGCGTGCCTCGTGGCAGGCGCCTTTCCAAGGGACTGGAAAGTGGCCCGTCTGGCTCTGATAAGCAAGGGAAAGGGTGAACCAGGATCTCCATCATCTTACAGACCATTGTGTATGTTAAATACCATTGGCAAGGTGATGGAGAGCATGGTCAGAGGAAGATTGCGGCAAGCAATTAGGGAAGCGGGTGACCTTAGCGACGACCAACACGGCTTTCGTGAGGGGCGTTCCACGATCGGTGCCATCGAGCAGGTCGTGAAGGTGGTTATGAGAGCCAGACAAGTGCGGCCGGATATTAAACCGGACGTCCTGCTTGTCACGTTGGATGTGAAAAACGCATTCAACTCGGCTAAGTGGGACGATATGTTGCACTCCCTCGAGCAGGTATTCAGAGTTCCGGATTATCTGAGAAATATACTCAGAGATTACCTCCGGGACCGATACCTGCGCTGGGACACCCTCGATGGCACAAGAGGTAAAGTATTAAGCGCAGGCATAGCGCAGGGTTCAGTTCTGGGTCCTGATCTGTGGAATGCCTTTTACGACGGCTTGCTAAAGATTGAGCTCCCGGATGGATGCTCCATGATCGGATACGCGGATGACGTTGCTCTAACCATAACAGCTCGAGAGCCAGAGGACCAGCAGAATACCTTGGATGAGGCCATGCGCCTTATCAATAGCTGGATGTCGGATCACGGACTAAGACTGGTAGTCCCGAAAACGGAGATTGTCCCTCTGACCCGGAGAAGGGTTGATACCATATTCGGCATCAGCTTTGATGACGGAGGTAATCCCCTTATGATCCAGACCAAACCATCGGTCAAATATTTGGGGGTCTTCTTGGATAACAAGTTGACCTCAATAGACAATTCCAGCAGGCCTGTGAAAAGGCTGGCCGGGTGACAAAGTCCCTCTCGTGGCTAATGACGAACATCGGCGGTCCCAGATCTGAGAAGAGGAGGCTGTTGATGACGACAGTTAACTCCATCTTGCTCTACGGTGCAGAGGTGTGGGCGGACAATGTCCGCATAAAAAAGTACTGCAAGAAACTAAAGGCAGTACAGAGGCAGGGGGCACTTCGAATCGCTTGCTCGTACAAGACAGTATCAGAGCCAGCGATCCAGGTGGTGGCTCGGGTGATTCCCATCGACCTGCTTGCCTTGGAAAGGCAGGCGATCTATAACCGTGGGGAAGAAGAGCGCGACGTAGCTTCCGTTCGCGCTCGCTCCCGCACAATGGAATGTTGGCAGTATAGGTGGAATGGTGACCCGAGGGGACGTTGGACGCACCGCCTTATCATCGATTTGGAAAGCTGGATGAACCGTGATCATGGAGAGGTAGACTTCTACCTCACACAGTTCCTAACTGGTCACGGTTATTTCCGCGATATGCTTTTCAAGTGGAGCAAGGTGACATCTCCAGAATGCTTGCATTGCCCGGGCGAGCTGGATACCGCTGAGCACACCTTTTTTGGGTGTCCTCGCTTCGCTGAAGGGCGACCGCCCTTCGATGAATGGAGGCCGGAAGTAGTCGTCCCGGAAATGCTGCGCAGTGCCGCTAACTGGTACAGTGTGGCAGAGTACGTACGGGCGACACTGATTGGAAAAAAGGAGGAAGGTTTCCTCTCGTAGGAAAATCTCCTCCTTTATTGACAGGGTATGGCGAAGAAATGCCTGGGCTGCATTGTTTCCGGACCGAAGTAATACCTAAACAGGGAGTCCCGGTCCGGATTCTATGATATTGTCATAAATGCAGGAGGGTGGGGAGTTTAGTGGGTATTGTAATTCCTCAATTGTGTATATCTGGGCAACCCCAGATACAAATTTGAGGTTGAGTCCCACATAACCATACAGTACGCGTGTATGGTATGCGTAAATGCATTCTCCTCGTCCTACGAAAAAGGCCCCTTCTTGAAAGGGCCCAAAAAAAAAAAAAAAAAAAAAAAAAAAAAAAAAAATTAAATTTCCCAACAGGACTTCACCCGCCAGACTAAAATTAGGCTGGCTAAATGTTAGGTTACGTCAAAATATATGAGCGCCATATATATCTATAACACCCTCAATAATTGTCTCCCTGTATATTTAAAAGATAAAATCAATGTCTATGTTCCTGCCCGAGACTTACGCCCACATTTACGTCCTCATCTTTCCGTTTCCACCTCGTCATGCTCTAAATTCAATAACTCCCCTCTTGTCTATATGTTAAATTTCTGGAATACTCTTCCTGAATCCATCCGACTGGCTCCTTCCATAGACTCCTTTAAACAAAACCTGTATCATCACCTTTTACAGAATGATACCTCTATTTCTCTATAAAATTAATTATCCTCTCAAATTAGTTTCCACTCCCCTTGTTCCCAACCCTGATTACTTCCTAAAAATCGCTAATTCCCTCAAATTCTCAATTCCTACACTTCAAAACTTCAATTTAAAAAACTTTTTCCTTTTCAACTCAAAAACTCCTCCTTCCTTTTTCTTCTGTAAATATTTTTATCTGATTAAAATTTTAGTTATTTTGTTATTAGCTTAATTATTAAATTTATATTTTTATTTTTATATGTAAAATTATTTTATTGTTTTTATTTTGTTAAATTTTATAAATTTCAAAAATTTTTATTTACTTTTCTTTACTCATAACTTGTAAATAACGTGCTCGCACAAATAATTCTTTGTACTATAACTATGTATATACTTTTGTACAATTATGTATAAATAAAGTTACCAATCAATCAATCAATCAATAATTCGTTTTTTAAATAAACTAGACTATAGCGGGCTCACGTTGTTCGCCCACATTATAATTTCCCCTTAGCTTTATTAAAAAATATCAAAGAAATATAGGTTATAACCTATAAAGAAAATAGAAAAATTCAAATTTGTAAACAAACAATTTGATTGGTCTTTATATTGTCCACAAGATGGCGGCTCCCATAAAGCTCATATATTTTTATATAATAGATTTTTTTTAAATACTCAAGAAAGAGAGAGTAATAATATAATAAAAATACAAGTGCCATATAACAAAAAATTTTACAATATTATTCAGTTGCCTTTCTAATTAAAAAAAAATATAAAAATAAAAAAATAAGTTATCTAAATAAGTGCTGAATTTAGTGAGCACCGTGGGCAAATTTACTTTCTCCTTTGCTCTTTACAGAAACATGCGAGATGAAAGAGACGCATAATTGTATATATAGTATAATGTATTTATAATATATATATATATTATAATTCTATAAAACAAATGTGTAGAAAAATAAATTTTTTAAGTAAACGAATTGTTTTAAAAGTGTACTTAAGTGAATATTATAAATTTTTAAAATGAATGAATAAGTTAAATTAATTGGAGAAGCAAAAAACAGATATAAAGACAAAATCAGATTTGTAGATCCTTATAAATTAAATATTAATAGTGAATTTTATATTAAAAAATTTGAGGACTTTCCAAAAATATCAATATTTGATATTGTGACTTATTTTGTGCGTACACATAGTTTTTACACTGGCGATAGTTTAAAAGCGTACAAAAGTTTGGAAGCTTTTAATTACGTTGAATCTGATTACGTTGAATCTGAATTTTATGATAAATTTTATATATGAAATCGGTTTTTGCCTAAATTTGCATGAAAATATTGTTTTTTTTTATCTAAAATTGCAATTTCAAAATCGGAAAATTTCACTTATTATCGTTATAACTTTTCCCTATGTGAAAAAAGTCAAACCCATATTAATATCAGGTGAAAGTATATGTAAAACTCTGTCTCCACCCCCAGTTTGAAGTTATTTGAAGTGACGGGTTTTGAGCTATGAGCTACGGCCGGGACAACTCACATTTTCCAATTTTCCGGCTTTCCACGTAAATATGTTAAAAAACGGGTTGAAAATTCGGATAGTCAGGGAAATTTCCGATCGAAACCTATTTTCGAATAATTTTTTTAACATTTCTTTAGGCTTTTACATAATGAAGCAAAAATTGGTGACTGAGAGCTTTAAAATCGGTCCAAAATTTCAAAAATTTACAGAGACGGCTAGAAACGATTTGAAGGCGTAATAATTGGGGAGTTAGGACATTTTATATGTATAAACACCTGTGCAAAGTTACAGCTCAATCGGAGGACCCCATCTGCAAGTTAACGTACGTTTCACATGGAATCAGCCCCAAGCTTTTGTAGCAGCAAGAGTTACAGTTCAACTTGATTTACCTAGACCTCTTACAGAGCTATATGACATAAAAAATGTACAGCTCAGTTTTGATGCATTACTAAACTTAAATATAGATTTATCTATATCTAAGTAACAGCAATGTGCTATTGAAAAAGCAACTAAAAAGTAAAGTAATTGTTTTATTTGGATTCCATTGAGGGCAGAAAAGAAACGCCATCAAATTTTAAAGATGTTTGCAGGACTAGTTTAGAAAATATTGCTCTATCATTATTAAAAGATATTTGTTACCCATGCACAATACCTAAGAAAGCAGCAGCTTTAATTTATGGTCTTGAAAATCAATCGAGGACTAGAGCTGTTTATAAAAAATATGTAATGAATAATCATCAAAATTTTAAATTGGAAGTCTCAGTTTTTATTGTTTCGATGGAGACACCAGTTTTGGGAGCCACACCAGATGGCCTTATATCTTGTGATTGCTGTGGTGATGGATGCTTAGAAATTAAGTGCCTTTACAAATTATCTGATCCTTCAGCTGAAAATTTTGAAAAATATTTACAATAAAGTTCTTGTGCTTAACTAAGATTGAATAATGGGAAATGCATGCTAAAAGAAGATCATGAATATTTTTATCATGTGCAATTACAAATGTATGCATCGCAAATAGAAATCTATGATTTTTACTATGATTTTTTTATTTAGACAAAAAATTTTTATGTTTTAGAAGGATAAAAAAAGATGAAAAATTTTTAAAAAAAAATATACAAAAAGCATTAAATTACCATAAAAAAATCATAATGCCTGCGCTGCTTTCTAAGTGGTACACAAAAACACAAATTTCACCAATTCAAGAAGCTGATAGTATTCAATCTCAGTTATTTCGTTATTGTCAAAAAACATGTGGTAAAAATTTTGTTTATTGCGCTAATGACTCATGTGAAATCAAAATATTTCATTTAGATTGTATCGATATTTTGGAATGTAATGATCCTGAATGGTATTGTGAAAAATGTCGATACATGGGTATAAATACATAATATTTTTGTTGCATAAATCTTAAAATGTATTTTAAAAATAAAATAAATAAAAAAATTTTCTATTATGCATATTATTTTATTTTGTTTTTTCTATATAAATCCATATCCGCATATTCGATAAAAAGTATATGAAAATAGTAATAAAAAAAATTTTTATTGTAAAAAAAATATATCATTCATAAAATATGAAAAATTTAAGAAAAATAAGTCTACCTTTAATTAAAACTACATTATAAATCTAAAGCAACGATAATACTACTAAGTGTCTTAGTAAAAAAAATATCCAAACATTCATAAAAATATTAAAAACAAGCAAATTACTAATAAAATTACTAATAAACTAATAAGATAATCATGAAATACAGTAAATTAACTAACTATGGTACAATAATAAAAGTTCAAATTATTTAGCACCATTACCATTAATTAAAATAATGACAAAGGCTAAAAATAAAACTAATTAACCACAGATGGAGAAAGGTTAACTAGACCAGAACATACAACAACAATTTTGTCAAACAAAGATTCAACTTTTTGATTTATACTGAGCATTTCCAGTGGAAGGGAACCAGCATGAAGGATAGTGTAGTTTTGACGTATGGAACATATGACCCTCTCAACGGCTATTCTAACGTTGGCAAGTCTCCTTGTTTTTTCTACTTCATCTGGATCTAGTTGATTTTTTTCTAAAATTTTCCAAAATTAATTATTCACGTAAATGATTGTTCTATAATAAAAAATAATTTAATACTTTTTTAAAACGCAGGAATATTAATATTTGTACCAACATGAATTATAGAATCTTCAACAGTGAAGCCTCTGTCAGCTAGTTCAAAATCACCTGGGAGAATATGTTTTAAGAAATCAGAGTTTTCAGTATGTTTATCACTAGTCCAGCCTCCGCAACTATCTGAAACAAAAGCAACAGAACCATGAGGTGTAATAGCAATGAAAATTTTAGCTGTGAGATGGTGTTTATAATTGGACCAGCATTCTTCACTTGCTTTCAGATTGCTTGGTCTTTCAATGAAAACCTCAAAGCAATCTACAATTACAGAAACCCTTTTGCCAAAAACTTGTTTAAAACATTCTGGCATAGTCATATATAGGGTATCTCTATCTGGCCAATTTATTAAGTTTTTAAATACTTGATGGAGAAGGTGGATGCAACACCTAAAATATCTGGATGCAGTACTAAAAAGGTTATAAAAATGTACAATGTTGCTAAATAATTTTAACTTTAATTTTTATAGCCATTACCTGTAGCTTAAATAATTAAAGGGTAAATTGTGTTTTAGTCTTAGGAATGTGAGAATTAATTGTTCAAAGGTAGATAAAGCAGCATTTTGAGAATAAAGAAAGCGTTTTATTGTGTCATGTGCTAGAAATAGTTTTTTATAATTATCTAAACCTGTATAGTGTTCAGTTTTAATGTCATCATCTATAAACGATTCTTTTGTAACCTCCTCTCTTTTTAGCTTTTTTTTAAAATAATATTTTCTTCTTTTAAGCTATCATTATAGAAGTTTATTTAATTTTTTGTTTTCTACTTTTAAAGAATGGTTATCAAGCCTTTAATGCTCACATTCTTCACGTAGATTTTTTAACTTATCTTTTTGCCTGCAATCATCAGTATCAATTTCAAGTGAAACCTCGCTATTCTCGTTTGAAATATCATCGGGTTCAATGTTTGCACATTCTTCGACTTCAATATCATCTTTTTGCAGAATGCATGTTACATTTTCGTGAACTTGGATATTTTTTAAACCTTATTGCTGTATATAACTTGTCCTTTTATTGGCTCGCTCATATCGCTTTTGTAAAGAAAGAATTTTCAAAGCTACACCTTTTGAGTATCCAAGTGTTGATTGGGAACCCAAGCAGGATTATTTACCTCTGTTAACTTTGCTGGCTTGCCAGTTGAATATAGATAAACTTGACTAATTATTTTTAAAATTTTATACATATTAAAAAAACTAACCTGAAATAAAATGCTTACTACAAACCCTAAAATTCTCCATTTGAGAAACTGAAAGTTCATTCCCTCTTCTTAATGCCTTGATCCATGCAGTTTTCCTTTTTTTTAGATAACGCCATAACATTTTCAATTTTTTCCATCTTACGATTTTGTTTACTTATAACTCCAGGTAGTTTATGAAAACTCACTTTTTTTATACTTTCACAGACCTGCACTTACTGTACCTTTATTTATCATTAGAAGCATTGCAGCTATACACTGAACACCCAGTCATTTTGTAATAATATTCAAAATTCCTTCAATTTCTTATTAATTAAAACTTTATGAAATCCAAAGCACGCAGCACGCAGCACGCAGCCTGTATTTTTACCGAGATTTTTACTTTTTTTTATATTAAAAACGTTTATTAATCAACAATCAACAAAATATATTAAAACTATTTACACATTATTTATATATTAATAATAAATTAAAAAAATAATATTTTTTACTAATATTTTTTCTTAATTTATAAATAAATAAATAGTTTCCCGTTCATATAGTATTAAAACACGTGTATAGTATTTCCTTTCAATGACACAGTAAAAAAGTCGAATACAGTCAGACAATCCCGTGACATAATGTGCAAATACTCTATGTCACCATATGAGATATACATAATTACGAGCTGCCTCCGGCTCGCTTTGCTCGCCCCGGCAACCGCCATGTGGGCTGCGCCCCCCTGGACCCCTGCAACTTGATTTTTTCAAAGACATGTTGATTTAGGTTACTCAATATTTTGGAAAATAATCTTTTTTTACCCGAAGTAATATCTAAAATTCACTGAATCATAAAAATTACGGGCTTATTAACTCAGACGGTTAATTAGTGAACAATACAAAGCTTTGCCACCCTTCCATAGAATCCACAAGCTAATGTTGTTTCCCTCGAATACCCATTCTAAGATTCTACCTTATAATAGCTTTTAAGCTTCTTTTAGTTCCTATATTCAGTTACTACATTAGTGGCTGATAAAAATTAGAAATATATATAATATTAGTCCTAAACTTTTATAATTTTCGAAAAATTATTATAACTTTGATAGATTAAAACCTTGAAAATTTAGGTGGATACGTAAGAAATATACCCGAATCGAATGAAATTCTTTTTAATAAAAAAATTTTTCCTCGGTTTTCAGTTTTTTTGGTTTTTTTTTTGAATTTGTTAAAAATTTTTTTCTTGGAAATTCAGTTTTTTCAAAATAAAAATTTTTCATTATCAATAGAAATAAAACCTAGCCTATGTTTTGACCCGTAATTTTTGCCGCCTTTTACCGTAAACCCAATGTCTATAGCTTTTATCGTGTTCTCGTTTATCGCGTTCGGACAAACATACATAATTAAAGATTTATATATATATATATAGGATAACTAGCATAGGTGATCTATTCCCGGTGTTATTGTTATTGATTTTTTATTATTATCATGTTGTTATTGTCCAAAATATATATCAACGTCAAAAAAAATTAACGCCTTGAAATAAGCTAAAATTTTTTTCTTAATGTAGACCTTTTACCAGTTCAAATGTGACCAATAAGATAAAATTTGTAGTAAATTCAAAGGAATGGTGTAATTTTGAAAATGGGCCAGATCAGGCTATTTTTGGACCTTTGAACAGACATATTTCGGGCCCATGAGGTGCTAGAGGACTAAAACTTTGGCTGAGGGACTTTTTTATCACCCCAAACTATATTCTAAAATTTGAGTTGAATATATATAATAATAGCATAGGTAAGAGGGGGGCTCCGCCCCCCTGATCTAATTGATGAAAAATATATATCAATGCCAAAAAAAATTGACGCCTTGAAATAAGCTAAAATTTTTTTCTTAATGTAGACCTTTTACCAGTTCAAATGTGACCAATAAGATAAAATTTGAAGTAAATTTAAAGGGATGGCGTAATTTTGAAAATGAGCTAAATCAGGATATTTTTGCATTGTTTAAAGAATTGTAGTGCCAATAAATTGGCAGCGTTTTTCCTATATTTTAGTTTTAAAAAAAATTTTAAATATTGTAGAAAATGTAATTAAAACTAATATTAACTAATTTATTTTTTTAACGAAATATATTATATTATATCATTAATTTCTTGAATTTGTCTTATTTTTTATTATACTTATTTTTAAAAACCAAACATTATTTTAACCCCATCAATTTTGTTTTTTTTTTAATTTTAAAGAAACGTACGTTTTTAATAAAAATTTAACTAAGTAAGCATAAATTACATTTTAATATAGAATATAAATTACATTATAATATACACAGACCCACAAATAAATGATTAAAAATACCATCAAAAATAAAAAAATGAAAAAAATTTTTTTACCAGCTTTCAAAATATTTTATAAAATTTTAAAGATACCTCCGTTTTGAATAAAAATTTCAGAGAATACGTAAAAATTAGTGCTGAATCGAATACTATGAAGTGCGATATCAAAATTTTTCGATAGTCTCGAAAAATTTCAATTTTTGATAAAATTTTTAAAAAATGTTATCAAGTTCAAAAATACTGAAAATTAAATATCTCAAAAACTACGATAGCTAATCAGAAAATATAGGGCCTATGTCTACCGCATTTTTTTTTCTTCATTTTGACGCCGGTATATGCCAATCGGTTCGGTAGTTCGTGAGTCATTAGGGTACAAACAAACAGACAAATAAATTTTCAGATATATATAGCATTAAGATATACAGTAGAACCTCCTATAACCTGATCAATTAAAACCACTAGCAGTCCGGATACCCGAATTATCCGGATAAGGGAGCAACTTAAATTTTTAGGAATACATTCCTGGTAAAGTCAATTAATAGTATATTTTTATCCTAGGCCGCAAAAATAAAGAATGGCCCAGATCGCACGTGAATTGCATCCCGAGGCGAAGCCGAGAATGGCAAACTGCGATCTGGGACATTCTTTTTTTACGGCCGAGGCCAAAACATAATTTTTCTTCATCAGTGGCTAAAAAACACGTATTTTCGAATAACGCTGCGGCCGGGAAATACGTGTTTTCTGGCTACTGACAAGAAAAGTCATTTACGCATATTTCAAAAATTCCAGGAAATTAATTATTTTAATTATTTATAAATTTTTTATTTCTTTTAAAATTTAATAATAATCAAATTCTTTAAATAAATTTTTAGTAAAATCTCGATATTTATAAAGTAATAAATTTTATCCAGTTATTATATTGAAATTGATTGACAAAAGAGTTTTAAAATAAAAGTGATAAGGCACATGTATAATGAGTAAAAGAATCTTAAATTTATTAGAGTATGATTTTTAAAAATTTAATCCCTTGTGTGTACGTACTAGTACTGTACGTGTAGTTTCATGTAGGCGTAACCCAAAGTATTATTTAAATATTTTATTTTCTAAAATTCTTTTACAAAGATTGAAAAGAACTTAATTAAATTAATACAAATAATACCTTAAGTCAATTAATATGGAAAAGCAACAAAAACAGAATAGACAAACAAAAATTGTAAAATACACCTCTATTTATATTTTTTAAAATTATAAATATAAATTATGAATACAAATTTTTTTTTATAAAACTTAATTTTTATAAATTTAAAATTAAAAAAATATCTGAAACACCGTTCCGGATAACGGAGGATCTGGTTACTGGAACGTTGGTTATGGGAGGTTCTACTGTATATGGGTAGTTCTAGTGCTTTTCCATTTCCAGTACTTTTCGATTTAAACCGAAAATATTTTGGTTTTAGTGGCGGCTGTTTTTGAAAAATGCTTTTGTTTGACATTTTTTGCCACTTGGCATTTTTTTTAAGTTCTTTAAAATGCCTGATACTTTTAGCAAAATAATTTTAAAAATCATCTTTTTTAATAAAACTATGGGGCAAGCCCGCTGCGCGCTAAAGCGCGCCAACCCCCTCAGATCATATTTTATGTTTAATCGAAAAGTGTTTTAATTCATAAATAAAAACAATTGTACAGTGAAATGTCAATTTCAAATAATGAACTTTTTTCATAATTTTAATAATCCTTTTATTATTTTTATTTTCAAAATTTATCTCAAAAAAAAATATTGCATTGTTGTCCCTTGGTGCTACGCACCTAAGGCCAGAGTACTTTTTATCCCTCAAAATAAATGTTTCTTCTGTTCTGGACAGCGAAATTTTTTAATAGGATGACGAAATACTCAAATTAATTTTCATATGTTATTATACAAATAATATATAATTAATTTTCTATTAGTTTAAACATTTTTCATTAAAATTTATAATTATTTTTACTGTTTACATTATATAAATTAAAAAATTAATATTTACAATTGTCTACAAATTTGTATACAGCGCGCCGCTAACACTACAGAGCATCAATGAAACGACCAAATAGATAAAGCTGACGAAATTTTTAGGAGATTGTATAATAAAATAATTATTGTACTTCTTATTTCCGTATTTTTTACACAAAATTTTATTAACAATGGAGTATTTTACATGATAATAAAAATTAGAAGTAATGAAATAAATAATTTAATAATCAGCGCAACCAATCACAACACGAATAAATTAGACGAAAAATTATGTTACATGAGTTTTTTAGAGATAGATAGAAATTTACCTGAAGAAAAAAATATTTAATATCGCATCTGAATGCAAATACTAATTTATTACTATCCGTCGAAATAAATTTTTCATTACACGCTGCAAAAAAGATCTACATTCTTACTTTCGGGCGATCCTTTTTCGCTTTTAATGAAAAACTATGTGTTGAACGCGGGAAAAAATGAAGGCAATTTTTCCTATTTTTTCCCTTTGTTGTACAAATAGATATTTCTTTTGTCCTGGACGGAGAAATTTTACACTTGGATGACGAAATACTCCAATAAGTTTTCATATATTATCGTAAATAAAAACCAATGTTATTTTTATTTTCAAAATTTATTTCAAGAAAAAAATATATATATCGTATCTGAATGCAAATATTGATTGCTGTCCCTCGGTGCCAGAACCCTTTTCGAGCCAGAACCCTTTTCAACCCTCGACTTTAATTTTTCTTTTGTCCTGGACAGCGAAATTTTATAATAGGATGACGAAATACTCGAATAAGTTTTCATATATTATTTATGTAGCATCTATAGATGTAATAATTTATTATAATTTAAACATTTTTTATTAAAATTTATAATTATTTTGACAGTTTATAATATTATAAAAATATTATTAAATATTATTTAATAAATTAAAAAATTAATATTTAAAATTGTTTTACAAATTTTTTATACAGTGCGCGGCTGATACTGCAGAGAAAAAATGAATCGATTAATTAGATAAAATCGAAGACGAAATTTTTAAAAGATTGTATAATAAAATAAGAAAATTATTATATTTCTTATTTATATTTAATTATAATGAAAAATTATTATTATTATTATTATTTGATTTATTTGTTAATATACAAAATAGTGCACTCTTGTTTTACAAAGTCAATTAATTAATTAAATGTAAATAATATAAATAAAATAAGATATTTTAATAAATTAAAAATACCCAAAATTTTATAAATAATTAATAAAAGATTCAATAATAATTCAATAATAATAAAAAGCATATGACAAAAAATATAGAGAAAAATTAAAAAATGCTCAGACTGTTGATAAAAATATTAATAAAGAATTAAAAAAAATTAGAAACAAAAGATATTATGAAAATAAGTATTTACACATAAACAATAAACATAAGGCTATAAATATTGACAATTTGAAACATTATCATTCGCAACCCTCTTTAAAAACTATTAAAAATCAAGAATGTAATATGATTCAAATGAGTTTTCATAAAAAATTATCTGAATCAGGTAATCAGAATTATCATAATTCAGCATTTGTTGATACATAAAATTCCACAAGATTATCAAATATTTATAATCAAATATTTATAATCATTTGAAAAATCAGGAAACTTTTACTTCTACATATACGTATAAAAGACATATAGAAAATTTTAATAATTACGAGGGTGATAAAAAGTGAAACAAAAGAGCTTATTCTGATTTTTCTAATATTTCAAGCAATAGCTACCTGAATACTTCTTCTCAAACTGTTTATTCAGATTCAGATAAAAGTAGCGCTTGTTTACAAAGTGAATCATTTGAATCTTCAGTTTATAATGAATTATCAATATTACAAAATGAAAATAATGTTTTTAATAGATTTCATGTTCATTACTTACACCTTTTAATAAATATCGATTTAATAAAAATATGACCTGAAAATAAAAGAAATATACAAATACTATATTCATCGATTAATAGCGATACTCATTCCGTTTTTACTTCTTCTAAAACAGTAACTATATTTAACTACTGTCCTCATTATACACAAATAAACTCTGAAATATTAAGTAAATTCTATCGTTATTATTATACATCCAGAAGGCAAGCAAAAATAGTTAATGCTTTTAGTCAAAATAATGAAGACTCGTGTGTTTTGTGCTATGTATAGCTTACACAGTCTTAGAAATTTTTAATATCAAAGCAATTACTACTTCTTTTAATTTACATGATGTTCGTTCAAATTTTTTAAAGAATTGTCATAAAAAATCTCTTAAATTATTTAAAATTGGTTTTTAAAATGAGAGTATAAAAAACAATATACGAAAATTTTATGATCCTGTAATAATAAGTGAAGGACGAAAATTAAATGACTTGCACTTGCTTTACTTTTTTAATTTACTCAGATCATATACCTATTTTAATCCGAAAGATACAGTTTTACTACGTACTCCAGAAAAAATTGTTGAAATTCCAAAAGAAGAAAGACATGTTCAAATTTTATTTAGCTCTGATCATCATTGGATTTGCAGTTATTATGATACAAATACGATATTTATTTATGATTCATTTTATCACGATACGCTTCATGAAGATCATGTAACATTTATTTCAGTTTACATCCTTAATGTTTCCATGAAAGAAAACCAATCTATTTTAAGAAAGTTACTAAACAACCAAATTTTGTATATTGTAGAGTATATGCAATAGCTTTTGCTAATTCAATAGTATTAGGCTTTGATCCATCGGAAATAGATTATCTGCAAAATGAATTGCGAAACCATTTATTAACTATGTTTACCGAAAGTACTATTTTACAGTTTCCATCAATTTCTGGGTCCTTTGATTTACCTAATTTAAATATAACATCAAAAAACTATCCAGTTTCAAGAGATACAAATATATTAAATTTTTGTAATAATAAGTATGAAGTTACGATGATTAACAAATTTATTTCAATAAATAACAATAATCTTGAAAAACCAAAGAAAATTTCAAATTCAGATTTTAATGGTAACAATAATGATCACACTTGCAATATTAATATGAATAAATTAAAACGAAAAAAGGTTTTCCATTAAAAAACTTATACTCCAAGTAACAAAACTTTATATAATCAAGAATAGGGACAAAATGAACAAGTTACAAAATATATAGATATTAATAAGTGGGCTAATGATCAATTTATTGTAGAATGCATGGCAAACTTTATTGAAAAATTAACTAGAGAATTCAAATATGAAAATGCTATTTTGAATGACATTCAATGTGAAATTGAGGCTCAGCATATACTTACGTCTACTTTGTCTATCCTGCAAAGTAACTCAATAAATTTTAAATTAATTTTTGAAAAATAATTTTTTGTAAAAACATCGTTCGAGATTGTTTAAAAAATGCAGAGAAAATTCCAATTAATGATATTGAATTATTTGTAGGTGCTTTGTGTGGTTCTTCCAAACATACAAGGCTTCGGATCCATATTTTTCATCGCATAGTGAAATTATTAAAATTCCTAATGAAATTTCAGCGATTAAAAGTTTAATCAGAAGGTATCAGAAGATGGTCATTCAAAATAATAGGATAGTATTGTGGAGTGAAGTCTGGAAAAGTTATATTGTATTTTATAAAAAGTTTCTTGGGTTACAGAGAGTAATAAATTATTTAACTTAAAAAATTATTTTAGATAATTATAAAATAGACGTATTGTTCATAATAAAATACTAGAGTGGAAAACAGTGTGGTTAGATTATAAAGAATCCAATTCTATTCGTTTCAATCCATTCATTTATTAGCTTATGCAATATCTATGGATTCTAATGGGAGAGCAATCAACATTTTTTCAATGAAAGCTAAATCAAAAAAAGAAAAATATGATACTTGGGAATGCAATGAATTCTTGTGTAAAAAATTTGATTCTTATACAGCTAATGAATTATTTATTATGTTGCAAGATTTTTATAATAGCAGTATTAAAACTATTCCAAATTTTATTAAACATATTTAAATGTTCTAAAAATAATAAAAACAGTAAACTTGGCCATGCACATACATGTTACAATGATTTTGAGTATTTCCAATCAATGATTTTGCCACTTAAAATTCTTTCCTGTAATTTTCCCTCTTTACGTACTTTAATGCGGCTTTTTTATAGTTTAAATAACCTGATTTATGTGATATATGAAATTGAAAAATCATTAAATGATGCTGATGTATATTTTTTAGTTAATATTGTAAAAGAGGCTATTTAAGTAAATGCTCATTTTCTGCTTTGAATTAGTCACACTTAATAGAGGAAAAATATTTAAATGAAAAATATAGTCAAGCTTTTAAAGCTTTTACAAAAGTATTATCTGATTTGCCAATAAATGTATGCTACTCATGTGAAAAATTGTACTGTAAGAAAAATTTACATGAAATCGCAAAAGTAGAAAATAAACTAATAAATATTAATATTTGGAACGAAATCTTAAAATTTGATTCAACAAGATCTATAGAAAAAAAGTTTTATATGAGATTATTGCTATGACAAAATTTGCGACAATAAAGTTCCAGCTTATAGCATAATCAATAATTTATTTAATAATGACATACCTGAAAAATTAAAAGCATGCTATTATCAAGAGCAAGATCATTTTGAACAGTACAGCAACTAGGTAATGTATGAAATAGAACTGAGCCGGCAAATGAAAAGTTCAAAAAGGTTGTTGAAAGAACTTTTCATTTGCCCTTACCTCTCGAACAAACTTTATCAAAAATTTGTAGTGAAACTGATTCCATCAATATGAATCCTGAATTTTTTATTTTAGTCAGAAGTATTCCTAATAAAAATAATCAAATTTGGGAAAATTTAGTCGATGTTAATAAAATTTTAAGAGCACTGTCTTGGTTGAAAGTTCATAATCATTTATATGCAAATATTAATCTTCCCAATTCATCAGAAAGTTTACAGCAATTAATTAACCAATTGAATCAAATGAATTTTCGGAAAATGAAAATGCTATTGTAAATAATGAAATCTCAAATTAGGATAGTAATTCCGAAAAATCAAATACCAATAATAATAATAATAAAAATATAGATATAAATATTGATGAGGAGCATGATGGCTTTTTACCCAAACATCGCCATCAGCTAATTTTTACCGAAATTTTACAATTTATCCTATGTATGACGATAGAAAAAATGAAATAGCTACAAATCTGTATCAGCTAATGTTTTATCTTAAATCAGTTAAAGTTTTTGATGTAGCATTAAATAAAGCAACAAATTTTTTAGATGCAATGTGTTTTCCATTATTATTTCCAAAAGGTCTAAATTGTCAAAACTCTGAAAGACCTATGGTTCGGCTTCGAGATTGTGATTTTTTGAAAGCTAAATTATTATCTTCAGATCCAAGGTATCGTCTAGATCATCAGTACCTATTTCATTTGCTGCATGATTGCCATTAACGTCAATTAAATGGTGGAATTTTTCAAACTCTAAATATCGTAAAAGCTGCAAAAAAATATACTAAAAAATCCTATATGGAATAATTACAGAATCAAGAGTTAGAAACAGATTTAAATACAACATTTTCAAAATTACGAAATACTCAACAATCTTGAAAAAAGCCTATGTTTGACTTAACTTTAGTTCTTAACTTTTAGTCCAAGTGAATGAATGGACTCAGAACTTTTGCTTTTTCTACGTAAAGTTAACAATCATGTTGATACATTAAAATGTCAGTTAAGCAATTAGCTGCAATGGATCCAGTATCTACAGCCAGGTTCATGGAAATTAAATTTAAGACAATGCTAGCGTTGTAGTTCACCCGATAATCCAATTGGTAAGGTCAAGAATTATTTTTGGTGTCGGGAGTAACAGCAAAGGGGAATGGTACATTTTCATTTAATGATTTGGATCGAAAATGCTCCTTTGCTAGGCCAATCTCCTGACTCAGAAGTAGCTGATTTTATTCAACAATATGTAACTTGTGCTCTGCCTAACAAAGAAACATCGCCTAATTTGTATAAAAAAGTAATACAATGCCAGCGTCATAAACATAATAAGTATTGCACAAGATACAAGACCACTAGAACCGGTGTTCCAAAAAAAATTTGTCGGTTTTGTTTTCCACGACCATTAAGAGACTTCTATGTTCAGACTTCTATAATTGTGCGTAGAAATTTGCAAAAATCTAGATTATACGAGCTTGTGCGCTCAAGAGATGAGGCATATATTAATGATTATAATGCTGCACTATTAAATTTTTGGACTGGTAATATGGATATACGTTACGTTGGTGATAATTCGATGGCATTAACCTTACATATAACCAAATACATTCTGAAACATGAAAAAAATGACGCAGAAAATTTATTTGAAAATGTTGCTAATACAAAATCATTATGCGAAAAATTATGGTCAGTTGGAATGAGAGTATTACATTATAGAGAATGTGGAGCTATAGAAGCTGCCGATACTTGCTTAGGCTATTCTTTATATGGTTCAGATCCGGATACAGTTATCAGAAGGTTAAACGTTTTTCAAATAAGAAGTAAAAGAAAAAAATCAATGAATATTATAAGAAACTTAGATGATACAAACACAGATTTATTTTTTCCTCATTTGATTGATGATTATTACGCTCATCGCCCTGATATTTTAAATGACATTAGTTTATACGATTTTGCTTCTTGGTATGATATAAAAAATGAAGAACCAAAGTCAAATGATGCAGAATTTTATCCACTTGAAAATAACAAATTTTTTAAAAAAAGGACAAATAAGTATCTTTTGAATCACTACATTTTTTATATTAAAAATCAACCAGAACTACATTTTTATTCTATGCTATTTTTATTTAAACCGTGGAAAGATATAGACTTATTAAAAGGATTATTTAAAAGTTACCAAGAAGCATTTTAACATTTTCAAAGTGAGTATGATTCAATGAACGTTGATCAAAAAAGAATTGAGGATAAAGTTATGAATGCGATGGAGGATACAAGCTCAGTATGCAGAATGTTTGTTTCAGAAGGAGTGGGTACAGGTAAAAGTGTTAAAATAAGGATTTTACGTCATTTAATAAAATAAAAATTTAATAAAGTTGTCCTGGTCATCGCACCAACTGGAATAGCTGCATTTAATGTTGGTGGACATACCATTCATGGGATTCTATTATTACCTGTTGAACATGGAAAAAAAATTGCTAAATATTTTCCTTTATCTGGTTCTGCTTTAAAACATCTTAGAAATGAGTTAAAAGATGTTACATTGGTAATCGTTTAAAGCGTTTATTTTATGTACATGCATCTTAGACTAACTGAAATTTTGAATACGTTTAACAGCCAAAACGGCTACTTTGGTAAAAAAACATATTTTACTATTTGGTGACTTGCTTCAATTACCACTAGTTGGTGCACCTCCGGTATTTTTAAAAATGAATCAAGAATTAGTCAATAAAACAAATCAGTCTATGGGGTCTTTTGAATTGTGGTGGTTATTTGAATACGATGAATTGACAATAAATATGCGTCAACGAGACGATGAATCATATAGAAATATTTTACAAAACTTAAGAAAAGGTAATATTACAAAAGAAGATACCGAAGTATTGCTAACTAGATTGATCCCTTATTCATCAACAACTGTCAAAGGTAAATTAAAAGAAGTTTGCCTACCTACAAATGAAATGTGCGATTCATTAAATGAATCCATGCTAGAAAGAATCAACTCAGAAGAAATTTTATTGCAAGCAAAAGATAATGTAAAATCTTTAAACTCGCAATTACAACATCAAGGTTTAAAATTGTTAAAAAATATCAATGATGAGGTATCTCGAACAGCAGGTCTTCCCTGTACTATTAAAACAAAAATGATGATCAGAAGAAATATTGATACTTCACTTGGGCTTGTTAATGGGGCTGTAGGCAAAATCATGTCCGTTTCAAAAGATTTATTGAACGAAGTTTAACAAGTTAATATTAAAGTAGCCGGGAAAGTGTACCAAATCAAAAAAGAAATTGTTTCTTTCAATTTGGCAGAAGGAATCGATATATCTCGAGAGCAATTCCCATTGATCTTAAGTTATGCCATTACTGTGCATAAAAGTCAAGTTTGAAAAATGTTTTAATTGATGCAGGTAACCGTAACTTTCATTATGGGGAAATATATGTGGCATTCTCATGAGTAACAAGTTTAAAAGGCCTTCATTTACTTAACTATGATCCCCACGCAATAAAATTTGGTGTTCGTGCTGTTACACAATATAATAATCTTCGTAAAATTTTCAAACCAAATTTAGAGCCATATAAAATTTATGCATCAAAAGGAGATAGAATAAAAGACCAAATTTGGCATTTGCCAAAAAATGTTGTTGATGCTCAAAATCAATCAGGAGGAAATGATATTTCCTTATATATTAGGGGATTAAAAAAAGGTATCAATGGATCAGATTTTATTAATGCTATTATACAAATTCTATTTAATGGTAAAGTAATGAGGCAAAACATTATTCAGCTGCCGAAAGAAACTATTTTAAATACAATTTTTAATGTATATATTAATAATAATACAGTCGAACTAAGTACTAAATAAACAAATTTAAGAGAAAATTTCTATCGACTTTTAGAAAATCACAATATTGAAAAAAGAGTCGACGTACAAAGTGTATACTTCGTGTAAAATGCTTGTAAAATCGTGTAAAATCAAAATGCTACACATGCATTCGCAAATTAACCATTCTTAATCTTATTATTTTTAGATAAATTGCATTATTAAAAGACACTTTTTATTTTAATTATACGTATTTAGCCAACCTCACTTATGCTTACGCTTAGAAGATTTATTCTTCTCAATTACTTTTTTATTTACTACAGCACATTACCCACTACTAAGGATGCCCATTATTAACAAAATAATCGAATCGATGATAATCGATTGTTAAAATTTACTAATTGTTGTTAATCGATTAATCGCGAAAAAAAATAATCGATTTTTTGATAATCGAATAATAATCGAAATTAAAAAAAAAAAAAATTTCTATTTATTTTACGAGCTTTTAAGAGATTGAAAAAAAAATAATTGATTTTTCGTAGTCATTTTGATTAAAAATATAATTTAAAAGTTATATAAAAAATAATTTATTAGTTAAAATTATCAATTAATATATACGGATATACCTAAACCTTCCTCTACACGCAGAAATGAGAAGGGTAATAATGTAATATCGTTTTCTTTTAGATATTATTATAATACAAAAAATAAATTCAGTTAAGAAGAACTTGAAGCACTGTAAAATATAAAATATTTTATAAAAAATCTATTTTTTTTAATTTAAATAGATTATTAAAAAAAATAATCGATTATTTAAAAAAATAATCGTTATTCGATTAATCGTTCAAAAAAAATAATCGGCCAAATAATCGATTATCAAAGAAAAAAAAAATCGATTACCAAATAATCGAGTAGTAATCGGCATCCTTACCCACTACTCACTCTTTCGCTAATTCAGCAATGGTTTAGTTATTTAGCTTAAAATTTTTATCTTAGATCAAAAAAATGGTTTATAAAATCCATATTTTTTTTTTACTTCATTTTAAAATTATAATCTTACTAAATAAAAAAGACAACAATATAACCAAAATTTTAAATGAAAATACTTACTGAGAAATTTTATAAACTTTTCATAGAAAATTTAATTTAATTTCACTATTCACATTCTTAGACCACCGGGTCCAGGAGGTAAAATAAGCTCTATGTGAGAATAAAAAATAAAAGTAAGGGATAAAAAAATGCCAAAGACTCATAACAGCAAATGCGCTTCACAGTACATTTCAATGTTATAATAGAAAATTTTTAAAAGTGTCTTTTAATAATGAAATTTATCTAAAAAAGATAAGATTAAGAATGGTTAATTTGCGAATGCATGTGTAGCATTTTGATAAACTCGTATCAACAATTTACTCAAGAATTAAATAGTTTTCAGCAATCATTTCTAAAAATTGTATACAATTAGAGCATAAACATGCATTCTGGTACTTAAAAGTAAAAAAATATGTAACAAAATGAGTCACTTTTTAATTCATAATAGTAATTAAGTTACTGTTTTTTATAATGAAAGAAAGTAAATTTTTTTTTTATTGATTGGATCACTGGGTCCAGGAGGTAAAATAAGCTCTATGTGAGTATCAAAAATAAAAATAAGGGATAAATAATGCCGAAGACTCATAACAGCAAATGCGCTTCACAATACATTTCAATGTAATAATAGAAAATTTTAAAAGTATTTCTTTAATAAAAATAATGTTATAGTATAATTAACAGTTAAGAATTCAGTATATACCAAAAAGGTAAAATCATACCCAGTTTACATTATTTAAGCGCCATTATATGTTATAAAAAAATTGGGCCCACTTATTTAACATATCATTTATTCTTTAAGTAACATTTAAAAAAAAAAAAAAAGCAGGCAAGGCATAGGTGCTTCTCTAGAAGCACGCTAGAAGGTTTCCTTCTATATCTTAGAATACGTTAAGGCCCTCTAATTATGCTATAATATATCGTTTCCCTATGTAAAAATAATAATAATAATAAATCGTGTCAATCGTTGCATCGTGTCGTTTTTTGAAATATTTACTCTTCTGTATTGCAAAAGTATTTAATGTATGGGACCTTGTAAACGTCGAACAGCATGGAAAGTATACGACTCTGGGGTACGTGAATATAAAAAGTAAACTTCAAAAACGTTGTATATACGCATACATTAAAAACTCACTCTGCGATGTGATATTATTATTATTATTATTATTATTATACATAGAAAAAATAGGCCGCTTCTCTTTATCCTATATTATTATGTCCATTCGTATACCTAATACCACAGATTACCCTAATACTATATACTATTATATAAGGCCTTCTTATACACGGTATTTGTGAAACAGAAGTAGTGAAACCACGCCCACTAAAAGAGCACCATAAGCACTAGCATAAAAATTTTTGAATTATTTTGGCGCTCTTCTACTTTCACTACTTCTGTTTCACAAAGATCGTGTATATATATTCTTTGGAGGGAGGTAGGCCGCTTCTCTTTATCTTATATTATTATATCCATTCTTATATACTATAAGGCCTTCTTATTATGTTATATATAATATATTATATATCGGGTGGAACACAATTTTTTGTAGTTATGCCCTAACATATACTATCAATGTATAAATATCCGTGGCAATTGTGTTACACCCGGTATATATGAAACGGTGCGTTTCATCGTGTCGATTTTGAAAATTTTTACTTCCCTGCATTGCAAAAGCATTGAATGTATGGGACTGTGTAAACGTCAAATAGCATGGAAGTATATGGAGGGAGGGGGTGCGTGCGTATAGAAGGAAACCTTCAATAATATTTTTTTTATTTGAAGAAATAAGTGTTCAACTCTTATGGATTATAGATAACTCTCTTTTTATATTTTTTTATTTATATCTAAAAAATATATATATTTTATATGCTCTTACACAAATGCTGGGCCATCTTTATTAACGCATATCATAAATTTTTAAAAGAACTACTACTAACTACCAACCTCTAGATAAATAAATGAATTGTAAAAATAAATTTTGTAGACCACAGGTTTTAGAAAGCAACTGAAATTGGACCCGGATTTTTAACTTTTTAAAGTGTAGTATATATTTTTAGTGTGTGTACATCGCGGTGTCGGAGAGCGAACTGGCATTCGCCTGTGGTTATACAGTTGCCTTAACTGTGCTCATGTGCAATATAAACATATAATGCATCGTATATTACATTACATATACCGAGACATCCCACCCACCCATTCTACGGAGTAAAATTTTAATAACATAAGTTATGAAAGTAAAAATTTGATTTTTAAAATTAATTAACAATAAAATATAATCTAGTTTATAATAATAGTATACATACAATAATTTTGATTCAAAATGATAATAAAATGAACATTTAGTAAAATGAATAAATGAATAATTTTTGACAATATAAAAAATACAATTTTGACAATAATATACAATCTTTTGACAGTAAAGTACAATATAAAAATAGAATCTTTGACAATAAAATGCAATCTTCAGCACCAGCCACCAGATCAGCGGATCTGACAATCTTTTGAGACCTCTAATCAAAATTATGATAATTAAAAAATCAAGCAGAAATATTGATTCTCCTAGATCAACACATGTGAAACATACAATTTAAGAATTAATAAGTAATTAAACAGACAATGCTTTCACGATTCTAAGCAAAAGAAAGAACAGCATTTAAATAAAATAGTCTCAAAAAAGGTTAATCAAGAAATGTAGTACTGAAGAATAATTAAGTTATAAGGCTATAATGTTGTTACAAAATTAAATAAAGAATACATTATTCTATGTTTCTCCCCCGACAAAGAGAAAAGATAACCGGAAAGACTGGTACTAAAATCAATTACGCCACCCACTTTATTTGATTACTATGAAAAATTATGCCACCCACCATGTTAAATTTGGTAGAACTAAAATTAGAAAAAATAAATGAAATACAAATAAAGGTGAAATCATATGAAAAGAAAGAAAAAAACAGAAAAATGTACAATTGTTAGAGGTTATAATATTGAAAATATTCATAAATTTATAGTTTACTAAGAAACTAATTTTTACTAATTTTCTATGAAATATAACAATGAGAATTAAATTTATAAATATTTAATTTGATGAAAAACGAACATAGTCTACATAAGTCATATTTGCCCAGCAATTTAAAATATAAAAAACTTAGATTCGTGAGAGCAGTGATATACCTTAAATACTAAATATTTACAGAACATGTTTAAGCATTTGAAGTTACAATTAACTTTGACAGAAGCTAATGTATAACAAAAAAAAATAAAAAATTATACGAAATTCAAATACTAAAAAATGCTAATTGTTGACCCAAACGAACCAAGGTATCCACTTGAATACAAAATAAAATCCAAAATATGACATTGAAGTTAAATTGAACACTTTTAAAAAATAAAAGGAATTATTATTATTTTTTTAACTCTTATAACAAAATATAATATTGGATAATTGCAGCTCCCAATAGAATGACAGAAGACTTCACTGGTAAACAGGATACTTGAAGACTGCAGCAATTATCAACCAGATATTTTAGATTTAAGTAATTTACGATTGATCAATTAAAATTCAATATCTGCGGTAGGTTATAAAAAAAAAAAATTTTGAACTTGGTAAAAGTATTAAAAAATATTAATGCATATCACCAATCAAAAAATAAATAAATATTTTAAATTCAACAAAATTTGAAAATTTATGTCAAAAAATTAGCGAATTTAAAAAAAATTTTTAAACCTAGTAAGCAAAAATTGTAACGAGGCATTTTTGCCCGTTACAAGCAAATATTAAATATTAAATTATTTAATATTTGCGAACATACATACACACATATTCGCGCGCCTCAAGTCTCAAATACAGAAGATTTCCGCCTAGCAACAATCAAAATGCAAATATATTATTTATAGTTCAATAATATTCTAATAGAAGATCAATAAAAAGCAGCACCGATCAATAAAAGTTATAGGTTTTCATATCGACTGATAATGATTTATAGTATCAGCCGCACGGCGCTGTAATAGAAGACCATGCCGTTTCCTTTGCAAAACGAGCATTCCGGTTTGAGCTCTGGACCGCGAAGTCACGCGCGATGTCCATAGAGAAGTTCACGGTTTCGCACCTCCATGTGCCAAAATCCTGGTAAAGACACGCGTGTTGCCTTGGAGCCATTTTTTTAAAAATAATTATTTATAGAGTGATAATTATTGAAAGTGAAGCCTAAATTTATATAAATTAATAAATTATATTAATTAACCGACCACGATCGCCACAGCGAAAATATTCAAATATTAAATAAAAACTCAATCGTGTGAAGTGAGATAGCCGACAGCAGTAGATTTAATCCTGCACCAGCATCCACAAGCCTACATAATAAAGCAGCATCTGGGCAGACGCAACGAAGACATCATCCACAAGTAGACGATTCAAGCAGCAGATATTACATCAGCGCGGTATCGTAAAGTGTGTGTATGTGTGATTGCGCGCGGATCGCGAGTATTATATGTAAAGCCACGCGGGTTTATTATTTTAGTATTTAATATTATTTCGTATTACATTTTTTTTATTTTGTTCAAAAGCCTACCAGGCAATATAAAATTATTAATAAAGCATCATTTAAATATTTTATAATAAATAAATAAGTGTTCAATTCATTTTAGTGTAAGTGCATGTTCACATATAAAAATATTTCCCCACTCAAATACCTATTTCTTAGAACTCCCCCACTTGCCGAGTGAGATGTTTCTTATGCCGAGCTAGCCGAATAACAGAGGTAATTTCCCCCTATTTTATTATCATTACTACTACTAAATAATTATACATACATATATATATTAAAAGGCGCTCTTAAAGAATAAATATATTAATAAATATATATGTATGTATATTATCAAAATTATTTATTTAATTAAATACCCTCCTTATAAGTGGCGCCTCAACGTTCTGTGGGCTCAGAAATACATAATTAAATATAAAAAAATTAATTTCATAAATAATAATCTGCGCGATATAAAACCGCCATTTTTATAAAAGTTATAAGTGGCGCTTCTTGTTGCGTTCCCTCATTTTTGCCAGCGCACGCGCAATATTTCAGCATAAGATTATTTGCAAAATTTTTTAAGTTAAACTCAAATAAATAATAACTAACTATTAATTAAAAATAATAATTAATTAATAAATTAAAATATTATTATTATTAATAAACAAAATTGAATTTTTTTTTCTTTCGGAAGATATACAAAAAAATATTTAAGAGATATTTCTTATGCAATAAACGTGCACGCGCGCAGGTAATATTGTATTTATAAATTTTGTGGATGCGGAGTATTTATAAATTTTGTGGATACGGAGTATTTATATATTTTGTGGATACGGAGTATTTATAAATTTTGTGGATACGGAGTATTTATAGATTTTGAGGATGCTACAAAGAGTAAATTTAATTATATACATTTTTATATTGTAATATATATATATTATGGAACATTCCACAACATTTTAAAATTTGATTTTTTGATAAAATAAAAAAAAAAAAAAAAAATTATTAAACAAATTCAAAAATTCCCTTTTTAATTACGACACCCAGACCCAAATTAATAAAAAAAAATTTACGTGAACATAGCACAAAAATATTAAATAAAGAAAATAAATATATAAATTTGTAAGCAGCCTAGTTTAAAAAAAAAATAATAAATTCTGAGGCTCAAATTAATGTCAATAAATAAGTATAAAAAAGCAACTTTTCACCGTATAACGAGTATGAATGAAGTGTGCCGTATGCGAGAATATTATAGTACATAGTATATTATGATAAACAAATACATATTATAATAACATTTTTTCTAAGAACTTAATTTTTTTTAAATAATAATACCAAGAATTAAAATAAAAATTCATTAATAAATTATTTTTCTTTGTAGTAAATTTTTAAAGAAAGGTAAAATATTTTAAAATGAGTAGTATTATTTTTTTTTTATTATTTAAAGGAGTAGAACATTTTTACTAAAATTAAATTAAAAATAGTACTCTAAAAAAGTATAATAAAGATCTTTAATTATAAATTATAGGCTTTATTGACATATTAAATTGAAGTAACAAATTATATTCTCAAATGCCAGTTTTTAGCAATATTTATTTACGGTATAGTATATTTTTAAAAATTGAATAATATAAAATATATTAATATTTATAATTATATTACAATTATAAAATTAATTTCCAAAAATTTCACTATACATAATTTCCTCTTATCCTCATAAAAATTTCTCCCCCAGCCAAAAATAGCCTTCAAGTTTGACTCCAAAAACTTTGCGGCAAAATTTAAGAAAAATAGGAACAATTAATTATTAAAAATATCGCATTTTTTATAATCTACACTGGAAAAACTTTTCGCGTTTTTACTAGGAAATTAAAATTAAAATTTCATGTACACTGCGAAAATTTTCTAGATTTTTTTTTTAACTACCTACTTTTTTTTAAGGGAGGGGTGAGCGCTTGAGCTAAAGCTAAGCGATAAAAATTAAAACAAAATTTAATTTTTATAAAATTTAAAATATGGATTCGCAAGATATTTATTTAATTATGACTCATCAGTCCGACAATAGGTTGGCTTATGAGAACCGTAAGGAAGTACAGGAGCTGAGGCATACCATTAAGAATATGCAGTTCATTACGTTTTGTCAAAAAATGGATGAGTTAGCTTTAGCTTCTGATGGGATACCTAAAGTAGTCCAAGACAGACTTTTTAGGTATTTAATGCTGTTGAAGGATCCGTGTGCACCTTATGAGTGGTGTGACCTACGGGATAGAAGACCATGGGACCAGTCACCCATTTGGCCACCAAACATTATTGAATTTAACTTGAATAAAGAAAACTATGTAAGAACGACAATAGAAAATGCAACCCTTTTTGAGAAATTAGCAAAAAATCAATACTTTAAATATTTTACTAATAATTTTCTAAGCCAAGAATTAGGAAAAATTGTTGCACCTTTTAAAAACAGTTTTGCAAGTGCTCACCTTTACGCGACGAATCCACAGAGTATACATGAGCCGATACCAGAGGTCACTTGTTCGCAAAATAATATTAGCGAAACGCGTTTAAATTCGGACATTAGTTACCATGGGGTGTCAAATAGTAGTGGAAGCGCGATGCAAGCCAATTTAAAGGTCATAAGGATAGAAAATAGCCAAGAAAATGAAAGTTTCGATCCTGTGCAACAATATGAAATTTTTGAAAAACTTGAAAGTTCAAGCCTGACAAGGATGACTTTAAATCCATCTATATCTAAAAGCATGCAACCAATGCTGGAAGATTTGGAAATTAGTCAAGCCAACAAGAAATCAGGGAAGTTAACAAAAAAATTAGTATCATCAAAGATTAATTTCAGCCAAAAGCTCAAAATCAAACTTTTAACATTTAAAAAGCTAATATTTGGTAAAAATAAATTTTTTGGAATTTTCGGCAATCATAAAAATATTTTTAGCTTAAAAATTTTTTATAAAAATAGAAATTTAATTAGCTTTAATACTAACAACAAGTTATTGAAGAAATATTTTTCTGTATTAAAAAATTATAAGAAAATTAATCGTTTTACTTTTTTTAAACAGCCTGAAAGCCGCGAAATTGCAAGAAAATTTAATTTTGCCATAAGTAGAAAAATTTTTCGTTTGCATTATATAGGCTTTTGGAAAAAGCGATATAAATATTTTGTAAGTTTTGTTCGCCGAAAGGATGAAAATCCTTACAAAAATTTTGCAAGTACTCGTTTTCAAATTAATGCATTCAAACCAGGTACGCATACTACTATAAAGTGGTTACAAAGGAAAAGAAGAAATAGAAAAATTAACTGTGACCACAACAGAAGAAAAACCTCCGCAAAGGTTAATCATATAGCTTACGATAGGTTGGATCAGCAGCAGCAGAGGCAACAGCCCTCTGATTTCACGCAGCAAGAGCAGCCATCCAAAGCCGTCTCAAAATTATTAGCGCAAAATCGTCGGATAGCCCTTAAAGCTAGTTCGACATGTTATCGGATTAAAGCCACCCTTTTTAATCATTTTTACTTAGGACAATCAAATCCGGTTTTAAAATTGCAACCCAGGCAAACCGAACCGCGAATTGCCTGGCTTAACATTATTTTTTCTTAGTACTCAATTTTTTTTTCCTTTCGAAGAGGAGATGGCGTTACTTAGATGACAACTTCAAGATGGACTTTCTTTCTGGAGGCCAGGTGGGTTACCCGACCCTCAGTCGTCCAACAAGTGAAATCTTTAAGAAGGAACTTCTTTCTGGAGGAACGGTGGTCTAGCCGACCCTAAGTCGTCTAAAATAAAACGCGATTATCTTTCTTTTTAAGAAAATAACCCCTTATTTCATTTTTTTTATGCTAAAATTGAAAACTTTAAAATATGTTTGTCAAAATAGCAACTTAAATTAATAATATAAGTAGAGTATCAATAAATTTTTAATCGCGAAAAAAAAAAATATATCAATATTATAATCAATATATCAAATAGAAATCCCAGTTAATTAATAAATATTAATTTTTAATCAATCAAATTTAGTTTAATCGCCAAAAAGGCTCAATTATTAATTATTCTTATATAAGTTAAATTATTAAACACCGTTTATAGTCCAAAAGGTTAGATAAAGATATTAAATGAATTCTCTCGCCCAAAAGGATCGAAGATAGAATCACAAATTTCTTTTCTCGCCCAAAGGCTCGATGACCGTATCTAATGTTCTTTTTCTCGCCCAAAAGGTTTGATGTTAAAAGATTATTAAATTAATATTAATTTTTACCTTATTTTTATTATCAATAATTTGTATATTCATTTTTTTATTTATCTATTTGCATGTAGGTTAAAGTCAACCTAGACCTAATCCTTAACTCCTACCTTCCTTATTCATAAAATAAAATTTGGAAATTAATTGGAGCAGTTTTAGAGTCACAGTAAGTAAATAATTATTGTTGGAAACAGGAAATTGAGAAACGCGAATATTGATTTTTTTTACTCATTAATTCATATATTTTTAATTTTATTTATCATTGATCTTTATCATATTTTTTTTAAGCCAGAAGTAAGTATAAATGATTTTTGCATGATAAAATATTTTATTTTGATTTTATTTTGCATTTCTTTAAAAATTTTAGTCATAATAAAAATTGTAAATAAATTGTAAATATATTTAGAGTAGGGCTTAGGAATGATCGGGTAGGATCAATGTACCGTATTTGTGGAAGAATGATTTATTACATATTTAGCTCCTTAGAAGTGGAAGGACTTCGCTCCGCAAAGTCCACTCTAAGCGGGAAGCTATTGAAACGAGGCATTTTTGCCCGTTACAAGCAAATATTAAATATTAAATTATTTAATATTTGCGAACATACATACACACATATTCGCGCGCCTCAAGTCTCAAATACAGAAGATTTCCGCCTAGCAACAATCAAAATGCAAATATATTATTTATAGTTCAATAATATTCTAATAGAAGATCAATAAAAAGCAGCACCGATCAATAAAAGTTATAGGTTTTCATATCGACTGATAATGATTTATAGTATCAGCCGCACGGCGCTGTAATAGAAGACCATGCCGTTTCCTTTGCAAAACGAGCATTCCGGTTTGAGCTCTGGACCGCGAAGTCACGCGCGATGTCCATAGAGAAGTTCACGGTTTCGCACCTCCATGTGCCAAAATCCTGGTAAAGACACGCGTGTTGCCTTGGAGCCATTTTTTTAAAAATAATTATTTATAGAGTGATAATTATTGAAAGTGAAGCCTAAATTTATATAAATTAATAAATTATATTAATTAACCGACCACGATCGCCACAGCGAAAATATTCAAATATTAAATAAAAACTCAATCGTGTGAAGTGAGATAGCCGACAGCAGTAGATTTAATCCTGCACCAGCATCCACAAGCCTACATAATAAAGCAGCATCTGGGCAGACGCAACGAAGACATCATCCACAAGTAGACGATTCAAGCAGCAGATATTACATCAGCGCGGTATCGTAAAGTGTGTGTATGTGTGATTGCGCGCGGATCGCGAGTATTATATGTAAAGCCACGCGGGTTTATTATTTTAGTATTTAATATTATTTCGTATTACATTTTTTTTATTTTGTTCAAAAGCCTACCAGGCAATATAAAATTATTAATAAAGCATCATTTAAATATTTTATAATAAATAAATAAGTGTTCAATTCATTTTAGTGTAAGTGCATGTTCACATATAAAAATATTTCCCCACTCAAATACCTATTTCTTAGAACTCCCCCACTTGCCGAGTGAGATGTTTCTTATGCCGAGCTAGCCGAATAACAGAGGTAATTTCCCCCTATTTTATTATCATTACTACTACTAAATAATTATACATACATATATATATTAAAAGGCGCTCTTAAAGAATAAATATATTAATAAATATATATGTATGTATATTATCAAAATTATTTATTTAATTAAATACCCTCGTTATAAAATTATATGCATTTTATAAAAAAAAGAAAACATTGTTACAATTATTATTATATAGCAAAGACGAGGAATCACCTCCCACTCACTTATGTCAAGGTCAGAGTTTGAATGGCAAATCACCCACACATTCATATGTGTCTGCTTCGCATTTTGCTGAATTCGCGGTTTCGCCACAGTAGAACTATTACTACTAATTTCATTTATTTATGGTGTTTTAAATTATAAAAAGGTATACAGAAATGAATAGTTATTCATTTATTTATTTCATTTATTCTTATTCAACCTTTTTTGAGACTATTTTATTTAAATGCTGTTCTTTCTTTTGCTTAGAATCGTGAAAGCATTGTCTGTTTAATTACTTATTAACTCTTTAACTTTTAATAATTGTATTTTATTAATATAGCATAAGTGAGTGAGCATTTTATACTCTTTTTTTTTTATAATATTTAAGAACTATTTACAAATTTATATAATATTAAGGGTGTATTTTAACAGCAACTGGATTGATCAATACCCTATCAATATTATCGAAAATAATTGACCAATGACTAATCTGGTAAATTTGTTTAATCGTATTTACAAGAGGGTTGCTATTTACTTTTTATTTATTCACAAGGGGAGTTTAATACATTTGGAACACCGAATTACACCAAACGGCTATGGATGAGTTTGTTATGTTGAAAAAACATGCCGACTACTCTCCGTTCATTCCAATGGGCCTTCTGGGCCTAGAATCGCAGGGCTCAATGTTATAAAATAGGGTTTTTTGGTAATTTTCAATGAAACGCCAAAATCTCGCTAGTTAACCAAAACTCTTTTGATTGGTCTCATTTTTTTGGTTTAAGTATCATCTTTCATACGCCGTAAACCGCAATTGATTTTAATGAATTCTCTCATCACTATAGTCACTTAACCAAAAGGTCTTTTTTGTACAAAAATGACTAATTTTTAAACTGCTGCCAATTTTTCAATTTCTGACGAAAATGGGTTTCATAGGTCTGAAAAAATTTGTACAAGCTTCAAGTTTTCAAAACTTCTTGATTTTACGTTTTTCAATTATTTATTAACCAGATATGATAATTTGAAATCACAGTCCCAATTTTACGATTTTTTAAAAAAGCTCATTTTTGATGTTAACTTTGAAGAGCCATTTCTTAAAAACGAATCAAGGAAACGAAACGTATAAAGAATTTTTGGAAACTTGAAACTTTTAGACATTTTTTAAGACATATAAAACCTTTTTTTGTCAGAAATTACGAATTTGGCACCAATTTGAAAATTGGTCTTCTTTAGCAAAAAATGATCGTTTGGTTAATTGGCTATAGTGATGAGAGAATTAGTGATAATAAATTGCGGTTTACGACGTATGAATGGTGATACTGAAACCAAAAAAATGAGACCAACCAGAATAGTTTTGGTTAACTTGCAAGGATTTGGCGTTTCATTGAAAATTACCAAAAAACCCTATTTTATAACATTGAGCCCTGTGTTTCAAGGTCCAGAAGGCCCATTGGAATGAGCGAAGGGTAGTCGGCATATTTTTTCAACATAACAAACTCATCCATAACCATTTGGTGTAATTTGGTCTTCCAAATGCATTGAACTCCCCTTGTCAGTTTAAAAATATTACTTCGTTAAAACTTTATGAAAAATATTATTGTTTCACAATATAAAATTTTTATTTTTGTAATAAACAAAGAAATTTGAAATCGTTAAAGTTTTCGTTTTAAAGGCAAGAAAACTTTTACGACAAAACCATTTATCTTTTAAATCGTGTAAAACTTAATTAAGTAACTTCAATAATTTTTAATTGTTATTAACTTTCAGTTCTTGGCATTCCATATGATTTTGGAATTGATATGTGGTCTGTTGGCTGTACAATTTATGAATTATACACTGGTAAAATTCTGTTTGCTGGGAAAACTAATAATCAAATGTTAAAGTTTTTTATGGATTTAAAAGGTAAAATGCCAAACAAACTAATACGAAAAGGTAGTTTTAAGGATCAACACTTTGATTCAAATTATAATTTCCTCTACCACGAAGTTGATAAGGTCACTGAAAGGGTAAGTGTTTCCTTATCTTAATTTCCTACATTTTTTTTAGTAAATTAAAAATTAAAAAATTAATATTATCGTTTTCCAATCATTTTCTCGAATCCACATGGATATTTTCTGAAAAGATTGAAATAGAAAATCACGAATCTTGTTCACCCCCCCCCCCCCCATGTAAAAACTGAAAAAAAGTTAATTACAGTATAATTAAAAAAAAAAATTTTTTAAGTGTAAAATCGGGAAAACGTATATCAGTATGTTTCTTTCATTTAAATGATATTTTTATTAATTTATGCATCAATCCTAGGTTATTAATTTCTAAGTATAAATTAATTGGATATAAAAAAATAATTAAATTAAAAGTAGTTGAAATTTATTAAGAAGTTAATAAATGGTTCCAAAAATAAAAAAATCTCCGAAAAAAAATTGTTCCACAGGAGACCAAAAGTAATGGATTTTTCAGACAAACTAAAAAATTTCGATTTCTTAAAATTTATTTCAAATATAAGCAATGTTGCACGCCGTTTAAATATCAATAAATCTATAATATAATTTTACCTTTTTATATCCGTCAGTAAAAAATTAATTATCAGATTTGAGATATCGAGTAAAAAGTATCCTTCAAATGTAATTCACGGGTCCCCTGAATGAGCACCAACCAGACATGCGCTGCAGTGTCCAGATTTCAAAGAATTCTTTTAATATACACTTACCTGAACTAGAAAAAGTGAATTTTGAAATAATCACCCCGGCGCTTTTTGAAAAAAGCTCAAAACTGAGCTTTTCTAAGCTGCCCGTTCTTCTTTATTATCCCACCTCTTCTAGATATACTCAAAAAGAGAAATGAGAGACTTTAGTAAAATTTCCTCAGGAATTCGGTCCTGCCATTAGTTTTTTAAAATTTTTCTTGGGAAACCCGGAAAATGGAAAAATTTACTTTATATTTTTGAAGTGGTATAAATAAAAAACCGAATCATATTTTTTCTTCAAAATTTGGGAGGAGACTTATTTATAAATATATATTTTGGTGCCGTTCCTAATTCGATGTGATCGGCCATCTTTAATCTCCAAATAACGTTAATTACGCGAATTCGGATCGATTTTTCTCGTTCTTTTGCAGTTTTATTGGATTTTCAGGCTTTTAGTAACCTTATATGCCTAAAATAAGGTCAAATTCAGATTCCCAGATAAAATTTACAAAAGTCCTAGGTATATTAAAAATAATTTTATTTTTAAATACCCTGGTTTGCAAAATATCAAATATATTATCAAAATAATTTTTTTTCATTTTCTCCATTTTTTCACTTTTTATTTGGATTTAACTCTTTATTTGGATTTTCTTTCTATATAGAACTTTGTATAATCGAAATAAGGTCAAACTCGGATTTCCAGGGAAATGATATATAAGTAATATATTTTAAATGTAGAATTATAACATAGAATTTTAACATAAAATTAAATTATTGTTATTTTTTAAATTTTGCAAATCAGGGTTTTTAAAAATAAAATTATTTTTAATATATCTCGGACTTTTGTAAAATTTTCCTTGGAATCTGAATTCGATCTTATTTTAGGCATGTAAGGTCACCAAAAGCCTGAAAATCCAATAAAACTGCAAAAGAACGAGAAAAATCGATCCGAATTCGCGTAATTTACGTTATTTGGAGGTTAAAGATGGCCGATCACATTGAGTATGGAACGGCACCAAAAAATATATTTATAAAAAAGTCTCCTTCCAAATTTTGAAGAAAAAATATGATTCGGTTTTTTGTTTACACGGTTCGGTTCTTTATTCGGGTTTTCTTAACCCTGATATACAATTTACGCTAGAAATTGAAAAAGAAAGTAAGCTAAATTTTTTGGATTTAATTATACACAAATTCAATGATGGTTTTGAATTTAATAAATACAGAAAACCAACCACCTCAGACTTGGTGATACATGCGTAATCTCATCATCCGCATTCCCAAAAAATGGTTAGTTTTCATTCATTCATTCACAGGCTACTTTCATTACCTTTAAATCAAAAAAATTACAATAAATAAATTTACATTTTAAAATACATAGCTGTCACAAATGGTTATAATAGTAATATCATATGCAAAATAATTCATAAACACAAAAACCGTAGCAAAAAACCAGAAACGAAATACATTTCATCAATATATGGTAATCACACACCATATATTATTACCAACACTTTTAGTAAATTTTACTACCAAGTAAGCTTTAGAACAACAAATAAATTGTCAAAGCTACTAAGTAAAAAACAACGAGTGCCATTAGAACAAAAATCAGGAATTTATAAGTTAAATTGTAATTACTGCAATTGTTTCTACATTGGGCAAACAGGTAGAAAATTTTCATTCCAGATTACCTGAACATATACCACCTAAAAATCCAAGGAAGCCGATAATTATTTTGTGCTTAGGCGCAATTCTTAAAATTATCAATTATAATTTTTAATAAATTCAATAATTTTTTATTAATTACGCTTGCGTAATAATTGTGATAACTTGGGTGATAAAAGATTGATTATGATGATAATAAATAGGTAAATAATTAGGACCCTTGATAGTTGTTCAAACAATATTTATTTATTTAATAATAAGGCTTAAAGCCAGCTGGCTTCTGTATAAGGCGGGAGTTATAGCCGCACTGAAGTGATTATTTTAGTTATTTTAATCATTTTAATTTTTTTTTTTTTATAAGGGAAATAGGTGAATCTTACATCAGCCATGGAGTGTTTGCGGGCCTTAAAGACCCGCAAATTTCCATGACCGCCCAGTTGTACAAAGTGTACAACTGGGAGACCACCGGCGACCGCGGTCGCCGGCCACGCCCCAAATTCTTACTGGATAAACACACTTTAAACCCCCCGCGCTTGTTTGTCCCAAACCTGTAACGTTGTTACAAATTAAATAAATTCAAAATTTATTATAATAATTGAATTTAATCAACTTAGCCGCCAAAAATTTATTATATAGTTTTCTGTAAATTAAGAGTATTAAAATATAGGTACATAAGTGAGGACACAAGCAATCAATCAAAGAAAGAGAAGAGAAAAGAGGAGAGAGGGGGAGGACGATGACCGATGGCACGCGACGCACTTGACGACCGGCTTTCATATAATTAAGTCATTATTAATCGATAAAATTATCAATTGTCGTCAGCCATTTTTGGAGTTTTTCTTTAAAATAGAATCGACACGCATTTTTGCAGCACTAATTACGGACATCCGTAAAAATCATATTTTCGTCGTTTATGATAAAGTTAACCGTGATTTTCATTAAAAGTTTATCGTAAAGAAAATACGGATCATTAAAATTATAATATACAAGAACCGGTGTGCACGTGAATAAGGTTAATCAAATTAATCGTAACCACGAGGCGATCATCGATTTCTAGTTAATATTTGAAGATCAGATTTTCAATATACGGCTTTTACTGTAACACATGGAGCAAAAGAAATTCAAGGAATCTCACCATTATCATCTCGACGAAGGTAAGCCTATTGCGACTCCTAGTGTAAATTCAAAGTGTGTGTGTTCGGTAATTTATTAAGTGATTAAATAGACAGTGAAAATTAGTAATATAAAGACAGTGAAAATTATTAGTTATAAAAAAAAAGACAGTGAATTTAATTATTATTTTTAGTTTATTGAAATAGATCAGTTTTTAGTTATAAGTGCTAAATTGTGTAATAGTTATTAATAAAAGTTATTTTCATATTTAAATTGAATAAGAAAAAAAGAGTCAAATTATTATAATTACTAATTATTAATTTAAAAAAAATTATATATCATCACACTCTCGTTTCCTTATATTCCCCGACCTTGATTTATTTTTAAAGCTTTTATGTCTCTCTCTAACTTATAGAAAAAAGGTAAGTCCCATGTATAATTGATGAACACGCGACGCGAAATTATTCTTTTGACAAATTTATTAATTGATAATATTATTTCCGGTTTGCGGAAATAATCTCATCACAAAATGGCGCCCAACTAATTTCGGTAATTGTAAGGAAATGACATGATGATATATTTTTTTTAATTAAAAATTTTTTTTTAAGTCAAAAATTAAAATTTTTTTTTTCTCGAAAATTAAATTAATAATTTTTTTTTAAGAAAATAATATAACTTCTTTGTAAGATAAAATTATCGAGAGTGAAATTGTATGTGTGTGTATTAGCTCAGGTAAAATCATTACCTCCCCCATAAATTTACGCGCTTAAATTCTCGCGAGTGCACATCTTAGTACTCGAATAAATCAAAACGTGTTTTATGCGCGCACGATATATTGCTTTTCTCACGATCGTTTACACTTTTACTATAAAATAAAATTTTTTTTTATGAATTTTGCTAAAAATTTTTTTTTAACAATTAGAAATATTTTAAATTTAATTTAGTAAAAAGCAAATTCATATAGTTTATTGAAGATAAAGATATCAAAATTTTTATTAAGTCATAATTATCACGCTAAATTATAAAAAAAATTTTCTTCCCATATAGATACGAGAACAACGACAGTATGCTTTTAGTATAATAAGTTATAAAATAAGTTCATTTTTTTTTCAAATATATAATTAATTATTTTTATTTTTATTACATATAAAATTTATTTTTTTATTTACAATTTATTATTTTTATATATTATTTTATTTCTCATTTTCTAACTTACCTAGACAAGTTTTGCGAGTAGTAAAACTTGTCATCCATCCTAAAATAACGACGTAGCGACTTAGCGACAAATGGGCTTTCTAAATTCCCTCGAATCTGACCCTAAAATTTATTTTGCCTAATTTTAAAGGATAATTTTTGCTTGCGCAAAAATTCTTTTCGAAGGGGGGGAGAAAAACAGTAAACTGCTAATACTACAAGTTACTTGGATATAAAAACGGTAAAAATTTGAACTTGAAAAACAAAATTCATATAAATTAAGGTTGATAACGAGAAAATAAACTATTAATAAAAATTTTTTTTTGCTTATAATTAATGATGTACTAGGAAACCGCTAAGGTAACATAAATTTAAATTTTTTCGGGAATCTCAATAGAAAATAAAAATTTTTTTTTATTAATCAGGCTACCTTAATAAATTTAAATTATCCCTAGTAACACTTAAAGCGACAAAACTTTTATTTTTTTTATGTAAATAAATTTAAAATTTCTTGTTTTTTTTTTTAAAATTTAATAGAACCCAAATTAAGCGCATAATAATCAGAAAATGGCACCTACTAATACAGAACGAAAAAAATATTTAGAACAACGCAATATCCGAAATTTAAAAAACCAAATTAATAAGCTAGAGGGGTGGGTCGTTTACCAACGACTAGACTCATTGAATCTCTCACATAGAGGTACCTTTGAGGAAGTTAGAAATAGGTTGTTTAGATATGACATCCTGAGCGTAGACCCCAATGCCCCTATCGATTGGGACTCAGCAATAGATCAAAAAGAACCAGGTGAAATACCCTTTACTATAAGACAAGCCTTTAATGATGTCTCTTATGACCATGACCTTAATATCGATAACCCTAACCCACAAAGGGAACAGGGACAAGATAATATCCCGAACCCACAAAGGGAACTGGGACAAACGGATAATTCGAATTCAATCGAAAATCTAGCTCATAATAGCAGCCGAGTAATTTCAGAATTACATAATGTCATATTAAGCTCTCAAATTACTACTGCTGCTAATACCTCAACAATAACGCAAAATATGGCAGCTACTAGTAATATCACGAACACTACTAGCACAATTACGTTAAGTACAAGCACGAATCGGCCGTATTTACAAACGAAAACTATTATGTCGACAAGGGTCGCGGGCCCCTCTACGTTTATTAATGAGGAACCCGAACGACAGAACACAAATTTTGCAGCATATGAGTTATTTACCTATTACAATCAACTATTAGGCACTAATTTGCAAAATTCGCGGCCTCCAACGCTACAAGCGAGTGGACCGTTATCAAGTAGCCATAATAATATGATTCAGTATAACGACGATTCGTATCTTTGGGACTATGGGGACATGAATAGACCAAGGGTCGAAATTGCCCCCACTAGCGTAAACAATGCCTCGAGGGGCTACGCAGTCGGTAGCAGACTGCCACCCCCAGGTTTTAACGATAACATAACCTCAAATGAAAATGATAGACAAACGCCAAGTCCTTTTAACGACGACGAAATAAATGATAGGGAACGTTCACAAATTGAACAAGCCAACCAATTTTCTCAAAAAGGATGTATAAGGGAACGTTCACAAAATGAACAAACCGAACAATACTCTCAAATTGAAAATTCAAGGGCACTTTCACAAAATGAAATTACTAAAATTTTAGAAGCGGAACGAGAAAGGGTACGTTCACAAATTTCCAAAGAATGGGAATTATTACAAAACGAAAGAGCCAAAGTTCAACAAGAAGCAGAAAAATTAGCTCAAGAAGCTGAAAAACAGCGACTTAATCAATTACAAAAGGATAAAAACATAAGAAAACATAAAGATAACGACGAATTTAGTTCAAAAGTAAGATCACGGAAAAGCAAAACAGAAACCGAAGATGATTATTCAGATAGCAGTAGTTTAGAATCTATAGAAACTTCTAGCCATATAAAGACAAAGAAAAAAGAATTAACTGACAACGAAAAGAAAACGGCAGTGAGAACACTTAAGGATTGGAATTTAAAATTCGAAGGTGATAACGAAAAAGCTGCAGATTTCCTAGAAAAATTAAGAGATTGCCACGATAGCTCAGGATTAACCTATTCTCAATTGAAATATGCCGTGTCAGCTATCCTAGATAAACAGGCTGGGTTATGGTACAGAACTGAAAAACGCAGCCTGAACTCTTTCGACGATTTCGAACAGGCTTTCACTGATAGGTTTATTCCCTCTCGGGACGACGAGGATTATATCGACGAATTAAAATCCAGAACCCAAGGTAAAGGTGAAAACATGGCGACTTTTGTCTCAAAATTTAAGGCCATAGCCGATAAATTGCAAGAGCCGTTATCTGAATTACGCCTAGTAAAAATGGCCCTCAGAGTTTTACACCCTGACTACCAAAGGTACATGGAAACGTATATGCAAACGCATCAAATAACTAATTTTAAAACCTTAATCAATTTAGGTAAAAAGCATGAAAGAGCGACAGATATAAGGTTAAGATACGTAGCCCCAAAGAGTAAAGATAAAATGATAATGCCAGAAGTAGCCTACGAAGAAAAATCGACTAAGACAAAGGTAGCAGCTATGCAGACGTTGACCGAAGAGCAGACGACGCCGCCAGCTGGTACTACAGACGATAAGACGAAAAGTAATAATAAAAAGGGCAAGAAAGGGAAACAAAAGAAACAAGATAACCAAACGGAGGACGTGGCCGCTATTACTACCACAAATACTGGTTATACTAATGTTAATCAACAGAAACAGCCGCAGGCACAGGGTCAGCCCAACCTACAGCAACAGCAAAACCAGCAAGCAAATACCCTTCAACTTGGTACGTTTCAACAGCAACCACGACCTCGTAGGTCTAATAACGCTCAAGGCGGGTTCCAGCAACAGGTCACCATGCCATTCTACCCTAGAATGCCCGGTGTACCTAATACAGCACAATACCCACCTCAGCAAAATTTTAATCAATTTAACCCATATCATACGACCCAGAATCAATGGCAAAATACAAGACCACCTCAACAATACCAAAACGTACGACAAAATTTTTCACAAGCTTATATAAGAGCCCCCTTTAGTGGCCTCTGTACACTATGTTCTCAAATGGGACATAAAGCCAGAGCTTGCCCACAACTGGGAGATAGGTTAGTTTGTTTTGGTTGCGGAACGCTGGATGTATCTTTTCCAAATTGCACAAAGTGTTTAGCCAAAAAGAACCAAGCTATGGGAAACTGGCAAACGGAGGCCGCTCAGACCCCAGCGACCTCCAAAGCACAATAAAAGGGGTAACTAACGACGAGAAAATTCAAAAAGCAAATAAATTTAAAGAAACTGAAAATTTATATGATAAACAGAAAATATTAGAGAATTGGAATAATGATTTAGATTTTTTTGTAGAAAATAACGACGATGATTATGAAATCGACCCAAATTTTTCCCTCATAAGTATAGAAGATAAAGATAAATTAGAAGAAGAAACTAGAAAAGTTAAAAGAGAAAACAGTAATAGCAAAAAAGTATTAATGAATGAACAAGAAAATAAAGTATTAAAATATGAACAAGAAAATAAATTAAAATTTGAACCAGAAAATAAAATAGTAAGTAATGAACAAGAAAATATTAAAAGTAAAATAGATCAAGAAAATTTAAAGGGTCCCTTCACAAAATACCAATGGCCAAATTTTGTAGAGGAACCCCAAAAATCAGAACTTAGAATATTAGATACAGTTAAATTAATTAAGGAAACATTGCCCCAAGATATGCAAACCCTTCCTAACCAATTCGAAAATACGTCTCGACAAAAAGTAACTGAGGAGACTCCAGCTCAAATCAGTGAAATTCTAGCCGATTTAAAAAGGTTAGATATTGCCGCCATGACGATGGATAATAGACTATTTTTCGACATTGTAATTGGGGATGCTCATATTAAAGCATTATGCGATACAGGATCCAATGGATCATATCTAGGCCCAAAGTTTTATGAAAAATTTAAACATAGACTTAAGCCCATAGATAATACTGCTATGGTAAATGCTACGGGACAGATTTCTCCCATAACTGAAAAACTAAGACTAAGCTTACATGTAGATGGATCAGACGGGAATATTGACTTAAAAGTAGCGAAAAATATAAAATATGAAATGGTATTGGGAATGGACTTCGCAATTTTATTTAAGATTGAAGTTTATGCTGCGGGCCATGAATGGAGAGTAAGGAATTATGGTAAAAAATGGCATAAATTCGGTAATAACGACAATGACAAAAAAGTACAATTATACGGAGAATGTGCAGGTATAGAAGAAATAAACCTAGACCAAAAGAAAGAAATAGACAAAGTTTTAAAGGAATGTTTACCCCCTAACCCAATGCCCTTAGGTAAAACTCACCTAATTAAGCATAAAATTAGAGTGAAACCCGATGCCGTCCCCGTAAGACACAAAGTCAGACGTATGTCGCCAAAATTATTGGATTTGGCTATCGAGGAAGCTAAAAAGTGGATCAAGTTAGGTGTGGTCGAGCATTCCAACAGTTCTTGGTGCAGTGCACCATTGATGGTTCCCAGTAAGCCCACAGGAACCTGGAGGATGTGCGTGGACTACCGCGACCTGAACAAGGTGACAGAAAAAGACTCATACCCACTACCGAACCTGGACGCTTCCCTGGATAAGCTCAGAAAAGCTCGATTTCTGTCCAAAATCGATTTGAGCAAAGCCTTTCATCAATGTCCCCTCGAAGAGACGTCAAAAATGTACACAGCTTTTGCACTCCCAGGGCTAGGGCTGCTACAATTCACCAGAATACCTTTTGGCGTCACCGATGGCCCGAAAACTTTCCAAAGATTAATGGATAAGATTATCACACCAGATCTCGAACCCTTCGTTATAACTTATCAAGACGATATAGTAATAGCGACCGAGACCTTCGACGAACACCTACGATACTTAAAAATAGTTTTATCGAAGTTGGTAGAGGCAGGACTCTCAATAAATCCCGAAAAGTGTGAATTCGGTTGTAAGGAGATTCTATATTTAGGATTTGTGTTAGATGCAAACGGCCTTAGACCAGATAAAGAAAAAATTAAACCAGTCTTGGAATATCCAGCCCCTACTAACCTAAAAGAACTTAGGCGATTTTTAGGTATGGTAGGGTGGTATTCCCGATTTATAGACAAAGTTGCTGAATTGAAATTACCACTAGTTAAATTGTTACATAAAGACGTTAAATGGACTTGGGGTCAAGATCAACAGGAATCCTTCGAAAAATTGAAAATGGCCTTAGTCAGTACGCCGGTACTCGCTAGGCCCGATTTTTCAAAGAGATTTACGGTACAGACCGATGCTAGCGACGAATCCTTGGGTGCAGTCCTGACTCAACAACATGAGGACGGAGAACACCCAATCGTTTATATTAGTCGAGTACTTAACGATGCGGAAAAGAATTATAGCGCCACAGAGCGTGAATGTTTGGCCTTAATATGGGCCATAAAAAAGTTCAGACCGTATCTCGAAGGTTATAATTTTACAGCCATTACAGACCACTCTAGTTTAAAATGGTTGAATAATTTAAAAGAACCTACGGGACGTCTTGCACGATGGGCCCTAGAGCTGCAACAATGGGATTTTGACATACAATATAGAAAAGGTTGTCTAAATTATGTCCCTGATGCCTTATCCCGCATACCCTATAAAGACTTAAAAAATTCAGACAAAGACACCGAACAAGACTACTTAGCAGTCTTAGAAGAAATTCACGACGAATGGTATTTACGACGAATGAAAGAAATAGAAATATGGCCTTGGAAATTCCCCGATTGGCAAGTTTACGACAATAGAATATATATTCATAGGAAAGATTATTTACTAGATCCCATTATTGGCGAAGACAATAATTGGAAACTAGTTTTGCCATTAGAATGGCGAATGAAAGCATTGCAAGAAGTGCATCATGAACCCTTTTCAGGTCATTTTGGAATAGCAAAAACATATGATAGACTCGCTAGAACATATTTCTGGCCTGGAATGTATCATGATACCTTAGAATATGTAACAGGATGTTTAGAATGTCAAAGACACAAATCTGTCCAAACGGGCCCACAAGGTCTTATGGGCAAACGTATCGTCGAAACCCCATGGACAGTAGTCGCGGCCGACTGTATGGAATTTCCACGCAGTAAAAGCGGTTTTAAATATTTAGTGGTCTTCCAAGACCTTTTTACAAAAATGATCGAGTTGAAGCCGCTCAGAAAACAAGACGGCAAAAATATAGCACAAGCTTTCGAAGAGTTAATACTGTTTAGATGGGAAACCCCGGAATATTTTTTAGCCGATAACGGTAAAGAATTTGATAACGAGTTAGTAAAAAAGCGTTTAAAAGAATATGGCGTTAGATTTATAACAACCCCCCCATATTTCCCCCAAGCAAACGCCGTTGAAAGACAAAATCGTAACCTGAAAACGATGATTAGGATATTTATAGGCTCAGACCATAGAAACTGGGATTTGCATTTGCACGAGTTTCGCCATGCAGTAAATACCGCTAAGCAATCCTCTACCAAAGTATCCCCAGCCTTCTTGAATTACGGGCGAGAACCTAAACCAGTTAAATCATTAAGACGAGAAATAGAAATAGCGAAGGAATCAGACACTATTCTAGTTAATAAAATAGACCCCGAAGCTTGGAAAAATAGATTAAAAAGGTTAAAAATTCTCCAAGATTTAGTAGCCAAGTATATCGACGACGCAAGAGAAAAACAGAAAATGTATTACGATAAAAATAGGAAGGATGTGGTATTTAGGGAGGGGGAGATGGTTCTTAGAAAGACCCAATGTATATCTTCGGCAGATAAACATTTTTCTGCAAAGCTCGCGCCCAGAACGGAAGAACCAGCTAAAATCACGAAAATATTATCGCCCAATACTTACGAGATCGACTCCCCGAATAGATTACCTAAAGCCCATGTGTCGCAGCTACGTCGTTTGAAACCACCCTTCCATATTATCGACCATAACCCAAAAATAAATAATCAAATACCAATTATTAATTTTGATTTCAGAGGAGCTGAGTTTGAACCTAACGGAGGAGGAAGAGACATGGTGGAGCCTCAACGAGTCATCCGCAAACGAGGAAGACCTGTTAAACCCACCAACAACCTCACCTCACCCGATCATACCCCAAACCCCTCAAACCCCAACTATAGCGCCCCAGGAGCCGAAACAGTCCCCTACCCAGTTAGGAGACCAGGCCTCCGCCCCCGCACCAGCAAACCCAATTACCAATAACGACGATAATAAAGGTACGAAACGGAAGGTTTTGCCCCACAAGAAGACGAGAAAACCCTCGTCTTCTGAATCTGAAATTGACGAAGAAAAAGTTAAAAACAGAGTAGAGTACCGTAAAGAGGTCGAAAAAAGGAGAGCCCGAGCGGTTACCCTTCAAGAGCAAAGCGCTCCGACCAATCAACCAACCCCTTCAAAAGAATTTAAAAGCCCATTAAATTTGATAAAAAGACCACCTAGGACACCTAAGCTCCCAGAAGATAAAAAGAAAGAACCCCTAAAAAAATTTATACCCCCATTGATGAGCTTAGCTATACCAGTCCCAGAAGAGTTAAGAGAAAGAAGGCTAACCGAGAGAATCGATGTACGAGAAAATAATGATCAAAATGAAGACGAAGAAAAAGACGACGAAAAGAAAAGTAAGAAAGAAATATTCATAAGAAATCGACCCGAAAGAGGCCCCTATTCCTTCCCATTTTATAGAATCCCTAATTCTTATATGAGTACCGGAGTGCTATTTTCCGATTTAGATCCAGTGCCTTATGATAGGATTCTTGATGCCCCATACTACTCGTGCTTTAACTACAGAGAAGAAGGGCATAGCAGGAGGAATTGCCCCCAAGAAGAAAAGAAAAATTTATGCCATAATTGTGGAAGATGGGGCGTAACGGTGAAAACGTGCCCTCGATGCAAAAGAACAAGCGCTCGCATGCGATATACGCAATATTGCGAGCAAATGGGCGAAAAAGCTAAACCCATTTGGATTTTATATCCCCACCTTTTTGCTGCCCCGCCCTACGGCGATTCATGGCAAGATGACCCCCAAGCCAAAGTTACCCCACCTCAAGAAAATGACGATAACGACGACGGTGAAGACGACCCCGCCATAAATGAATCATCCCTATACCCGGGTGAAATAGAATACCAAAGACTTAGATCTTTATTATTACGCTTATTCGATTTAGATTTGAACGATATCCCCAAATGGTTGAGAATCTATACCCATTTTTTGTCCCTGCCCGAAGTTGTAGCCATGGCACGAAGACATAAGAAGAAGAAAAATTAATCCTTCAATAATGTGTCTATATTATAAATTTTTTTTTATTATATTTTTTTTATTAAATGTATTAGATCAAGATACTAATTTTTTTTTTGAAAAATTTTATTTTTTTTTCGTTTTTTATTTTTATCATTAAGGAAAAGTCTCCTTACTAAAGGATAGTAAAAATTAATACTACCCTTAAAAGTCATTAATTATAGATCAAAATTGTCACGACGTGAATTTAAGCCCTTCTACCCTGTGAAACCTAAACCCGATTAGAAAATGAGAAATAGAAAACGCGATCAAAAGATGTAGATAAATTATTTTTTTTGTTTATATTAAAGATTAAATGTATTTAGATTAGGGACAGGTATGTTACGGGTAGGAAAATTGTAATTCGAAGTATGAGAGTACAAGAAATTCGATAAAGGAGTCGAGGGCTTTCGTAGCTAAAGCCCCGCTTGAGGGAGGGCTATTGTAACGTTGTTACAAATTAAATAAATTCAAAATTTATTATAATAATTGAATTTAATCAACTTAGCCGCCAAAAATTTATTATATAGTTTTCTGTAAATTAAGAGTATTAAAATATAGGTACATAAGTGAGGACACAAGCAATCAATCAAAGAAAGAGAAGAGAAAAGAGGAGAGAGGGGGAGGACGATGACCGATGGCACGCGACGCACTTGACGACCGGCTTTCATATAATTAAGTCATTATTAATCGATAAAATTATCAATTGTCGTCAGCCATTTTTGGAGTTTTTCTTTAAAATAGAATCGACACGCATTTTTGCAGCACTAATTACGGACATCCGTAAAAATCATATTTTCGTCGTTTATGATAAAGTTAACCGTGATTTTCATTAAAAGTTTATCGTAAAGAAAATACGGATCATTAAAATTATAATATACAAGAACCGGTGTGCACGTGAATAAGGTTAATCAAATTAATCGTAACCACGAGGCGATCATCGATTTCTAGTTAATATTTGAAGATCAGATTTTCAATATACGGCTTTTACTGTAACACATGGAGCAAAAGAAATTCAAGGAATCTCACCATTATCATCTCGACGAAGGTAAGCCTATTGCGACTCCTAGTGTAAATTCAAAGTGTGTGTGTTCGGTAATTTATTAAGTGATTAAATAGACAGTGAAAATTAGTAATATAAAGACAGTGAAAATTATTAGTTATAAAAAAAAAGACAGTGAATTTAATTATTATTTTTAGTTTATTGAAATAGATCAGTTTTTAGTTATAAGTGCTAAATTGTGTAATAGTTATTAATAAAAGTTATTTTCATATTTAAATTGAATAAGAAAAAAAGAGTCAAATTATTATAATTACTAATTATTAATTTAAAAAAAATTATATATCATCACACTCTCGTTTCCTTATATTCCCCGACCTTGATTTATTTTTAAAGCTTTTATGTCTCTCTCTAACTTATAGAAAAAAGGTAAGTCCCATGCATAATTGATGAACACGCGACGCGAAATTATTCTTTTGACAAATTTATTAATTGATAATATTATTTCCGGTTTGCGGAAATAATCTCATCACAAACCGAAACGCCCTTTTCAGGTATAACTTCAGTTTGGGACGCGTAGCCTAGGCAACTGGCCGCTGCCTTCCCCCAGCCTAGTGACAGGAGAGCAATCTACGATAGAAAGCCCTCCTCCTTTTTCTTCAACAAGGTGGCCCTTACGTACTCTGCTACTTTGTTCCAATTTTCAGAACTTCGTAGCGATCCTCAGGGCCGCTTGCCGCTGCACAGACGATATTTTATGTCTGTACTTGGCAAATTTGGTGATATCCGCCCAGATCTCAGATCCATAAAGCAGGACAGAGTTGACAACGGACATCAACAATCTTCGCTTCCCGGGTTTGGGCCCTCCTATGTTGGCCATGAGCCTTGACAAGGAGGATGCGATCGACGCGGCCTTCTCACTCGACCTCTGAAATTGTTCCCAGAAGTTCAGCTTGTTATCAAGCAGAACTCCCAGGTACTTAACCGATGTCTTGGCTTGGATCGTGTGAGGGTTTCCACCATCATCGACATTTACATCGATGTCCGTGGAAATTGTTGTTCGACGGGTCAGCAGTACGATCTCCGTTTTTGGGATCGCGAGCTGGAGCCCGTGCTCGCCAATCCAGAGATTGATCTGTCTCATGACTAGATTCAACCTATCCTGGGTTACCTGCATGTCCCTGCCAGTGATAGTCAGAGCCACGTCGTCCGCGTACCCGATCAGAGAAGCTCCTTCTGGGAGGTGAACGCGCAACAGGCCATCGTAAAGGCATTCCACAGGTCCGGTCCGAGAACCGAACATTGGGCAATGCCCGCACTCAGAACCCTCTGTCGCCTGCCATCGAGCGTGTCGTAGAGCAGTCTCCGGTCCCGTAGGTAGTCCTTTATTACGTTACCCAGATACCTGGGTATCCGGAAATCGTACTCGAGAGACCGAATCATGTCATCCCACCTGGCCGAATTGAAAGCGTTTTTGACGTCCAGCGTTACAAGAAGGACGTCTTTGCGAATTGCAGGCCGCTTTTCCCTCTCAGCCTCTACGGTATCCGCGACACGCTGGATGGCGTCTATCGTGGAATGCCCCTCACGAAATCCATACTGCTCCTCGGAAAGGCCACCGCCCTCCTCAATAGCTCTTCTCAACCTTGCCCGGAGCATGCTCTCCATCACCTTTCCGATGGTGTTTAACATGCACAAGGGTCTGTAAGATGATGGAGAGTCCGGGGCTCCACCTTTACCCTTGTTCAAGAGCACGAGACGTGCCACCTTCCACTGCTTTGGAAACACTCCCGCCACCAAGCATGCATTGAACATGCTTAACAGGATACCAGGGATTATTTTGACCGCTCGTTTGAGCACTTCCGCAGGTATCCCGTCCGGCCCCGGCGCCTTGCCATTTTTCATGGCCTTGATGGCCTTCACCATCTCGTCCTCGCTGAATAACGGCACTTCCTCTCTGGGTATCGCCTCTACCGGGTTTTCCCGGATGGGCTGCTCAGGGAAGAGAGCGCCGATTATTCAAGCATCCAAGGAAGCCGATAAATATTTTGTGCTTAGGCGCAATTCTTAAAATTATCAATTATAATTTTTCATAAATTCAATAATTTTTTATTAATTACGCTTGCGTAATAATTGAATCAGTCTCCGCGTCCATCGGGCATTTTTCTCTTCCTCCTTTTTCCACCATTCCTGCCATTTTTCCATAGAGCTGGAGCGGGCGCGAGTGGATGCCACTTCCCGGACCTCTACACTATCGTAAATGTATTTCCGCTCCAACGCTAGCAGGTCGATGGGTATGACCGATGCTACTACCTGGATCGCTTCGAGCGATACCGTATGGTACGCGCAGGCGATCCTCAGGGCCGCTTGCCGCTGCACAGACGATATTTTATGTCTGTACTTGGAAAAATTTGGTGATATCCGCCCAGATCTCAGATCCATAAAGCAGGACAGAGTTGACAACGGACATCAACAATCTTTGCTTCCCGGGTTTGGGCCCTCCTATGTTGGCCATGAGCCTTGACAAGGAGGATGCGATCGACGCGGCCTTCTCACTCGACCTCTGAAATTGTTCCCAGAAGTTCAGCTTGTTATCAAGCAGAACTTCTAGGTACTTAACCGATGTCTTGGCTTCGATCATGTGAGAGTTTCCACCATCATCGACATTTACATCGATGTCCGTGGAAATTGTTGTGCGACATGTCAGTAGTACGATCTCCGTTTTTGGGATCGCGAGCTGGAGCCCGTGCTCGCCCATCCAGAGGTTAATCTGTCTCATGACTAGATTCAACCTCTGCTGGGTTACCTGCATGTCCCTGCCAGTGATGGTCAGAGCCACGTCGTCCGCGTACCCGATCAGAGAAGCTCCTTCCGGGAGGTGAACGCGCAACAGGCCATCGTAAAAGGCATTCCACAGGTCCGCTCCGAGAACCCAACCTTGGGCAATGCCCACACTCAGAACTCTCTGTCGCCTGCCATCGAGCGTGTAGTAGAGCAGTCTCCGGTCCCGTAGGTAGTCCTTTATTACGTTACCCAGATACCTGGGTATCCGGAAGTCGTACTCGAGAGACCGGATCATGTCATCCCACCTGGCCAAATTAAAAGTGTTTTTGACGTCCAGCGTTACAAGAAGGACGTCTTTGCAAATTGCAGGCCGCTTTTCCTTCTCAGCCTCTACGGTATCCACGACACGCCGGATGGCGTCTATCGTGGAATGCCCCTCACGAAATCCATACTGCTCCTCGAAAAGGCCACCGCCCTCCTCGATGGCTCTTCTCAACCTTGCCCGGAGCATGCTCTCCATCACCTCTCCGATGGTGTTTAACATGCACAAGGGTCTGTAAGATGATGGAGAGTCCGGGGCTCCACCTTTACCCTTGTGCCACCTTCCACTGCCTTGGAAACACTCCCGCCACCAAGCATGCATTAAATTGCTTAACAGGATACCAGGGATTATTTTGACCGCTCGTTTGAGCACTTCCGCTGATATCCCGTCCCGTTAGCATCCTTGTGTTCCTGGGAAAGTGCAGCAGCTTCGGGCCTGTCCCGTGCTCTCTGCGCCCTTCGTCGCGTCCTGTGGCACTCCTTGCGGAGCTCCGCTATTTCGGAAGTCCACCAGTAAACTGGCTTTCTCCCTTTCCAGGGCCTTCGACGAGGCATAGAGGCGTCACACGCCCCTCGCAGTAGAGACGTTACTTTCTTGACTAAGATTTCAGCCTCGCGGGGACCTGTAGCCTCTCCATGCCAAGCGGGGACGGACGACGACTCCATTCGAAGATACTCTTCGAACTTGTCCTCGTCCATCTTTGGTACATTCCAACCCAAGGGACGCCTCTTGTACGGAGGCCGTTGGGAGGTTCCCTCAAGCACCCGGAAGGTGATGTAATGATGGTCGCTACCATTGTAACCATCCATCACCGTCCATTCGCCGATTCTCCCAGACGCACCTTCTGTTGCAAAGGTTATGTCTGGGATAGGACCCTCTCGTAGGTGGGCCGGTTTCCTCTATTCTGGACCACTAGTTTGCATTTAGTGGCCATTTCTAGTACCTGCTGTCCCCTAGGATTGGTCGTCGGCATGCCCCATTCTAAGGCCCTAGCGTTAAAGTCTCCAGCAAGGATAACGCTTCCAGTTACCGTCCGAACCGTGTTCTCGATGCTGGCCAGTTTTGTAGCCAGCACTTCCGAGCTATCGTTTGGGGAGAGGTAGCAACTTATATAAGTTGTCTCCCCGCACGTGACCCAAACGTGGCAATTGCCTTTCCCTTTTTTGGTCAAGTTCGTTTGGGCTCTACCCCGGAGCCATATGGCGCAGCAGCCAGTGTCATCGGTTAGCCAGTATTTGTGGTTCATGTTGTATGATTGCTCGCTTAGTAAGCGGATATTTGAATCCTCTTCGCGAGCAATCTGTTCCAACAAAGCACCAGCTTGCCGGGCTTGGTTCATGTTCCCTTGTAGAACCTTGATCATTTTCGATGACACTTATTTCTCGCCACAGCCAGAGCCTCACGGTAGCTGGGGCAGTTTCCTTCTCCGGCATAGTGTTCCGTAGAGCACTTGTCGTCCCTATTCTTGCAGAGGAAACACTCGGGTGTTTCCTTCTTGCATTCTGTTCTTTTGTGGCCATCCATGCCACATTTGAGACATGCTTTTCTACGGTCTGGGCCATTGCAGACATACTGATTATGTCCATAGCCCAGACACTTGAAGCAGCGCCTTGCATCTGCTCGAAGGCGCACTCTGTTTAAAGCCCATCCAATTTGGATTTTCCCTTTTTTGGCTAGGCGGAAAGCACCAGCTTCGAGTAATTCCACCACAGCCATCTGACTCATTGTGCCTTTGGTTTTGAAAATGGTAACCAGGAGGTTTTCCCCGTTTTCAATACCTATCGCCTTGGCAACCGCCTCCTGGATCTCCTGTTCTTTCGTGACCCCGTCTAAATCTCGAATTTCGAGTTTGAGCATGGGGATCATGTCCCGAACGTTCGAATCAGGGCCCGTTACCGCTTGAACTGCTTCCTGCAGTTTCCCGGAGTCCAATATTGACTCCAGCTCGATGAGGACGCTGCCGCCTTGCGTCTTGCGGATTCGATGGACTTTAGCCCCCGAATCTTCAAGCTGGAAGTTCTTCTTAATACTGAGAAGAGTTTCCTCATACGTATGGCCTGCTGCTGGTTTTATAAGTAAGGCCTCCATCCTCTTTTTGTACTTACGCCTTCTTGGCTTGGTACTGACCGTTTCAGCAGGCCTTTTTGGCTGCTGAGTATTCTTCCTCTTAGCTTTCTGCTTCTTTTTGGGTTTTTCCCAGGTATCCGCTTTATTGGGTATTTTTCCTACCTGGGCCTGTTTTTGCAACTGGCTTGGTATTTCAGGTACCTGGTTTCCCTGTTGAAGCTGCAGCTTTTTTTGTTTCTTCCTCCTTTTCTTTTCGGCCTTGCTGATCCTTTTGGGACCGTTTGCATTATTTTGCTTACGTGAGTTGTCTTGCTCACGTAAACTGTCTTGGTCCTCTTCCGAGATTTGAGTTTCCATTGGAGAATCTTCTACCTCAGGGTGGTTTGTCAATTTCACTAGATCATGGTGATCAGTGGAAGACTGATCGGAAGCCGTTGCGTTCGGCTTCGATTTATCCGACCCTTCTTGGTTTTTTCTTTCTTCCAATAGGCGTTTTTCACGCAAATCCTTCTGTCTCTTTTGCTGCTGCTGGAGCTTCTCACGTTGCTCTTGAAGCCTCTTTCTGTTTTCCTCTTCCTGGAGCACTTTTTTCCTCTTTCTTTGCCCTTGTAGCTCTTTCCTATTTTTCTCGGTTATTGAGAGCTCTACATTTTGTATTCCCTGATCGAATTCAGACAGTTCTTCATTCGATTGAGTAACCTCGTTCATCTTTTTCCCCGTGTGCCCCCCGTTGCCTGGTGAGCTCTCGGGAGAAGATATCGGGCGGGGCCTTTTAAGCGAGCCTTTCCCATTCATTTCTTTAAGGAGGGCTTCATGCATCGCTGATACTGCTTTAGTTTGCTGCTCCTTAATCAATACCAGCTGTTCTACTACGCTGGCAAACTTCCGGACTCCATTTTTTATCACCATGCTCGTGTTCTTCTGAACATAGCCGAAATGATACTCCATTTCGATTATGGCCTCCAGAAGTTTGCCGTAATATCCCTTTTCAGCAATAAAGCCTTCTTTTACAGTATCCAGACCTTTAGCTGGCTGGGTTTCTTTGAAGGCTTGTTGGACATCGCTATATTTTGCAAGAATATCCTGCATACCATCATTTTCCATGAGCCTAGATAATCGAGTGCTCCATCTAGGCGTCACTTTGAGCTTATCCAGCCTCATTTGTTCTACTGGGCCAGCTTCGTTTGAGTTTGTTAGGGCTAGGGGGCCCTGTTGGTTGTTGTTCATTTGCGGTCCCTGCACGCTTTGAACCTGTTCATTATTGTTTTGCTTCATCATTATTTTAAAAAAAAGTTTTCTCCTTCTAACCTGTTCTGTCTTGTGTAGTTGAATGCGGGACATGATGCAGCCAGTCATCGTGGTGGTCTCGCAATGGTCGGCCCCCCGAACTGGGTGTCCCCTAGCGTAGTGGCCTTGTGGAAAGCCCCCCGCTCCCCGCAGCAGGGCCCTGCCCGGGCGCTACTCGGCACTACTACGGAAAACGAGATTATTCGCCGGCTGATAGAGCAGACAGACCAGTTAGCTAGACAGCTCCGGGCTCCTGTACTATCCGGCGGCCTGGAGGTGCAGTTCCCAGTTTTTGACCTGTACCCTCTACGGAGGTTGCCATCCCAATCCAGAGGGCCGACCACCGCGAGCCACGATGATCGGCAGCATCACGCCGCTTGGTTTCTTATCCTGTAAAAAGAACTATTGTTGGTGTACCTGTAAATAGAATTTAAAAGAAAAAAGTTGTAATTAGTGGGATTGGTGTTCGGTCTTTCAACGATCAACACCCTGGGTGCCGGTCCCGGGATAATAATAATAATAATAATAAGTATTATTATTATTATTATAATTTTTTTTTTTTTTTTTTTTTTTGTCAAGGGAATCTTGTGAATCTTACATCAGCCATGGAGTGTTTGCGGGCCTTAAAGACCCGCAAATTTCCATGACCGCCCAGTTGCACAAAGTGTACAACTGGGAGACCACCGGCGAACGCGGTCGCCGGCTACGCCCCAGATTCTTACTGGATAAACACACTATAAACCCCCCTGCGCTTGTTTGCCCCAAACCGGAACTCCCTTTTCAGGTATAACTTCAGTTTGGGACGCGCAGCCTAGGCAACTGGCCGCTGCCTTCCCCCAGCCTAGTGACAGGAGAGCAATCTACGATAGAAAGCCCTCCTCCTTTTTCTTCAACAAGGTGGCCCTTACGTACTCTGCTACTTTGTTCCAATTTTCAGAACTCCGTAGCATTTCCGGAACCACCTTCTCTGGCCTCCAAATCGGGAAGGGCGGGCGCCCTTCCACGTAGCGCACACATCCGAAGAAAGTGTGCTCCACCGTATCCTTTACGCCAGGGCAGTGCAAGCACTCCTCTGTTGCCACCTTGTGCCAATGTTTTAACATGAAAAATTGGGTGAGGTAAAAATCCACCTCCCCATGTTGTCGTCTAGTCCATGCCTGCAGATCTGAAATCAGTCTGCGGGTCCATCGGGCATTTTCCTCTTCCTCCTTTTTCCACCGTTCCTGCCATTTTTCCATAGAGCTGGAGCGGGCGCGAGTGGATGCCACTTCGCGGTCCTCTACACTATCGTAAATGTATTTCCGCTCCAACGCTAGCAGGTCGATGGGTATGACCGATGCTACAACCTGGATCGCCTCGAGCGATACCGTATGGTATGCGCAGGCGATCCTCAGGGCCGCTTGCCGCTGCACAGACGATATTTTATGTCTGTTCTTGGCAAATTTGGTGATATCCGCCCAAATCTCAGATCCATAAAGCAGGACAGAGTTGACAACGGACATCAACAATCTTCGCTTCCCGGGTTTGGGCCCTCCTATGTTGGCCATGAGCCTTGACGAGGAGGATGCGATCGACGCGGCCTTCTCACTCGACCTCTGAAATTGTTCCCAGAAGTTCAGCTTGTTATCAAGCAGAACTCCCAGGTACTTAACCGATGTCTTGGCTTGGATCGTGTGAGGGTTTCCACCATCATCGACATTTACATCGATGTCCGTGGAAATTGTTGTTCGACGGGTCAGCAGTACGATCTCCGTTTTTGGGATCGCGAGCTGGAGCCCGTGCTCGCCCATCCAGAGGTTGATCTGTCTCATGACTAGATTCAACCTCTCCTGGGTTACCTGCATGCCCCTCACGAAATCCATACTGCTCCTCGGAAAGGCCACCGCCCTCCTCGATAGCTCTTCTCAACCTTGCCCGGAGCATGCTCTCCATCACCTTTCCGATGGTGTTTAACATGCACAAGGGTCTGTAAGATGATGGAGAGTCCGGGGCTCCACCTTTACCCTTGTTCAAGAGCACGAGACGTGCCACCTTCCACTGCTTTGGAAACACTCCCGCCACCAAGCATGCATTGAATATGCTTAACAGGATACCAGGGATTATTTTGACCGCTCGTTTGAGCACTTCCGCAGGTATCCCGTCCGGCCCCGGCGCCTTGCCATTTTTCATGGCCTTGATGGCCTTCAACATCTCGTCCTCGCTGAATAACAGCACTTCCTCTCTGGGTATCACCTCTACCGGGTTTTTCCGGATGGGCTGCTCAGGGAAGAGAGCGCCGATGATTCGTTCGGTCGATACTGCGTCCATCATGTTGTCAGACCCCCGGTTCAACTTGCCCATTACGACTTTGTAACCAAGACCCCAGGGGTCTTTGTTTACATCCTCGCGTAATGAACGCAGGCATCGAGCCTTGCTTTGACAGATAGCTTTGGCCAGCCGGTGTTTAGCATCCTTATGTTCCTTGGAAAGTGCAGCAGCTTCGGGCCTGTCCCGTGCTCTCTGCGCCCTTCGTCGCCTCCTGTGGCACTCCTTGCGGAGCTCCGCTATTTCGGAAGTCCACCAGTAAACTGGCTTTCTCCCTTTCCAGGGCCTTCGACGAGGCATAGAGGCGTCACACGCCCCTCGCAGTAGAGACGTTACTTTCTTGACTAAGTTTTCAGCCTCGCGGGGACCTGTAGCCTCTCCATGCCAAGCGGGGACGGACGACGACTCCATTCGAAGATACTCTTCGAACTTGTCCTCGTCCATCTTTGGTACATTCCAACCCAAGGGACGCCTCTTGTACGGAGGCCGTTGGGAGGTTCCCTCAAGCACCCGGAAGGTGATGTAATGATGGTCGCTACCATTGTAACCATCCATCACCGTCCATTCGCCGATTCTCCCAGACGCACCTTCTGTTGCAAAGGTTATGTCTGGGATAGAGGCACCCCAACCTGCCCTCTCGTAGGTGGGCCGGTTTCCTCTATTCTGGACCACTAGTTTGCATCTAGTGGCCATTTCTAGTACCTGCTGTCCTTTAGGAAGAGGCACATTAAAGGGGCTCCAAGGTTATCTCCAATCTAAGTGCGATTTAAGCCACATGCGGGGTTGCCTTAGACCTGACGTATTGGCTCCTAGCATGGGAGAATTCTACCTCGGGCACAGCAACGTAACCGGACACAGGTAGTTGCGAGTCCTGCTAAATCATGACTCCAGGTTAGTTTCTTCTGGTTTAGTAATGTGTACGGCCAGAATACTCCGCAACACTAGACAAGCTATCTGAGAACATCTAGGCCGCCCTTATAAACAGGGCTCTGTGCCTTCGCTTCTTAATTAGGTACTTGTACCATCGTGCACTCAAGTAAGTGCCGCAGAAAGCCGTCATGTGTTCCCGAGGGTCCTGGATGGGAGCATTATTCTGGAATGAACTTACGGGGGGTCTTTGGATCATTCAGACGCGACTTCCAGATTAGTTCTCCCCCTGTCTCTCGACGGGCTAGAATATCGCGAGATGGTAAGCAACCATAGTGGTAAAAATCTACCACATTGTCACCCGGCCCACACGACGGGTCAAGAATGACCGTGTGATGCTAGACAGACATGAAGCAAAGGCGAATATCCTCCCATCTGCAGGACTGACATTGATCAACCCCCCGGGACCGGCACCCAGGGTGTTGATCGTTGAAAGACCGAAAACTAATCCCACTAATTACAACTTTTTTCTTTTAAATTCTATTTACACACCAACAATAGTTCTTTTTACAGGATAAGAAACCAAGCGGCGTGATGCTGCCGATCATCGTGGCTCGCGGTGGTCGACCCTCCGGATTGGGATGGCAACCTCCGGGCAAGGTTGAGAAGAGCTATCGAGGAGGGTGGTGGCCTTTCCGAGGAGCAGTATGGATTTCGTGAGGGGCATTCCACGATAGACGCCATCCGGCGTGTCGTGGATACCGTAGAGGCTGAGAGGGAAAAGCGGCCTGCAATTCGCAAAGACATCCTTCTTGTAACGCTGGACGTCAAAAACGCTTTCAATTCGGCCAGGTGGGATGACATGATCCGGTCTCTTGAGTACGATTTCCGGATACCCAGGTATCTGGGTAACGTAATAAAGGACTACCTACGGGACCGGAGACTGCTCTACGACACGCTCGATGGCAGGCGACAGAGGGTTCTGATTGCGGGCATTGCCCAAGGTTCGGTTCTCGGAGCGGACCTGTGGAATGCCTTTTACGATGGCCTGTTGCGCGTTCACCTTCCGGAAGGAGCTTCTCTGATCGGGTACGCGGACGACGTGGCTCTGACCATCACTGGCAGGGACATGCGGGTAACCCAGGAGAGGTTGAATCTAGTCATGAGACAGATCAACCTCTGGATGAGAGAGCACGGGCTCCAGCACGCGATCCCAAAAACGGAGATCGTACTACTGACATGTCGCACAACAATTTCCACGGACATCGATGTAAATGTCGATGATGGTGGAAACTCACACACGATCCAAGCCAAGACATCGGTTAAGTACCTGGAAGTTCTGCTTGACAACAATTTCAGAGGTCGAGTGAGAAGGCCGCGTTGACCGCATCCTCCTTGTCAAGGCTCATGGCCAACATAGGAGGGCCCAAACCCGGGAAGCGAAGATTGTTGATGTCCGTTGTCAACTCTGTCCTGCTTTATGGATCTGAGATCTGGGCGGATATCACCAAATTTTTCCAAGTACAGACATAAAATATCGTCTGTGCAGCGGCAAGCGGCCCTGAGGATCGCCTGCGCGTACCATACGGTATCGCTCGAAGCGATCCAGGTAGTAGCATCGGTCATACCCATCGACCTGCTAGCGTTGGAGCGGAAATACATTTACGATAGTGTAGAGGTCCGCGAAGTGGCATCCACTCGCGCCCGCTCCAGCTCTATGGAAAAATGGCAGGAATGGTGGAAAAAGGAGGAAGAGAAAAATGCCCGATTGACGCGCAGACTGATTTCAGATCTGCAGCTATGGACTGGACGACAACATGGGAAGGTGGATTTTTACCTCACCCAATTTTTAACTGCACACGGGTACTTCCGTGCAATGTTGAAACATTGTCATATGGTGGCAACAGAGGAGTGCTTGCACTGCCCAGGCGAGAAGGATACAGTGGAGCACACTTTCTTCGGATGTGTGCGCTACGTGGAAGGGCGCCCGCCCTTCCCGATTTGGAGGCCAGAGAAGGTGGTTCCGGAAATGCTACTGTGTTCAGAAAATTGGTACGTAAGGGCCACCTTGTTGAAGAAAAAGGAGGAGGGCTTTCTACCGTAGATGTATTGCGGAGTATTCTGGCCGTACCTTCACACATTACTAAACCAGAAGAAACTAACCTGGAGTCATGATTTAGCGGGACTCGCAACTACCTGTGTCCGGTTACGTCGCTGTGCCCGAGGTAGAATTCTCCCATGCTAGGAGCCAATACGTCAGGTCTAAGGCAACCCCGCATGTGGCTTAAATCGCACTTAGATTGGAGAAAACCTTGGAGCCCCTTTAATGTGCCTCTTCCTCAAGGATAGTTTAGGATAGCAGTCTGTGGCTGCATGCTTGTCAAGAATGCTCGAGGGAAAGACAAGGCATAAAACCCGGTTTATAGGGCAGCCTCAGTTATTCCAGAACCGCTTATAGCGTAACCATGAGCAGTCTGCGGCATTCCTAACATGGACGCATGGGGTACAGCATAGAGCATGTCCCTAGAGAAATGCAAGGCATGAGACCCGATTTATAGAGCAGCCTCAGTTGTTCCAGAGAGCTATATCCTAAATCCTTGATTCTAGTTCAACCTTCAAAAAAAAGGCGGCCTGAACCACCCTCCTCCTTCCTCAGCCTTATGAGGCTCCGGGCTTGGGACCGGTTTAGCGGAGTTTATTATTATTATTATTATTATTATTATTATTATTATTATTATTATTATTATTATTTTTTTTTTTTTTTTTTTTTTTTATGGGAAATATGTGAATCTTACATCAGCCATGGAGTGTTTGCGGGCCTTAAAGACCCGCAAATTTCCATGACCGCCCAGTTGCACAAGATTCTTACTGGATAAACACACTTTAAACCCCCTGCGCTTGTTTGTCCCAAACCGGAACTCCCTTTTCAGGTATAACTTCAGTTTGGGACGCGCAGCCTAGGCAACTGGCCGCTGCCTTCCCCCTGCCTAGTGACAGGAGAGCAATCTACGATAGAAATCCCTCCTCCTTTTTCTTCAACAAGGTGGCCTTTACGTACTCTGCTACTTTGTTCCAGTTTTCGGAACTCCGTAGCATTTCCGGGACCACCGTCTCCGGCCTCCAAATCGGGAAGGGCGGGCGCCCCTCCGAGTAGCGAACACATTCGAAGAATGTTTGCTCTACTGTATCCTTCTCGCCTGGGCAGTGCAAGCACTCCTCTGTTGCCACCTTATGCCAATGCCTCAACATGACACGGAAATACCCGTGTCCGGTTAAGAACTGGGTAAGTTAGAAATCCACCTCCCCATGCTGTCGTCCCATCCATGCCTGCAGGTTTGAGATCAGTCTGCGCGTCCATAGAGCATTCTTCTCTTGGTTCTTTTTCCATCGTTTATTCCATGTTTTCATAGAGTTGAAGCGGGCGCGAGTGGAAGCCACTTCGCGCTCATCTACGCTCTCGTAAATGAATTTCCGCTCCAACGCTAGCAGGTCGATGGGTATCACCGAAGCAACAACCTGGATCGCCTCGAGCGATACCGTATGGTACGCGCAGGCGATTCTCAGGGCCGCTTGCCGCTGCACAGACGATATTTTTCGCCTGTACTTGGCAGTTTCTGTGGTCTTCGCCCAGACTTCTGATCCGTAGAGCAGGACAGAGTTGACGACTGACATCAGGAGCCTTCGCTTCCCTGGTTTGGGTCCCCCAATGTTGGCCATGAGCCTTGACAGGGAGGATGCGACCGACGCTGCCTTTTCACACGACCTCTGAAATTGCTCCCAGAAGGTCAGCTTGTTATCAAGCTGAACTCCCAGGTATTTCACCGATGTTCTGGTTCGGATCGTGTGAGGGTTTCCGCCGTCGTCGATAATTACATCGAAGTCGGTGGGAACCCTTCGACGAGTCAGCAGTACGATCTCCGTTTTTGGGATCGCAAGCTGGAGCCCGTGATCGCCCATCCAGAGGTTGATCCGTCTCATGACTAGATTTAACCTCTCCTGGGTCTCTTCCATGTCCCTGCCAGTTATGGTTAGGGCCACGTCGTCGGCGTACCCGATCAGGGAAACTCCTTCCGGGAGGTGGACGCGCAGCAAGCCATCGTAAAAGGCATTCCACAGGTCCGGTCCGAGAATCGAACCTTGCGCGATGCCTGCACTCAAAACCCTTTCACGCCTTCCATCGAGCGTGTCGTAGAGCAGTCTCCGGTCCCGCAGGTAATCCCTTAGTACGTTACCCAGATACCTGGGTATCCGGAAATCGTACTCGAGGGACCGGATCATGTCATCCCACCTGGCCGAGTTGAAAGCGTTTTTGACGTCCAGCGTTACCAGAAGGACGTCCCTGCGAATTGCAGACCGCCTTTCCCTCTCAGCCTCTACGGTGTCCACGACACGCCGAATGGCGTCTATCGTGGAATGCCCCTCACGAAAACCATGCTGCTCCTCGGAGAGACCACCGCCCTCCTCGATTGCCCTTCTAAGCCTTGCCCGGAGCAAGCTCTCCATCACCTTACCAATGGTATTTAACATACACAAAGGTCTGTAAGATGATGGAGAGTCCGAGGCTCCCCCCTTGCCCTTGTTCAAGAGCACGAGACGTGCCACCTTCCACTGCTTTGGGAACACTCCAGCCATCAAACACGCATTGAACATGCTTAACAGGATACCAGGGATTACTTTGACCGCTCTTTTGAGCACTTTTGCCATAACCATTATGTTATGGCGGAAGCCATAACCATTATTATTCATATTATTATTATTATTATTATTATTATTATTATTTTTTTTTTTTTTTTTTTTTTTTTTTTTTTTTTTTTTTTGTCAAGGGAATCTTGTGAATCTTACATCAGCCATGGAGTGTTTGCGGGCCTTAAAGGCCCGCAAATTTCCATGACCGCCCAGTTGCACAAAGTGTAACTTTCGCAATCGAACGCGGTCGCCGGCTACGCCCCAGATTCTTACTGGATAAACACACTATAAACCCCCCTGCGCTTGTTTGCCCCAAACCGGAACTCCCTTTTCAGGTATAACTTCAGTTTGGGACGCGCAGCCTAGGCAACTGGCCGCTGCCTTCCCCCAGCCTAGTGACAGGAGAGCAATCTACGATAGAAAGCCCTCCTCCTTTTTCTTCAACAAGGTGGCCCTTACGTACTCTGCTACTTTGTTCCAATTTTCAGAACTCCGTAGCATTTCCGGAACCACCTTCTCTGGCCTCCAAATCGGGAAGGGCGGGCGCCCTTCCACGTAGCGCGTACATCCGAAGAAAGTATGCTCCACTGTATCCTTCTCGCCTGGGCAGTGCAGGCACTCCTCTGTTGCCACCTTATGCCAGTGTTTCAACATTGCATGGAAATACCCGTGTCCAGTCAAGAATTGAGTGAGGTAAAAATCCACCTCCCCATGTTGTCGTCCAGTCCATGCCTGCAGATCTGAAATCAGTCTGCGCGTCCATCGGGCATTTTTCTCTTCCTCCTTTTTCCACCGTTCCTGCCATTTTCCCATAGAGCTGGAGCGGGCGCGAGTGGATGCCACTTCGCGGTCCTCTACACTATCGTAAATGTATTTCCGCTCCAACGCTAGCAGGTCGATGGGTATGACCGATGCTACTACCTGGATCGCTTCGAGCGATACCGTATGGTACGCGCAGGCGATCCTCAGGGCCGCTTGCCGCTGCACAGACGATATTTTATGTCTGTACTTGGCAAATTTGGTGATATCCGCCCAGATCTCAGATCCATAAAGCAGGACAGAGTTGACAACGGACATCAACAATCTTCGCTTCCCGGGTTTGGGCCCTCCTATGTTGGCCATGAGCCTTGACAAGGAGGATGCGATCGACGCGGCCTTCTCACTCGACCTCTGAAATTGTTCCCAGAAGTTCAGCTTGTTATCAAGCAGAACTCCCAGGTACTTAACCGATGTCTTGGCTTGGATCGTGTGAGGGTTTCCACCATCATCGACATTTACATCGATGTCCGTGGAAATTGATGTGCGACGGGTCAGCAGTACGATCTCCGTTTTTGGGATCGCGAGCTGGAGCCCGTGCTCGCCCATCCAGAGGTTGATCTGTCTCATGACTAGATTCAACCTCTCCTGGGTTACCCGCATGTCCCTGCCAGTGATGGTCAGAGCCACGTCGTCCGCGTACCCGATCAGAGAAGCTCCTTCCGGGAGGTGAACGCGCAACAGGCCATCGTAAAAGGCATTCCACAGGTCCGGTCCGAGAACCGAACCTTGGGCAATGCCCGCACTCAGAACCCTCTGTTACCCAGATACCTGGGTATCCGGAAGTCGTACTCGAGAGACCGGATCATGTCATCCCATCTGGCCGAATTGAAAGCGTTTTTGACGTCCAGCGTTACAAGAAGGACGTCTTTGCAAATTGCAGGCCGCTTTTTCCTCTCAGCCTCTACGGTATCCACGACACGCCGAATGGCGTCTATCGTGGAATGCCCCTCACGAAATCCATACTGCTCCTCGGAAAGGCCACCGCCCTCCACGATGGCTCTTCTCAATCTTGCCCGGAGCATGCTCTCCATCACCTTTCCGATGGTGTTTAACATGCACAAGGGTCTGTAAGATGATGGAGAGTCCGGGGCTCCACCTTTACCCTTGTTCAAGAGCACGAGACGTGCCACCTTCCACTGCCTTGGGAACACTCCCGCCACCAAGGAGTATGCATTATGGCGCAGAGCCATATGGCGCAGCAGCCAGTGTCATCGGTTACCCAGTATTTGTGGTTCATGTTGTATGATTGCTCGCTTAGTAAGAGGATATTTGAATCCTCTTCGCGAGCAATCTGTTCCAACAAAGCACCAGCTTGCCGGGCTTGCTTCATGTTCCCTTGTAGAACCTTGATCATTTTCGATGACACTTATTCCTCGCCACAGCCAGAGCCTCACGGTAGCTGGGGCAGTTTCCTTCTCCGGCATAGTGTTCCGTAGAGCACTTGTCGTCCCTATTCTTGCACAGGAAACACTCGGGTGTTTCCTTCTTGCATTCTGTTCTTTTGTGGCCATCCATGCCACATTTGAGACATGCTTTTCTACGGTCTGGGCCTTTGCAGATATACTGATTATGTCCATAGCCCAGACACTTAAAGCAGCGCCTTGCATCTGCTCGAAGGCGCACTCTGTTCAAAGCCCATCCAATTTGGATTTTCCCTTTTTTGGCTAGGCGGAGAGCATCAACTTCGAGTAATTCCACCACAGCCATCTGACTCATTGTGCCTTTGGTTTTGAAAATGGTAACCAGGAGGTTTTTCCCGTTTTCAATACCTATCGCCTTGGCGACCGCCTCCTGGATCTCCTGTTCTTTCGTGACCCCATCTAAATCTCGAATTTCGAGTTTGAGCATGGGGATCATGTCCCGAACGTTCGAATCAGGGCCCGTTACCGCTTGAACTGCTTCCTGCAGTTTGCCGGAGTCCAATATCGACTCCAGCTCGATGAGGACGCTGCCGCCTTGCGTCTTGCGGATTCGATGGACTTTAGCCCCCGAATCTTCAAGCTGGACGTTCTTCTTAATACTAAGAAGAGTTTCCTCGTATGTATGGCCTGCTGCTGGCTTTATAAGTAAGGCCTCCATCCTCTTTTTGTACCTACGCCTACTCGGCTTGGTACTGACCGTTTCAGCAGGCCTTTTTGGCTGCTGAGTATTCTTCTTCTTAGCTTTCTGCTTCTTTTTGGGTTTTTCCCAGGTATTCACTTTATTGGGTGTTTTTTCTACCTGAGCCTGTTTTTGCAACTGGCTTGGGGTTTCAGTTACCTGGTTTCCCTGTTGAAGCTGCAGCTTTTTTTGTTTTTTCCTCCTTTTTTTTTCGGCCTTGCTGATCCTTTTGGGACCGTTTGCATTATTTTGCTTACGTGAATTGTCTTGCTCACGTAAACTGTCTTGGTCCTCTTCCGAAATTTGAGTTTCCATTGGAGACTCGTCTACCCCAGGGTGGTTTGTCAATTTCACTAGATCATGGTGATCAGTGGAAGACCGATCGAGAGCCGTTGCGTTCGGCTTCGATTTATCCGACCCTTCTTGGATTATTCTTTCTTCTAATAAGCGTTTTTCACGCCATTCCTTCTGTCTCTTTTGCTGCTGCTGGAGCTTCTCACGTTGCTCTTGAAGCCTCTTTCTGTTTTCTTCTTCCTGGAGCACTTTTTTCCTCTTTCTTTGCCCTTGTAGCTCCTTCCTGTTTTTCTCAGTTATTGAGAGCTCTACATTTTGTATTCCCTGATCGAATTCAGACAGTTCTTCATTCGATTGGGTAACCTCGTTCATCTTTTTCCCCGTGTTCCCCCCGTTGCCTGGTGAGCTCTCGGGAGATGATGTCGGGCGGGGCCTTTTAAGCGAGCCTTTCCCGTTCATTTCTTTAAGGAGGGCTTCATATATCGCAGATACTGCTTTAGTTTGCTGCTCCTTAATCAATACCAGCTGCTCCACTACGCTGGCAAACTTCCGAACTCCATTTTTTATCACCATGCTCGCGTTCTTCTGAACATAGCCGAACTGATACTCCATTTCGATTATGGCCTCCAGAAGTTTGCCGTAATATCCCTTTTCAGCAATAAAGCCTTCTCTTACAGTATCCAGACCTTTAGCTGCCTGGGTTTCTTTGAAGGCTTGTTGGACATCGCTATATTTTGCAAGAATATCCTGCATACCATCATTTTCCATGAGCCGAGATAATCGAGTGCTCCATCTAGGCGTCACTTTGAGCTTATCCCGCCTCATTTGTTCTACTGGGTCAGCTTCGTTTGAGTTTGTTAGGGCTAGGGGGCCCTGTTGGTTGTTGTTCATTTGCGGTCCCTGCACGCTTTGAACCTGTTCATTATTGTTTTGCTTCATCGTTATTTTTAAAAATGTTTTCTCCTTCTAACCTGTTCTGTCTTGTGTGATTGAATGCGAAACGTAAAGCAGCCAATCAACGCGGTTGTCTCGCAATGGTCGGCCCCCCCAACCGGGTGTCCCCTAGCGTAGTGGCCTTGTGGAAAGCCCCCCGCTCCCCGCAGCAGGGCCCTACCCGGGCGCTACCCGGCACTACTACGGAAAACGAGATTATGCGCCGGCTGATAGAGCAGCCAGACCTGTTAGCTAGACAGCTCCGGGCTCCTGTACTATCCGGCGGCCTGGAGGTGCAGTTCCCAGTTTTTGACCTGTACCCTCTACGGAGGTTGCCATCCCGATTCGGGGGGCCGACCACCGCGAGCCGCGATGATCGGGGGCATTACGCCGTTTGGTTGATAACCTGTAAATAGAGCTATTGTTAGTGTATCTGTAAATAAAATTTAAAAAGAAAAAAGGTTGTAATTAGTGGAATTGGTGTTCGGTCTTTCACCGGTCAACGCCCTAGGTACCAGTCCCAGGGTGGCGGTCGATGTCAGTCCTGCAGATGGGAGGATATTCACCTTCGCTCCATGTCTGTCTAGCATCACACGGTCATTCTTGACCCGTCGTGTGGGCCGGGTGACAATTTGGTGGATTTTTACCACTATGGTTGCTTACCATCTCGCGATATTCTAGCCCGTCGTGAGACAGGGGGAGAACTAATCTGGAAGTCACGTCTGAATGATCCAAAGACCCCCCATAAGTTCATTCCAGAATAATGCCCCCAGCCAGAATCTTCGGGAACACATGACGGCTTTCTGCGGCACTTATTTGAGTGCACGATGGTACAAGTACCTAATTAAGAAGCGAAGGCACAGAGCCCTGTTTATAAGGGCGGCCTAGATGTTCTCAGAGAGCTTGTCTAGTGTTGCGGAATATTCTGGCCGCACCTTCACACATTACTAAACCAGAAAAAAATAAAACAACCTGCAGTCATGATTTAGCGGGACTCGCGACTACCTTTAATCGGCTACGTCGCTGTGCTCGAGGTGGGATTCTCCCATGCTAAGAGCCAATACGTCAGGCCTAAGGCAACCCTGTATGTGGCTTAAATCGCAATCGAGAAAACCTTGGAGCCCCTTTAATGTGCCTCTTCCTCAAGGATAGTTTAGGATAGCAGTCTGTGGCTGCATGCTTGTCAAGAATGCTCGAGGGAAAGACAAGGCATAAAACCCGGTTTATAGGGCAGCCTCAGTTATTCCAGAACCGCTTATAGCGTAACCATGAGCAGTCTGCGGCATTCCTAACATGGACGCATGGGGTACAGCATAGAGCATGTCCCTAGAGAAATGCAAGGCATGAGACCCGATTTATAGGGCAGCCTCAGTTGTTCCAGAGAGCTATATCCTACATCCTTGATTCTAGTTCAACCTTGAAAAAAGGCGGCCTGAACCACCCTCCTCCTTCCTCAGCCTTATGAGGCTCCGGGCTTGGGACCGGTTTAGCGGAGTTATTATTATTATTATTATTATTATTTTTATTATTATTATTATTACACACGGCTAGTCTACTTTGCTTGTGCTTAAATTGAAATTAGCTGCTTGAAATTTCAAGCAAGTAGCTTCAATTGCTTAAAATTTGCAGCAGTTATTAAAATCAATTAAAAAAGACTTAAGGAAAGCTTAGATTTTATCCCCCTGCCTTTTTTTAAACATTTATTTCAGAAAGAAAATTAGGATTTCCTACTGTTATACCTAACTGCCTATTTTTTTCCTTGGATGCAAAAAAATATATTTTCAATAGATACGCCTTTTGAAAATTTCCTGATAAATTTGAAATTTCAGGACGCTTCAGGACGCCAGAAAATGGAGATTTCGACCACTGATCCGGTAATTTGAATGTCTAAAAAATAAAAATTTTTTATCTATGAATTTTATAAGTCAACAAGAACACTTTTCTTAAAATAAAATATTTATATAAGTCAACAAGAGCACTTTTCTTAAATTAAATATTTAGAACTCTACATTAATAGCATTACGAATAATTATTTAAAAAGGTATTTTAAAAGATATGAGTAATGTATTCGACAAAATTAATCAAGATAAAACTCTTAAATTTAAAATACCGGAAACATTTACAAGATTATAATTGTTCTTTGACTTTTTTGAACAATAATTTATATTTAAATTGATTAATCGGCGGAATTATTTTTTTTACTTGTATAAGATTAAAAATGTTTCCTCATGGGAAATTTTATATGAATTTTATTTTAAGAAATTACTTAGAATCAGGGCCCGTTACCGCTTGAACTGCTTCCTGCAGTTTGCCGGAGTCCAATATCGACTCCAGCTCGATGAGGACGCTGCCGCCTTGCGTCTTGCGGATTCGATGGACTTTAGCCCCCGAATCTTCAAGCTGGACGTTCTTCTTAATACTAAGAAGAGTTTCCTCGTATGTATGGCCTGCTGCTGGCTTTATAAGTAAGGCCTCCATCCTCTTTTTGTACCTACGCCTACTCGGCTTGGTACTGACCGTTTCAGCAGGCCTTTTTGGCTGCTGAGTATTCTTCTTCTTAGCTTTCTGCTTCTTTTTGGGTTTTTCCCAGGTATTCACTTTATTGGGTGTTTTTTCTACCTGAGCCTGTTTTTGCAACTGGCTTGGGGTTTCAGTTACCTGGTTTCCCTGTTGAAGCTGCAGCTTTTTTTGTTTTTTCCTCCTTTTTTTTTCGGCCTTGCTGATCCTTTTGGGACCGTTTGCATTATTTTGCTTACGTGAATTGTCTTGCTCACGTAAACTGTCTTGGTCCTCTTCCGAAATTTGAGTTTCCATTGGAGACTCGTCTACCCCAGGGTGGTTTGTCAATTTCACTAGATCATGGTGATCAGTGGAAGACCGATCGAGAGCCGTTGCGTTCGGCTTCGATTTATCCGACCCTTCTTGGATTATTCTTTCTTCTAATAAGCGTTTTTCACGCCATTCCTTCTGTCTCTTTTGCTGCTGCTGGAGCTTCTCACGTTGCTCTTGAAGCCTCTTTCTGTTTTCTTCTTCCTGGAGCACTTTTTTCCTCTTTCTTTGCCCTTGTAGCTCCTTCCTGTTTTTCTCAGTTATTGAGAGCTCTACATTTTGTATTCCCTGATCGAATTCAGACAGTTCTTCATTCGATTGGGTAACCTCGTTCATCTTTTTCCCCGTGTTCCCCCCGTTGCCTGGTGAGCTCTCGGGAGATGATGTCGGGCGGGGCCTTTTAAGCGAGCCTTTCCCGTTCATTTCTTTAAGGAGGGCTTCATATATCGCAGATACTGCTTTAGTTTGCTGCTCCTTAATCAATACCAGCTGCTCCACTACGCTGGCAAACTTCCGAACTCCATTTTTTATCACCATGCTCGCGTTCTTCTGAACATAGCCGAACTGATACTCCATTTCGATTATGGCCTCCAGAAGTTTGCCGTAATATCCCTTTTCAGCAATAAAGCCTTCTCTTACAGTATCCAGACCTTTAGCTGCCTGGGTTTCTTTGAAGGCTTGTTGGACATCGCTATATTTTGCAAGAATATCCTGCATACCATCATTTTCCATGAGCCGAGATAATCGAGTGCTCCATCTAGGCGTCACTTTGAGCTTATCCCGCCTCATTTGTTCTACTGGGTCAGCTTCGTTTGAGTTTGTTAGGGCTAGGGGGCCCTGTTGGTTGTTGTTCATTTGCGGTCCCTGCACGCTTTGAACCTGTTCATTATTGTTTTGCTTCATCGTTATTTTTAAAAATGTTTTCTCCTTCTAACCTGTTCTGTCTTGTGTGATTGAATGCGAAACGTAAAGCAGCCAATCAACGCGGTTGTCTCGCAATGGTCGGCCCCCCCAACCGGGTGTCCCCTAGCGTAGTGGCCTTGTGGAAAGCCCCCCGCTCCCCGCAGCAGGGCCCTACCCGGGCGCTACCCGGCACTACTACGGAAAACGAGATTATGCGCCGGCTGATAGAGCAGCCAGACCTGTTAGCTAGACAGCTCCGGGCTCCTGTACTATCCGGCGGCCTGGAGGTGCAGTTCCCAGTTTTTGACCTGTACCCTCTACGGAGGTTGCCATCCCGATTCGGGGGGCCGACCACCGCGAGCCGCGATGATCGGGGGCATTACGCCGTTTGGTTGATAACCTGTAAATAGAGCTATTGTTAGTGTATCTGTAAATAAAATTTAAAAAGAAAAAAGGTTGTAATTAGTGGAATTGGTGTTCGGTCTTTCACCGGTCAACGCCCTAGGTACCAGTCCCAGGGTGGCGGTCGATGTCAGTCCTGCAGATGGGAGGATATTCACCTTCGCTCCATGTCTGTCTAGCATCACACGGTCATTCTTGACCCGTCGTGTGGGCCGGGTGACAATTTGGTGGATTTTTACCACTATGGTTGCTTACCATCTCGCGATATTCTAGCCCGTCGTGAGACAGGGGGAGAACTAATCTGGAAGTCACGTCTGAATGATCCAAAGACCCCCCATAAGTTCATTCCAGAATAATGCCCCCAGCCAGAATCTTCGGGAACACATGACGGCTTTCTGCGGCACTTATTTGAGTGCACGATGGTACAAGTACCTAATTAAGAAGCGAAGGCACAGAGCCCTGTTTATAAGGGCGGCCTAGATGTTCTCAGAGAGCTTGTCTAGTGTTGCGGAATATTCTGGCCGCACCTTCACACATTACTAAACCAGAAAAAAATAAAACAACCTGCAGTCATGATTTAGCGGGACTCGCGACTACCTTTAATCGGCTACGTCGCTGTGCTCGAGGTGGGATTCTCCCATGCTAAGAGCCAATACGTCAGGCCTAAGGCAACCCTGTATGTGGCTTAAATCGCAATCGAGAAAACCTTGGAGCCCCTTTAATGTGCCTCTTCCTCAAGGATAGTTTAGGATAGCAGTCTGTGGCTGCATGCTTGTCAAGAATGCTCGAGGGAAAGACAAGGCATAAAACCCGGTTTATAGGGCAGCCTCAGTTATTCCAGAACCGCTTATAGCGTAACCATGAGCAGTCTGCGGCATTCCTAACATGGACGCATGGGGTACAGCATAGAGCATGTCCCTAGAGAAATGCAAGGCATGAGACCCGATTTATAGGGCAGCCTCAGTTGTTCCAGAGAGCTATATCCTACATCCTTGATTCTAGTTCAACCTTGAAAAAAGGCGGCCTGAACCACCCTCCTCCTTCCTCAGCCTTATGAGGCTCCGGGCTTGGGACCGGTTTAGCGGAGTTATTATTATTATTATTATTATTATTTTTATTATTATTATTATTACACACGGCTAGTCTACTTTGCTTGTGCTTAAATTGAAATTAGCTGCTTGAAATTTCAAGCAAGTAGCTTCAATTGCTTAAAATTTGCAGCAGTTATTAAAATCAATTAAAAAAGACTTAAGGAAAGCTTAGATTTTATCCCCCTGCCTTTTTTTAAACATTTATTTCAGAAAGAAAATTAGGATTTCCTACTGTTATACCTAACTGCCTATTTTTTTCCTTGGATGCAAAAAAATATATTTTCAATAGATACGCCTTTTGAAAATTTCCTGATAAATTTGAAATTTCAGGACGCTTCAGGACGCCAGAAAATGGAGATTTCGACCACTGATCCGGTAATTTGAATGTCTAAAAAATAAAAATTTTTTATCTATGAATTTTATAAGTCAACAAGAACACTTTTCTTAAAATAAAATATTTATATAAGTCAACAAGAGCACTTTTCTTAAATTAAATATTTAGAACTCTACATTAATAGCATTACGAATAATTATTTAAAAAGGTATTTTAAAAGATATGAGTAATGTATTCGACAAAATTAATCAAGATAAAACTCTTAAATTTAAAATACCGGAAACATTTACAAGATTATAATTGTTCTTTGACTTTTTTGAACAATAATTTATATTTAAATTGATTAATCGGCGGAATTATTTTTTTTACTTGTATAAGATTAAAAATGTTTCCTCATGGGAAATTTTATATGAATTTTATTTTAAGAAGGGAACTTCTGTTGACTTATGATAGAATATTAAAGGTTGCAGAGTGTGGTTTTATTTCTATTAAATGAAATACACTTATTTTATTATTTAATAATAAAGTTTATTAAAGACTCGTCGTTTACTCATCAAATACAATATTTATTATAATAATAATTAGTAAGAAAAAAGATTAAATACAAGTGATACGTTTCGTTCAACTGTACAAGACAGACTGACTGACCGGCTAGGTGTCGCTTGTAGGCGGGCACTTGTGGTCGCACACGGAGCCCTACAGAAAGAGAGGGAAGGAAAAAGCTGTGTTACGATTACACTGCTTTCCTATGTGACCATAAGTGTCATAATTGTAGCATCGCATCTCGTTTATGTTTACTGGCCGCGTCGCTAAAGCTTGGCTAGATTGTCCAGGTGTTGCCCTATTATAACGTTTCAGGTTATCATACGACAATCTATTACTAGTTAGGCTTGTGTTTAAGTAATCCAACTGAGATACCTGAGGTAAATTTTTTTCGATGACTTGATAAAACGCGTCTCGGATTTTTTGATCCGATAAAGACGGAGCACCTGGGATATTATTGTAATTTCTTAAAATCTAATCGTATCGATCCCAGAACTCTGTAGCCTTTTCTTTATTGGGGCGATACTATACATTATACAGTTGCTTTCTTAAATCTAAGGAAGTTATATTGTTTTCAAATCTTTTTAATTCTTTAATCTTTTCTAAAATTTTTCCCGGATCTTTTAAATCAAGTATTTTATTGTGATAGATCTTGTCTATACGATTAATTAAGATATCCCGAATTGTATATTTATGATATTCTTTCGTTTTCTCAACAATATCTTTATTTGCTTCTACTGTAAGATCTATCACATATAACAATCCTTTAGTTCTAAGCTCCGAACCGATATAATCCATAAAATGTTCAAATTGCCATTTAGTTCTTAGTTTATAATCACGTCGTGCACCTGAGTCTCCATGTGACAATTCGGTCTTAATCACGTCTTTTAAATCTTTAACAATAGACTAACCGCTATTTAATTCGATTCTTAATGAAATATATCTTTGATTTAATTTTTTAACCTCATCTGCAATCAATGATTTAATATTATCGAAATTTGGGTTACGCGTCGTAACAAGTACCATCGTTGAATTAAACACATTAAAATTATCTCTAAGTCTCACCTCATCTTTTCTAGCATCACGTCTTTTCAAGGTTTCAATCTTTCGCTTCAAGGTTTCAACCTGAGCCTTTAAACTTTTGATCTCATCCTTCTTTTCATTCAGATTGCTCATCTTTTCATCAACCTTAAGTACCACATTCTCTATGTGATCAGTGACCCTCTGTAAATTAGCCTGCTGTTGCTTTTTCAAAGTTTCAATCTGATCTTTGGACTCTTTGGTTATCTCATCTGTTAATTTTTTAAACTTCTCATCATCTTTTTAATTTTTTTATCCAATAACGCATCTAATTTTTTCTTTTTCTCATTTTTAGATTTTTGATTCTCATCTGAAATAGAAAGATTTTTATTAGTTTTATTAATTTTAGATACATCAAAGTTCTTCTGCAGAAAGAAACCACCATGTACAACACTTTTAATAATAGGTTTATTTTTACCGACTGGTGGGGTCTCAATAATTTTTTCAATTTTCATCTGCAAGAAGCTCATCTGAACTATCAATCTCTTCTTCTCTTCCCGCATTTTCATCTTTATTTGCATTTAGCATCTCATCATCTGCATACCCAACGGTCTTGCGCTGGATTTGAGTAGGAATCTCCAACTTTCCTTCTTGCGATTCAATATCGTCGATAGTGTTGACGATCATTTTGAAGTCGCTATCTCCAATTTTAGAAGCCGCTAGTTAGGAGAAATAAAATTTTAAGTATTTTTTTGAAAGAAAAATTCCGTATTAATCTACTTAACACAAGCATGATTTTTTTAGGAATGATCGATCCGTCGTACATATGAACACAATATGTATTCAGAATCAGTATTGCAAGTACAAAAGAATTATGAACACAAAAAATCTTTATGTACCAGCAAACCAGCAAATTGTTGAAAAATTTTAAAAAAATTCATGAATAAAAACATATTTTTTTTTATTTATATATATATATAAATATTTGTTAAAATTTTAATTCCATTTAATTACTATTATTATTTTTTTTTTCTTAATTAAATAAAAAAAATTGACGTCACAAAAAAATTTTCTTAATCAAAAAAACTTATCAAAAAAAAGCGGTACTAAAACTACCACACACCTATCTTATATGCTCTTCTGCTTTCCGTAACTAGACAGTTCACATCCTCGTCTGCTCTGACCGTAACGATCTCTTCGGGATGAGCCTCTCTCAATCCCAAATTTTCATAATGGAATAGTAAAAGTGCTATCACTTTTACTATTCCATTATGAAAATTTGTTTAATGATAGTTAAAATAGTTTAATGATAGTTTTTGTTTATCTGAAATATTTCATTAAAAAAATCACTAAAATTTTTATGTTTATTAAAAAAATAACACATAAATTCATATCTTTCTATGTATATACATGCTGTGTATGTAAGTATGTACATACACTTTATTTATATATTTTTTTTTTTTTTAATAAAAAAAATTATTTAAACGTTCATGCTTGTATATATTAGCACATACAGAACAAATGCACACGCATACACATACAGCGAATTTTAAGTAATTATTAATAAGCGGGAAAAGGTCCGCGCAAGAAATTTCTCAGCTATTTACCGGTATATATACATTTCTGCTCTTTTTATTTTCATTTTTATGTATTATACATATACTAGCATAGGTGATAGGGGGGGCTTCGCCCCCCCCCCTGTGTTGCATTTACTTCTGTTTGTGTTGCTTAAAAAAATGACCAACACTTATTGGATCTGACCAACACTTATTCGACAAATCAATAATTCTACACAAAAAAGTTTTGCAGAATCATTAAATACCAAAAATCGTTGTGCCGAAAAGTTCAACATAAATTTTTTTTTAGTCAAAGTATTTAACACACCATTTAAAATATTAAATAAATAATTTCTTTCATATAATAGCATAAAAAAATATCACTTTACATAGTGTGTTGAATATTTCAATTAGAAAAAGTTTGTGTAGATATTTTTGGCACTGCGATAGACATTAAAATTTAATCTTTCAACAAAAATAGTAAACATTTTTTATTTTAATTTTATTTTAACATCGGTTTTATGTAATTTCGTTCATTTAACACAGGCACACAAATAAATTATTAAAAATACCATAAAAAATAAAAAAATGAAAAAAATTTTTTTCCCAGCTTTGAAAATATTTTATAAAATTTTAAAGAAACCTCCGTTTTAAATAAAAATTTAGGAGAATACGTAAAAATTAGTGCCGAATCGAATACTTCAAATTTGTGACAATAAAATTTGTCAATAGTCTCCAAATATTTCAATTTTTTTTAAAATTTTAAAAAATTTTATCAAGTTCAAAAATACTAAAAATTAAACACCGCAAAAACTACGATAGCTGAATAGAAAATCTATGGCCTATGTCACCCACAGACTTTTTTTCTATACTTTGACCCTGATTTCATGTCAATTGGATTTGTGGTTCTTCAGTCATTAGGGTACAGACAAACACGCAGGCACACAAATAAATTATTAAAAATACCATAAAAAATAAAAAATTAAAAAAAAATTTTTAAGATACCTCCGTTTTGAATAAAAATTTAGGAGAATACGTAAAAATTGGTGCCGAATCGAATAGTACAAACTTGTGACAATAAAATTTGTCAATAGTCTCAAGATATTTTAATTTATTTCAAAATTTTAAAAAATTTTATCAATATCAAAAAAACCTAAAAATTAAATATCTCAAAAACTACGATAGCTGAGCAGAAAATCTATAGCCTATGTCTCCCGCGGATTTTTTTTCTTCATATTGACTCCGGTTTCATGCCAATTGGTTCGGCGGTTCTTGCGTGATGAGGAGACAGACAGACAGACAGACATTCAAATAAATTTTCAAATATATATTGTATTAAGATATATATATGTATATAGCTATATTATTTATCTCTCAATCAAGAAAAAAATTCTCTTAATTTCGCATTCGTTAAATTTTAAAAATTTAGGAAATTCGTTTTTATTTCTTCGTACAAAAGTTCAGGTTTTTCTCTGAATTTAAATTCTTAGTATTACACAGCGTCTGCGAATCTCACACATGTAAGCGCACGTCCGCTATATAAGATATATGTGATTTATTTAGAGGGAGAAAGAGAAATGATAGAAAAGAAAAAACGCGGTTTTTATGTGCTACCTCATCACACACACACTCGCATATACTACATGTATATTTACGAACCGGTAAAAAAAACAAAGATGTATAACTGGTATAAACTCGTCGTCTCACCTTTCACAAAAATTCCCGGCAAATTTTCATTTTCTATTTTTGTTGAACTTTCGAGAAAAAAAAACGAATTCCTATTTAACGCGTCTTAATCGATATTGACTTATATGTATACAATTATTTATGTATATTTACAAACTATAACGCGCCAAAAAATATCGCGTCTTTTATGTTTTTCACATCACTTATATTTACATGCATGCAATTTAAAAAAAAACCACGTGAAGGTCGGAAAGGGTTGCCACCCCCAAACAGAGCTGCCTTATCTGGGAGAAGGGGGAGGACAGAACATTCATCACATAAATCAGGGGGCCTCCAGATGCCCTGAAGTGCTGCACTAGGCATGAGATTATCCCCTCATGAGGGGGCATCCGATTTTCTGGATACCCCCCGCCTACAGAGCATGCTTGCGTCACTAGCACCATGACTGGTCACATTAAACGGTATTGTGCGCTACCTGTACCCGCCCTATAACAGGGTTTCCACCGTAGTGTAACAGTTTTGACGGACTCTCGCTTCCATGGTTGCTACCATCTCGCAATATTATTTGCCCGTCACGAGACAAGGGAGGAATCCAATTAGGGATTACCGCCAAAAAATCCAGGGATCCTCTTTAAGTCCTCCTAAAGTGGACTCCTCCAGCCGAATTCCTCAAAAGTACTTTTAGACAGCTTTCTGTGGCGTTCCGTCAAGAGTGCACGATGGTACGATGTACCTTATTTAGAAACGATGGCACAAGACCCTGTTTATAAGGGTGGCCCAGATGTTCTTAGAAAGCTCCATACAGCATCTCCGATTCCTTCAGTCGGGCCTTCACACTTTGACCATATCACACGAATTAAATGATATGGCGGACCCGCAGCTAACGCTTAGCGTCTACGACGCTGTGCTCCAGGCAGGAACTCCCCATGCTAAGAGCCGATACTTAGAGCCAGCGCTAAAGCAGGGCCCGTAAGTGGCTTGAGTCGCACATAAAGTGGAAGATTCCTTCGGGTCACCTTTGATTGCCGATTCCTCGAGGATGCGTAAGGAAAGCATTCTGCGTCATTCTTGTTGAAAAAATACACCAGGGTGCAGAGCATCCAGCAACTGTCCTAATAAGAATCGAGGTACTTTTTTTTTTTTAATTTGGATGTATTACGTCATTTATTTCAATGAAAGTATTTATATTTGAAAGTATGGTTTTTACTCGTTATCTCGAATCTGATTATTAATTTTTTGAAAATTTTTTTACCAAAATTTTCGTTACAAAAAAATACAAAAAACACCAAATATTTTTTTCTTTTTGGACGTAGTACCTAATTTATTTCTATGAGAGTACTAGTTTTAGAAAGTTCGTTTATAGTAATTTTTTGTATCTGAAAACGAATTTTTTTAAAATTTTTTTCTCAAAATTAAAAAAACAAAAAAATTTAAAAAAACTGCAATATTTTTTTTTTAGTGCAATACCTAATTTAATTCCGTTAAAGTACTAATATTTAAAAATATTTTAACTGGTGATGTTTTACAACCATTATGGAATTCGGACCTAATTTTTTTTTCAAAAATTTTTTTATCCAAAAATCTCAAACTAATTTTTTTCTTTTTAAATTGGATGTAATACATCATTTTTTTCCATGAAAGTACTGATATCTAGAAGTATCGTTTTTACTCGATATCTCGGATCTGATGATTAATATTTTGAAAATTTGTTTCAAAATTTTAGATCAATAAAAGAAACTTTTTAAAGTTAATAGAAGTGTATGTATGATTGCATGCTTGTAATCGGCGATATCTGTGGCATATTGAAGTATTAAGCTCATTATTTGAGGAACCTTAGTGCCAGCTAGTTGGCACGGTTTTTTTTTATAATTTGAGCTCGCCAATTTGAGTTACAACTGTTTAAAGCTAAGAAGTTCAAATTTTAAAAACTCAAAAAGTGGTCATTTTCATCACTTCATATTTTAAAATGGATTGTATCAAAATGTAAAAACCTAATTGCTTTCTATTTATTAAACGATTGTCTAAAGAAACTTAGTTCGGTTTTATATTTAATGCTTTCATTAAAGAGAAATAGTTAAAAAACTACTTAAAGACGATTTTTCTAATTCTATACTTTTTCATACATGGGGCGACCTAACCTAATATTTCTAAAAAGTGAATTTTTTACATATTTTTTACAATTATTTTTTTCATATTACAGACGCTCAAAATATATTTAACGACAGAATAAAATTTTTCTAATTTTATACATTTTCATACATGGGACCACCGACCTAACCAAATATTTCTAAAAAGTGATTTTTTTACATATATAAAACAAAGGTGACTTTAAGATAAAAAATATTATTTTTTTCATATTACAGACGCTCAAAATGTATTTACCGAAAGAATACAATATTTCTATTTTTATACTTTTTCATACATGGGACCACCGACCTAACCGAATATTTCTAAAAAGTGAATTTTTTACAAATATAAAACCACCGAGACTTTCGAATAAAAATTACTACTTTTTTCATAAGATATTTTTCATAATGTACCAAAATATATTTAACGACAATTAAATTTAAAATAACAATAAACAAACTTTTTATAATTACAAAATTAAAATTAATTTTAAAAAAATATCATTTTTCCTGTAACAATTTTTTGAATAACAGATAAAACAGTAATATTAAATAAATCTAAATCTTTTTTAAAAAAGTGGAGTTTTTGCGACGGCTGAAGTACACATTTAATACACGCTCCGTAAATTTAAATAAAAAAAACCACTATAAATTGTTTAAAAAATACAAAAAATAGTAAGAAACAATGATTTATCATAAAACTAACTAAAGTGCAATACAAAACAAACAAAAAGCATAAAAAAAAATAGTGTAATTTGAAAAAAAAAATTTCAAACTCTAACTACGCGTCAGCCGCCATATATATTTATCAGATTTCTCATTTCTTCAATAACAAGATTTTATATAACGTATATTTTTATATATATGTATATATATATGTATATATTACTGTATACACATGTATATATATACGTACTTTTATACAGATGAAACTTAAAAATTAAACCAAATAAACAGTATACATTAATAGTAACAAAGTAACTTCGGAAGGTAGATCGTCAATCAATAGTGCATCTTAAAAGTTCGTGCAAATTTGAAGTACCTCACGTAAATTACCTGTATATATACGAATCTGATACACATACCCACAATCAATAGTTAACTATATTACCGACACAGGATACAAATCTAACATAAATAGCCCGACGTAAGATGGCACAAAATACAATTCATATAACTAACAATACAGAAGTCATATGTGAAGACATCGAAGATTATAATAATAAAATGGAAAAAACCAACAATAATTTCAATATTTTTCACACTAACATTCGAGGCATAAATGCAAATCACGAAAATCTTTTAACAAAAATAATAGAAATCAAGTACAAACCTGACTTAATAATATGCACTGAAACTAGAAAAATCCACAGTATAACTGAATACAAAATAGAAGGCTACGTCAACCACTACAGCGAGGGTGATATCAATCAAAACGATGGAGTTCTTGTTTACGTGAAGGATAATATAAGTTCAAAAATAAACATTGCAAACATAGGTAAAATTAAGGCAATAGAAATAAGTATAAACCAAAGTAAAAATAATAAAGTAAATGATAATTTGCTGATAACTGCCATGTATAGGTCACAAAATGTCAATAAAGATGAATTTAATAAATTATTTAAAAAATACTTAAAAGATAAAAAAAGTCAAAAAAATCACATAATTATAGGTGACATAAATATAAATATATTAGAAATAGATAAAGAATCAGTAGAATATTTAACGAACATGCTTCAAAATGAGTATGTAAGCGGCATAAATACGGTAACGAGACCAAACAAAAACGGTGGTACTTGCATAGACCATATTTTTTATAGACTGTCAAAAAACAAAAATGCGGTAACATATAATATTCAAAACCAAATAACAGATCACTACATGGCCGCTATCAGCATACAAAATTATACAATACCAAATGAGAATAAGAAAAAATTATACAAATTTAATTACAAAAAAATGTTAACATCAGCTATAAACACAAATTGGGGGGAAATTTACCAAATAGGGAACGTAAATGAAGCAACAAATTTGCTTATCAAAAAAATAATGGCAGTTCAAAATGATTCAAGGGTCAAAATAAAAAATAAAAGTAAAAATGAACCAAAAAATGAATGGGTAACCAAAGGTATATTAAAATCTAGTAAAGTAAAACAAAAACTATATAAAGTTTGGAAAAATGATCCAACAAATAGGACAAAGAAAAAAAGATTTGTAAAATATCAATATATATTTAAAATAATGATAAAAAAAGCGAAAGAAATTAATTTACAAAGACAAGTAGAAAACATAAACAATACCAAAAAATTATGGGAATTTATCACTGAAAACGTTTACAATAAAAATACAAAAAAGAAAAATGAGAAAATAGACTTAATTACAGAAAATCAACAAATTTTGATAAATAAAGAGGACATAGCAAATACTTTCAACAATTACTATACAAACATAGCAAAAAAACTGACTGCTAAAATTAAACCCACAAACATAGAGTACAACCCAAAAATAAACGAAAATACAATATTTTTTTCACAAACTAGCACTGAAGAAATCGAAAAAGTCATAAATTCACTAGACGTAAAAAAAGCAACAGGTAATGATAATATCAGTGTTGCAACCCTAAAAACCCTAAGTAACTACTTAACGAAACCAATTGCTCACATTTTCAACTTAATTATAGAAACTGAAGTATTTCCTGACAGCCTTAAAATTGCAATAATTACACCAATATTCAAAACTGGTGATAGTCACCTATGTAAAAACTATAGACCCATAGCTCTTTTATCAAACCTGTCAAAAATATTTGAAAAACTAGTAAAGGTTAGGATAGTCAGTTACCTAGAAAAATACGAAATTTTAGCAAAAAGACAATACGGATTTAGAGAAGGCTGCAACACAAGTATGGCCATTGATTACTTAACTGAAAATATATACGAAACTCTAGACACCTCTACCCCTATGGCGGTAATATTCCTTGACCTACAAAAAGCATTCGATATGGTTGAACATAACATACTATATAGTAAATTAGAAAATATTGGTATACGTGGAAAGACAAAAAATATAATTAAAAGTTACCTAGTAAATCGGAAGCAAATTGTAAAAATAGATGACTGTTATAGTAAAGAATGTAATGTCGATATAGAAGTACCACAGGGGTCAGTCCTAGGTCCAATACTATTCCTTATATACATAAATGAACTGTTGTATCTATTTGAAAATGATATCATATCGTTTGCAGATGATACAACAGTGATATGTAGAGGAAAGAATTGGATAGAGGTGGAACGGGACGCTAATCACAAAATGGGGAGAATATATGATTGGCTAAATACGAACAAACTATTACTAAACATAGAAAAGACAGAATATACCACTTTTTCCATATATAAATCAACGCAACCCAAAGAGTTTAAGGTTGAAATTGAAATGAACACGATTAAAAGGGTTGTTGAAAGCAAGTTCCTGGGTATCATAATAGATTCAAATCTAAGGTGGGAAACTCAAATAAAAAAAACAGTAAAGAATTTAGCTTTTTATACCTATATTATACGGAAACTGAGTAGAGTACTAAACTACAAACAAACGTTACAAATATACTATGCACTTATACAATCCACTGTGATGTATGGCATGGTGGCATGGGGCAGTGCATATAACAACAATATAGACCTTTTAAACTCAGTACTACAAAAAATACAAAAAATCATATACAAAAAGTACAAACATTTACCAGAATTCGAAGAAGAGTACAGAAAATTGTTATCAGTAAAAAATCTATATTATATTACAGTCATTAAAAGTAAAATTCAGTATTTAATAGAGAAGTACAAGCTAAAGCAAAATAGAACTAGAAAAATAACCCCTATAGGTAAAAAAAGAAAAATGGGACAAAAAAGTAGCCTTTATAATGCAATAACAATATTCAATAGGCTGCCTATTGATATGAAAGAAAAAATAAAAGTAAATAATAGTAAAAAAATAAGCAATATCCAAAACATTAAATTATGGTTAAGCAAAAATAATTAGAATTATATAAAATCAAGTAGATTAAGTAATATAAAGAGGCTAAATATGTTAAACAGAAGAGGCTATTAAATAGTTACCATTAAATTAATAAAAACTTTACAGAACAAAATATTTTATATTATATTAAGATGTAATATTTGTTAATTCTTGCAGCTATAGCAGCTAGTTCCACGCTCGGACTACGAGTCCATGTGGACATATTGTATAACGTAGTATATATTTCATATGTATATGTAACCAATATGTGTAAACTTATGTACAGCTAGTTAATAATAATAATAATAATAATAATAATAATAGAAAAATTCGTAAAACTATAGTAAAAAATGCTTAATAAGTATTATAAATATTTTTGTTCAATAAATGCAATACAGTAGTTAAAAATTCTGAAAATCTTAGTTTTGATAATATCTCATTCATGAGAAACGATATTGATAAATAAAAAAAAATGCTAAAATTGAAGATTCAAATTTTGACTTAAATTCTAAAAATTTAAATATTTAAGAAATTCTTATAAAAAAGATGTTATATAAAAACACAGAAAGAAAATCAATATTAAAATCAGGCATAGAAATAAAAAAATATAGAAATGAGAAAGATAAAATAGCGATCTTAAATCAACAAGCCTCATATTTTCATAACCAATTAAGATTAAAACAAAAGTAAATTGATGGAAAGAAATTTCAAGCAATATTCGATTGTTATTAGAAAAATTAGAAGAATGAGAAGAAACTTTTAATTTTAAAGAAGATTATTTAAAAAATTATGTTAAATATAATGAAGTGCTTTTTTCCAGCGAAAGTGCTCAAATGAGCAGTCAAAATAATTCCTAGTATCCTGTTAAGCATTTTTAATGCGTACTTGATGGCGGAAGAGTTCCCGAGGCAGTGGAAGGTGGCTCGTCTCGTGCTCTTGAACAAGGGTAAGAGAGGAGCCCCGGACTCTCCATCATCTTACAGACCTCTGTGCAAGCTGAATACCATTGGAAAGGTGATGGAGAGCATGCACCCGGCAAGACTAAGGAAGGCCATCGAAGAAGGTAGTGGCTATTTCGAGGAATAGAAAGGCTTCCGTGAAAGGTCATTCCAAGATGGAGGTCATCTGGTGTGCCGTGGATTTCGTAGACAAGAGAAAAAAGCTGCGTGTGATTGACTTACGAATTGATGATTTATAGGCACAACGACTGACCAAAGACTGAGGAAGAAGCTAGCGTCGAGAACCGTTTTATAAAACGGAGAAAAATGTTAGAGAAAGAATCTTTGATTACAGCGGGGCCGATAAATTGAATAATTACCATGTCAAACGAGAGATAGTTGATGCGCAAATATTTGAAATGAATAAAATAAATTCAATAAATTCAATAAATCTGTCCGTAACAAATTGAAATTTATATTTGTGGATGTTTTTTTAAATCCAATACTACTATACAGGGCTATCATTGCAGAAAAATAATTGAATTCACAAGTTTTCTATAAAACATGACATTCTTCGAAAAAAATATATTTTAGGCTATATTCTGCTAAATTCAATATTAATAACTGACGTCATCATTGCATATAATTAGTTGAAATCAATTCAAGTTTTCTATAAAACTAGAAAAAATTTTATAATGGGTTATATTCTGCTACATTCAATTGTAATATGCTAATACTATCAAAGAATAAATATATTTAAAATTGTTCAATCTAAATAAATTCAAATTTGTATTTTTTTTTACCGCGTTTTCGTTTTTATGTATTTATGTGTATTATTGTAGATTAATTTTGTAAAGGTTTTCAAACTATAATTTTATTTATTATTTTGTTTAATATTTTTAATTCAATTAGATTCTTTATTAGAATATTCAATTATATTTAAATCATTTTAATAATTATTATAAATTTTGTAAATAATGTATGTGTGTTGTATGTATAAGTGTAAGTGAGAGAGCAACGAAGAACACGCATGCCCTTCTTTCGAATTTCTCTTCTCTTCTTTATGCTCCTTTCAGTCTTTACACGCACGCGGTAGTAGCTGCATCGCTTGCGTATCAGACATTTTGCCTTTTATCGGTTTTCTAATATAATTAATAGTTTTTTATCAGTCATTTAAGTTAACATTTATTTCTCCAAAATTCCACATTTTTCTCATATGTTTAATATTTCGGTAGTGTTATTTAAATTAAAATTAATAGAAATTTCAATTTATAAGTACATGCGTTTTCTTCGTTACTCAAATGATAATCTTTTTTATAAGTGTGTGTGTGAGAAAAGAGATATTTTTTTTTTTATAATAAACTGTGCACAGTAAAAGAAAAATTAAAGAGTTATTCATTTATTTCAATAACAATATCCTTTTCCATAAATACTTCAACTCATATAATTTAAACAATATTTTAATTATAAAAAAAAAAGGGAAAAAGAATCAAACTGAATTTTTTTTTGTGTGTTAAAGAATTAACTTTTCAATTTTCTATTTTTTTCCTAATTCAACAAAAATTTTTAATTTTTTTTTGCAAGATAGTATTCAAACAAACTTTGAAAAATTTTAATGAAATTAATGTTTAGTTATATTCTACCAAAATCAAGTTTCATATTTCAATGCTATCATTGCATGAAAAAAAAAACTAATAGACAGATAAGAATTATTGTCCAATTATGCGGAGCATCGGTAGACTAACCAGCTAATATGTTTGTTTGTAAAAATTTTTTTCTTATTACTTACCTTTCTTATAAATATATCAATATTTATTTTAACGTATATGAATAAATTAACTAATTTTATATATTCATTTTGTAATTATTAATATAAATATATCTAAATATTTTTAGAGTTAATATTGTGTAACTGTTATATAAATAATATAAAAATGATTGTCTTCCGATTTATTTCACTTAGTGGAGCGCAATTTTCATTTAATAATGATGTAAAAGGTAAACGCAAAATTTTTTTCTTTTGTTTTTATATACCTATGTAAGTAAGAATCCAAGTTCTGTGAAGTACCAGAGAAACGCTAGCCTAGATATTGGGTACACTGTAACACCGAGGATATTGGATTTATGGCATAAAAGCCATTGAAATACGCCAATGGAATATGCTTTTGAAAGAATGACATGGTATCGAATGAATAGATAAATACATTGATTTAAGCGACATCTTCTACTGAAAGTATGTAATCAGATGTAACTGATTCAAAACAATAATTACATTTATTTAATATTAAATAAAAGATGTCGCTTCAAGCAAAAAAGTTTTATGGTTTTAAGAGTATATAAAAAACATAAAATAAGTGAATATATTTTCCTTTCAACAAAAATTTATTTCAATTCAAGGGAACGTATTTAAAAATTAAAATTTTTTAAAATTAAAAAAGTTTTAAAAATAATATTGTATAATTTATATACTAATAATGTTCATTTGATTCTTACGAAAACATGAAATACATTTTTCATGCCATGCTGAACGTCCATCGCCTTATTTTATGCCGGTTGTATACCACGAGCATCTCTTATCACGCGCGCAACTATTCTCTTGTTTTTCTTTGTAAGTTCGCCACGTGACTTTGTAAATGTTTTTTTAAGGTGTTTTTTTAACTATAAAAGTTTATATTTAGTTATATAAATGGTATAAATAAATTCAAGCATTTTAGATTCGTGGGGATTAGCAGATTTGAAAAAAATATTTAATGGTATATTAAACGTTTTCATTGTCATTTATTAATTCTTGTTTTAAAAACGTTGTTTTAATAATTCAATTATAACCTCAAAAGAGCATGGAATAACACATACAGAAGAATGTTTATTTAATCTTGATATCGAAACTGTAAATAATATTTTGCCATTAAAGTATGCTGGTGAGTTTAGAAAGAAGCTTGCTACATTGAAGTCTTCAAAAAAAATTCACATTCAGTATATGTAAGTAAATTCTTATAAAAATAAGTATAAATTACTGAATAAAAAATAATAAACAATCAATTTTGCATTTATTATATAATAGTATTTAATTATATTTCAATGTTAATTAATGAATGTATTATGTCATTGCATTGTATTAGAGCTCTGCAGCAAGTTCCAATGATAATGCAAGCGGTGATGATAATGCAAGCGGTGGTGTAGCTGTTCTTCAAGAAATTGAACCAGATAATAAAACCCGCAAAAAAAGAAAAAGTCGTGGAGGAATTTTTGTAACTGAAAATGTGGATATGAAACAAATTTTAAGCAAGTCCTATCTAGGAAGAGGTATCCTGGAGCATTATAATAACAAAAAAATATTAAATAACACTAGAAGGAATAGAGTAGTTGATATAATTATCAACAATATTTTATTAGAGAGTCCAAGGTATATATTTTTTTTAATTAACATCTAAAAATTATATATTAAAAAAAAATTTTTTTAGAGATTTAGATCGTAATGATTTTGTGGTTCTCAGTAGAAAAATACCTGAGTTATTCCTAACGGAAAGTATTAATGTGTATTACATAAAATCAGTTAGAGCAAGAGATTCAAAAACTGGAAAGACACAAAAACCTAAAGGAAAACTTTTTAACAAATATAATTATTTATAGAATGGTTCGGACAAAGTTAAGGAGAACACAAAATTAGATGAAATTCCTGTAAATCAAATAACTGAGCCAGATACTAATGTCAAAGAAAGTCTTGAGTGATTAGTTCAATATGAAGAACCTTGGGAAGATTCCAAAAAGCATTGGCGTATCACTTTTGAACATAAAAGATTGAAATTCAATTCTGAATTGGACAAAAGTATTTCCAGCATTTTTAAAGACAGCCACATATTACAAACACCAAACGCTTTTTCCTTATTAAATATAGATTTTGAATTAATGAAATTGATTCTAAATAATATTGATATTTTAAAATTTAGTAATTTTTGTAATAAAAGTATCGAACAAGATCCTCTAAGAAAAGACGAGTATACTGATTTTCGGAAAGAGCTTCTTCAAGATGAAAATTTAGATTCAAGTAAATATATTTATAATTTAAAAAATTTTAAATTTAATTAAATTTAAGCCACTGAAGTTTTAAGAAATTTGTATTTTGAAAATAAAAATGATTTTTAATTACATGAATTTATTTTCATACAAAATAGTAAAGCTTTTGTGAATCTAGTAACAATTGAAAGTAAATCACATTTTAATATCTTTTCATTTTTAATTTAGATAGCAGATCATACAGGTCATACTGTTGTGTTATGCGGTTCCTTTAGCATCCAGGATACCACTGGGGAAAAAAAATTTTGGAAACCATCGCGTAGAGAAAGCGTAGATGGTATCGTTGCACACGTAAAAGTTTGTAGACATAAGTTCATATTTATAAAGAATATTTTTTTACATTTAATTTTATTTGTTATAAATAAATATAATCATAACTATATACTAAACTAAAGGGCAGAGATATAATATCAAAAGTAGTGTCATCTTAGACACATAAAATAAAGCAGTTTCACATACTGCTGCACATATGAATTTAATATTTTGAAAATTCTGATTATGTATATATAAATTTTATTTATATACATGTAAATAACACTTATTTATTTAAAAACAATATTGGATATTACTTTTTATATTCATCATATGTCTAAAAAATATTATTTTAGATATTAATTTTTATACTTCTTATTAGTAAAGTTTATTTCAATTTTTATTTTAGATTTATGGAGATTTTGAAGCTCAGCAAGAAACTAGACATGTAAATGCGAAAGCCAAGAATCTAACTGTTCAACCCTACATCATAGTCGTAGGAGAAGAAGATCATTTGGTATCTTCTGTTTACGTGTGCATATATAATATCCTTTATGAAAGATCCGCGTTCTTAGAGGCTCTGGACACATGTTTTATATCTTTTCATGTCCTGAATGCTAAGTATACACCAGAAAGCGAACAGATTTGGTTACTTCTTCAACATGGACTTTATCAATTCCGGACAAAGATGGACAGTCAAATCATTCCAGTTATTCTATTGAACGACATGAAATGCTTTCCACCGGAATTAGATTAGAATGACTTATTTTTAAGATTAAACTTATTTAAATAATTAGTTTATTTAATTTTCTATAGAATAGAAGAACTGATAATTATTCGATAGAGTAATAATATTAACGTAAAAAGTTACTGAATGAAATTTATATTTATACATTTAAGAAAGTAATTACAGTCAATAAAAATATTATTGTTATTTATTTAGTAATAAAAATTTTGTTAAAACTTGGCTAAATTTAGGTGTCCTTTTATAAACTGTAAAAGTTATTTTAAACAATCAGTTTATTTAGGCAAACATTTAAAACTTGCACATGCAGGAGAATGTTTTAAATTAACATGTAAAAATGATAATTGTAGTAGATCTTTTAGTAACATTTAAGTTTTATAAAACATATTAATACTCATTCAAATGATGGAAATACTAGCATGATTAATAAAGAGGTAAAAACAGGTAGTAGTAGTTTGGTTGAAAAAAATAGTAATTTAAATACCACTAGCTTTAATGAAGATGATAATATACCTATAGATTGTATGCTATTCAATGAAATTAATAATGGTATTCATTTTAATAATGGATCAGTTACCAATAAATTTAATAATAACTTAAGTTTAAATAATTTAACTGTAAAGAAAACACATGATCTATTGTAATGCCTCTTATAAATGATTTCCAAAGTTTTTATTATGATAATTTTACAACAAAAATAATTGAAAATTCAAATGATCAAAATATAACTAAAATTACAAACGTTATGAATAATGCTTTTCAAAATTACAAAACATAGAAAAAAGCTTTTAAATATTTAAAAAAATTATATTATACTAGGGGGCTGCGCCCCCTGCGCGCTCCGCGCGCCAACCCCCGCAAAGCGTCGAGCGTGGTGAAAAGGCCCATGTGTAGAATTAGAATTTAAAACACAATTAATTAGAAAGAATAAATTTTTATAAATTATAAGTCTAATATTTTTGTATAATTTTGTACAATTTTTTTTGTTGAACATACTATATTAATATTATTTTTTTTCATATTATGTTTTAATGTTTCTCGTGAAATTTTGAATGACTTTGATGCATATGAATGCCCGCTTTTGATTAACTTTAAAGCAGTTTTTAAATTTTCATTTGAATTAATTGGTTTTCCCATTTTCTTAATTTTTATTTTTTATTTCTAAAGAACCCCCCTGTAACATAAATTTCGCTCTTTTTTGTTTAAGATTTTTGAATATTTTTCAGTTACATAAATTCAAATAAAATTATTAAATTTCAAAAAAAAAAAAAATATTTATTAAATCTTTCATTACAGTGATTTTATTATTTTTAACCTTCATGTGTTTAAAATCGTAAATATTAAAGAATTTAAGTAAAAAGTTATTTTGATGATCTAATAACCTTAAAATTTATCTTTTATTAAGTAAAATTAATATTTACCAATTAATTAATTTGATAATGAAGTTGTTAATATAAATATAATTCACGAATTTAGAAATCTTGTAGAACTTCCTTTTTAAAAATATTAATGTATGATTTGAATTATGATTTACAGGTTTTTACAGGTTTTTAAAACATTATTCTCAAAATTATTAAGAGTTTCAAAACTTTTACGCCCAATAATAGAACAAATAAAAGACTTACAAATTAATGGAATTGAAATTAATGTTGATCAAAAATCTTATAAAGTTCATTTTGAATTATTCAATTATAAAGGTGAAAACTTATATATATATCATAGCTTAGGATTTAGTACTAGTTTTAATGTTAATTATCCATGCAGAAAGTGTACTATGGAAAAAGAAATGTGCCAGAAGTCTGTAACTTTGAATAATAATCTTGCTAGAACTGTTTCTAAGCATATCGTTGATATAAAAAATAAATAAATGTCACGGTGTAAAAAGAGATTCCGTTTTTAGAAATATTACTGACTTTGATATTTTTAAACATGTATCATCCAATGCACGACCTTTACAAAGGCACTTGTCGTTATGAAATAGATGACAATTTTATACAATTTAATATTTGTTGATAAATATTTTACTTACAAAGTACTAAAACAACAAATGCAAAATTTTGATTATATGTTAAAATCAGATGATAACATAACTCCTAGTATAGATATTAAGCATATAGAAAATGGTAAGTTAATTATGAGTGCTTCAGAAATGAAATTTTTCGTTGAAAATTTTACCTTTTTTGTTGGAGATTTAGTGCCCAAAAATAATAAAACATGGAAAATGTATTTGTCATTGCGTAAAATGACTTTTTTGATCATGTCAGCTACCATGACTCAATCTAGTATAAAAACTTTAAAAACTGAAATTACTAAGCGTCATAAATTTTATACAAGCACTTTCAAAAAAGTTTTAAAATCTAAGCACCACTTCTTATTGCACCATATTGAAATGATAGAAATGTTAGGGTTACCTCGAGATTTGTCTTCTATTAGATTTGAAGCGAAGCATACAGAACTAAAAGGTGTTGTTAAAGTAGTAACTTCAAGAATAAATGCTCCTAAGACTATTGCTACTACATTAATTAGGTTTAAATTATCAATTTTTCATAAGTAATGGTTTTAATAAAAGAATTGAATATTGTAAAATTTTAGAAACTGATATAAAAAAATTAAGTAATTTTCATTTATTTGGAAAAAAATTATCTAATTTTGTAAAAGAAAAATATATTTTAGTTTCATGGGTTTTAGTTTATGGTACAATATATGAATCTAATTCTATTATAGTTACGAATGTAAGTAGAACTCTCATTGATTTTGGAAAAATAGTATATTGTTTAAACAATAATATTTATAATCGACCTTTTTACGAGTACATAGTATTAAATGAATTTACAAATTCATCGCCCAATTTGTAAATTCATTTAATACTATGTACTCGTAAAAAGGTCGATTATAAATATTATTGTTTAAGAATTACAAACGAGTAATAAAAATTATTAATTTTTAGTATATTGTTTACTTAAAATAGAGTCAAATGACATTATTTTTATAACTTCTTCATTAAAAACTGTTCTATATTCAGAACATATATGAACACATATACATATGCTTATCAAGTAGAAGAAACTAATTCTTTCTCTGTTTTTTCATACAATGACTTGAAAATTAAACAACTGAACTACAGGTCTTATAAATTAAATAACTCTAAACTTTATGTATCTTGTCAAGTGTAAAATGGTATCATATTATTTAAAAAATACAACTTTTTTATGTGTAATATATTTTTGTATGTATTTTTCATGTATTTTAGAGCGTAAGTTATACATAATTTCGTGGAAAATAAATTTTGTTTTTATTTTAATATCCAATAAAATAATTCTTAATTAAATAAGTTGACTTCATTATTTTTTATTTGAGTAAGCTGTACATATTAAAATATTTGCATGGTTTTAAAAATAAATAAAATCTGTAATTATTATTTTCTACAATAAAGATAAAATGAATGTGGGTACATATTTTACAATTTATGCGAGAAAAATAGTTACAAAAAAATAAGGATAATGAAACTTTTGAAATTAATATACAATAAAATAATATAGTAAATGCACAATTTTAATCATCAAAATATTAAAATTATACAGTAGTAATAAGTAAAAATAATAAATATTTTCAAATGAGGATTATTTACCGCTTTCTAATAGGTGGCGTAACGTCTTTTCTTGCAATTGCAGAAATCTGACAACATTCAGTATATAAGAAAAATAAGGAATAAGGAGCACTATATAGTAGGGGTATCGAGGTTAGCTTAGTACATTATAATGATAAGGGGAAACACGAGCGTGCGAATATAGATGATAGGTGGGAGATTCATAGTAACAAATTATCAAGTAAACAGTATCCATACATAAAATTTGAAATTTCAGATCACCATTTCAGGAAAGGCTGTCTTCAACATCTCCAATACTTACAGAATTAGAAAAAAAAATGAAAAAAAAAAAATTAAAATTATTTACATTTGTTTCTAATTTTAAAGATTTTTGTTTATCGATCTGGTAAAAGTAAGATAAACGGGTGAAGGTCTATACTAAAGAACAACTATTTAAGAGTATCTAAAAAATGTTAATGATTTCTTAAAATCAGAATAACTAGAGTTAGAATAGCCTTCTAGTTTATTTTTCAAACCCGTGTATGTTAATTTCAGGTCTATGGTTCTTTTAAGATATCGAAATACTCTTTTAATCATAGCCTACACATTTTCAATCAGTTCAACCTAGTGTCTAGTTAGTACATTCGCGGTATATGCAATCTTTGGTCTAGTAACTTTTGCCAATTATGCTAAACAACCAACAGTTTCCCTATAATGTGTATCAGGCATAAGTAGATTTTTGTTCAATTTCTCATTATCATCAGATTCTTCTCGTTCTTTGTTTTTTCGATTGGCTACCTGTTGCGTAACCATAGACGTCCTTTGAAAAGGCTTTTCTTGAAAACCAAATCTTTCTAATATTTTTTTTCTTCTATATAATCTTCTTGTGATAAACTTAAAATTCTCTCGAATCTATTTTTTTCTAAGTTAATTCAAAGAAGATCTAGGCTCTCCTAGAACTGTCATTTCACATTCATTTTTCAACTATATTTTATTCAAAATAATTTCTCATTTCAATATAAATCAATTTTGAACTGCCTAAATTATTAAAATACATTGATTAAAATTTAATTATTTTAAAAATCAATTGTATTAATTTCATCGAAGAAAGAAGAGCTAAATTTTAAATCGTTATCAAACTATTAACAGTTTTATTTTTTCCAATTTTTCTAAATCATTACTGGCGATTAACATATCGTTTACGTATAGTAACAATATGACAAATTTATTTCCATTTCTCCACGTAAATAGACATGGTTAACATAATGTGAAGTTAACTCAATTTTTGAGGCTACCTCAGCAAATTGCTCATTCTATCTAATTTTTAAACCATTTAGCGCTCTTTCTATTTTGCATATGTTTCCTCGTCTAAAGTATTCTGAGACATTTACTCCTTCTGGTATTTTATTATAAATGTCGTAGTCAATTTTACTATTTACGAAGGCAGTTTTCACATCCATTTGATACACATTTAAGTCATATATATGAACGCAAGCATTGCTCTAAATAATAAAAGTCTAAAAACAGGTATATAAGAGTCTTTCAAGAATTGGAAACCAAAATAAAATCATCAGAGCTTATTAACTTTACAATTTTTGTTAGTTAATTCAAAGACGATTTTACTATTTAATGAATTTTAAATCTAAACTTTTTAAATATTCAAAAATTATGTTTTAAGTGATTCTGTTGAGGCGAACCTAGGCTTCAAGAGGATGACCAACTTGAAGTAGTCCCAACTTAGTGTTCTTCCAAGACTGTATTACCAACGCTTGATTATGTGCCATCCGGGAGAGCCAGAAACATTAACGCCTTCAAGAGGTTAGCCAACTCAACATTGTTCTAGTTTGACGATCTCCCAAGAGGAAATATTACCTGGATGAGCCATCGATTGCCAATGAAACATCAGATAGCTGATTTGTGTAAAATAAATAAGATGAATGTGTTTAGTAGCTCGTTGTTTATAGTCTTTCGAGTCCTTTCTTTCATATTTGAAAGAGAGCGTACGACATTTTATTAAAAAAGAAAAAATAATATAAGGTAATTTTAGAGCTTGCTAGTTTATATTTGATTCTTAACAAATAATTAATATCACTAATTGTAAGTTTAACTCTACTTTATTAAATGAAAGAAGAAGAAGAGCAATATAATTTGATAATTTAACTTACCCAAGTCCACAACATTTTTCTAAAGATATTGATTATTTGATTTCGCCAACCTTAAAATCATTCCAGTATTGAGTTTGCACTTCCATATCAAAGTTTGGTTAAAAAAATTACTAAGACCTGCTATGGAATTCGGTTTGTAGAATTTATGTTCACAAAAAAATATTCATTTTATTTCAAGAGTTACTTTGAAAGCTGCGTGAAATCTGAAGACGCTTTAAAAATTAAATAAAAATATAAAGACAGATCTATTTTAAAAGATCCATATTAAATAAAAAATACAAAATAATTGATATATTATTTGTACAAGCTTTAAACTTTATTTGATAAATATATTCATAATTTAAAATTACTTTTGAATTTTCCTTTATTTTTTTGCAAAAAGATAACCTATTGCTATCTCCAGTAAGCCGTATGAATAAGTTTTGTGAATTTACCCTGGTTTTTAATTAAGAAGCTGTTATATACTTATGTCTTATATCTCTACAAATCTAAAGTGCTTATATCTTTGAAATCACCTAAATCATAAGAAATTCGATTTTTTATCTTTGGTTTTTTTCGATTTCTGAGCTTGCCTGCGAGTATTCTTGTATTTTTTTGGCGGTAAAACATGGATTTCAGTTAGTTAAACAACATGTATAAAAGCTTTTTTGATTATATCCCTCGATCACGAGTAATTTAATTTTTTTTTCTTTTAGCTACTACCTGTTTTTCTAATGTAAAGGACTAATTGGACACCGGATTCGGATCCAGCCACTCAAAAAACGTATAGTAGAGCAAATCTCATCCTGTCAACAGGTTTCGACCCCCCCCCCCCCCTCACATTTTGACTTGAGTATACTGTATTATCTGAGAGGAGCGCACACATAACATGGGAATACGTATACTGTATTCATATATCTGTGTGCCTGGGTTTTTCTGTTTCTACTGTTTTATACGCTATATCTACTGATATATAAGTCTGGGTATTAAACCTCGGTTACAATTATTTGTTTATATAATATTTAATTATTAAGGTAGGATGCCACCCAGACCATCTCAGTCAAATCATCTTAATCCTGCTTGAGCAGGAAACATGAGTTGTATAACAAGTGCTTTTAAAATGTTATTTTTTTTTTTTAATTACAGACGTGCTCAAAAATGAAAAATTATCCAATTAAAAAAAAAACAATATTATCTTTTCATAATCAGAAATTTTTCCAAGTACTGATATAAAAAAAATTCATCGGTTCGTTTAATCATATTTATAAATAAACCAATTTTAATATTTGACCCTGAAATTCTTCTATTTAATTATTATAAATAAATTTTAGTTATTTCACATTGAAAATGTAATTATTTTCACCTTATGATATACTCTTCGTTATTATCCACAATTGGTATTTACACTTTTTAGATTGCTAGTTAATCTTGGAATAATGATTTACCTCTTAAAAAAATATATAGCTTAACTTTTTAAGATTAATTTTTAATTGCTTTTTTAAAACGTATTTTTAACCTCATTTTTTTAAAGTATTGCTTTTTCTAAATTTCAAAAAACAATTATTTAATAATTATAATCAAAATAGGTAGATTTAATTTATAGTAAAATGAAATCTTATTGCTTAATTAATTAAAATACTTTTCATTAAACTAGGAAAAAGTTGTCATAATGTCTACTATACAAGCTTCTAGAGATCTTGGATTAGAGCTAGGAGGAAACTCATTACCATTGGAACAAAGCCGAAAAATTTCTCAACTTAAGGATCTTTTAGAAAGAACACTAATGTTAGATACAGGAAAAAGAATAACAGTTAATCATGCTTTAGCACATCCATTTATTCAAGAAAAAATTTAGGTAAAAATAAATCATAAGGTGTAGTCTTTTCTTTAATTTAAATGTTAAAGCTTTTTTTAATCTTATTAAAAAACGAAAATAGAAGCTTTTATTTCATAATTTTTTTTAAGTTTAAGAATTTAAAATATCAAAATTTTTGTTTTGTACATATATGTTAAATATAACAGAGTATAGTTAAGAAAGTAAGAGAACTTGTATTCCAACGCTGTATAAAATTCAGTTTATTTAAACTACAAGTTCTAACTCTGAGTGCCAGAGGTACCATCGCCTACATCTGTGAGCGCATTGATATCTATATGTTAGTAACCAGATGACTGATTATTTACATTTTCGAATCACGTTTTATATTAATTAATAATATAATATATTTTATAAAATTTTTGTTGAAGAGTTTTTATAAATAATTATTAAAAATTTCTTTCGGAATTCTGTTTTTAATTTTTCCTGAGTTAAAAAAAGAATGTATTCAAAAATTTGTAGTAGTTTGTTAAAAACAAAATCATGGTTTGGCAATGACTTGAGTGTGGATGTAGCTAAACAGAAAACCTTTTAAATTGTCCGGGTTTGAAGACCTCTGGCACTCAAAGTTTGAACTTGCTAGGTCAACTTAAATTTAACTGATTGATTAAAGTTTTTTAATTCCACTTAAATTAAGAGAGTATTTGTTCCTTTAATTATTTATCTATCGGTTAAACGCTTAAATATTTATTTCAACAAAGTAAATAGTGAATATTTTTTCTATTAATTTAAATGGAATTAAAATACTTAAATCAATTAGTTAAATTTAAGTTGACCCAGCGAAGTAATAGATAAAACAACAAAATACAATATTATTTTGATTAAATCTAATCGTTAGGTTAATTTTTTTTCTTTTGTATTCATATAAAAATAATTATTAATTCTTTCTATTTCTGTCTTAGTTAGTATTTTCCCCATGGCAAGGCAGAACATTTTTTCAGTAGCACACTTTTGTTGAAATAATTTATTATTATTAATGATTTCAATGAACAAGCTACGTACATATTTGTTAAATTTTTGATAACTTTCTCTCTTGATGTGCATGAAAGTTAATCACTCCAAAAGGCAGCAGTGTTGTGGGTAATAGCAGGAGAGAGAAAGAGAGAAATCAAGAGAGCACAAATAAAGCGATTAATTACAATAACACAAATCCACCAAAAAAAGTCGAAACCCAGAAGGTAGACCTAACTGACTATACATTTTTTGGTTCGTTCTAAAACCATATTTCCTATCAATAATTCGATTCGATTGTACAGTTTCCCCCCAGCTCCCTCCTGTATGCACATGGGGCGGTTAAAAATAAGTTTTGTAAAAAAATTTTAAATTAGTGCATATTCTTAGATATTTTGGTGTAAAAAAACTGAAAATATTTAAAGTTGTTGACAAGGTCGTATTATCACTTAATTTTGAAAATATTTAAGCGAACTGTTTTCGAGCTCCATATCAGCCCCTGAAGCATCCCGTATTATCAATAACTTTTAACCCCTCCTGGGGTCGAAAATTGGTTTTTATTAAAAATTTGAAACTAATGTAAATTCTTTGGTTTTATTTTATAGGAAAACAAAAAATTTATGCCAAATTATTTTCAAGCCCCGGTGAATTCCTAAAACACCCCTAGTATCTGTCATCATACCCCTAAGGGGTCAGAAACTGATTTTTAGTAAAAAATTAAAATTATTGCATATTTTTTTATGTTTTGGTGTGAAAAAATTTATAACCTGTTTGTGTAACTACACAACCAACGAGCATGGAACATGTTCACTCATAACAGTAATAAATCCAAAAACCGAAATTACAATAAATCCTGAAATATAAACTATGCTAAGTCCATAAACTTAAAGTATTCTAAGTTTTTGTTGTTATCAAGGCCTGACTCCCACTTCAAATATTCTAAGTCCCTAAATCGAAAATATTCTAAATCCATTTCATCCCCCCCCTAAAAACGTCAATTTTTCACCCTCCCCCCTAAAAGCGTCAATTTTTGACCCCCCCCCTAAAACGTCACTTCTTCGGCCCCCCTGCCGAGCCAAACTTTTTCAAATACCCCATCCAATGAACATGTTCCATGTTAAAATTTAAAATATTTGAAAAATATATTGAAAAATTTAACTTATTTCAACGCCCATATGAGCTCCTAGACCCTGCCCATTCAATGTTAGTCACCACTCTTAAAGGGGTCAGATACTGATTTTTTGTGGGCCTGTGTAATTATTAATAAGTAATACTTAATATATATTACCAATAAGTAAAATATACGGAAAAGGATAAGATCAAGTTTGCTAAATAAATTCAATATAATATAATTATTGGTAATTAAAATTATACCTCTCTTTGACAATAAGTGGCATTATCAACCAAGCTTGGATTTTATCGTGACAAAATGGCTGGACAACAATCTTCGCAAGTAAAAATAATCGGTGTCGGCTTCGCGTTCTTCAATGTAGCTGCAAGACCTCTAATCTTTAATTTTTATATTTGTTATTTTTACCTTTGTTATTTATCCGTCTTGAGAGTGACTTCGTTCATAAATATTCTACGCTACGCGTTTCGGAATTAGAAATTCCATCATCAGGTGCATTATTTGTCATATGGTTCAAAAAATAGATTAAAGTTTCTAAAAACTAATTATTTTTTTTTTTAATTTTCAAATAATTAATTTTGTTGTTAATATAAAAATTAGAATTTTATTTCATCCACTCCAAAAATTCTGCGTCGATTAAAAAAAAAAATTTGTAAATAGCTCAAAATTTACTAGGAAAAAAGTTGGATTTTCTAAAATTACCTATTAAAATCGGGAAATCAAACTTTTTTTCTAGTAAATTTTGAGTTATTTACAAAATTTTTTTTTTAATCGACACATAATTTAATTACGGAGTGGATGAAATATAATTCAAATTTTTATATTATCAACGAAATTAATTATTTCAAAAAAACTAATGTCGGTAACTGTTCTACCTTACCGGCCCCTCAACAGGGGTGTATCGTTGTTTTTAAGTGCCTTGTATATTTCTCATTTTTCTAATGCATATATTATTATTATTATAGTCTTTATTTAGCCAAGCAAAAATGATATAATACATCAATATACAATATATACATAAAAAAATGAATAATACAATAAAATACTTATAAAATGCTATATACAATTATTCTATAAAATTTAATACAATAAAATAAAATAAAATTTAATATAATAAAATATAAATAATATATATAATTTCCGTTTTTGTCATAAATATGAATAGGTCTTAAAAAATCATCAAAATTTTTTCAAAGTTACTAAATCAAAATTATTATTGAAGTCCTTGTAAACTCCGCCCCCAAATTGAGGCCTTTCCTAAATACCCCTCCCTATAAACAGGATTCATGTTATAAAAAAACCTAATGGGGTATTTTATGTATTTAAACAGCAAAAATTTTGAGATAAAAATTTTTTTTAATTTGGATTTTAGATCTGAGGAATTAAGTAATAGTGATATTTCTAAATCTAGTACTTCTTTTTATATAAAATAATTAGTTACTTCGTGCGAAAATAAAAAAAATAATGGTGGTTTTTGTATTTTTTACGAAAAATTTTCACAAATTTGGGCATCAGGTCCCAGGAATTGAGTATATTATATTACTTAAACGCTAAAACTAGTACTTCCCACTTTAAAGTGGGAACTGCAATTGTATGCAATTTGTGTACATCGAAATTGTGCACAAAAAACTTATAACCGGTTTGTGTAAACACAATCTAAATGCATGGAACATGTTTACTTCCACCTGAGAACTAGAAATAATGCAAATGTTACTCAACATAACAATACATTTTTATAATTAAATAATTTGTAATTATCATATTACTAGATATTAAGATCCTATTCTGATTCCTCAAACCCGTATTATTCTAGGTCTCTAAATCAAAATTATTCCAAGTCCCTAAAGCTGTATTATCTTAAGTCCCTAAGCCCAGATTTTTCAAAGTACCTAAATTTAAATTATTCTAAGTCTCATTTGACCCCCTCCCCTTAAATCAGACAAATTTGACCCCCCCTTCCTTAAATAAGAAAAATTTGACTCCCCCACTTAAATAGGACAAATTAAAATAAATTAATTACAAATTAAAACAAATGAATTACAACCCCCCCTCCCCCTTAATTTTCAAATTCTAAAGTACCACGTCCCTATAAACATGTTCCATGTTAATATTTGTTTGATTAGAAGCTTTAACATAAGCAAACTTTGATGAAAATTTATTTTCAAAAATAAGGCTATGACATTTTTTGATACTGATTTATCAGCTCATGTTATTTTTAGCCTTTTTAAATTTAAAAAATCTCTGAATGTAATTTTATAAAATTAATAGAATAAAAATGCCAGCTTCTACTTTCTAACGGTATACAAAAGCAAGCATTTTTAGTCGTTTTGGAAACATGTATAAGGCAAGTACTTACACAAATTTCAAAAAATAATTTTATATTTTTAATATTTTTTGTTTTTTTAAATAATTAAACGGTGTCTAGATAAGGTGTATTAGGAGTCTACTGACGAGCCAACCTAATACACTATGGCGAAACACTGTTACGTGACTATTAGTTGAAAATTAACCAATTTATTGGTTAAATTAATAAAAATATTAAATTAAAATGATTGTATAAAAATTGTATGAATTTGTACAATTTTAATACATAAATGTAATGAAAAATTAATACGAATTAAATAATCTAATCAGATTCGACAAAAAAAAATAGAGAAATTATAAGGAAAAAAATAAAAGAAAGAAAGAAAACAATTAAAGTAGGGGAGAATTTTTTAATTTCTCTCAGTTTGAGTTTTATTTTTATTCAAGTAAGTCAAATTTTCGGTTTACTTACATGGGTTATATACAAATATTCAGTGTGATTTTCGTACTGATGAAGCTTGTTCACACTTAAGAAAGCTGAGATAACCCATTTTTGCATAATTTTTTTCGTAATTTTTTAAAATTTCAATTTTTATTTTTTAATTTTTTTTATAATTTCTAATTTTTCTAAATTTTAAAATCAAAGTTTCATTAAAAATTCATTTTGATGAATAGCAAATTACTGGGTACGTTAATTAAAAGAGATATAGATTATGTCCACGTAACAAAAAAGTGAGTTTATATATCGGTTATAAATCGAAAAGATTTATTATTTGTTCAACAAGGTCGAAAAAAAAATTTTTATTGAAAAATAAGAATTATTCCTGAAGCTCCGTCGCAAATTTAATTATCTCACGTACTAAATCTAGTACCAGATCTAGATAGTTCATAAAATCCTAAAATTAAAAGGACACATCCACATTTTTCATATTTCTATCAAAATTCTTGGTGATAATCTTAAAATTGGTTTTTTCTAGAGAAAATTTAATTTTTTCACAGAAACATCAAATTTTTATATTTTAAACTTTTATTTTAGACATCTCTTTTTTTTAAACTTCTTTTATCAATATTTTGCAAAAGTTTTAACTTCTGCAAAAATTAGGTTAATAAAAAGCGGTCAGTTTGGTTCTTCGTGATCAACTGATTATTTTTTTTTTAATTAATTGATTCGTTGCTTGTTTAAATTTTATAAATTTATTTCTTTGCTTAGTAAATTGTAAATAAACAATTGTCAAATTACATTCTTATTAATTTTTCGTTACATTGACTGCATTAAAATTGTACAAATTCTTACAGCTCTTATACAATTACGTTTGTGCTCAATTTTGATATATTGTATACAATTTGTAGTTCCAATTTCACGTGGGTTGAGTTTATGTGTGTGTGTGTGTGTTTGTTTCTTTAGGCTATATGTTTAGTCTATCTACTTTATGCAATCGTTTCGCTATGACATTCAAAAAACTTCGAAACGCTGGGAGCTTTAATCTAACAAATATATGCAGTATTTCTATACAATATATCTTAGTGTACAGTGAAACTGCATCCAAAGAGGAATAATATAGAGAAAAAGAGATGGAGATGTTATATGATTTAAACACATGGGTAAATGAAAAGCCCATTTTATCAATTTTAATACACAATCATAATATTTTTAAAGTAAATTTTAGAATATTAACTTAATCATTATTACTGTCTTTTCTTATTTAAAAATATTAATTATACTTTCTTTAAATCAATCTGCTGCATAAAAATGAATTTAATAAACTTCGTACATTACTTAACATTAGAAAACGGTCACGATAATAATGATAATTCATATAAATTAGAAAACACATGGATACAAAATTGATATATCATTATCCCTCGTTTACGTTCTCTAATGTTCACGACTTTTTACTGAATCTAATTGCACTATCAATAATTTCTTAGTCACAAAACTCTAATGTTATGTATTCTTCTTTTATTTTAATTAAGTGGGCTATTGGAATACGTGCAAAGGTATTACCGTTATGCAGTAGTACTGCTTTTAAGCTTCGTACAGATGAGTCAATAAATAATGTCATTCAATAAATAATAATAATAAACTCAATAAATAATCAATCAACAATCTCCATTGTTCTGGAATATAAGCATTGGGTTTTAGTTCATTTATCAAGCCCTGAACATTTTCGCAATAAACTAATGATTTTCCTTCGTCCATACTGAAAAGTTTCCAAAAATACTTTTCTCTCTGTCTATAATAAGATGACTTAGTGCCTTTTTTCACAAGTCCACGATCCTTAAGCTCTACAGCAATATATTTTAGATTTGTTTTTAGTGTTAAAACCATTAACATCTATATTACAATCTATATTACAAAAGTAACAGTCGGCTTTTGATTTGGGTTTTCACCATATTGCAGGAACCTTAAATTAAAAAGCTTGTTTAATTTTAGTTTCTTCAAAGCGGTTCATCATAGTAGTACATGTCCCACATATCATATTAGGAACTGTTACTTGCTATGAATATAATATATAAAACCTTTCGTTAACGACCGCCTCAAACAGTGACCACATTTTGCCATGCCACTTTGGTGGTCTTTATTATTAGAGGTTTCACTGCAGTCTGTAATCTGCAGATTTTGTATTGCAAAATTTTAATTTTTAAATATTTAACAAAATTCAGTAATTTTGATGAATAAAGATAATTTTAATCATGAAGGAAAACATAGTCTACTCACATCGCTGCTGAAGCTTTTACATTTGAATCCGATTAAAAGCATCTAAGTATAAAATTTTTTCTTTAGTAGCCAACCCCCATAGTATTTCAGGATTAATCGTCTAGCATCCACCCTTATTAAAATAAATACTATCAATATTTTATTTTCAAAAAATGCTTTTTCGTTTCTTAGAAATACCCTAAAAATTGCTGAAATGAACCTAATTAAATAAAAGAAGGATTAACAGTAGCCATTTGTAAAACAGTACAACCTAGATACTAAATAATAGATTAGAGTAAAAATTTTTCTTTTTTAATTTTTATTTAGATAATTTTACTATCCTAGTTAACCCTTATAAGTCTGTAAAACTGTAAAGTTCCTACAAAAATTTCTGTACTCTGGGACAAGCCTGTTAATCTTTTTGAAATTACAAATTCTTTGACAACTCCGCTACAAGTATTTTACAGAATATTTTCATTAAAAAAAATAAAATTTTTGTATAGTTTTTTATTGTAAGGTAATATAATTTTAATTTCTTTAATACCTATGTGAACAATTTTTTGATCATGTAAATATCATTAAAACATAATAATCAGGGCTTTTACGAAACGTTTTTTTTTATACTTTTGGCCAACTTTAACCCGTTGTACTGACTTTCCAGAAGTCTAATTCGAAAATCTGACCTCGGATTCTTAAAAAGTAACTCTTTTTACTTAAGGGACTATCATTTTATTCATAATTTCTAGTATATAATATATTTTTTAATTAAAAAAAAAAAAATAAAATTTTTGTATAGTTTTTTATTGTAAGGTAATATAATTTTAATATCTTTAATACCTATGTGAACAATTTTTTGATCATGTAAATATTATGATCATATAAATATCATTAAAACATAATAATCAGGGCTTTTACGAAACGTTTTTTTTTATACTTTTGGCCAACTTTAACCCGTTGTACTGACTTTCCAGAAGTCTAATTCGAAAATCTGACCTCGGATTCTTAAAAAGCAACTCTTTTTACTTAAGGGACTATCATTTTATTCATAATTTCTAGTATATAATATATTTTTTAATTAAAAAAAAAAAAAATAAAATTTTTGTATAGTTTTTTATTGTAAGGTAATATAATTTTAATATCTTTAATACCTATGTGAACAATTTTTTGATCATGTAAATATTATGATCATGTAAATATCATTAAAACATAATAATCAGGGCTTTTACGAAACGTTTTGGTTCCTCAAAGAGGAACCATTGTGTTAGGTCAAAATTTGATTTTCTATTTTTTGGCATATAAGCACGTTTTGGGACCCCAGGAAGCTAAAAAACCTGTTTTTAAAAAAGTCTGTATGTGTGTGTGTGTGTGTGTGTGTGTGTGTGTGTGTGTGTGTGTGTGTGTGTGTGTGTGTGTGTGTGTGTACGTATGTATGTAATCGGTGATATTTCACAAATATTATGGAATTAAGACCTAATTTTTTTTTCAAAAATTTTTTCACCAAAAAATCTCGAGGTACTTCTTTTTTTTTTTTTATTTGGATGTAATACCTCATTTATTTCCATGAAAGTACTTATATTTGAAAGTATGGTTTTTACATGATATCTCGAATCGGATACTTAATTTTCTGAAAATTTTTTTTCTAAAATTTTTTTCACAAAAAAATACAAAAAATACAAATTTTTTTTTTTCTTTTTGGACGTAGTACCTAATTTATTTCCATGGAAGTACTAGTTTTAAGAACCTTGTTTATTGTTATTTTTTGGATCTTATACTTAATTTTTTCAAAATTTTTTTTGTCAAAATTAAAAAAATAGAAAAATTAAAAAAAATGCAATATTTTTTTTTTTTTTGGGTGTAATACCTCATTTAATTCTATGAAAGTACTAATATCTGAAAATATTGTAACTAGTGATATTTCAAAACCATTATCGAATTAAGACCTAATTTTTTTTACAAACATTTTTTTATCAAAAAATCTCAAACCCCCCCTTTTTTTTTTTTAATTTGGATGTAATACCTCATTTATTTCCATGAAAGTACTTTATTTGAAAGTATGGTTTTTACATGATATCTCGAATCGGATACTTAATTTTCTGAAAATTTTTTTTCTAAAATTTTTTTCACAAAAAAATACAAAAAATACAAATTTTTTTTTTCTTTTTGGACTTAGTACCTAATTTATTTTCATGGAAGTACTACTTTTAAGAACCTTGTTTATTGTAATTTTTTGGATCTGATACTTAATTTTTTCAAAATTTTTTTTGTCCAAATTAAAAAAAAATAAAAATAAAAAAAACTGCAATATTTTTTTTTTTTTTGGTGTAATACCTCATTTAATTCTATGAAAGTACAATTATCTGAAAATATTTTAACTAGTGATATTTCAAAACCATTATCGAATTAAGGCTGCTTTCACACGCAAGTGAATTTGTAAAGTGAATTTGTAAAATGAATTTGTAATGGCGCGTAAATTCAAAATTAAAATAAGCACGAAAATCTAAAATTAGCGAAATTAATAAAATTTTTAAATAATTATTGTTTGTTAAATATTATTATTTCATTTTTTATTTATTTTTACAATAATTTCTTTAAAAATTTAATTAAATTTGCTAATTTTAGATTTTCAGGTTTATTTAAATTTTGAATTTACGCGCCATTACAAATTCATTTTACAAATTCACTTTACAAATTCACTTGCGTGTGAAAGCAGCCTAAGACCTAATTTTTTTTCCAAACATTTTTTTATCAAAAAATCTCAAACCCCCCCCCCCCTTTTTTTTTTATTTTGGATGTAATACCTCATTTATTTCCATGAAAGTACTTATACTTGAAAGTATGGTTTTTACTTGATATCTCCAATCTGATACTTAATTTTTTGAAAATTTTTTTCCTAAAATTTTTTTCACAAAAAAATAAAAAAAATACGAAACTTTTTTTTCTTTTTGGACGTAGTACCTAATTTATTTCCATGGAAGTACTAGTTTTAAGAACCTCGTTTACAGTAATTTTTTGGAATTGATACTTAATTTTTTCAAAATTTTTATTTTCTAAATTAAAAAAAAAGAAAAATAAAAAAAATTGAAATATTTTTTTGGTGTAATACCTCTTTTAATTCTATGAAAGTACTAATATTTTAAAATATTGTAACCAGTGATATTCCAAAACAATTATCGAACGAATACCTAACTTTTTTTTCCAAAAATTTTTTTATTAAAAAAATCTCAAACTACTTTTTTTTTTTTTAATTTGGATGTAATACCTCATTCATTTCCATAAAATTACTTATACTTGAAAGTATGGTTTTTACTCGATATCTTGAATCTGATAATTAATTTTTTGAAAATTTTTTTCTCTAAAATCTTCGTTACAAAAAAATACATAAAACATCAAATTTATTTTTCGTATTTGACATATCTAATTTATTTTAATGAGAGTACAAGTTTTAGAAATTTAGTTTATAGTAATTTTTTGTATCCGATCACAATTTTTTTTTATATTTTGATATAAATTATAACACACAAGAAAGAGTGATGGAAATCTTGCCTCTTTTTGACTTCCTTGGATTATTTTGCTCGTTGCTATGTTTATTTATGTATGCAGCTTAATGAAATTATAAACAATAATAAACAGCCTAAAAATATTAAATGGTTATGTTTGCATTTTAAAGTTAAGATTTAAAAGTTATATTGGCATTTTTTAAAGAATCAAGCAATTTATAGAATTAAATAATTTATTATTTTGTGATTAATAGAAATAATATAAATAATGTTAAAATCTTGAAGCAATTAATGTGGTTATTTTCTTTATTACAAAATATTATTATTATTATTATTATCATTGTTGCGGAAGATTGGTCAAATGCAAGGAGTACACTGAGAAAATAAATTATAAGAAATTATTATAAATTCTGGTAAAAACTCCTATCTTTTTATAATAATTGAGCGAATATTTATAATTTTCGCATCGTTACCAACCATTTCTTTTATAAAAAAAAATAAAATTAGCTTTTTTTATATTTGTCTCTTTTTAATTATGCAAAAATGATTTAAAATCCATTAACGCCAGCGCGACCAATCCATGGACGCTAGAATTTTCACTTTAATAACAAAATGATCTTAATAATCTACTTTACCAGCTACTAAAAACGAAAAATGTATGTATAATTGCATGGTTGTAATCAATAATATTTTTTGTAAATTAAGATTACAGCCCATTGTTTGAGGAACCTCAGTGCCAGCTAGTTGGCAGGGTATTTTTTTATACTTTTGGCCAACTTTAACCCGTTGTACTGACTTTCCAGAAGTCTAATTCGAAAATCTGACCTCGGATTCTTAAAAAGCAACTCTTTTTACTTAAGGGACTATCATTTTATTCATAATTTCTAGTATATAATATATTTTTTAATTAAAAAAAAAAAAATAAAATTTTTGTATAGTTTTTTATTGTAAGGTAATATAATTTTAATATCTTTAATACCTATGTGAACAATTTTTTGATCATGTAAATATTATGATCATGTAAATATCATTAAAACATAATAATCGGGGCTTTTATGAAACGTTTTTTTTTATACTTTTGGCCAACTTTGACCCGTTGTACTGACTTTCCAGAAGTCTAATTCAAAAATCTGTCTTCGGATTCTTAAAAAGCAACTCTTTTTACTTAAGGGACTATCATTTTATTCATAATTTCTAGTATATAATATATTTTTTGAATCGGTTTACAAATCGACACGTAAAAGCGGCCTTCGGACTTAATGGGCTAAACATAGATTCTACTGCTTTTATAATTTTTGAGTAATTTTCAGCATGTACACTTTTTTCAAAAAGCATAGCTACATTTCAGTAATCTTTCAGATTTTATAAAAATTCTTTTTTCTCAATTAAATTATTTAGTACAATACCAATATGCTCCATTCTTTTAGAAAATTCGTTATCAGCTATTAGTTAAGATTTAAACCAGTATATTCATATGGTTGAACTCTTAAAACGAAATATTAAAGATTAACATCAACCATTTTTTATATTATACAATTGATTCAAAATGACACCTCAAAACCTTTTCTATACCAATGTATGTATACCAATGCTTTAATTAAATTCTCTTCGCCAGTATGACGAGTTTCCACCTATGAGTCTTTATGAATTCTACCGTGCAAAACAAAGCATATCTGGAATGTAATTTTTCTTTTTCTTTACTGCTTGTTCAATAACTTTTAAAGCTCTTTCTCTACCTTCCTCTACGATTTAAAGCAAATGCATACAGAAATCTTAAAGTAGGTGCATTTATTGAATTTCTGTAATTAGGCAATATTGGTAAATCATATAATCATAATCCTAAAAATAATACTTTTTGAGAAACATTTAAGCTTTAAAATTTATTAACCTTTTTAAATTTAAAATTTAAACATTATTCATTTTAATTAATTTGCGTTATTTAATATATATAAATGATTTTAAAACATTCAAAATTACTTTGCTCCAGATAAAACATTAGGATTGTCTAATCTTATTCTCATATCACTTTTATTTCAAATGCGTTTTAAAAATTTTGCTCTACACATTGAAATTAATTTAACCATGAGTTTATTAATAAAATAATTCTATTGAATAATACTTTGATTGAATTTCAACATTTTCATAAAAATTCTTTAGTTTTTGTGCTAAACCATTTATTTCTTTACAACCAACTTTTATAGCTCTTGAAGTTATTAAAACACATATAACATTTTCTAAAAATCTATGGGTGGTTTTCGCAGGAACGGTATACATAGTGTCCCCTCCATTTATATCCGAAACTAAAGCTCTTTTACACTTTTTTTTCTTTTAAAAAGTTCATAAATAATATTTTTTTAAAGTCACAACCTACTATGCATATATTGGTAACTTAATAAAAAAATTTTCTGGAGCATATGTGTTCAAATTGTCGCCACCGTCTGCTGTCCTTTTGCTTAACTGTAAACTTTGAGTATTAACAAACGGCTTAAAATTTGAACTTAAATTTTTCTGTAGGATGCATATGACGTATTTAGGTCCCAAAAACTCATGTTTTTCAACGAAACAAATTTTCATGCAATTCTCTTAGCTTATCGTCACATATAAGTCTGTCCCCCAATTTTAGCTATTTTTAAGCTTCCCACTTTTTATGGGAGCGCACTCTATATTTATGCACTTGAAAGCACTGTTGTATTTTTTTCTTACTTAACTAGTCATATATGAACCGTGGAAAACTTTAAATATGAAAGCTTTAACTATGAAAATTAAACCTATTAAATTTTTAAAACGCTTTTACAAAAAAAAAATGTCGCCATTGTCCATGTCGTTTTCTCCAAGTGTATGTCATATATTACTTAATATATCTTGTTCAATTATGTTTTTTGATGGAAAAATAAGATACCCAGAGTTTGAGAAAATTTGGTGGCTTCAATACAAAGTCATTTCAATAATATATTCAAAATGTCGCAACCGTCCATGACGCCACGTTTCGTCCATGAACACGTAGAATTTATTTTTACATTTGTACCAGTACCACTGAAAATTTTAGGTTTTTGGACATTGATAAACATTAAAATACAAAAAAAAAAAAAAAAAAAAAAAAAAATATAATTAGTGTTGTGCCGTAAACAATAAAAAAATATATAGTTACAGTGAAAACCACCCCTATATGAAACAAATATGTAACTGCTGCAAGAAAACTGCAACAATAATATATTTATTATAAAACATCTCATATTTTGCAGACTAAGTATAATGTTTAACTTAATTTTAGTTGCATTAGAATCTATATTATTGTAAAGTAATATGTTATTTTTTTTTCAAAACTTTCTTTACTCCGAGTTAACAAGATAATGCTGGTTGTACTAGTTAACTAAAAACGACTACAACATCAGCGTTATAAAATAAGTCCAAAAACAATCTAAAATAAGTTATCAAACTTTTGAATTTGAAATCCAAAGTTTTGTAATAAAAATTTGGGTTTATTACTTAGTTTATGATATTTACAAACTTTTAAACAGTTCTTAACATTTTTATTTTTGTAGTTGAATTTTATAATAACTCGTCTATTAAACAAATTTACTTTGTAGCATTAGAAAAATTGAATAGTCTCTGCGCAAAGCCACATTGGGCTAGTTTAGGATATTTTTAAAACATTTTTTACAAATTTTTGATTGATGTTTGTTGTTTGGTTAAACAGGAAAATAATATCTCTTTTTACCAAATTTGGCCCAGTTGTTAGCAATTGCCAACTTTAAATATTTTTTGCAGGTTTCGTTCATTAAATTTTTTTTTGTTGGATCAGTGAACGTAAATATGATATCTAATTTAATATTTTAAATAATCCAGTTTTTGTAAGTTATTGTGAAACTGCCATTAAAACTAAGTAGTGGAGTAGTGGATGAGGATGAGATGGATAATTAGTAATAAATTAACTATAACACAGGCCAACAAAAAAAAAAGTCAAGACCCAGAAGGTACACCCTATGAAAGTTACTTATTTTGGTGTGCTTAGATGGTATATAACCTTAATATTAAGATTTAACTGTTCAGTTGGCCGCCCCCCCCCCCTGTACCCCCCGAGGGGTGAAAAATTTGTTTTTCATAAAAATTTTAATTTTATACATATTCCTATGTATTTTGGTGTACTTGAACTGAAAATGTCGAAAAAAAAGTAATTGCGACCCCCAAATGACCCTCTAAACCACACCAAGGTCACTTTGGACCCACTTGAGGGTTGAAATTTCGTTTTTTATAAAAGATTAAAATTAACATATATTTCTAGGTATTTTGGTGTACTTGAACGGAAAATGTCGATACAAAGTTATTACGACCCCCAAATGACCCTCTAAACTACACCAAGGCCTCTTTGGGCCCTCCTGAGGGTTGCAATTTCGTTTCTTATAAAATATCTAGAAATATACGTTAATTTTAATTTTTTATAAAAAACGAAATATCAACCCTCAGGGGGTCCCAAAGTGGCTTTAGTATAATTAAGAGGGTCATTTGGGGGTCGCAATTAATTTTTTTCGACCTTTTCAGTTCAAGTACACCAAAATACATAGGAATATGTGTTAATTTTAATCTTTTATAAAAAACGAAATTTCAGCCCTCAGGTGGGTCCAAAGTGACCTTGGTGTGGTTTGGAGGGTCATTTGGGGGTCGCAATTACTTTTTTTTCGACATTTTCAGTTCAAGTACACCAAAATACATAGGAATATGTATAAAATTAAAATTTTTATGAAAAACAAAACCAACTGAACAGTTAAATCTTAATATTAAGGTTATATACCATTTATGCACACCAAAATAAGTAACTTTCATAGGGTGTACCTTCTGGGTCTTGACTTTTTTTTTTTTTTTGTTGGCCTGTGTATAATTATTAATTTACTTGTGCTTATAAGTTTGCCTTTAATAATATAATAGGTGTTACTTAGAACACAGCAAGGCGCACATTACCGGCCGGGCCAGTGGTCGGAGCCGGCGTGCATATTTACTCTCTCTCTCTCTCTCTCTCTCTCTCTCTCTCTCTCTCTCTCTCTCTCTCTCTCTCTCTCTCTTTAACAGAAACATATGATTTAAATATATTATTTTCTTAACATTCTCCCCCCTTAATTTTGAATACAAAATTTTAAAATTTTTATGAAAAATTATATACAATAATTATTAGGAATTACTTAATTTTGAATACAAAATTTTAAAATTTTTATGAAAAATTATATACAATAATTATTAGGAATTACTTAATTTTGAATACAAAATTTTAAAATTTTTATGAAAAATTATATACAATAATTATTAGGTATTACATTTATTAGAAAATAAAAGTTGAAATTAATAAAATTAAACCCTGTAAAAAATCAAAATTATTTAAAATTTATGTACATGCTTTTTTTTTAATAAATAAATAAATAAACTATATAATAACACAGAAAAATTTATAAGTTATATTATATACAAGATATGAGAGAGTCATATAATAATTTTTTTTTAATATAAATTTTTTATTTTATTCATTTAATTTTATTTAATTTTTATTTATTTATTTATTTATTTATTTAATTTATTTAATTTTTTGATATTAATCTGACTCATTATTTAGACTGTTAAATAAAATTAATTTATGTATTGGTCTGATTAATGCTAAAGAATTAAATTGCTACGACATTTGAGACTTCTTTAAATTTTATTGAAATAAAATTGGGTTAAATCTCATTACATGACTAACGAAAACTTTATAATTTTATCTCATCCTAATTAATTATATATTGCGGTTTGGCGTCCCTGCCAGCTTAAATTTTGCATTACAGATGGAAAATTATAAGTTTAGAGTAAAGAAAAAATCTAGGCTACAATTTTCATCAACTTTACACCGCTATCCTATCTATAAAGAAAATACAGATTAGCTAATGTATTGAAAAAGTGGAAAGCAAATATGACGAATTATGAAAGAATTTACTTTTCAGTTGATACCCACCACTCTCCTATCTTTAAACTAGAATACGGATTTGATGAGTTAAGGTCGAGAAGTGTCATACTAAAATTATAGAATATATTGTTAATTTTAGGAAGTATTTCCTGATAAGTTTTGAGAATCGACATTACTGTTAGCAGAATCATTACTGAATTCTGACGATAAAAATTGGCTGGAATCCAAAGTTTCATTCGTATTTAAGGTCTTACGTACGTCAGGATTTTTACCTATCGGCATCTTTGTCTTACACATGTATAAAAGTACGGATTACAACTTCAAATAAATAAAAAAGTTTTTTCAATAATAGTTAATTATTACTATTCAAAGCTTAAAAATAAATTTTATTAACTTAATTTTGGCATTAAATAAATGATTTATTATTTAAATAATATTATTTAATTATTTATAAAGAAAATAAATAAATAAAAAAATGAAATAAATGACTCTACATCAATAGCAGAATAAACGTTAATTTTTTATACATTTTTTTAAGTAAAACCATAAAAAATGACGGTCTATTGTAAATTTTAAGGTCTCTTTTTATTTATTAGGACATTATTTATCAACTCATAAAAAAAATATCTAAGTTTTGTATTTTAAATGCTAAAATTCCCCATAAGAGCCTGTGTAACTTTATTTTTTATTTATTTATTTTCTCAAAAACTGTTCCGTCAATCATAAAAAAAAAAATACGTGTAAAATTAAATTATATTTACTTTACTTTCTCCAAGTTTTAGCTTTTTTTTTGCATTTTACCTCGGACGTACGTAAGACCTTAAGTATATTTTTTAATGCAGAATACGAAAATGATAATATCTTGGCTCGATTGCTGGCGTTTGTGGGTCAATTTTTGCCCAAACGTGTCCAATGCGCATAAAAATGCAAATTTCGCAAAAAGTATTGGTTTCGGGAAAATTTAATTAGCGCCAATCGAAAGATCGAAAAATTTTACTGTAGGAGCTATTTTTATAATTATTTATAGATTTTAAAAATAAGTAATTAAATAAATTGAAGAGAGAGAGATCCCTCGCGAGTCGTTTCAGTAGTACGTTTGAGTCGTGTATGTAAAAATGCATATTTCTTAAGTTTTAGAGATTCCTTTTGTTAAATTTGATGTCCAATTTTTAATTAAGATTTTTTTAAAAAAATGTTTTTTAACCAATATAATAAGTTGCAAATAAATAAATAATTTGTCCCAAAAAAAATTTTTTTTGCGTTTTTTTTATTATTAAAAAAATAAGAATTTAAAAAATACGATCTTCTTTTATTGTTTAGACCCTCAAACGCTACTTGTTTCTCTCAAAATTACAAGTATTGTATTTATTTTCTTAATAATTTTTATTATATTATGTGGAATTACCCATAAATAAACATTTTTTTAGTGCAATATTTTACATTAATTTATGCAATATTTTTTGATTAAATAAAAAACTTTTATATTTTTTTGACCTTAAGACCTTTGTTTAAACTTCATAGCTTAATTCATCATAAACTGTTCTTATCAACTTTTTTAAATTAAATTGCATGGAAATGTCCATATATTTTAGGGTGTTTCTTATTTCTCAAACAGAGCGTAGAGAAAAATACCGTCCCAAATATGATACTTCAGGTCATAAAACTAATCTAAAAAAAAAAAATTTAGATACAGTTTCATGTAGTGTGTCGATTTGCAAATGAAAATAAGTAAAAATTAGGAAAAAGGTTTTATCAAAATGTTAATAATAATTGGTTAACTAAATAAAGTGAGACAGAGATACTTTTGTATTATGTAATGTTTATTGTAACGGTACAAAAGGGTTGTCGAAGGCTTAGAAGGAACTAAAAGAGATTGCGTGGGAGAAAGTAGAGATAGCATAATTAATGATTCGTATAATTAGAGTAGAGACATCAACGATTATATAAAAGTAAAAAAATATATATATATAAAAGGCATTTCACTTATCTTATCTTGACATACCCTTTGACATTTGAATTTTTTGCTTTCGCGCGCAAAAAAACATTGTTTGGAAAAAAAACTTTTTTAATATTAAAAGTATTTTTTAAATAAAATTGAATAACATTTTTTATGTAAAATTTTCTCATTGCGTAATTTGCATTTGTATGCCCACTGGACACTTTTAGGCCAAATTTAACCCGCAAACGTCCATTCTTAATCCAAGATTTTATAATTTTTGAAATCTACGTGCAAAAATATATTTCGGTACGAATTTTTAGCCTATTCTATTCATGTAAACAACGAATTCTGCCACATCAGTACTACAACTATTTATATTTGTGTGGCTGTGTGTGTGTGTGTGTGTGTGTGTGTGTGTGTACCATCATCAGGGTCAAACCAGTGAACGAAATTATATAAAACCGGTGTCAAATTAAAAAAAAAAAAAGTCTGCGGGTGACATAAGCCATAGTTTTGTGAATCAGCTATCGTACTTTTGGAGATATTCAATTTTTAGTGTTTTTGAACTTGATAATATTTTTAAAAATTTTTTAAAAAAATTGAAATATCTTGAGACAATCAAAAAATTTTATGGTCACAGTTTTTAGTATTCGATTCAGCACCAATTTTTGCGTATTCTTCTAAATTTTTATTCAAAGTGGAGGTATCTTTAAAATTTTATAAAATATTTTTGAAGCTGCTTAAAAATTGAAAAAAATTTTTTTATTTTTTATGGTATATTTAATTATCTATTTGTGGGTCTGTGTGTGTATGTGTTTCATCATCAGGGTCTAATTAATGAAAAGTCAAAATGAAGTTTCAAAATATAGAAAAAAAAGTGCGGGTGACATATGCCATAGTTTTGCAACTCAGCTATTTTTGGAGACATTCAATTTTTACTATTTTTGGAAAAAATAAATTTTTTGAAATTTTGATTAAAAAGTGAAACATTTTCTAAATATGATAAAATTATACTGTCGCGATTGGTATTACTCGATTTGGCACTAATTTATACGTACTCAGATAAATTTGCATAAAAAATAACGTTTTTTTAAAAATTTGTAAAATTTTTTTTTCAAAAAAAATTTTTTGTAATTTATGGTAAAAATAAAAAAACTAGAAAAGAATTCGAAAAAAAGAAATTTTATAGATTATTTACTGTTCAGAAAACAAAAACATGATTGCTGTATCATAAATTAATTTTTTTACAAATCAGTTAATCGAGATTATCATTAACGAAAAATTAGGGCCCTTTGAAAAACTAGATTTTGCATATTCAAGAGACAAACGCACGATTGTTTATTTAAAAATGATTGTATTACTAGCAATTTATATTGTATACACTACAAACTATTAGGACTATAAAAAGGCCCCTCAGAAAATTATTTGATAATATTTTATTATGTGGCCTCAAATTCTATAGATTAAAAAATACCGAAAAAATTAGATATTCAGTTAATAACACAAAGTTTTAAATATAAAATCATTAGCCGACTTATATGATTCATAATAGGTCTTGAAGTCTCTAAGTTTATAAGTATCAAAATAGTACACGGTATACTAATACCACAGAATATATATACGTAGTATAGAAGGATATTTCTTTTGTTATATTTCTGCTTGAATTCTAGTTAATTAGACGACGCTAGATGGAGTTACTTCCAACCTCGATTTCCCCTTCTTATGGTATCGCATGATATACATATATATATATATATATATACTAGCTGCCTCCGGCTCGCTTCGCTCACCTCGGCAACCGCCAAGGGGGCTGCGCCCCCCTGGACCCCTGCAACTTGATTTTTCACAAAGATATGTTGTTTTAGCTTACTCAATATTTTGTAAAACAACCTTTTTTTACCCGAATTATCTAAAATATACTGAATCATAAAAATAACGGACGTTGGAACTCAGGCGGATATTTAGTGATCAGCGATACAAAGCTTGATTACCCTTCCCTAGGATCCGCAAATGGCAGTTGCTTCCCTCAACTACCAATTCTAGGATTCACCCTGATAATACCTGTACAAGTTTCTGTAAATTACTCTATTGAGGTACTAAATTAGTAATCGGGAAGAATTACGAATATATATAATATTAGTCCTAAACTTTGAAAATTTTTGAAAAATGATTGTGACTTTTGACAGATCCAACCGATTAACTTGAAAATTTAGGTGGATACGTAAAAAATATGCCCGAATCGAATAAAATTCTTTTTGATAGTAAAATTTTTCCTCGGTTTTCCGTTTTTTTGGTTTTTTTTAAAAATTTGATAAAAATTTTTTTCTTGGAAATTCAGTTTTTTCAACATAAAAATTTTTTGTCGTTATCAATCGAAATAAAACCTAGCCTATGTTTTGACCCGTAATTTTTGCTGTCTTTTGCCGTAAACCCCATGTCTGCAGCTTTTATCGTGTTCTAGTTTATCGCGTTCGGACACACACACACACACATAATTAAAGATTTATATATATATAGGATAGGAAGGATAGGATTAGTCCTAAACTTTGAAAATTTTTGAAAAATGATTGTGACTTTTGACAGATCCAACCGATTAACTTGAAAATTTAGGTGGATACGTAAAAAATATGCCCGAATCGAATAAAATTCTTTTTGATAGTAAAATTTTTCCTCGGTTTTCCGTTTTTTTGGTTTTTTTTAAAAATTTGATAAAAATTTTTTTCTTGGAAATTCAGTTTTTTCAACATAAAAATTTTTTGTCGTTATCAATCGAAATAAAACCTAGCCTATGTTTTGACCCGTAATTTTTGCTGTCTTTTGCCGTAAACCCCATGTCTGCAGCTTTTATCGTGTTCTAGTTTATCGCGTTCGGACACACACACACACACACATAATTAAAGATTTATATATATATAGGATAGGAAGGATAGGATTAGTCCTAAACTTTGAAAATTTTTGAAAAATGATTGTGACTTTTGACAGATCCAACCGATTAACTTGAAAATTTAGGTGGATACGTAAAAAATATGCCCGAATCGAATAAAATTCTTTTTGATAGTAAAATTTTTCCTCGGTTTTCCGTTTTTTTGGTTTTTTTTAAAAATTTGATAAAAATTTTTTTCTTGGAAATTCAGTTTTTTCAACATAAAAATTTTTTGTCGTTATCAATCGAAATAAAACCTAGCCTATGTTTTGACCCGTAATTTTTGCTGTCTTTTGCCGTAAACCCCATGTCTGCAGCTTTTATCGTGTTCTAGTTTATCGCGTTCGGACACACACACACACACACATAATTAAAGATTTATATATATATAGGATATATAGTATTAAAATACTCGAGTAAAAGATCTTTTATTTTAAAAGTAAACTAGCGCTTGGCTTAAAGTAAAAGTCGTTGTTCGCGCGACCATACTACCAAAAGTCGCGTCAACTCCGGCAGAAATATAACAAAAGAAATAGACTTCTATACTACGTATATATATTCTTTGCTAATACTAAAATGCTAGATTCTGTTCGTGCGGGAAAAACACGTCGATTCCATAAGAAATAAATAATCTACGGGATTAGACATAGTCTCTCCAATACCTTTTTAAATATGCTTCTATAATTAATAATTATAACTTTACTGAGGACAGGTCTAGGCTCCTCTGAAAAATCTGAATATGTTTGCATAATTATAAATTTGCAGTGAAACATGTTTTTCTTAAGCAACAGAAACAGAAGTAAATGCAATACGGTGGGGCGGAGCCCCCCCCCCCTCCAATTTTTGCTAGTATATAAATATATTTATGTCTTTTGTACATGTAGTAAATATAATCTAATCTTTGGATAAAAGATTTATCACAGTATTTCAAATAAATAATAATCATTAAAGTTCAGCTAGTTAAGTAATAAGTCATAGTAAATAAAATAATATAGTAATGAGTCGTAATACATTAGCAAATATTTAAGTTAAATAGAGCATTTATATGTGATATAAGTATTGGTTACGATAAGTGTATAAAATTTTTCAATTCAGTTACAGATAAATGAATTCTCATTTAGGGGTCTAACGTTAAAAAATATTTATATATTTCTGTCTTAAAATTGTTAACAGATGGTAGAAATCTTATATTAGATGGAATCAAATTCCAAAGAGCAGTGCCATGATATTGGAAGGATTGCGCACCACAATTTTTCAATTTAGGTAGCACAAGTTATTTGTTATATTCTAACAAATTCATTTGGTTTTCTTAAAGTCCAGAAAGGTTAAAGTTTGTAAAATCACCTTTCATTAGGCAAAAACATTCCTTTTGGTGTATTTTTTATCAAATTTCTTTAAACAATTACTATAATATTTAAAGAAATATTTGAGTTTGGGATTCTAAAGCAATTGGCAAATTTTTATTATTTACATCAAATTAAATTATATAGAATTAAATGGTATTTTGTAACATTATATTTTTTTGTTGAACTTGTTAGATCATAATTCTCAGATAAACAAAATTCATTCATTTTTCAAACTCATGCTATTTACCCCTAATATTAACACCTGTTTTGAAAAAAAGTTTAAAAAATAATTTATTCTTTTAAAATTACAGTTTATTTTTGGTATAATATGATGAAAAAAGGGAAACTTGAACAATATAAAAACTTCATTTTATTTTTCTTTCAATGTACTTAAAATATCATTCCAAATAGATTGACAAAACTTTAATTTAGGGGTGAAAATGTCAAAAGAATTTAAAATAAGTAAAAATTTTGCATAAAATATAATAATTAACAATAAAAATTATTTCATAATAAAAATAACCATACATAACTATTTAAAATATCTATTTTAATAACAATTAAAATTTTTAAAACGGAGGATAGGTTAGTATTCTTTATTTTTTCAATTCAAGCCGGACCCAAAGTTATAAAAATCACCTTTTCACAGCTCTAATTTTCTTTTGTTGTGAGGAAGGGCGGCATTCGATTAGGAACCAAGATTAACTGCTTGCTCATGCGTTGGTGAAAGTAGGCATATCTGGCGTTTTATTAGTATGATTGGAAAAATTAAAGTACTGTATATTAGGGTGGCCAACAATTCTTTACACCGATGACACTGGCCACTGCGCTATATGGCCCGAGGCAGAGCCTAAACGTCCCTGACCTAAAAAGGGGAAGGTATTTGCCACGTTTATAACATATATGAGTTGCTATCTCTCCCCAAACGACAGTTCGTAGGTGCTCACCACAAATCTATACAGCATTGAAGAAACAGTTTTGGTGGTAACTGTCAGCATTAACCTTGCTGGAGGCTTTAATGCTAGGGCCTTAGAATAGGTAGTGCCGATGACAAACCTCAGGGGACGAATGGTACTAGAAATGGCTGCTAAAACAAGCTAGTGGTCCAGAATAGAGTCAACAGACCTATGTATAAGAGGCTGAGTTGGGCTGCCTCTATCCCGGACATAATCTTTACAACAGTAGATGCGTTTAGATGAATCGGTGACTCAAGGGTGATGGATGGCTACAACAGTAATCACAACTACATTGCCTTTCGGGTTCTGGAGGGAACTTCGACACGACCTCTGTAGAGGAATGCTTTGCTGAAGGCCCTGGAAAGGGAGAAAGCTAGTTTACTGGTGGACTTTAGAAATAGCGGAGCTTCGCAAGGAAAATCACAGGATGCAACGAAGGGCGCAGAGAGCAAACTCGAGACTGCTTTGATTTTTCGGAAACACAAGGATGCAAAATATTGGCTAGCTAAGATCATCCTACACAGCAAGGCTCTAAGCCTGCGTTTATTACGTGAAGATGTAAACAAAGACTTCTGTTTCCCAGGTTTTAAAGTCGTAATGAACAAGTTAAACCGGGAATCTTACAACATGATGGACGCGGTGTCGATCGAACGGATTGACGGTGCTCTCAATGGAAGGTGGGACGTCTCGTGCTCTTGAACGAGGAGTCCCGGATTCTCAATCTTCTTACAGAGCTCCGTGTATGCTAAGTACCATTAGAAAAGTGATGGAGAGCATGCTTCGGGAAGAACTGAGGAAGACCATCGAAGAACGCGCAAATTTTTTACAAGTAACTCTGAGTAAATATACTCGTTAACAGTTATTTGTGGGCAATTTATTTCTTCATAATTAAAGCAAATTATTTCACTAATTACTTTATCCTTTATTCCCGATGTGTTACATTGTTACATTTTTGTAACGCTTGTTAATGTTTTTGTAATATTCTTAAAATTACAACATATTTTGCAATATTTTTGTTGCAACTCGTATTGCACTCGCGCAATGTGACGGTGCGCACTCGTATTGCAATGCACAAGCTAAAATTTGATGAATTTTTATTTATTTGATGTTCTTTTGGATAAATTTCATTCAATAGATTATAGTAATATTCAAGTTTTTCGTCTGAATATGATTTTTCGTCTAATTAGTTTGGCGCGAATAATATTTCTATTTTTTCGCACAGATCTATTAGATATTTGTAATATGGATCATCAAGGTCTACTTTATCGTCTAGCAAAAACGGTAACGCTCTTAAAAGCAACCATGTTTAGGCGCTTCTTTCATTAATTTTATTATTTTTTGAATAATACATCTGTAAATTGTTCTTCATGAGTTATTTCAGTACGATGTTTAGCAATAAAAAACATACACTTCTAAGTTCAGTTCTGGTTTTCGTGAATATTCTGCAAAAACTGCATTTATTGCAGAAAAACCAAGCAATTAACTTGCGACTAAGTTGTCAGCAACTACTGAAACCAATGTAACCCACAGTATGTATTCTTTGCCATTTGAATAGGGACGCCACAATCTTTTACAAGATTTTCTATTTCTTTAAAAAATTCTGCTAAAATTGTGTTAGAGTTAAAATCTTAGGATACGTCATGAATGTTGCCCATACAATAATTTAAATCCGAAGGAAGGTTAATGATACTAAAATAATAACCACCATTTTTCTATTTCACAGTATTTGTACATAATGAGTTATTTCCTTGAAATTCAACATAATAGAGACATATTCGTAAATCGTAAGGGAATTTTTTATAAAAAACATGATTTTGAAAATGGTTGCCATCTTCGCAACTTTTAAGGAATCATCAGGCGCATTCGAATTATGGTTAATATACTTTCTTAACTCATCATTTGAGAGTACTGACGTAAATTAATGTTTTTTTTTGAGGATATATACTGATAGGTATCAATATATTTCTCTTGATCGATATAAGAAAAATTGTTTTTTTAGTGTAGCTATCGTGCTGTATAAGCATATTGTGAGAAAGATTCAGTAATTATAAAATGTCTTAAAAAAGCTTTTTTTCTGGATCTTTAGTAATTATTTCCGTAGAATTAGTTATGAATTTATAAGTTTATACAAATAGATTCATTTTTCAAACGTCAATTGATTTTCATCAATTAAATCATTAATTTCTTTATTATATATTATTTTTTTATTATCGTTTTCATTAATTATAACTTTTTTCTTATACGTTTCATTTTTATCAACTAAATTATTTATATTTTTGGCACTTAAATTTTTATTATCATTAGCTATGATTTTTTTATTTGGATATTTATCTCTAAACTTATTATTATTATTTTGGGTAATACGGTCACTCTTATGTGTTTTTAATTCTATATTTATTATTTCATCATAATTATTCTTCTCACTTTTAATAATCACATCATAAGTACCTTTATGGAATAAATTAGTTTTCTCTGGGAAAAGTAGTTGAAAATAAGGTTCAGTTTCATTATTCTCATCTTTATTAGCTTCTTGAATTTCATTATTTAAAATATTATTATAGGATTTATTCTTCGTATTTTTATTTCTTAAACGTTCTAATATTATTTCAGGTTCTTTGGAATTGATCGGTTTGTTAAAAGCTTTATATAAAACCTTCGGTGGTTTTTGTTTTGTTCTATGCAAATTCTGATTATTTTCAATTATTTCTGGTTTCTTAGGGGAACTTAATAACTCATCTTCAGGTAATCGTTTTAAAATTATTTTCGGTTCTTTTAACATTATAGGTTTTTGCTTTACACTAACATTTAATAAATTATTTTCAGGTAAACTTTTTAGGTTTATAACCCTGCTGTTTTAATTTAGTTTGAACAAACTCTTTAGGTAAAGGTTTTAAAATTATTTTTGGTTCCTTAAGTTTAACCAGGTCATTTAACTCAATAACATTATCTTTTCTAATAACTCTTTCTGGGGAATGTTTTATCGTTTTCTTAGAAATATTTTTACTCGTTTGACAAATTTTTTTATTATTGAGATTCGCACTTTTAATGATATCTACGATTTTATTTTGTTCATTTAGTCTCTGTTTTTGCTTACTTCTAGTAATTCTAGAGTTATTATTTTGTTCATTTATTATAAACTTCTTAGGTATATAGGTTTCATCTTCAGAGGAATCATCATCTTCCTAAATCTGTTTATTATTACCAATTTTTTCTCGTGGCTCTCAATTTTCTAATTTGAAAATCAGTACTAACTGATGACTCTAAATCATTATCGTCAGATTTTTCTGCTTTTTTAATTAATTCAAGTCTTGGCATTTCAGGATCTTCTTGATCTTCCTTCAACGGAACATTTCTCGATAAAGCATCAGCTACCAAATTTGTCCTGCCAGATTCATATACAATATCACAATTGTATCCAGATAATTTTGACGCTAGATTGCACGCGGTAAGAGTTGTGTGTTTCTTTTTCTTAATGTAAGTTAACGGAAGATGATCCGTATAAATGGTAAGATGTCGACCTAAAACATATGGTCTAAATTGGGTTATGCCAAAAATAATAGCAGATAGCTCTTTTAAATAAGTTGAAAAAGCCAGTTCCGATTTTTTTAATAGTCTTGATGTATAAGCAATAACTCGAGGTTTATTATCATCATCTAATTGTTCCAATACGGCACCCAGGCCAAAATCTGAAAAATCAGCTGTTATGACAAACCGTTTAGAGTAGTCAGGAGTTGTTAGAACTGGATCAGAGCAAAGTTTATCTTTTAAAGTTTCAAAAGCTTCTTGTTGTTCGTCACCCCAAATAAATTCCTGATCTTTTTTTAAGAGATCTGAAAGTGGTTTAGCTATAATAGAAAAGTTTTTTATAAATCTTCTATAATAGCTACATAAGCCTATAAAACATATCGATTTCTTTAACGTGTTAGGAATAGGAAAATCTTTAACAGCAGAAATCTTTTCTGGGTTAGGTTTTAATTGATTTGAGCTCACAATATGACCGAGTACTTGGGATTCACGTCTTAAGAAAAGGCATTTCTTAGGATCTAATAATAAATTAGCGTTCTTAATTCTTTCAAAAACTTCAGTACACAGTTTCAGATGTTCTTTGAGTGACTTAGCATAAATAATAATGTCGTCTAGGTATACGAAAACGCCATGTCCTAATAGTCCACTGAATACCATATCCATAAGTCTACACCATGTCTGGGCACTTGTCTTAAAGCCCATGGGCATACGAGAAAAGCAAAATTTCCCGCCTGGGGCATTAAAAGATGTATATTTTCTGCAAGATGGCGCTAGTGGAATTTGAAAAAATGCGAGCGCCGCGTCAATAGTTGAGATATAAAACGCTGAAGACGCGGAATCTAAGATGTCATAAGGCTGAATTAACGGGTAAACTTCATCTAAAGTGATCTTATTTAATTCACGAAAATCTGCAACTATTCTCCATCTTTGTTCTCCATCTTTTGTTGCTTTTCTTGGAATCGCCCATATAGGCGAGCTCCAAGGACTGACTAATTTTTCAATAATACCTAAATCCAAATATTTTTTAATGTTTTTCTCTAAAGCTTCTTGCGCAGCCTGAGGTTAACGGTATTGCCTACATTTGATAGGTACTTCTGAAGTCACATTAATTTCATGTTCAATTAAATGAGTACTCGTAAAAGGTCTTCCCTCAACATAAAAAATTTCAGCAAATTTTTCTATAAGTCCATGTATCTGATCTATTTCTTTTTCATTTAAATCCTTTTTGCATAATAAGTCAAATATGGTATTCACTAATTTTTCTCTTTCTAAATTTTCTTCAATTTTATCATTAATTAGATGTGCTCCATTATTTATTTCTTGAATTTGGTCAAATTGTTCTATTTTTACTACAGGTCTATCGATTTTAATTTCATCATTTGAGGTATTTATACACATAACTAAAGCTTTACCATTCTCATTTTTCACCAAAGCTTCCCCTAAGAAAATTTTTGGATGAATACTCTGTCTGAGTAAGAAACCTTCCTTCATATCAGGGTTTAAGATATTTGCATATATAATTTGTTTTGATAAAAAATTTTTCTTTTTCTCGAAATGGTATAGAATATGGTCCTAAGTTCATATGCATATTAGCTATGTCAATATTTCCATTATATTTTTCTAAAATATCTAAACCTAAAAGGCCTGGTGTATCCATACAAAAAATATCATCAATAATATGTAACTTACATGGTAAATTATTAAGGAGAATTACAACCTCGCCCTTAGTATATTCATAGTCAATAGTTATACTGCAAATTCTTAGTATTGCATTACTATACAATAATTAAAATTATACGTAATGTAAATTTTGTCTTAATTCATAGCAGGGTTCATTAAAATTTCTTTTATTTTTTCATCATTTTTTTTTTGCAATTTTTGATAAAAATAAGGATTTTTTGGTCCACTAATATTCTACTTTTTAACCCGATCAAAAGGAAATTTGAATTTAAAAAATCGGTTGAAAAATAAGGTCAATATTAAACTTTTTAAAAACTGCAATATTTTTTATTTTCACCCGATTTTCGCGAGTTCTCGGTGGATTTTCACAATTCAAAATGCATTCTAATCGGGTTAATTTGTCGATTTTATAATAATTAAAAAAGTGCTAATTATCTTATTTGATGCAATTTTTTTTTTTTATATAAATAAACTCATAAAATTTAAATATGTAACGAGCCTACCTGTAATAGCCTCTTTAGTTATTAGTGTGACCTTCAGTTTAAGATAGCTAAATAAAAGTAGACACGTATTGTAAAGATAAAGTAATGTAATGTAATGTATAGTTTCTTAGAGATAAGTCTTTAGTAGTAATTTCAACATGTAGAGAAACAGACCTAATTGTCGTTTCTCTCTTTAGGTAATGTACAATAATTATTCAATGTAAAATATTAAATTAATTAATTGTTAAATAATAAAACTCTCCATAATTGAAAAAATGGATGTATGTTGAAATAAAAATTAAAATTTTAGTTGAAAATATTTTGTATGTTGAAATAAAATTAAAATTTTATTATACAACATTTTAGAGCAACACAAAGGTCGTTATTATTAAAATACACTACTCAAAATATAGAAACATTATAAAGCGACAATTTTGTCAGCAAAAAAAAAAAAAGAAAGATGGAAGACCATACAAATGCTTATCAGAAAATAATGAAGAAATTGAAACAATCATCAGTCCTTTCGCAGCTTCAGTGAAATTCAAAGATATTATGAAACTCCAATTTTTCTTTGGTAAATAAAGAATAGAAAAAAAATAATATATTAAAAAATTAAAAATAGAATTAATAAAGTAAAATTTTGACAGATCTGAAAATGCTTAAATAAATACATTTATTTAAAAAAAATTAATATATATATAATAATATAAATTTGATTAACAAAAAAAAAAATATAAAAAATTGAAAATACAAATAAAAATATTATAGATTCAAAAGTACTTGTAAAAATGAATTAAAATAATAGAAATTTGATGAATTCCAAAATATTTGAAATTAGAAATAGATATAATATAAACTACAAAAAAAAGAAAAAAAAAACATGAAAGTTGAATTTAAATTTTTTAAAATAAGTTGTATACTTATTATTATAAGATAAGATAGATAAAAAATATACAGGAATAAAAAAAAAAAAATAATAAAAATTTTGTAAAGAGATAGATAAGATATAATAAAATTAAAAATATATAAAATTAAAGTTAATAAATGTAATAGAATTTGCTTAATACAAAAAAAATTAGAGTCAATAAAATTTTTTAATAAATTCAAAAATTCAATAGCATAAAAAGAAATATATATTTATAAATATAAATATATAAATGAATAAAATAAAAAAATAAACAAATTTTAATAATAATAAATCAGTATAAATCCACAAATTTTATAGATTAAAATTAGAATTTATAAAAGTTTTATAAATTAGAAATAGAAAAATACATATATAAAATAAAAATGTAATACGAATTTAAATACTTCAAGGTTGATAACAAAAATTAAAAAAATAGAAAAAAATGCAAATTTTGTATAGTATAGATGACGTTATAGTCTTTATTTGAGATAATACAGATAAGAAATTCAGTCATTAACTTCAAAAATTGAAACATTAAAAATTTCATAAAATGAATATATACGATTTTTTATAAGACAGATAAGATATAGAGTTATAAATTTCAAAAAAAAAAATTATTAAAAAACGAGAAAGAAAATTTTATAATAGAATTAATGGAACTTTGATAAATTCAAAAATGTTTAACAAATTAGATGTTTAAAACAGAAATAATATAGATATTTGGTAAAGAGAATGTTATCATTTTTAAGACAAGCTAGATAATGATATACATTAAATATAAACATAAAAAAAAAATAGAAACAATAAAAGTTTTATAAAATCAAAAACAATAAAAAAAAAAATAAATAAGTAAAATAAATAGATTAAAAGAAATTTGAAACAATCAATATCTTGAAATAAGTTCAGAATAGATTAATCTAGATTTACGTGATTGAAAAAACAAATAATCATAAGAATTGAAGATAGAATTGATAAAAATTTTATAATAGATTAAATAAAATTTAAAAAAATTAAAAATAGAATTAATAAAAATTTAATAGATTCAAATATTAAAAAAAAAAAAAAGAGTTAATGAATAAAAATACAAGCTATTAAAAAAAATATAAAAACTGAAAATCTAAATAAAAATTTAATATAGTTTCAAAAACATTAGAAAAATTTTTTTTTCAAATAGAATTAATAAAAAAATATGATAAATTCAAAAAAATACATACAATATAGAAATAATGGTATAATAATAGAAATTTGATAAAAAAAAAAAGAAAGATAATAGAAACTATAAAAATTGTATAACTTCAAAAATAAAAGAAAAATTAAATAACAAAAAAAGAAAAAAATAAATAATAAAAATTTTGTGAAGAAAATGTTAAACGCTTTGATATAAATAATTAATTTAAAATTATTAAATAAATAGAAAAATATTACAAATCTAATAAAATTAAATGAAAAGAAAAAATTAAGATAATAATATTAATAGAAATTTCATTTAAAAAAAATTTTTTCAAAATTTTAAATAATTTTGATTAATATTAATTAAATAAATATGGTTTTTTAAGAAATTAGAAAATTTTTATGGCCTCTGAACTAATTTTAGTTAAGCCTCATTGAAAATTGACCTCTGAACTCAAAACGAGTTAAGTCAAATAATTTTTATGGCCTCTAAACTCATTGAGTTAAGCCTACTTTGGAAATAGACCGCTGAACTCAGAAAGAGTTAAGTCAAATATTTACAAAATTGTAGAAGATACGAGCTACAAAAAAAAAATGTAAATAAATTAAGATTGTAGAAGATTTGCTACATATAATATACAATTTCTTAAGGAATCAGAAATATTATAATTGTAGAAGATTTGCTACATGTAATATGATTTCTTAAGGAATCAGAAAAATCAAAATTGTAGAAGATACGAGCTACAAAAAAAAATATAAATAAATTAAGATTGTAGAAAATTTGCTACACATAATATACAATTTCTTAAGGAATCAGAAATATTATAATTGTAGAAGATTCGCTACATATAATATACAATTTCTTAAGGAATCAGAAAAAAATATAATTGTAGAAGATTTGTTACATGTAATACGATTTCTTAAGGAATCAGAAAAATCAAGTTTGCAGAAGATAAGATTTAAAACATAGATAAAATTAATTTACAGATTTCAATATAACATTTAAATAAACGTTAAATTTATTAAAATAAAGAAAATAAATAAAATTATAAAAATAAAATCAAAGTAATTAAAATGAAGAAAGTTGTTAATATGTATAAATCAATTTTTGAAAATACAAATATTATATAAACACAGTAATAAAATATTATGAAAATGGGATTAAGTGTCGGTCTGTATAATATCCTAGAAATTGTGACCAATTTCTTGACCGAGGAGGGGAGATGTAACGAGCCTACCTGTAATAGCCTCTTTAGTTATTAGTGTGACCTTCAGTTTAAGATAGCTAAATAAAAGTAGACAAGTATTGTAAAGATAAAGTAATGTAATGTAATGTATAGTTTCTTAGAGATAAGTCTTTAGTAGTAATTTCAACATGTAGAGAAACAGACCTAATTGTCGTTTCTCTCTTTAGGTAATGTAAAAAGAAGATTAAATTGGATGCGTTATGACACTCGCACAGACTATTTTGCATCCTTAGTGATGTACAGACTCGTCCGCATGAAGGAGCCGCCATTCCTTTTGTCACTATTTGAGCCCTATAAATCGGACAAGCCTCAACGCGGTCCTCGTAAGGATTTAAAGATCCCCTCTGACATAATAACTGACTGGGGTATTAATTCATTCCAAATCAAATATGCCCACTTCTGGAATAACATCCCTCCCTGCATACGTGACATTCATTCATATTCACGGTTTAAGAGAAGTATAAGGCATTATTTAAACAAGACCGATGATATTTAGCACAGGTCATCCAATTTTGTATTATTTTATTGACGGAATATTCTGACTTATTAAGTTTAATGCTTTGTGCTATTGATATATTTACCAAATACTTTATTTTTTATAAACTGTAAATTATATTTTCTATTTATTTATTTTGTATTGTATATATTATATTTTAATTGATTTACTACTTATATGTAAAAGAGTGTACCATATTTTGCCAGGCAAATAAAGAGAATAATAATAATAAGAATAATAATAATAATTATTCAATGTAAAATATTAAATTAATTAATTGTTAAATAATAAAACTCTCTTTAGAGCAACACGAAGGTCGTTATTATTAAAATACACTACTCAAAATATAGAAACATTATAAATATTTAATTATTCTTTTGTATTTTTATGGATTTATTGGTGGTAAAAGCATTATTGAAGCCGACTGTACTCTCGGACCTTTATTGGTATTTTTCGAAAAGGATAGGTAAGCAGTGAAATAAATTAACAAGTATTATTGATATTATACTTTTAATCACGATTAATATAGATATCGAGGAAGACTATTACACACTACCGGGTTAAAGAGACAATACTAAATAATTTGTAGCCCGATCGTAAAACCTCGATGGTAAGAGCTGGTGATAAGCTCCAAACGTAAGAGAGCTAATTCAAACTGAACCACGCTTTATATACCCTTTCTGGTAGGAGTGACAATATTTTTCTAAGGCTGGATTTAAAGTCTCCGCCTAGTCGTAAGCTAATTATTGGTTGCCAATTGGGTTTCCGAAAGCTTATAGGTTAGGGGCTGGATTCCATTTTGGATGAGATATTGATTTTTACGTATTTTAAAGAGGGTGAGCTTTTTAATTAATTTAGTTTTATGACTATTAAGGGTGCGTTTTATTGTTGTTGCATGACTGTATTTAGGGTGTGTTTATTACTCTTGCATGACCGTCTACAGAGGGTGATCTTTTGACTGTCTGCAAAGGGTGTGTTACTTTTGCATGTCTACTGAGGGTGTTTTACTTTTGCATGTCTACGGGGGGTAAGTAATATACTATATGTTTTATGATATCATTGGGGTTGGATGCGTTATTATTATAGGGGAACTTTATTATTCTTATGTCGGATAAGTCTAAAAATAATTATCGATTTTGTATAAATATGGTAGGGTGGTTTGAAATTAATTTTGGTATATGGGTGTGTTTAGATGGGTGTATTATATGGGTAAATCCCCTCTTTCCGTCACATTAATGAATTTCTTCTTTTTTAGTAAAGAAACTTTTTTGATCCTATGAACATTAAATCTGCATAGGAGATCAGGTTTTACTTCTTCTTATAATGAACATAACATTTAAGTCATCTTTTCTATCACGAATGAATTTTAAAAAAAATAAATATGAAATTAAAAATCATCGGTAAAAGATTTTTTTCAAATTATAATTAAAAACCATTAAAATGTTCTCATTGCTAACATATAAAATATATACTATAAAAGTAATAGTTCTACCGTTGCGAACCGCAGATATCAGTAAAATGTGAAACAGACACATATATATATGTAGGTTATTTTTCATACAAATTCTGACTTTGTTGTAAGTGAGTGATCTCAGACATCCTGGAGAAAGATGATGCTTCGCACTTACTATATAATAATAAAAATAATAATAATTTTTTTTTTGCATACGGCAGAGAGGTGAGACTGCGTTACGCACGAACAGAACCCGGTGTTCTGAACAGTGTCGGACTCCATGGTGGCAAGGCACTCTGCAAAAAATGCCTTACCCCATGTTTACCGACTAAACTCACCCCTCATCCTATCTTATACAAGTCAGCCCGTAATCGTTTATCACATTACATTGGGTTGACTTGAAGCCATATATCTTTTTCGGTTAAAGATCCTTTCTTTCAATATCCTTTCGTCCTGGAGATCCCTTCTTTCACCTTCTTGTTATTTCGCCGTGTCGTCAAGTAGATAAATAAATTAATTTATAAATAAATAAATAAATAGATAAATAATCTAAAATTTATAAATAAATAAATAGATAAATAAATAAATATCCTTGTGCGTCCTCCATTGTACCCCCTTTGATGCCGGCTGCAGAAGCCACCTATCTTGGCCGCTCCTACACCCGGCTCCTAAGGTATCGTTAGTAGCTTTTTTGTTTGCAGAATCACTTGCACATACATTTTCGTAGTGCTCCACGAATCCTCGCTTTGAAGCATTTTTTCTACAATATTGTCAGGCATGACTTTGCCTATTTCTGCTTAAAGCGCCATTTTTTTGGTCGCCCAGCGATCGCATTTGAAAATTGTGTAATACGCACTATCCCTTTCACCGGGACAGAACACACAATCGGGACTTCCATCCAGAAGAGATAGGATTGGAATAGCCCGTGTCCACTGAGAATCTGGTTCAGGAAGTAATTCACTTCCCCATGTTCTCTATCAAGCCATGGCGTGACCTCCATTATGTGGCGCCTGGTCCATGCGCAGTTCTTCCAGAGCGTCTGATACTCCAGCATCGTAGCTCTCCTAACATCCGCTTTAATCTGGTCAAGGTCTTCATCGTTCTTCATGTCATGTATGAGTTTGCGTTAGCTGGCAAGAAGCGCAATCGGAATCATTCCGGCAATAACAAGAACTGCCGGTTCCGAGACAGTACTGTACGCTCAAGAAACCCTCAGATCACCTTGCCTCTGAACTCTTATCATGCTTTTTGCATACATATACTTGTCTAGCGCCTTCCTCCAAATTTTTGCTCCATACAATAGGATGGAGTGAGTTATGGACATTAGTAGCTTCCTCTTGTTGGACTTCGGGTCGTTCATATTTGACATCAACCTGCTCAGGGCTAGTGTCTTGGTACCTGCCTTCTTGAATCTTTGAGAGATTTGCTCCCAGTAGTTCAGCTTCGTGTCCAGAGTTATCCCCAGATATTTAACGAACCTTTTCATTTCTATGACAGCATCCTCGTCGATTCGTATTGGGATGTCTGTTTCGATTTGCTTCCTCGTAAACATTACGATTTCTGTCTTTGCAGCTGCAAGACTTGATCCATGCAGACGCTCAAGCGTTTTATAGTATACTTTCTTTTGACGATAGAGATCAATTACTTTTTTTCTTTTAAATTCGGTAACTTTTTTAGAGATTTAGGGAGTAATTTTGAATTATGTTTAGTATTCTGTAAACCAGCAAGTAATTAACATTTTGGTAATTTTATGAAAGAAAAATGGGTAACAGGCATTCAAATAACTATTAAAAAGAAAGTTGATTTGAAAACGACGTGAAAAATGACGAAAATACCTGTGGTTATTATTGGAAACAAGAAAACGATGGCAGCAACAATAAATAATAAAGACAAAAATAAGACGTTATTAGGGTAAATAAAAAAGAAATCAATTAAAAATGTTATTTTTGATTTTGCGAATTTAATAAGTTTTTTATATTTATTATTCACTTTGTAGTTATTTAAAGCCTCTTTGTTTTTTAAATTAAAATGCTGATGAAGTTTTTAATATTTCGCGTACCGGAGGAACCTATTTATTTTTTCTAAGATTTAACGTGAAAATTTTATACATGAAACTTAAGCAAAAAAAATTGATTAATAGTTCTGTAATCTAAATAAAATCTATTAATGCATGTTTATAAAACAACGATTAGGTATTTAAAAGTTAGATATTTAAAATCCTCTTTCTCCCTCTCAGGGTGCGTAGGAAAAAGTCCGTCAACTATACGACCAACTTCCTCTTTGTTAATAACGCCAATTGCGGAAAGAGCGCCAATTCTTTTGGTGACTATTTTGTAACCAAGACCCCATGGGTCATTGTGCACCTCATTACACAAAGCTATCTCGCATGCTCTCTTGCTTCTATTAACAGCCAGTCTCAGCTTTTCTTTACTTGCTTATGCTCTGCCACCAGCTTAGTAGCATCCATTCTGGTCCTAGCACATGTGACTCTCCTTCTTGTCGTTAAGATCACACTTCTTAGACGGGCTATTTCAGCATTCCACCAGTAGGCTGATAGTCTTCCTTCACGGGTTCTTTTTTTTGGGCATCGCTTTGTTACATGCCTTTTCCAGCAGAATCATGATTTCCTTGGCTAATATCTCAGCGTCATCAATATTTCCTGGCCTTATTGCTTTCCCCAGGATAGCAGTCTCTTCTCTTTTCAACATGTTCACAAATATTTCGCGGTTTAGCCACTTGATGTTCCATCAACAATATTTCCGTGCTTCGTCTCTTCGTACTTGTCGTTCGTCATGCACCTCAAAAGATATATTCGTGATCACTGGCTGAGAAGTCCTCTAGAACTTTCCAATCTATAATTCTAGAAATTTAATCTTCTATTTCAAGGGATATATACGGAATGGTCTGTTCGTAGTCAGCTCTTCTGAAAGTTGTAGTGTTACCTACATTTAGCACCGCTAAGTTGAGCCTGGCAGGCAGGTCGAGTATATCCTCTCCTCTTGCATCCGTTTCGGGAATACCCTACTCTGGAGCCCTCGCGTTCAAATCGCCTCCTATGAGAATTTAGCCGGTCATTTACCTTACTGGTTCTTCCAGACTGTTAAGTTTGGTCAGAGTGTCCTCTCTGGACTCATTTGGTGTTAAGTACACGCTTATGTAGGTAACACTTTGCGTCTTAATCCAGACATAACCTCTGCTGGAGCCATTCCATTGTAAAAGTACCTTCCTTGGATTCACTATCGAAATAACTACTTTCTCCAGCTCATCCGAAAACCAGATCTGGGAGCTTGATCCAACCCACTATTCACTTATAAGGAGAAGGTCCGCAGACTTCTCTCTAGCAAGTTGGAACATCATGTTTCCTGCTAAGGGGCTTGTGTGCACATTACCTTGAAGCACCTTTAACATTCTTTCACTTGCTAGAGTCTGCGCCGCTCCTTAATTTTACAAGAGCCCTCCGTAGCGCTTCCCACTTTTCTTTTCCTATAGGTTATGCTTCAATTCCTTGCCTTTTTGCCTGAGATCGGCACATAGCACCTTGGGTTAGCTGTGCAATCAGTGGCTATGTGTCCTTCTCCTTTGCATTTATAAGAATTTTTCCTCCTTTCTGGTTCATTACAATTATTGGCTACATGATTAATATAGTTGACTTTTTCGCCCATTATTTTTTTAAATTAGATATTTTTGAGAATTTTTCGACCAAGAGGGCAAATAATTGAAAAAAAGATACAAGTTTTCTTTTATATGTTACGTTTCGCGTGTCTTCTACACGCCTTATCAAACTGAAAAATATTTTATTTATTAAATTTTTGTGATTACAATTATTTATAATATCAAAAATATTTCATACCATATAATAAACAGAATTAAACATAAATATTATTTGTAAATTACATAATAAATTATTTGTAATTATATTACATAGAACGAAAAGTTCTTGGTCATTGTTGTAGTATATACTTATAAAAGAGAAGAACCATATGAATGTTCTACCTTGTACAATATAGTAAAGTGTATATTCATACAAGAGAAGACCCACATAAATGTACTCTACGTAAGATAGTGTATGTCTATACAGGAGAAGAACCATATGAATGTCAGAAAGGAAAGAACATCAAAATTATTTTATAAAAAAGGTTTATGTAATAAAAAAGGTATTATGTATAACTATGGGAGTTTTGTAGCAACGTAATTCATTAAATTTTTATAATTATTGTTAAGATACCTGGTATCTTTTTTGTCATTTATGGAACATATATCAATTTGAAAATGTAAACTTTCAGAAGTTCTTCTCTTGTATAGATTTGGTTCACGATCTAAAATAGACACCTTATTTAAGTCAAAGTCATGGCCATTTATACAATGATTAGGAACTACTTTATTAGTTTTATTGTCTATATCAGCTTGATGTTCGCCTATTCTATAGTGTAAAGCTCTTTTAGATTCACCTGTATAGGATGCATTACACATGTTGCATTTAAATTTGTACACAGAATTAACATTTTCCATTTTGGGAGTGATATCTTTGCCTTTGACAATAAAACTAGTTAGTTTATTAGTAATCATTGGTATAGGTATAATGTTATGTTTCCTATAAATACCTTTGAGATTATTAAAAAGAGTAGGAATATTAGGTATCCTGGCCTTAGGTAATCTATTATAGATATTATTATTAGTATTAAACACATAATTGTTATAATGTAAGTCAGATTGATTATTATTAATGATAATATTACTATCATTGTTATTGTTAATTTGTTTGATAGTATGTATCCTTTTTTTCACATATTTGTTGACAAATTTTGAAGGATAATCATTTAGTAGTAATAAGTTCTTGCAAAATTTTATGTTCTTATTATGAAACTTCTTATCTGAAAGTTTTATGGCCCTGTCAACTAAATTATAAACAATGCCAATTTTATGTGAAATTGGGTGATTGGAATTATAATTTAGAAAACGACCAGAAAAACATGGTTTTTGGTACCAATTTGTGATGATTTTGTTGTCATTATTAATCAAGAGACAATCCAAAAAAATAATGTTGTTGTCTTTTTCTGTTTCAAAAGTAAACTGAATATTAGGATTGATATTGTTGAAGGTATGTACCATATGATTAATTTTGTCTTTAGGAATACAAGAAATGATGTCATCTACGTATCGAAAATAGAATGTAGGTACAAAATCAAGTAAGGATAGAGCCTCCGTTTCAATGTCATCCATGACAATATCCGCAATAATAGGTGAAATGGCAGAGCCCATCGGAGTTCCAAAGATCTGTCTATATACTTTGTTGTCATAAGTAAAATACAGATTATCAAAAATGAAACCGATGATAAAAACTAATAAGTGATATGGTAAATTTGACTGGAAGTGGATATTATTAAATCTTCTGTCTAAAGATTAGATGACTTGTTCTTTGGAAACATTTGAAAACAAAGAGGTGACGTCGAGAGAAATTAATATATGATTTTCAGGAACAACAATATTAGAGAGTTTTTCCTTTAATTCAAAACTATTTTTTATATGTGATTTTGGTACAGGGCAACAATTTTGTAAAATCTTACAGATAAATTTAGAAAGAAATGAAGGTGGAGAATTAATATCAGAAATAACTGGTCTTGAAGGTAATTCAGTCATGAAATTGGATTTATGTGATTATAATAAGGCATAAAACTTTGCAAGAATAGTTTCAGTGCGAGTTAACTGAAGTTTATGATATTTTCTATCTAAATAGTTACAATTGTTAAGATATTTTAAAATTTCATACACAGATTTCTGTAGGTATTCAAGAATAATAATTTTTTGGTCAGGATTATCAGTAACAAGTTCATATGTTTTACTGTCTGACAAAAGATTATTGCACATTTTCTTATAGGTTTTGTCTCTGTCTAAACATAGAGTAACATTACTTTTATCGGCTGAAGTAAAAAAGATATTTTTATTTTCTTTCAAGAATTTTTGGACTGAGTTAATCTTATGGTTAAGTATAACGTTTTTAATAGGAATGTGTTTTTCAATTTTTAATGCTCTTTGTATACCATAGGTTATTTCAGATCTAATATTTGAATTGACAATATTATGATTATTATTATTGATATGACCATTATTATTATTATTATTATTATTATTATTATTATTACCATAATTTTTTTTTTTTTTTTTTTTTTTTTTTTGGGAAATATGTGAATCTTACATCAGCCATGGAGTGTTTGCGGGCCTTAAAGACCCGCAAATTTCCATGACCGCCCAGTTGTACAAAGTGCACAACTGGGAGACCACCGACGAACGCGGTCGCCGGCTACGCCCCAGATTCTTACTGGATAAACACACTTTAAACCCCCTGCGCTTGTTTATCCCAAACCGGAACTCCCTTTTCAGGTATAACTTCAGTTTGGGACGCGCAGCCTAGGCAACTGGCCGCTGCCTTCCCCCAGCCTAGTGACAGGAGAGCAATCTACGATAGAAAGCCCTCCTCCTTTTTCTGCAACAAGGTGACCCTTACGTACTCTGCTACTTTGTTCCAATTTTCAGAACTCCGTAGCATTTCCGGAACCACCTTCTCTGGCCTCCAAATCGGGAAGGGCGGGCGCCCTTCCACGTAGCGCACACATTCAAAGAAAGTGTGCTCCACTGTATCCTTCTCGCCTGGGCAGTGCAAGCACTCCTCTGTTGCCACCTTATGCCAATGTTTCAACATTGCACGGAAATACCCGTGTCCAGTTAAGAATTGGGTGAGGTAAAAATCCACCTCCCCACGTTGTCGTCCAGTCCATGCCTGCAGATCTGAAATCAGTCTGCGCGTCCATCGGGCATTTTTCTCTTCCTCCTTTTTCCACCGTTCCTGCCATTTTCGCATAGAGCTGGAGCGGGCGCGAGTGGATTCCACTTCGCGGTCCTCTACACTATCGTAAATGTATTTCCGCTCCAACGCTAGCAGGTCGATGGGTATGACCGATGCTACTACCTGGATCGCTTCGAGCGATACCGTATGGTACGCGCAGGCGATCCTCAGGGCCGCTTGCCGCTGCACAGACGATATTTTATGTCTGTACTTGGCAAATTTGGTGATATCCGCCAAGATCTCAGATCCATAAAGCAGGACAGAGTTGACAACGGACATCAACAATCTTCGCTTCCCGGGTTTGGGCCCTCCTATGTTGGCCATGAGCCTTGACAAGGAGGATGCGATCGACGCGGCCTTCTCACTCGACCTCTGAAATTGTTTCCAGAAGTTCAGCTTGTTATCAAGCAGAACTCCCAGGTACTTAACCGATGTCTTGGCTTGGATCGTGTGAGGGTTTCCACCATCATCGACATTTACATCGATGTCCGTGGAAATTGATGTGCGACGGGTCAGCAGTACGATCTCCGTTTTTGGGATCGCGAGCTGGAGCCCGTGCTCGCCCATCCAGAGGTTGATCTGTCTCATGACTAGATTCAACCTCTCCTGGATTACCTGCATGTCCCTGCCAGTGATGGTCAGAGCCACGTCGTCCGCGTACCCGATCAGAGAAGCTCCTTCCGGGAGGTGAACGCGCAACAGGCCATCGTAAAAGGCATTCCACAGGTCCGGTCCGAGAACCGAACCTTGGGCAATGCCCGCACTCAGAACCCTCTGTCGCCTGCCATCGAGCGTGTCGTAGAGCAGTCTCCGGTCCCGTAGGTAGTCCTTTATTACGTTACCCAGATACCTAGGTATCCGGAAGTCGTACTCGAGAGACCGGATTATGTCATCCCATCTGGCCGAATTGAAAGCGTTTTTGACGTCCAGCGTTACAAGAAGGACGTCTTTGCAAATTGCAGGCCGCTTTTTCCTCTCAGCCTCTACGGTATCCACGACACGCCGAATGGCGTCTATCGTGGAATGCCCCTCACGAAATCCATACTGCTCCTCGGAAAGGCCACCGCCCTCCTCGATGGCTCTTCTCAATCTTGCCCGGAGCATGCTCTCCATCACCTTTCCGATGGTGTTTAACATGCACAAGGGTCTGTAAGATGATGGAGAGTCCGGGGCTCCACCTTTACCCTTGTTCAAGAGCACGAGACGTGCCACCTTCCACTGCCTTGGGAACACTCCCGCCACCAAGGAGTATGCATTAAACATGCTTAACAGGATACCAGGGATTATTTTGACCGCTCGTTTGAGCACTTCCGCTGGTATCCCGTCCGGCCCCGGCGCCTTGCCATTTTTCATTGCCTTGATGGCCTTCACCATCTCGTCCTCGCTGAATAACGGCACTTCCTCCCTGGGTATCGCCTCTACCGGGTTTTCCCGGATAGGCCGCTCGGGGAAGAGAGCGCCGATGATTCGTTCGGTCGACACTGCGTCCATCATGTTGTCAGACCCCCGGTTCAACTTGCCCATTACGACTTTGTAACCAAGACCCCAGGGGTCTTTGTTTACATCCTCGCGTAATGAACGCAGGCATCGAGCCTTGCTTTGACGGATAGCTTTGGCCAGCCGGTGTTTAGCATCCTTGTGTTCCTGGGAAAGTGCAGCAGCCTCGGGCCTGTCCCGTGCTCTTTGCGCCCGTCTACGCGTCCTGTGGCACTCCTTGCGGAGCTCCGCTATTTCGGAAGTCCACCAGTAAACTGGCTTTCTCCCTTTCCAGGGCCTTCGACGAGGCATAGAGGCGTCACACGCCCCTCGCAATAGAGACGTTACTTTCTTGACTAAGATTTCAGCCTCGCGGGGACCTGTAGCCTCTCCATGCCAAGCAGGGACGGACGACGACTCCATTCGAAGATACTCTTCGAACTTGTCCTCGTCCATCTTTGGTACATTCCAACCCAAGGGACGCCTCTTGTACGGAGGCCGTTGGGAGGTTCCCTCAAGCACCCGGAACGTGATGTAATGATGGTCGCTACCATTGTAACCATCCATCACCGTCCATTCGCCGATTCTCCCAGACGCACCTTCTGTTGCAAAGGTTATGTCTGGGATAGAGGCACCCCAACCTGCCCTCTCGTAGGTGGGCCGGTTTCCTCTATTCTGGACCACTAGTTTGCATCTAGTGGCCATTTCCAGTACCTGCTGTCCCCTAGGATTGGTCGTCGGCATGCCCCATTCTAAGGCCCTAGCGTTAAAGTCTCCAGCAAGGATAACGCTTCCAGTTACCGTCCGAACCTGGTATCTTTTTTGTCATTTATGGAACATATATCAATTTGAATATGTAAACTTTCAGTATCTTAACAATAATTATAAAAATTTAATGAATTACGTTGCTACAAAACTCCCATAGTTATACATAATACCTTTTTTATTACATAAACCTTTTTTATAAAATAATTTTGATGTTCTTTCCTTTCTGACATTCATATGGTTCTTCTCCTGTATAGACATACACTATCTTACGTAGAGTACATTTATGTGGGTCTTCTCTTGTATGAATATACACTTTACTATATTGTACAAGGTAGAACATTCATATGGTTCTTCTCTTTTATAAGTATATACTACAACAATGACCAAGAACTTTTCGTTCTGTTTATTATATGGTATGATATATTTTTGATATTATAAATAATTGTAATCACAAAAATTTAATAAATAAAATATTTTTCAGTTTGATAAGGCGTGTAGAAGACACGCGAAACGTAACATATAAAAGAAAACTTGTATCTTTTTTTCAATTATTTGCCCTCTTGGTCGAAAAATTCTCAAAAATATCTAATTATTGGCTACAATTATGTGTCATATTAAAAGAAGAAAAATCGAGTCAGCAACAAAATAATTGATATTTCTTCAGGATAACTATAAAGTACAAAAACTCGTTTCTTCATACACATTCGTGTGAGTCTCTGAAGAGCGAGCTGGAATTATTTACAGTACCTTTAACTAAGGTAACGAAAGAATCGAGTGCTGTCTGTCAATACAGAGGTCTACGGATTACATCCGTAATAAATATATTATAATATTATAATAATTAATAAAATTTAAAAAAATAAACAATCAGCATAAGCAAACATTAAAATAAAATAATAAATGCATATAAAAATAAAAAATAAAACAAAAAAAATAAATTTTTTCTTATTTTCTGTTAATAATTAACTATGCATTGAAATGATATATATTCAAGATCATTTCAATAGCTTTAAATATTTGAAATAATTTCAATCTCGTCATTGAATTTATGAAATCCATCATTGGCATATATAAATTGCTTTTTAGTAACTGCTTCAAATGTACCGGTGTCGCAGTATGTTAAAACAAATAAAACTGTTAAGTTTTTGTAATTTTTGGCTAATAAAAGCCGAAGATTTCAGATTTAAGAAACTTTTGTATCAAAATTATGTTTGACACATATCAAATATGATTTAATTGTAGAGAGAAGTATCGTGAGAAATTTTTCGCAAAACCTCTTCAGTTATGAGTTAAAATTAATTGTTTATAAAAAAAAAATTTTAAAATGCTCTAAAACTTATAACCTTTTATTCCACTTGACAGTCCAATTGATATCCTTTTGTTATTATTAGGATAAATAAATAAACCTAGAAAATAAGCTTGATACTATTAGCAGTTATTGTGTTATTAAAAATACGAAGTACTATTTTTTAGTATTTCACCCGTTATAATAAAAATAAATTATTTACTATTCTGATAGACTTGAATATTACTATCAAAAAATAAAATTTATATCAAAAGAAAATATAAAATAATCTTCAGTTGCAAAAACTGGATTATTTAAAAAAAAAAAATTAGATATCATATTTACGTTGATCGAACCAGAAAAAAATAGAGAACAAAACGTGCAACAAAAATTCGAAGTTGTCAATTGCGAACAAATGGACCTAATTTGGTAAAAAGAGGTATTATTTTCCTGTTTAACCAACCAAATAACGTAAATCAAAAATGTTTAGAAAATTTCAAAACATATCCTAAAGTTGCCTATTTTGGGCCCCTCAAATATTTTTCGTAAAAACTGCTTTCATATTCGTGCTCAGTGACCTAAAAAAAATAATAATATTTATTAATATAGAAAAAAATCCTAAAAATTAATCTAAAGCAGCCTATTGTGGACATCAACCATCGCTAAAAGTCAATATCATATTCAGTTTCAGCTACTTAAAAAACATAAGGAACGCTTGCGAATATAGAAAAAAAAACCAAAAATAAATCTTAAGTTGTTTATTGTAGACCCCTGAAACTGTACCATATTAGGTAAAAATCGATGTCATATTTGTGCGGCCCAACAAACATACCCGTTAGGAAATTCCATTGACCTACATAGAGAAAAAAAAAAAGTAATTATTATAAAAATTGTGATAAACTCATATCTTTTTATAGTAATTGAGCACTATGTTTCACTTCGTTGTTATAAATACTATTCTAGTATAAGGAATCATACCCTAAATATTATTGGAATATATCATATACTTAATGTTTAAATTTTTAACGTCTTGTCTTATGGATAAATATGTAAAAATAAATTACGACCTTTTCCAGACTAATATTTTTTATTAGTTTATAAAATTCCCCTATGAAAAAAATTTTTGATCTGCGCAGATCTGTAATTTTTATTTTTCATATCTGTACAGATCTGTATTTTGCCACTTTCTGCGCATATCTGTACAGATCTGTAAAATTAAAAAATTGGCTATCCACGGTACATAGGGAATTCATGGAACGCATTCCTATAAAAAAATGGTTTATTATAAGGGATTTTATGAATTTCCATCCTGTAAAGAAAAACGATTATGTTTGCACTTTTATGTTAAAAAGAAAATATTTTTAAATTTATAAATTTTATAAATATTTTTTATGCTAGATTTAAATTTAAAAAAAACAGTAACAAAAAAATCTATAAATACATAAAAAAATAATGATCTTTTAAATTTAATTCACGAGTTAAAATAATCAGATACAATATATTTTTACATAAAAACATTCAATAAACAATTATTATTTAGAAAAACATTAGTAACTGAGCTAATATCTGCAATTTTAAAAATATTTAAAACATTACTATTTTCAGCTGGTAAAATATTTGAAACTAATAAACTGAACTATTGAATTATAATTCGCCTCTCTTCTACAATCTTATAATTATAAAATTCTACATAGATCATTGCTATATTGAAAATAATATTTGATCAAAACATAACATTGACTACCATCATTTATTGTAATTTTGTCTGTAAAATCATTGGTTTTAATTTTTTTATATAATTCAGATATGAAAAATTTTCATTAATTTTGGATTCACTGAAAATTAAAAAGGTCTTCTTCATTCGTTAATTTTTCCCAATTTACTGAATAGAAAATAAATCCAATTCAATTTTAAAATGTCTTTAGGGGTTATTTGGGCCACAAAATTCAATAATGCTTTAAAAAAAGGTAATTAAGGCATTTCTGTAGGTAAATTTGCTCCATTTTCACCCCAAATTTAATATTTAAGAAAACTATAGTTTTTAATTTAATAACGTCGATACGGGTTTTCTCAAGTTTTTTTAGTCATAGAATTCAAATATGATGTCAGAAACTTAACGCATTGCTTAGGGGTGAATTTGCTATTTTTTCACCTCTATTTCTCCAAATAATAATTCTTAAAAATACTTGAAAAATTTTTATTTCTTAATTTTATATTTTCTTTTGGTAACTGATAATGTCTTTTTAAATAAAATGAACCAGATTTTAACCATACATTTCATTTAATATTATAATAAGAAGGTTATATAAGAACTGAAAGAGGTTAATTTACCCCCAGCAATGCATTGAATGACATTTCTAACATCATATTTGAATTCCACGACTCAAAAAACCCGTATAGACATTTTAAAATTAAAAAATAAAGTTTTTATAAGTATTAAATATTAAGATGATAAAAAGGGTTAAAAAACGGCGAATTCATCACCAGTAATATCTTAACACCCTTTTTTTACTTTTCATTTTTTATTTTGCGTGTGGAAACTTTGAAATTAATAAGCAAAGTTTTTATTAAATTTAAATATTTAGGACGTGAAAGGGGTGAAAATGGAGCTAATTGGTTTATTATATTCCTCCAGAAATACCTTAATTATCTTTTTTTAAAGCATTATTGAATTCTGCGACCCAAAAAACCCATGAAGACATTTTAAAATTGGAAAAAACAGTGCTTTTAATGAATTACATATTTTGGGGGTAAGAGGGGGGGAATCAAAATTATTTTAATCAAAAAGTTTTAAACATACATGTAATTTCAGGAGCGAGGTGGGTGAGATATGGCAAAATGACATCATTTTGGGAAGTTTTAAAAAACCCTAAGAATAATCTCTGGTAAATAAAATATAAAATACATGAAAAAATAACTTTTCTTTTTCATAGAAATAGATTTTCTTTTTCATAGATGAAATATCTTAAATTTATCTCACCTAATATTATGAAAGATGTTTTTTTAAATAATTTAATTATATTATTTTTTATTAAATTTCTAATCATTGTAATTTTGGTTTCTCATAGGGGAATTATTGTGATAGATGAAATTTTGATTTTCGATTTTTTGGTATATAAGAACGTTTTGAGACCCCAGGAAGCTAAAAAATCGGGTTTTAAAAAAAGTCTGTATGTGTGTGTCTATGTGTGTTTTTGAGTGTATGTAATCGGTGATATTTCACAACCATTTTGGAATTAAGACCTAATTTTTTTTTCAAAAATTTTTTCATAAAAAAATCTCAAACTGCTTTTTTTTTAATTTAGATGTAATACCTCATTTTTTTCCGCGGAAGTACAAATATCTAGAAGTATCGCTTTTAGTCGATACCTTGATTTTTATAATTAACTTTTCTCAAAATTTTTGTCGCAAAAAAATACAAAAAAAAACCCAAATTTTTTTTCTCTTTGGACGTAACACCTAATTTATTTCTACGGTAGTTCTAGTATTAGTAACCTCGTTTATAGGAGTTTTTTGGATCTGATACTTAATTTTTTCAAAAATTATTTCTCAAAATTAAAAAAAAAAATAAAAAAAGCTGCAATATATATATTTTGTGTGTGTATTATCTCATTTAATTCTATGTAATAATATCTGAAAATATGGTTTTTATACTCTATATCTCGAATCTGGTATTCAATTTTTTGATAATTTTTTGCATAAACAAAATAAAAAAAACAGCAATATTTTTTTTCTTTTTGGACGTAGTACTAAATTTTTTTCTAATAGTACTAATATCTAGAATTATTGTTTTTACTAGGTAAAAGGTACCATTAAAAACAATTGTTGATGAGGAACCATAGAACAAATTATTTGGCAGCGTTTTTTTGTATAATTTGGGTACCTTTTTAATATTGGATATATTTACAAGTAATACAGTTTATGATAACTCGTAATAAGTCGATGAAATATTAAGAATAATCAAATTAGGCGTTTTTAAAATTTGTTATTAAAAGCTCTGAAACTTTTCTTTACAGGATGGAAATTCATAAAATCCCTTATAATAAACCATTTTTTATAGGAATGCGTTCCATGAATTCCCTGTGTACCGCGGATAGCCAATTTTTTAATTTTACAGATCTGTACAGATATGCGCAGAAAGTGGCAAAATACAGATCTGTACAGATATGAAAAATAAAAATTACAGATCTGCGCAGATCAAAGATTTTTTCCATAGGGTCAATATTTCGAGCATAATAATTTGCTCCTCTTCAGGGATCTATAATAATATTACATAGATGTATAAAATAATATTAAATAATTGATTTTTGGTATTACTTTAAATTAAATTATATATAAATAAATATAACCTCAATAATTTATTGGTCAAAATGAATATAAATAATCTCTACTTATAATTAATTAACAATTTCTTACAGTAAAAAATTTTTAAAAAATATACTGTAATATATATGTATGTACTCTGAATATCATTTACATTACTAATACATACAAAAAACAAATTTTAAAATGTTTTTAGTTAGGCATGCGCATTACAAAAAACATCAGTTTCTGTGATTTAGCAAGCACATATCAATGTACAAAAGTTATTTTTTTCTACCTTTCAAAGTTCTACCTTTCAAACGCCGTAAATCGCAATTTTTCATCACCGATTCTCTTATCGCTATAGTTAGAAAATCAAATGCCCATTTTTTGCCAAAAATGACCAATTTTAAAATTGCTGTTAAAATTTTAATTTTTGATGAAAATGAGTCTTAAAGGTCTCAAAAATTCTAATTAAGCTCTAAGTTTTGAAAAAATTTTTATTCCTTACTTTTCAATTGTTTTTTTAGCAGATATGATAATTTAAAAAAAGAGTCTTAATTTAAGGTTTTTTTAAAAAAAATCATATTTTATCACTATCTTTGTCGAGTTATATCTCGAAAAGAATTGAGCCCTGCATTTCTCGGCCAAGAAGGCTCGTTGGAATAAACGGAAGGAGTTTTCGCTATTTTTTCAACATTTTTAAGTCATTAATTATAATTTGTAATCCAAATGTTTCGAATATATATGATTTTCGCTATAAAATCCAAAAATTTTTGGTAAAAAAAGGGGTGTTTTCGTTGTTTAAGGGTGATTAAGGTATTTTCGGACTCTGAGGACCTCATTTTTGATTTTAGCGACACCGAAAACATATTAGGAAGCATAGAAAACGTATTTTGAAAAAAATTTTTGTGGTTCACACTAATTGTCGGTATTAGCCAACCACTTTAGAGCTACCCTAGGTTTGTGCGACCCCTAAATCGTTCTCAAATGAGCTGAAAATTGGTATGGGTTTATTTTGTCAACTAAACTTCCACACACTTCAGGAAGAACATTTTTGGCGCACTTTTTTTTTTAGTGAACAACCCTACTATACACGTATGTCGTATACTTATCCTATCCTATATATAAATCTTTAATCATGTATGTATGTCCGAACGCGGTAAACGAGAACACGATAAAAGCTACAGAAATTGGGTTGACGGCAAGACGAAAAAATTTACGGGTCAAAACGACGAAAAATTTTTATGTTGAAAAAACTGAATTTCGGAAAAAAATTTTTTATCGAAAAAAATTTCATTCGATTTGGGTACATTTTTTACGTATGCATCTAAATTTTCAAAGTAATTGGATCGATCTGTCGAAAGTTAAAATAATTTTTCGAATATTATAAAACTTTAGGAATCTACCTATACTATAAATATATAATCGCCGCTGTAGGCAGGTTACCACGTGTTTATCACGTGATCACCACTTATAGTAACGGTTGCTATAGAAACAGTAACCATGGTAACAGGTGTTATGGGACTGGTAACCATGGCAACGGTTGCTATGGAGACGGTAACCATGCTAACGGTTGTTATTGAAATTGTAACCATAGCAACGGTTGCTATGAAAACACTTACCATGGAAACGGTTGTTATGGAATTTATAATCATAGCATCGGTTATGGTTATCACGTGATCACCACGTGTATATCACGTAATCACTTCGTGTTTATCACGTGATCAACACTTATAGTAACGGTTGCTATAGAAACAGTAACTATGGTAACAGGTGTTATGGGAATGGTAACCATGGCAATGGTTTCTATGGAAACGGTAATGGTTGCTATGGAGACGGTAACCATGCTAATGGTTGTTATAGAAATTGTAACCATAGCAACGGTTGCTATGGAAACAGTAACCATGGAAACGGTTGTTATGGAATATGTAACCATAGCAACCGTTGATATGGAAACGGTAAACATGGTAACGGTTGTTATGGAAATAGTAACCATAGAAACGATTGCTACTGAAACGGTCGCTATGGATTACTACTCATAGTAACGGTTTCTAAGTTAAATAGATCATACGTATAAATAACATTTCAGACGTATAAATATTTTTTATTTTTTTTTAAATTTTTTATTGTATATATATATATTCTTTTCTAAAGAACATGGATTTTCTTATAAAAAATCAAAATTATTTAGTTTTAATGTTATTGAGTGTTTGAAAAATATAAAAAGATGTATAGCTTTAGATAATGTCTGTGATAAATTTTATGATATAATACAGGTATAGAACACACAAAAAAATGGAACTATAAATATCATTAAGATTTTTTTTTTATATATGTATAAGTAATTAATTAAACTACTAAATTATTTCGAATTTAATTAAAGATAAAGGTAAATTTGGATAGAAGTAGTGGTAAAAAACGTGAAATATTAATAACAGATGAAACAAAAACCAATATAAATATTAATAATATTTAACTTTTTTAAAGTTAATGTATTACTTATAATGTTTTTTATTCAGGGTAAAATTGTATTTTGGGGTTCAACCGCAGAAAGTATAAAAATAGAAACTGAAGATCAAATATTAATAAAACAAGATGTAATTAAAAATTATAATGGTCATCAATATATATCAATGACAGGTTGAGGTTCACGGTTCAGCTAATTATAAAATAAATTAAAAAAATTATAAAAATTTTTAATTTTTTTATTTTATAAATTATAAAAATTTTTGAATGTGGTATTTCTTAATGATCAATACTGGGAAGGTAAAAAAAACAAATTAGCTTTTTATGTAAAGGTTGTTTTATTAGACGTTTCGCCTATTTTATATGTAGGCCTTATCAATAATGTCTAAAAAAAAATATGAATATAATATTAAATTTTTATATAATTAGAAAATTTGATTAAAAATTATCTGTACTATTAGTAAAACATGATTTAAAATGTAATAACCATTGCTGGTGTATCAATTTTTACCTGCCCAGTATTGGTCATTAAGAAATACCACATTCATAAATAATTTGGAAATAATGGGCGATCAAAGCAATAATTATAATAATAATATAAAAATTTATTCAAAATTTAAAGTAGAAAACAATAAAATTAAAGATTTTTTTAATTAAAAGAATATAAATAATTTTTTTTATTTTCCAATTTAATTTTTAATGCGTTGCGCGACCCATAAATGCCTACTCGTGAGGATAGTCCTAGTAATATTATATATATTTCTAATTTTTATCAGCCACCGATGTAGCAACTGATTATAGAAACTAAGAAAAGCTTGAACAACTTTTGTCAGGCAGAATCATAGAATTGGTAGTCGAGGGAAGCAACTGCCATTTGTAGATCCTAGGGAAGGGTAGTCAAGCTTTGTATCGCTGAAAACTAAACGTCCGTAATATTTATGATTAAGTAAATTTTAGATAATACTTTGCGTGAAAAAAGGTTATTATACAAAATATTGAGTGATCTAAAACAACATATCTTTGGAAAAATCAAGTTGCAGGGGCCCAGGGGGCGCAGCCGTTGCAGTGGTTGCCAAGGCGAGCGAAGCGAGCCGGAAGCAGCTAGTATATACGCTTTAGTTTAGCCTCATATCAACACATTCGTTATACAGAGGTTTCCACTAACAACAAGCGCCTGTAGCTCCGGAACCACAATTACTATACTTTCTCAGTTTATTCGGACATGCATATAAGAACATATATCTCTCACTTTCTATTTTTATCTAGAATACTGAGAAAGCTTAACCGAACCTACCGCTCAATTGCCAGTGAAAAGCGAGGGAGAGAAGAAAGGAATGGGAAGGAAAATATGTATAGGAAAGGATACAATCTCTAATACCAAGGAGTATTTACTCACTCCCTGATACTACCATTTTTATAAGGGTATGGTTTCTCCCTTGGATAAGGACCGTAACTTGTACAGTCCTTGGACAGTAACAAGACAGGACAGGACAGGACAGTAACCGTTACAGTCCTTGGATAAGGACTATAACCAATTCCGGTTTACAGTGGCGCGAAAAAATCCATAGATATCAATATAAGGAAAAAACGCCCACTTACATGATATACGGTGGCGCCATGTAGAACCCTCTACATCAACACGCCACCTGGAGTTCAGTAGCATGCAACAACAAATTTCATTTATATAAAATTTTTTTTATTTTTATATAAATAAAATTTGTCGAGGCTGGGAATCTATCCCGCGTTCTTTATATTAAGAAGCGGGAGCGTTACCTCTGAGCTACTGACGCTCTGGGAAGCAGCTAGTAAATATATATATATATTAATTACGCACGCAAGAGGTTACATGTACATTCTATGTAGACAACTAAAATTCAAACCCTTATATACATTTGAAAGCCTAAATTTTGCACATGAAATTTAACAAGCCTTCCTACGGCAATTTTTAAAATCTTAATTGCATGTTTTTAATACTTTTGTAATAGACGGTAAAGTAGAGTTTTAAATTATATTTTTCTTTGGCGGCTTAATTTTGAATATTTAATTTAAATTATCAGAAAAAAATCCAAATTATATAATTTGGATGGCATTTAAATTGGCATTTAAATTTTTTTTTAAATAATCCTATTAACACTTATGAATATATATTCATAAGTGTTAATAGGATTATTTAAAAAAAAATTTAAATGAGTAGTAAAAAATGTTTGCCTCATAATACAGGCGTTCAAGATTATCCTGCCAAATGTAATTGTAGAAAATGAAATTTGGTAGAAATTGGTATTTTTGTATAAATATTTCAAAAATATTAAAATTCAGCTAATCACGACCATGAAAAATTGGAAAATTATACCCAAAAATATTTTTGAGCGGAAAAACCGGAAAATATGTGAAAATTAATAGAAATATGAAAATACTGATAGCAGCATTCAAAAATTTAGAAAATTTCACATCGGATACATATTTTAATTGAATAAAATTAACATTTTTATATTATTTTTACAATGATTTAAAATAGACATAAATTTGGGCGGGAAATTCAAATCATGAATTCAGTGCTAAATGAATTTCACTCAATAATTTTTTTAATTGATAATAGATTTAAATTTTTTTAAATTAATAATAAGAATAAAAGTATTAAGATTAGTATCAGTTAAAAGAAACCCATATTTTATGTTGTAAAATACCCAAAAATTATAAATAAAAAAAAAATAACCTTGAATTTTGAGTGCAATACAGTTTTATGTTTAAAAAAAAAGTAAAAGAGAAATCCTTATAAAAACTTGTGAGTATATTTTAACAATACTATATTTTAATTTTATAAAAGCAGGACCCTGTAATTTTTGTAGATTTTCCAAAAATAGCATGAAAATAGGTACTATTTTTAGTAAAAAAGTGAGGGTGAATTTTTTTTATTTTAAATGAGTAAATTTTAAAAGTAATCGCTTTTTTTTATTTAACTTTATGAAGAGAAAGGATTGTAAAATTAAATAAAAAAAAAATTTTTAATTTTCCATATACCAATTTTCCGTAAAAAATTTTCAAAAATTAGAAGTCGAAAATGAATTGGTTCCTCAAAGAGGAACCATTGTGTTAGGTCAAAATTTGATTTTCTATTTTTTGACATATAAGCACGTTTTGGGACCCCAGGAAGCTAAAAAACCTGTTTTTAAAAAAAGTCTGTATATGTGTGTGTGTGTGTGTGTGTGTGTGTGTGTGTGTGTGTGTGTGTGTGTGTGTACGTATGTAATCGGTGATATTTCACAAATATTATGGAATTAAGACCTAATTTTTTTTTCAAAAATTTTTTCACCAAAAAATCTCGAGGTACTTTTTTTTTTTTTTGATTTGGATGTAATACCTCATTTATTTCCACGAAAGTATTTCCACAAATATAAGTATTTGAAAGTATGGTTTTTACATGATATCTCGAATCGGATACTTAATTTTCTGAAATTTTTTTTTCTAAAATTTTTTTCACAAAAAAATACAAAAAAAACTAATTTTTTTTTTCTTTTTGGACGTAGTACCTAATTTATTTCCATGGAAGTACTAGTTTTAAGAACCTTGTTTATTGTTATTTTTTGGATCTGATACTTAATTTTTTCAAAATTTTTTTTGTCAAAATTAAAAAAATAGAAAAATAAAAAAAAATGCAATATTTTTTTTTTTTTGGGTGTAATACCTCATTTAATTCTATGAAAGTACTAATATCTGAAAATATTATGACTAGTGATATTTCAAAACCATTATCGAATTAAGACCTAATTTTTTTTTCAAACATTTTTTTATCAAAAAATCTCAAACCCCCCCCCCCTTTTTTTTTAATTTGGATGTAATACCTCATTTATTTCCACGAAAGTACTTATATTTGAAAGTATGGTTTTTACATGATATCTCGAATCGGATACTTAATTTTCTGAAATTTTTTTTTCTAAAATTTTTTTCACAAAAAAATACAAAAAATGCTAATTTTTTTTTTCTTTTTGGACGTAGTACCTAATTTATTTCCATGGAAGTACTAGTTTTAAGAATCTTGTTTATTGTTATTTTTTGGATCTGATACTTAATTTTTTAAAAATTTTTTTTGTCAAAATTAAAAAAATAGAAAAATAAAAAAAAATGCAATATTTTTTTTTTTTTTTGGTGCAATACCTCATTTAATTCTATGAAAGTACTAATATCTGAAAATATTGTAACTAGTGATATTTCATAACCATTATCGAATTAAGACCCAATTTTTTTTTTCAAACATTTTTTTTATCAAAAAATCTCAAACCCCCCCTTTTTTTTTAATTTGGATGTAATACCTCATTTATTTCCATGAAAGTACTTATATTTGAAAGTATAGTTTTCAAATGATATCTCGAATCGGATACTTAATTTTTTGTAAATTTTTTTTCTAAAATTTTTTTCACAGAAAAATACAAAAAATACCAATTTTTTTTTTCTTTTTGGATTTAGTACCTAATTTATTTTCATGGAAGTACTAGTTTTAAGAACCTTGTTTATTGTAATTTTTTGGATCTGATACATAATGTTTTCAAAATTTTTTTTCCTAAAATTTTTTTCACAAAAAAATACAAAAAAATACGAAACTTTTTTTTTTTTGTATTTAGTACCTAATTTATTTCCATGGAAGTACTAGTTTTAGGAACCTCGTTTACAGTAATTTTTTGGAATTGATACTTAATTTTTTCAAAACTTTTATTCTCTAAATTAAAAAAAAAGAAAAATAAAAAAAATTGCAATATTTTTTTGGTTTAATACCTCTTTTAATTCTATGAAAGTACTAATATTTTAAAATATTGTAACCAGTGATATTCCAAAACAATTATCAAACGAATACTTAATTTTTTTTCCAAAAATTTTTTTATTAAAAAAATCTAAAAATACTTTTTTTTTTTTTTAATTTGGATGTAATACTTCATTTATTTCCATGAAAGTATTTATACTTGAAAGTATAGTTTTTACTAGATATCTTGAATTTGATAATTAATTTTTTGAAAATTTTTTCCCAAAAATCTTTGTTACAAAAAAATACATAAAACATCAAATTTATTTTTCGTATTGGACATATCTAATTTATTTTAATGAGAGTATAAATTTTATAAATTTTGTTTATAGTAATTTTTGTATTTGATTACAATTTTTTTTTTTACTTTGATATAAATTATAACACATAAGAAAGAATGATGGAAATCTTGCCTCTTTTTGACTTCCTCGGATTATTTTGTTCCTTGCTATGTTTATTTATGTATGCAGCTTAGTGAAATTATAAACAATAATAAACAACCTAAAAATATTAAATGGTTATGTTTAAATTTTAAACTTCAGATTTAAAAGTTGCAAAAAGTGGAATTTTTTAAAGAATCATACGTTATTATATAAAAAATCGAATTCTAATACTCAATTTTTTAAAATAAATAAAAATTCACGAGAAAATTTAAAAAGATTAACTTTTGTTAATTCGCTATTTTAAATTGCACAATGATGGATAATAATTGCACGAGGCTCGAATTTTTGTTAAATTTTTGACTCAATTTTTGAACTACGTTTGTTTCTAGGTTTGTTTATTTTTGCTTGGTAATGATTTTCTGAAATTTAATTCGAAAAATCTCCATCCACGCCTAATGATAAAATTTCTTGAAATTACGATATTCTTTAAAAAAACTTAAATTTGAATATTATGCACAACCGATGCACAACAAATATTTATTTGTAATGATTTTTTATTTTTTTTTATTTTTATTTTTTTTATGCACTGAAACTGCAAAAAAATTATATTTTTTATTAGAAAATTAGAATAAATTTTATTTGAGGTTAATTATTATTTTTTTTTAGGCGTGGATCGAGTCTAATTAAATTTTTGTGGCTAAATCCACGCTTAAACAAATGAGGTTGAGCGTGGATTGAGACCTTTCCAAATAAATTTAATTAGATAACATTATATTGTTAAGTTAAAAACGAAAATTTGAGTGTAAATTAATTTAAAAAATTAATTAAAAATTAATTTAAATCTTAATGGTCTACTTTACCTATTAAAAAAGAAAAATGTATGTATAATTGCATGGTTGTAATCAATAATATTTATTGCATATTGAAGTTTAAAGATCATTGTTTGAGGAACCTCAGTGCCAGCTAGTTGGCAGGGTATTTTTAATTCTGTCGTCAAAGCTTGCCTTTGCAAACCAAATTCACGAGACAAAGTGATACATTCCTTTACACTTTACTTTGCGCACTGTTTGATGAGAACTGTGTGCAAAGTAAAGCTGTCCTTGACTTTGCGCATTGTTTAGTTTCATACCTTAATTTAAGCTATGACCCTAACCACTGCCTCAGCCACAAATATCCTTCGATTCGATCTAGTATATATACAGAAGGAAGCTTGATTTTAACACTTGCGAGAGCGATTTATACTAAGAAGCCACCTAATCCCCTCAAAATATTAAAAACTCATATCGTTTTCTCTGCCAATTACATATAAAAAAAAGAGACAACAAAAAATCCATACTTTTTTACCATAAAAACAAGTTCCTTAACATACGTAATATAAAGAATCTAACTTTGAATATACACAATCAAAATACATACAATACGCGTGAGTCAGATTCTTTTATTTTATATTTCTTTTTTTTATTCTGCGTTTTCTATCATTCTTTTTTTATTCTTTTACATATATATGAATTTTTTTTTTTAATTTTTTGTATTATTTAAATCCAGTTACCTCGTGAATTATGATTTGCAAAGGCTTAAACTTTGACGACATCATTAAAAAAAGTACATTTCTTAACTCGTGCGTAAGTGTGATAAATCCCCAAATCGAAAGAAGAAATAGCCATATAGCGAACTAGCGGCCTGCGGCCGCTAGTCCTCTATATCCCTATTTCTTCTTTCGACTTTCGATTGGAGAAGTATCACCTTGCGCACTTGTTAAGAAAACTACTATTTTTAAACAAATTACTCTTATTCCATTCACACTTGATATTTTTAAAAAAACTAAACGTACATTTGAAATTAAGGGTCTCTTTTATATTTCTTATATAGTGTGTATTGCATAAAACCCTCCTGACAGGTAATAAATCACGACGAAATAGTAGGGAAAAAACAGGTAAAAGTGAATGGAGCATTTAAAAAACATAGGTTCTATACACATTAGAGTATACATATGTATAATATATACTCAGATTCTTCCTGCCTAGTGCTCGGAGTTCTGATTTAAGCGCTTTATAATTAAACATATATAAAGCAATACATATGGCGCAGCATGCGTGACCTCGGGTATGGTTAGCTTAGATCGGCTTGTAGCATCAGAATAAATGTGTTAGTTGTGTATACAACATTTTGCTCCAAAATTTATTTTGTTTTATTTCTTACATTTTTTTATAAAATAATAATTTTTAGTTTTTTTTTCAATAAAAGTTTTTTTATAAGTTTCAATATATTTATATCCATCAGTATACAGTCAACCTCGGTTATAACGAGCTCGGATATAGCGAGGCCTCGGGTGTAACGAGCAAATTCGGAATTTTTGTTTGGCCTGCATGTTATGTGAATGGCAGGAACCTCGGCTGTAACGAGCTCGGCTATAACGAGAACTCGGCCATAGCGAGCAAATTTTCGTCGAAAAATGGTCTAGGACATCGGTTATAACGAGCAAAATTTTATTTTAAAATATTATTTATCTTCTAGACTACATTCACTTTATTTTTATATTTTGTTTCTAATAATATATTCATCCTTCTTAATCCTATACATAAAAATAAATTTATAAATTAAATATTTATGTATTTATTATTATTATTTATTATTTATAATCTCAGTGTATGTTATTGTTTCTAAATTTAAATTTAATGTGTGTTGATAGTGCATATTTTTTTTGATTAATTAAAAATGGAAAAGAACAGTAAAAAAAGAAAAGCTATGGACATTAGTGAAAAAGTGGAAATTATTCAAGCTATAGAATCAGGTTTAAAAAATGTTGAAGTTTGCAGCAAATTTAATAAAAAATCATCAACTGTTTCCACCATTTGGAAAAATCGTCAGCAAATATTAGATGATTTCAAAAGTATGAATATAAATGTAAAAAAAAACGAACATGTGATGATCCTGAGTTAGATAAAGCTCTCTATGAATGATGATTTTTTCAAGTTTTACTCGAGTTTAGTGAATAGAAAAATAAAAATATTTTGACCTTTTATCGAGTACAATTTAATTTATTTATTTATGACGTTTCTACCCCTAGTTCGGGGTCCTTTTCAAATCTATATAGAAATTTTTTAATTAATAAGAAGAAAGATAATATACCACCTATTACTCAACATTATTTAGATACTAAACATAACTTTAAGTGGGAAAATTATCACATTTTGGACAAAGAACCTTCATATCACAAACGCAGCACATCTGAGGTCCTTCACATCAATACTCAAAAAAAGTCTATCAACCTACAAGAAGATTCTAAAGGATTATTCAAACCATATCTTTCTATAACTCATAAAATGAAAAAAAGCAAGCATTCATTGTTTACATAGTGTTGCCATGACGACGCGACTTTGACGTCCGTATGCTTATTGATTACCTATATATATATCCATATTTCGTCGATCAATATCTCATAGATGTCGTTAGTTATATGAATTATTGCAAATAGTTACATTTACTTCACCAATACAAACATTACTACTACATATACATAATTTGAAATTTTCATAAATTTAACTGTTAATCTACAAACAATTAAAACTCTGTGATAATAGCTTATTAAGACCAATTAATTTTAATTAATATATTAAATAACTTTAAAAATAACTTTCTGTGATATTATGTATATATATATTTTTAATTTTAAACAATGACATACGGTAAATATTTATAATTAATTCACAATTAATCATGTATGTACAAATTAGGTTAATTTCTTTATATATTTTTTTTACAGATTTTTTAATCAGAAATATTAAAATTTTACATTATGACTGGACCCTTTACATCCTAATATTCATGTAATAATAATTTAAAATGTAAGAATTTAAAATTGTCAAATATTTTTCTATATTTTATATACTTTGTGTAATATTATTAATTAAAAAATTTCTATATAGATTTGAAAAGGACCCCGAACTAGGGGTAGAAACGTCATAAATAAATAAATTAAATTGTACTCGATAAAAGGTCAAAATATTTTTATTTTTCTACTCTCTATGAATGGTTTAAGGCAAAAAGAATTAAAAAAATTCCAATAAATGGACCAATTCTGCAAATTCAGGCTAATATTTTAGCTAAAAAACTTGGAAGAACTAATTTTGAGTGCTCCGCTGGATGGATTGATAGATTTAAGAAAAGGTATAATATAGTTTTTGGAAAAGTATCGGGTGAAGCTGGAAGTGTAAATTTAATTGAAGTTGATGATTGGATTAATAAAATTTGGAAAAAGATAAAAAATGATTATTCAGATGCTGATATTTTTAATTTTGATGAAACAGGTTTATTTTATCAACTTATGCCAGATAAAACCTTAAAATTTAAAAATGAAACATGTTCTGGTGGTAAACTTTCGAAGCAAAGAATTACAGTTCTTGTTGGAGCAAATTTAAACGGTACTGAAAAAGTAAAACTTCTTGTGATTGGAAAATCAAAAAAACCAAGAGCCTTCAAAAATATTAAAAATTTACCAGTAGATTACACTTCAAATAAAAAAGCCTGGATGACATCAGAAATTTTCACAAGCATTCTTATAAAATGGGATCTTGAATTACAAAAGCAAAAAAGAAAAATTGTACTTTTAGAAGATAATTGTTCCGCTCATTGTGAGATAAAAAATTTAAAAAATATAAAATTAGTCTTTTTTCCACCAAATGTTACATCAGTTTTACAGCCGATGGACCAGGGTATCATTAGAAGTTTAAAATGTCATTACAGAAAGTTATTAATTTTACATCATATCAATAAAGCCACAACAGATTTTAAAGTTTCCATATTAGACGCAGTTCGATTTGTTGCAGAAGCTTGGATTTCTGTTACTTCAAAAACTATCAAAAATTGCTTCATTGAATCGGGAATTGCTAGTAAGAAAATGAATTAAATTTTTTTAGTATTTTACTTTAATATCTTTTATTACATTAATAGAAAAGCCAAGTAAAAAAACAAATGAAGAATCTGATGAACCTGAACCATTATTAAGTCAGTGGGTCATACAGAACAATATTCCTGTTGACGCTGAAGTAGTCGATCAGTAAGTCAATATTGACAGCCAAGTACTTGTAGCTGAAATTCCAAGTGATGAGGATATTATAGAAAGCGTGCAAACAGAGCAGGAATCTGATGATGATGAAGAAATAGAAAATGCGACTGAAGTATTAACCGCAGTATCATCGAATACTGCATTGGAGGCTTTGCAAACACTTAGGAATTTTTATGAAGTACATAATATTGAAGATAGCTTTTTTAAATCATACTGTAATATGAAAAAAATTGTTGAAGAAATGCAAATTGATGAAAGAAAAAAAAATAAACAGACCTGTATAAGCGATTACTTTAAATAATTAATTAATAAATAATATTTTAAATTAAAAAAAATCGTACGTAGTTTTAATCGTTACTTTTTTATTCAACATCGGTTGTAACGAGCATCGGTTATAACGAGCAAAAACGGCCGGTCCCTTGAAACTCGTTATAACCGAGGTTCACTGTATATACTTCTTATATAAATATTTTTAAATCGTTTGCATTTAAGAGCAACAAGTAATAGTGTTTTAAGCAAAAATTTATGAAAATTTAAAGACATTTTTTTTAATTTTTATTTTATTATTGTTGGATAGTGGACTGTATAATGGTGAATAATTAGGATTTTGGTGATGGTTAAATGAAATAACTTAATAAAAAAATACTTTAATTTAAGTAGCATGAATATCTAATAAACTTTATTATAAAAAATCACGTGTTGCTACTTGGACTATTGTCCTAAGACTGGACCGGCACTCAACGCCGCTTCTCAAGGCACGCGCTTACACTCTGTGCACACACGCACGCATACTTATATATTATTAACTTATATTAATAATTGTATTATTATATACAGTGTAATATTTAACATTCTCCCCCCTTTTAATTTATTTGCATAGAAAATAAATTAACAAGAAAAATTTACTAGTTTTTATGTACATATTTAAAATAATTTTGAAAATCAATTAAAAATAAAATTTAAAATTAAACCCATAATTTTTTACAAAATAAATAAATAAATCACAATACATTTTTTATTATACATTAGTTTTTTTTTTTTACGTAAATTTATATTAAAAATTTCACACATGCATTCATTCATTCCAAAAAAATCACATTATTTACAATTTTTACAAAAATATTTACAATTTTAATACAAAGAAAATTATACCTTTGCTATTTCTTTTATATTTTGAAAGCCAAATTAGCTTGTTTATTGGTCTAGTTAATTTAGTTGTAGCAGTTTTTAATTTAACAACTCTTACTAAACCGTCATTCCCTGGGCAAATTTTCAGAATCTAGGCATAAGGGCATTTACCCAGAGGTAAGCTATCGTCAGGAATTAGAAAAGTGACGATTTTCATCATCACTATTAATAAAATTTAAGTTTTCTTCTGCATTCTTATTATCAGTAGACAAATGTATACTTTTAATTAAATTAGAGTCAAAATTTTGACTGATGTTATAATCATCTGACTGATTAGAAAAATGCAAAGTAAAATGATGATTTTTTTGACAATACTTACATCTTTTTTGTGATTTACATTCAGGCAACATATGTAAGCCTAAACAATTAAAACATCTATGTTTACTAGCCACAAATTCTTTTCTTTCAAGTATAGTTTTGTTCAAAAAAATATCACAAAAGGAAAAGAAATGATCCTTATTACAAATAATACAATTGATTTGATTATCTTTGTTATGTTTCGAATCATTACTTGTAGGACTTATTGATGACTTATCAAAAATATTCTTAGTATTGTCCTCGATCGATTCTAAGACAATAACATGATTTTCCATAAATCTAAGTAAATCTGAAAATAAAGGAGGTTCTTTTGAATTTTTTAAACTTCCAACAAATTTTTCCCACTGTTTTCGCGTATCCAAATCAAAAAGAGAAATAGAATGAAAAACTAACATATCATCCCAATATTTAGTATTTCTTTTTAAAGCTTCTAAAGCTTGTATAGGAGCTGTAATACCATTCAAAATTCTCTTTAATTCGGCAGAGGACTCTTTTTTCATAGCTTTTAAATTGAAAAAGGAAGCTAAATGTGAATTAACTAATCTCCTCTTATTTTCAAATTTATCAACTAATTTTTCCCAAACGAATGGAAAATTATTATTCGTAATGCTATATGAATTAACTAACTGAAGGGCTTCACCCTGTAAACTGGATTTCAAATAATATAACTTAAAAACATCAGAATAACTTTTATCAATAACTAGAGATTTAAACATATCTCGGAAATTTTCCCATTCCGTAAAACTACCGTTAAATTTTGGGATAGGGATTCTTTCCAATTTTTCCAAATTATTTTCAGTGGCAAAACGTGAAGATCTATGTGAGTTATCATTTTGAGGGTTATGGGTTGCAATAAATTCATTAAACTGACATTTATTTTTTAAATAACTTTGTTCAACAGAATCAAAAGTATTATGTTTTATATAATTTGTTTTATCAGAATTAGCTATATTTAAAATTTTATAATGATTTTCCTCAAAATGAAACCACATGTCATTCAAATTTTCCAAACGGGTAGAAGCATTGTATATGCTTTCATTCCCATCCTGAATAAAGTTGGTATAAGAATTTATAATACGTTGCGAAATAGAATTTTGCTCTAAAATTAAACTTTTTGCCATTTTAACTAACGTATATTAATATAAGAAAAAGTTTAATTGTTTAAGTATGCAAACTTCTAACGAAACATATAAATAACTATTTGCGCGAATTAACTGAACAAAATAACTAAATGCGCAAAATAACTGAGTAAAAAACTATATAATAATAGAATATGCAAAATTTCAAAGAAAGAAAAAAAAAAATCAATGAAAAATGCTGCATAAACCGAACTAGTCAAACTCTTGTTGGAATTATTGAAAAAAAACTGTGCTACATATAAATGTGCAAGAGTTCCCATGAGAACAATCCCAAAAAAGATTTTCTCATCGAGGCCCTTCTGAAAAGAAAGAAAATAAAATAAACTAACTACAATTATTTTTAACCAAAAAAAAGAAAACTAGTAATTAACTTTTTCTTCAGAAAGGAAACTCAATGGGATCTCCAAACTCATGCAACAAATTTCACCAATTTTTAATTTCTTGTAAATGGTAAAATTTAAATTGCATAAATGAAAACTTATTTTAAATAAATCATCAATAATTCCTAAAACTGAATAATTGATACAGGTTTTCTCAACCAAAAAAGAGAAAAATAAAAAATAACTGTAAAAACTTTAGAAAACTGTATAATAACTGAAACTAAAATATTTCTCTTCTTTTTTGTTGAAAGAACTCTGCAAAACTGAAAAAACTAAATTTTTACAACTAAACTAATAAACTGATCATCACAAAGGATAATAAAAAATTGCCCAGGATATTTTTTATTAAAAAACACCCAATAAAAAAAATTCATAAAAATAACCATAAACAAACTAATTATTAACTTTCTTACATTCATAATAAACTATTATTTCAATATTCATATCATATCAATAATAATAAAATTAAATTAAACGAAATAATCGCATCACTCATACCGCGGTGCCTTGAACTATACAAACATAAAAAATTTTTCCATTTGAAAAATATTTCTTTTTTTTTTTATAATACATAAAATAATTTTTTTTTTTTAAATGTAATATTTTAACTTGATATAATAAATTTAAACTTAAAAAATTTTTTTTTTTTTAAATAAAATTGACTCTTTTAAAATTAAATTAATAGAATAAGAAAAAAAGAAAAAAAAAATTTGTTAGATACAAATATTAAAATAATTAAAAAGGAAAGAAAAAACCTTGAACTTGGTGCATGGACTCTCCCATATAGCATAAACAGCGCAGCAAGAAGGAGAAGAAAGCAGACAGCAAGATTAGAATAAGTTGCGCGCGCCAAACTTCTTTGAACTTGAATTAAAACAGCTGATTTTTACCTGCGCGGGCCCTTTTCAGTAATGATGTAAATTAATTAAAAATTTATGCTTCCGTTTCCTTTCTTCTCGATGACGTCATAGCAAATTTTGAAAAATAAAATGGAGTCCTTTCTTTTTTTTTTTTTTTTTTTTAATTTTTTGAAGTTTTCTCTATTTTATTGTTGATGATAATTATATTATTATAACTTTTAATTAAAAAATTTTTTAATAATTTTTGATTTATACAACACAATTTTTATTAATAAAAAATTTTAAACTTTTTGTCTTAGGACAATTAAACTAATTAAACTTTAAAACTTTTTAACTTCAGTTAACTTGAAATAATTTTTTTTACATTTTACAGTCACATCACCAAAATAATCACAAAATTAATCACTGCGTAAGCATGTGATTATAATATAAAAAAAAATTGTATGATGGCCTTGAGGTGATTATGCCGGTAAAACCGTGCACATGTTTTTTCACTTCACTCAATTTATTAACTTTAACTTTTTGAATTTTTTACGTTGATGATGCCGTTGAAATTTCATTCACGTGCTTTTGTATATCACCTCAAAACTTTTTTTAAACTTTAAAATTTTATAACTTTTTTTTTTTAACTTTTCTTGTTGAAAATAATAACTGTGATCATTCAAAAAAAAAAATATTCTAGTCTTCAAATAATCTATTTAGCCGCCACATGGCCGTTGAAAAATCTTCATGAAAAATCATCAATAAAACAATAAATTATTATGCCGCCATGCGGTCGATGAAATCACTGAGTTCTTTTATTTTAACATTTATTATTATAATAATGTAGACGGCTGATGGACCATAATGTTGGATAGTGGACTGTATAATGGTGAATAATTAGGATTTTGGTGATGGTTAAATGAAATAACTTAATAAAAAAATACTTTAATTTAAGTAGCATGAATATCTAATAAACTTTATTATAAAAAATCACGTGTTGCTACTTGGACTATTGTCCTAAGACTGGACCGGCACTCAACGCCGCTTCTCAAGGCACGCGCTTACACTCTGTGCACACACGCACGCATACTTATATATTATTAACTTATATTAATAATTGTATTATTATATACAGTGTAATATTTAACAATTATATTAGTTTACTTTTGAAAATGGAACCTTCTGCATAATGTATCATTTGCCAAGTTTAACTTTGCAACAAAAAGAAAATTAAGGGTTATCCCTTTTGATTTTTTGAATAATTGTTTTATTTGCGGTGCAAGTGCTGATATAGAAAAAATGAAGAAAAAAAATCTTTACCTAAGAAAAACTCTATTCATCTTGTTAGAGATGAAACATTTCAAGCTCGATTTAAATATACTCTTCTTATACCACAGAAAATTTAGTTAGCAAACGTGCTAGATATCATCATAAATATTTATTTAAGTTTAATTATTATTATGAAACTATAAAGGGGAAAATAAAGAAGGAAAGTTATATAAAAAAAATATTTAAGTAAAAAAAGTTTTAAAATTATTTATTTAACCTTTAAAAAACATTATAATCTTATAAAAAAGAAAGTTTTTCAAAACACGTTACAATTATACTTAAATAATTTTAAAAACCTTTTAAAATTATTTTATCTATTTTTTCCCCTTAAGGGTAGTTTATACCCTCGTGGGTGTAAAAATTTTTTTTTCATTTTGTAATCATTTCTTTTGCGTAGTTTTAATACATAAAGGCAAAATAATAAAAAAAAATTTCTGAATTTTTTGTATAAGGGTTGCTTTTACTCCCTCCAATTAACCCTTAAATTAATAATTTTATTAAAAATAAATAAATTTTATTAATTTTTAATTTAATAGTACCGCGAATTCTTAACTAAAACGCTTTAAGAATTGTTCCAAACATATTTCCAAAAAATATACTTTTAAGGGATGATTTTTATTATTTAAGGGTGATTTAAAAAATTTTTCCGAAATAATACCTAAAAATTTAATTTATTGACTAAAATAACCCAATTAAAAGGAAATTACGTCTTTTTTTATGATTATTTATATCTAAACATATACCAGTCATTCATACTGTTTTTCTTTTTAGCATTTTTCCATACCCTACAAAAAAAAATAATACATAAGAGTAGTAATAATACGACTGTGGCAAAACCGCGAAGTCAGCAAAATGTGAAATAGACACATGTGAGTGTGTGTATGCTATGAAAGAACTCTGACCTTGTCATAAGTGAGTGGGAGTTGATGCCTCGTCTTTGCTAAGTTGTAATAATTATAATAATATTTTATTTTTTTTAAATAAAATGCATATAATTTTTGCTTACTAGGTTTTAAATTTTTTTTAATTTTGTTGATTTTTTGACATAAACTTTCAAATTTTGTTGAATTTAAAATATTGATTTATTTTTTAATTAAAGAAATGTATTAATATTTTTTAATACTTTTACCAAGTTTCGAATTTTTTTTTTTTGAATAACCTACCGAAAATATTGAATTCTAATTGATCAATCGTAATTTACTTGAAATTTATATGACATATATTTTTAAAACTTGTTGGAAATCATTGTAATTTTAGGTAGCTAAAAAACCAAATTATTTTAACTTATCCAAAATTTAGGGAGAAGTCAACAGGTAAAATTTTTCGGGTATACTATAACCTACCAAAGATATTTAATTTTTGTTCCGTGAACGGATAGATCGAATAGAAATCGAATTTCATCTTTGATTTAGAAAGATTTTGGCGACAAGAGGAGATTTCTGACTCTCCCTCTGGTTTGTTAACTCCTGAAGAGCAGGAATGCGAGGAATTTTTTGTTAAAACTCATTATAGGACACCAGATGGTAAATATGTCGTTCGCCTTCCTTTTAAAGTTAAAAATTTGTCGGAATTAAAATTTCCAGGTTCTTTTCTCAATGCAAAGTGTATGTTACTTAAAATGGAAGAACGTTTTAGCAAAAACCCTCAATTTAGATCTCTTTACATTAATTTCATGAAAGATTATCAACTCACTAAACACATGATGATGTCTTGTCACATAATAGACCTTGATTCGCATTACTTCACCCCCCATCATGGTGTTTTAAAAAAGCATAGTCTAAATCCTAAACTTCGTACAGTCTTTAATGGTTCTGCTAAAGATAATAATAATATTTCAATAAATGATGTGCTTCACACAGGAGCAAATTTACTTCCAGACTTAGCAGAACTATTAATTAGCTGGATGAAGTATCGTTTCGTTTTTGTGTCAGACATCAAACAGATGTTTAGACAGATCTTAGTGCATAAAACTGATCAAAAGTACCAGCAGATTTTATGGCGTTTCGATCCAAATGATAAAATCAAGGCCTGGTCACTTCAAACTGTAACTTATGGCATGGTCAGTAGTCCTTATTTAGCAATTAGAGTTACCAAGCAATTAGCAGTTGACGAAGGTCATAAATATCCTTTAGGAGCAAAAATTCTTAGTGAAGAAACTTACATGGATGACACTTTGTCGGGTGGTCATACCTTAGAGGAAGCTTCAAAAAAACAGGCGGATTTAATTAATATTTGCAAGGTGGGTGGCTTTGAGTTACATAAATGGATGGCCAATCACAAAAAATTACTAAGTCAATTTTCGGATGACCTTCAGTCGGAATCGGATTCTTCTCATTCCTACTTCAGTTTGTTAGGTCTAAATTGGAATCCAGCAGATGATTCTTTCTTTTTTAAACTTGAAATTGATCAATTTGGGAAATCAGTCACCAAAAGGAGAGTGGTTTCAAGTATTGCAAAATTGTATGACCCTTTAGGACGGTTAGCCCCTGTCATAATCACAGCTAAAGCTTTTATCCAAAAGTTATGGTTGGCGAAGATTGACTGGGAAGACAAAATACCTCAAATTTTGGAGACTGAATTTTTGGATTGGTACAATCAAATTCCTTTATTAAATAGTATCAAAGTCAATTGTTGGTTAGGCTATCTTCCAAATGCCAAAATAGAAATTTACGGCTTTGCTGATGCTTCTAAAACAGCTTACGCAGCTTGCGTGTACATAAAAATTATTAGCTTAGATAAAACAGTAGCTTTTATTAAAGAGCGTGCGCTCATGGCGGCACCTCGGAGCGAACTGCCTTTCGCTTATGAAATATACAGTAAAAGGGCGCTCATGCGCAATATAACATATAATACATATAATACATATATATACTGGAACATCCCACCCACCCATTTTGCGGAGTAGAATGTTAATACAAAAGTTTATATAAAAAATAATAAAGATTTAGTTTTAAAAATTAATTAACAATAAAATATAATTTAGTTTATAATAATAGTATACATACAATAATTTTGATTCTAAAATGATTCTAAAATAAGTAATCTTTTGACAATATAAAAATATAAATTTGACAATGAAAGGCAATAGTTTGACAGTAAAATACAATGGTTTGACAGTAAAATACAATGGTCTGACAATAAAATACAATGGTTTGACAATAAAATACAATCTTCAGCACCATCTACCAGATCAGAGTATCTGACAATCTATTGAGACCTCCAGTCAGAATCATGATAATTAAAAAATTAAACAGAAACATTGATTCGCCTAGATCAACAATATAAAGCATAGCATTTAAAAATTAATAGGTAATTAAAAGGACAATGCTTTCACGATTCCAAGCAAAACAAAGAACAAAGCTTAAAGAAAATAGTATCAAAAAAAAAGGTAAATCAAGAAATGTATTACTGAAGAGTAATTAAGTAACAAGACTATGTTTAATTATTAAATAAACAATACATTGTTCTATGTTCCTTCCCCGACAAAAAGAAAAACAAAAGGACTGGTACAAAAAGTAAGTACGCCACCCACCTTATTTGATTACAATGAAAATTATGCCACCCACCAAGTTAAATTTGATGGAACTAAGATTAGAAAAAAAAATAAATAATATTGCAAATAAAGGTGAAGCCCATATGAAAAGAAAGAGAAAAATAGAAAAATGTATAATATTAATGTATTTATAATTTGCTAAGAGGCTAATTTTTACTAATTTTTTGACAAAAAACGATAATTATCTATGTAAGTCATATTTGTTAGCAATTTAAAATGAAAATAACCTGGATTCGTGAGAGCAGTTATAAACCCTAAACACTAAAAATTTAAAAAACATGTTTAAGTATCTGAAGTTTCAATTAACTTTGACAGAAGCTAATGTATAACAAAAAAAAATAAAAAATTATACGAAATTCAAATACTAAAAATTTCCAATTGTTGACCCAAACGAACCAAGGAATCCAATTGAATATAAAAATGAAATAAAAAAAATTACATTGAAGTTGACTTGAAACGCTTTTTGGTTGATGACGAAAATAATGTTGAATGATTGCAGCTCCCAATAGAATGACAGAAGACTTCACTGGTAAACAGGATACTTGAAGGCTGCAGGAATTATCAACCAGATGTTTCAGATTCAAGCCAGTAAATATAACCTACAAGCGACACAGTAATAATTAGTATGACATTTATGACAACTTTAAAAACAAAAAAAATAAAAATTTTGTGAATTTAAAATTATCAATTGGTCAATAGAAAATTTTTCCAAGATTTAATAATTAATAATTTATTTGAAAGTATCATTAATTAAAAAATATTTGAAATTTAAATAATTAAATTAAAAAAAAAAAAATTTAATTGTAGACATGAAAAACAAAGTATTTATTTATAAACAAAGATTTAATCAAATTATTTATCTATATTATTTGACAAATAAGAATATGCTAATCTTAAGTAATCAAAATTTAGACTCAATTATTTAAGCTATTGATCAATTGAAAATTTACTAAGTTTAAATAATTAAAATTTAGACCTAATTATTTAAAGGTATTGATCAATTTGGAGAAAAAAATAATAAAAATAAATAATTTATCAATTTGAGACATTAAAAAAACTATATTAGTTGTTTATAAATAAATAGAGAAAAATAAATAAAGTAAACATAACTTAAGATACATCAGCTGACGGCAGACGACGAAATTCACGACAGACGAACGAATACTATTGTTAACACAGCTGATGAACATGTGGACTTTATGTACTTTGGACAGCAGACGAAAAATCATGCAGTGGACTGTATAATACGTAATGTTGACGACGAACAGCGAGGAGCAGCGAAGAGTAGCGATGAAAGCCGATTGCGATCGAAGCACTGGTGAAGATTATATGTCCTTGAAGATGATGTTTTTTTGACGATTTGACTATAGACGAATTTTTTACTTGTAGATAACTAGATGACAATATTTCTCCAGTGACGAAATTTTTCAACTAATAGACGAATTTTTTACTTGTAGATGACTAGATGACGATTTTTTTTTTGTAACAGACGAATTTTTTTCCATTTCAACTTCTACGACGACATGACATAATTTTTTATTGACAGACGAAATTTTTAAAATGTTGTATATTTTGCGTTCAAAATTAATTGTCCAATATAATTAATTGTTGAAAAGAACAATTATACAAAAAAAACGAAATTTCGTATTCAAACACGTGCACAGTTTTTGTATTTTTTGAGTTTTTTCACACGCGTGCACAGTTTTTGTATTTTTTGAGTTTTTTCACACGCGTGCACAGTTTTTGTATTTTTTGAGTTTTTTCACACGCGTGCACTGAGATGTCCCAAAAAAAAAAAAAAAATAATAATATCTCGTATTATTTTTTATGAATGTTGTTCGCTCCACAAATAATAAGAAATAATTTGACAAAAAGGCACTGATTTAAAAATTTTGCACGTGCACAGTTTATTTTTATACATGAAAAAAACACACAGTAATTTTGGCCACCGACAAAAAATATATATAAAACAATAATCAACGAGCTTTGACACACTATTTTTCGAAAAAAGATTCGGCTCGAATGACCAGATGTTCCGTGAACGGATAGATATTTTGGAGTTGGTTATAAATGAAAACGGCGGCCATTGAATATAAAACAGTAGCTTTTATTAAAGAGCGTGCGCTCATGGCGGCACCTCGGAGCGAACTGCCTTTCGCTTATGAAATATACAGTAAAAGGGCGCTCATGCGCAATATAACATATAATACATATAATACATATATATACTGGAACAATTTTATTGGATCAATCGAAAATTACTGAAAATTAACATGAGCTGAATCTTTTAAACCTATTGGAAATTGTTGCCATTTTAGGTAGTTAGGTGATCAAATTATTTTGATTAAACCAAAATTTTGAGAAAAATTATCAGGTAAAATTTTTGGTGTTTAAAAAATTTTTTTAAATTAAGTATTAATTTTCGTGACCCCACAAACCTTTAGATGTAGTTTTTGTGCTAAAAAATTAAATTCAAACCAATAATTTAAAAACGGTTTAAAGTACTCGGCAAATTATCTCGAAATATAGTCAATTTTTGGTCCAAAATAAGGGATGAAATTTGGGTTAAATCTGATTAAAATTTCGATTTTTAAGACCTAAGAAACCCCTAGACACAGTTTTTGTGCCAAAAAACTTAATTTAAAGATACTAAACATAAATAAAAATTACTCCCTGAATTCCTAAAAAAGTTACAGAATTTAAAAAAAAAAAGTTAAATGACCTGAATCGTCCAAAAAAAATTTTTTAATTTAAATTTAAAAATAAGTTTTTAAATACCCGAAAATACCTGATTAACTTTCTCTAAATTTTAGTTAAATTGAACTAATTTGATCACTTAATTATCTTAAATGGCAATAATTTTTAATAATTTAAAGGATTTTCCTCATATAAATGTTCAGTATTTTCCGATCGATCCATTTAAATTTAATGTTTTTGGTAAGTTATAGTATACGCCAAAAATTTCACCTGTTGACTTTTCTCTAAATTTTGGATTAGTTAAAATAATTTGGTCATTTAGCTACCTAAAATTATAACGATTTCAAATAGGTTTAAAGAATCTATGTCATATAAATTTCCAGTAATTTACGATTTTTCAGTTAAAATTAAATTTCTTCGGTATTATATGAAGCGTTTAAGCTACACATTTTATTATTGATAAAAATACTAAAGACATAATTATAATTATCATGATATTGTAATTTTATAAATTTCATTTATTTTGATTTTTTCATCATAATTTTTAAATTTGGAAAAAGCAAAACTTCTTTGCTAAGAAATTTTTAAAATTAGTTAGCATTTTTTTATCTTTGGTTACTCGGATGTTTTAAGTTTCTGTTATGCATTTTTTTTTCATTTATTATGTGGATACTTGAATTGCGGAAGTTTATAATGTTTGTTAATGAAATACACATTTTAAGAAAATTTTTTTATTTGTTGAATTTACAATATATGATTTCACATATGTGTTTCGATTTTTTCTAATCGATTTTTTAGGTACTCTGAAATTTTCGTTAGATTTGTATGAATTTCGAATGAAAAGTAAAATATTTATTTGCATATTAAAGCGTTATTTTTGTCCCAATAAATACAATTTCGGCATCATCATCACTATCAGTTGAATCCTTGTTTTATAATAAGAAATTTAACCTTTTGATCAATGCTTTTGAATCTGTTTGATCGGATAAGATATTTGACTTCGTTGTGAAATTTAAAATTTTAACAGCATCAAGAATATCTTTTACAATTTTCAGGAGATTATCTTGAAAATTGTCTATATAATTCGGTAAACTCTGCGAAAAGTTTGATATTTTAACTGCCATTAAAACTTTGCGTAATATTTTTTCGTAACGTGACGCTAATCTCTCGATATCTATTTCTTGATTATTACTCTTCAAGCTATATTCGTCTACTTCTTCTTCGGATGCTTTTGTCTCGAAATCATTTTCATTTGCTGTGAAAAAGCTGGAGGTTTTTTGATAACTTTTTTGCATCTTTTGTTTTTCTTTAATTTTATGTGAATTTGCGGTTAATTTTGAGTTTGTGACCATTCCGTTGTGAATTAAGATTCTTGAATTGCATAATTTATCGGTACATCGCCATATTTCACCACCATTGCGAACCTTATAGGCAAAACGCAATCTGTAATTATTTATTTTTTTCAACGGTTTACCTTTCTGACTAAGTGTTGGCTTATGTACAGAAGTTTCAGTCATTTTTGTTCACGTGTAACTAAATCATAGCAAGTCAGCAATCAAATCAAAACTAAGTTGATTTCATGAAATCTGCGCTCTTTTGTTGAATTTCGATGCATTTTTCGCATTGCTTTGTGTGTTAAATTAATATTGTTGTCTCTTTTAACTTTTTTTAGAACGCGTAAACATTTTTAGGGTCACTGGATGCGTTCTGTAAATTTTAGCTGTTAAAATTTTGTCCGTACTGCTTAAGTAGCGATTTTTAACTGATGGTGATGAATAATTTTATTAAATTATAATGTTTTAAGTATGTTTTTTTTTTAATTTTTTTTTCTGTTCATGCAAAAGAAGATTATTTTTAAGATACATATGTACTCTTGCCATACAATTAGACGATATTTTGTCTATGTAAAGTATCGGATGTTTTTTTTTTTTTTTTAATAAATTTTTTTTTTTATAAAAGTAAAATTTTTTGCAATTTTATTTTTCAATCAATTTGTTCAAATTTTGTAAGTATTGTGGAAAAAATTGGTAAATTTTAAAATTTTTCAATTTTAATTCCGGTAATTTTTGAAACCTATACGATTTAAATGATTTTTTCTTAACGTGAAACTTTGAATCAGGATAAAAGATTGTAGGAAATGCAATCCTTTGTAATTTATTTTGCTATGAAAAGTTTTAGCTTTAAATGTACCATTTTCATGTGTTTCCATTTTCAAAATATTTTCTGTAAATATTTTTCTTGTCCCTTTTTTCGTCGTCGTCAATAATCTCGTCGTTTTTTAAAAGAAGTCGCTTTTTAATTCACTAGAACCTCGTAAATCACGGTACCGTACGAATCGATGTACGAGGCTAACAAAGAAAACATCAACTGCGTCATCTATTCCAAGTTTAATGCTATATGCGAAATTGATGATGTAGACAGTGTTTTGTCAACATTAGCGGATAACTGACTTTATAATAAAAAAAAACAAGCAGCTGCTCAGCGCTAAACAAATCAGATAGCTGGAAGTATTTTAAAAAATTCAATGGATGTCGCAGTGGATATACAGTTTTTCAAGGGAAACGATGGGCACGTTTTACCTAAAGATGTTGCGATAATTTCCCTTATTGACGATTTCCAGTCTCACTGGATCATCAAACCACCCTTCAATTCTGCAAAAATATCCCCTGATTCACACCGACAAAATAATTGGTTGTCAAAACATCACCATGGTTTAGATTGGCACGACGGAGATATTACCAGTAAAGCTTTAAATAAAAATTTACAACAAATTTCAAAACACGTCGGTAAAGTTTACGTAAAGGGTCGAGACAAAGTTGCATACTTACACGCAATTATAGCCAGAGAAATTATCAATTTAGAGGTCGATTCAGATTGTCCGTCAATTCAAAATTTACCCTGGATGGATTTGTATTGCATGCAGCATGCGACAAAATTTTGCTACATGAAATATAGTTGTGCTTTGAATAACGCTGCACGCTTAAAAGCGTGGTTAAATTTAAATTTAAAAAATCAGTTACATGGAGAAGATTCAGTTAATATTAACAATGAACAGCTTGGAGATTTAAACTTTTTCCTTTCGGATGCCTAACAACACGTTTGGTGAAAAAATTAAGTGAAATTATAGTTTGAGTGTTTATTAAATAAAAAAATAGACGCATAAAATAAAAAAATTAAAACCATTTTTTGTTAATATCAATAAATATAAAAAATAAATGAAAATAATAAAAAAAATTTATATTGTACTCGCTTTTGTAAAACCCTGTATCTTTAACAAATCCCACCCCACCAAAAAAAAATTAATTAATGAATATTAATCTGCAAAAGGACCATTTTTGCCCAAAGGTCTCACGCGACAATGGTGACAGCGGCGGTTGCTGTAGCGGCGTTTATAAATTATGAAATATAGAGATATATACAAATACTGAATTTAATAATGAGCATTGTGCGTTTTTTCTTTGCTTCATATGAAAAACTTACATATAATTTTAAAAGAATCTAATCTTTTTGAACAACACATATTCGACATAAATACACATTATATTACGAATTTTGCGCATTTAATTTTGAATCTTGCATATTTTCTTCTAGTTTGCGCTTGTAAGAACATAAAACATATGAAGCAAAGAATAAATACGCTATTTTCATTAATAAACCCCGCTATGGCGTGAGACCTTTGGGTATAAATGGACGTTTTGCAGAAACAGAATTTTGCGCATTTGATTTTGAATCTTGCGTTTTTTCTTCTAGTTTGCGCTTAAAAGAGCATAAAACATATGAAGCAAAGAAAAAATGCGCAATTTTCATTAATAAACCCCGCTATGGCGTGACACCTTTAGGTAAAAATGAACCTTTTGCAGCAACAGAATTTTGCGCATTTGATTTTGAATCTTGCGTATTTTCTTCTAGTTTGCGCATGTAAGAACATAAAACATATGAAGCAAAGAATAAATACGCTATTTTCATTAATAAACCCCGCTATGGCGTGAGACATTTGGGTATAAATGGACGTTTTGCAGAGACAGAATTTTGCGCATTTAATTTTGAATTTTGCGTTTTTTCTTCTAGTTTGCGCTTAAAAGTGCATAAAACATATGAAGCAAAGAAAAAATGCGCAATTTCCATTAATAAACGCCGCTGTCGCGTGAGACCTTTGGGTAAAATAGAAACCTTTTGCAGCAACAGAATTTTGCGCATTTGATTTCGAATCTTGAGTTTTTTCTTCTAGTTTACGCATGTAAGAACATAAAACATATGGAGCAAAGAAAAAATGCGCAATTTTCATTACTAAACGCCGCTGTCGCGTGAGACTTTTGGTTAAAAATGAACCTTTTGCAGCAACAGAATTTTGCGCATTTGATTTTGAATCTTGAGTTTTTTCTTTTAGTTTGCGCATGTACGAAGATAAAACATATGAAGCAAAGAAAAAATGCGCTAAAATGGTCCTTTAACCATAAGAATATAAAAATTATTAAGAAATAAAATTTCTTATTTCCTACATAGTACATAAATGGTATTTCACTCGAATACATTGAGCGAGATCATCAGTAAGAAACTCAATGTATTTTTCTTATATACCAAAACTCAGCTTGAGTTGTCTTTGATTTCTTATATACTCTCCCGACTTCATTTCCCTTGCGAGAAAGTATACTTGAAATCAATTTATTTTTCTCTCGCATTTTTTCTTTGCTTCATATGTTTTATGCTCTTTTAAGCGCAAACTAGAAGAAAAAATGCAAGATTCAAAATCAAATGCGCAAAATTCTGTTGCTGCAAAAGGTGCATTTTTATACAAAGAACTCACGCGATAGCGGCGCTTATTAAATAAGATTGCGCATTTTTTCTTTGCTTCATATGTTTTATGCTCTTTTAAGCGCAAACTAGAAGAAAATACGCAAGACTCGAAATCAAATGCGCAAAATTTTGTTGCTGCAAAAGGTCCATTTTTACCCAAAGGTCTCAGGCCATAGCGGGGTTTGTTAATGAAAATAGCGCATTTATTTTTTGCTTCATATGTTTTATGTTCTTACAATCCCAAACTAAAAGAAAAATCGCAAGATTCAAAATCAAATGCGCAAAATTCTGTTTCTGCAAAACGTCCATTTATACCCAAAGGTCTCACGCCATAGCGGGGTTTATTAATGAAAATAGCGTATTTATTCTTTGCTTCATATGTTTTATGTTCTTACAAGCGCAAACTAGAAGAAAATATGCAAGATTCAAAATTAAATGCGCAAAATTCGTAATATAATGTGTATTTATGTCGAATATGTGTTGTTCAAAAAGATTAGATTCTTTTAAAATTATATGTAAGTTTTTCATATGAAGCAAAGAAAAAACGCACAATGCTCATTATTAAATTCAGTATTTGTATATATCTCTATATTTCATAATTTATAAACGCCGCTACAGCAACCGCCGCTGTCACCATTGTCGCGTGAGACCTTTGGGCAAAAATGGTCCTTTTGCAGATTAATATTCATTAATTAATTTTTTTTTGGTGGGGTGGGATTTGTTAAAGATACAGGGTTTTACAAAAGCGAGTACAATATAAATTTTTTTTATTATTTTCATTTATTTTTTATATTTATTGATATTAACAAAAAATGGTTTTAATTTTTTTATTTTATGCGTCTATTTTTTTATTTAATAAACACTCAAACTATAATTTCACTTAATTTTTTCACCAAACGTGTTGTTAGGCATCCGAAAGGAAAAAGTTTAAATCTCCAAGCTGTTCATTGTTAATATTAACTGAATCTTCTCCATGTAACTGATTTTTTAAATTTAAATTTAACCACGCTTTTAAGCGTGCAGCGTTATTCAAAGCACAACTATATTTCATGTAGCAAAATTTTGTCGCATGCTGCATGCAATACAAATCCATCCAGGGTAAATTTTGAATTGACGGACAATCTGAATCGACCTCTAAATTGATAATTTCTCTGGCTATAATTGCGTGTAAGTATGCAACTTTGTCTCGACCCTTTACGTAAACTTTACCGACGTGTTTTGAAATTTGTTGTAAATTTTTATTTAAAGCTTTACTGGTAATATCTCCGTCGTGCCAATCTAAACCATGGTGATGTTTTGACAACCAATTATTTTGTCGGTGTGAATCAGGGGATATTTTTGCAGAATTGAAGGGTGGTTTGATGATCCAGTGAGACTGGAAATCGTCAATAAGGGAAATTATCGCAACATCTTTAGGTAAAACGTGCCCATCGTTTCCCTTGAAAAACTGTATATCCACTGCGACATCCATTGAATTTTTTAAAATACTTCCAGCTATCTGATTTGTTTAGCGCTGAGCAGCTGCTTGTTTTTTTTTATTATAAAGTCAGTTATCCGCTAATGTTGACAAAACACTGTCTACATCATCAATTTCGCATATAGCATTAAACTTGGAATAGATGACGCAGTTGATGTTTTCTTTGTTAGCCTCGTACATCGATTCGTACGGTACCGTGATTTACGAGGTTCTAGTGAATTAAAAAGCGACTTCTTTTAAAAAACGACGAGATTATTGACGACGACGAAAAAAGGGACAAGAAAAATATTTACAGAAAATATTTTGAAAATGGAAACACATGAAAATGGTACATTTAAAGCTAAAACTTTTCATAGCAAAATAAATTACAAAGGATTGCATTTCCTACAATCTTTTATCCTGATTCAAAGTTTCACGTTAAGAAAAAATCATTTAAATCGTATAGGTTTCAAAAATTACCGGAATTAAAATTGAAAAATTTTAAAATTTACCAATTTTTTCCACAATACTTACAAAATTTGAACAAATTGATTGAAAAATAAAATTGCAAAAAATTTTACTTTTATAAAAAAAAAAATTTATTAAAAAAAAAAAAAAAACATCCGATACTTTACATAGACAAAATATCGTCTAATTGTATGGCAAGAGTACATATGTATCTTAAAAATAATCTTCTTTTGCATGAACAGAAAAAAAAATTAAAAAAAAAACATACTTAAAACATTATAATTTAATAAAATTATTCATCACCATCAGTTAAAAATCGCTACTTAAGCAGTACGGACAAAATTTTAACAGCTAAAATTTACAGAACGCATCCAGTGACCCTAAAAATGTTTACGCGTTCTAAAAAAAGTTAAAAGAGACAACAATATTAATTTAACACACAAAGCAATGCGAAAAATGCATCGAAATTCAACAAAAGAGCGCAGATTTCATGAAATCAACTTAGTTTTGATTTGATTGCTGACTTGCTATGATTTAGTTACACGTGAACAAAAATGACTGAAACTTCTGTACATAAGCCAACACTTAGTCAGAAAGGTAAACCGTTGAAAAAAATAAATAATTACAGATTCCGTTTTGCCTATAAGGTTCGCAATGGTGGTGAAATATGGCGATGTACCGATAAATTATGCAATTCAAGAATCTTAATTCACAACGGAATGGTCACAAACTCAAAATTAACCGCAAATTCACATAAAATTAAAGAAAAACAAAAGATGCAAAAAAGTTATCAAAAAACCTCCAGCTTTTTCACAGCAAATGAAAATGATTTCGAGACAAAAGCATCCGAAGAAGAAGTAGACGAATATAGCTTGAAGAGTAATAATCAAGAAATAGATATCGAGAGATTAGCGTCACGTTACGAAAAAATATTACGCAAAGTTTTAATGGCAGTTAAAATATCAAACTTTTCGCAGAGTTTACCGAATTATATAGACAATTTTCAAGATAATCTCCTGAAAATTGTAAAAGACATTCTTGATGCTGTTAAAATTTTAAATTTCACACCGAAGTCAAATATCTTTTCCGATCAAACAGATTCAAAAGCATTGATCAAAAGGTTAAATTTCTTATTATAAAACAAGGATTCAACTGATAGTGATGATGATGCCGAAATTGTATTTATTGGGACAAAAATAACGCTTTAATATGCAAATAAATATTTTACTTTTCATTCGAAATTCATACAAATCTAACGATAATTTCAGAGTACCTAAAAAATCGATTAGAAAAAATCAAAACACATATGTGAAATCATATATTGTAAATTCAACAAATAAAAAAATTTTCTTAAAATGTGTATTTCATTAACAAACATTATAAACTTCCGCAATTCAAGTATCCACATAATAAATGAAAAAAAAATGCATAACAGAAACTTAAAACATCCGAGTAACCAAAGATAAAAAAATGCTAACTAATTTAAAAAATTTCTTAGCAAAGAAACTTTGCTTTTTCCAAATTTAAAAATTATGATGAAAAAATCAATATAAATGAAATTTATAAAATTACAATATCATGATTATTATAATTATGTCTTTAGTATTTTTATCAATAATAAAATGTGTAGCTTAAACGCTTCATATAATCCGAAGAAATTTAATTTTAACTGAAAAATCGTAAATTACTGGAAATTTATATGACATAGATTCTTTAAACCTATTTGAAATCGTTATAATTTTAGGTAGCTAAATGACCAAATTATTTTAACTAATCCAAAATTTAGAGAAAAGTCAACAGGTGAAATTTTTGGCGTATACTATAACTTACCAAAAACATTAAATTTAAATGGATCGATCGAAAAATACTGAACATTTATATGAGGAAAATCCTTTAAATTATTAAAAATTATTGCCATTTAAGATAATTAAGTGATCAAATTAGTTCAATTTAACTAAAATTTAGAGAAAGTTAATCAGGTATTTTCGGGTATTTAAAAATTTATTTTTAAATTTAAATTAAAAAATTTTTTTTGGACGATTCAGGTCATTTAACTTTTTTTTTTTAAATTCTGTAACTTTTTTAGGAATTCAGGGAGTAATTTTTAATTATGTTTAGTATCTTTAAGGCGTATCTCTCATTTCTTAAATTTTTTTTTTGAAAATTTTTTTATTCTTTTTTATTGTTTATAAACCTCTTAAAAATACACACACAAAATTTTGGGCAAAACAAAAATATGGTTTTTGAGATATTAAGATATTAATAATTTTATATCAATATTTTTTTATATATTTTTTTTTTAATTTAATTTTTATTACATTATCTTATATTAATAATAATAAAAATATGAAAATATATAAATAAATAAATAAAAAAATTAAAAAAAAAATAAAAAAATGCTATCAAGCACGATTCTATACGTACTCGTCTATCGAAAAATCAAGAAAAGCAGCTAAAAAAGAGGCTCGTATGGGCAAAAAGCAGGCCTTGCAAAAACAGGAACAAGCTTATTTGGATTTCCAAGGACTTATATATGGTCCAAGGACTGATGGCTAGTTATTTGCAAGTATTATAGACCTTAAAAATTGAAATATGTTAATTAAAACTAAAAAAAAAACTTTAAACGCGTTTTTCTCAAAATGACTTTTTAAAAACGGTTCCCACGATATCTCTAAAACTAATTGAGCAATTGATACAAAGCTTGGTGCATTTTTTTTATTAAAGTTATAGCTAGAGTTGGTACCTCGGACTAAGCTTAGTATGCACCAGAAATCATTTTATGGTCGATTTTCGGGCCATTTTCGGCCCAAAAATCGTATTTTTTTTTTTAATGCCCACCAAATGGTCAATTTTAAAAATTTTTTCCTCATTTTGGTACCAACTCCAGAGAATACTCTACAGAACATAATACAATTCTGTTTTTTAGTTTCAGCTGTCCTAAAGGGGCGAAATCGTGGGAACCGTTTTTTTCAGACTATACTTTGACGCCCTCTATAATATGAACAAAACGACAAATATAATTTTTTTTTCATTTTTCTTAATGTTTAATAATAGTTTAATAATATAAACAGAAAAGTTGTTAACTTTGATAATAAAATGATTGAAATAAAATGATTTGAAAATTTTTTAAAAATCGATAAAAAAATGAGAGATACCCCTTAAATTAAGTTTTTTGGCACAAAAACTGTGTCTAGGGGTTTCTTAGGTCTTAACAATCGAAATTTTAATCAGATTTAACCCAAATTTCATCCCTTATTTTGGACCAAAAATTGACCATATTTCGAGATAATTTGCCGAGTACTTTAAACCGTTTTTAAATTATTGGTTTGAATTTAATTTTTTGGCACAAAAACTACATCTAAAGGTTTGTTGGGTCACGAAAATTAATACTTAATTTAAAAAAATTTTTTAAACACCAAAAATTTTACCTGATAATTTTTCTCTAAATTTTGGTTTAATCAAAATAATTTGATCACCTAACTACCTAAAATGGCAACAATTTCCAATAGGTTTAAAAGATTCAGCTCATGTAAATTTTCAGTAATTTTCGATTGATCCATTAAAATCAAATATCTTTGGTAGGTTATAGTATACCCGAAAAATTTTACCTGTTGACTTCTCCCTAAATTTTGGATAAGTTAAAATAATTTGGTTTTTTAACTACCTAAAATTACAATGATTTCCAACAAGTTTTAAAAATATATGTCATATAATTTCAAGTAATTTACGATTGATCAATTAGAATTCAATATCTTCGGTAGGTTATTCAAAAAAAAAAAATTCGAAACTTGGTAAAAGTATTAAAAAATATTAATACATATCTTTAATTAAAAAATAAATCAATATTTTAAATTCAACAAAATTTGAAAATTTATGTCAAAAAATCAACAAAATTAAAAAAAATTTAAAACCTAGTAAGCAAAAATTATATGCATTTTATTTAAAAAAAATAAAATATTATTATAATTATTACAACTTAGCAAAGACGAGGCATCAACTCCCACTCACTTACGACAAGGTCAGAGTTCTTTCATAGCATACACACACTCACATGTGTCTATTTCACATTTTGCTGACTTCGCGGTTTCGCCACAGTCGTATTATTACTACTCATAAGTCAAAAAATCTATGAAAAATTTTCTCATTTTTCGAATGGTGCAATAAGCATTTTAAAATATTGATCACTTTTCACGATTTTCCCACTTTTTCCACTAGAAAACGTGTTTTAATCAAATTTTCCAATTTCCCACGCACGCTATGAGCTGGATTGCATTTTTTATGAAATCAGCATGCAAAAAAACCCCTAGATACGAAATTTCACTTACTAGGAAAAATTTTGACAATTTTCATTAAATTTGGATTGAACGCCTGTATTATCATGTATCAAAATGGTTTTATTTAACAAATTCTTTTATATATTTTTTTTTTTTTTAATTTGGATGTAATACCTCATTTTTTTGAAAGTAACTCATGAAATTATTATATTTAGTAGTATCGTTTTTATTCAGTATCTTGTATCTTATAATTAACTTTTTTTTAATTTGTCAAAATCTTTGTCACCAAAAAATACCAAACTTTTTTTCTTTTTGGGTGTAGAACCTAATTATTTTCTATAGGAGAACTAGTTTTATAAATATAGATATATATAAATATATAAATATATAGTCTATTTTTGGATCTTTGCCGCCAAAAAATAGAAAAAATGCCATTTTTTTTAAAATGATTTAGTACTTAATTTCTTTCTATGAAAGTATGAATATCTGAAATTATCGTTTTTAAAGGATTTCTCTATCGTATACGTAATTTTTCGAATTTATTTTTTTCAAAATTTTTTACATAAATAAAATACACTATAGTTTTTTTTTCTGGACTTAGTACCTAATTCTATGAATATAATAATATCCAAAACTATCGTTTTTACTTGATATCTTGAATCTGATAATTAATTTTTTTTTTTAATTTTATCTTAAAATTTTTGCCACCAAAAAATTTACCTCATTTTTTTCTCCGAAAGTATTAATTTTAGAAGCATCGTTATTACTCGATTTCTTGGATCTGATACATAATTTTTTGAAAATTTTTTCTCAAAACGTTTGTCACAAAAAGATACAAAAAACAACAATTTTTTTATTCTCGATGGACGTAGTACCAAATTTTTTTATATGAAAGAATTAGTTTTAGAAATATCGTTTTAACACCAATATATTTTAAAATCAATTTAAAAATAGAAAAAATTTTTATTCTTGTTACAGCATAATGGTCTAATTAGATATAATTATAATCTTTTAAATATAATTACGCCCGCTACACCAAAAACTATTTATGTAGCAGACATAATTATCATAAAAGAAGATTATGTACTGGTGTATAGAAAAAATCTTGTTTTTGATGTAAAAAATTTTTTCCATGAGATGTTAAACTAACAGTATCAAGTAAAAGATCATTTTCAGTTTTTCTTATGTCATTTTTTTTATTTTTTTTTTTTCGAAAGAGTGAAGAATGCATCTTACGCATCTCCTTTGGCATCAGACCAAAGGATTATGTAGAAACTACCTATCATTATCAACAATGAAATCATCGATCATAGTAAACGACAATCAATGATTGCACGGCCAATGATGCAAGGTCCTACCCACTAAACTACCATATTACCTTTAACACATATTGTCTCGGACCGGGACTCCCTGTTGAGGTATATCTTCAGCCCAGGACGTGCCGCCCGCAGATCTTTATTCGCCCATCGTGCCTAAAAAATATAAAAAAAATAAAATAAAAATCAACCCCATAACCTAAAAAGAAGATTAAAATTGAAAATTTAAAAAAATAATAAAATATATAATTGAATTCAAAAAACCCCATTTACCTGCCAGGAGGAGCGTTTCCTCTACTCGAGGAAATCCTCCTCCTGCTTCCGCTTCAGCATGGTTCTTACGTACTCTGCTACTCTGTACCAGTTTTTGGTACTACGTAGTATTTCCTGGACCACACTCTCGAGCGTGCGACTACCGCAGCCATTTCGCGTGACTCCGCATCACTAGTATATGCTTTTACGTTCCAGTGCAAGCAGATCGATAGGAATAACTCCCGTGAGCACCTGAATCGCTGGCTCGGATACTGTTTGGTACGCATAAGCAATCCGAAGTGCTCCTCGCCTTAGTACTGCAGAGATTTTTTTGCATTGCTTTTTCATCTGGACAGTGTTCGCCCATAACTCTGCTCCATATAGCAGAATGGACTTGACCGTAGACATTAGAAGCTTTCGCTTTCCCGATCTAGATCCGCCAATAATTTTCATCAACCACGCCAGGAATGACGTTATCTTAGCAGCCTTTTCATATGATCTCCGTAACATGGTACTGAAGGTCAGCTTGTTATCAAGCAGGAGCGCCAGATACCTTAAATGTGACCTAGTAAAAATTGCCAGCTGGAGCCCGTGCTCCGTCATCCACCGACTTCTGGCTACGATAGCCAAGGTAACGTCGTCCGCGTACCCGATCAGCGAGACCTCTTTCAGAAGATTGATTCGTAACAGGCCGTCGTAAAAGGCATTCCAGCACCAATCCTTGGGCAATGCCTCCGCTTAGCTGTTTTTCCTTCATTCCATCGGTTTTGTCGTGAAGCAGGTTCCGATCCCGTAGATAGTCCCTGAGTACTTTGTTCAAGAAACGTGGGATCCGGAAATCCTACTCAAAGGAGGACAGCATGTCGTTCCATCGAGCCGAATCGAATGCATTTTTAACATCCAAAGTTATAAGCAAAACGTCGTTCAGGATCGCATGCCAAACTTCCTTCGTCCTGTACATGATGTCGATGACATGCTTGATGGCACCGATAGTGGAATACCCTTCGCGAAATCCATGTTGTTGGTCAAAAAGACCCCCATTCTGCTACTGCTCTCCTAAGCCTAGAGCGAAGCATGCTCTCCATCACCTTGCCAATGGTGTTTAGTATACATAATGGCCTGTAAGATAAGCCTGTAAGGAGAGCCTGGTTCGTCTTTTCCTTTGCTGATAAGCACAAGCCGCGCAACCTTCCACTTCTTTGGCAAGGTCCCCGAGGCCAAACACGTGTTAAACATGTCTAACAGGATACCAGGGATTATCTTTACTGCACGCTTGAGTGCCTCTGCTGGTATCCCGTCCGGTCTCGGCGCCTTCTTATTTTTCATTGCTCAAATAATCTCGAGCATCTCTGCCTCGCTGAACAGTGGAATCTGATCCTTGGGAACCTCCTGCTCCGGGTGTTCAATGATCGGATGATCAGGGAACATAGAATCCACTATTCTTTTGATCGCTTCCGCGTCCATCACGCTGTCGGATCTCGGGTTAAGTTGGTCCATGACAACTTTGTACCCAAGACCCCAGGGGTCATTGCCAAGCCAGGACCGAGGAGGATTCCTCTCGAAGGTATGATTCAAAGAGTTCTTCATCCATCTTTGCCACATTCCATCCCAAGGGTTGGTTTTTGTATAGAGCCCGGTATTGTTGCCGATTTCTTACATGGAAGGTGATGTGTCTGTGATCGCTTCCATTAAAAACGTCCATTACCTTCCAATTGACGACTCTTCCTGATATTGCCTCGCTGGCCAGGGTTATCGATGTGCCCCAACAAGGCCTCTCGTACATAGCCTTGTTCCCGGTATTCTGGAAAATTAGAGTTAACCTAGCTGCAATTTCAATAACTCTCCATCCCCTGGGATTCGTCGTCGACATGCCCCATTCTATGGCTCTAGCGTTGAAATCTCCTGCCACGATAAAGTTATCGGAGACTTTACGAACCGTGGCCTAGATGTCATTATACTTGGTCATATAAAATAGATCATTAAGAACATTTTGTTATTGCTAATGAAGAACCATAGTGCCAATTACTTGGCAGCGTTTTTTTTCTGAAACAAAAGATAAAATGGAAGGGAAATAAAATCAACTTTTCCTAAAGTCTTTTTTAGTTTATTTTAATAACTGCTTAAAATTTAATGCAAATAAGTTATATTTCTAGTGTATTTAAAGTTAATTTATATTAATATAAAATTCAAAAATAAAAAAAATATGGGTTATGTTTATAGGTTTATCTCTATTCTGATCATAATACTATTTTTATATATTAATTTTTCCTCCCTGACTTCGCCTCGGATAGTAATAAGTAGTGGCTTAAAAAATAGAGAAAAAGAAAAATAAAGATATATTTTTATTTTAGTGTGTACGCTTTCATCAACAAGAAAATTGCGCCTGAAATTCATTTATGAAACAGGTTTTCAAGCCTTTTTTATGCAACCTGTTATCAAGAGTTTTTTGAGTGGTAGCCTGGAATTTAATAAGAACTACATGGTATCTCAGCAGGTGACTTCAATACCAGGGTGGAGCTGTGAAATTCTTAACCTCTTAACTGCTTATAGTGATTATGTAGGATTATGTTTAATATGATAAAAAAAGAATAATTTTTTTTAATAAATAATTTAAAATAAATAAAAAAGTTCTTTTTATTATAAATATTTTTGCAGTTAAATTATTTCTTTAGATATGATTTACTTTCAGAAACCATAAAAGTATTTTTATTTTTCAAAATCTTTTAAATAAAACTTCGATCTTAATTCTAAAGATTTTTATTTAAATTCATTAGATTTTACTGACTAAAAAAAACACGTCAAAATTTTTTTTTAATTATTAAAATAAACTATACAACAGTGTATAGCAAAGAGTCTAAAACTAAAAATATAAATACCATAACGATATTAACATAAATATTCTTTACAAAAAATAATAATTTTTCTATGATTTAGATTCTTTTAAAAATTCCATCTTATGAATTAATCTTTCAGTTACACTTTAAACATAAATTTATTTAAAATATAATAAATATAAAATTTTTGTGTCTGACTAAAAAAGACAAATTCAGACACAGTAAAAACGAATTTTTTTTCTTAAATTAATCCTAAATTAGCTGTAGAGCCTCGCGATGCTCGTCAAAATATAACAATAATTCTGTGTATTTAATTATTTTTTTAGATATAAATATAAAAGTAATATTTTAATTTATATATCATATTTTAAAAATTATTTATTTTGAATATTTCAATAACTGGGTAATTTATATTATTTATTATACCAAATAATTTATAGTGCCATATAAAAATATTACATATAAAACTAAAATTTTTATTGAAAACCTTGTTAAATTAAATAAACTTTAAAGTGTATTCATAAATAAGATACATAAATAAAAAAATTATAACTCTTTTATTTTTTTGCATAACCAACGATCATGTTACATGTTCATTTATAACATTTTTACTTACTACAATGATTTTGCTATAGTAAAATATAAAACTTGTGTTACGTATGGTAGGTCAAAATTGATATTCCTAATATTTGATATGTATGAATAATAAACCGTACATCCGATATTCATGTTAATGTCATAGATGACACAAGAATCCACAGGTGCATTTTCGCTGGAACTGACCTGGCACAATAGCGTGAGACCAAAGTCAGTAATGACGTAAATTAGGAGAGAATTTTGCTATGTAAATTACATATATCCCACCTTGCGTTTTCCAGAAATAAGGAAGGACGTCTCCGCTAATTGAACGTGACGAGACTGACGCTTTTTTGTATTGGACGTCTCCCCCTAAATCCCGCAATATGGGCAGATTTAAACTAGATTATATATTGACCTTCAGGCACCCAAAATGCATTATTAGAGTACCACCACTTATTAGAGAACCATCTTTCGTTTTGAATAGCTCAACTCTAATATAGTACTACCTTTTATTAATATAGGATTTTTACGTCTGTGTTATGAATTTAATTCTAAATAATTTTGTTGAAAACGATCTTAACAGACAAGGTGTAAATAAATTTAATCAATTATTTTGATTTTTGCTCGACGTTTCGGTTGAAACCTTCAACCCTCATTCAGGAGCTATAATTTATTATAATAAATTAGAATTTACAATGTTTATGTATAATTTATTCATGTTTCACATACCTTAATTTTAATATAGAAATTATTTACAATGATGATAACAGTAATAGATTGTAATTGCACAACTTTTTTAATTTAACTTTGTAACAACATATAGTAAAATTATTTTTAATTATATACATTTGATGTTGATGTATAATCAACTAAAAAATGTATATAATTAAAAATAATTTTACTATATGTTGTTACAAAGTTAAATTAAAAAAGTTGTGCAATTACAATCTATTACTGTTATCATCATTGTAAATAATTTCTATATTAAAATTAAGGTATGTGAAACATAAATAAATTATACATAAACATTGTAAATTCTAATTTATTATAATAAATTATAGCTCCTGAATGAGGGTTGAAGGTTTCAACCGAAACGTCGAGCAAAAATCAAAATAATTGATTAAATTTATTTACACCTTGTCTGTTAAGATCGTTTTCAACAAAATACCTTTTATTAATTACTAGACTTATTCTTTTATAATTATAATCAATAAAGTGAAGTTTCAATAAATCATATTAGTTATCAGTTATTTTAAGTAAGTGACAATCCTTCTGTAATTACGAATTTAGCCTCAGGTTAAGTTCATCCAGCTAAGTACCCAGGGTCATCTATACCAACTATACATCAACATAACCACCTTAGAAACTTAATATACCTGGGGCACTCATATCGACAGAATAAATTAATATTATCTTATATTTGTAATAACGTATCCTCAAATAAACCTCAGGATACGTATCACTTGTGTAGCTGAAAATAATCTGCATATTTCATACTAAATTGTAATGTGGTTATTTCCGGCTTTGCGGAAGTAGACATATTATTGTAAATATCTGATTTTTATCATTTTATAGTTTCACGTATTCCCGGGACTTACCAATCTGTATCATATAAGCTGAAAAGAGAAAGAGAGTAGTATACTTTAAAATCGGGGTTGGGGGAATATTATAGAGAAAAAGAGATAGAGATATTTATAATTTAAACACAAGGGTAAATAAAGCACATTTTTATCGATTTCAAACACAAATCATAATTTTTATTAATTAAATTTTATAATATAAACTTATAATAAACTATCACTGTCTTTTCTCATATAAAAATATTAATTTCACTGTCTATTCCTAAAATTTAAATATTTCAGAGTCAGCCCTGAATTGGATGGTACACCTACGGAACTCAATGCTTCTCCCCCACTAACTATTTCGGACTGTATGTCACTATCTCATAAAAATAATGCACAATTTTCGTGCTTCAGGAGCCCGGTAAAAAATTTAATAAATAACATTAAAAAGATATTGTTGCTTCAATTGACCAGTACTGGGTTGAAATAAATTTATTTAACTAATCTTTAAAAAATGCGATGTTTTTTTATTATTTAGTTATACGTTTCGCCTGTTTTAATTATAGGCCTTATCAATAACTGTAAAAAATATGTTTACATGTATAAAAAAGATTAAATAAATTATTAATACAAAAAATATATATATAAAAAATTTTACCTATAATATATAAAATATTTATCAGAAAAAAGTTGTACATTTTTTATTATTATTTAAAACTATTAGTTGTGTTGGATTGCTATACATTATCACTTAGTTTTCATAACAAATAAGTCTGTGTGTAATGGTGTGGCCGTTTTTATTGTAAATCTATGTGGTTATGAGAGTATAAAAAGTTGAATATCAATAATTGAAAATGATGACTGTTTGAAAATTAATATGTATTAATTTATATGTGTAAGTTGATTCAGTGTGTTTATTGTGTGTATGTAAGAGTCATTTAAAATATTGGTGTCTTCTTTTAAGTTGATGGTTGGATGATGCAGTTGAATTTGCATACTTTCGGATACCTTTTGCTTGCCCCAATTCGCTTCTTCATCTATGACTTCAGGTTTTTCAAAATTAAAAGTATGATGTAAAGTATTCGTATGTGTTGTAATTACAGCAGTTTTTCCTTTATTGTGTTTATTAATGCGCAAAAATTGATAGCAAAAACTTTGCATTACCACCTATATCCATGTATAATAAAACCCAAGTCGTATATTAAAAATAGTTATGAGCTTTGCAAAAAATCAATGGATTGCATATACCACTTGATCATAAACTTTTATCTTTGGATGATAGCTCTCTTTTTACTAACATAAGACTTAATTTGGTCATAGACAGCTTAGACAGCAGATACAACCAAATTCATAACAAATGCAAGATACCGTACTCAGAAATCGTTGACACAGTCAAATATCTATATAATAACACCTACTGCACATTTAATAACGTTATATATAAACAACTGATAGGGACCCCGATGGGCTCAGCAATATCATCATTACTAGCTGATATTGTGATGGATGACTTAGAAACGCAATGTCTGAAACAATTGGATTACACACCAGTTTTTTTCTTTAGATACGTAGATGACATAATTCTATGCATACCAAATCAGAAGATAGACTACTCACTTAATATTTTCAATAATTATCATCCTAAACTACAATTCACTGTAGAAATAGAAGAAAATAATAGTATTAATTTTTTGGATCTAACTATCATCAATAAAAACAACACTATCACTACCAACTGGTACAATAAGAGTACATTTTCAGGAAGAGTTTTACATTATGAGTCTTGTCATCCTACACATCAAAAAATTGCAATGGTGTACAATTTGACTGATAGAGCACTAATACTTTCTGACATACCATGAGGTACCATATAACCTACATACCATGAGGATAACATCCATATTGTCAAGAAAATCCTTTTAGCTAATAAGTATCCACTGCCATTTTTAAATGAGTACATCTATAAAAGATGGAAATTATTGAAAAATTGTAATTACGATCTTAAAAGGACTGTAAACTCACAAAACAACATCTATAGAAATAAAATATTTGTTAGAATACCATGCAAATTTGGTTTCTACCAAAGAATCAAAAAGATATTTGATAGTGACAAATACCATGTAATTCCATTGCTAAATAAGGATATGAGAAAAATCATCAAAAAAGGAAAATTAGATAACATCATCAACAAAACGGGAGTAGTATATAAGATCACTTGTAACGATTGTCCTAGTATGTATATAGGTGAGACTAAAAGACCCCTCTTTATGCGCATCGATGAACACAATAAAGGAAAAACTGCTGTAATTACAACACATGCGAATACTTTACATCATAAAATTTTTTATATATATATTTTTTGTATTAATAATTTTTTAATCTTTTTTATACATGTAAATATATTTTTTACAGTTATTGATAAGGCCTTTAATTAAAACAGGCGAAACGTATAACTAAATAATAAAAAAACATCGCATTTTTTAAAGCAACAACATCTTTTTAATATTAAACTAAATATGGGTGATAGATTTAATACTATTTATGATAATTAATAAATAACATTTTATTTATGACCATTGTCGCGCTCGCACATTTATGCCTGCCTTATTAACAAGCTGTAGTAATCAATCGGAATTAATTTCTTTTAACAATTTTTAATAATTCTTAATCAAAATGTATTATTATTTTCTAAATTATTAGTGAAAAAAAAAATTGTAAAAGAAGTGAATAATGAGAATAATAAAAAATTAATGTCAGTATGCCTTGTTAGGTTATATTTATATTGTGAAATTTTCAATTTCATCCGTGCTGATATCGCCCGGAAATCAAGGCGTCTATGACACATGTGTTTGGACTGATGCTCCACGGGTTTTTTCGTATGTGTACATCCTAAAAATAAATTTTTTTGGTATAAATATATTGAGATTTTCTGAAAGTAATATTTAATTGCCTAATAATTGTTATTGTATCATAGCTGGAAACCTCCCAGTATGAGTCTTTCAATTGAATAGTATTTTTCACTTCATCTTTCCCTTTGTTAGTTTTCTAATTATCAAGTGATAATCAGTAAATTACAAATAAAATAAGTCCAAAACATAGTTTTATAAACTATTTCTGCCTAATCATGTTATTTATCAAGTAACATATCATGTAAAAATTACTGGATCTATTTCTAAATTTTAAATATTACTTTATAATTAAAAAACCTTCAAGTAGGAGTTATTTGATATAAGAGTAAAATATTATTCATCTTTCATTTAATTAATTTTGTAATTATCAGCAAGCCCTAGTGGTCCCCCATCTAGACTATTGCTCGGTTGTATATTTAGATTGCTCAAAGAACTTAAAAGACAGAATACAACGGATGAGCAATACATGTCTGAGATATGTATTTGGTATCAGTAGAGATACACACATTACTCCCTATAGGGAAACACTAGGGTGGTTAACATGTAATGCACGTAGGCTGTACTTTACATCTATTATTATGTATAAAATCCTCCGTTTACACCAGCCAGATTATTTAACTTCAAACTTTGTTAAATACAACCCCAAAGAAACAGCTAGAGGGGATTTAGTAACAAAGGAGCTAAGTATGCCTGATCTTGAAGAGTGGCATGGTGATCTCTCTTTTCAAGTGCAAGGTGCAAAGAGCTGGAACTCACTTCCTTCGGAAATAAGATTCCTCTCATCTATTAATTCTTTTAAAACAGGCCTTTTAAATTACCTAAGAGAATCGAATCATACATATGATGACTCTGCCTTTTAAAATCCTAAACTACCGAATAAGTTGTTATATTCACCTATTTATCAAGATTGAATTGTATTAAAGTTACCAATAAAATGTTATTTACTCTATTACTGTGAATTGACTGTGATATTTTTTATCGTATTTGCTTAACCAAAATATTAGATTATTAGCTACTCAGTACTGCTGCCCATTGACTACTGTTGCTATTACATTGCTTATTTTTAAAATAAATTCTTTTTTCTTTTTTTATACATACATACAGTTTATAAATTATGTATGTTATGTTATATTAAAATTGTTACTAATCGCTATTACTATTCATGTAACTTATGTATCAAATTTTTGTGAAACAAAATAAAAGATTATTTACATTTACATTTACATTTATCATGTCTAAATTATAATATTTTATTCATAAAATGGTATGAAAAAATCAAAAATTGAAAAAATTTCACTCCGTAGTAAAATATATATTGGCCGTCTATAATATGAAAATCTAGAAATATTTTAATTTATATTATTGGTTATTTTATATATGAAAATTCCAAAGAAATTTACACAATAATAAAATATATGTCGGCGGTTCCCGGTATGGAAAAATCAAAAATTGAAAAAACTTCACTTTGAAGTAAACTTCATATAACCCCTCTATAATATTAGAGAACTGCAAATATTTTTCTCACATTCTCGTTGGTTATATATATGAAAAAATTCAACAACAAAAATTCCTCTATAATATAATATATATCGGCGGTCCCAAGTATGAAAAAATCAGAAATAGAAAAAATTTAACGCTGTGGTGAAATTCATATAGGCCGTTTATAATATGAAAAAACTAAAAATATTGCTCTTATATTTCCGGTGATTTTATATATAAAACTCCGAAAAATTTCCTCTATAATGAAATATCTGCTGGCACATGAAAAAACTCCAATAAATTTTCCTTTATAATAAATTATATGTCGGTGGTCCTAAGTATGAAAAAATCATAAATTGAAAAAATTTTACACTGTGGTAAAATTCATATAGGCCGTTTATAATGTGAAAAAACTGAAAATATTTATCTTATATTTTCGGTGGTTTTATATATGGAAAAACTAAAACAAGATATATTTTATAATAAAATATGTTTTGGCGGTCCCAGGTACGACAAAATCATAAATTGAAAAACTTTAAGTAGGTGGTATTCTTAAGATTTCTCTTTAACTAAAAGATTAAACTGAACAAAAATGAACTTGAATTTTAAGAAACGTCAAGTCGATAGTATTTTTTAAACAATAACTTCCATTAAAGCTCATCTCAAAAGACCCCTTAGATCCTGCGAAAAATCAGTTTTAGTAAAAAAAATAGGAAACTTTTTTGAGTTTTCGACCACTAACTTCTGCAAATGAAAAATTGGCCTCCTATAATATGAAAAAAATGCAAATATTTCTTTTATCTTCTTGGTGGTTTTACATATGAAACTTCAAAAATTTTTTTCTATAATAAACAAGATGTCAAGGGTTCCAAGTATGAAATAGTTAAAAATTTTAAAAATGTCTCTTTTTAATAAAATTCATATAAGCCATTTTCAATATGAAAAATATACCAATATTTGAACTTATATTATCAGTGGTTTTAAATATAAAAAAACTATAAAAAAAACGGACAGTTTGTCTAGGGACATCAACAATGTATATCTTTCTAATCTTTCCGAACACCCACGATTATGTTCGGGGTCTGCCGGTAAAGAAAGAAAAAAATTTAACACCGGAATAATTTGACAACTTTTTCAGTTTTTAAATTTTGATCTTCTTGGCTTTAAGGTTGTTGTTCGGTACAGCTAGCGAACCTAGCGGATTATTTCGCGAAGTTCAACAAAATTCTATATATATTAAAAAAAAATAATCGAAAAAATTGATTATTTTTAATATTATTCAGCACTAATTTACGAAGAGCTGTATGGATAAAAATACATGAAAGTTGTTTTAAATTAATCTTTAAAGAAATATCCCCAGCCGTTTTTTTTATTTTGAAAAAATATTCAAAAGATTTTGAGATATCAATCTCAGAAGTTAGTGGTCGAAAACATAAAAAAATTTAATTGTTTTTAACTAAAACTGATTTTTTCAGAATCTATGGGGTTTTTCGAAATGAGCTTTAGTGCAAATTATTCCTTGGAGAAAATGCTATTGATTTGACGTTTTTTTTTTTATTAATTTGAGCTCTAGGTTCAGAGTTACAATTGTTTGAAACTAAGAAGTTGAAATTTAAAAACTCAAAAAGTTGTCATTTTCGCCATTTGTTAACTTAAAATGGTTTGTATCAAAATGTAAAAATCAAATTGCTTTGTATTTATTAAGCACTTTTCTAAAAACACTTTTTTTAGTTTTTTATTTAATGCATTCATTAAAGAATAATAATAATAATAAATATGGATTATATGGTACAACATATCTATTATCCGCAACTTTTGAGTTTTTGGATTTCGGATTATATATTATTTGTCTTCCATTAAAACGACGACGATATTTAGGATTACCATTATTATCATTATAATTTTTTTCTTCACAAAATTCTTTGGGAAAATTTTTCATACACTTATTATTCTCCATACAGGTGAATTTTTATTTTGTTCATTACATGGTCCATGTATCATGTGTTGTTTTACCAATTGATATAATTTTGGATATAAATGATTATCTGGTATTTCGGCTGATATTATCCCATTAACTTGTACAGCATTTCTTATTTTATGATCATCTATTAATTAAATGCTACAACATGCTACAACACATCCAAACAATTGAGTATCAATTATTTCTATTTTCAAAACTTTTACTTTTTCATGAAATACTTTGGCAACTAAATCTGGTCTATCCATTGGTGTTTCAATAGGTCGCATATTATTTTGTATTTCATCCCAATTAGGATTTGAGGTCATGGTTATAAATAAATCAGGCTTAAACCGTCTAATTTATCTAACATTTTCTCCTTCATTGCACAAGGACCTGTATTCAAGAATGACGGTAATATAACCATATTACCTGTTTTCTGACGATCACCATCGCATTTATTTTTTCAAAGCAGATTTTATATTCATTTAGTATTCAAAAATCATGTTTTATATGATTCTGTTACCGTGAATACCGCTCTATTTTGCACCGATGCAAAGATTTCTAGATTTTTTATTGCTCAGAACTTGTTTGAAAAAATACTTAAACAATACTTTTTCGAGGGTCGGTAGACTTTCAAGATGTAACGCGTAGATATCAATGAAACAACCTTCTATTATTATGTTTAGAATAATTTGAGGATATTTAAACGGCGAATAAATTAATAAGAAACTAAAATGAATTCAGCAGAGAGTTAAAATTTTGTGACGATTAAAACAAAGACGTAAGAAGTATCAAAAAATAACCTTTCGAAGATGATTTTACTATTTAATAAATTTTAAACTCAAAGCCGTTTTGAAGCAGATTTTATATTCTTTTAGCATTTAAAAATCATGTTTTCATTAATTCTGTTGACGCGGAACCAGATTCTATTATGCCTCGATGCGATGATTTCTATATTTTTTTAGCCTTGGAACTCGTTTGAAAGTATACTTAAAGAATACTCTTTCGAGGGTTGACGGGCTATCGATTTGTCCGTGTATGTAGCGATGATATAAGGTTATTTAACTATTTTTTGAGTATCAGAAGAACATTGAAACGTTGTTCAAAATAATTAGAAATTTGTCTATTTCTAAATTTGTATATTTGTAAATTTAGCTGAAATTTATTTTTTTTACAATTTTAGAGACTTTCTACAATTGAGCGATAGTCGCCTGCGATTGAACGCTGCGCGTGCGATTGGTAAGAAGGCAACTATTCTTAAAAAATAAATTAAAATACGATATTGGTAGAGATAGCAGAATGAAAGTATGAAAAATTAATAAAATAAATGAAACTAAAATAAAAACATGTAAAACTTATTTATTTTTATTATAAAAATTTTACAAATAGCTAATATAAAAAATAACCTTAAAATTATAGAAGTTTATTATTTTCATTATTAAAAAAATTGAATGTTTTATAAGTATAATTTTAAAGAGTAAAAATAAACAAACAAACAAAAAATCAAGAAATAAATATAGTAGGTAATTCAAAAGTTTCAAATTCTTCATTCGAGGCTATTACTTTTTTCATCTTCAATGAACTTGGAAGAATCTGATATTTTACAATTACAATACTTATTAGTAGAAAAAAACTTTAAAATTTTGGGTACCAATAAGGTTCTAAGATTAAATTATTTTTATTGGTATTCCTGATTTGATGATCCTGATGATCCTGAAACAATTGTACTTCTATTAGATTCTTAACGGTAACCAAGTACCAGATAGAAATTGGCTTATATGTTACTGTATTAAAATTTGTTTTTTCTAGATCTGATAGGTAAACAGAACTAGGAAAAATAAACTCCAAGGCTTTTGAATGTCAGGTTTTTAATTAAACCCCTAAATTTTTAAGATTGGAAAAAGGATCATCGAAGATCTTCAGATGGCTCGTATAAAGCTTTTGAAAATCAAATTTTTATAATTCTGAACCAAATAGATCTCAAAATTACTTTTAGCAAGTTCTAGTAGGCAAAAAAAACAGAAAAAAATAACCTAATTATTTTATGGGTTGCAGTTATGGTTTTAGTTTGAAACTATTTCTTATAGTTTTTTATATTATCGACAAGCGAATAGGACATATCTTTTATCTGTATAAACCTGATACGTTAAATGCTCCAAGCCTTAAAATTTGTTTCTTCTAATTTAGATAGACAAATAGAACCAGAAAAAATAAACTCCAAGGCCCCAGTGGGTCAGGATCAAGATTTGGTTCCATTATTTTTAACATTGGGTGAAGCTCTTTGATTCTTCGGATAAATAACTGGTATAAGGATTTTAAGAATCATTTCATATAATCCTGAACCAAATAAATTCCAAAGTTATTTCTTAGTCCTTGTGGTAGGTTAAGAGAACTAGCAAAAACCAAACCAATTTTTCTGGGTGTATTGCAGTACTTGATTTGGATTTGAAAATTATTTTCTTACAGTTTTATTTATTATCAATAAATGAAACCTGGTGTATCTTTTAGCGAAGAAACTATCTGGAAAACTGGCATGCTTTAATTTTGGAGAAGGCTCTACCTATGGTCCTATTCTCCTTCAGCTGTCCCCTTTTCAGAACTAATAAACAAAAACTCAAGGGATTTATATTCTGAACAACTGGTCTAGCTGAAAGATACATCTTGATCCACTTGTAGAAAATAATTAAAACTACAAGAAAAAATTTTTCATATCCAAATTAAGAACTGCAAAACTGCACCTAGAAGAATTGGTTTGGTTTTTGCTAGTTCTCTTAAGAGAAGACTAAGAAAGAACTTTGAAATTTATTCAGTTCAGGATTATGTGAAGTGATTCTCAAAGTCTTTACACCAGTTATTTATCCGAAGAATCAAAGAGCTTCACCCAAAGTTTAAAATATTGGAGCCAAATCTGGATTCTGACATACTGGGGCCTTGGAATTCATATTTCCTGATTCTATTTGTTCATCTAAATTAGAATATAGAAATATTAAGACTTAGTGCATTAACATTATCAGGTTCATATACAGAAATTGATAAGGTAAAAGATATATATCTTATTCGCTTGTCGATAATATAGAAAACTATAAGAAAAAATATCAATACAAAACAATAACAGCAACCCATAGAATAATTGGGTTTTTTTTTCTGGTTCTTTTTACCTATTAGAAATTAATAAAAATAATGTCGACATTTATCTAGTTCAGAATTATTAAAATTTGATTCTCAAAAGTTTTATACGAGCCATCTGAAGACTCGATGATCCTTTTTCCAATCTTAAAAATTTAGGGGTTTCATTGAAAATCTGACACTCGACTTCCGTTACAGAATAATTTCTTTGGGCGGCAGACAGTATTTTGCTGGCGTACGCAATAACTCTATCTTCTCCTTTAATTTTCTGCATTAATACTGCTGCCATTCCCGTCAGAGATGCATCTGTTTCAATTATGAATTGTTCTTCGAAATCAGGCCTTCCGAGTATTGGAGCCGACGTGAGTTTCTCTTTTAAAGTTTCAAACGCCTCCTGGCATGAGTCGTCCCAAACGAATGGTACGTTGCGGGTAAGATTAACCAATGGTTCTGAGATACTCGCGAAGTTTGGAATGAATTTTCTAAACCAAGAAGCCATTCCTAAAAATCTTCTTACTTGTTTGAGATTCTTTGGGACAGGAAATTCAACTATTGGCTTGACTTTATCTGGATCTAAGCCCGTTCCTTCTGTATTAACCAAAAATCCTAAAAATTTTACTTCACTTCTCCCAAAGACACTCTTTTCTCGATTTATTGTAAAGCCGGCTTCTGTGATTTTTACAATAGTTATTTCCAGCCAATATATGTGTAGTTCCCAGGTTTCAGTTGCAATGATGACGTCATCTATATAAACCATTACAAATGGAGCCATATCCGGAGTAATGAGTTTTTGGATAGCTCTTTGAAAGGTAGAACTTGCTCCTTTTAAGCCAAACGGCATTCTGGTCCACTCAAATAGACCTTTACCCGGAACTACAAATGCTGTGATGTGTTGACAATGTTTGGCCATGGGAATCTGATGATAAGCCATTTAAAGGTCCAAAGTACTCAAGTACCGTGCCTTCTGGAGCCTATTTAACATCTGCTCCATGTTGGGGAGGGGGTAAGCATCCCCTTTTGACACCTTATTGACCTGACGATAGTCAATACACATCCTATATTTTGTCCTTGTTTCGCCCGTATTTTTATCAACAAAGTCTGTGCGTACTAAGACTATTGGGCTGGCCCACTCACTATTTGAGGGCACAATTACACCTTTTTTTAACAAGTCATCGACACGCATTTCTGCTTCCAGTCTTTTGGAGACCGGATAACATTTTTGACGAATGGGTGTGGCGCCTTGCACATCTATTACGTGCTCACAAATTTTTGTGCAACCCAATTCATCTGATCCTATGGGGATCAACTTATCTAGCAACTCATTCAGTTGCTCTATTTGTTCATCGGAGGGCAATGATAGGCCTACTTGCTCTCCCTGAACTTCAATACTGCCTACATCAATGGGTGTTTTGCCTGACAACCCTTCTGCTTCAATGCAGTTTTCATGAGAGTGCAAAACAATTTTAAACTCTCTCATGAGCTCACCTCCCAATATACACATATTGGTGAGAGTAGGCATTATCAAAACATCAGCCTTCTTGGTACAGGTGCCCAGTGTGAAATTAAATTCTGCTGTATTAAATATTGGAGCAAAGTTTCCGTTAGCTACTCGGACGCCTTGCCCAATACATTCTTTCAGTGGGATGTTATTTTCTTCTGCTATTCCATAAGCCACTGGTCCCATGATAGTTCTTCCTGAGCCACTGTCCAAAAGACAACTGATTTTTCGGCCCTGAATGTCCATTTTTACCCACCACCTAGAGGAGTTCCGAGAATTTTGATTGGACGTCTCCGCACAATCGGTAACTTCACTCTGGGGTGTACTGGAATCCATGGTCCGTTTAGTATTCTCTGAGGAAATAAGGACCTCTACTTTCTCTTTATTTAGTTTTTTGGTTGTTGCTGGTTTTGAGCTTGTTTATTGCAGTCTGGGCACTGATGCTTGGTTACCCCTGCCCGACCACAATCGTCACATTTTAATGTGATTGGTTCTGGACAATTAGTCCTGAGATGGCCCTGTTTTTTACAATTCAAACAGCTTGGAGGTGGGGTGTTAAAACCCCCTCGGCCTCTTGGAGCACCTCTTCCCCGGGCATTACCACGGTATTGGCCTCCTCCACGAGATTGACCATTATATTGTTCATTGGTATTCTGGCTGAAATTTTGATTTTGCTGGCCAGAATTGCCATCACTCTTACCAGCGTAATTGGTCCTACCTGATTCAGAGGTCACTGCTTTATTTTGAAAACTTTTCTTCTTATAATTTTTCTTTCTTCTGCTAGAGTTGCTTGCATTTGAACCTTCTGAATCAGATGAGTTTCTGCTTCTACGAGCATCTTTGCTAGTCCTGATTTCTCGCATACTCAAGATGTTTTCTTGCATAATTGCCGAAACTTGTGTAGCAATGTGCTCAATTTCGTCTACACTGAGTTTGCTCTTGTTTTTTGACAACTTGCTTGCGTACTCCGGTAATAGTGATTTATCCGGAGCTGGAGGTTCCCTGTACATTTCCATAGCATGAAGGAGCATCTCTGCATCGGTAGCTTGCTCAATCAAGTCTTCCATGCTAAAAAATTTATTAGTACGCATCCTTTGCTTTATATCGGGCCTAAAATTCCTATACAGGTACTCCATCTTTTTATTTTCAGTCATTGGGGGCGAGAATTTCTGTGCTATGGCTAAAATGTTCCATATATATTCTTTTACAGGCTCCTTGGCACCTTGTGTACGACTCAGGATCTCGAACTCCAATTTTTGCTGGAAATCTGAACCTGCTCCAAAATGTTTTCTCGCCAAAGCACAAAATTCTCCCCATGTTGTGCTGGTCGAAGCTAAGGCTGTATACCATGTTTTGGCTACACCTTTTAATGCTTCAGGTATAGCTAATAATAATTCTTCTGGCGTTAGGAGAGCTAAACGGGCTCTTCTTTCTATGTCTACCAGAAAATCTTCCACACTTGCTGTCTTATCACCGCAAAAGGTAACCCCCCACCTCCGAACAATTTCACCCAAGTCCCTTGTCCTACTTGTGTTGAAACTATACTGATTGTTCGAAAGAATGTGGGCCTGTGGCCATTGATATTGTGCGTACCCTGGGTATTGAAAATGGCTATAGTTGGGGTAAGTAGGCCCTGCTCCATAACTAGGAGCCGCTCTTGAATAATCTTGAGGACCAGTGGTCCAACCTGCTTGCATATTTGGCTGTAGATTTGGTTGTTGCCACGTTTGTAACAAATTATTTATTATTAATTTAATGTAAATTAATAAAAATAATATTTAATTAATAAATAAGTTGTTACATAAAGGTTTAATAATAATTGTATTGCGAGGGGATTTACCTGTATATGAATATGTGTGTGTACATTGACTCACATATATATGAGGGCCACATTCAAATGGATTAGGGTCTTTAAATAATTTAAAGCTTTTTTTTTTTTTTATATAAGTGAGAATATAAATTTATTAACAAAAAAGAAAATTATTTATATGTAACAATAAAGGATGATTATATGTATATGAATATATATCTATATATACGTGAGTATATATACATATATAGCATATACATATAATATTGAATATCACGGTGTCGACTCCCGTGTGTACTCACATACATGCACTCATACAAACTTAAAAATAACGTGATTCTAATTTTACAGAATTTTAAATGAAAATTTAAAGAACGCGTTGAGCTCAATTATAATTTATGTGCACAATACCTTTTTCTACTTTAAATTGAAGCGATGGAAAAGAAACCTAATTTATAAAATATATAATTCTTAAGATCCCTCCTTTATGGTTAGAGACTACCTTGCTTTTCTTGGAGTTGGATTTAAACTCTCATATAACTTGGCACTCAAAAACTTTTATCACTTTGCAATTTTATATAATATTGGAAACTAAATTTCATGAAATATAATGAAAATTTTAGTTAGAAATCAAAATTTAATAACTGAAAAGAAAGCTATTTTGGAGCACGAACTTTCATGCTTTCTCTAGCAGAAGAATAATCTTCCCTCGCAAATCTTCTCCGCCCGTACCGTTCACTTATTTTTCATGACGAGTTCTTGCTCGTACATTGACGGTACGTAGCGGGGGATTTCAAAAAAACAAAATAGAAAAAATAAAATAATCAATAAAAAAGTATTTTGCTACTTAATGCGAAATACCGCATTACAATTAATATTATAAATTATACCTAATTTTTTATTATTATTTATACATAATCATGCAAATTATTATTCATATGTATTAAAAATTTTTTTGTAAATAAAATTAATGGTATAAAACTAATTGTGTTTTTGAAAAAATTTTTGAGTCAAATTGAATTACTTATTAATAAGACATAATTAAATTTATTACAATGAATAACATGTGATAAAAAAATTAAAAAATTAATGCAAATGATAAAAAAAAAAATTAGAATAATATGAAATTTAAGATTTTATTCAATCATGGGCGATGACAATATTCAAATTGATATTTAAGATTTTAATTTATTATTGACTAAAAATTCATCGGTGATTAGCCACATTTTGATAAATAAACAAAAAATTTAATTCTATTGAAAAATTCATATTGATTGTCTACAATATCAGTTGTGAAGTACATGAAAATAGAAAATATTCAAATATTAATTGTCTACAATATGAAAATATTAAGTTGCTTTATAATCGCGTGTAATTAGACTGAGCGAAGCTCTGAGCTGAGCTCAGTATATTCCCGCAACAAAATGTCGAGTTTGTGTGCACGATAACTCTTTAATGATATTGCCGATTGGCTTCATAATTTGACAGATGCTCTCAAATGAGACAAAGACGAACTGATTAAATTTGTAGCCAATTTGGTATGCACATTTAAGAGTAATAGCGAAAAATCTAACTCCTCATCAAAAAATTACAATTTTTTAAATTTTAATATTGAGAGTTTTGATACTTACGAATAAAAAAGTACTTTTCACATTACCTAGGGGTATTCGAGGTTGAAAAAAACATTTTTATTAAAATTTTTAATTTTTCAACCCAACATATTTTCCAATTTTCCAAGATGGTGGATTGAAAAACTTAAAAAAATCAACTTTTCACATTAGAAACTTTTTTAGGGCTAGAAAAATGAATTTTGCATGGAAAATATTTAATTTTTCAACCCAACATGTTTTCCGATTTTCCAAGATGGCGGACTAAAAACTTGAAAAATCAACTTTTCACATTACAAGGAGGATTTTTAAAGCGAAAAAAATGAATTTTGGGTGGAAAGAATTTAATTTTTCAAAACGACATATTTTTCAATTTTCTAAGATGGCGGATTGAAAAACTTGAAAAAATCAATTTTTCACATTAAAAAGGAGTTTTTTAGGGCAAGAAAAAAAAATATTGGGTGAAAAATATTCAATTTTTCAACCGAACAAATTTTCTGATTTTCCAGGATAGTGGAAAAATTACTTAATAAAATTAACTTTTAAACTTACAAAGGGGTTTTTTGGGAAAGAGATATGAATTTTCGGTCAAAAATATTAAATTTTTCAATTTAACACATTTTCCGATTTTCAAAGATGGCGGACCATAAAACTTAAAATAATCAACTCGTGGGGGTATGTGGGCGAAGCCCCCAATAAAGGAAAAAGCAATTAAAACCTACCCCTAAATGCTGTACTCGCACCTACCCGTAGAATAATCAAAATCCTTAAAATTTTTGACAAATTTTGAAAATTATTAAAAATTTTTTTACTTTAATTTTTTTTTTTTTTTTGCATTTTTCCCACCCAAAACTTATTGTTAACTTCATTTTAAGTGCTTTTAAGTAATTTCCAACAAAAATTTTAGCGATTTGGTGGGGGGGGGGGGGAACGAAGAAGATCCGAATTTTGGGTGGAACATATTCAATTTTCCAACCTAACATATTTACCGATTTTCCAAGATGGTGGACCTTAAAACTTAAAAAAAATAACTTTTAAACTTACAAGGGGCTTTTTGGGGCAATAGATATGAATTTTCGGTCGAAAATATTTAGTTTTTCAACCCAACAAATTTTCCGATTTTCCAATAGCGGACCATTAAACTTAAAAAAATTAACTTTTAACCTTACAAAGGGGTTTTTGGGGAAAGAGATATGAATTTTCGGTCGAAAATATTAAATTTTTCAATTTAACACATTTTCCGATTTTCTAAGATAGCGGACCATAAAACTTAAAATAATCCACTTTTAAGTTTACAAGGGGGGTTTTTAGAGTAAGAAAAATGAATTTTAAGTGGGAAATATTTAATTTTCCAACCCAACATATTTTCCAATATTCCAATATGGCGGATTGAAAAACTTGAAACATTCAACTTTTCATATAACGGGATTTTTAAAGCGAGAAAAATGAATTTTAGGTGAAAAATATTGAATTTTTTAATCCAACATATTTTCCAATTTTCTAGGATAGCGGACCATTAAACTTAAAAAAATTAACTTTTAACTTTACCAAGGGGTTTTTAAGGCAAGAAAAATTAATTTTGAGTGGAAAATATTTAATTTTTCAACAACATATTTACCGATTTTACAAGATGGCGGACTAAAAAATTGAAGAAACCAACTTTTTACATTATAAGGTTTTTTAAAGCGAAAAAAAAAGGAATTTTAGGGGGATAATATTTAATTTTTCAACCGAACATAATTTTCTGATGTTCCAAGATATTCAAAAGAGTTTTTTAGAACGATAAACATGAATTTTGAGTTGAAATTATTCAATATTTTTGACAAAAAATTCATAATTCTTACTCTAAAAACCCCTCTTGAAAAGTTAAGTAAAACCCCCTGGCAATTTATTTGACAAAGAATGTCAAAATATTTTCACTCAAGAATGTATTAGATGTAACAGATAATTTTATGACATTCATACAGATGAAAATAAAATTTAAGAAAAAATAAATAACATTAAATAAAAATAACATTTAATAACATTAAAATAACATTTACAATGTACGCACATTTAAGAATAATAGCGAAAAATCTAACTCCTCATCAAAAAATTACATTTTTTAAAATTTTAATATTGAGAGTTTCGATACTTACGAATAAAAAAGAACTTTTCACATTACCTAGGGGTATTCGAGGTTGAAAAAAACATGTAAGAAAAAACATGTAACATTTTTGTTAAAAAAAAAAAATTTTTAATTTTTCAACCCAACATATTTTCCAATTTTTTAAGATGGTGGATTGAAAAACTTGAAAAAATCAACTTTTCACATTAAAAGGAGATTTTTTAGGGCGAAAAAATGAATTTTGCATGGAAAATATTTAATTTTTCAACCCAACATGTTTTCCGATTTTCCAAGATGGCGGTCTAAAAACTTGAAAAACCAACTTTTCACATTACAAGGAGGATTTTTAAAGCGAAAAAAATGAATTTTTGGTGGCAAACATTCGATTTTTCAAATCAACATATTTTTCCATTTTCCAAGATGGCGGATTGAAAAACTTGAAAAAATCAATTTTTCACATTACAAAGGAGTTTTTTAGGGCAAGAAAAATAAATATTGGGTGAAAAATTTTCAATTTTTCAACCCAACAAATTTTCTGATTTTCCAAGATGGCGTACTATTAAACCTAAAAAAATTAACTTTTAACTTTACAAGGGAGTTTTTGGGGCAAGAAATATGACCCGACGAAGTGTCCTGAGATCTCCAGAGATCTTTAAAATTGTTTTTCATTATTTCAAATGATTGAAGCTTATTATGCTAAAAATGCTTATAAATAGCTTCCACAGGCTATTATTCATAATACATGTGAAAAAAAATGCATTTATACATAGCTAAACCATCAAAATTTGCCTTTTAATGAAATGAAAATCTGTAAAAATATTAATTTTTTCTATATTTACTACGAAAATTGTTAAATCTGATTACTAAACTAAGGTTTCTGACAAAACATTCTCAAAAAGCGAGTTATTTATGTTATTTTTTTTGTACGCAGACCAATAAAACTTGTGTTTTTTGTAGCTCAAAAAGCACAATATGTCAATAAAATCATCATCAACTATTTATGAAGAAATTTTAAAGACTTAAAATGGTTTAGTTGCCCACAATAGGCATTTTCACAATATGCTTTGCGGGATCTTCAAGATTTTGACAAGTTACTTCTGCTTAGTATATCCTCTTAGTTAGTGTTGTTACAAGTTTGTTAACTCACTAGGTAGATTAGAATAGTAAGCAACTCATCTATTATACCACTATGGACACGGGATAAAAGGACCCAAAGCACCGTGTTAAAAAGTGAGGCTAAATCAAATGTTTATAAATGTAAATATGTCATTAATAGATTTATGAACTTTATACCAAATAGAATCACATTGTAGCGAAATTTTTGCTAATGAAATTGATGAACCATTCGGTGGATTAATAATCTACTTATTCGGCGATTATAACCAGAGTTGGGCAAATATGACAGAAATGGATTTTTTTTCATATCCATATTCCATATTTTTTCATATATGGAATCCATATTATGGCACTCATATTAATATGGAAAAAAAAATGATCATATTTGGATTTCATATTAATATGATATGGATATGAAAAAAATATGAAACCCATGTGGGGGTCATTTAGGGCCCATATTAATATGGTAAGCACGAATTTCATATTGATTTTATATATAAATTTCATAGTAAGAACTTTGCTCCCAGGGTGTTTTTGGGACATATTTTTTGAATTTTGTGAAAAATGGCGTGAAAACACCCTGGGAGCAAAGTTCTTACTATGAAATTTATATATAAAAACAATATGAAATTCGTGCTTACCATATTAATATGGGCCCTAACAGACCCCCATATGGGTTCCATATTTTTTTTAAATCCATATCATATTAATATGGATTCCATATCATATTAATATGAAATACAAATATGATCATTTTTTTTCTCCATATTAATTTGAGTGCCATAATATGGATTCCATGTATGAAAAAATATGGAATATGGATATGGAAAAAAAATTTATATTATTCATATTTGCCAAACTCTGATTATAACCAATTAACATCCGTAGAAGATACAGCAATATTTAGTACAAAAAAACATACTGACAAAATGCAATCACAGGGAAAACTTGTTTTTAATGTGTTTCAGAAATACTTCTGTTTAAAAAATGTACACCGACAAGAAGGTAATAAAACGCCATACTCTAAATTATTGGATGAAATTGCAAACGCAGAATTGTCCCAGGAAAATTATGAAGCATTACATAACAGACGGAAAACCATAATACCAAAAAATAGATTAGATTTATTTGAAAATGCAATACACTTATACCCGAAATGCACAGAAGTAGATGCACGTGACGAAAAATATTTAAAAAACACAGAAAACGCAGTAGCTCGCCTTGTAGGTACAAATGTACCCAATGTAGCCATGAGTTGTTCGCATGAAAAAGCTTCAGGATTACAAAATATCCTATATTTATCTAAAAATTATTGTGTAATGTTAAGGGCAAACTTATGGACTGCTTAAGGTTTAATCAATGGTTATTTAGGTCATGTCAGAGAAATAATTTATTCTGACAATGATTCACCGCCGCAACTACCAGAAGCAATCATGGAAGAATTTGACAATGACCGAGGACCATATTTATATAAAAATTTGTTTCCGATAATTCCACTAACCCGAACATGGACGCATAATAAAATACAATGCAGCAGAACACAAATTCCACTTATGTTACCCTGTTCGATAACAATACGCAAGTCGCACCCGTATCGAAAAATCCTGTGCAAGCGTTGTGCACAACGTTGTGCACAAAATCGCGAAATTTTGTGCATAAAATAGAAAAAAACTTAGTTTTAATAAAAATGGACGGGAAACCGAAATATAGTCCTCCAAAATTCCAGGTAATACTTAGAAAGGTATTATTAATTAAAAATATAATTTGCCGAAAAAAGGGTCTAAAAGTATTCCAATATGGCGTATCCGAAAACTCTAAAAACACACGAAAAATAAATTTTCTGTATTAGATTTGGGTTTTCAAGATCAATGAAAACCAATTTGAAATGTAAATTTTCATAATTTGACCGTGCAAATTTATTTCGGTTTTTCGATATGGCGGAACTGAAAATTTCAAAAACACCCGAAAATCAATTTTTTGCATTAGATTTAGGTTTTCAAGATAAATAAAAACTAATTTGAGATGATAATTTACATATTATGACCTCGCAAAAAATTTTTCGGTTTTCCAATATGGCGGACCCGAAAATTTCAAAAACTCCCGAAAATCAATTTTCTGCATTAGATGTAGGTTTTTAAGCTCATTAAAAACGAATTTGAGATGCAATTTTTTAAAATTTGATCTTGCAAATATTTTTCGGTTTTTTCAATATGGCGGACTCGAAAATTTCAAAAACACCCGAAAATCAATTTTCTGCATTATATTTTGGTTTTCAAGATCAATGAAAACGAATTTGAGATACAAATTTTCATAATTTAACCTTGCAAATATTTTTTGGTATTCCAATATGGCGGACCCAAAAATTTAAAAAAACACCCGAAAAACAATTTTTCGCATTAAATTTGGGTTTTAAAGCTCATTAAAAACGAATTTGAGATGCAATTTTTTATCATTTGATCTTGCAAATATTTTTCGGTTTTTCAATATGGTGGACCGGAAAACTTCAAATACACCCGAACATCAATTTTCGAGTCTGCCATATTGGAAAACCGTAAAATATTTGCAAGATCAAATTATAAAAAATTGCATCTCGAATTCGTTTTTATTTATCTTGAAAACCCAAATCTAATGCAAAAAATTGATTTTCGGGTGTTTTTGAAATTTTCGGGTCCGCCATATTGGAAAACCGAAAAATATTTGCGAGGTCAGAATATGAAAATTTGCATCTTAAATTTGTTTTCATTGATCTTGAAAACCAAAATATAATGCAGAAAATTGATTTTCGGGTGCTTTTGAAATTTTCGGATCCGCCATATTGGAAAACCGAAAAATATTTGCAAGATAAAATTAGAAAAAATTGCATCTCAAATTCGTTTTTAATGAGCTTAAAAACCCACATCTAATACAGAAAATTGATTTTCGGGTGTTTTTGAAGTTTTCGGGTCCGCCATATTGGAAAACCGAAAAATATTTGCGAGGTCATAATATGAAAATTTGCATCTCAAATTAGTTTTTATTTATCTTGAAAACCCAAATCTAATGCAAAAAATTGATTTTCGGGTGTTTTTGAAATTTTCGGGTCCGCCATAACGGAAAACCGAAATAAATTTGCACAGTAAAATTATTAAAATTTAAATCTCAAATTGGTTTTCATTGATCTTGAAAACCCAAATCTAATACAGAAAATTTATTTTCGGGTGTTTTTAGAGTTTTCGGATAAGCCATATTGGAATACTTTTAGACCCTTTTTTCGGCAAATTATATTTTTAATTAATAATACCTTCCTGAGTATTACCTAGACTTTTGGAGGACTATATTTCGGTTTCCCGTCCATTTTTATTAAAACTAAGTTTTTTTCTATTTTATGCACAAAATTTCGCGATTTTGTGCACAAGCTTGTGTACAATTTACCCGTGATACGGGTTTAATTTTAATAAAAGATTATAATAAATAGATACGACTCTATTCGACTATGCGCTTGTTTTAAGGATAAAAAAAAGTTTTTACACAAATTAAAAAACGACATTTATTAAAATATTAACAAATAATGATAGAAAAAAATTATATTTTATACGTGAAATAATTCAATAAAGTGTTTTTTTTAAATTAAATTTATAAGCATTTATTTATTTATATCATTATTAAAAAAAAAATAGTAATTATTTTTATGTTAAATCATTTACAGGCTGTGCCCGGATCTATATAGTGAATCGGTACCAAATATATTTAAAAACCAATTGTATTAGGTCAAAGTACATCTAAAAAAAAAGGATCCTGAAGTTTTGGACTCCCAGATGCCTTCAGCTCTGATTGCCAGTCTATTAATGACAAAAAAAAAAAGTAAATTTTTAACGACTTTTTAGTCGTCTTTCTGATACTCCCGTGGCAAAACGATTCTGTCAAAATGATCTTGCGACCTTTCATTCAAAAGGCTAGACGATATACTTTCAGATAAAATTACTTTTGAAAGTAATTTTAGTGCATCCTTTTGATTGGTAGACCATAAACCATCCAAAATAAATTTTTTTTTCTTCTTGAATTTAAATAAATAGTATTTAATGACGATTTTGAGGTTAGGAATCCGCCATTTTCAGCCCGCTATTTTGAAAATTAAAAATATGACCTCAAAATCGTTAAAACTGGTGCGAAAAACTTATTAGACAACGTAAATATGCTTAAAACAACATAAATCGACGTTTCTGAGGTTAGAAGTACGCCATTTTGAGTCTGCTAGTTTGGTTATTATAAATCTATCTTTAAAATCGTGATCAGCGACCCCAAAAACCTTATTGGGATACCAAAAATAGGCTCAATCAGCAATTTTTTTCAAGATATTACCAATCTTGCTAATTTTTCGCCGATTTTTTATTATATAGCGTCCATTACTCAAAACTGGCCACCCGAAAATGGATGAAACCTTCAAAATCGGTTTCAGCGACCAAAAAGACATTCGTTTTACTGAGGTGCATCCATTCTAGTGCTGATAAAATTTTCGGATGCATTTAACATTGCTGGTGCCTTGACTATTGTAACGGTTAAATATTTTACTACCGGTTACAAACTGATTTTACTATGTGTTATACTGGATTCTAATATTTTACTATATTTTATGTTGGATTCAACAACTAGCGACAAATTCCCGTAAGGAATAAGGCAAAACTGTATTAAAAGGACAAATGTTTAGGACTATATTTACGAAATAAATCTTATACCTTTGATTAAAACTTAGAGTTTATTATGAAATAAATGTTAAAATGGTTTACAACTTAAAGTACAATAAATTATTACAAGTCAAACAGATAATTAGAGTAGTAGCGAAAATAGAGATTTAAGATAGCTAAATTTGCGACTCTTCGGAAGCTCGACCGGAGATCAAATCGACAGTACGACTAAACGGATACACGAGTGTCGATGGTCTGACCCAGGTTCTGATTTTTCGGCTATATTTATATGATTCTTGATGAGCTGGTTACTAGTGGTGCGTAAAGGACCTCCAAACAGGATCCGTCTTATTCTTTTTTGTAGTTGACCTCGTTATTACGTGGCCTGATGCTTCACATGTAATCCAGCTTACTTTCAGTTTTAACTATTGTAAAACGAATTAATATTTATGTTTTTCTTCTTGATCGACGCAGGATACCCCTTGGTCGATGACTTATGGTAAAGCTGGCTTTTTGCTTTGCCAGCTGTTACACTATCAATGCGTATTCTTATGTTTTTTGAGACGATCTGACCAAGTTAAATACATTTTTTATATTCATCTTTGGTTACATTGTCTCAAAAAACATAAGAATACACATTGAGTTTGAATTTTTCTAATAAAAATATTTTTAACCCGTTCGGGAGGGGGGATTAGTATACAGGGCCAACCATTGGTTAAAAACATTTTTTATATTCATCTTTGGTTAGATCGTCTCAAGAAACATAAAAAAACACATTGAGTTTTAAGGTTCCTAATAAAAATATTTTTAACTCGTTTGGGGGGGGGGGGGTATATAGGGACACTGGGGTGGCTTAGAGGACCAAGCATTGGTTAAACACATTTATTATTAACATGGAACATGTTCATTGGATGGGGTATTTGAAAAAGTTTGGCTCGGCAGAGGAGTGGTGAAAAAGTGATGTTTTTAGGGGGGGGGTGAAATGGACTTAGAATAATTTGAAGTGGGAGTCAGGACCTCATCAGGCCCTGATAACGTCAAGAACTTAGAATACTTTAAGTTTATGGACTTAGGATAGTATACATTTCAGGATTTATTGTAATTTCGGTTTTTTGATTTATTACTATTATGAGTAAACATGTTCCATGCTCGTTGGTTGTGTAGTTACACAAACCAGTTATGAATTTTTATCTTTGGTTTCAGCGTCTCAAAAAACATAACATCACACATTGAGTTTTAGTTTTTGTAATAAAAATTTTTGTATCTCGTTTCAGGGGGGGGAGCATGGGGCCACTGGAGTGATTTACAGGGCCAAACATTGGTAGAAAACATATTTAATATTCATTTTTGGTTTCACCGTCCCAAAAAATATAAGAATTCATATTAAGTTTTAATTTTTGTAATAAAAATATTTTTACCCGATTTTTGGGGGGGGGGTATGAATGGGGGCACTGGTGTCGTCTACAGGGCCAAACGTTGGTTAAAAACATTTCTTGTATACATTTTTGGAATAAGCGTCCCAAAAAACATGAGTATATAGTTCAATTTTCATTTTTCGAAAAAAAAAATTTTTTTACTTCTTTGGGGGGCTTACTGGGGCGCTGGGGGGAAATTGGCTAATTTTATTGTATTTCTTTAGCCATATTCGGCTTATGCACCATCAAAAACCCCCATACCAGGGGGTCTACCCTCTGGTACATAATTTTTTTTTTGTGTGCCTGTGTAATAGAGCTATGGAGCTTTCAAGCTCCTTAGCGGCCAAAGTTGAGACTTTAGAGCTTTGTGTCCATGGAGACATTTTTTCAGAATAATAAAATCTAAAACATACAAAAAATTTACCTAATTTGATTGAACGGCCATTTCCTATTCATTTGTGCAGGGTCCTTTTTCGAAAAATCGCAAAATTAAAAACAAAAGTTATTTCAGTTTTTTAAGTATTTTACCAAGTTTCCCCAAATATTTTTGAGCGCGGATGGTCGCAAATGAAAATTTGTTTTATTTTTCATTAGTTAAAAAAAAATAGAATGGGTATATTTCTCAATTTTTTTTTAATCGCTGCCAAAGTTGAAATTTAAGAAGAAAAAAAATTTATTTTGAATGGTTTATGGTCTACCAATCAAAAGGATGCACTAAAATTACTTTCAAAAGTATTATATCTGAAAGTATATCGTCTAACCTTTAGAATGAGAGGTCGCAAGATCATTTTGACAGAATCGTTTTACCACGGGAGTATTAGAAAGACGACTATAAACTCGTTAAAAATTTAATTTTTTTTTTTGTCATTATTAGGCTGCCAATCAGAGCTGAAGGCATCTAGGAGTCTGAAAACTTCAGGATCCTTTTTTTTTAGGTGTACTTTGACCTAATACAATTAGTTTTTAAATATCTTTCGTGGGCCGATTCACTATTTAGATCCGGGCATAGGCTTTAAAATTAAAGAACTTTTATTATTAATAACAATAGTATTACTTTTCTTTTAAATTATTTTTTTATAAGAAATCATAATTTTAAGCTTTATAAGGAATCATTAAATAAATCTTTAAAATTTCAGTGGCTTCGCTCAGTCTCACTAATGTTCGCGGTAATCTAGTTAAATTTATTGTAACTAACCAGATATTATTAAAATATAAAAAAATTAATGCACAAGATTTTTATTGATGAATACTTTATTTTGTTTATAAAAATTAATAAAAATTAATAAAAACTGAAAATATTATAAATTTACGAAACAAATTTTGTTTTTTTTCAACTTTGGAGTTTAATAATTCTGACACAAAATGGTCAATTCCCTTGAAATTTTAAAATGATATTCTATTCTATATATATTCATTGACTTTGAAATTAATTTTCGTTCAAATCTGACGTCTCGTTTAGAAGCATTTACAAAAATACGCTAGATTTCAATGCATTTTCACGCGTCTTCCTATCTTAACAATGTATAAGAATTGAACTTTGGAGTTTAATAACTCGTAAACTAAATGGTGAATTATCTTAATTTTTTAACAGTAGATGTATTTTCATGTTATTAATCCCCTGCTAAAATTATATTCAATTCTGACGTTGACGCATGTACCGAACAACAAACCTTAAACAGCTATAAGTCTCAATTATGAGCTCGAATTAAAACAAAAACGTCAAATCGATAGAATTTTTTCCAAGGAATAATTTGCACTAAAGCTCATCTCAAAAGACCCCTTAGATCCTGAGAAAAATCCGTTTTAGTGAAAAAATTTATATATTTATCTTTTATTCTTATGTATTTATTTAAAATTATATATTTATCTTATATTTTCGGTGGTTTAATAGATGGAAAAACTAAAAATATATTTATTTTATAATAAAATATATTTTGGCGGTCCCTAAATATGAAATTTTTTTAGGTTTTCGAGCACTAACTTCTGAGGTTGATTTCTCGAAATCATTTAAATATTTTTTAAAAATAAAAAAATGGTCTGGGGGTATTTCTTTAAACTTTAATTTAAACCGACTTTTATGTATTTTCATCCATTCAATACTTCATAATTTGATCTGTAATAAAATCAAAATTTTTGAATTTTTTGCAATCTATCATTTTAATATGTGGGTCGATATTCCTCAAGTGTATGTAAACCTAATTCTTGGGTCTTCAAATCGGTCCCAAAATATTTTTCGCTCAAAGTACTATCGAAAATAAGTTACCTCCCCAATTTTTAGCCTCCTAGTTATTCTCCTTGATTTTTTACAGCTAAATTACTTTTTTATGTGCTTTTTATATTTTTAAATTTTAAGCGCGCAAAAATTACTAAAAACTCCCTCAGATGCTTATTTTATTGCAAAAAAAATTTTCCTCTTAGGTCCGGATACACGCAGAAATATATGAGACAGAAATAGTGGCATTAAATAAAACCAGAAAAAGCGATCCCCGCTTGCTGGCGGTACCGGCGTAAAGACCGCAGTTAAAAACAAAGTTAAGAACGAAATAAACGACGTTGTTTTTAACGTTGGATTATGGAAGGCAATTAACAACGTTGTAAATGCCAGCATTAACGCCGGTAATAAAGCGTACTATATAATTTTTTTTTTTAATTTATATATTCGCAATTCTTAGATAAATCGACACTGAATTATTTGAAAGTATAAAAAGAAAACTACTGGAAAGGAAAAGTGCCTTAATTCTTTTATTTTCCTCAATAAAGTGAAATTAGAGTTATAAAATTTAACTGAGAAAATAAGTAAATTAAAGTACACATTTGGGAACAATAATATCAGTATATTATTATTTTTGGTTTTCGAAAATCGTAAATAATGAAAGAAATTTTTTAGGGATAATAAAAATTTATATTATAAAAACATTATTGATTACATTTTTTACAAATATTTTCGTAATCTACAAACGATTCTTATCTATCTGAGCTAATTAGCTAATTAATAAACAGATATTTAAAAAAATCAAAATTATTTATAAATTATTAAAGCAATTTTTTTAAATTGTCCTAAACTTTTTGTACTATTTTAAATATTACAATATACATATGAGCGTACCAGAACGACAAGGGCGTATAGATTTTTACGAATGAGAAGTAGAAGAGAACGAGAACGCTCCGTTCAGGTTCGGATTAATATTTACTTTCTAGACAGGTTCTTTTATGTATTGGGCCCCTGTTAAAATAAAATGTGTTTAAATTTTTTCTTTACAGGGCATTTAAATCTACCAGTTTTTATGCACGCACCTATCTGTTTTTCGTTAATTCCTCTATGCCTAACCGTTCTTACTTTCTTTACTTAAAAATCTATACGCCCTTGTCGTTCTGGTACGCTCATATAATGTATGTGATAATGAATTAAATCATGTTATAAAAAATTAAAATCTTGATAAATTCATCACTATTTTATGCAATAATATATATCATTAATTTAACATGTATATTTACAAATATATATATAAAGTTACAAATTTTAAGAAAAAATTTTAATCTTTTTGGCAACATTATTTAAATTAGTCTATAAATTGCAAATATATATGTGTATAAATGTATATTTAATGTACATTATTTTATTAATCACTATAATATTTAAATTTTTAGTACTTCATTGGGGTTCGCTAGATGGCGCCCAAATTAAGTTTTCAACTTTACCCTGGTGCAAAAGTTAACGTTAAATTTAACGTTAAAATTTAACGTTAAATTTTAACGTTAATTTTAACGTTAATTTAAGGTAACTTTAACGTTAATTTAAGGTAGATTTAACGTTAATTTAATGTTAAATTTAACGTTAAATTTAACGTTAAAATTATCGCAGAAAATTAAAGAAAAAAAATCTTCATAATTTTGCTAATCCAATTGTACTTATTATGGAAATTACCCTGATGCTTATAAAATTTAGCATCATTACTATTTTTTCACAACTAAATTTTTTGATCAAATTAATGTTCGTTCTAACATTAAATTTAACATTAAATTTAACGTTAAAATTCAACACTAAATTTAACGTTAAAATTCAACACTAAATTTAACGTTAAAATTCAACACTAAATTTAACGTTAAAATTCAACACTAAATTTAACACGTTAAAATTCAACACTAAATTTAACGTTAAAATTCAACACTAAATTTAACGTTAAAATTCAACACTAAATTTAACGTTAAAATTCAACACTAAATTTAACGTTAAAATTTAACATTAAATTTAACGTTAAAATTCAACACTAAATTTAACGTTAAAATACAACATTAAATTTAACGTTAAAATTTAACATTAAATTTAACGTTAAAATTCAACACTAAATTTAACGTTAAAATTTAATGTTAAATTAAACGTTCAAATCCGATATTAAATTTAACGTTAATTTTAACGTAAAAAAAGCATAACAACCAAAGTTTTAGAAACGTTTTTGAAATAAGCCTTTAAAATGTTTCAAATGTCCGTAGAAAAACGTTTCCAAACGTTTTATTAATATTTCAGGAAGTTTCATCGGCTCCGACTTTTTTCCCTTAAAAATTGCTTTTTGGCGTATTTACGGACAATTGGTGAAAAAAAATAAAAAAAATTTAGTATTTTCTTCATTTTTTTATTTTATTAACAAATCAATGAAATGCACACAAACACAAAAAAATTGACAATTTATTAAAACTTTATTTCGATCAATAAACTACAGCTGGTTAAGTAACATCATTAGAAATTTCTGTAAATAAAAGAACATGTAAATTTTTTAGCTATTATTCTCCATAAAAGTTTAAATCTGAATAAATTGCATTACCTATTTATTTTTTCAATTATATTATATGATCGTTTTAATTTTTTGAAAATGTAGTCTGAACCTCAAAAGTCAGCTATTATTAACTGCAGATGTGAAATTTTCAATTTAACAGTTTCAATCAGAACTCCATCTTTTCCAAAAAAAGTTTTATACCAGATCTCCTATCAGACTCTCAAAAATATTCATTTTTTCTTGTGAAAGTAAATTTCCAATCTCTGAAGATCAAAAAAAGTAAAAATATAGTTTTTCACACTGTCAGATTGCTGCGCTTAAATTTTTCTTAAAAATTAAGCAAATTCTTAAACATGGGTAATTTAAGGGACATTAATTTAAGGGACAGTAAATGTTTTTTTGAAAATCGAATTTTTTGTGTGCGCATAAATCACATCATATACACTGTGAAAATTCTTGTCTGGGTAATTAACATCTGGGTAGTAAATTTATACTACCGAGATAAAAAGGTTACTACCTATATAGTAATTACCAGATTTTACACTATATGTATCAAGAGTATCAAGTATGTGTAAAAAATATTTTTCATTACACGCGTTACCTTTTTCTGCACGGCAAGCGTTCTTTCTTACGCTTTTAATGAAAAACTGTGTGTTAGATCACCGGATAAAAAGTAGATATTTTACTTTCCATGCTGTCAGTACTCGTTCGCTACGCTCACTCGTGCATACAACTGCATAGAAAGCATAAATCTACATTTCATCCCTTGTTTAACAAATAGCTATTTTTTTCTTCGAAATCTCCTGTTTAATTTTTAAACGCGATCTTCTCGAAGCAGGGTTTCTTAAATTGACGTGCAAGTTCGGGCGATAACTATTTCACCGATTTAATGTACAGAAAAATATATTAACATGGAACATGTTTATAGGGAGGGGTACCTGAGAACTTGAAAATTAAGGGGGGGAGGTTAAATTTGTCCTATTTAGAGGGGTGGTCAAATTTTTCCTATTTAAGGGGGGGGGTCAAATGAGACTTGGAGTAATTAAGAGACTTTGAAAAATCTAGACTTAAGGACTTAGGATAATACACGTTTATAGACTTAGAATAATATCGATTTAGGGACTTGGAATAATTCAGGTTTAGGGAATCAAAATAGTTTGGGTTTAGAATCTTAACAGCTAGTCAGGTGATAATTACTAATTATAAAATTAGAATATTGTATTGTAATCTTTTTAAGATTTGTATTATACTTAGTCCTCAGCTGGAAGTAAACATCTTCCATGCATTTAGGTTGTGTTTACACAGACCAGTTATAAGTTTTTTTGATGGGCTGACTTCAAATTTTTTTTTTTTAAAGTTCTCGAAAAGTTTTTACAGCTTAGGGCCGAACTTAGCTAAATTAATACCTGAATAAAAAATAATCTGTAATCCCCTCAAGGATGCACTGGCCAATGAATTTCCGAATAATGGTATATTTGCATTTCTACGAGAAAATACGTTTTATCAGCACTAAAAACGAAAAAAAAAAAATTGACTAGGCCGCGACTAGCACCATGATTTTCTGGTAGTTTTTACCCTATAAAATGCAAAAAAACGTGAAAACGGAATCGGCAATAGATGCCAAAAAGATTTTGCCACTCATATGTCAAAAACCGTGTTTTTCGTATCTGAGCTACCCCAAATTTTCAAAATAACTTTTTAGGTAAATAAAATTTTAAAATCTAGATAAAAAAATCTGATTGCTAGGAAAGAAGCTTTCCAGAAGAAAAAAAATATTTCTTTTTACGATGAAACTTAGCCAAGTTATCGTCAATTTAAGATTTTCTACAATCAGATTGTCTTAAAAAAGATATTGAAAAAGCCTGTTTCTGAACATAAAATATGCATTATTTGCTTGACAATTATGGTTAAATACTTATTTTTTTTTTTAATCGTTTACTTTTTCTCTGAGTATTTATTTTCTTCAAGAAAAAAATCATTTTTCTTTTATCACATTTCAACTTTTAGGTCAAAAACCAATAAAAATCTGTGTTAAATTTTTGCTACTAACAGTTTTCAAAGGCTTCTGACCTACACATTAAAATTTTGTCATAAAAAAGGATTTCTTTCTTGAAGAAATGAATACTCTGGGAAAAATTAATCAATATTTTAAGAAAAATTATTATTTTACGATGAAAATTAAGCTAGTCATGCATATTTTATGTTTAGAAACAGGCTTAATTCAATAGGATTTCAATTATTTTTAAGACATATTTCAGCAATAATATTCATAATATTTGCTTGATTATCATCGTAAAATAACAAATTTTTTTTTTAAATCATATTATTTTTCCCTGAGTATTCATTTCTTTAAGAAAAAAATTATTTTTATTGAGAAAATTTTAATTTTTAGATCAAAAACTGTGTTAAGTAAATTTTTCTACTTGCAGTTTTCAAAGGCTTTGGATCTAAAAATTGAATTATTGTCAATAAAAATGTTTTTTTTTTCTTAAGGAAATGAATTTCTAGGGAAAAATTAATCGATTAAAAAAAAAAAAAATTATTATTTTACAATGAAAATCAAGCGAGTAATGGATGTTTAAAGTTTAGAAACAGGCTTTCTTCAATAAAGAAATATCGTTTATAGTTAATTTTTGGATCTGATACATAATTTTTTCTTAAATTTTTGCCACTAAAAAATACAAAAAATTCGGTGTTTTTTTTTTTTTAGCACGTAGTACTTAATTTCTTCCTATGAAAATACGAGTATCTTGAATTATCGTTTCTAAAGGATTTATCTTTCTGATACGTACTTTTTCAAAAAATTTTTTTTTTAAATTTTTTACATAAAAAAATTAAAAAAACACCATCATTTTTTTTCATTTTGTATAAAGAACTTAATTTTTTTCTATGAAAGTTCTAATAACAAGAATTATCGTTTTTACTCGGTATCTCCAATCTGATACCTAATTTTTCTAAAATTTTTTTTAAAAAACTTTTTTGATAAAAAAATTAAAAAAAAACAATCATTTTTTTATGGTGTAGTACTTAATTTCTTTCTATAAAAGAAAGTTAATATCTAGAATTATCTAATACCTAGAATTATCTTTTTTATTCGTTACCTTCAATCTGATAATTAATTTCTTACTTAATTTATAAAATACGAGTATCTAGAATTATCGTTTCTAAAGGATTTCTCTTTCTGATACGTACTTTTTTTAAAAAAATTTTAATTTTACATAAAAAAATTAAAAAACACAATTATTTTTTTACTAATATCTGAAAATATTGTAACCGGTGATATTTTACAACCATTATGGAATTAGGACCTAATTTTTTTTTCAAAAATATTTTCATTAAAAAATCTTAAATTACTTTTTTTTTTTTATTTGGAGATAATACCTCATTTATTTCCATGATAGTACTTATATTTGAAAGTATGATTTTTACTCGATATCTCGAATCTAATACTTAATTTTTTTTTTAATTTTTTTCCTAAAATTTTTTTTGCAAAAAAATACAAAAAACACCAATTTTTTTTTTCTTTTTGGACGTAGTACCTAATTTATTTCTATGAGAGTACTAGTTTTAGAAAGTTCGTTTATAGTAATTTTTTGGATCTGATACCGAATTTTTTCAAATTTTTTTTCTCAAAATTAAAAAAACCAAATAATTAAAAAACAGCATTATTTTTTTTTTTTTTTAGTGTAATACTTCATTTAGTTCCGTGAAAGTACTTATATTTGAAAATATGGTTTTTACTTGATATCTCGAATCTGATATTTAATTATTTGAAAATTTGTTTCAAAATTTTCGATGAATAAAAAAAACTTTTAAAATTTAATAGAAATGTATGGACCATTGAGAATATTTTGTTATTGCTAATTTCTCAAAATTTTGCACGATTATCGCCTAAAAGACCCAAACCATTGGATATCTGAGACTTTCTTCTAAAAAAATGTAAATGTAAAAAAAAAGAATTAAATATTTTATAGAATTAATTTAAATTTAAAATATAGATAAGTTTGTAATTAATATTTAAAAAAAACTCTTTACCAGCCCTTAAAAATTAGGCTTAAACTCTTACCAATTTTTTTTTTTATTCGGATAAGTCAAACTGGAGATACCCTTTACACCGTCTTTTCTTGTTTTTTCTCCTTATTAAAAAAATTCCTTATTCACAGAACCAACATTTTTAACAAATCTTTAAAAAAAAGTTTCTGAAATTTCAAGGTTATCTATCCAGAATTTCTGAGTAAATCGACGCAGCCTACAACAAATTCTCTTATTTCACTAAAAAAATCTTCCTTGATTGAACCTCTGAAAATACTTCACAGAAAAATATATAATTTTTAATATTGTACCTATTAAAATTTAGCTAAATATATTTTTTTTGTATACATTTAAATATTTTTTTTTGCTGATAAAAATGCAACTAAGTTTTTGGTTAAGTTTGTTTGTGAACATAGTTAATATCATGCTAATGAACTTGAACTTGGATATAAACAAACTTAACCAAAAAGTTAGTTTCATTTTTATCAGCAAAAAAAAATATTTAAATGTATACAAAAAAAATATATTTAGCTAAATTTTAATAGGTACAATATTAAAAATTATATATTTTTCTGTGAAGTATTTTCAGAGGTTCAATCAAGGAAGATTTTTTTAGTGAAATAAGAGAATTTGTTGTAGGCTGCGTCGATTTACTCAGAAATTCTGGATAGATAACCTTGAAATTTCAGAAACTTTTTTTTAAAGATTTGTTAAAAATGTTGGTTCTGTGAATAAGGAATTTTTTTAATAAGGAGAAAAAACAAGAAAAGACGGTGTAAAGGGTATCTCCAGTTTGACTTATCCGAATAAAAAAAAAAATTGGTAAGAGTTTAAGCCTAATTTTTAAGGGCTGGTAAAGAGTTTTTTTTAAATATTAATTACAAACTTATCTATATTTTAAATTTAAATTAATTCTATAAAATATTTAATTCTTTTTTTTTACATTTACATTTTTTTAGAAGAAAGTCTCAGATATCCAATGGTTTGGGTCTTTTAGGCGATAATCGTGCAAAATTTTGAGAAATTAGCAATAACAAAATGTTCTCAATGGTCCATTTTACCTAACAAGAAATAATGTCATAAGAAATACATATCCTTTCCTTGCTATTGTCAGTTTAACACCTCATGGAAAAAATTCGGTTTTTCACATAATGAAAAGGTAAATTTTTCTACACCAGTACATAATCTTCTTTATGCTAATTATGTCTGTTAGACAGTTTTTGGTATAGTTGGCGTAGTTATTAATTAATTATCTAATTGAAAATATCAAGTTAATACTTTCATAGATAAAAATTATACTACATCTGAAAAGAAAAGAAAAATTAGTGATTTTTGTATTTTTTAAAGAAAAGTTTTTGAGACAAAAATTTTCGAAAAATTAAGTATCAGATTGAAGGTAACGAATAAAAACGATAATTCTAGGTATTAGAACTTTCATAGAAAAAAATTTAGTTCTTGGTACAAAATGAAAAAATTAATACCCTGCCAACTAGCTGGCACTAAGGTTCCTCAAACAATGAACTTAATACTTCAATATGCCACAGATATCACCGGTTACAAGCATGCAATCATAGTTACATACATTTCTATTAAATTTTAAAAGTTTTTTTTATTCATCGAAAATTTTGGAACAAATTTTCAAATAATTAAATATCAGATTCGAGATATCGAGTAAAAACCATATTTTCAAATATAAGTACTTTCACGGAACTAAATGAAGTATTACACTAAAAAAAAAAAAAAATAATGCTGTTTTTTAATTATTTGGTTTTTTTAATTTTGAGAAAAAAAATTTGAAAAAATTCGGTATCATATCCAAAAAATTACTATAAACGAACTTTCTAAAACTAGTACTCTCATAGAAATAAATTAAGTACTACGTCCAAAAAGAAAAAAAAAATTGGTGTTTTTTGTATTTTTTTGCAAAAAAAATTTTAGGAAAAAAATTAAAAAAAAAATTAAGTATTAGATTCGAGATATCGAGTAAAAATCATACTTTCAAATATAAGTACTATCATGGAAATAAATGAGGTATTACCTCCAAAAAAAAAAAAAAAAAAGTAATTTAAGATTTTTTAATGAAAATATTTTTGAAAAAAAAATTAGGTCCTAATTCTATAATGGTTGTAAAATATCACCGGTTACAATAATTTCAGATATTAGTAAAAAAATAATTGTGTTTTTTAATTTTTTTATGTAAAAAATTAAAAAAAAATTTTTTTTAAAAAAGTACGTATCAGAAAGAGAAATCCTTTAGAAACGATAATTCTAGATACTCGTATTTTAGAAATTAAGTAAGAAATTAAGAAAAAATTATTTAAAAAATTAAGTACTACGTGCTAAAAAAAATATTTTTTAGTGGCAAAAATTGACTATAAACGATATTTCTATATTGAAAATAGCCTGTTTCTGAACTTTAAACATCCATTACTCGCTTGATTTTCATCGTAAAATAATATTTTTTTTTTTTTAATCGATTAATTTTTCCCTGGAAATTCCTGGAAAAAAAACATTTTTATTGACAATAATTCAATTTTTAGGTCCAAAGCCTTTGAAAACTGCAAGTAGAAAAATTTACTTAACACAGTTTTTGACCTAAAAATTGAAATTTTCTCAATAAAAATAATTTTTTTCTTAAAGAAATGAATACTCAGGGAAAAATAATATAATTTAAAAAAAAAAAATTGTTATTTTACGGTGAAAATCGAGCAAATATTATGCATATTATTGCTGAAAGTTTTAAAAATAATTGAAATCCTATTGAATTAAGCCTGTTTCTGAACATAAAATATGCATGGCTAGCTTGATTTTCATCGTAAAATAATAATTTTTCTTAAAATATTGATAAACTCTTTCCTGAGGAATTGCCCCCACAACAAGTCACGTGATACTCGCTTCACGCAGTTTATTTTACTTTATTTCTTAAATATATTAATTTATTTAAAATAAAATATTTGATAAATCATTCGTAAATAACTAATATTTTTATATTTAAAGAATAAAAATAATTTTAAACGTTAGTTACTATACATAGCTGTATAGCACTACTTCATACACGCATACTAATGTAAGTCACACAGAGAACGATTTAGGGAGATTCCTCAGGAAAGAGTTAATTTTTCCCAGAGTATTCATTTCTTCAAGAAAGAAATCCTTTTTATTGACAAAATTTTAATGTGTATATAGGTCAGAAGCCTTTGAAAACTGTAAGTAGAAAAATTTATTTAACACAGATTTTTATTGGTTTTTGACCTAAAAGTTGAAATGTGATAAAAGAAAAATGATTTTTTTCTTGAAGAAAATAAATACTCAGAGAAAAAGTAAACGATTAAAAAAAAAAAATAACCATAATAATCAAGCAAATAATGCATATTTTATGTTCAGAAACAGGCTTTTTCAATATCTTTTTTAAGACAATCTGATTGTAGAAAATCTTAAATTGACGATAACTTGGCTAAGTTTCATCGTAAAAAGAAATATTTTTTTTCTTCTGGAAAGCTTCTTTCCTAGCAATCAGATTTTTTTATCTAGATTTTTAAATTTTATTTACCTAAAAAGTTATTTTGAAAATTTGGGGTAGCTCAGATACGAAAAACACGGTTTTTGACATATGAGTGGCAAAATCTTTTTGGCATCTATTGCCGATTCCGTTTTCACGTTTTTTTTGCATTTTATAGGGTAAAAACTACCAGAAAATCATGGTGGTAGTCGCGGCCTAGTCAATTTTTTTTTTTTCGTTTTTAGTGCTGATAAAACGTATTTCCTCGTAGAAATGCAAATATACCATTATTCGGAAATTCATTGGCCAGTGCATCCTTGAGGGGATTACAGATTATTTTTTATTCAGGTATTAATTTAGCTAAGTTCGGCCCTAAGCTGTAAAAACTTTTCGAGAACTTTAAAAAAAAAAAATTTGAAGTCAGCCCATCAAAAAAACTTATAACTGGTCTGTGTAAACACAACCTAAATGCATGGAAGATGTTTACTTCCAGCTGAGGACTAAGTATAATACAAATCTTAAAAAGATTACAATACAATATTCTAATTTTATAATTAGTAATTATCACCTGACTAGCTGTTAAGATTCTAAACCCAAACTATTTTGATTCCCTAAACCTGAATTATTCCAAGTCCCTAAATCGATATTATTCTAAGTCTATAAACGTGTATTATCCTAAGTCCTTAAGTCTAGATTTTTCAAAGTCTCTTAATTACTCCAAGTCTCATTTGACCCCCCCCCTTAAATAGGAAAAATTTTACCCCCGACTTAAATAGGACAAATTTGACCACCCTCCTTAAATAGAACAAATTTAACCTCCCCCCTTAATTTTCAAGTTCTCAAGTACTCCCTCCCTATAAACATGTTCCATGTTAATATATTTTTCTTGTCAGCGGCCAGAAAGCACGTATTTCCCGGAAAAAAAGCGTTTTTTCGCTACTGACGAAGAAAAATCGTATACGACCCTTGTCCATAAATAAAGAATTACCCAAATCGCAGTTTACCATCCTCGGCTTCGCCTCGGAAGGTAATTTACGTGCGATTTGGACCATTATTTAATTTTCTGGACACCAGCCGTGAATATACTATTTTTAACTACTCATCAAACTTGCGCCCGAACTTGCACGACAATTTAAGAAAGCCTGCTTCGAGAAGATAGCGTTTAAAAATTAAAGAGGAGATTTTGAAGAAATAAAAATATTTTTTACAGTGTATATGATGTGATTTATGCGCACACAAAAAATTCGATTTTCAAAAAAACATTTACTGTCCCTTAAATTACCTATGTTTAAGAATTTGCTTAATTTTTAAGAAAAATTTAAGCGCAGCAATCTGACAGTGTGAAAAACTATATTTTTACTTTTTTTGATCTTCAGAGATTGGAAATTTACTTTCACAAGAAAAAATGAATATTTTTGAGAGTCTGATAGGAGATCTGGTATAAAACTTTTTTTGGAAAAGATGGAGTTCTGATTGAAACTGTTAAATTGAAAATTTCACATCTGCAGTTAATAATAGCTGACTTTTGAGGTTCAGACTACATTTTCAAAAAATTAAAACGATCATATAATATAATTGAAAAAATAAATAGGTAATGCAATTTATTCAGATTTAAACTTTTATGGAGAATAATAGCTAAAAAATTTACATGTTCTTTTATTTACAGAAATTTCTAATGATGTTACTTAACCAGCTGTAGTTTATTGATCGAAATAAAGTTTTAATAAATTGTCAATTTTTTTGTGTTTGTGTGCATTTCATTGATTTGTTAATAAAATAAAAAAATGAAGAAAATACTAAATTTTTTTTATTTTTTTTCACCAATTGTCCGTAAATACGCCAAAAAGCAATTTTTAAGGGAAAAAAGTCGGAGCCGATGAAACTTCCTGAAATATTAATAAAACGTTTGGAAACGTTTTTCTACGGACATTTGAAACATTTTAAAGGCTTATTTCAAAAACGTTTCTAAAACTTTGGTTGTTATGCTTTTTTTACGTTAAAATTAACGTTAAATTTAATATCGGATTTGAACGTTTAATTTAACATTAAATTTTAACGTTAAATTTAGTGTTGAATTTTAACGTTAAATTTAATGTTAAATTTTAACGTTAAATTTAATGTTGTATTTTAACGTTAAATTTAGTGTTGAATTTTAACGTTAAATTTAATGTTAAATTTTAACGTTAAATTTAGTGTTGAATTTTAACGTTAAATTTAGTGTTGAATTTTAACGTTAAATTTAGTGTTGAATTTTAACGTTAAATTTAGTGTTGAATTTTAACGTGTTAAATTTAGTGTTGAATTTTAACGTTAAATTTAGTGTTGAATTTTAACGTTAAATTTAGTGTTGAATTTTAACGTTAAATTTAATGTTAAATTTAATGTTAGAACGAACATTAATTTGATCAAAAAATTTAGTTGTGAAAAAATAGTAATGATGCTAAATTTTATAAGCATCAGGGTAATTTCCATAATAAGTACAATTGGATTAGCAAAATTATGAAGATTTTTTTTCTTTAATTTTCTGCGATAATTTTAACGTTAAATTTAACGTTAAATTTAACATTAAATTAACGTTAAATCTACCTTAAATTAACGTTAAAGTTACCTTAAATTAACGTTAAAATTAACGTTAAAATTTAACGTTAAATTTTAACGTTAAATTTAACGTTAACTTTTGCACCAGGGTATTAATGGACTTTTCTTTTATAATTTTTTAAAATACATTAAATTTATTTTGCAAAATAAAAAACATTTAAAAATTGAATGGCATATGAAATGAGATATTAAATAAACATATGTGATGAAATACCATATTAAAATGTTTAAAAGTCCAATATTATAGCAAAATTAAACAATAAATGTGCGCATAATGTAAAATTTTTTTTAGTTTTCAAGTTTTATGTACTTTTATAAGTTGATTTTCTTATTGCTATTACTAAATTAATATAAAAAAAAAAATTTTTTTTTGGTAAAAAATATAATCAATAACTTTGATATTTATAAAAAAAATTGCATAAGTTAAAATAAAATTGGTCATTTTTAATTAGTTCCAAATAATCGCCTGCAAACGTTATTGCCTTCGGGAACGTTTATTCCTGCAGCTGGTGCTCGTTGTGGTGATGCTTCTGGATCTTCTATAGAGTTTCGTTGTTCTCTTGCTCTTGCTCGGTTCAACGCTTTTTTACCAGTATTTTGGCATTTATTTCGAATAATATTAAAAGCTTTACACATATTTTCTAATGCCTCGCTCCCTGCGTTATGAAATAGATGCCACTGGTAGTAAACCCCTAGAAATTAATTATTGAGGTTAAAGAAAAGATATGTATAAATTTATTATTAAAGTGATAAATACATCTTAGTGAACTAAACTTACATAGAAGGCAATCAAGCTTCCTTGGAGGAATCGCTTTTATTTTGCGATTAACCGTAGCTTTCCTGGGATCTAGACGATATTTTACAATTGTTTCGCCAAAATACATGTCAATTAATCCACATAAAAAAAGGCGTGCTGGTTGCCGCTTTGAAAAAAATCTTCTAAAAACCTGGACGTTAACTTTTGTCTTTCCTCCAAGGAATACCTGAAATGTAAAAAAAAGCAATAAATTTTGAATTTATACCGGTAGTATTGCTAATAAAGCAACTAAAAAAAGAAAACTTACTTTGCCATTTTCTACCGTAAATCGAAGTTTAGCCTGCTGTCCGTTTCGTTTTGGAGGCGACTCCGGTAAATTTTGACACCTTAGGCAAAAATCTACCCTCTTAAAGGGTTTTTTCGGCGGATAATCGTTCATCCGGCAAATATATGGAAGTTGAGATTCAGTTTCTACATCTTCTGGATATTCAACTGGATCTTGTTCGGTGCTTAAAGGATCATGTAATAATACATTTTGGTGTTGATTTTGTGGTGCATTCTCGAAGTCTTCTGCTTGAACAAAAACTGGAGAATTTGGACGCGAATGAATCGGAGAAGTTGTTATTTGATCCATATTCCGATTTTGTTGCACATTTTCTGTCGATCCGGAATTTGATAGAATCGAAGAACTCAATGGAATAGAAGAACCAGATGGAATGGAAGAATCGTGATAGGTAATCCTACAAGGATTTTTAAGCCGATTAGCCAGTACTGAATTGTCCTCCTCTAATTCATTAGCCTTTGCTCTTTTTGTATTGTCAGGGCTCGATTTTTTTTTTCTTTTCTGAAAAAAATGTTCATTGTCCAAATAAGCACATACAAAATTTAAAAAAAAGGTTTTTACGCTTAAATTTTTAGATATTAATACTTTTATAGAAATAAATGAGGCATTACATAAAATAAGAAAAAAAATATTGCCGTTTTTTTAATTTTTTTATGTAAAAAATTAAAAAAAAAAAAATTTTTGAAAAATTATGTTTTGGATTTGAGATATCGAGTAAAAACCAAATTTTCAGATATTAGTACTTTTATAAAGAAGAAAATTAATTATTGCGTCCAAACGGAAAAGAATATTGCTGTTTTTTTTATTTTTTTATGTAAAAAATTTAAAAAAAAAAATTTTTTGAAAAATTATGTTTTGGATTTGAGATATCGAGTAAAAACCAAATTTTCAGATATTAGTACTTTTATAAAGAAGAAAATTAATTATTGCGTCCAAACGGAAAAGAATATTGCTGTTTTTTTTATTTTTTTATGTAAAAAATTTAAAAAAAAAAATTTTTTGAAAAATTATGTTTTGGATTTGAGATATCGAGTAAAAACCAAATTTTCAGATATTAGTACTTTTATAAAGAAGAAAATTAATTATTGCGTCCAAACGGAAAAGAATATTGCTGTTTTTTTTATTTTTTTATGTAAAAAATTTTTAAAAAAAATTTTTTTGAAAAATTAAGTTTTGGTTTTGAGATATCGAGTAAAAACCAAATTTTTAGATATTAGTACTTTTATAAAGAAGAAAATTAATTATTGCGTCCAAACGGAAAAGAATATTGCTGTTTTTTTTATTTTTTTATGTAAAAAATTTAAAAAAAAAAATTTTTTGAAAAATTATGTTTTGGATTTGAGATATCGAGTAAAAACCAAATTTTCAGATATTAGTACTTTTATAAAGAAGAAAATTAATTATTGCGTCCAAACGGAAAAGAATATTGCTGTTTTTTTTATTTTTTTATGTAAAAAATTTAAAAAAAAAAATTTTTTGAAAAATTATGTTTTGGATTTGAGATATCGAGTAAAAACCAAATTTTCAGATATTAGTACTTTTATAAAGAAGAAAATTAATTATTGCGTCCAAACGGAAAAGAATATTGCTGTTTTTTTTATTTTTTTATGTAAAAAATTAAAAAAAAAAATTTTTTTGAAAAATTAAGTTTTGGTTTTGAGATATCGAGTAAAAACCAAATTTTTAGATATTAGTACTTTTATAAAAAAGAAAATTAATTACTACATTTTTTATTTTTTTATATTAAAAATTTAAAGAAGAGAAAAAGAAAAGAAAATTTTAAATAATTATAAGTATCGGATTTGAGCTACTTACACGATATTTTTTTTGTTTTACTAAAGGAGTCCTGGAAACAAAATTTTCAGTCGCATCATCGATACTTTGTTCAATTTCCGATTCTTCATCTTCTTCATTTGAGTACTCCGTACTCGATGAGTAAGCGATTTCATCATACTCGGTGCTGCTATTATACTTGGGATTCTGGTGCGAGTACCTTTTATCAGATGCACTAGCAAGTTCATAAGTACAAGCAACTTTCAAAACCTGTACTCTTCTACATGTTTATGTCTTACACAACATTTTTCAACTAGACACACTTTCTCATAATAAATTTTGTTATTATTTTTTTCATATTCTTCTTTATTAAAGGGTACATTGTCTCCTTGCGAGTTCCTGTCATAAATTTTATTAAGGGTAAATAAAGTTTTTTCTGTTCCTTCGTTAAATGAGTATACGCGGGCAAACATTTTTTTAAATAATTGAATAATTACAATTAAAATTTTTATTCAAAACTTAATCGTTATAGGCACATTAAATTTAATATTATATATTAAAACTGAATCACAAACACTTATCGAGATTTTAAAAACTACTTTTAAATTTACGAACGAAATACCCGCGTAAACTAATTTCTTCGAACTTAATTAACTCTAATAAATAACTGACTGTATGGTAGAGAGACATACGCAGCCAGGTACCAAGAGCGACTTTGATCCCCACTTCTTACTGTATACCAAATTCCCCTCCTTTACTATTCTCGATATGAAATACCTCAATTACGCATATCATAGGAATTTTTTGATAACTTTGTGAAAGGAAAGGGAACTATAATTGAAAGTGGGGAAACAGTAATACTAACGTAAGAGAGAAAGAGAAAATATTATGGAAATATATTATAAAAATTGAGGAAATTTTATCTTAAATATAATTTTTAAAAAATTTTTTGTTTTTTAAAAAATAGAAATTAAAATTTTTATTAAATATATCTATTTCGTACTTAAAAAATGAAAATGGTGTCTTTTATTCACGAATTTTCGATAAAATTTTACTCGCAAGTGAAATGATTTTTAAATGTAATTTTTGACATCATTTTTGAAATCAGCGTCCAAAAAAACCTATTAGGACCTTTGAAAATAAAAAAAGAAGTTCTTTTGGCAAAATGAGTTTTTTAGGGGTGAAAGGGGTGAAAAATGGCCAATTTCACCCTTTAGAAGATGTTAAATGTAATTTTCTACGTTATTTTTGAAATCAGCGTCCATAAAAACCTAATAGACCCTTTGAAAATAAATAAATACATTATTTTGGCAAAATGAGTTTTTTAGGGGTGAAAGGGGTGAAAAATGGCCAATTTCACCCTTTAGAACATGTTAAATGCAATTTTCGACGTCATTTTTGAAATCAGCGTCCAAAAAAACCTAATAGACCCTTTGAAAATAAATAAATACATTATTTTGGCAAAATGAGTTTTTTAGGGGTGAAAGGGGTGAAAAATGGCCAATTTCACCCCTTGGAACCTGTTAAATGTCATTTTTGACCCAAAATTCTAATTTAGTGACCTATTTAACCATATAGCATCATATAAAAGTCGATAAAAACATTTTTTATTATATTTCAAAATTGGGGGGGAAAGGGGTGAAAAATGGGTGGAAAAATCACCCCTTGACATTTCCGACAATTTTCCTTTCCAACGCTTTGTTTGTATGATTTATCTGAAGCGAATGCAAAAGGTTTCATCAAAATCCATCCACTTTCAGAGGCAGTTAGAGATTTGACCTTTTTTTTCACACTATACCCCTGACTATTAATTACTTACTTATTTATGGACAAGGTTCGTACAAGATTTTTCTTTGTCAGTGGCGAGAAAGCACGTCTTTTCCGTTCGCGCAAAGGCTGGAAAATACTTGCTTTCTGGACGCTGACAAGAAAAATAATTTTTCTCTAATTTTTCACAATTTATATATATTCTTTTTTTGTAAATGTACTGGAGCATATATTTTAACAGTGATATAAGCAACAAATATTTTTAAAATTATATTATATATAATTATTTTATGTCGAATTCATATGGGTGAAATGTGCTTTTTTTAGGATAAGAAAATACACAGGAGCAAGCGAGACACAATAATTTACAAATTTGCTATCTCACTTGCTCTTGGGTATAAAGAAGTGCATTTTACCCATCTAAACTTACCCTTACTCTTTTTTAATATAAATATAAGGTAACTCGGAAAATGAAAAAATACCTCAACAATTTATTTTTTTTAATACAAAAATACTTGAATAAAAAATTTTTATTTTTCTTTATTTTTATAAATGGGTTCTCTGAATCGATCGCCTTTGATTGCATAATACTTTTTGAGATTCTTATCTCTACAGAAAAATCTTATTTTTGGTCCACATTAAAATAAATATGTACCGTGATAAATTGGAATACTTTTATTGAATCACGTACAAGTCATAAAAAAAGTTAATCTTCCTTAACAAATTTACATATTTTTTTCTTTTATATAACTTTATTTTTGAGCATTTGTTTTTTATATATTTAAAATGTGTTTTAAACACATTGCATTTATCAATAATATTAATTTTCTCCTTAAGATTACACGAAGCCCTCCTACTTTGTAAAGGTGAAAAGACTACACGGAGAAAAATATTTTGTATATTTTACAAGGTTAATTTTAGTAAAACGGGGTTAGTTTTAATTACAAAAAAAATTTGTAAATTTTACAAATATGAAGTCAGAATATTGTAATTCTAACAAAAAACATGGTTATATTTACAAAATATTTGAACAGAAAATAACAAAACTTTATAATGTAAACATAACCAGCAATATTGGTTATTTTTAACAGTTATTTTTCTCCGTGTAGAAACTCGTTTAAGTTTATTTATTTAACAGTATAAAAATAAATTTTATACCTGTGCAAGCTTAAGCATCTTTTCTAAAAATATTGTGATTATTATTATTATAATTTTTCATATTTTTTTTTTTCTTACAAAAAAAAAAATTTTATTCTAAAATAGAAAAAAAATTTCATTTCGGAATTTCAATTATTTTTTTTTTTTTTTTTGGAAATATATAACTACATAAAAAAATATTAATTACGTTTTTTTTTATTTGTAGTAAATTTTTTTACAAAAAAATAATTTTATTCTACAATAGAAAAAAAAAATTTCATTTCGGAATTTCAATTATTTTTTTTTGGGGGGAATATAGAACATAGAAATGTTTTGATGTTTTTAAATAAAATTTTTTTTTTATAACTTCTAAAGACGCTTTATATTATAGTATCTGCTGATATACCTGAATAAATATTAACTGAGGTACTGGATTTTTCCTGCATTATCTAAATTTGATTAGATCAAAGACTATCGTTTTAAAAATTTTTTATCTATATTCATACCCCACTCCCTTGGTTAGAAACTTTCCTAATAAAAAAATAATTATTCTGCTTTCTATTACAATGAACATTAGTCTTACCTTGGTTTTACTATTGAAATCAAGGATATTTATATGTTATAAAAGCAGTTATAATAAAAAAAAATTTTATCCAACAATTTATTAGTTTATGTAATAAATAGATTAAAACAATATTTAAAAAAAAAATGGATAAAAATTACGATACTGAACAAGATGACTGTAGTTTCAGAAAAAGAAAATTATATCTATTAAAACGTAGGTCCAAAGATGAGTCTGTAACAAAACTTAGGGCGCATAAAAAAAAACCTTCTGAAGGGCACTTTATACAAGATAATAATCAGGTAATGATAGAACGTATCAAGATTCATGTATTATTATATTATTAAAGATAATTTTTTTTTTATTTTGAATGAATCTATTTCTTAAATGGATATTTTTTTGTTTTTCCATTTTTTTGCAAAATTTAATATACCGTAATTAATAAAAATCGATTGACTTTATTTTTCTCTTAAGTTTTTAAAATTAATGTTTTATAGATCAAATAAAAGAATTCAAATTTCAAAAATTCAATAAAAAAATGGAGTAATTATTTATTATTATTTTTTTTAATTTACTTCTTTTATTTGATTGATAAAACATCATCATTATTTTAATTAAATTCTATAAATTATTTGATTTAATTTATTATCTAACCTTATTTTGCATTTCGTGAATATTGTAAAGTTTTATCAAAAAAGTTTATAAAATACAGATTTTACTGAACAGCAGTTTTTACTGTTGTAATTTGTAACCTTTTCCTGTTTTATAATTTCCTTTTTTTTGGTAGGATGAGCCATCTTTGCGTCAACAATTTTTAGGATCAGAAGTGAATACGGCAGTTAGACCAGAATTGAAGTTTGTGAGTTATAGAATTTTTGTGTTTTTAAAATATTTGCCAATAATTGAAAGAGTTTTGTATGAAATTCGCGAAATGGCCAGGAAATAAAACTTGCTAGGTTGATCTTTAAATTCTTATTCATAAGTATACGTGGTTCACAATCAAAAATAGTTATATTTTCAAATAAAAGCTTATTCTTCAAATACACCTAGCTTGCATGAATATTTTAGCTTTGTAGCTTTAAAAATGCTTTTATACAAAAGAAGAAATTTCCCGCTATGAGCATTTTTGACATTACATTTTTCGAAAAAACTCTAAAACGCCCAGCAAAATGGAAAAATATTCAGAAAAAAAATTAGTGTAAAAAAAGCACCATTCCATAGTATATTTTTAACCAAGGGAGCAAAAAAAAAAGAATGACTCAGATCGCACGTAAATAACCATCCGAGGCGAAGTCGACGTTGATAAACAGCGATCTGGGGCATTCTTTTGTTGCTCCCGTAATCAAAATATAATTTTTTTTTCTTAGCTGGGAGAAAACGCCTTTTTTTGATCACATCGTGAGACGAAAAAAGTGTTTTAAACTCGCGAGAAAGAAAAATGTTTTCTGTGCTCATAATCTTTTTGGTATATCTTTTGCTAATCTCTATATAACCCTATGAGGTATACACAAAATATGCAACCCTTGGCAATAAAAAAAGAATGCCCCAAATAGCAATTTACGTGCAATTTGGGCCGTTCCTTATTTTTCTCGCCATTTGTTGCAATGTACTATGCTTTTTAAGTCTTTTTTAATTATGGATGAATGTAGATAAATAAAATGCGCTTCTTTTTAAGATAGAAAAATCCACAAGAGCAAGCGTGAAAATACATTTTTAAACTAATGCGTTTTGCTTGTTCATGTTTATTTTCATATCCTAAAAACAAGCAAATTTTACCCATAGAAACTCACCCTATATGATTATTTTTCACTTTTCCTACTTGCTACAATGGAGGCAAGAACGGGGTTAAAAAAATAATAATTTCCAGCGTTACATACGAAAGGCCAGTAATAAAATAAATATTTTTATTAATTTTTAAAGTACAACTAACTCGAGTATATATTATAGTGTATAAAAAATATAAAAGGAATAAAATGTTAATTTATTTATAAATGTTACTGATGTTTTTTGTGTCACTGAACACGAATATGATACTGGTTTTTACCAAATATCATGCTTTTTTGTTCAACTGCAAAAAAAATACTTATTTTCTAGGTTGAAAGGTTATAAAATCTTTAATTAATTATAAAATCTAAATCCATGGAACATGTTTACTATAGTAAAGTTCTATATTATTACTTATAAAATTATTATTGTATTTTAAAATATTATTTATTTCAACATTAAAATATTAAAAAAAAAAGAGATAATTTAAAAATGCAGTGTAATATTTTAATTATTATGTTAATGTGGTGATAATTGTAATATTTAATTCTTGTATAACTTATGTTTCGTTTGCATATTTTTTTAACCCACTATTTCAAAAAAATTTTTTTTGTTTGATAAGATTTGCAAATAAAAGCTAACACTAATAAATCGGAGGTAATTAACCACTTAGTTTGGTTAAAACCAAACTACGTTTACAAAACGTTTGCAAATAAGCAAATGATATTTCTTGGTGCAACACTTACAGGGTAGATTCGTCAATGAATAAAGATCTTTACTGTTGTAAACATGTTCCATGCATTTAGGTTGTCTTATAAGTTTTTAATTTAGAGAGTAGCCATGTGACTAATACATCTTATAAATTATTGTTAAATGATATGATAATAATGTAGAAATCTACTTTGTAATGTGCGTGTATGTGTATGTATGTATTCATATATAATAATTCTAATTTTTATGTAATACGCATGCGCGCGTTTATGTTCTTGACTGACTCGCTAAACGAGTCTCAGTCTCTTTGCACACACCATAAAGAGAGGTTGTGCTTTGTACTAACTTTTATGTATTTTCTATTTTAAATAAAACTAAACTTATAATTATTATTTCATGAACTGTTTTTATTTATTGAACATATTTCAATAACAGGTTATGGACGCCAGTAACGCGGTTGAAATAATAATAAAAAATTTTTTATAAAAGTTAGTGAAAAAAGGCGCGTCAAGTTTTTTCATTTTTAATTAAAACGTGATTCCGAGATCAGCCCGCCTAAGTGCAACAGTGCAAAACAAAATTTTAATTTTTGTGTCTCAATGGAATCCGAAACAATTAAAATAACAAAGTTAAAAGGTGCGGATAATTGGGGAGTATGGAAATTTCAACTCCGGGTCATGTTTTTGTCTCATGACATTTTTGACATTATCGATGGTACTTCTTTAAAACCGGACGCACCGGCAGCTGACGCGACCGCCGCAGTACGTGCGGAGCATCAAAAAAGTTTAAAAGAATGGACAAAAAATGACGCGATTGCCCAAAAATATATTGTTACATCAATAGAAAAAATACCGATGTTGCATATTTTAAATTGTTCAAGTGCTAAAACAATGTGGGATAAACTCCACGAAATTTATGAAAATAAAAGCGGCACGAGTGTTCACATGTTGCAACAAAAATGGTTCGCGTATATAAAAGAAGCTGGAGATGACATTGCAACACATATTTCTAAGGTTGAAGATTTGTGTTATAAATTAAAAAGTCTCGGTGAAAAAATATCTGATACGATGCTAATTACTAAAATTTTGATGACATTACCGCCAAAATTTAATCACTTTGTTTCCGCGTGGGAATCGACAAGTGAGGACTTGAGAACGGTTGAAAATTTAACTTCCCGCCTTGTAATGGAAGAAAAAAGAGTTAATTCTCAAGAATTAAGTGAAAGTGATAGCGTTGCATTATTAAGTAAAAATTTTCAGAAAAGTGCTTCTTTTAAAGATAAAAAATTTAAAAAATCAGGTGAAGAAAATAATTATAATAAAAATAAAAAATTAGAAGAATGTTGGTTTTGTAATAAAAAAGGACATAAGAAAAAGGACTGTTGGACTTGGAAAAAACAACAGAAAGAAAAAGCGGGAAATGAAGAAAATTTTGACAATGAGAGAAATGCTTTGATTGTTAGTGAAGTGATTTTAACTGCAAATGACACCAATCAAAAGCATTCCTGGTATCTTGATTCCGGCGCTACTTCGCATATGTGTGGAGTTAAAGAGTGGTTCTCCGAATATAAAATTTTAAAGCAGAAGCGTCCAGTCAAGCTTGGCGACGGCCATATTGTATACGGTATAGGAACTGGAAATATATTCGTAGAAGCATTCAATGGAAGAAGATGGGTAAATAAATTTTTGTCAAATGTTTTACATGTCCCTTCAATTGAATATAATTTATATTCAATGGGTACGACTCTTTCAATAAAAAATAGCTCTTTTGAAGCTGATAATATTACTTGTAAATTTTTAATAAATAAAGAAATTGTAATAGTAGGAGAAAGATCTTCTGAGAAAAGTTTATATACAATGAGAATAAAAATAAAAAATAATACTTCGGTTTCTACTAATTCAGAAAATTTATTAGTAAGTTTAAACAATAACTCAGAAAATATTTCTCAGAAAACTAATAAAAAAGATAATTTAAATTTACAAATTAATGATAATAAAAATAATTTTAAGAAAAATGTAGATTTAAAAATTAATGTCTTGCAGTTGTGGCATGAGAGATTAATGCATCAAAATTTCGCGTCTGTTAAAAAATTTTTAAATAAAAATAACATTAAATTCAATGACGATACGCCATTTTGTGACGCGTGCGCATTAGGTAAAATACACAGAAAACCTTTTTATAAAAGTGATTCTTTTTCAAAAAAGGTGGGAGAACTTGTTCATGCTGATCTTTGCGGCCCTATGGAAATAAATTCTATCGGTAATTCGAGGTACTTTCTTTTATTGAAAGATGATTTTTCTAAATATAATAAAATTTATTTTTTAAAATATAAAAGCGAAACTTGTAAATTCTTAGAAAATTATATCTTAAGACTTGAAAAGGAAACAGGGCAAAAATTTAACACATTAAGAACAGATAATGGTTTAGAGTTTATTAATCGCGAAGTTGCTGAATTAACCAATAGATTTGCTATAAAGCATGAAAGAACGGTTTCATATACACCGGAACAAAATGGTTCTGCAGAAAGAGAAAATAGGTCCGTAATAGAATCAGCAAGAACAATTCTCATAAGAAATAAAATGAATAAAAATTTATGGGCAGAAGCCTGTAATTCAGTTGTGTATGTAATGAATCGTACAAAAAATGTAGGCATTCAAAATAAAACGCCTTATGAATTATGGCACAATAAAAAATGTAATATTAATCATTTGACAATTTTTGGTACAGAAGTATATGGCCATATCCCAAAACAAAAAAGGTTAAAATGGGATGATAAAGGTAAACTGGGAATATTTGTAGGATATGATGAAAATGTAAAAGGATTTAAAGTTTTAACTGCAAATAATAAAATTGAATTTTATAGAGATGTATTGTTTAAAAATGAATTGTATCCTTGTAATATTAATATAGGTGAAAATATTGATAATGATTCTTATTTAAAATTAACATTTGATAATAATGATAATAATCCTGATAAGATTATTAATAATAATATCCCAGTTGCCAATATAAATCTAGGTGGAGACTTATTAAATTTGGATGAAAATTTTGAAAATTTAAATCAAAATAATGAATTATTAAATAATGAAAATTTATTAGAACAGGAAAATAATGATAATAATTTAGATGAAATTTTAGATAATGATAACGATAGTTTTTATGAAGCATTAGATAATATTAATCCAAATATAATAGATCTTCAACAAGATTTAATAGAAGAAAATGAGCCTAATAGATATAATTTACGCAATAGAAATGAAATAAAGCCTCCTGAAAAATCTAAAGATTATTATTGTTTTTACAATAATGAAATAAATAATTTATTTTTATCTGAATCTTATGAACCTATTACGCTTAAAGAAGCTTTAGAGGGGAGAGATGCAAAATATTGGGAAAAGGCTATTAATAATGAATTAGATTCATTAATTGGAAATAAAACATGGAGACTAGTTGAAAAAACTAGAAATATGACTATTTTAAAAAGTAGATGGGTTTTTAAAATTAAAACTGATCCTGATGGACAAAAAATATATAAAGCTAGATTAGTTGTGAAAGGTTATCTTCAGCGTCCGGGTATAGACTACGGTGAAACATTTAGTCCTGTAGCACGGTATGATTCGATTAGAGCCTTTTTATCGATAGCAGCATGTTATAAAATGCATATAAAACAATTTGACGTGAAGACAGCCTTTCTCAATGGTGATTTAAATGAAACAGTTTACATGTATCCACCTGAAGGTTTTTCTGTTGATAAAAATAAAATTTGTAAATTAGAAAAAAGTTTATATGGTCTAAAACAATCAGCTAAATGTTTTAATGATAAATTTATCAAATGTTTAAAAGATTTTGATTTACATGCCACAACAGCTGATCCTTGTGTTTTTGTAAGCAGGGATAATAAAGAAAAAATTATACTTGTATTGTATGTGGATGATGGTGCGATTGCATGTAAAAATGAAAAAAGAATTGATGATTTAATTAATCATTTAAAAAGAAATTTAAAAATCACTGTAAAAGAATTAAATATGTTTTTAGGTATAGAAATTAAAAAATTGCCTAATGGCTTATTGTTTGCAAATCAAAAGAAATTTGCAGAAAAAAATTGTAAATAAGTTTAGACAGGATGATGCTCACCCTGTGGCATTACCCATCGATCCTTATGAAAAATTTAATAATTTTGAAAAAGAGTTAAAATTTAATAATAGATACTACAAAGAAGCTATAGGTAGTTTAATATTTTTATCTATGGTCACAAGACCAGACATTTCATATTCAGTGGGAGTTTTGAGCAGATATGCTGAAAATCCAACCAAAGCTCATTGGAATGGAGTAAAGCGTATCATTAAATATATAAAAGGAACTTTAGATCATGGTTTAATATTTGGAAGATGTCGTAAAGAAAATAGCATAAATATTTTGGCATTTAGTGATGCTGATTTTGCTGGCGACAGCAAAACGCGTAGATCTACTTCAGGCTGTTTAATAAAGTTAGGTAATGATTTAATCACCTGGAGTTCAAGAAAACAACCCACAGTTGCATTATCAACTACTGAATCTGAATTTATAGCAGCTTGTAATGCTGTTCAAGAGATAATTTGGTTAAATAGACTTATCAAAGATTTAATCGGTGAAGATTTGTGTGATTCGACGTTGTTCATTGACAACCAAAGTACAATTAAAATTATTAAAAACCCACAATTCCATTGTCGTACAAAACATATCGACATCAAATATAACTTTGTTCGTGAAAAATTTAATGCTGGACTGTATAAATTAAAATATGTATGTTCTGCGGAACAAGAAGCTGATATATTTACAAAAGGCTTAAGTAAACAAACCTTTGAAAAATTAAAAAATGTAATTGGTATTTTTAAAGAGATAGATTTCTAAGTGGGAGTGTTAAATGATATGATAATAATGTAGAAATCTACTTTGTAATGTGCGTGTATGTGTATGTATGTATTCATATATAATAATTCTAATTTTTATGTAATACGCATGCGCGCGTTTATGTTCTTGACTGACTCGCTAAACGAGTCTCAGTCTCTTTGCACACACCATAAAGAGAGGTTGTGCTTTGTACTAACTTTTATGTATTTTCTATTTTAAATAAAACTAAACTTATAATTATTATTTCATGAACTGTTTTTATTTATTGAACATATTTCAATAACAATTATGTATTGTATAAATAAAAAAAAACTTGAATTTTATAGGAGACTGAACCACAGCTTGCTGAAAATTTGGTCACTGAAATAAATCAATTATTAATAGAAGAACAGTTGCCTAATGAAACGTCAACGACAAATTTGGAAAATGTAAGTTCATAAAAATGGTTGCAAATATTAAGAAAAAAAAAGTTATCGTATCAGGTATAAACATGTACAAAATTCTGGCATGGTAACTCTCTAACTATAATTACTAAGCAAGCGAAAGAGATCATAAGCATAAAGAGCACGTATAAACTCACTAAGAGTAACAGATAACTAAGTTACCCAGCGTTACCCAGAGAATATTCGAGACAATCCACAGGAAAAGGGTTGAAGCTTTTTCAAGAAAACACGTCTTTTCCGGGCGCGCAGCGGGAAATACGTGCTTTCGGGCCGCAGACCAGAAAAATAAATTTTAAGGTCGAAAATAGTATATTACGACCCATGTCCAGAAAAATAAAGAATGGCCCAAATCGCACGTAAATCGGTCGTATACGATTTTTCTGCATCAGTGGCGAGAAAACACGTCTTTACCGGACGCGCAGCGGTCGGGAAATACGTGCTTTCTGGCCGCTGACCGGAAAAATAATTTAAAAAATTTTCCGATTTTCTCGCCTTTACTGAGAGAAAATGAAAATTCTGACTTGATTTTCGGATTTTTTGGGAAATTTTACATAGGAAACCTTTTTAAATAAAATATTAGAACCCTCTATGACGCTGTAAATAAAAGAAAAACAAAGTAACCTGCTAAAATCTAACAAATAACCAGAATACAAAAATAACAAAATTTAATTATTTTTAATTTAAGCAGGTTACTTAGTTTTTCTTTTATATACAGCGTCATAGAGGCCTCTAAAATTTTATTCAGAAAGTTTTTCTACGTAAAATTTCCCGAGGATATTCCCGAGAGGAACCCGAGAATAAAGTCAGAATTTTCATTTTTGTTGAGTAAAAGCAAAAAAATCAGAAAATTCAGAAAATAAAAAATTTTCAAAATCATTTTTTTGAGCTTAAAATTGATTTTTAAGTACTTAAAAGGCAAGTAGGACAAAAAGGAGTTTACCACCATGAAAAATACGAAAAAACACATTTAAAAAAAATAAAAGAAAAGAAAAATTAGTGAAATTTGTATTTGAAATTTTCCTTTCGTTTTTCCGACTTTTCCTGACGTTTTCTCGAAAAAACATAGCCAGGTTCGGATCGGACAAGAAATTTTACTACCTGCTTTTTTAAGATCAATATTTTTTAGACTTATTTAGGGCGTTCAGAAATTAAAAAACAAATGGGTTGCTGAGAACTCGAAAAAAATCAAAATTGAAAAAATAGCTGCCAAATCGCAACCGTGCCACTTAGAGCCTTGAAAATTAGTCAGTAACCATAATTTTACATACCAAACAAAGTTAAATCAGTATTTTTTAAATTCAAGACATCAACCTCAGACTTGGTAAAAATAGTTAAGAACTACCAATTTATATTTTAAGACTATAGAAACGTCAGTAATAAAATATAAATAACAAACATAAACTAAAAAAGCAATATTTTACAACAAGCTTTATAATTAATAAAGTTTTGGAGTTATTGATTTTATTAGTGGGGTACTCAAACCAAAATTAATAAGTCCAAACTTTTTGTTAACCGAAAAACTTGTAAAAAAAATTTTTTACCGTCTGTTGCGTTGCCCACGATTTTATCCTCTTAAACTTAATATTTTTGGTTGGGTAATAGGAAATAATAACCAATTTAATAATTTAAGTTAAAATTTTTATATCATTTTAATCTTAAAGTAACAGGTATATTTTGATTTTTTTTTAGTTACAATATTTAATAAAATTATAATTAAAACTAAAATACACAATGATTTTAGAATGCAAGCCTTTAATTTTATTTGCATTTAATTTTAAATGATAGTAATTTCATTTGGTCAATAAATTTAAAATATTCTATTTATAAATTTTTATATTTAAATAAACAAACTTAACATAAAAACAACCCAAAAATTGTCTCACATAAATGAATAGCCCCATAAATATTTTTTCCATGAGGCATTATTTCAATCATCGTCGAGCTGCGTATCTATAATTAGCTCAAATACATTTTTTGAAATTTTTTGATTTGTGTATTAATTATTTATAAATTTTTTGTTGTTGGTTAATCATCAAAAATAATTTCTTCTTCAGAATGATATGAATTTTCAAATGAAAGATTATTTGATGATATTTTATCAAGTGACAATTTCTTTTCAATTTTTTCATCTAGCATTTTTGGTTAAAAAAATTTTTGGTTATCTATGCATTCTTCTTTTTCTTCTGCATAAGGTTGCATTGTTCCATCACCCAAAATTTTTGCTTCATCCAAAGACATGGTTGCGTCAGAGTCAGGAGTTTCATTATTATAATTTTCAGACTTGGATTCTGTATTTATTATTGGTAGTAGTGCACTACTAAACTGGTTATTGTTTTCGAATTCTTTTTTAATAGGTAAACATGCGTTCAATGGATCAAAAATTTTCATTTTTTTATTGCAGTGTTTGAAATTTTGATTATTACTTTTTCTTCTTTTTTTAGACACCTCATCACTAATAATAGGACTTACTGATCTACTATTTACTCTTTCATGCTCGCTTTCATTATAATTTGTCTTAGAGCAAGTGACCTCCTTATTTTTAGAACTTTGCATTACATCAATTCCAATATCAGTATCTTGTTTACCTTCCTTTGAATTTATTTTTTCTATGGCCAAGGATAAACTATAAAAATAAATTGTAACACATCTTTATCTTAGTTTAAACTATTAACTAAATAATTGCTTATGTTTCATGTAATAAGGTCAAAATAAGGCATTTATAAGAATTAATATTAAAAAAAAAGAAGAAATTCCTTTTTTTCTTTAAATGCCTGATTTCATATAGTCAAAAGAAAAATAAGTTCCTGAAAATCTAAGCTGCTGACAACAATTTTAAATATTAGAAACATCGTAATGTATGAAAAAATTGTACAATTCAAAAAAAAAAAAAACAAAAATAATTTGGTTAGAAACAAATTTTTTTTTAATTTGAATTTGAATCAAATCTGAGAAATCGAATCAAACGATATTTCTAACATTAGTATTTTAAAATAAAAAATAAGGTACTACGTCCAAAAAGAAAAAAAAAATCCAGATTTTTTTAATTTAATAATACAAAAAATTTAAAAAAAAATTTTTTTTTAAATTTTAAAAAATTAATTATCAGATCCAAAATATTAAGCAAAATCATTCCTTCTAAAATTAATAATTTAATAGAATAAAATTAGGTTCTAAGCCCGTAAGGAAAAAAAGTTGTATTGTTTTTTGTATTTAAAGCAAAAATTTTTAGACAAAAATTGTCAAAAAATTAATTATCAGATTCGGGATATCAAGTAAAAACGATATTTATAGAATATTAGTACTTAAATATAGACAGAAATTAAGTTCTTAAAAAACTTACACATTATTTTTAAATTCTAGGAAATCCACGTACAGTTTCTTTCAAATTAGAATTTTCTTTAACGAGTTCTTGGTTTTTTGTTAATAAACCTGTAAAACGATAATATATCATATCTTTTATATAAATTTATAAATTTAAAATTCAATATACATTCCTAATGGGAACGGGTTAATAATTTATATAATTAGGTAAAATAAAATATGCTTGTGTTATATTTACTATCATTCATCAAAAAAATTAACAGATAATTGTGTGTTTTAGAAAATTTATAACACTTTAAACGACTTAAAAAAATGCAAAGTCGCAAAAAAAATAATTAAATTTGGATCCAAACATCGTAACATGAAGAGGATTAAAAATTTTTTTTCAAAATAAAGTGAAAGGTTTTTTTTTTTCTATTTGTACATTATAAAAAAAAAAGTCCGTAAATTACTTACTTTCATATAATACTGCAATATTTTCTGCAAATTTTCTGCATGATTCCTTATAAAGGTTGTTAATCAACTTATGAAACTCCTTTTCTTCACTTGATTTAGATTCATATTTTACTTTAAAATCATCCATTTCAATGTTTTTTATTTTATTAAAATAAGTTATGAAAATAATTCTACTCTATACCCTTAAAGATGCCAGAAGGAACTGAATACTATACAGTTTCTTAGATTCTTTATTTTTTCTTTTTTGAGATTTTAATTTATTTAACAAGGGGTGTGGCCATAAAACAAAACTTATAACCGGTTTGTGTAAACACAACCTAAATGCATGGAACATGTTTACTTCCAAATGAGGACTAGATATAATACAAATGTTACTCAACATTACAATACAATTTTCTATTGTTGTAATTTGTAATTATTACCTTACTAGTTGTTAAGATTCTAAACCCAAACTATTTTGATTCCCTAAACCTGAATTATTATAAGTCCCTGAACCTGAATTATTCCAAGTCCCTAGATCGATATTATTCTAAGTCCATAAACCTGTATTATCCTAAGTCCTTAAGCCCAGATTTTTCAAAGTCTTTTAATAGTATTTTATTTATTTATATATACTTACCTAATTATTCTAAGTCTTATTTGACCCCCCCCCCCTTAAATAGGACAAATTTGACCCCCCCCCTTAAAAAGGACAAATTTGACCCCCCCCCCCCTTAAATAGGACAAATTTGACCCCCCCCCTTAAAAAGGACAAATTTGACCCCCCCCCCCCTTAAATAGGACAAATTTGACCCCCCCCCCCCCTTAAAAAGGACAAATTTGACCCCCCCCCCCCTTAATTTTCAAGTTCTGAAGTACCCCCTCCCTATAAACATGTTCCATGTTAAAATATATCATTTTATGAGGATTAGAAGAACTTAACTTCAGTTGGTTGAACCCATCCACTCAAAAACAAATAAATTTATGCAAAAGCATAATGATCCATTTTGTAATTTTGTTTCTGAATTTATCATGGTCCCGATTTTCATTTAGCTGATTTTCAGCGTTGTTACAATGAATCATTTGCAAAAATCTTAGCAGGCTTCAATTTTTTTACGCTAGAATAATATTAATTTGCCGCGTATTAACATAAATAGCTGAAGACTCCAAAAAATCATTTGCTTATACAATAATTAATGACTTAATAACTAAAACCTATATATTTATTTCAATGATAATTCACAAATAAAAAGTATCACGTGGGGCAGTATAATATTGTATTTTATAGATTAGCCGCGCGCTCAGCATAAAATCTTAGATTATAACAAACTTGAGATCTCCATTGATGCTTTAAAAAGAATAATCGAATCATTATTATTATTATTATTATTATAATTGATGTATTTATATCCATTAAGATTGAATCAGGTGGATAAAAATAGCATTTTTACCATTGACTTTGACCCTTTGAATTTAAAAAAAAAAATTTGAATATATATTTGAAAATTTATTTATTGATTACGGGCGGAGATATTAGCGCTTAATTCTTTAATTTTTGAGGTATACTTAATTAATCAAGACTTTTTTTATAAAGTTTCTAATTTTCAAAAGCTTTGAATATAATATATAATACATTATTTGTCATCGATTAACTGAAAAAATTTTATTATTTTCTAGGAATTGGTTAGGAATTGAAATCTTTTTTAGTGAATCGATACTAAACAATGTCCTAAATATTATATTAAAAGATTTTTAAAATCAGAAAGTTTATAAAAAAGTATTGATTAATTAAGAACCTCACAATACAAAGAAATTTCAAGTGCTAATATAGCCATTAGTAAATAAATTTTTAATTTTTTTTTTAATTCAAAGGGACATACTGATAAATGCCTATAAGAATTAAAGATTTCAAAAGTTTTTGATTTCCAGAAATGTTAAATCGAAAAATGCTATTTGTATCCGCCTGATTTTATCTTAAAATCTATAAATATATAGAAATATTGTATTATAAATTTATTTTAAATTTATGAAAAAGCGACTTTTACAGAAAATATATTAGCACTTCGTAGCTTGTCACTTTGCAAAATAATTCATTTTCTTGTCAGCGACCATAAAGCACGTAATTCCCGGCCGCTGCGCGACCGGAAAAGGCGCTGACGAAGAAATATCGTATGGGACCCTTGCCCAAAAATAGAGAATATCCCAAATCGCAGTTTACCAACCTCGGGTTCGCCTTGGATTGTAATTTGAGTACAATTTGGGCCATTCTTTACTTTTGTGGTCACGGACTCGTAATATACTATTTTTTATTATTGAGGTATCTCTGCTCTTAAAATTTCGTTAAAATCATATTTTGAGTAAATTCATCGTGAATCGTGAAAAGGTCAGGTACAATTCACGATGAATGGAATTCGACTCCATATGACATCAATTCTGGCCTTTTTTTGCATTTTTATTTTAGTAGGATACTTTTTATTTATAAAGTGGCTATTATTACAATATTTATACAAGGATAAATATAATGCAATTACCTTACAAGGTGTCTTTTGATATAAAACACAACGCACATACACACATGTACACACACGCACTCATATATACACACACATATACTGTTTTAAAGAACGGATTTTGGGTGTATAACAAATTGAAATTTCACCTATTATTATGGTTCTTTTTGGAGGAAGCTTGACATTTTTTTACAGGTAATAAGTTTTTATTGTGTTTTCTTTTTTCAGGACCTAAGAAGCATGATTATACAAGATGAATTGTCTGAAAACAACGATTTACAATCACCAGGAGAAAAATCAGAATTAGAATCTTTTCTACAATCTGCAACCTTTTTTGAAAAAAAAAATTTCAATTTTTCAAGAACTTCAGCTGAAATTTTTTACATGTCACTTAAATTTGCAGTCTCTGAAGGATTCAGGTTTTCGAAGTTAAAGTCTTTGTTTATATTTATAAATGAATTACTTATGCAGAATATCTTGCCAGAGTCAGACACAATATTAAATAAACTTTTCAATGACAAAAGCAACTGTAAATTCCATGCCGTTTGCCCTAACCCCAAGTGCAATGAATATTTGGGTGACTTAGAAAAGCTGGAAAAAGATGTTGAGTGTCCAAATAGGAAATGCAAATTAAAATTTAACAGCCGAAGTACTTCCTACAATAGCTTTTTTTGCATAATTGATCCAACTCGGGAAGTATCTGAATTGCTCAAAAACCACAGTGATTATTATGATGCAGTTTTAAGCCAACGTTGGGTCATTTATACGATATTTATGATGGAGATTGTTACAGAAAATTTGTTGACAAACTGCCAGAATCAAAAAAAAAAAATTATGTGTCTGCTGTTTGTAACACAGATGGGGCACAGCGATTTGGTAGCTCAAGTAAATCAGTTTGGCCAATTCAACTGATGCTTAATGAGCTTCCGCCTGAAACACGAATGAAAAAATTAATAACATGTGGCCTGTGGTTTGGTAGTGGTAAGCCACCAATGAAGATTTATTTAAAGAAATTTATTGAATTCATTAATGAATTTTCGGCAAATGGATTTACTAGCACAATAAAAAATGAAACCAGGTTGATTCATCTTTATGTTATTTGTGCTTGTTGCGACACGGTTGCCAGAGCACCTTGTAATGGTACTTGTCAATTTAATGCTCATTATGGGTGCGATTATTGCATACAAAGGGGACAATATATAGCTGGAAGTATGAGATACTTATCAGAAACAAATCCTTCGCCAAGTAGAAATGATACAGATCAAAAAAAGTATATGAAAGATGCTGAAGATTCTGGAAAATCAGTATGGGGAGTTAAGTATGAATCACCGTTCGTATATCTTCATGAAGATATAAAATGTTTCCCACTAATAAAGGGTTTTGTACCTGATTATTTTCATTTTTATGTGGGAGGTGTCGTGAAACAAATCACGACATACTTTATAAAAATAATGACAAAAGAAGAATTTGATACAATTAATGAATTATTATTAAAAATAAAACTACCTGATCAATGCGTAAGGTTAACTCGCTCATTAAAAGAGAGAAAGTTTTGGAAAATTCGTGAGTGGGAAAACTGGGCTCTCTTTTATAGCATACCCTGTTTGGCCACAGTTTTAAAGCCAGAACTTTTAAATTACTGGTACCTGTTGGTTGAATCTCTACACATTTTATTAAAAACTCCTGTTAAATTAGAAGAATTAACTAAAGCAAGAAATAACCTTTATCTATTTGAGATATTAACTCAAGTATATTTCACTAGGGCATCCATGACCTATAATATTCACCTTCTTAGGCACATTTGTGATGATGTTTTCAACTGGGGACCTCTTTGGACTCATTCTGCGTATGGTTTCGAATCACAAAACAAGTTTTATCTTGATTCCATTAACTGCTATAAGGGAGTGATTAATCAAATTTTGCGAGCTTTAAGTTTAGAACGATCGCTATCTGTAATAGAAACATTCCTACATGACCGCTTAATAAAGAATGAGTGCTTAGATCATTTTAATTTTCTATCCTTATCTAGAGTAAAAGACACCATTAAGATTTCAGAAGAAATACGATATTTTGGACCAACTTGTGGAATTAAAAATGATACTCTAAAGAAATTGGGGCTTGAACCCAATAATATAAGAGCTTACAGAAAAATAGTTAAAAAAAGTACCGTTTTTATTTCTGGAGAAATTATAAACGAACGCTCTTGTAACTCTTATGCACAATTAGTTGATCAGAGATTCATAAAAATATTTGCTTTTTTACTTGATATTAGAACTGCAAAGGAACAACTAATATTTTATGAAGTTCAAGTGGAGAATCATCATCATTTTCCAGCATTTTTGCAAGTAACAAATATTGGGAATGAGTTAAAAATTGTAGATACAATAAATTTATTAAGTAGCTGTGTGTATATTGATTTAAACAGTTGTAATAACGATAACAGGCGTTTTATCATGCCATTTCCCAACTGTTTGATTTATTCGTAATAAAAAAACCATGAAAATATTAATTATATATTTACTAATTTATGTAAATATTTAAAAATTTATCATTTAAATAAAGAAATAATAAAATAAAATTTACCAAGAAAATACTTAATTTCCCAAAAAAAGTTAACAACTTTCCGAAAAATGTGTAAAAATCAAATTAAAATCAATGATTTTGAATTTATAATTTTTTTCCTGAAATTTCTTTTGAATTCCAAAAATCCATTGACAGCGAATTTAAGGATTTAATTAAGTTATTTTTTACCATGTTTTAAGGGTTTGCGGTTATCCGAATTTGCGGGTTGGGTTCAATGGTTAACTTGTGAGGTTTTAGCGTTTCATTGAAAATTACCAAGAAACCCTAGTTTATAACATTGAGCCCTGCAATTCTAGGCTTAGAAAGCCCATTTGAATCAACGGAGGGTAGTCTGCACGTTTTTTCAACATAATAAACCCATCCATAACCATTTGGTGTAATTTCGTGTTCTAAACGTATTGAACCCCCCTTATAAATATAAAATGTTAAATAAATTTTTATTATATAAAAATTGGCAAAAATACGTCCAGCTGAATGTGCCATAAACTAAAAATATGCTGATTAGTTTTTTGAACTAAGAGTTTCTATTTTTTAATTTGTATAAGCTGAAACTGGAAAAAAAATAAATTTTCTTTTTTTTTTATTTTTGAAATAAATACAAAAGTGAAAAAAGTGATGAACTCGCGCGCTACAATCAAAAAAAAATTTTGGTGGTATGATAAAACAAATAAAAAAAATTTCGGTTCCGGGTACCGGAATTCCGATTGTTGAATCCTTATACATTTCAAGCATAGGAACCGTGTAAAAAAACAGGGGTTTGAGATTTTTATTTACTGTCAAAACATTTTACTTACATCGAAATGAAACAATGGATTTATAAAAAAAATAGCTCAATGTAAATTAATTATTGCAGAAACAGGTATTCTATTTTTAAGGAAATTGTCGATTTTATATAAAAGATATTTTAATTGGAAGAAATAAAAAAAGGATAAAAATTTCAAGTCGACAGCGTTGCTGTTTAAAATACACGCATAATATAATAATAATAATCTAAAGTACGTGTTAGTGTTAAAACCTAACATTTTTATTTATTTATTATATAGTTTATTAATGTTTTTAAATCGTCTGATTTTCCCGCGATTGCCTCTGCTAAAAAGAGATTTACAGTGTCGGAATGCGTATGAGTATGTATATGTAAACGATGCGCGCGTGGCAACACCGGCTCCGTTTTTGCCTTCTTCCCGTTCGAGCTCTCGTACCGAACGGACGTGCCGGTAGCGTTTTGATTAACTATATGTGCGTCTTTAATTGTTGAATAATTCTATAACGTTTTATAATAAAAGCCAAGTTAAGTGAAAGTTAAAAACCAGTGTTTTAATTCATTTATTAATTCCTCATTTTTGCCAATAAATCCTTCAAAAACATGGTGCCGAAACTCCGGTTTAAATTCAGTTGAACGAGGACATTTCTTTATTTTAATAAAAAGTTTGAAGGTATTTAAATAGCTGAAAGAAATTGTTAAAGAAAAAGTGTTGTGTTGAAATTGTGCATTTTTCCTTTGTCTTGGTGCTTTATTAAAAAATCCAGTGCAGTGACGCCATGTGCTCCTTTTTTTATTTTTTTATTTTCATGAATTTTTTTTTGGTCGCGACAAGACATGAAATTTTAAGGATAGTTTTTGTGATTCTTAATTAAAAAATTTATTATAAAATTCATGGACGTTCTGTCGCATCGCAGGGCCTAAAAAATTCAATTAAAAAAAAGTGTGCAAATAATTTGGAGTCGCCATTTTCCGGTTCATTAGAAGCCATTATTTCCTTTCGCATAAAATTGAGAAGAAGGAAGTCACGTGAATCAGAAAGGTTGGATTGGCAGCACCAGTGTGGTAATATATTGTATCGTTCCATACTCACTATCACTACATATACAGATATACTAGGTTATGCGATAGAAAGAGAAAGGTATATTCAAATTTTCTTTCAAAGAGTGAGAGAGGTATATTCAAATTTTTCTTTCTACGCTAACCTTCGATCGTGACAAAAAAATTTATTTTCATTTTTTTTTTATGCTTACCGGCATTTTTAAAAATTTTATGAATTTTCAAATCAAAATTCTTTTTGATTTATTCATGAATACATAAAACTAAAACTTAATAAATTAATATAATTCTTTACGTCAAAAATAAAAAGGAGTGGTATTATAAAAAAAAAGAAGTTGTATTATAAAAAAAAAGAAAGAAACTTATTTTATACAAAAAAAATAACAAGACTTAATTTGAATGTTATATTAATTATTTATTCGCATTTGCATGAAAAATGGCGGACCAAGTATCCTTAGAGGAAGTTATAGCACAACAGGAGGAACTATCGGAGTGGATATCCAGAGCTTGGACCAACGCTAAAAAACTAGGAAAGGAAAAGATGACATCACAAACACTCAATATACGCCTCACCAAACTAAACGACAACTGGGATCAGTACGTCCAAAATCATCATCTTATCAAACGCTTCGAAGATGTGAAAAAAACTGCATACGTCAAAGAAGCTTGGTTCGACAAAACTGAAGAAATATATTACAATGTCAATGCTTCTTTTTCTGAGTACTTAGATTCTCTAAAACTTTCATCTTTTACTTCAGGTCAACATGAACCAACTGCTCAACAAGCTGCTGCTACAGCTCAATTTCATTTACCCAAGTTCATATTACCAGATTTTGACGGTGATGTCTTAGCCTGGGAAAGCTTTCGAGACCAGTTCAAGGGAATCCTCGATAAATCTCCTATGTTGAGCAACGTTCAGAAGATCCTGTTGTTACAACAACATCTACAAGGTGATGCCAAAGATATGTTGAAGAACACTCCTGTTGTTGAAGGTAGCTTTGAAGGTGCATGGAAAGCTTTAGAGAGCAGGTACGGTAATAAACGTATACTTCTCAGTCATCATATGAATGGTTTGTTAAACTTATCTTCTATGTCAAATTCTTCTTCTAATGAAATTAAGCGAGTAGTAGATTTTTTCTCACAAACTGTTCGTTCTTTTGAGGCACTAGGCATCGTCAGGGATAATTGGAATCACTGGTTGGTCTTGCTGTTATCGCAGAAATTGAATGCTGAGATAAGAGTCAAGTGGGAAACTTCTCTCACTGATACAACAGAATTTCCAAACTTTGATGCACTCAACACATTTTTGGAAAATTATGCAAGAGCTTTAGAATCCATCGACGAAGGGGTCATGCAAAGCAGTTCAAAATCCAACAATAGCGAGAAATCAAAACCTGAAAAACCTCAAGCGAGAAAGCAAACCAATGCAGCCACTTCTCAGTCGAGTAAAAAGGGTAAAGTAAAATCTTATTTTTGCCCTCTTTGTAATAATAATGACCACGCTTTAACTTTTTGTACTAAATTCAAAGCCCTTAAAGGTACTGATCGCTATATTCAAGCTAAGAAACTTAGATTATGTTACAACTGCTTGAAAAATCATTATCCTTCGCCTTGTCCTAGTAAATTTACTTGTAAAGTTTGTTCGGAAAAACATAATACCTTGCTACATGGTTGTTTTCCTCCTAAAGAATCTATCGCAACTGCATCACTTTCTTCGGTAAATCAAAGCCTATGCAATGCTACTTCTTCTTCTTCTAATTTGGTTCCTACATGTCAATGTTCATTTCATAATAATTCTACTTCTAATACTACACAACTTAGAACTTCTAATGTCACTGCCACTTTAAGTTCAAATACAGTTGTATTATTGGCGACTGCTAAAGTATCGGTTTGCTCAGCTGCTGGCAACTCATTAACTTTGCGTGCTCTTATTGATAGTGGCTCTGATACGTCCATTATATCTGAATGGGCTGCCCAATCATTACACTTACGTCGTCATTCTACAAATACCTTGATTACTGGTGTTCTTTGTAAATCAGGTTCAGCTAACCAGGAAGTGAGTTTTACAGTTTCACCTAGGAATAAAAATTCATTTTGTCTACAAGTATCAGCTTTAGTATTAAAAAAAGTCACAAATCCTATACCTTCTCAAACTTCGTCGTTTAGGCAGTGGCCTCACATACAAAACTTAGAACTAGCGGATCCTGAATTTTATTTATCATCTCCAATTGATTTAATTTTGGGAAGCGATGTCTGTGACATCTTCTTCAAAGGTGATTCTATCTCTGGACCTCCTGGTACTCCAACTGCTTTTGGTTCACCATTTGGATATGTCTTGTTAGGTCCAACCTCAGCTAAACATAAACCTATTTTGAAAACTTCTTGCTCAGTTTCTTCTACCAAACTTACTACTCAAGACATTTTATTTGATTTAAAAAAATTTTGGGAATTAGAGGACGTTGGTAACGTTCCTTTTTTGTCTCCAGAGGAAATAGAATGTGAAAAACATTTTAAAGAAACACATTCAAGAAAACCCTCAGGCAAATATGTAGTTAAACTTCCACTTTCTACTGACGAATCTATAGCTTTAGGTCCTACTCGTCACTTCGCAGTAAAAGTGCTTGAATCTTCTGAAAGAAAAATGTCAAAAAATTCAGATTATCGCAAAAAATTTATAGAATGTGTACATGACTTTACTTCGTTAGGTCATATGGTAAAAATACCTCGTAATAAACTTGAGAACATGAAAGCTAATTACATTCCTCATCATGGTGTATTTAAAACTAATGATCCTTCGGGAAAGTTAAGGTGGGTCTTTAATGCTTCTCACAATACCTCGACAGGACATTCTCTTAATTCAAAATTATTAACTGGTCCAAAACTTCAATTAGATTTATGGGTAATTTTAACTCGATGGCGATTTTTTAAAATAGTTTTCACAGCTGATATTGTAAAAATGTTTCGTCAAATTGAAGTCCATCCTGATGACTGGAATTGGCAAAGAATTGTTTGGAGAGATTCTCCCAATGAAGAAATTGCTGATTATTGGATAACAGTTGTAATGTTTGGTCAAGCGTGTGCTCCTTATCTCGCACTGAGATGTAAACAACAATTAGTTGAGGATGAAGGTCGTAATTTTCCTCTCGCATCGGTTTCCTTAAATGAACGTACTTATGTAGATGACATTTTTGAGGGTGCAGATGATGAAACAACGGCACAAAAAATTAAAAATGAACTGATAAACCTTTTAAATTTAGGAGGATTCCCCCTTGCTAAATGGGCCTCTAATTCTCCTGCTCTTGCTGAAAAATCTAATGAAGTACTTATAAAAGAATCTGATTCTGTAACAACGCTAGGTGTAGCCTGGTCACCACATTTAGATTCGTTCAATATAAGGGGTAGCTTAGAACCAAAGAAAATTGATCACTTAAATAAAAGAATTCTACTTTCTGAGATTTCAAAGTTGTTCGATCCACTTGGATGGTTCGCACCTGTCATAATCGATGCTAAAATTTTAATACAGGATCTTTGGTTACTTAACTTAGAACGGGATTCTGAATTGCCCACTTCTGTTGCTGAAAAATGGGTTGAGTTTAGATCTTCTCTACCTTGCCTAAATAAAATTTCTATTAGTCGATGGGTATCAAGCTTTGAATCCTCGGAAATAGAATTTCATTGCTTTTCGGATGCTTCTGAGAGAGCTTACGCTACCGTAATTTATGTGGTATCGAAAAATGGTCAAAACAAAACTTCTTCATTATTACTAACCAAAACAAGAGTAGCACCTATTAAACGATTATCTATACCTCGTCTAGAACTATGTGCTGCTGAACTTTTAGTCTTATTAGCTAATAAACTAATTCCCAGCTTAAACTTGAAAAACGAGAAAATAAAAGTTTTTGGATGGTCTGATTCATCTGTGGTCTTGACATGGATCAAGTCGCATCCATCTAAATGGAAACCATTCGTAGCTCATAGAGTAGCTTCCATTCAAAACTCTTTAATTCAAATTGATTGGCGATACGTACCTACAAAATGCAATCCTGCTGATGTTGCAACGAGAGGTATCGCTGCTCCTGAGTTCGAAGCCTTTTCTTTGTGGTGGCAAGATCCTACTTGGTTAGTACAATCAAATGAAACTTGGCCCGCAAGAGAATTTCAATCTAGTGACTCTAAAATAAATGTCGAAGTCAAATCTATATCAAATATTAATACTACTGTCACGGTTAAAGTCTATGATCTTCTTGAGAAATTCTCTAATGTAAATACTCTGATTAAAGTGGTAGCATATTGCTTGAGAGCAATAAAAACTACAAATTTACCTAAAACTATAAACTTATCGAATACAGAATTAGATGTTGCTCTATGTACAATAACTAAAATATCTCAACAGTCTTCTTTCCCTAGAGAATATGAAGCGTTAAAAAACAATAAAAAGATTCCAAAAACTTCTCCGTTATTATCATTAAAACCATTCCTTGACTCAGGTTGTATTAGAGTAGGTGGGCGAGTTCGTCATTCGTTTTTATCTTATAATGAAAAACATCCTTTTGTCATTGCTAAAAATACAGTGTTTGCTAATTCTTTGGTACAACAAGCTCATCTAAGATGTTTACATGGAGGTCAAGAGTTAACAAGAAATGTCTTACTACAACGGTTTTGGATTTTACGCGGTCGGAGTTACATTCGTTCAATACTGAGAAAATGTGTGATATGTACTAAATATCATGCTAGAACTACTGGGCAGGAAATGGGTCAACTTCCCTCAGTACGTCTTAAGCCTGAGAAACCCTTTCTTAAATCCGGTGTAGATTACGCTGGACCATTCTCATTGAGAGCGTCTTCTGGTAGAGGCATAAAATCTATAAAAGGTTACATATGTTTATTTGTTTGTTTAGTGACCAAAGCAGTACACTTGGAGGTTGTTACATCTTTATCCACTCAAAGTTTTATTGCAGCTTTCAAAAGGTTCATCTCCAGAAGAGGTCCTTGTGCAGAGATGTACAGCGATAATGCCACTAACTTTAAAGGTGCCGCAGCTGAATTAGTAAATATGTTTTCAAAAGCTTCAGAATTCTATAAGGAGGTATCTCATGCTCTCGTATCAGAAGGTACAACTTGGAATTTTATACCACCATCTTCGCCACACTTCGGAGGAATATGGGAAGCAGGAGTAAAATCGGTAAAGTCACATTTGAAAAAGATCATAGGTGAGCAAAAACTAACTTATGAAGATATGTCTACATTTTTATGTCAAGTAGAAGCCTGTCTTAATTCAAGGCCGCTTTACCCAGCAAGTAATGATCCTTCCGATTTATTACCTCTTACTCCCGCACATTTCTTAATAGGTGGTCCAATAAATGCGTACCCAGAAGTTCCTTCTGACTTACAATCTAAATCCTCTTTGACTAACAAATTTAAATTAATCACTAATATGCGTGATCATTTTTGGAATAGGTGGTCCAAAGAATACATTCACCATCTACAACAAAGCTATCGCTGGCATACTCCTGTGAAAAATATCGAAGTTGGAAATCTGGTTCTTCTAAAAGACGATATACTACCAGCAACTAAATGGCCAATGGCTCGAGTAACTGAAGTCTTCAAGGGTCCTGACAACCTAGTTCGAGTCGTTAATGTGAAAACTGCAACTGGGGTCTACAAGAGACCTGTAGTTAAATTAGTTCCCCTGCCAATTGACACCGATAATAATTCTTGTTAAAAATTGTAAATAAATTAATCTGAAACTATTTCTCATGGCAGGTGGTAACGCAAAAAAAAATAATAATAAAAATTTTTATATTTGTAAATATTGTATTAGTTATGTTGTTTCAAATCGCATCTTGATCAAATTTTACAAAAGATTTCAATTTAATATTTAACTTTATTCAATTAATTAACTTTTGATTTTTTAAATATTTATTATGTTGTAAATGTCTTTTAATTAACTAGCTTTTGATTTTTTAAATTTATTATATTGTAAATATTTTATTCGCTTACTAAATATTAATATCTTTTTGTTTGAACGGATAAAAATCTTTTAAAATTATATAGTTAGCATGATCTATTAATATGTTTTTAAAATTTTATAAAATTTATGTATGTAATTAACACCATTCTGACATTGTAAATGTCGCTATAGCGAGGCAGGTGGTATGTTAGTGTTAAAACCTAACATTTTTATTTATTTATTATATAGTTTATTAATGTTTTTAAATCGTCTGATTTTCCCGCGATTGCCTCTGCTAAAAAGAGATTTACAGTGTCGGAATGCGTATGAGTATGTATATGTAAACGATGCGCGCGTGGCAACACCGGCTCCGTTTTTGCCTTCTTCCCGTTCGAGCTCTCGTACCGAACGGACGTGCCGGTAGCGTTTTGATTAACTATATGTGCGTCTTTAATTGTTGAATAATTCTATAACGTTTTATAATAAAAGCCAAGTTAAGTGAAAGTTAAAAACCAGTGTTTTAATTCATTTATTAATTCCTCATTTTTGCCAATAAATCCTTCAAAAACAGTACGCGTACAAACGTAATAGTACCTATACAAACATTGCGACGTTGTCATACTCGTAACTCAAATTTAGTCGACAGGTCAATTACATTAAAATAAATGATATTAACGCCTTTAAATTGCAAGTGACGTAGCATAATAAAGCGTAAAAATTTTTTTTTTAACTTTTCCTAATAAGGCTTTTGGAACCATTTAAAATAAAAAAAATTTCTAGCTGCCACAACTGGAAAAAATATTTTGATTATTATTATTAATATAATTTTTCATATCTATTTTTTCTTAAAAATCTAAAATAGAAAAAAAATTATCATTTCTGAATTTTAATTATTTTTTTTTTTTTTTTGGAATATATAAAAAAATATTAATACATAAAAAAATATTAATCACGTTTTTTTTTAACTTGCAAAAATGAAATTGATTATAATAGGCACTAAGAATCCGAGAGCTTGCACATCTATTTATTACAAATAAAACCGGTTCCCAATACCTAGGAATAGATGTGCAAGCTCTCAGATTCTTAGGGCCTATTATAATTAATTTAATTTTTGCAACTTAAAAAAAAACGTAATTAATATTTTTTTTATGTAGTTGTGCATTTCTACGAGAAAGTACTTTTTACGAGCACCAAAAATGAAGAAAAAAAAATTTACGAGGCCGCGACTGCCATCATGGTTTTCTGGTAGTTTGAACCCTATAGAATGCAAAAAAAGCGTGAACACGAAATCGGCAATGGATGCCAAAAAGATTTTGCCACTTAAATCAAAAACCGCGTTTTTCGTATCTGAGCTGCCCTAAATTTTCAAAATAACTTTTTAGGTAAATAAAATTTTTAAAATCTAAGTAAAAAATTTGATTGCCAGGGAAAAATCACTCCAGAAGAAAAAAAAACTTATCTTTTTACGATGAAATTTAGCCAAGTTATCGTCAATTTAAGATTTTGCCCAAATTCGTCTTAAAAAAGATTGAAATTTTATTGAAAAAAGCCTGTTTCTGAACTTTAAACATGCATTATGCACTTGATTTTCATCGTAAAATAATAATTTCTTTTTTAAAATCGATGAATTTTTCCCTGGCAATTCATTTCTTTATGAAAAAAATCATTTTTATGTACCAAATTTCAAATTTTTGATCAAAAACTGTGTTAAGTAAATTTTGCTATTTACAGTTTTCAAAGGCTTTTGGCCTAAAAATTGAAATTTCGTATATAAAAATAATTTTTTTATAAAGAAATGAATTGCCAGGGAAAAATTAATCAATTTAAAAAAAAACAACAGTAAAGATCTTTATTCATTGACGAATCTACCCTGTAAGTGTTGCACCAAGAAATATCATTTGCTTATTTGCAAACGTTTTGTAAACGTAGTTTGGTTTTAACCAAACTAAGTGGTTAATTACCTCCGATTTATTAGTGTTAGCTTTTATTTGCAAATCTTATCAAACAAAAAAAATTTTTTTGAAATAGTGGGTTAAAAAAATATGCAAACGAAACATAAGTTATACAAGAATTAAATATTACAATTATCACCACATTAACATAATAATTAAAATATTACACTGCATTTTTAAATTATCTCTTTTTTTTTTAATATTTTAATGTTGAAATAAATAATATTTTAAAATACAATAATAATTTTATAAGTAATAATATAGAACTTTACTATAGTAAACATGTTCCATGGATTTAGATTTTATAATTAATTAAAGATTTTATAACCTTTCAACCTAGAAAATAAGTATTTTTTTTGCAGTTGAACAAAAAAGCATGATATTTGGTAAAAACCAGTATCATATTCGTGTTCAGTGACACAAAAAACATCAGTAACATTTATAAATAAATTAACATTTTATTCCTTTTATATTTTTTATACACTATAATATATACTCGAGTTAGTTGTACTTTAAAAATTAATAAAAATATTTATTTTATTACTGGCCTTTCGTATGTAACGCTGGAAATTATTATTTTTTTAACCCCGTTCTTGCCTCCATTGTAGCAAGTAGGAAAAGTGAAAAATAATCATATAGGGTGAGTTTCTATGGGTAAAATTTGCTTGTTTTTAGGATATGAAAATAAACATGAACAAGCAAAACGCATTAGTTTAAAAATGTATTTTCACGCTTGCTCTTGTGGATTTTTCTATCTTAAAAAGAAGCGCATTTTATTTATCTACATTCATCCATAATTAAAAAAGACTTAAAAAGCATAGTACATTGCAACAAATGGCGAGAAAAATAAGGAACGGCCCAAATTGCACGTAAATTGCTATTTGGGGCATTCTTTTTTTATTGCCAAGGGTTGCATATTTTGTGTATACCTCATAGGGTTATATAGAGATTAGCAAAAGATATACCAAAAAGATTATGAGCACAGAAAACATTTTTCTTTCTCGCGAGTTTAAAACACTTTTTTCGTCTCACGATGTGATCAAAAAAAGGCGTTTTCTCCCAGCTAAGAAAAAAAAATTATATTTTGATTACGGGAGCAACAAAAGAATGCCCCAGATCGCTGTTTATCAACGTCGACTTCGCCTCGGATGGTTATTTACGTGCGATCTGAGTCATTCTTTTTTTTTTTGCTCCCTTGGTTAAAAATATACTATGGAATGGTGCTTTTTTTACACTAATTTTTTTTCTCAATATTTTTCCATTTTGCTGGGCGTTTTAGAGTTTTTTCGAAAAATGTAATGTCAAAAATGCTCATAGCGGGAAATTTCTTCTTTTTTATAAAAGCATTTTTAAAGCTACAAAGCTAAAATATTCATGCAAGCTAGGTGTATTTGAAGAATAAGCTTTTATTTGAAAATATAACTATTTTTGATTGTGAACCACGTATACTTATGAATAAGAATTTAAAGATCAACCTAGCAAGTTTTATTTCCTGGCCATTTCGCGAATTTCATACAAAACTCTTTCAATTATTGGCAAATATTTTAAAAACACAAAAATTCTATAACTCACAAACTTCAATTCTGGTCTAACTGCCGTATTCACTTCTGATCCTAAAAATTGTTGACGCAAAGATGGCTCATCCTACCAAAAAAAAGGAAATTATAAAACAGGAAAAGGTTACAAATTACAACAGTAAAAACTGCTGTTCAGTAAAATCTGTATTTTATAAACTTTTTTGATAAAACTTTACAATATTCACGAAATGCAAAATAAGGTTAGATAATAAATTAAATCAAATAATTTATAGAATTTAATTAAAATAATGATGATGTTTTATCAATCAAATAAAAGAAGTAAATTAAAAAAAATAATAATAAATAATTACTCCATTTTTTTATTGAATTTTTGAAATTTGAATTCTTTTATTTGATCTATAAACCATTAATTTTAAAAACTTAAGAGAAAAATAAAGTCAATCGATTTTTATTAATTACGGTATATTAAATTTTGCAAAAAAATGGAAAAACAAAAAAATATCCATTTAAGAAATAGATTCATTCAAAATAAAAAAAAAATTATCTTTAATAATATAATAATACATGAATCTTGATACGTTCTATCATTACCTGATTATTATCTTGTATAAAGTGCCCTTCAGAAGGTTTTTTTTTATGCGCCCTAAGTTTTGTTACAGACTCATCTTTGGACCTACGTTTTAATAGATATACTTTTCTTTTTCTGAAACTACAGTCATCTTGTTCAGTATCGTAATTTTTATCCATTTTTTTTTAAATATTGTTTTAATCTATTTATTACATAAACTAATAAATTGTTGGATAAAATTTTTTTTTATTATAACTGCTTTTATAACATATAAATATCCTTGATTTCAATAGTAAAACCAAGGTAAGACTAATGTTCATTGTAATAGAAAGCAGAATAATTATTTTTTTATTAGGAAAGTTTCTAACCAAGGGTGTGGGGTATGAATATAGATAAAAAATTTTTAAAACGATAGTCTTTGATCTAATCAAATTTAGATAATGCAGGAAAAATCCAGTACCTCAGTTAATATTTATTCAGGTATATCAGCAGATACTATAATATAAAGCGTCTTTAGAAGTTATAAAAAAAAAATTTTATTTAAAAACATCAAAACATTTCTATGTTCTATATTCCCCCCAAAAAAAAAATAATTGAAATTCCGAAATGAAATTTTTTTTTTCTATTGTAGAATAAAATTATTTTTTTGTAAAAAAATTTACTACAAATAAAAAAAAACGTAATTAATATTTTTTTATGTAGTTATATATTTCCAAAAAAAAAAAAAAAAATAATTGAAATTCCGAAATGAAATTTTTTTTCTATTTTAGAATAAAATTTTTTTTTTTGTAAGAAAAAAAAAATATGAAAAATTATAATAATAATAATCACAATATTTTTAGAAAAGATGCTTAAGCTTGCACAGGTATAAAATTTATTTTTATACTGTTAAATAAATAAACTTAAACGAGTTTCTAGTCTTTTCACCTTTACAAAGTAGGAGGGCTTCGTGTAATCTTAAGGAGAAAATTAATATTATTGATAAATGCAATGTGTTTAAAACACATTTTAAATATATAAAAAACAAATGCTCAAAAATAAAGTTATATAAAAGAAAAAAATATGTAAATTTGTTAAGGAAGATTAACTTTTTTTATGACTTGTACGTGATTCAATAAAAGTATTCCAATTTATCACGGTACATATTTATTTTAATGTGGACCAAAAATAAGATTTTTCTGTAGAGATAAGAATCTCAAAAAGTATTATGCAATCAAAGGCGATCGATTCAGAGAACCCCTTTATAAAAATAAAGAAAAATAAAAATTTTTTATTCAAGTATTTTTGTATTAAAAAAAATAAATTGTTGAGGTATTTTTTCATTTTCCGAGTTACCTTATATTTATATTAAAAAAGAGTAAGGGTAAGTTTAGATGGGTAAAATGCACTTCTTTATACCCAAGAGCAAGTGAGATAGCAAATTTGTAAATTATTGTGTCTCGCTTGCTCCTGTGTATTTTCTTATCCTAAAAAAAGCACATTTCACCCATATGAATTCGACATAAAATAATTATATATAATATAATTTTAAAAATGTTTGTTGCTTATATCACTGTTAAAATATATGCTCCAGTACATTTACAAAAAAAGAATATATATAAATTGTGAAAAATTAGAGAAAAATTATTTTTCTTGTCAGCGTCCAGAAAGCAAGTATTTTCCAGCCTTTGCGCGAACGGAAAAGACGTGCTTTCTCGCCACTGACAAAGAAAAATCTTGTACGAACCTTGTCCATAAATAAGTAAGTAATTAATAGTCAGGGGTATAGTGTGAAAAAAAAGGTCAAATCTCTAACTGCCTCTGAAAGTGGATGGATTTTGATGAAACCTTTTGCATTCGCTTCAGAAAAATCATACAAACAAAGCGTTGGAAAGGAAAATTGTCGGAAATGTCAAGGGGTGATTTTTCCACCCATTTTTCACCCCTTCCCCCCCAATTTCGAAATATAATAAAAAATGTTTTTATCGACTTTTATATGATGCTATATGGTTAAATAGGTCACTAAATTAGAATTTTGGGTCAAAAATGACATTTAACAGGTTCCAAGGGGTGAAATTGGCCATTTTTCACCCCTTTCACCCCTAAAAAACTCATTTTGCCAAAATAATGTATTTATTTATTTTCAAAGGGTCTATTAGGTTTTTTTGGACGCTGATTTCAAAAATGACGTCGAAAATTGCATTTAACATGTTCTAAAGGGTGAAATTGGCCATTTTTCACCCCTTTCACCCCTAAAAAACTCATTTTGCCAAAATAATGTATTTATTTATTTTCAAAGGGTCTATTAGGTTTTTATGGACGCTGATTTCAAAAATAACGTAGAAAATTACATTTAACATCTTCTAAAGGGTGAAATTGGCCATTTTTCACCCCTTTCACCCCTAAAAAACTCATTTTGCCAAAAGAACTTCTTTTTTTATTTTCAAAGGTCCTAATAGGTTTTTTTGGACGCTGATTTCAAAAATGATGTCAAAAATTACATTTAAAAATCATTTCACTTGCGAGTAAAATTTTATCGAAAATTCGTGAATAAAAGACACCATTTTCATTTTTTAAGTACGAAATAGATATATTTAATAAAAATTTTAATTTCTATTTTTTAAAAAACAAAAAATTTTTTAAAAATTATATTTAAGATAAAATTTCCTCAATTTTTATAATATATTTCCATAATATTTTCTCTTTCTCTCTTACGTTAGTATTACTGTTTCCCCACTTTCAATTATAGTTCCCTTTCCTTTCACAAAGTTATCAAAAAATTCCTATGATATGCGTAATTGAGGTATTTCATATCCAGAATAGTAAAGGAGGGGAATTTGGTATACAGTAAGAAGTGGGGATCAAAGTCGCTCTTGGTACCTGGCTGCGTATGTCTCTCTACCATACAGTCAGTTATTTATTAGAGTTAATTAAGTTCGAAGAAATTAGTTTACGCGGGTATTTCGTTCGTAAATTTAAAAGTAGTTTTTAAAATCTCGATAAGTGTTTGTGATTCAGTTTTAATATATAATATTAAATTTAATGTGCCTATAACGATTAAGTTTTGAATAAAAATTTTAATTGTAATTATTCAATTATTTAAAAAAATGTTTGCCCGCGTATACTCATTTAACGAAGGAACAGAAAAAACTTTATTTACCCTTAATAAAATTTATGACAGGAACTCGCAAGGAGACAATGTACCCTTTAATAAAGAAGAATATGAAAAAAATAATAACAAAATTTATTATGAGAAAGTGTGTCTAGTTGAAAAATGTTGTGTAAGACATAAACATTTAAGAAGAGTGCAGGTTTTGAAAGTTGCTTGTACTTATGAACTTGCTAGTGCATCTGATAAAAGGTACTCGCACCAGAATCCCAAGTATAATAGCAGCACCGAGTATGATGAAATCGCTTACTCATCGAGTACGGAGTACTCAAATGAAGAAGATGAAGAATCGGAAATTGAACAAAGTATCGATGATGCGTCTGAAAATTTTGTTTCCAGGACTCCTTTAGTAAAACAAAAAAAATATCGTGTAAGTAGCTCAAATCCGATACGTATAATTATTTAAAATTTTCTTTTCTTTTTCTTTTCTTTAAATTTTTAATATAAAAAAATAAAAAATGTAGTAATTAATTTTCTTTTTTATAAAAGTACTAATATCTAAAAATTTGGTTTTTACTCGATATCTCAAAACCAAAACTTAATTTTTCAAAAAAATTTTTTTTAAAAATTTTTTACATAAAAAAATAAAAAAAACAGCAATATTCTTTTCCGTTTGGACGCAATAATTAATTTTCTTCTTTATAAAAGTACTAATATCTGAAAATTTGGTTTTTACTCGATATCTCAAATCCAAAACATAATTTTTCAAAAAATTTTTTTTTAAAAATTTTTTACATAAAAAAATAAAAAAAACAGCAATATTCTTTTCCGTTTGGACGCAATAATTAATTTTCTTCTTTATAAAAGTACTAATATCTGAAAATTTGGTTTTTACTCGATATCTCAAATCCAAAACATAATTTTTCAAAAAATTTTTTTTTAAATTTTCTACATAAAAAAATAAAAAAAACAGCAATATTCTTTTCCGTTTGGACGCAATAATTAATTTTCTTCTTTATAAAAGTACTAATATCTGAAAATTTGGTTTTTACTCGATATCTCAAATCCAAAACATAATTTTTCAAAAATTTTTTTTTTTTTAATTTTTTACATAAAAAAATTAAAAAAACGGCAATATTTTTTTTCTTATTTTATGTAATGCCTCATTTATTTCTATAAAAGTATTAATATCTAAAAATTTAAGCGTAAAAACCTTTTTTTTAAATTTTCTTTACGTTTTAAATAATTTGCGATCCTTTGACGAGATAAAAAAATTCCGCTTGTTACAAGCTTATTTTTTTCAGTGTACATAATATATACATATATATATATGTATATATATTTGCATATATATAATTTATAATACGTATATTTGTATATACGCGTTTTCAGAAATTACTATATATATAAATAAATGTTTACATATCTAGGGCAAAAAAAGCCTATTTTCTGCCCTAGGGAGACGGCTTTTTTGCCCATTATATGTAAAACTATATTTTAGAACACGGGAAAAAAATGGGTTCGACTTTTGCATGCTGTCTGCACTCGCTTGCTTGTGCATACAACTGCACGCAAAGCCGAAATCAATATTTTATCCCTTGTTTAATAAATAGCTATGATATCTTGCATTTTTCATTAAGAGCTTTAGTATGTATAAATTTATTAAATAACAATTTTGTATGTGCTTATTTGGACAATGAACATTTTTTTCAGAAAAGAAAAAAAAAATCGAGCCCTGACAATACAAAAAGAGCAAAGGCTAATGAATTAGAGGAGGACAATTCAGTACTGGCTAATCGGCTTAAAAATCCTTGTAGGATTACCTATCACGATTCTTCCATTCCATCTGGTTCTTCTATTCCATTGAGTTCTTCGATTCTATCAAATTCCGGATCGACAGAAAATGTGCAACAAAATCGGAATATGGATCAAATAACAACTTCTCCGATTCATTCGCGTCCAAATTCTCCAGTTTTTGTTCAAGCAGAAGACTTCGAGAATGCACCACAAAATCAACACCAAAATGTATTATTACATGATCCTTTAAGCACCGAACAAGATCCAGTTGAATATCCAGAAGATGTAGAAACTGAATCTCAACTTCCATATATTTGCCGGATGAACGATTATCCGCCGAAAAAACCCTTTAAGAGGGTAGATTTTTGCCTAAGGTGTCAAAATTTACCGGAGTCGCCTCCAAAACGAAACGGACAGCAGGCTAAACTTCGATTTACGGTAGAAAATGGCAAAGTAAGTTTTCTTTTTTTAGTTGCTTTATTAGCAATACTACCGGTATAAATTCAAAATTTATTGCTTTTTTTTACATTTCAGGTATTCCTTGGAGGAAAGACAAAAGTTAACGTCCAGGTTTTTAGAAGATTTTTTTCAAAGCGGCAACCAGCACGCCTTTTTTTATGTGGATTAATTGACATGTATTTTGGCGAAACAATTGTAAAATATCGTCTAGATCCCAGGAAAGCTACGGTTAATCGCAAAATAAAAGCGATTCCTCCAAGGAAGCTTGATTGCCTTCTATGTAAGTTTAGTTCACTAAGATGTATTTATCACTTTAATAATAAATTTATACATATCTTTTCTTTAACCTCAATAATTAATTTCTAGGGGTTTACTACCAGTGGCATCTATTTCATAACGCAGGGAGCGAGGCATTAGAAAATATGTGTAAAGCTTTTAATATTATTCGAAATAAATGCCAAAATACTGGTAAAAAAGCGTTGAACCGAGCAAGAGCAAGAGAACAACGAAACTCTATAGAAGATCCAGAAGCATCACCACAACGAGCACCAGCTGCAGGAATAAACGTTCCCGAAGGCAATAACGTTTGCAGGCGATTATTTGGAACTAATTAAAAATGACCAATTTTATTTTAACTTATGCAATTTTTTTTATAAATATCAAAGTTATTGATTATATTTTTTACCAAAAAAAAATTTTTTTTTTTATATTAATTTAGTAATAGCAATAAGAAAATCAACTTATAAAAGTACATAAAACTTGAAAACTAAAAAAAATTTTACATTATGCGCACATTTATTGTTTAATTTTGCTATAATATTGGACTTTTAAACATTTTAATATGGTATTTCATCACATATGTTTATTTAATATCTCATTTCATATGCCATTCAATTTTTAAATGTTTTTTATTTTGCAAAATAAATTTAATGTATTTTAAAAAATTATAAAAGAAAAGTCCATTAATAAAGTTGAAAACTTAATTTGGGCGCCATCTAGCGAACCCCAATGAAGTACTAAAAATTTAAATATTATAGTGATTAATAAAATAATGTACATTAAATATACATTTATACACATATATATTTGCAATTTATAGACTAATTTAAATAATGTTGCCAAAAAGATTAAAATTTTTTCTTAAAATTTGTAACTTTATATATATATTTGTAATTATACATGTTAAATTAATGATATATATTATTGCATAAAATAGTGATGAATTTATCAAGATTTTAATTTTTTATAACATGATTTAATTCATTATCACATACATTATATGTATATTGTAATATTTAAAATAGTACAAAAAGTTTAGGACAATTTAAAAAAATTGCTTTAATAATTTATAAATAATTTTGATTTTTTTAAATATCTGTTTATTAATTAGCTAATTAGCTCAGATAGATAAGAATCGTTTGTAGAACAATTACGAAAATATTTGTAAAAAATGTAATCAATAATGTTTTTATAATATAAATTTTTATTATCCCTAAAAAATTTCTTTCATTATTTACGATTTTCGAAAACCAAAAATAATAATATACTGATATTATTGTTCCCAAATGTGTACTTTAATTTACTTATTTTCTCAGTTAAATTTTATAACTCTAATTTCACTTTATTGAGGAAAATAAAAGAATTAAGGCACTTTTCCTTTCCAGTAGTTTTCTTTTTATACTTTCAAATAATTCAGTGTCGATTTATCTAAGAATTGCGAATAGATAAATTAAAAAAAAAAATTATATAGTACGCTTTATTACCGGCGTTAATGCTGGCATTTACAACGTTGTTAATTGCCTTCCATAATCCAACGTTAAAAACAACGTCGTTTATTTCGTTCTTAACTTTGTTTTTAACTGCGGTCTTTACGCCGGTACCGCCAGCAAGCGGGTCGCGCATACTCCGCTATTTGTGGATTCTATGCCAGAATTTCAGGCATAAAAGCCACGTGACGCACATAGTATAAGGAGGGTTCATAATTAAATAAATATGCCTTGGTGACGCTCAACATTTTAAACTGTCACGTGATTTTTATGCCTGAAATTCTGGCATAGAATCCACAAAAAGCAGAGTATGCGCGGTCGCTTTTTCTGACTTTATTTAATGCCGCTATTTCTGTCTCATATATTTCTGCGTGTAGAAAATTTCCCTGGCTATTTGATTCCGTCGTTTAAATTTTTTTTTTCGAGCTGCGCATGCGCGAGAAATCAAATAAATACGTTCCAACTTCTAGCATTCATAACTCCCCTGCTGACAAACCAATTTTACTTTTTAAATACCCAAAATTTTCGTCTTTATGTACACTTCTTATGGTAAAATTTTTGTTTTGTCTTTTGGCTCCCTCAAAAAACTAGAGCAAAAAAACTGATTCCAAAATTTTTATTTTTCAAAAATTTCAAATTTCCCGCCAAGTCACGTGACCAATCAAAAATCTGACCAAAAATTTGGATTCCGCGGGAAATTTTACCTTAGGATATATATTTTCATGTTTTTACAAGCTTACATGTTGAGACAGCGAAATTCGAAAGAATTTCCTGATTAATGTCGATTGTTATGATCTTACGGTCATAATTTAGATTTTATTAATTATTGTTGCATAAACTAAAATATTATATAAGGAACGAATATGGAATCGCATAACTGTATTAATGCTGAGCTTGCATTAATACGTTAGTACTTTGACGCCTATGTATATGCATATTAGATATAATGTTTAAATGACCTACCTTGTATGTATGTGGATGGTTCAGGCTGATAGTAAAAGAAATAACACAAGTTTAGTAAATACTCAATTTATTTAAAAAGACCCGCACTTAATGATTCGAGTATACAAGTTAAAACCGAACTTAAAACTGACATTATTATAATTTTTAATTCCTCTTATATAGTATCAATATTGCTTATGGTTATAAAACTATTTGCTTATTTTCATAATTTTAGTGCTGATCTTTATATTACTTTATTTATATTTCTTAATAATAACTTTTCTTAAATACTAAAATTATGTAATTGTAAACATTCTTAATTTGCACGTTCCTAATTATTACAAAATATTAAATATAATCATGACATACTTAAATAATCTAAATAATTCGATTTTATTTATTTAGTAAACAATGATGTCATAACACGATTTAAAACATTTAAAAAAAAAAAAAAAATTAGGGTTAAATCCAGCTGAATGGTGCCGTCTTGCAAAATGACCTTCACCGATTGACCCCAAATTTGGCAGATGTTTTTATATATATAAAACATGATTCCTCCCAATTATTTAGCCCTCTAGGTGCAAAAGTGCCCACATTGGGCCCATTTGATTTTTTTTGGAAGTTTTCAAATTTACTCATAATCTTTTTAGCCATTTATTTATAAAACCAAAAAGATGCAAAAAAAAATATTTTTAATAGATATTTACCCCAATGGGAAATTTCCCGGTGAATTCTATTTTTGGTTCCTCATAGAGGAACCATTGTTATCGGTCAAAATTTTTTTTCTGATTTTTTGGCATATAAGCACGTTTTGAGACCTCAGGATTTTTTTTTTTTTTTTTTATTTGGATTTAATACCTCATTTTTTTTCCATGAAAGTACTGCTATCTAGAAGTATCATTTTTACTCGATATTTCGAATCTTGTAATTTATTTTTTGAAAATTTTTTTCTTAAAATATTTTTTACCAAAAAATATAAAAAATACCAATTTTTTTTTTATTTTAGGATGTGGGTAGATTTAAATGAAGTGAGTGCGACTTACATGGTCGGGTCTTCAAAACTGCCCCAAAGTGTTTTTTTCTGAAAGTACTACCAAAAATAAGTAACCAGCCCAATTTTTAGCCTCCCAGAGCGAAATCTCGATTTTTGGCAGCCATTTTAGTGTTTTTGAATGTCGTAAAAAAAGTAAGAAAAATGAGTCATAATTTTTTTTATTATTGCTGTAAAAAACTCACATTATCATGAAAAATTTTTTCTTTTTAGGCCTGGATAGCAAATTTCCCTGGCTATCTGATTCCGGGGTCAAAAATTTTTTTTGAGTTGCGCATGCGCGAGGAATCGCTAAGATAGGCTGTTTTTTTTCAAAAGTTGATTTCTCAAATGCCTATTAGTAAAAAATCTTGTAACCAGCCTTAAAATTTTCGTTAAACCTTATATTTTTTGGCAAAAAAAACATTTCGATGGGACACTGCTTTTTGGGAGCTCTAAATAAAAAAATAGCAGCTTTCTAAACCTCATTTTTTACAAATTTCAAATTTCCCGCCAAGTCACGTGACCAATCAAAAATCTGATCAAAAATTTGGATTCCGCGGGAAATTTTACATAAGGATATATCTTTTCATGTTTTTAAGAGCGTTTATGTTAAAGCAGCGAAATTTTAAAATGAAAGATTAAAATATCTCATTTATTAAGGAATTTTTTTATTTTTTAAATTATTCCAAATTATTCAAAATTATTCAGAAAATTCTTTATTATTTCACTGTTTTTCGCCGCTTTAACATAAACGCTCTTAAAAACATAAAAAGATATATCCTTATGTAAAATTTCCCGCGGAATCCAAATTTTTGGTCAGATTTTTGATTGGTCACGTGACTTGGCGGGAAATTTGAAATTTGTAAAAAATGAGGTTTTGAAAGCTGCTATTTTTTTATCTAGAGCTCCCAAAAAGCAGTGTCCCATCGAAATGTTTTTTTTGCCAAAAAATATAAGGTTTAACGAAAATTTTAAGCCTGGTTACAAGATTTTTCACTTATAGGCATTTGAGAAATCGACTTTTGAAAAAAAACAGCCTATCTTAGCGATTCCTCGCGCATGCGCAACTCAAAAAAAATTTTTGACCCCGGAATCAGATAGCCAGGGAAATTTCCTATCCGGACTTAAATGGAAAAAATTTTTCATGATAATGTGAGTTTTTTACAGCAATAATAAAAAAAATTATGACTCATTTTTCTTACTTTTTTTACGACAGTCAAAAACACTAAAATGGCTACCAAAAATCGAGATTTCGCTCTGGGAGGCTAAAAATTGGGCTGGTTACTTATTTTTGGTAGTACTTTCAGAAAAAAACACTTTGGGGCAGTTTTGAAGACCCGACCATGTAAGTCGCACTCACTTCATTTAAATCTACCCATGTAATACTTAATTTTTTCCTATAAAAGTACGAAAATCTAGAATTATCGTTTGTAAAGGATTTCTCCATCGGATACGTAATTTCTCGAAATTTTTTTTTTTTTAAATTTTTTACACAAAATAATTAAAAAAATACCATAATTTTTTTCTTTTTGGACCTAGTACCTCATTTTTTTCCATGAAAGTACTGATATCTAGAAGTATCGTTTTTACTCAATAAATCGAAACTTATAATTTATTTTTTGAAAATTTTTTTCTTAAAATATTTTTTACCAAAAAATATAAAAAATACCAATTTTTTTTTTATTTTAGGATGTAATACTTAATTTTTTCCTATAAAAGTACGAAAATCTAGAATTATCGTTTGTAAAGGATTTCTCCATCGGATACGTAATTTCTCGAAATTTTTTTTTTTTTAAATTTTTTACACAAAATAATTAAAAAAATACCATAATTTTTTTCTTTTTGGACCTAGTACCTCATTTTTTTCCATGAAAGTACTGATATCTAGATCTATCGTTTTTACTCGTATTATTCCCAATCCGATACCTAATTTTTAAAACAATTTTTTTTTAAATTTTTCACATAAAAAATTTAGAGAAAAATAATTATTTTTTATTTTTAGGACTTAGTACTTAACTTCTTTCTATGAAAGTATGAATATCAAGAATTAATTAGAAAAGATCATTCAAAGATCATTCTTAGTTTTTCTTATGACATTATACTTTGTTAGGTAAAATAGACCATTGAAAACATTTTGTTATTGCTAAAATAAAAAAAAAATTGGTATTTTTTATATTTTTTGGTAAAAAAAATTTTGAGAAAAAAATTTTGAGAAAAAAATTTTCAACAAATAAATTACAAGATTCGAAATATCGAGTAAATACAATACTTCTAGATAGCAGTACTTTCATGGAAAAAATATGAGGTATTAAATCCAAATTAAAAAAAAAAAAAAGTTCCTGAGGTCTCAAAACGTGCTTATCTGCCAAAAAATCAGAAAAAAAATTTTGATCGATAACAATGGTTCCTCTATGAGGAACCAAAAATAGAATTCACCGGGAAATTTCCCATTGGAGTAAATATCTATTAAAAATATTTTTTTTTGCATCTTTTCGGTTTTATAAATAAATGGCTAAAAAGATTATGAGTAAATTTGAAAACTTCCAAAAAAAATCAAATGGGCCCAATGTGGGCACTTTTGCACCTAGAGGGCTAAATAATTGGGAGGAATCATGTTTTATATATATAAAAACATCTGCCAAATTTGGGGTCAATCGGTGAAGGTCATTTTGCAAGACGGCACCATTCAGCTGGATTTAACCCTAATTTTTTGGTTCCTCATAGAGGAACCTTTGTGATAGGTGAAATTTTGATTTTCGATATTTTGGCATATAAGCACGTTTTGAGACCTCAGGAAGCTAAAAAACCGGTTTTTAAAAAAAGTCTGTATGTGTGTGTGTGTGTGTGTGTATGTACGTATGTATGTATGTTGGACTGTAACCGGTGATATTTCACAGCCAGTATGACATTAAGACCTAATTTTTTTTTCAAAATTTTTTTTACCAAAAAATCTCGAGGTACTTTTTTTTTTTTAATTTGGATGTAATACCTCATTTTTTCCATGAAAGTACTGATATCTAGAAGTATCGTTTTTACTCGATATCTCGAATCTTATAATTTATTTTTTGAAAATTTTTTTCTCAAAATTTTTTTCACCAAAAAATACAAAAAATGACAATTTTTTTTTTCCTTTTGGACGCAGTACTTGATTTATTTCTGTGGAAGTACTAGTTTTAGAAATATCGTTTATAGTAATTTTTTGGACCTAATACTTAATTTTTTCAAAATTTTTTTATCAAAATTTTTGTCGCCAAAAAATACGAAAAAATTTTTTAAAAACGCCAAAATTTTTTTTATTTTAGGACGTAATACTTAATTTTTTCCTATGATAGTATGAATATCTAAAATTATCGTTTGTAAATGATTTCTCCATCGGATACGTAATTTTTTGAAATTTTTTTTTTCAAAACTTTTTTCACCAAAAAATACAAAAAATACTAATTTTTTTTTCATTATGGACGCAATACTTAATTTATTTCTGTGGAAGTACTAGTCTTAGAAATATCGTTTATAGTAATTTTTTGGACCTGATACTTGATTTTTTCAAAATTTTTGTCGCCAAAAAATACAAAAAAGCCAAATTTTTTTTTTATTTTAGGACGTAATACTTAATTTTTTCCTATGAAACTACGATTATCTAGAATTATCGTTTGAAAAGGATATCTCCATCTGATACGTAATTTTTCGAATTTTTTTTTTTTTTAAATTTTTTACACAAAATAATTAAAAAAATACCATAATTTTTTTCTTTTTGGACCTAGTACCTCATTTTTTTCCATGAAAGTACTGATATCTAGAAGTATCGTTTTTACTCAATAAATCGAAACTTATAATTTATTTTTTGAAAATTTTGTTCTCAAAATTTTTTTCACCAAAAAATACAAAAAATTACAATTTTTTTTTTCCTTTTGGACGCAGTACTTGATTTATTTCTGTGGAAGTACTAGTTTTAGAAATATCGTTGATAGTAATTTTTTGGACCTGATACTTAATTTTTTCAAAATTTTTTTCTCAAAATTTTTTTCGCCAAAAAATACAAAAAACGCCAAAATTTTTTTTATTTTAGGACGTAATACTTAATTTTTTCCTATGAAAGTACGAATATCTAAAATTATCGTTTGTAAAGGATTTCTCCATCGGATACGTAATTTTTCGAAATTTTTTTTTTCAAAACTTTTTTCATAAAAAAATTAAAAAAACACTATAATTTTTTTTCGTTTTGGTCGTAATACCTCATTTATTTCCATGCAAGTACTTATATTTGAAAGTATGGTTTTTACTCGATATCTCGAATCTGATACTTAATTTTTTGCTGCTATTGACAAACTGGCCCCACTTAAAACTATTAACCCTAAAAAACATAAACATCCGTGGATTGATGATAAGCTGAAGTTTCTAATACTAAAACGTAAATCCATCGAACGCCGATATCTAAATTCAAAAAATGCTTCTTTACTAACAGACATACTTCAACTTACTGAGGAAATTGAGTCCCTCCCTGAAGTTGCGCATAACACATTTTTACGTACAAGACTTGACGAAGCAATTGACAACAAACGTGAAATTTGGCGGGAAATGAGACACTTAGGACTGTTACCTTGTCCACGTAGTGATTTCCATGGATTTTCTCCTGATGATCTCAATATTTATTTTGCTGGAGTTTCAACTTCAACAACAGAAAATATTGATGAAACTAACGAGTTGATTAGTTCAGCATCTAATGATGGGTTTAATTTTACAGAGGTAACCCTACAGGATGTAATTCTTGCAGTAGCCCACTTTTCATCACAGGCTACTGGTACTGATGGTATACCTCATAAGATAATAGCAAAGTCACTTCCTGTTATTGGCCCATTATTGGTCAAGCTCTTTAATGCATCTCTAACAGAAGGGATCTTCCCTACAGCTTGGAAAAAATCACTGTTGACAGCTATTAAAAAGATTTCAGTCCCATCTACACCATCAGACTTCCGCCCTGTTGCTCTTCTTTGTTTCTTGGCAAAAGTACTAGAAAAACTAGCGCATGACCAGATAACCAGTTACATTAGACAGAACAGGTTGATGGACCCATTACAGACTGGCTTTAGACCCTACAGTAGTACAGAAACAGCTCTACTAAAATTAACAGAGGACATTAGGTTTGGCAAAAGTAAAAGATTAGTAACGATACTACTGCAGTTTGACTTCAGCAAGGCGTTCGATTCAATAGCTCCTTCGAAACTTATAGTCAAATTAAAATCTATGGGTTTCTCAAAGAACGCCTTGCTGTGGATCAAATCTTATCTCCAAGGTAGACAGTTACAAGATGCTACAAGAACATCATCCTCAAATCCCCTTAGAGTTAATCTTGGTGTTCCACAGGGGTCTGTACTGGGTCCACTCCTGTTCTGCCTCTATATTAATGATGTCAAGCAACATTTGGATGCAGACATATATCATCTTTTATACGCGGACGATTTGCAAATTTATGTGCAAACTTCCCCTGAAAAAATAAAAGAAGCATTACAAAAGCTTTCATCAACAGCTAATAACATCAGTATTTGGGCCAAAAACGTATCCCTGAGACTTAATCCGGACAAGACAAATGCCATATATTTTGGCACCAGCCATTTTGTTGACCAACTAGACAAACTAAATCTGCCTGGGGTGGTTGTAAGTGAGGGAGTCACTGTACCTTTCACTAGCGAGGTTACAAGTCTGGGAGTAATTTTAGACAATAAATTGACCTGGGAATCACATATTTCACTAGTGAGTAAAAAAGTCAACAGAGTACTTTACACACTGCGATTTATTAGGCAATGTACAAACGAAGATTTAAGAATCAAGCTTATACAAGCGTTAGTGGTACCCCACTTTGACTATTGCTCTGTTGTATACCTAGACTGCTCGATAAATCTGAAAGACAGAATACAAAGACTGAGTAATACATGTTTAAGATACATTTATGGAATCGGCAGGGACACACATATTACTCCTTACAGAGACAAATTAGGGTGGTTAACCACAAACAATCGTAGGTTATATTTTACGTCCATCATTATATATAAAATCCTTCGTTTGCATCAGCCTGAATACTTAACTCACATTTTCAAAAAGTACGTTCCCAAAGAGACAGCCAGAGGTGAGTTAATAACACGTGAATTAGAAACCCCTGAACGTGAAAAATGGCATGGTGACTGCTCATTCCAACTCGCACAAAAAAAAACATAATGATTTATCATCATGTTTTATCATTATGGTAAATCATTATGATTTATCATATGATTTACCATAAGGTATATATTATTGACAAAATAATTTCTGTTATCTCCTGGACAACCTTCGGGATAAAAATGAACCCTCCTAGGAAAAGCTGATATCCTGGAGGTATCATTTTCATTTTTTCACCCCAACTTATTTTCCGATTTTCCAAAATGGCGGACCAGAAAATGTGAAAAAAAGAACTTTCTACACTACCTGGGGGTTTTGGAGGTTGAGAAAAACGTTTTTATGACTGAAAATTTTCATTTTTTCATCCCAACATATTTTCCGATTTTCCAAGATGGCGGACCAAAAAAATATGAAAAAAACAACTTTCTACCTTACCTGGGGGTTTAGGAGGTTGAGAAAAACGTTTTTATTAATGAAAATTTTCATTTTTTAATTTTAACACGTTTTTCGATTTTCCAAGATGGCAGATTAAAAAACATGAAAAAAAAACTTTCTACATTATCTAGAAATATTAGAGCAATAATTTTAATTAATTTTAATTAAATGTTTTTAAGCAATTTGAATTAAATGTTTATAGTAAAATTTCATGCTCTTCCCAAATTATAATAATATACGAAAATACGTTGGGGTGAAAAAATGAAAATTTTCAGACATAAAAACGTTTTTCTCAACCTCCAAAACCCCCAGGTAAGGTGGAAAGTTGTTTTTTTCATATTTTTTTGGTCCGCCATCTTGGAAAATCAGAAAATACGTTGGGGTGAAAAAATGAAAATTTTCAGTCATAAAAACGTTTTTCTCAAACTCCAAAACCCCCAGGTAGTGTAGAAAGTTCTTTTTTTCATATATTCTGTTCCGCCATTTTGGAAAATCGGAAAATAAGTTGGGGTGAAAAAATGAAAATGATACCTCCAGGATATCAGCTTTTCCTAGGAGGGTTCATTTTTATCCCGAAGGTTGTCCAGGAGATAACAGAAATTATTTTGTCAATAATATATACCTTATGGTAAATCATATGATAAATCATAATGATTTACCATAATGATAAAACATGATGATAAATCATTATGTTTTTTTTTGTGCGAGAAGTACAAGGTACAAAAAGCTGGAATTCCCTCCCTTCATCAATACGATTCCTCCCTTCACCTAACTCTTTTAAGGCAGGTTTATTAAAGTACTTAAAAAGTTCTAGTCATACATACAAAGACTCAGTCTTTTAATAATGTTTTATCAAGACTAAATGCATTAATGTTATTGGAAATTTAATATTTTCTTATTTTCCTGTTACTATTGTCTGTTTTACTCATTGTTGCCATGATATTGCTAAAATTGTTTCACTTTATTTGATATAATTATGTTATATAATGTTATTAATAAATTATTGTATAGTTACATATATATTTTTATAAACTTTATAAATAAACTGTTATAATTTTGTATCATATTTTTTTCTGGACAAATAAATCATATTTACATTTACATTTACATTTTTGAAAATTTTTTTCCCAAAATTTATTTCATAAAAAAATACAAAAAACACCAATTTTTTTTTTTCTTTGAAAGTAGTACATAATTTGCTTCCATGGAAGTACTAGTTTTAAGAACCTCTATAAAAGTAATTTTTTGGACCTGATACTTAATTTTTTGAAAATTTTTTTCTCAAAATTTTTGCCGCCAAAAAATATAAAAAATGCCAATTTTTTTTTTTCTTTAGGATGTAGTACTTAATGTTTTTCTACGAAAGTACGAATATTTAGAATTATCGTTTTTAAATGATGACTTAGTACTTAATTTATTTCTATGAAAGTAATAATATCTAGAATTATCGTTTTAATAGATTATTTTTTGTCCATGATGATTTACTCAATAAATTCCATAATTTACAAACTTGTTCTATTATTATTTTTTCTTTTGTTGTTAAAAATTCGAAAATTATTATTAAGCATTCTTCTGGGATTATGAAATTAATATCTGAATAATAATATATAAAATTAAAATAATTATTGTTTTTAATAATGACTTGGTCTAATTAGTATCTAAAAACACGAATTCACAAATGTTTTTTGAAACACAAACCTGAACTATTCACGCGTTAGGAAACTGGAAAATTATTAGCGAAACATGAATTGAGCTTTTCAGTTTATACGTAAATGAAAGCTTTCATAGTTCCCTAGGTACTTCTGCACCAAAGGTCCTTAAATCGAAAAGTCCATTTTACCCCCTTCCCCTAAAAACGTCACTTTTTCACTTCTTTCTTAAAAATGTCACTTTCGACCCCCCCCCCCTAAAAACGTCAATTCTTAACCCTCCCTAAAAACGTCACTTTTTCATTGCCCCTTAAAAACGTTTGTTTTTCAAGATGGTGGAACCAAAAACATGAAAATAGAATGTTGCTACATTATCTCGTTATCTGGGGGTTTTCGAGATCAATAAAAATGTTTCTAGGTCCGCAATATGAGGATCAAAACTTAGTTTATTGAAAATTATTTTCTAAAAATTTTTTTAATAAAAAACATTAAATCACAACAACATTTTTTTTCTTTTGGAATACGGTACTTAACTTTTTTTTATGAAATACTGATATCTCAAATTATCATTTTTATTAGATAAAATAGACCATTATAAATATTTTGCTATTGTTGATGAGGAACCATAGTGCCAATCACTTGGCAGCGTTTTTTTTTTTTTTTTTTAATTGATTTAAATCGACATTAATCAGGAAAATCTTTCGAATTTCGCTGTCTCAACATGTAAGCTTGTAAAAACATGAAAATATATATCCTAAGGTAAAATTTCCCGCGGAATCCAAATTTTTGGTCAGATTTTTGATTGGTCACGTGACTTGGCGGAAAATTTGAAATTTTTGAAAAATAAAAATTTTGGAATCAGTTTTTTTGCTCTAGTTTTTTAAGGGAGCCAAAAGACAAAACAAAAATTTTACCATAAGAAGTGTACATAAAGACGAAAATTTTGGGTATTGAAAAAGTAAAATTGGTTCGTCAGCAGGGGAGTTATGGACGCTAGAAGTTGTAACGTATTTATTTGATTTCTCGCGCATGCGCAGCTCGAGAAAAAAAATTTTAACGACGGAATCGAATAGCCAGGGAAATTTCCTATTTGGGCCTAAGAAGAAAATTTTTTTTGCAATAAAATAAGAGTCTGAGGGAGTTTTTAGTAATTTTTACGCTCTTAAAATTTAAAAAAATAAAAAGCACAAAAAATAGTAATTTGGCTGTAAAAAATCAAGGAGAAGACCTAGGAGGCTAAAAATTGGGGAGGTAACTTATTTTCGATAGTACTTTGAGCGAAAAATATTTTGAGACCGATTCGAAGACCCAAGAATTAGGTTTACATACACTTGAGGAATATCGACCCATATATAGGATTATGAATTTAAATCTCACTACCAGGTAGACTTATAAAATGATTATTGTGATTTTAACTACATTTTAATTACTTATAAGTCATGTATTTACATATTTACGTTTAAAAAAATAATAAGTTGCTAGAGAGTGCCTATTAACTGCGGAAAAATGTTATCTAAAATATTTTTTCTTATTCTGCCCCTAGAGCAAATACTAAGTATTTTTTATCTGCAATTTTGCTTCACAAAAATAATTTATTGTCCCATGACCTGTCTCCAATTCATAAAAATTTTAAATGATGAATTTTAGAGACGTAAATGCTTTTTATTATTGTGCCTAAAACCGTATATTTTTTGTGGTATAGCAAAGACTTTTTATGATTTTAGGAATAAATAAATAAATTTTGACATATTTTAATCTAATATAGCGTCTAAAACATTAAGTTAAAAAAAGATTAACTTTAGAAAAAATTAATAAAAATCCATGTACTTCTTTTGCTTAAAACTCCAAGTTTTTTATAAATACTTTTTGCCTTTCATGGTAAACCAAGGATAAATTTTGTATCCTTTTTTTACCATAAGATAAAAAAAAAGTAGATAATCTTAGGCATAAATAGAACTAAAGCTATTATTTTTTTATTAATAAACTTTCATTTACAATAATTTGAACAAATAAGATTATACTATATAAGATATTTTCATATCGTACATGTTCTGAATATATTTCAATTCAATTTTGTTTTTAATTTTTTGAATATTTTAATTTGTTGTTAATTTATTTTAAAAAATTTTTTAATTTTTTATATTAATTTATTGCTAATTCAACTAAAAAATGTTATTCAGAAAGAAAAAGATGCCAATCATTTCTTACCCCAGGCAGGATACGAACCCTTGACTTTTGGATTACGTATCTACTGCTCTACTAACTAAGCTGCTGGAGCAGGCGAGTCCTCAAGGCAATCAAGAACATTTTCTTCTTTCAAGGCAGCTTATTCAATCTAGTGCCAAATAAATTAATGTTTTTTACGTTTAAAATATTTAAATTCCATTTTTTTTTTTTAATTTTTGAAAGTTTTACAATAGGAGGCTTGCATGGGTCTTAGAAATCAAAAATTTATGCTATTTTTTGAAAAAGTATATTTTTTAAAGAATTTTCATATAATACATTTTGCAAAAATTTGCAATAATTTAATTTTAAAATTATTTTTAAAATGTAAGATATTTTGAATAAGCCGCTTAAATGTAACGTCAAACCTCTGAAATTTATCCGCGCCAACGCGAACTTCATGTGACGGGTCTATATAGTTAATAATAATAATATATTTTATTTTACTTTTATAATTATTTATTTACGTATAAATGCGTACAATTTAGACGGAGGTCTAACTTTTCCGTAGATCAAGAGTAGAACTGACTTACAAAGCTAGGTGGCTTGGTGCCACATAAAATAGATAAGACTTATATCTATTATCCCATGACATCGTATGCTGTTCAGGTGAAAGATAAACTATATAAAACTATAATATAATAATAATAATAATATTGGGTATCGTTACATCCCCGTTGCTAGATAAATTTTTCTCCTGAAAAATTATGTTATACAGATTTTTAATTTTTAAAATTTTGGAGATGTGAAAATTCTTGAAGCAACGAAAATGTATTATAACAATATAATATAATAACATTATTGTAGTGAAATTTTTCGTTTTGATATTTCTTATCATAGACACATGCCTTAATATTAAATTCTATTACATTTTATTTATTGTTTATGAGATATTCTATTTTTACCTTAACTATTATTTTACTTATTACTTATTTCTAAGAAAATATTATTACTTATTTTTAATAACTGAATATTCTAATTTTATTTCAACATTCTATTTTTTGCTTTTCTAACAGGCAATATAAAAGAAGTAGTTTGAGTTTCTATTGGATTAATTTCTTGTGTAGTGTTTATAGGAATGAAACTATTTCTTTCTGCCATATTTACTTGGCTATAATTATAATTATTGATTTGGCATGGTCTACAACATAGGCTGTTCCAAATAGTATAAAATAATCCTCTAAAACATACAGCTAAAGCTGACGTTATTCCAATTTCATAATATCCAAATAATATAAAAAATACGATACAAATATAACTAACACTATTTAACAAATTCATACCTTTATTAAACCAGTCATTTTTGCGTTTTTCAGTTTTTAGTTTTTCTCTTTCATTGTTTATTTCGTGCAATTCTAACCCACCTTTATGCAAAGGTTTAATATCAAAAAGATGTAAGTTTACTTTTGGGAGTATATTTTCGGGTATGTACGGTATTTCTATTTCTGGAATGTGGGGAATTATAACAGTAGTTTTATTAAGATTCTTAGTGGGTATGAAGCTACTTTTACTATTCTTTGCGATGCAGTCATGTCTTAGAGTTAGAAGGCTATTTTTTGATATTAAAAAGGAGGATATATATCTATTTTCTGTACAAACTATTTGAAGGGTTGTTTCACTGGCAGGTGCTATATACCGTTGATTTCCCGTGCTTAATGGTATATAGTGGTCTTCTAGCAGTTCAAAGTACTGGGCATTACAATCTGTTAATTAATTGTTGATTAGATGGGTCTCACAACTTTGAACTTCATCTATTTTCATTATGTTACTATTTAACTTACAATAGTAATAGGTAAAACCTTTTGTTCAGTGACGAAAGTGGTTTCATTCTATTGCATACTGGGTATTATCTTTTGATATGAATAATATTATGTCTGGGATTATAAAGCGTCTAAAATTTTGTCTATTAACATGTTGGGGAAGAGCTGTGAATTTGGTAACTGAAAATAAATCATGTTGTGCAATAGGCGCTCTTAGTATAGTTATAAGACGTGTATTATTAATGTATACCGTAGGTTCACTTATTTTCATAATTAAAGGATAATTTTTTTCGGTTATTTGAAAGGTTGGAATAGTAAAAGCATCAACTTTTTGAATTACTGCTAATGACTCTAAGAGAACATTTGGTGGCATTAAGGATGGTGAATGGTGCCCGTTTGTAGTGTTTACTATTCCGTCAGTGTATGTCTTTACAGTTTCTTTATAGTCATCTAGGGCTATTTCTAAGTCTAATATGGCGTCTGTTAGTAAATTGTGAGCGGTGTTATGATCTATTTCTTTTCTTACTGAGTTTACCCATTTTTGTAGTTGTTTTATATTGTCGTTGTATACTTGAAAGTCTGAGGATATTGATTTAAACATGTCCTGCGTTATTCGGGTTTCATTTTGTTGCAAAGTTAGAGCGTTATTTGTGTGTGCATATAATTTATCAATTTCATTATTTATGTATTCTAGATCACTATTTGCGAATGATCCCCATAATATTTTATGAATTTCTCCTACAAAATTGAAAACTCCTCTTTTCTTTCGTAGAAGCGCGTCAAGGATGTTATTTTGCATTTGAATGGTTTTCTTGCATCGTTTTTTTTAATAGTTTAATTGCATGTTTTTTATTGCAGCTGTAATTCTGTTCACTACTAACTAAATTGCAACTTCCTTTTAGTTTTCCTAATTTTTCGCCTTATTTTTTTTTTCTTTGAGCAGATCTTGTAATTCAATAAAGTAAATGACCGTCTAGGTCTTTCTATACAAAAATGCATCGTATATTTTCTCTCTTATAAATGCCTCATTGTTTGGTACTAAAACATATGGTTGAGCCTCTTCTGTTTTTAAAGGTGTAGTGCAGCTGAAATTGTTAATAATATAATTTTAAACGGTCTGAATGAGTTCTGTAAGACATATTATTAATTAGAATAGAATAGTTGTTATTTTCATGCTTAGCTTGTACAAAAAATGGTCCTAACCAGTCGCTTTCCAATTTGTGTTTTTTATTGTTATTAAATAAACATACTAGGTCTCCTTCATTGAAGATTGTCTGTAATTTAGCTATTTTAGAGTCGTGATGTTTTTTATGTTTTTCTTTATTTTTTGTAATTGTTATCATTGCTTTATGCAGATATCTTTCATGTCGTTCTTTCCATAATTACAAGAGTTCGTTGTATGAAAGTGTTGATACAGTGGCCAGTGCGGATGGTAGATAAGCTGAAAGACCAAAAGTTATTTCGAATGGTGAGTATCCTGTTCCTTCATGCTTTGCAGTGTTGTACCCTAAGGTTATTATTTTTAAAGTCTTATCCCATTCAGTTTGATTGTCAATGACGGCTGTTCTAATAAGGTCTCCAACAACTGAGTGGGCTCTTTCCAAAGCACCGTTCGATTCTGGATGAAAGGCTGTGGTTTCGATATGGCTAATTTTAAATAGAGTCTTAAAGTTTTGCACTAATTCAGAAATAAAATTAGCACCTTGATCTGTTAGTATATGTTTTGGAGATGAAAATATGTATATATAAAGGTCTAATAAGCTATCGACTATAGTTTCTGAACTTTGGTTAGCCATAGGAATTAATATTAAATATTTTGTTAGCGTGTCTTGGAGGCTGAGAATATATCTGTTACCATTGGAAGTTTCATTTAAGGGGCCGTAAATATCAAGAGCAATTTTTTCGTTTGGTTCAGTCGCAGTGTCTGTTATAATTGCTTCGTCTTTTTACAGGCATGTTTTTACATATTCTATTATATCTTTCTCCATATTTAACCAAGTTCCTCTCTCTCTCTCTTGCTCGAAATATGGTTTTGTTTTCTCCAAAATGTTGGGATGCAGTTGAACCGTGAGACTCTCGAATTATTTGTCCTTTTTCTTGCTCAGATAATTCACCTATTGGGCTTAGAAAGATAAAGAATTTATTTTTGTTAAACTCTTTTTCAAAAAATGCTATTACCCCGGTGCATAAGTTAACGTTAAAAATTAAAATTAACGTTAAATTTTAACGTTAATTTTAACGTTAATTTAAGGTAACTTTAACGTTAATTTAAGGTAGATTTAACGTTAATTTAATGTTAAATTTAACGTTAAATTTAACGTCAAATTTAACGTTAAAATTATCGCGGAAAATTGAAGAAAAAAAATCTTCATAATTTTGCTAATCCAACTATGTAGTTATTATGGAAATTATCCTGATGCTTCTAAAATTAAGCATTATTGCTATTTTTTCACAACTAAATTTTTTGATCAAATTAATGTTCGTTCTAACATTAAATTTAACATTAAATTTATTATTAAATTTAATGCTAAAATTTAACATTAAAATTAACATTAAATTTAACGTTAAAATTCAACATTAAATTTAACGTTAAAATTCAACATTAAATTTAACGTTAAAATTCAACATTAAATTTAATGTTAAAATTCAACATTAAAAATCTTAGAAAATCGAGCGTTAATTATATATTAGTTGCCAATAAAAACAGACTACATGTCTCTGGTGAGGGTGAAATTTTTTTAAAAACAGTTACAAATAAAAAGTTGCTTCTTAAAGGTGTTTTGTATGTTCCACACATAGCGGCTAATCTTTTATCAGTTCGTTGTATTTTAAATAATAATTGTCATGTAATTTTTAAACAAAATGAGTGCCTTTTAACTGATACAAAAGGCAATGTTATGCTAATTGCAAGTGAAAATAATCACGGTTTATATTCAATAAGTAGTAATTATAGTATGTCTAATAATGTAATGTCATGTTATAGTGAGTCTATGAATAATGTCAACGCTATGAAAGCTGTCCAGTCAACGAGTTCTGTTCATTCCAATCTTCTTGAAAAAATCAATACCAAGGATATCAATTTATGGCATATGAGGCTAGGTCATTTAAAGGAAGCATATATAAGAAATTTAGCAAACGGAGCAGCAAGAGGTATTTGTCTTAAATCAAAGGATCGTTTACTGGAATGTGTAGCTTGTGTCGATGGTAAAGCCTGCAGAAAGCCTTTCAAACCATCAAATAGCAGAGCAGAGGCAAAATTAGAATTAGTACATACAGATCTTGGTAAGATGGACGTTCTTTCACATGGCGGAACTCAATATTATTTAACTTTCTTGGATGATTATTCAAGAAGATGCCATCTAGTATTTTTAAAAAGAAAAAGCGATGTAGCAGAGGCCTTTAAGCAGTTCATTGTTGACATGGAAACTCAGACCGAAAGCAAAGTTAAAAGTATAAGAAGTGATAATGGTCGTGAGTACATAAATAAAAATTTAATAAGTTTTTTACGAAAAGCAGGCATCAGGCATGAATTGACTGTCCCTCATAATCCTGCTCAAAATGGTCGAGCAGAGAGAATCAATCGTGTTATAAAAGAAAAAGCTAGATGTATGTCACTCAACGCTGGTCTACCAGCTAGATTTTGGGCAGAAGCTTTTGCCACAGCAGCGTATTTACAGAATAGAAGCCCAAAGCGTTGTCTCGACATGAAGACTCCAGAAGAGCTATGGACAGGTAAAAAACCTGACATTTTACACTTAAGAGTGTTTGGGTGTATGGCTGGTTCATTGATTCAAGGTCGTTCCATTCCAATTATGGGATCAAGGTCAGATCATTATATTATGGTTGGATATTCTACAGTAAGAAAAGCATATCGTTTATGGGACAGTGTTAAAAAAGAGATTGTAGAAAATGTACATGTAAAATTTATGGAAAATTTATTTCCTTTTAAACCAGCAAGTGTGTATTTACCTCTTGACCAAGCAGATGAAGAGAGAGTTGAAGATGTAAAAGAAAATAATGAAACTATATATTTTTTTGTGAAGAATTTTCAGAGTTTAAATCAAGGAAGATTTTTTTAGTGGAATAAGAAAATTTGTTGTAGGCTGCGTCTATTTACTCAGGAATTCTGGATAGATAACCTTCAAATTTCAGAAAATTTTTTTCAAAGATTTGTCAAAAATATTGGTTCTATGAAAAAACTACTTTGAATCAATAAGAAATTTTTTTAATAAGGAGAAAAAACAAGAAAAAACGATGTGCAGGGTATCTCCAGTTTGACTTATACGAACAAAAAAAAAATGGTAAGAGTTTAAGCCTAATTTTTAAAGGCTGATAAAGAGTTTTTTTTAAATATTAATTGCAAGTTTATCTATATTTTAAATTTAAATTAATATTAAAAAATATTTAATTCTTTTTCTTTTGCATTTACAGTTTTGTAGAAGAAAGTCTCAGATATCCAATGGTTTCGGTCTTTTAGTCGGAAATCGTGCAAAATTTTGAGATATTAGCAATAACAAAATGTTTTTAATGGTCTACAAGAAATAATGTCATAAGAAAAACTAAAAATTATTTTTTCCTTGCTATTGTCAGTTTAACACCTCATGGAAAAAATTAGGTTTTTCACCTAATAAAAAGGTAAATTTTTTTACACCAGTACAAAATCTTTTTTTATGCTTATTATGTCTGTTAGACAGTTTTTGGTATAGCTGGCGTAGTTATTAATTAATTATCTAATTGAAAATATCAAGTTAATACTTTCATAGAAAAAAATTATACTACATCCAAAAAGAAAAAAAAAATTAGGGATTTTTGTATTTTTTAAAAGAAAAATTTTTGAGACAAAAATTTTCGAAAAATTAAGTATCAGATTGAAGTCAACGAATAAAAACGGTAATTCTAGATACTAAGAAATTAACAAGGGGAGTTCAATACATTTGGAACACCAAATTACACCAAATGGTTATGGATGAGTTTGTTATGTTGAAAAAACATGCCGACTACCCTCCGTTCCTTCCAATGGGCCTTCTGGGCCTAGAAACGCAAGGCCCAATGTTATAAAATAGGATTTTTTGGTAATTTTCAATGAAACGCCAAAACCTAGCAAATTAACCAAAACTCTTCTGGTTGGTTTCATTTTATTGATTTAAGTATCACCTTTCATACGCCGTAATCCGCAATTTATTATCACTAATTCTCTTATTACTATAGCCAATTAACCAAACGGTCATTTTTGGCTAACAATGAGCAATTTTTAAAATGCTGCCAAATTTGTAATTTCTGACAAAAATGGGTTTTATAGGTCTAAAAAAATTTGTACAAGCTTCAAGTTTATTAACATTAACATTACCAAAAAATCCTATTTTATAACATTGAGCCCTGCGTTTCTAGGCCCAGAAGGCCCATTGGAAGGAACGGAGGATAGTCGGCATGTTTTTTCAACATAACAAACTCATCCATAACCATTTGGTGTAATTTGGTGTTCCAAATGTATTGAACTCCCCTTGTAAGTACTACACCATAAAAAAAATGGCACTACACCATAAAAAAAAGATTGTTTTTTTTCTAAATTTTTTTATCAAAAAAGTTTTTTAAAAAAAATTTTTGAAAAATTACGTATCAGAAACAGAAATCCTTAAAAAACGATAATTCTAGATACTCGTACTTTCATAGGAAAAAATTAAGTACTACGTCGTAAAAAAAAAAAAAAAAATTTGTATTTTTTGGTGGCAATAATTTGAGAAAAAATTTTCAAAAAATTACGTATCAGATCCAAAAATTTACTATAAACGATATTTCTATATTGAAAAAAGCCTGTTTCTGAACTTTAAACGTGCATTACTCGCTTTATTTTCATCGTAAAATAATAATTTTTTATTAAATAATTTAATTTTTCCCTGGAAATTCATTTCTTTAAGAAAAAAAACATTTTTATTGACAAAATTTCAATTTTTAGTTCAAAAGCCTTTGAAAAGTGCAAGTTGCAAAATTTACTTAACACAGTTTTTCAATTTTCAGGTCAAAAGCCTTTGAAAACTGTAAGTAGAAAAATTTACTTAACACAGTTTTTGACCTAAAAATTGAAATTTTGTCAATAAAAATAATTTTTTCTTAAAGAAATGAATACTCAGGGAAAAATAAATTGATTTAAAAGAAAAAAATTTATTATTTTACGATGAAAATCAAGCGAATACTGCATATTATTACTGATATTTGTCTTAAATATGATTGAAATCCTATTGAATTAAGCCTGTTTCTGAACTTAAAATATGCATAACTAGCTTGATTTTCATCCTAAAATAATAATTTCTTTTTAAATATTGATTAATTTTTTACGGAGTATTTATTTTTTCAAGAAAGAAATCCATTTTATTGACAAAATTTTAATTTTTAGGTCAGAAGAAACCTTTGAAAACTGTAATAGCAAAATCTGAGCAAAATTTATTTAACACAGATTTTCATTGGTTTTTGACCTAAAAGTTGAATTGTGATAAAAAAAAAATGATTTTTTTCTTGATCAAAATGAATACTCAGAGAAAAAGTTAACGATTAAAAAAAAAATTAGTATTTTACCATAATAAATCAAGCAATAATGCATATTTTATGTACAGAAACAGGCTTTTTCAATATCTTTTTTATGACAATCTGATTTCAGAAAATCTTAAATTGACGATAACTTGGCTAAGTTTCATCGTTAAAAGAAATGTTTTTTTTTAGATTCAGATTTTTTATCTAGATTTTAACATTTTATTTACCTAAAAAGTTATTTTGAAAATTTGGGGTAGCTCAGATACAAAAAACACAGTTTTTGATATATGAGTGGCAAAATCTTTTTGGCATTTATTGTCGATTCCATTTTCACATTTTTTTTTGCATTTTATTGGGTAAAAACTACCAGAAAATCATGGTGGTAGTCGCGGCCTAGTCAATTTTAACATGGAACATGTTCATTGGATGGAGTATTTGAAAAAGTTTGGCTCGGCAGGGGGGGGGTCAAAAATTGACGCTTTTAGGGGAGGAGAGATGAAAAAGTGACGCTTTTAGGGGGGGGGGGTGAAAAAGTGTCGTTTTTAGGGGGGGTGAAATGGACTTATAATATTTCGATTTAGGGACTTAGAATAATTTGAAATGGGAGATAACAATCCTCAACCAGTAACAACCCTAGAATACTTTAAGTTTATGGACTTTACTGTTATGAGTGAACATGTTCCATGCTCGTTGGTTGTGTAGTTACACAAACCGGTTATGAGGTGCTCATAAAACGTATTTTCTCGTAGAAATGCAAACATACCTTTATTCGGAAATTCATTGGCCAGTGCGTCCTTGAGGGGATTACAGATTATTTTTGATTCAGGTATTAATTAAGCTAAGTCAGCCCATCAAAAAAACTTATAACTGGTTTGTGTTAACCCAACTTAAATGCATGCAACATGTTTACTTCATGGGGGAGGGGTGGGGTGAAATGGACTTAGAATATTTTCGATTTAGGGACTTAAAATAATTTGAAGTGGGAGATAACAATCCTCAACAAGTAACAACCCTGATAACAACAACAACACTAAACCCAAACCATTTTGATTCCCTAAACCTGAATTATTCCAATTGGACTTGCAAGTCTCTAAATTGACATTATTCTAAGTCCATAAACCTGTATTATCCTTAGTCCTTAAGTCTAGATTTTTCAAAGCCTCTTAATTATTCAAAGTCTCATTTGACCCCACCCCCCCTTAAATAGAACAAATTTTACCCCCTACTTAAATAGGACAAATTTAACCACCCACTTAAATAGGGCAAATTTTACCCCCCCCCCTTAATTTTCAAGTTCTCAAGTACCCCCTCCTTATAAACATGTTCCATGTTAATATATTTTTTTAACTACTCATCAAACAAAGTAAATCGGTGAAATAGTTATCGCCCAAACTTTTAAGAAAAATTTAAGCGCAGCAATCTGATAGTGTGAAAAACTAAATTTTTACTTTTTTTGATCCTCAGAGATTGGAAATTTACTTCCACAAGAAAAAATCAATATTTTTGAGAGTCTGATTGGAGATCTGGTATAAAACTTTTTTTTCTCGAAAAGATGGAGTTCCGATCGAAACTCTTAAATTGAAAATTTTACATCTGCAGTTAATAATAGCTGACTTTTGAGGTTCAGACTACATTTTCAAAAAATTAAAACGGTCGTGCAATATAATTGAAAAAACAAGTAGGTAATGCAATTTATTCAGATTTAAACTTTTTTAGAGAATAATAGCTAAAAAATTTATATTTTCTTTTATTTACAGAAATTTCTAATGATGTTACTAAACCAGCTGTAGTTTATTGATCGAAACAAAGTTTTAATAAATTGTAAATTTTTGTGTGTGTGTGTGTATTTCATTGATCTATCAATAAAATAAAAAAATGAAGAAGATACTAAATTTTTTTATTTTTTATACACCAAATGTCCGTAAATACGCCAAAAAGCAATTTTAAGGGAAAAAAGTCGGAGCCGATGAAACGTCCTAAAATATTAATAAAATGTTTGGAAACGTTTTTCTGCGGACATTTGAAACAGTTTAAAGGCTTATTTCAAAAACGTTTCTAAAATTTTGGTTGTTATGTTGTATGCTTTTTTTACGTTAAAATTAATGTTAAATTTTAACGTTAAATTTAATATCGGATTTGAACGTTTAATTTAGCATTAAATTTTAACGTTAAATTTAGTGTTTAATTTTAACGTTAAATTTAATGTTGAATTTTATCGTTAAATTTAATGTTGAATTTTAACGTTATATTTAGTGTTGAATTTTAACGTTAAATTTAATGTTGAATTTTAACGTTAAATTTAATGTTGAATTTTAACGTTAAATTTAATGTTGAATTTTAACGTTAAATTTAATGTTAATTTTAATGTTAAATTTTAGCATTAAATTTAATAATAAATTTAATGTTAAATTTAATGTTAGAACGAACATTAATTTGATCAAAAAATTTAGTTGTGAAAAAATAGCAATAATGCTTAATTTTAGAAGCATCAGGATAATTTCCATAATAACTACATAGTTGGATTAGCAAAATTATGAAGATTTTTTTTCTTCAATTTTCCGCGATAATTTTAACGTTAAATTTGACGTTAAATTTAACGTTAAATTTAACATTAAATTAACGTTAAATCTACCTTAAATTAACGTTAAAGTTACCTTAAATTAACGTTAATTTTAACGTTAACTTATGCACCGGGGTATACATGTATCAAAGTTATAATTTTATTTTATTTTAGCATTTAATGATGACGATGAAGAAGATATCCATGACAATTTTGATATTTACTGTGATGATTTAAGTGAACAAAGTAACGTAAGAGTACGTGTAACTAAAAAGGTTTAGTAAAAATAAATAATTTTAAACTATTTCTATTACACAAAAAAGTTCTTGTGTATCTGCATACTCTTGGTTTATTAAAATTGTATTTATTTACGTAATTGTATATTATTAAATGGAAATGACACTGAAAAAAAATTCCGCTTGCCGCAAGCGGAATTCCATTTGCCGCTAGCGGATTTTTGTTTTTAAATTTAAACGATTGCAAATGACTTAAAACGTAAAAATAATATAAAAAAAATTATTTTTTTGCACTCAAAACTTCATAAGACTGAAAACTTCATTTTCATTTCATTCGCAATCGTTTTAACATTTAAAAAAAATCGTTTGCCGCAAGTGGGATCTTTTGCGATAAAATTAACAAAAATATGTACCATATATATTACTAGCAAAAGTTGAAGGGGGAACTCTGCCCCCCTTGTACCGCATTTACTTCTATTTCTATTGCTTAAGAAAATTATGTTTCACTGCAAATTTATAATTATGCAAACACACTCAGAATTTTCAGAGGAGCCTAGTTTTATTCCCAGTAAAGTTATAATTATTAATAACAGAAACGTATTTAAAAAAGTATTGAAGAGGCCTAATGCCCCTATGCCCAATCCCGAAGATAATTTATTTCTTCATCATGTTATTCAGCTAGTGATTTCATAATTTAAACTTTGTTTTATTAACTGGATATGCAATTTTTTTGGAATTTTTTAGTCTAGAGAATTTAAGGCCTCAATAAAAATTTATCAAATAATTTTTAGAGGGGCCTCATTATAGTCCTAATAGTTTGTAGCGTAAACAATATGAATTAATAATCATTTTTAAATAAACAATTGTGCGTTTTACTCTTGGATATGCAAAATCTAGTGTTTCAGAGGGCTCTAGTTTTTCTATAAACTCGATAAAATAATTTGTAAAAAAATAAATTTATGATACAAAAATCATGTTTTTGTTTTTTGAATAATAAAGAATCTAGATTTCTTGAATTTTTCTCTAATTTTCTTATTTTTACCGAAAATTTTTTCTAACTAAAAAAATTTTACAAATTTTTAAAGAAATGTCCGTTTTTAATAAAAATTTATCTGACTGGGGAGTTCAATACATTTGGAACACCAAATTACACCAAATGGTTATGGATGAGTTTATTGTGTTGAGAAAACATGCCGACTACTCTCCGTTCATTCCAAAGAGCCTTCTGGACCTAGAAACGCAGGATTTAATGTTATGGAATAGGGTTTTTAGGTCATTATCAATGAAACGCTAAAACCTCACAAGTTAACCTTAACTCATCTGGTTGGTCTCATTTTTTTGTTTAAGTATCACTTTTTAAATTCCGTAAACCGCAATTTTTTGTCATAAATTATCTTATCACTATAGCCAATTAACCGAAAATGCCTTTTAACAAAAAATGACCAAGTTTTAAACTCCTGCAAAATTTGTAATTTTTGACGAAAATGGGTTTTAGAAGTCTCAAAATATTTCTACAAGCTTCAAATTTCCAAAAGTTCTTTACTCTACTTTTTTAAATTATTTGTTAAGCAGATATGATAATTTGAAGTCGGAGACTCAATTTTATAATTTTATAAAAAAGCTCATTTTTAATGTTCACTTTGAAGAACCATTTCTTAAAAACGACTCAAGTAAATGAGACGAGTAATAAGTTTTTGGAAACTTGAAGCTTTAAGAAATTTTTTGAGATATATAAACCCTTTTTTTCTCAGAAATTACGAATTTGGCAGCAATTTAAAAATTGTCCATTTCGTTAATTGGCAACATTGATGAGAAAATTAGTGATAAAAAATTGTGGTTTACGGCGTTTGAAAGGTGACACTTATACCAAAAAAATGAGACCAACCAAAAGTTTTTTGGTTAATTTTTAAGGTTTAACCGTTTCATTAAAAATTACCAAAAAACCCTATTCCATAACATTGAGCCCTGCGTTTATAGGCCCAGAAGGCCCATTTGAATGTACGAAGGGTAGTCGGCTATGTTTCAACATAAAAAGTACAATAGCTGAGACGCAAAACTATGGCCTATGTGACTCGCGGACTTTTTTCCTTTATTTTGACACCGGTTTTATGCAATTTCGTTTCGAATTTCGTTCTCTGGTTTGACCCTGATGATGGAACACACACTCACATACACAGACACACAAATAAATTTTTTCTCCCAGTTTTGAGTACAAATAACGTTATTTGTTAGATTAATTTTCTCAAATGTTTATTGCATATGAAAAAGATTTCTTTACAGCTGTTTCATACACTTATAATGAGCACAAAAATTTTTTTTTTTCATATGATGAGATGGCACTGAAGTTCGTGTCTAAAAAAACGTTCTAAATCGGCCCACATCATAACTCGATTTAGAATCGTCTGAAATATAAAAAAAAAAAAGAAGAAAAACACCATAAGGAATATGAGTTTTTACAGGTAATGACCTATAATCAATGAAAATTATTAAAAATTAAAAAATTTATGTAGTTACATAGAAAAAAATTGAAATTTGACTTTCGACTTTTTCCTATTTACTTTCATAACTTTTTTAATTTTTAATAATTTTTAATGATTATAGGTCATTACCTGTAAAAACTCATATTCCTTATGGTGTTTTTCTTTTTTTTTTTTTATTTCAGACGATTCTAAATCGAGTTATGATGTGGGCCGATTTGGAACGTTTTTTTAGACACGAACTTCAGTGCTATCTCATCATATGAAAAAAAAATTTTTTTGTGCTCATTATAAGTGTATGAAACAGCTGTAAAAAAATCTTTTTATTATGCAATAAACTTTTTGAGAAAATTAATCTGAAAAATAACGTTATTTTTACTTAAAAAACTGGGAGAAGGTACCCTTAATATAATATAGTATCAAATAAAGTAAAGAAATACAAATAAACTTTTTGAGAAAATTAATCTGAAAAATAACGTTATTTTTACTTAAAAAACTAGGAGAAGGTACCCTTAATATAATACAGTATCACATAAAGTAAAGAAATACAAATTAATATAAAGTATTTTTATTTACAGACAAAAAACAGCCCTCAACAAAAAAAAAACGCTAAAAAGAAAACAAAACAAAGCGAATGAAGCTCAAGTTATCAAAAAAGCCAAAACAAGCTCTGAAAAGATTTCAAGAAATACAAAATAAAAAAATGCAAAGAATATTTTTTAATATTAAATTTTTAGTTATTTCTATTAATAGCCCATATTTGCGATTATAAAATATAATAAAATAAGTCAATAAAATCAAAAATAATATATAAATATTTTTTAAATATACAATATTTATAAAATTTTTTGTATAGCTTTTTATCTTTTAATATGATCAAGATAATATTTAATTTTAAGTTTGGGGTTTAAAATATAGAAATTAGCATGCTCATTTTTTATTTTTTTATTTTAAATAAAATAAAATATGATTATATAAAAAAATGTTATGGCAAGTTATATTAAAATATTGAAGGAAAATGTTAAATATAAAATTAAGAAATTTATGGAACAGAATAATAGCACAGTATCCTATGATTTATTTTAAATAATCGCTTGAGTTATTGATTACCGGGTGAAAAAAGTTTTCAATGACCAAATAATGTGATTCTGTTATAGGACCAAAAATTTGCTGTGTAAGAGCCTATGTGTTTGGTGACAACACTTAGAGTGATTAAATAGACTATATATTAGGGATTCTTATTTTTTTAGTAATTGGCAACTTTTTTCACCTGGTAATCGAAATTCTAAACGATTTCATAAAATAAGTAAAATATAGTTAGTAAAATTAGCCAGGCTAATATAACCTAATATTTAATTTAATAATTTGAATAGTTTGTTAATAAATTATAAATTAATTTAAGATGATGTATAAAATATGCTTGAAACATAAATTTTATAATCTGGGATTATTATTCTTTAAGCGGCTTTAATGTTTCTTGCAGCAACATTTTTTAAATTATAGATTCAGAGTATTTAATAATGAGTAATAAGTTTCATATTAAAAAATAGTCATTAAAAATGTACGTTAGAGTTACAAACTTTATATTTTGTTTATATTATGTTCCTTCGTATAAAAAAATCTAGCACTTGTAAAATTTTTTAAAAGCTCAAAGATTAGTATAAGATCGTTACTCAGTGAAGAATATTGTATATTCTTTACTTTAAAATATTTAATAAGGTAATGTTTAATTTTTAAATTTGGAATTATGTAAAAAAAGTTTTTATAATGAAGACTGAAGGTCTTCGAAACGTGGGCAATTTATTGAAAAAATAAAGCAAATTGTTAGCTCAGAAATCAAATATTTTTATTTAATATTAAAAATTTTAATTACTGCTTTAAAATTTTAAAAAAGAGAAGCAAAGAATTATTGTTTTGTAAATTATCATTTATGCTGAATATTACCTTTTAAAAGTTTTATTAATGACTAGCATGCATATGCATTAATAAATAAGAACTTATTTTTTTAATAATTTTTTATCAATTTTCATTTGTATTATCGTTTTTTATTGGCAGAAAGAAATTTTGATGTGGTTAATAAAATATAATAATAATTTTAAAAAATGTCTCATTTTATCTTTTGCCGAAAATATAAAATCCCATAAAAACCTCTCTATATTATTAATATTCTTTTTTTTTTATTGTTTTTAATAAATGCAACCGCCATCTACTTGATCTACTGCCCAATGTTAGTTGTCTCTACTATTACCGACATCTTCCTTCACCCGCTTTATGTTTAAAGAGAAAGAGAGAAAGACCTTCTCTCCTATTGGTTGGTACAAATTTAAAAGCTCGCTTCTCATTGGCTGGTACCGACTGTGCCATGCAGAAATACACTGATTCTGTTAGTGTAAGGCTTGACGTTTCGTTCTTTTATTATAGTCTACTTCCTTAGGTTATGTTAGTGTAAGGCTTGACGTGTCATTATTTTATAGCCTACTTCCTTAGGTTACGTTAGTTTAATGCTTGAGTGTCGTTATTTTATTGTAGCCTACTTCCTTAGGTTACGCTATGTAAGGCGTGTTGACGTGTCGTTATTTTATTATAGCCTATTTTATTATAACCTCTATAACAGGGGGTTTAAGGATTGATGTATAGTTTTTCAATATACCATTTCCTTAGGTTATGTGGGTTTAAGGTTTTTGGAATAGTTTTTAACCTTTTCACTAAAAATGTCCTCTTAAAGATGAAATGAATTTTTTGTTTTTACAGTTAAATTTAATTTTTTCGTAGTGATAAATAGTTATTTATAACTCAAGTGATATAAAATCATTTAATTTCTTGAAATTCATGTATAATACTCACGTCGTTCCACAAAAAGATTTTTTTAGAGTGGTTCAGAGTGATACAGTTTGATGCTGAGTAATTTACATCTTTAAAAATATTTTACTTTACATTGTCAGCCATTTCAAACAATTCCCAGAAATTCGATTGGTTTCAAAATGGTTTCTAGCCATTTTGAAAGATTAAAAAAAAAAATTTTTTTGAATACTTTATTTGTTATTTAGAATAGCTACATTTCACCGCCAGCTCCCTAAGACTATTTTTTTCAAAAAATTTTTAGATTTTACTCCAAAAATCCTTACAAGAAAAGTGGGAAACTTGAATTATTTGCATTCTAAATTCTCCAAAAAAACAAAATTTAAATATAATTTTTAATTAAATTTCAAGCATAATCTGAATTTTTGGTTAAATTTTCAATATTAAGCCACAAGAAATGAGAAACTGATTTTTTGTAGATATAAAGCCTATGTTTATACGCGAAGCTTTGTAAGGAATGTATTCAACTAAACTAGGAGTAGAAAAAATTTTCGATTTTTTTTGTTTTTAGGGTGTTAGATCACAATTAGCTACGGCATCCAAAAATATACGCCAAAACCCAAGTATTTCCAACTCCAGTAGAAAAAGAGTTAATTAAAGGGTAAGGGTTATTTTTTACAGCTTTAGGAGAATAAAATGCTAATTATTCAGTTTTCTTTTATTTTTTTTTAGTAAACTCACTATCTTAAAAAATAATTACATTTTTTTTTTTTTACTACTATTAAATAATTTTAAGTTTTTATATTAAATTTAAAAATAAGTTATCAAAAAAATCAAATTCTGCCTAAAGGGACAGTAAATAATTAAAAAAAGTAATACTTACTTACTTAAGGCAAATAACTCTAAGTGTCAAGTAATCTGTTATTGTATGTATATATCTCTCTTTCATTAAAATAAAAATTTAAATTTATTTATAATTAAAAAATTAAAGATCAAATAAAATTAATTAAATAAAATTCATTTAAAATTATTATTTTAAATTCAAATTTATTCTTAAAATAAAAAATTAAAATCTTTCAATTAAAATCACTAACTCTTTAAAAATTATAATTATTATTAGTTCTGTCTTTTGTGTCATCTGTGAATTTTTAATTGGTACAAATTATTTTTTAAAAAAAACTTATAAAAAAAATAATAAAATATATAATTTTTTCATATTTAAAATTTTATTTTGCTAATAATTCTTGATGTTCCTAAGGTACTCTCTCAATTGGATGTTGCTGTTCTTGGCCTGCCTGGTCTTGTCAGATTGACTTGTCTCTCGTTGATTAGCAGCTATCATTTCAACTCATCTTTAATTCAACATCAACTTCCATTCTTAGAGTTCTTGGTCCATCTAGATCCAAGAGTGCCGTCATTGGTCTCAAATTCTTTCTCAGTATTTATAGAAATCTAAGAATTTTGAAAGTTAACTTACTATTTGTAATATTTTTTAAAATGCTGATTGAACAATTATTTTAAATCTTTTTCTTTTGTTAAATGTTATACAGTTTTTATTATATTATTAATTAATCATTTGTATAATTTACTCGCATGTTCTTGTTCAAATATCCAATTAATCTAATTATTCAAAATACTATTAAATTTGTTTAGTCTAATGTTTAACCTCAAAATTTCAATTAATTAATTGTTTATTTTGAAACAAGAATTCTAATTAATTTTCTACTTAATGATTTAATAATTGTTCAATTAAAATTATTTAAAACAATTTGGTTAAATTGCCTTTACCATAAAATTAATTGTTTTACCATGTATTTCTATATTTATACACTTATACCACTATTTGTATTGATATGCAATCTATTATTTATTTATATTTAAAAAATTTTTAAATTAAACTCAAATTAATAATCAATAGTAATTGTAAATAATTTTAAATTATTTTCTTTATCTTAATTTAAAATAATATTTTAAAATTGATCTTAAATCAAATCAATTGAATTGCATATCAATATTTTATTAGTGTTGTAACGTCCTCGGCCGTTCAGAAATTTTTCCGTGTAGGTTGAAATGACAGTCCCTGAAAATTTTTTCCCGTGTAGATAAATTTAAATTTGAAATTATTTTATTCCGGAAATATTCAGAAAAATCTCAGGGACACTACGGAAAATTATTTTCAATTATCCAAAGTGAAAACTAAATTTTCAATTTCAAGAAAAACGATTTAGCTTTTAGTTTCACCGGATAAATGAAAAAAAAAAACTTATTAGTCAAGGCTAAGATTTTACTTTCGAGTTTTCATTTTTAGATTCTATTTTGGAAACTTAATTTTGATTTAAGGAAAACTCGCGGGATGAAAATATTAACCTTGATCTATGTAAAATAAGCATAGTTTTAAGCCAAGTTTCTTACTTTTAGGTCATTCTTGAAAGCTATTTTCAAGAATAAAAATGTTAAAAATATAGTTCATATTGCCTAGAAAACATAAAAAAAAATAGAACTAAGGCAAAAGAAAACTAAAACTTTATCTGGTGCAATAAATATTTTTCGTAAAGGAATTTTCTTTTCATGGAAAATCTACGTTTTGCATAGTTAATTTTAAGTTTTCATTTCCATAAATAAATAACTTTTAAGATAATCTCATAACTAGCTTAAATTAAAAGAAAAAGGGATTTCAAAGTAATTTATTCTTGGAAAATTAAGAAAATTAAGTTCAAATTAAAGTAAAAGCAATGGGTTTAATAACGAAGGTTACTCAGTGTAGAATTAATTATTCATGTAAAACCCATTGTTTTGAAAATACATAATAATCGGTTAATTAAAATATAGATGAGAAAAACAACACCTGATCGATGACGTGCTATGAGGTGACAAACTAGTCCCCTCTTAGACGCATCTCTAAGACTAGGCGGTAACTTTGATAAGGCCCTCAACCCACTCCTGGGCTTAAATTTCAGAGTCTTATCAATACTCACCAATAACCAAACGGCAACTCGAGCTCTTGGTTTTGGAGAGGGCAAAGAGTGGGAAGACGGTCTTATCAATTTTTCGTTTGCTTAAATACTCATGTTTTTACCAGAGGAAGGTCTTCTGGAAGTAACATCAAATACGGGTTGATAACGTTACGCGCGTTAATCATGAGGAGGAAAAGAATGAAAAGAAAACTTTGAACTTAATTTCATTTTAAATTAATTATTTTATAGAAAAATGTTTATTAGTTTTAACTTCCTCATCTTAACAAAATTTTGTAAATCTTAAAAGTTCTTTTTAGTTAAATAAATTCAATTTTTAAAAAATATTTATAACATAGTAAATTTTTGAAATCCAGTTAATAAATTTTATTCATTCAACTATATTTTGGACATCTAATTCAAATAAAAAATTAAGTAAGTAATATTTTTCTTTTATTCAAAAAGTAATTCAATAAACAATTTTGAGTACTTTTTTTCTGAGTGTCAAGCTAATTAAATTCCCAAGAAGGCCTGGACAACCTTCTTAAAACAAGAATAAATTAACGTAAGACCATCTGGTTCATTACAGTGTTTAGTTGACCATGGCTAACACAATCTTGGAGCAAACCTCCCTAATACCAAAAATTAAAAAGGCCTTTCAGGTGTTTGATGAGGACCCTGAAAAAAGTGTGTCGTCATGTAGGGTGAGAATGACTGCCCTTATAAAAAATTGGCAAAGATTTGAAAGTAACCATCATCTAATATTCAATGCCAAATATTTAGACAATTTAATGACCACTCATTCTTATTTTTTGGATAAAGTTTATGACGAAGTGGATGAGCAACACTTAGTCAACCTTAGTCTGCTCCAAACTTACTTGGATATTCATCCTCACTCTGATGACCATACACCAAACCCACAAATTGTCCAAACCATATCCCATAACCCTGAAGATCCGGAACGATTACCTTGTCTTGATCTTCCAGGCTTCAGTGGAGATTTTAAAGAATGGGAATCTTTCCGCGATGTGTTCAATTCAACAGTAGTGTCCAAACCTCGCATTCCCAACATAACTAAATTGCGTCATCTTAGAGCCCATTTGAAAGGAGATGCGTCAGATTTAGTCAGCAGCTTTGCTCTGACTGATGAAAATTTGCCTTTGGTTTGGGAAACATTGAAAATGCGGTATGAAAACAAAAAGCATTTAATCAACTCTCATGTGCAGCTATTTTTGCTATACCTCCTATAGTCACGGCGAGCGCAGTAGATTTAAAAAAAATATTAGTAAATTTAAAAACCCCTTTAGCTGCATTAAAGGTGTTGATACGTGGGACGATTGGTTAATTTTTCATACCATTTCATTATTTGACACTGACAACAAAAGGCAATGGGAACTTCACCTGCGCAATTGATCATTGTCTAATCAATCAATACAAATACAAGGTCAAAGTACACCTCCTACTACTGATAATAGCACTATCATCTCTAATGTCAATTTTAACTCAGAACCTCCAACTTTTAAAATACTTTTACAATTTTTAGAATCTCAGATTCGAATGTTAGAATCTATTGAGGAAAATAATTTTGGTAATACGTATATGTTGAGGAGCTGGTGATTAATTAATTATAATAATGGCGACACACACAATTTATATTTTTAAAGAATAGATTTATTAATATGCTATTAGCAAAGGCCGTGCGAACACTGACGTGCCGGTCGGCCGTTACTCTCTCCCCTCTCACAACATATACACTAAAATATTTACATATGGGTGGTTCCAGTACTTTTCGTACAGATTAGGGCGCACTCATGTCACCGATTGAGCTCAAATTTTAGGGTATAGTTTGGGGTAATAAAAAAGTCCCTCAGCCAAATTTTTAGCCTTCTAGCACCTCATGGGGCCGAAATATGGCCGTTTAAAGCTCCAAAAATAGCCTGATTTGGCCAATTTTCAAAATTACGCCATTTCTTTGAATTTACTTCAAATTTCATCTTACTGGTCGCATTTTAACCGCTAAAGAGTCTACATTTCGTAAAAAAATTTTTAGCTAATTCCATGGAGTCAACTTTTTTTGGCATTGATAAACGTAAAATGAATTTTATTAAAAAAGCTGATTTTCAAAATAATACCGTGGCTTAAGATCAACTCAAAAATACTTCTGGTTGGTTGCAATTTTTTCGTCTACTCAAGACCTTTCAAATGCGACCCTAAAAATTAAAATCAGTGGATTTTAACCGGAGATATTTTGATTTTAGTGGCGGCTGTTTTTAAAATTTTTCTTGTTTGTCAATTTTATAAATTTAAATTTATTTTTATTTTTATGCAAATTCTTTTTTCTTTTTTTTATACAGCATCACAGAGAGGTTCAAAATTACTCAAAAAAGAGGGTCTATAGTAAAATTTCCCGAGGAATCCAAAAATCGAGTCAGAATTTTCATTAGATTACAGGAAAAGCTGGAAAATGGAAAGGTTGAATTTGGATGAGTCAAAAAAGGGCTTTAAAGGCAAATAAGCAAAGAAATTTTTTATGAAATTTGTAGTACATATATTGAACTTATTTTCCTGAAAGTTTCAGACGTTTTAAGGCATTTAGAAAAAAATGCCAGGTGGCGAAAAGTGCCAAAAAAACGCATTTTTTAAAAACAGCCGCCACTAAAATCAAAATATCTCCGGTTAAAATCCACTGATTTTAAATTTTAGGGTTGCATTTGAAAGGTCTTGAGTAGACGAAAAAATTGCAACCAACCAGAAGTATTTTTGAGTTGATCTTAAGCCACGGTATTATTTTGAAAATCAGCTTTTTTAATAAAATTCATTTTACGTTTATCAATGCCAAAAAAAGTTGACTCCATGGAATTAGCTAAAAATTTTTTTACGAAATGTAGACTCTTTAGCGGTTAAAATGCGACCAGTAAGATGAAATTTGAAGTAAATTCAAAGAAATGGCGTAATTTTGAAAATTGGCCAAATCAGGCTATTTTTGGAGCTTTAAACGGCCATATTTCGGCCCCATGAGGTGCTAGAAGGCTAAAAATTTGGCTGAGGGACTTTTTTATTACCCCAAACTATACCCTAAAATTTGAGCTCAATCGGTGACATGAGTGCGCCCTAATCTGTACGAAAAGTACTGGAACCACCCATATATATACATCGATACGGAACATTCTCCCGGCTTAATTTTTTATCAAGGTAAAAAATTGAAAAATATAAAAAAGAATTTAAGAATTAAAATACTATTTACAAACAATTTTTTTTTTTTAAAAACATTATTATGTGTTTTTTTTAAAAAAGGTCTCATAATTTAAATAAACAATTATGTACATTTGTAGTTTTGCTATAAAATGTAGTTTTACAATTTACAAAAATAGTTTTACAATAAAAAAGAATATAATACTGATATGTTTTTAATATTTAGATCTTTTAAGAAAATTGAATATATAATATTGATTTACATCAAAATGACTATCAATAACTATTGCCAATCAAAAACGGTCCCAGCAATCAATAAGAGTACCTAGGACTAACATTTGTGACCAGCAATACAAGTATAAATTTAATAAATCATTTGAGGACCAAGTTTAAGAATTATGGTTTATAACTGATCCGCTAACATAAATTTAATTGTTTTTGGGAAACTCAGTCTACCTTTCTTAAACTGGAGTTAAAATAAATTTACCTCTTTAAAATGATTTGAGTTTAATTTGAAAATTATTTTTACAATCTTATCTCATCTTAGTGACTATAAAATGTGGTTCAGTATTCCTCCCCACTTAATTTTACATCACAGATGGAAAATTATTAATTAAATTATAGATTGAGATAAAATTGTAAAATAATAGAATTTACAAGTTTAGCATTTGACATCTACCACTCTCCTACCTTTAACAGAATACGGATTAATGAGATTTGTAAGAAATGTCAAAAAAAAGTAAATGTAATTATAAGAAAAAATTATCGTAATGAAAGTTCATTTAAATTAAAAAATTTAGATAATTTTTTTTGACAAAAATTTTTTAAGTTTTTATATTTATTAAAAAATTTAAGAATAGCTATATTTTTAGAGAAATTTAAGGAAATTTAACTATATAATATGTATCAAAATTTGAGTTAAAAATTTGAAAGTTAAACCTTGCTTCCGCAAAAATTTCGCCGAGTTGAAAATTTTTGTAATTAATTTTTAAATAAAATTCGCCTGGTTGAATTTATTTAAAATCAAAAATTTCGCCATGTTGAAATTTTACGCAAGAAAATTTTGAAAATAAAATTCGCCAGGTTGAATTTTATGTAAGTGACAGAATTTCGCCTCGTTGAAATTTGTTTACGATTTTTTAAATTTTTACTTCGCCATGTTGAAGTTTTGCGTGGACTGTATGTACTTTTGCCGCACTATGATTTTTATTTAACACCTTCACCAATGATTGTTTTAAATTATTTTTAATAATTAAAATCGTCACCAAAATGTTTATTATTGTCGATTTTTATAAGGTTTACACGCGCGCACGTAATGGCTTTTTGCACCTGAATGTATAAAAGAAAAATTTCACTTTCCGGAATTTTAACAAAACATAACAAAAAGTGAATAAATTTGATTAATCCTTTAAAGGCTCGAATGACCAAATGTTGAGGAGCTGGTGATTAATTAATTATAATAATGGCGACACACACAATTTATATTTTTAAAGAATAGATTTATTAATATGCTATTAGCAAAGGCCGTGCGAACATTGACGTGCCGGTCGGCCGTTACTCTCTCCCCTCTTACAACATATACACTAACATATTTACATATATATACATCGATACGGAACAGTATAATCAAAATACAAATTCAAATTTCAATGTTAATGGTTCAAATCATAATAAATCTAAAAATAATAATATTTCTACTCAACCCCAAATTCAAGTTTTTCACACTCAACTTTCCAAAAATAATAACAACAATAAATTAGAATGTCTGATGTGCAAGAGTCTGATGTCCGAGACTATTATTTTATTTTTTTCTCGCATATAAAATACTTTTTGATTGCGGTTTACCAAATCAGTAAGGTCTTCTTACTTAGAGGTTTTTCATCTATAATGAATGATACAATTCAATTCGAATAGAAGAGTTAATACATAATTTAAATAAATCATTCTCTGCGCGAAGCGCAGTTGGATCTAGTTTTATTAAAAACAAATAATGAATTGAAAAATTAAATAAAATATTAACTCAAAATGTAATTAAAAAATCTTAAACATTATAATGAAACTTTATTCTCTTGTAAATATTTATTGTAAATATGTTCTTCTAAATTTATTCTAAATATGTTCTTTTATATGTATTTTTGTAATAATTAAAAAATGTGTGTCAAAAATGTATTAATCACTTTGAAAGGGGAGAATGGTGTGAAAACACACATTTTAATATTATATTCGAAACCAACCTTTATATATATGTGTAAGAAAGAGAGAGTAACTACGCGTGCACTTGACCTCCGATCAGAGTGCGTCTAACCGTCGTTCTATACGGTTCTGTTCTACAATAAACACACATTACAGTCAAATAGTCTTTTATAAATTATTTAATATTATATTATCATCACCAATCCTAAAGTTTTCACCTACATTTCCTATACAGTCAACAATAACATCGGAGTATCAGAAGATGGCATATTAAGTGATATTCATGACGGGAATTTATATAAAAATTTCAGGCAATCTTTACCCAAATCCGAGAAAAAAAATTATGCTACTACTATAACTAACACCGATGGAATTCCAGTATTCAAAAGTGCAAAATACTCAATATGGCCGATTTTTTTAATGCTTAACGAGATCCCTGTCGAATATAGGTTAAAAAATGTAATAACGTGTGGGTTATGGTTTAGTAAAACAAAACCTGAAATGAACGTTTTTTTAAATGCTTTTGTTAATAAAATGAATAATTTGTCAATAAATGGATTATTTTGTACCATCAAAGGAGAGAAAAGGTTAATAAAAGTTTATAACTTGGTTTCAGTAGTAGATACTGTCGCTAGATGGGATATCAATGGCACGGTTCCATATAATTCGCATTGGGGTTGTGATTGGTGCTTATACTACGGTGAATCACAAAGAGGATCTATGCGCTATCCTAAAACATTTCCAATACCAATTTTGAGGACTTTAGATTCGCTAATTGATTGGCTAAAACAAGCTGAGGAAAAAGCTAAGGAAACTGAAGATGCAGAACCAGTTTATGGCGTAAGATATACTTCTGCCTTTACGTATTTAGAAAAATTTGATATGATAGAAGTTACAGTACCTGATTATCTACATTTCTATCTGATAGGTGTAGGTAAACGATTAATAAATAATTTTGTTACGTCTAAGGTTGGTTTTTACTTTATTAAATGAATTTACTACTGACTTACTGAATTAACTTGCATACAAGTGGACGCAACCAAATATGTGAAATGGAATGACCTTTTAGCCTTGCGTCTTGTGCAGACACTAACGGCGGGAAAAGGACTTGGTTCAGATAAAATTACACAATTTTATAATATAACTTATTTATTAAAAGTAAAATAATTGTTAGTTGGATATAATAATGCTTACAATACTTAATTGAATAGTCCTAGAGGAGATCCAACACTGCCAAAGTCCAATTTGGAGGAAATGCTTACAATACTTAATTGAATAGTCCTAGAGGAGATCCAACACTGCCAAAGTCCAATTTGGAGGAATATTTCACGTCTTTTCCTAAACCACTGGTAAACGTGAACTAGCCGCGAATTGCTAACTGATTAAAAGAATTCGAACCTTCGGATTGTACCCCTATATATAGTGATAAGGGCTTTTTGCCTAGTCACCAAATCTATTACTTATCTTAATTATGGGGGAAGTTCTACGTCAAGGTCTCACGTACATGGGCCAACGCCCGATGAGCTGATAAGCTAGCAAATATAATAATATATTTGCTCAGGTGTCAATTTAATTATGCTTGGTATATTTTTACCAAGTCATGCTTGATATTAAGCAATTATTGACTATTATTATTACTCATCATAACCCTTTGGTTTAGGGTCATTTTGACCTGACGTTACAATTTATTAAATACACTTACGCCAGAAAGTTATAATTATATTGACAATTTAATGTCCAAAATGAAAGGGCCAAGTCAAATGTCAAGAATGCCTCGCTCATTAAAAGATATTGGAAAGTGGAAAGCTAAAGAATATGAAAATTTTATCCTATATTATAGCGTCCCACTTTTTAACTTGGTTTTACTGAGAAAAAAAATTAATATACGAGTGCTTGTTTGTTGACAGTTTACATATTCTTTTAAAAAATAAAATTACACCTGATACCTGACAGACACCTGAACTAAGAAAAGCTGATGAAATGCTTCATAAATTTGTATATGATACTGAAGAATTATATGGTAAAACTGAAATGACATACAACATGCACCAGTTATTGCATGTTTGTAAAAGTGTCTCTGACTGGGGACACGAATTGTTTAAAAGTTCAAGACAGCACATCATATTTTGGAAAACCTACGGCAATTATAGATGACAATATATTGCGTAAATATAATTTATCTAAGCATAGTTTTAGTTATAAGAAAATTGTAAAAAATAATTGTTTATATAAAACTTGTAATACACAATATAAAAGATCGTGCAATTATTTTGCTCAATTAAAAGATGGCACATTTATTAAAATAATATCATTTATACTTGACCATGAAAATAAAACACAACTTATTCAATGTAATCTTTTAAGAACTCGTCAAGATAAAAAATGTAAAAGTTTATATAAAATTGTGAAAATCAATTCAACAGAAACATTTATTTTTACGGGCCTAATTGAGAGAGTTAGTGTTGTTGCAGACGTAAATGAAACGCAATAAGTAGGAGGACAATGTAAGTTTTAGGCATATTTGGGGTGGGGATAGAGGGAGTCATGGTGGGGGTAATGAGTTCAAATATATTTTATGCGTGATTATGTGCAAGTGCACGTGAGTCCCCCCCCATTTTTTATATAGCTATGACGTTATGCAATTGCATTACGTGAATGATAATTAAAACGAACGTTATCTACATGTTAAGTTACCTGAGCGTGCTCAGGTATCTTCACATGGAGATAATTAAATCAATAATAATAATGAAAAATATTTTTATGTATAACAAAAATAGTGTATGGGTGCACGTATCAAATTATTAAATAGACACATGCACTCATACACTGTTATTTTATGCTTGAAAAACAATTCATTATACATAAACCAAAAAACCAAATTTATCAATTGCGAGATGTAAATCTGACACCCTCTTTTTTTATTTAATTTAAATAAAAAATCAGGCAAAAGAAATTCTTTAAAAAAATAATGTACAAACTTGTATAGACCATTTTGTATTTTTTATTAGCCATATGCTTATTCATATTTTGAATCGTGTTAAATATAACCAAGGTCAATAAAGGTGTTTGAAATAAAAAACGATTTATTTTATAAAAAATACGTTTATTGAAAAAATACATTATTTAAAATTTTTATTTATTTATTTATTTATTTATTGAAAAAATAAATTCTTTAAAATTTTTATTTATTTATTCTTCTTCTTCATCTTCTTCTTCTTCTTCTTCTTCTTCTTCTTCTTCTTCATCAGAGTAAGAGTTTATTTTATCAAAGTTACTTATTTTTGGTATTTTTCTTATGATTTTTATATCAAAATCATATCTGTCAACATCATAATTAAAAAATTTTTCGTTTATTTGAGATGTCCAAGTTGTTTCGGTAAATTCATAAAATTTATCACAATGTTTCACATAAATTTTAGCCGGCTCATTATTTATACGATCAACTCCAATATTTATTTCGCTTTCGCTATGAATGTAATCATTTATGGAAAAATTAAAACAGTCCTTTTCACATTCTTCACAGTCTTCATCATCTTCACATGAACAGGTTTTTAGGCTAACACTTACTACGCAACATGATTTTGGTATACTTTCAAGCGGAGTTATCGTGCATTCTCTGTTTTCATCAAGTGAACAATTTACCTTTTTTCCACAACCATCACATTTACTGTCTTGCATAAAGACATGCACTTTTGTGCCAGGAGGGAAATATACGTATACTGTCATGATGCGTGTTTGTATAAGACTGATGAATATTTTAAATTACATGGACTTTTATTGGAGTTTATGATAAAGAAATTCTCGGAAAAAATTATTGTATAAACCTGTATAGACCAGTTTATATATTTTTTGATATTTATATTAGTCATATCCTTTTATCAAAAGAAATATTTAGTTTTTTATATTTATATCATATTCTTATACTTTTTTTTTATTTATATTTTATGCCTAAAAATAACCTCAAGGATATATTTTTAATGAAGATCGACGCATAATTGATATCAGAATCTGCGCAGTTTATGTATAATTTGGCGCAAGATGACACAGTTTAATGTAAAATTGACGCAGTTTGGCACAGTTCTTTAAAATTCCGCACAGTTTATGTAAAATTTGGCGCAAACTTAACTTAATTTGATGCAAATCTCAATTTAACATTTAATTTATTATGAATTAGTCTAGTTGTCTTTAAAAATCTTAAATGTTTATTGTTTTAAAATTGTATAAATTTTATTTTTTATTTTTACCAATCAGGGAAAGAAAATCATAAGACATTTTATTCATTTGACTTATTATTCATTGTTAACCTCATAAAAAATATGGATCTAATTTTACATAGCATAACATAACCTCAAAATATATAAATTCCTTACATAACCTCAAAATCTAAAAATTCTTAACTTAACCTTAAAAATGTAAAAGTTATTAGCTCATTAACTTAAATTTTGATGTTTAAAAAATTTAAAGTATTTCCAGTACTTGGATGACAGAGCCTAACAAAATTAAACATTTATGAACTGAAAATAATTTTTTTTAGTCATAATAATTAATTTAATTAATTTTAATCAACAAAATAAAGTGGGAAGTTTTACTTGGGAAATTAAATTTTAGCTTAAAATAAAAACAGCAATAATAACATAGATGAAACTTAATAAATATGATTTAAAAAACATTATTGAAAAAATAAATTTTTTTATTTATTCTTCTTCAATATAAATACTGATGATCTAAAATTTTTATTCGAATTTATACAAATTTATTCTTATTCTACACAACTAATCTTATAAGTTTTAAAATTTACCGCTCATCTAACCTAGATGGCATAGGTAGTTGTAACGCATGAGCAATAACATACCCTTCTAATGGCTTTATAAAATAGGTGGGGCAAATGTGTATAAATTAAATGAAAAAGAGTTTTCGAAGTATTATTTCGAAGCTGTTCATCGGCTCGAAAGCTAAGGAATCTAAGCTGTTCACCAGTATAGATATCAAGCAACACCACTTCTGCTAAATTAAAAAAAGTAAGTTCCTTAACTTAAATTATAACTTACTTTCATTTTTGATTTATTTTTTTTTATTGCTCTGACCTTTTTTTTTTTAAATCGTTAATTAATAATCAAATCTGCTTAATTTGATTAATAACTTTTTTTAAAACATATTTTCTTTTTTTTATTTTGTTTCAGATGTCACTCGCTAAAATAAATGCTATTGCAACGTACCAGGGGGAGTTCAAAAAAATATCTGAAATGGAAAAAGACCTGACTTATACAGTTGTAAAAATGGATGTCAAGGATACTAATTACGGCGGTAGAGTAAGGATACATTTAAAAGATTTCGGGATTGCGTTTTTACCTGAAAGAATGTACAAATTGCTGGTGGAAGAAGATGACGCTAAGCAGCTAAAATACTTGGAAGAGCGAATTAAAATGAATAAACTTGGTATAAAGTACCTAGGTGGGAAATATAATCCCGCCATTTTTGTAGATTTATAAAAAATAAGATAATGTAAAAATTTGATGTAAATAAATGAAAAAATCTGATTGAATAATAATTTTTATAATTTTTTAAAATAAAACTGTGTTTTTTAATGAGTTAACCTATCCTAACCAAAATTCCTTTAATCAATTCATTAACCTTAAAATTAATTTTGTTGGATAGCTTAGTTGTGGACTGTATAAAGCGTGAATAATTAGGATTTTGGTGATGGTGAAATAAAATAACTTAGTAAAAAAATACTTTAATTTAAGTAGCAAAAATAACTATTAAACTTTATTATAAAAATCACGTGTTGCTACTTGGACTATTGTCCTAAGACTACCGGCACTCAACGCCGCTTCTCAAGGCACGCGCTTACACTCTGTGCACACACGCACGCATACTTATGAACTAATATTCTATATTATTATTATTATTCTAAGTAGTGTATTATTTAACATTCTCCCCCCTTTTAATTTATTTACATAGAAAATAAATTAATAAAAAAAAATTTAGTAATTTTATGTACATATTTAAAATAATTTGTATTATTTAATAGAAAATTAATTAAAATAAAATTTTAAATTTAAACCCATAATATTTTACAAAATAAATAAATATATTACAATACAATTTTTTTTAATAAACATTGATTTTTACGTAAAATTACATTAAAAAATTTCACACATACATGCATTCATTCAAAAGAAATTAATTATATACATTTTTTTTAATATTTACAGTTTTATTATAATATAATAATTATACTTTTGCTATTTCATTTATTTTTGGAAAGCAAAATTAGCTTGTTTATTGGTCTAGTTAATTCAGTTGTTGCCGTTTTTAATTTAACAACTCTTACCAAACCATCATTGCCTGGGCAAATTTCCATAACCTTTGCAAAAGGCCATTTAGCCGGTGGGAGATTATTGTCAAAAATTAGTACAATATCTCCAATGTTTAAATTATTTTGAGCAAAATTCCATTTATTACGAGTTTGCAATGATTACAAATACTCATGCAACCACCTATTCCACCACTGTTGCAAAAAATATTGAACTTTTCGCCAAATCAATAACGGGGGTTTAGAAAGTAAGTGATTAGGTTCAGGTAAAATATGAGCTGGTTTTTTTGATTTTGCAATTAATTGAAAAGGAGTTAATATCTCCAGGTCACCGATATCGTCATTTAAAGGTAGGAGAGGTCGCGAATTCATACAGGCCTCTATTTGTTTTAGTAAGGTGTAAAAATGACTAAAGGTAAGAATTTGTTCCCCTAATACTTTCTTTAAATGAAGTTTAGCCGATTTAACGGCAGCTTCCCATATACCACCAAAATTTGGAGCAGAGGGTGGAATAAAATGCCATTTTACATTTTCAAACTTTAAAGAATAAATAATTTCTTTTAAATGGTCAGAACCTTTAGTAAATAATTCAGAAATTTCTTTGGAAGCACCGACAAAAGTTGTACCATTGTCACTATAAATTTCACGACATTCACCTCTAACTGAAATAAATCGTCTAAAGGCAGCCAAAAAATCTGAACTATCGTAACTTTCTACTAATTCTATGAGTACAGCTTTTGTAACGAGACACACAAATATAGCTATATACGCTTTGTAAGTCTTTATACCTCTAAACTTAGAGGCTTTGATATTGAATGGTCCTGCATAATCTATTCCTGTATAAGTAAAGGCATCAGTATTTGAATTAAATCTAACAGATGGTAAATTGCCCTGTCTTTTGATATAAAGTACTACCCCTATACCTGCAAGTAGTACAATTTCTTATTACTTTTTTTACCAAGTTACGTCCATTAACAATCCAATATTGTTGCCTTATGGTGGAGAGGGTAAGTTTAATACCACCATGAATAGTTTCAATACAGTGAACATAACGAGTAATTAATAGGGACAAATTCGATGTATATGGGAGTATGAAAGGATGCATTTCTTCGAAACCTATCAATGCATTGCATAAACGACCACCTACTCTTAAAAGATTGTCCCTAAAAAATGGATCAAGTTTTAAAAGATTATCACTTCTTTTCAATTGATTATTTTTACGCAATTGATATATTTGCTTGAAAAAATAAAAATGTTGTTCTAAATAAATAAGAGTAAGTTTGGACCTTATTAATTCAAAAATGCTCAAAGATCTAATTTTTATGGAGTTTACTTCAATATAATTATATTCTTCAGTAGGATTAGAATTTTCATGAAACCATGTGTTAGAAAACAATTTTGATTTGTTAAGCAATGGAGATTTGATTTTTATTAATAAATTATATATGAACCTTATAACATAACCTGAAACGATAACTAATTTATTTAAACTGGAAAATTTATTTATTATTTCCCATTGATTAAATTTATTTACAATATCAATCTCATGACAATACAAAGTGGATAAGAAAGAACCTATTTCAACATTATTGGGCTCAGATATTATCTGAAAAGCTTCTGAAGATTCAGATAACCACTTTGGACCTTTAAACCACAAATCAAAATTTAAAAAATCATTAGACTTTAAACCACGAGATGCGCAGTCAGCAGGGTTTTCAGCTGATCTAACATGTCTCCACTGGGCTTTTGGAACTAAATCATGAATTTTTGAACATTGATTGGCTATGAAGGTAGTCCATTTAGATGGGTGCTCTTTGAGCCAATACAAAACGTCTTTTGAATCACTCCATAAATGACAAGTATAATTAGTTAATTTAATTTCGTCAATTATTTGATTAACTAGTTTTGACAACAAAACTAGTGCCATAAGTTCTAATTCGGGAATTGTTAAAATCTTTTTAATTGGTGAGACTTTAGTTTTTGCTTGAAGTAAGGATATAAAAACCTTTCCATCTTTGACAACTCTTAAATAAACTACTGCAGCGTATGCAAATTTAGATGCATCAGCAAAACCATGTATCTCAACTATTTCATCTCCGGGATCAAAATTCAACCATCGATTGAATTTTAAAGTATCGAGGCATTGTATATTATTATACCATTGTAACCATTCATTTAGAAGATCATTAGGAATAACACAGTCCCATTCTACTTTACGTACCCAGAGTTTTTGCATAATCATTTTTGCTGAAACTGTAACAGGAGATAGCCAGCCAAGAGGATCGAAAATTTTTGAGATATTAGATAGTATCACGCGTTTACCTATGGTTTTTTTGAAATTTGAGAAATCAACAAGATTTATTTTGAAGAAAAAATAGTCGTCTTTGGGACACCATTGTAAACCTAATACTCCTAAACTAAAATTGTTGTTGAAATCTGTGCCTGACTTATCTGCCCTATCACAAATATCAATTTCTTCTAGAATTTTACTTTCATTTGATAAGAATTTATGTAATTCGAAACCTCCTAATTTGCAGATTTCCTTTAATTGCTTCAATTTTTCAATAGTCTCTTCTAAAGTATAGCCACCTGAAATGGTATCATCCATATAAACCTCGCTATCTAAAACACTAGCACCAAGAGGAAATTTTAAACGTTCGTCTTCCGCCAATTGTCTCAAACATCGAATTGCCAAATATGGACTTGAAACTAAACCGTAAGTTACGGTTTCTAATAAATAAACTTTCATTGGTTGAGATTTATCGAAACGCCATAATATCGCTTGAAAATATTGATCGTCAACGTGAACTCTAATTTGACGAAACATCTGTTTGATATCGGAAATAAAAACATATTTATATTTTCGCCATGATAAAATAAGTCCCGATAAATCCGCTAATAAATTTTCACCTGTGTAACAAACATTATTAATAGATAAACCGTTTTCTGCTTCTGCTGAACCATTGAAAACCGATCTAAATTTTGTTGTTAGATGATCTTCTCTTAGAATCCCAAAATGTGGAATAAAATATTTAATTTTACGAATTTCAAAATCTTTTGCTTCTCTCATGTGACCTTTGTCAATATAATCCTGAAAGAAATCAGAATTCATTTCCTTAAGTTTTGGACTTTTTTCAAATTTTCTTTCAAGAGTTAGAAACATGATTTTGGCTTTATTAAAGGAGCCAGGAAAACTAAGTTTTTCTCTATCAACAAAAATTGGTAATCTAACTATGAAACGACCTGAAGGAAGTCTGGAATAAGTATTTTTAAGAACTGCTCATTAGCTAATTCTTCTTTTGTGAGAAATTTTTTTTGATGAAACTCTTCTTGATCCCAAAAAGATTGGAGCAACAAATAAATTTTTTCTTCTTCAGCGATATGAAAGGTAGAAACTTTATGAACAGTATTGTGAACCTTAGTATCACCTGATACAATGTAACCTAAAGAAGTATTTTGAGCAATAGGCTCATCAATTTGACCTTTTATAGGTTCTCCTTGAATGATTTGAGAATATACAGTTTTACTTAATAAAATATCTACTCTTTTGTTTTTATAAAAATAAGGATCAGCTAAATTAAGATTTTTTAAATGCTCATAATTTAATTTTTGTTTAATATTAGGAGCATAATTTGAAACTTTAGGTAAAATTAAAGCATTAACATCAAAAAATTTTTTATCAAATGTAGAACTTATTTTAAAATTAACATAACTTTTACAAGTGTAATTAACTTTGGCACCTACACCAGAAACTGGAATTTCAATTGATTTTCGATCTAAACTTAATTGTTGACAAACATACTCAGATACAAAGGAAGACTGAGAACACTGATCTATCAAGGCAGTAACTGTGATGAATTTATCATTATTTGCTCAAACTCTTACATAAGCTGTAGCTAACAAAACTGAGCTAGAAAAAGGAGATACTAGACACGTTGTTGATGAATCAGGCATATTAACTATTTTTTCCAATTCAGGGTTTCTGTTTAATAAAGCTGAATTAGAAAAAGAACTTAAATTTGAATATTGAGTAGTTTCAAAATTTTCAGTAGTTTCTTGGTTATAAGTAACATTTGAGGCACCACTTTCATCTTCAGAAACAGAATCAGTTGTTAAATGAGAATTTTTTATATGAACTGTACCAGATTTTTGTTCTTTATTAACTGAACTTTGCTGATTCTGAATGTGAATAGTAAAATGGTGTTTTTCACTACAAAACTTACAGGTTCTTTCAGATTTGCATTCAGGTAACATATGTTGACCTAAGCAATTAAAGCACCTATGTTTACTTACAATGAACTGCTTTCTTTCGATAGGGGTCTTATCTAAATAACTGGGACAGAAAGAAAAAAAATGTTCTTTACTGCAGATGATACATTTTGATTTATCAATGTTAGAAATTTTGCTATTTGAATTGGAATTTATTGAAGATTTATTAAACTTATTATTAGGAAAACTCAAACTATTATTACTACTTTTTATATTATCTTCAATCGATTCCAATACAACTACTTGACTTTCCATAAATTTGATTAAATCTGAAAATAATGGAGGTTCTTTACAATTTCTTAAATTTCCAACGAATTTTTCCCATTGTTTACGGGTATCTAAATCAAAAAGAGAAATGGAATGAAAAACTAACATGTCATCCCAATACTTGGTATTTCTCTTTAAAGCTTCTAAAGCTTGTATTGGAGCTGTAATACCGTTGAGAATTCTTTTTAGTTCTGCAGAGGACTCTTTTTTCATAGGTTTTAAACTAAAAAACGAAGCTAAATGTGAATTAACTAATCTCCTCTTATTTTCAAATTTATCAACTAATTTTTCCCAAACGAATGAAAAATTATTATTCGTAATGCTATAAGAATTAACTAATTGAAGGGCTTCACCCTGTAAACTGGATTTCAAATAATATAACTTAAAAACATCAGAATAACTTTTATTAATAACTAGAGATTTAAACATATCTCGCATATCTCCGTAAAACTACCGTTAAATTTTGGGATAGGGATTCTTTCCAATTTTTCCAAATTATTTTCAGTGGTAAAACGTGAAGATCTATGTGAGTTATCATTTTGAGGATTATGGGTTGCAATAAATTCATTAAATTGACATTTATTTTTCAAATAATCTTTTTCAACTGTATTAAAAGTATTATTTTTTATATAATTAGATTTATCTGAATTAGCGATATTTATAATTTTGTAATGGTTTTCCTCATAATGATACCACATGTCATTCAAGTTTTCTAAACGCGTGGAAGCATTGTATATGCTTTCATTGCCATCCCGAACAAAATTGTTATATGAATTAGCAATACGTTGCGAAATAGAAATTTGCTCTGAAATTAAAGTTTTGGCCATTTTAACTAATGTATATGAAAAAAGGATAAAATATTTGTAGCAGAAAATATGCAATTATTTCAAAGAAAAGAAAAAAAATTCAATGAAAAAATGTTGCACAAATTAACTAGTCAACTTTTTATGGAATTATAAAAAACTGTGCTACATTTAAATGTGCAAGAGTTCCCATGAGAACAATCCCAAAAAAAGATTTTCTCATCGAGGCCCTTCTGAAAAGAAAGAAAATAAAATAAACTAACTACAATTATTTTTAACTAAAAAAAAGAAAACTAGTAATTAACTTTTTCTTCAGAAAGGAAACTCAATGGGACCTCCAACTCATGCAACAAATTTCACCAACTTTTAATTTCTTTAAAAGGTAAAATTTAAATTGCATAAATAAAAACTTATTTTAAATAAATTAATAATAATTCCTGAAACTTCAAAACTAAAAAGTAACTAATAACTAATTAGAAAAAAAAATTATAACTAACTAAGTAACCGATTATCTAAAAGATAGTAGAAACTTGCCCAGGTTATTGTTTATTAAAAAATACCCTATAAAAATATCAATTAATTCTGAAAAAAATATTAAGTATAATGATACTAAATAAAAAACTAAAATAACCATAAACAAGCCAATTATTAACTTACCTATATACATAAGAAATTATTGATATCAATAATAAATAAAAAATTAATTTTAATAATAAAGATATAATTGCAAAGGAGATCTTAAGATTTTTTTATATAAATTAATTTTTTATCAAGGTAAAATAAAATTTTAAAGTAATTTATAATTTTGTTAATATTAAAAAGCTCAATTACACACAAAAAAAAAAATTCATACCGCGGTGCCTTGGAGTATTTACAACATATTATTATTGTACATGAAAAAATATAACTTTTTTTTTATAATACATGAAATAATTTTTTTTTTTTAAATGTAATATTTTTAACTTGATATAATAAATTTTAACTTAAATTTTTTTTTTTTTTTAAATAAAATTAACTCTTTTAAAATTAAATCATTAAAATAAGAAATAAGAAAAAATTTGTTAAATACAAAATATTAAAATAATTAAAAGGAAAGAAAAAACCTTGAACTTGGTGCATGGACTCTCCCATATAGAATAAACAGCGCAGCAAGAAGGAGAAGAAAGCAGACAGCAAGAATTAGAATAAGTTGCGCGCCCCAAACTTCTTTGAACTTGAAATTAAACAGCTGATTTTCACCTGCGCGGGCCCTTTTGAGTAATGATGTAAATTATTTAAAAATTTATGCTTCCGTTTCCTTTCTTCTCGATGACGTCATAGCAAATTTTGAAAAATAAAATGGAGTCCTTTCTTCTCTTTTTTTTTTTTAATTTTTTTGAACTTTCCTTTATTTTATTTTTGATGATAATTGTATTATTATAACTTTTTAATTAAAAAAAACTTTTTAATAATTTTTGATTCAAACAACATAAAGTTTATTAATAATTTTTTTAAAGAAAAAAAAATTTTAAACTTTTTGTCTTAGGACAATTAAACTTATTAAACTTTAAAACTTTTTAACTTAAGTTAACTTAAAATATTTTTTTTTACTTTTTATCACATCACCAAAATAATCACAAAATTAATCACTGCGTGAGCATGTGATTATAATATAAAAAAAAATTGTATGGCGACCTTGACGTGATTAATGCCGGTAAAACCGCGCACATGTTTTTTTTTTACTTCAAAAATTTTGATAATTTTTTGTGTATGTAAAAAAAAGTCACCTTTGGTTTTTTTTTTTAATTTAGTAGTAATTATAACTTTTCACTTTATAATAACTTAATCTTCACTTTAAAATAATTCATATTAACTTTTTGCCGCCACGAGATAGTTGAAAATCACTGAGTTCTTTTGTTTTTTAATTAAAAAAAAGGTGGCGAAGATGGACCATATGTTGGATAGCTTAGTTGTGGACTGTATAAAGCGTGAATAATTAGGATTTTGGTGATGGTGAAATAAAATAACTTAGTAAAAAAATACTTTAATTTAAGTAGCAAAAATAACTATTAAACTTTATTATAAAAATCACGTGTTGCTACTTGGACTATTGTCCTAAGACTACCGGCACTCAACGCCGCTTCTCAAGGCACGCGCTTACACTCTGTGCACACACGCACGCATACTTATGAACTAATATTCTATATTATTATTATTATTCTAAGTAGTGTATTATTTAACAAATTTTTATATAAAGGATGAAAAATAAGTTCAAGTCATTTTATTTTCATTTAAATAATTATTTATTAAAAATCTTAAAATGATTGTACAGTCGGCTCCATTAATGGCGTCCTCATAAATTTTTAAAAAATTATATGCTTTTATAGGGTTTGACATTTTTTGAGTTTTTTTTTTTTATTTTTTATATTAATACACGTGTTTATTTTTTAGTTTTAAAAAAATATCGTTTTTTAATTTTATTAATCAAAAGTAGACTTGAATGAAAGAGAAAAATTTGCTGATTAAGGGCAAATTTGATTTTTAAAAATTGATCAATTAAATTAGGAGCTGGACACAATTAAAGATTACCAAATAAAAATTTTTTCAAATTTAATAACAATAATCAAAAAAAGTTTCTATTGAAAAAAAAAATGAAACAAAAGAAATTACCTGAATCACCTGAATATTAATTTCTTTTTTTTCACTTTTTTTTCAATAGAAACTTTTTTTGATTATTGTTATTATATTTGAAAAAATTTTTATTTTGGTAATCTTTAATTGCGTCAAGCTCCTAATTTAATTGATCAATTTTTAAAAATCAAATTTGCCCTTAATCAGCAAATTTTTCTCTTTAATTCCAGTCTACTTTTGATTAATAAAATTAAAAAACCATATTTTATTAAAACTAAAAAATAAACACGTGTATTAATATAAAAAATAAAAAAAAAAAAACTCAAAAAATGTCAAACCCTATTAAAGCATATAATTTTTTAAAAATTTATGAGGACGCCATTAATGGAGCCGACTGTACATAAAATTTTCCAAAACATTTTTTTTTTTATTTATTGAAAAATATTTTATTAAATAATGAAATTTTACATGACATTGCGGTGTTTACAATCTTTAATAATTGGTGGTATTCTCTTGTCACTATGATCATGAATTCTACATTTTACTCTTTTTAAAAATTCAACATCTCTACGATACTCTTCTGGAAGTTTGCTCCAAGCATCATCGATACTCTCTGCTGCATAGTTCAAGATAAATAGCTTTGGCAATTCAACAATGTCCTGTTTTTCCATTAAATTTAAATTTTTCTTTGCATAAAAAATCTCCAAAGATCTTTCAATGCATGGACGGTGCACTTTAAGCCATTTTTCTTGTAAAAGAACATGTTTTAATGCACATGCATCAGTAAGTTTGTGGTGATATTTGCAAAAAAATCCTGGAATTGCATGGCTTCTTAAATAACGTAAAGCCGGACATCTTGAATCAATTTCTTTTACATTGCTTTCAAATTTTCGTAACCAGTTTGCTCTTTCTGTATCATTTACATAAATTACGCTTGCATTGAACAAATTCTCTTTTAAAATATCATGGAGTTTCTCGTGAGGTAAATCTTCAGCTTGTCCTAACCATCCTAAATATCTTTTCTTTGCCAATAAATTCTCAATCCGTTCTCTGGTTGATATATCAAACCACCCAAGAGGAGTTTGAAAAAAAAATTGTAAAGGCTTCTCACCTCCTAGTTTGAGAATAGCAAGCTCCTTTACGGCAAACTTGCCATTTGGTGCTTCGATACCTTGAAAATCTACGATGTATTCCATTGTAAGTACTGCTTATGACTGATAAAATTGATTGAGGTTTGCTCTTATTTATACTATTCTCTTTACCTCACCGCTGATTGGTTTATACTGTATCATGCGGTCGTGTAAGATTAGACAATATACCTCTGTATTTGGTGGAAATGGAACGCTACTCTCAAATTCTAAGCGTACATCTACAGGAGCGTATTTTAATGATTCGATTTGCTTTGAACAGTCTATTACTACTAATGGGGCCTTATTCAAAAAATCACTTCTGTTGAGTATAACTTCAGATGTCTCTTTACCAAAATAACTAACTTGAAAATTAGTAAACATGTTGTACAAAATTGAATATTTGTTTTGACCAATGTCCAAATTCAAGTTTTCGTGTGGGTAGCATTGTGAATTCAAGTATAGTTTCATGTTGGTTAAATTAATATGATCAAATTCGCTTGCATTATTATCTATTTTATTATTACGATTTGTTTGAAACCCAATAATCACATATCTAGGTTTTTCCATTTGCGTTGATGTTTTAACTGTCCAGATATGTTTCGTAGCAGCTGGGAGATTAGGACAATGAAAGAGTTCTCTTGATTGAAAAATTATTGGCAGATATGGATCTTTTTCAATGAATCTTATCAATTCAGCCTTTTTTTTATCTGCTAACAGAATTTTAGGCATCTCCCAAGTTAACGAGGTAATTTTAATTACAAAATTTTCAGCATCTCTTTGAAATTTCACAGCTGCATTATTATCATGATTTGATCTTGTAAAGTATAAGTCGTGTCTCATATTTACAATCATTTTCCGGTTATGTTCAGCGACTCCAAAAATCATACTCAGAGGTATCAAAACTTCAAAGTTTCCATTGTTATCAACTAAAGATTGTTTATCATTAAATATCCAACCTGCATTTTCCAGAAATTTTTGTTGCGTTGGAGTATATGTTGGATAACCTTTCATGAGTGTACTAATACCAACATTATTGCAACGATCGATAAGTTGCCCATTAAGTTCATATTTTATTTCTGAGAACAAATGACAAATGGCGTTGTTGACTAATTTTGTATTTACAACGTTACCACCAGCAGTTAATTGAATTTTTCCTTGCATGTGTATAAAACTTTTTGATGGTAAAAGTAATTGATCCTGATGTTGTATAGTTATGTGAATAGTATCGTTATTTTGGTATGAACTTGTAGCATAAGGCCGATGTGAATGTATTTCATAATGAGCAATAGAATCGTCAAAGATTGCTGACGATTTAATATCTAACGCCTCCTCCATCTTATGATGCAACAACAAAATAATATGCAAATATTTTTTAACGACGAAGCCTGAGACCAAGTCTTACTAGAAACTGACGATTTCGAGGTGTCAACACTTTCACAGCTCAATGATGACTGACTGTCGGACTCCATTTTGCTTTGCTTTTATAACCATACCCAATCTTACGGTTATATATGAAACCCATTAAATTGTTTTTAAGTGCAATCTGACACTCACGGTTTCACCTCTAAAATTTATCAAATCTCCGTCCTGATAAACTAATCGCAACTGCAAGTAATCGATACTCTTAACAGTCAGTGGTAAATAAATAATTTCAAAAGGTTTCTCAATAATTTTAAATCCTGGCGGGACAGCAGGAAAAAATTCATGTATCGTGTGGGTTCTTTACCGTTGGAGTATGCTCCTTTTGTGATATTACACTCAACTCGAAGAGAATTAATTTTTATAATAGAAATTGGAAGTTCTGAGACGTGAGTTTTATCTGCTTTCAATATTTGTGGTTTAAATCCAAGCAAATCTCCAATTGAATCACTTTTAGTGAAATCAATATCTTGATTACACTTTATAATGCTCTGAAGGGTATTGTTATTTGCTCTTAAAATGAAACTTATATTTTTTGTTGACAATTTTTTTGACAATAATTTATTTATATCTTCAATCTCGTAGCTTCCAGTCGGTATACTGATGGGATCAGAACCGCTTATGTAGGACTTTTTATTATCTAAATTAGGTATAGAGTTAAAAGTTAACAATTCAATCAACCCAAGTACGTAATTTTTATTTAGAGACAGTTCTATTGGTGGAAAAAAATGATTTTCGAGTATAGATGTTTGTCCAGAGAGACTGATAAGGCACACAAAAAAAAAAAAAGTCTTGTATCTGAAACCAGACCTACCTACAGGTAAGTTTTTTGATGTCCTAAAACCGAATCTGAAGTCAGAATTTACCCATCACCCTTAGATTTTGCCCCAGCCACCCCCTAAACCGCCCCAAAAAGCAAATATTTTACTATGTCCAAAAGTTAAGAATAAAAGTACTTTAGTTACGTATTTTGATGTCCTAAAACCGAATCTGAAGTCAGAATTTACCCATCACCCTTAGAGTTTGCCCCAGCTACCCCCAGCCATCCCCTAAACCGCCCCAAAAAGCAAATATTTTACTATGTTCAAAAGTTAAGAATAAAAGTACTTTAGTTACGTATTTTGATGTTCTAAAACGGAATCTGAAGTCAGAATTTACCCATCACCCTTAGATTTTGCCCCAGCTACCCCCAGCCACCCCCTAAACCGCCCCAAAAAGCAAATATTTTACTATGTCCAAAAGTTAAAAATAAAAGTACTTTAGTTACGTATTTTGATGTCCTAAAACCGAATCTGAAGTCAGAATTTACCCATCACCCTTAGAGTTTGCCCCAGCTACCCCCAGCCATCCCCTAAACCGCCCCAAAAAGCAAATATTTTACTATGTTCAAAAGTTAAGAATAAAAGTGCTTTAGTTACGTATTTTGATGTTCTAAAACCGAATCTGAAGTCAGAATTTACCCATCACCCTTAGATTTTGCCCCAGCTACCCCCAGCCACCCCCTAAACCGCCCCAAAAAGCAAATATTTTACTATGTCCAAAAGTTAAAAATAAAAGTACTTTAGTTACGTATTTTGATAACCTAAAACCGAATCTGAAGTCAGAATTTACCCATCACCCTTAGATTTTGCCCCAGCTACCCCAGCTACCCCCTATTTCGCCCCATAGAACGAATATTTTACTTTGTGCAAAAGTAATAAACAAAAGTATCCAAGTTACGTTTTTGTTAATCTAAATACAAATCGAAAGTCAGAATTTACCAATCACCCTTAGATTTTGCCCCAGCTACGGGTAAAAAGTAAAAGCTACTACTATAAAGATCTTTATTTTAACTGTTTTAACATGCGAATTTTAGATGAAAATAAGTCATGGGTTCCTAACATGATATGTGGGACATGTATTACTATGGCTTTAGATTCTTTTGTATATAGAACATCAAAAAACGTAACTTGGAGACTTATGTTTTTTTACTTTTGCACAAAGTGAAATATTCGTTCTCTGGGGCGGCATGGAGGGTAGCTGGGGTAGCTGGGGCAAAATCTAAGGGTGATGGGTAAATTCTGACTTCAGATTCCGTTTTAGGACATCAAAAAACGTAACTAAAGTACTTTTATTCTTAACTTTTGGACATAGTAAAATATTTGCTTTTTGGGGCGGTTTAGGGGGTGGCTGGGGGTAGCTGGGGCAAAATCTAAGGGTGATGGGTGAATTCTGACTTCAGATTCAGTTTTAGAACATCAAAATACGTAACTAAAGTACTTTTATTCTTAAATTTTGGACATAGTAAAATATTTGCTTTTTGGGGCGGTTTAGGGGGTGGCTGGGGGTAGCTGGGGGTAGCTGGGGCAAAATCTAAGGGTGATAGGTAAATTCTGACTTCAGATTCGGTTTTAGAACATCAAAATACGTAACTAAAGTACTTTTATTCTTAACTTTTGGACATAGTAAAATATTTGCTTTTTGGGGCGGTTTAGGGGGTGGCTGGGGGTAGCTGGGGCAAAATCTAAGGGTGATGGGTGAATTCTGACTTCAGATTCGGTTTTAGAACATCAAAATACGTAACTAAAGTACTTTTATTCTTAACTTTTGGACATAGTAAAATATTTGCTTTTTGGGGCGGTTTAGGGGGTGGCTGGGGGTAGCTGGGGCAAAATCTAAGGGTGATGGGTGAATTCTGACTTCAGATTCCGTTTTAGAACATCAAAATACGTAACTAAAGTACTTTTATTCTTAAATTTTGGACATAGTAAAATATTTGCTTTTTGGGTCGGTTTAGGGGGTGGCTGGGGGTAGCTGGGGCAAAATCTAAGGGTGATGGGTAAATTCTGACTTCAGATTCGGTTTTAGAACATCAAAATACGTAACTAAAGTACTTTTATTCTTAACTTTTGGACATAGTAAAATATTTGCTTTTTGGGGCGGTTTAGGGGGTGGCTGGGGCAAAATCTAAGGGTGATGGGTAAATTCTGACTTCAGATTCGGTTTTAGGACATCAAAAAACTTACCTGTAGGTAGGTCTGGTTTCAGATACAAGCCTTTTTTTTTTTTGTGTGCCTGTGTAATTAATGATTCACTCATGACAGTTCGGGAAAGAGTAAATGATTTTTTAACAGGAGATACAATTTATATATCCTTACAGGTTGATTTACAATTGATGACTAAGCTGTATTTGCAAAAAAGCATTTATTTATAGTTGATTACATAAAAATTTTAAACATAAATGACCACATACAAAAGTATCATAATTTTGATAATTTTTATGATTGTAAATAATTTTCTTATCTTTAAAGTATTTGATTAGTTCTTTTGGAGGTCTCAAGTTACCAAAACTATCAAAGTAAATTACATTGTTGCCAAGTATTTGATAAGCGACCCAGTGAGTTCCTGAATTTTGCTTGTCATCCAAATTGACAACTGCTGATTCGTTTTTTAATGGCCCAGTTTTTGGAAGATCATTTCTCATGAAAACACTGCGAAAATGTGGAATTTTTAAATTTTTAACGTACTTAATGATGTCTATTATGATTGTCTTAATGATGTTTGTTAGAGGTCTTGATGGTAAATTTAAATCGAAGTTTTTTTTTTTTAGTAATATTTTCGTTATGTAATCTCAACCCACTTCCTTTGTATGGTTTTAAATACAGTCCTTTACCCATTGCAACTTGTTCCATTGCTAAATTATGCCTTTTTGATTCTTCCAGTTGCTTTTTAGCGTTACCAACGTCATTAACAGCCTTAGTTACACTGCTTATGCCTCCAGCTAATGCTCCTATTGCACTCAAGCCAGCAAATATAGGTATAAGAGGTAAAGCACCTCCAACTTTATGAGGTAAAGGTAATACCCTTAATTTCTTGATTTTAGATTTGTCACCATTCTCCTTAACTGTTTTTCGAGCAGCTTTTAATGCAGATTTTATGACAGCTTTTGCATCATTACTTTTAATCATGGATTTCTTGGTAGCTTTCACGATTTTACCAAAAGCCACTCCTTGTCCTCCTCCTTTCTTGCTACATTTTTTAGCTTTCTTTTTTTTATTATTTTTTCTTTTTTTACACAAGACTCCCATACCCATTTTTGATTTTGCTTTCATGATATTTGTAACTGCTAGAGCTGCTGCTCTTTCACCAAAACCAGCGTCCTTTGACTTTACTCTTTGCCAAGCCTTATCTGCCAAAACTTGATCAGCGATGTTTCGAGCTTGAATGTCACTTTGATTTTCAGAGTAAGCAATATCGTGTTCCTTGCAGGCAGAGTCCAGAGGATTTATACCTGTATCCCCTCTCGCAAGACGTTTTTTGAGCTTCGTGCCAGGACCACAAAATCTAGCCAAATAATTTATTTATTTATTTTAAAAAAAAATCTAAATTTTTTATAAAATTTAAAAAAAAAAATTTTTTTTTTTAAATTAAAAAAAATAATTTTTTTATACCTATATCCGGGTAAATGAAATTCAAAAGGTAATTTGTTAATTAGAGTATTAACTAAACCTCGCCCTCCGACGATCATCACTCTACAAGTGATAAAACATAAATGAGATTAAGACTATAAATTACGTGTATATATAGAGAAATCAAACTAGTCTCACAAGAGACATCTACCGATAAACATGAAAGAAAAATCAGTAATTAATTCAAGAAAAAGACCCCCTCAAGATCCCCCAAATAATGTAATTAAAGTTAAAAGAAAAAAAATATATAGTTCACTTGATAACTTAACAACCAAAAATCCAAGAAAAAGACGAGCTCAAGATATTATACAAAATGAAATCAAAGCTAAAAGGAAAAAGAAAAAAGAAACTTTGCCTCAGAATGATAAGTTAACTATTGCAAAAATTAATACAAGAAAAAGACGCGTTCAAGATTGTATACAAAATGAAATTGATGGTAAAAGAAAAAAGAAAGAAGAAACTTTGAATGATAATTTAACTATTGCAAAAATTAATCCAAAAAAAAGACGCGCTCAAGATGACTCAGATTTGAATGCAAGTCATATTAAAAAAAAGAAGAAAGAAAATGAAACGTTTAGCAACGGTGAATTGACAGATGCAAATAAAAGTCAATTTCGTTTACCCGTGATAAATTTTGACATTATAGTCGGTAAATCAGTTTCTGCAGTTAGTCGTCATGGTAAAAATTGGAAAAATTTCAGCATTAGAGCAGTATTTGCATGTTCAAGCGGCTCCGGTAAGACGAATGCTTTGTTTAAATTACTCATTCACATAAATGGGTTAAGATAGATAAACATTTATATCTTTTCAAAATCGCTCAATCAAGATAAATATCAATGGTTTATAAATTTTGTTAGATCTTTAAAAGGAGTTCGTATATTTATATTCAGCGACAACGAGCGAGTATTATCTCCTGCTGAAATTTTACCATATAGTATTGTTATATTTGACGACATTGCATGTGAAAAGCAGGATAATGTCAGAAATTTGTATAGTATGGGTAGACATATGAAAGTAGACTCATTTTATCTTTGTCAGTCTTATGCAAGAATACCTAAGCACTTGATTCGAGATTACTTTAATTTTTTGGTTCTTTTTCGGCAAGATGAAATGAATCTGAAACATGTTTACGTCGATCATGTTAACACCGACATGTGTAACGTCCTCAGCCGTTTTAAAAAAAAACTTTTTTTTGTACATTTAAAATTTTTTTTCCGTGTATGTAGAAAAAACGGTATATAAAATTTTTTCCGTGTATACAAATTCGAATTTGTTATATTTAAAATTTTCACGGAAAATTTAAAGACAATCTTTTCCAGTTATTCAAGCTAAATTTTCTATTGCGAGAAAAACGATTTTGCCTTTAGTTCCATGGAATAACTGGAAAAACCTTAGTCAAGGCCATTATTCCACTTTCGAGTTTTTATTTTTTTATTCTACTTTAGAAACTAAATTTAGATTTAAGGAAAACTCAAGGGATGAAATTATTAGCCTGGAACTTCGTAAATTAAGCATAATTTTAAGCTACCTTTATAAAAATTTACGTTTAGCATAATAAATTTTAGGTTTAATTCTCGTAAATAAATTGCTCTAAAAAGCCCATAATTAGCTTAAATTAAAAGAAAAAGGGTTCAAAAGTAATTTGTTTGTGAAAAACAAAGAAAATTAAGTTCAAGTAAAACAATGGGTTTACTTTATGACTTAACAAAATTTTATTTTGATAAAGTCAGACAAAGACAAAAGTATTCCTATAAATATCTTATGTAAAACCCATTGTTTTAAAATATCACGTTTTGTCGACTCATTAAAAATTTAGATAAAAAAAATAACATCCGATCTATGCGTCATAATGAGTCGACAAAAGAATTCCCCTCTTAGACAAACTCTAGGAGTATAGTATCTTAGATAAGACCCTCAACCCACTCTTGATTTTTATCAAGAGAGGAAGTCGGTCTTATCAAAGATTTCGGTGCTTAAATACTGGAGTTTTTGCCTGAGAAAGGCCTTCTCGAAGTTCTTCTGAACCGGTTCAGAACTTGGCTCGCGTTAAAAATGAAGAAAAAGAAAAAGAAAGGAATAACTTGGACTTAATTTCATTTTAAATTAATATTATCATTTAAAGGTGTTCATTTAATTTTAAATTATATTTTTCTTTCCTCAACTTAACTTCAATTTTATAAATTATTTAAGTTTCAATAAATTAAACTTTAAAAAAAATACTTAGTATAAATTCAGTTAATAAATTTTTTGGACATCCAATTTCAAATAAAAAAAGTAAGTAACATATTTTATTTTTACAGAAAAAGTTAATTCAATTCACCATTTTGAGTAACTTTTTCTGAACACCAAGCTAATTAACAATCCCTGGAAGGCCTGGACAACCTTCCTAAAATCAATTTAAATTGTATACATCAGCTAAAACTGATTGTTACACATGACTTTTAATGAATTCAAGAATTTATGTAGCGAAATTTGGAATCATGACAAATATAACTTTATTCTTATTGATAAGGATAGTGAATTTGGTGCTGGAAGATATAGAAAAAATTTCGATGGTTTTTCTATAAATACAAACTCTTCAAATCAAGGTAAACATTCGTCAATTAGTGGTCAAGGTATCAACATGGATCCTGATGTATTAGATCAAATTGCTGAAGCTAGAAAATCTATACGACGCAAAAGCCTGGCGTTAAAACTTGGTAAGGAGGCTGCTGATATTGTTTTGAAAGAAAATTTAAAACCTATAACAGAGCCTTTGGAAAAAATTGCTGAAAATTTAACCAGCAATCCAAGAAAACGACCTTTCAATGAGGAGGGGGAGGAGCAGGATTTACAAAATATCGATGTTTCAGTAGCTAAAAAAAGCAAGAAAAAGAAGAAGAGAAAAAATAATTCAACTCTTCAATTTGAGTCAGCCTTAAGTGATAATTTAAATGATGAGACTGTCGTTGAGAAAAAAAATAAAAATGATCTGAGTGAAATTAATTTAACACCTTTAAAAAACTTACCAAGTACATCGATAGTTAGGACTAGTACACCAAAAAAGAGTCTAGTGGACCATTATTTGGGAATGCTTGCAAACAAAGATAATACGAATTTAGATATAAAGGCAGGTGTTCGATATTTTCAATCTGGCATTTATAAAATTGGAGATACTCAGGTTCATTTTGACGATAATAATATAAGAGTCGGTAATAAAGAGTACACTTTAACCGATGGTTTAGTGGATCTTATTTTTAAAAGAAATTTAACACCTTATACACAAAAAACAGATCAGGATATAAATAATTACGTGGAAATTATCAAGTACAGATACAGACCTAACGAATCCTTGCGTGATGATATTAATGGTGGAAAAATGGAAATAATTAGGTCAATGTTAAATAAATCAGGCAAAGGACTGTTACCGCAATATATGGTCACTAGTAATGCACCAATAGATTACGTTCACTGGGATGATCCCAATGAGTTAGTTGACCGCTTGAGGTTATTGGTATCTGAGAGAGAATCTGGTCACAACGGTCACGATAATGAAATTCAGTCTATTATCGAAGAGCTCAGAGAAGCAAAAATTATATATTGATTGTACTTGTAATATTTTTATCATTTGCACCATGTCCATCGACGTGTTTGGACGACATATTGGATCCAGCAAAGGTGCCAAAGGACCCCCCGGTATTGGTTTCAATTTGACTACAAGTGGAGATTTTGATTTGGAAAAAAAAAGTTGTGCAACGTTGCTGATGCTGTTAATGATAACGACGCAGTTAATTTAAATATTCTCAAAAAGGAGATAGAATTTGAAATAAATATTGTGTGTGAAGAAGTTGAGTACCTTACAAAGGGTGTTGAAAGAAAAGTTGAATCTTTTGAAAAAGAAATTAAAAGGAAAATCGATAAAATTTACGAAGTTTTGGATATACCTGAAGAGAAGCAGGATGAATCAGATTCAAAAATTGCTAGTTGATAAATTGCATAAACCTGTTCAAAAAAATTTTCCAAGACGTAAGGTTGAAGTACGTGGAATAGATGAGACCTAGCAAGCTGATCTCGTTGACATGCAAGCATACTCAAGAGAAAACAAAGGTTACAATTTTCTCCTAACTGTAATCGATAATTTCTCACAATATGCATGGGGTGTACCATTAAAAAATAAAAGTGGTGTTGAAGTGACAAAGGCTCTTAAATCCATCTTTGTTAAGGGACGTGTTCCAAAAAAATTACACGTGGACAATGGAACCGAATTTTACAATGCAAATTGTAAGGCCTTACTCGTTAGCTATAACATTAAATTATACTCAACGTTTAGTCATCTGAAGGCTTCAATCGTTGAGCGTCTGAATCGTAGTCTCAAATCAATGATGTGGAAAAAATTTAGCCTTCAAGGAAATTACAAGTGGATTGATATTTTACCAAATATCTTGGCAGTATACAATGATAGAAAACATCGAACTATTGGAATGAAACCGAAGGATGTTGGTCCAAATAACGAGATGGAAGTATTGAAAAGATTTGACATCGAAAGATGGAATAGGACACAACGAAAATTCAAACTTGGAGACAAAGTCAGAGTGAGCAAAAATAAACACGTCTTTGAAAAAGGTTACACCCCAAATTATACAACCGAGGTCTTTACTATAGATAAAGTCAAGAAAACTGTACCGCATACTTACCTGTTAAAAGATTATCAAGGTGAACCCATAGCTGGAGGATTTTACGAACAGGAACTGTTGAAAACTGCTCATCCAGATGTTTATCTAGTGGAAAAAGTGTTGCAAAAACGTGGGAATAAACTTTTTGTGAAGTGGCTTGGATTTGATAACACTCATAACAGTTGGATAGATAAATCTGATCTGTAAAAGCATATAGATAGATCCGCTTTTGAGTGGTCTACTCATTATTTACTTGGCAGCCCTGGGAAAAGGTCAAAGTACTCCATCTACAAAGTACTCCAATACATTCGACTTAAGGATCAAGACAAAAATTCTAAGAGTGGAAATAACAAAAATGGAGAATTTAAAAATAACTCTTTAACCTTTAGTTCAGAGAAAACACATTTGATAAAAAACAAATAATATTTGTAATTACTTTTTAAATAAATTATTTTTTTTTTCAAACAAATTAGACTTTTGTTTTTATTTGATAATCCTTTTATTCCTATTTAACAGTTAAAGGAAAAGGGTTAGAATTAAAATAAAAAAAAAATAGGTTAAGTTAATTAAAAATTTTTTTGTTTATTTAAAAAAACTTAAATTAAACTATTTACAAATTTATATAAATTAATTTTAAAATTTAGGTTGACTCTGTAGCATATTTTATCATTTCTTCTGTAATTTTATAATTTCCCCACGGGAGTGTATCAGTAGAGTCTTTTATGCGACATCTTTTGTTATCGAATGGCGACAAGGCTAATTTGGTAGTCTTTTCTGTAACTAAATTATGAAACCTTGACCTTATGTTGTACTGCTCTCTACACAATAGCTCATTTTCAAACAGACATCTCCTATAATCATCGGGCTCAATTGTGTTGGCAACTACCTGAGCATTTACACCCTTGAGTTTCTTGGCAAAAGTTTCATCTTTAAATAGTACCATGTAAACCTTACTACGAATACCCAAGACTTCATAACTATACGTCCATTGCATTCATCCTTCATTTTACCAAGTTCTTTCTTATTTAGTCTTTCTATGTTAAAAGGATTGGGTATTGGATAGTCTGAGGTGTCAAAGCGATGGTGATCGGACTTCATCATCTCATACACATCATGGCCCTGGATATCATATATAAGAGAATCTGTATCACAATACAACAGCTTGCAGGCGCCCTCTAGCTTATGTTTCATGTACCCATAATGGAACTCATAGAGGCAAATTTTAGAAATATCCAATATACAAAAAACTGCGTATATAGGTTTATCTATATAGACTTCTGTCTTTGCAAGTTCGATTGCCACAAGTTCTGGTGTAAATATTGTACAGTTTTTAAAAGTAGGATTACCAATATAAGCTTCAGCTCCATAACGTCCAAACCAGTATGACTTAAGTTTGACAACTTTTCTATTGCGAACATTTTCCATCGTTTTTCCTGAATAAAAATTAAAAAAAATAATTATTAAATGCTTTTATTTTTTTAAATTAAAATAATAATTTTTATTACCATAGATGGCGTTGTTCATTAATTTATAAAAATTTTTTTCAAATTCAGTCGTAGCCATTGTTCTAAGACGAGTATTTAGTTCAATATAGCTTCTTAGCCACGGTGACTGATTAAATTTTAGTACTCGATGAATTTTTTTCAGCTTTAATCCATTATCTAAGGCATACTTTAAATATTTGTAGTGTATCACATAGTTTTTTTTATCATGAAGAGTAGTGAGCAGTTTCTCTTGTCTGCTACCTGGAGGCTTAGCATGTTCCGGACAAAATGGTAGATCTTTATGTCTATCATGTATTTCTTTGGGGTACTCGAGGTCAACTTCAAGAATGTAACCAACTGGCGAATCGTCATTGACATTGTAGTCAGTGGTATGTAAGTCCTTTTCTTCTACCCATTCAAAATTACCATATGGAAGTGATTTCGATTGTGCCCAGCCATATAAATTATTTATGTCATAATACATCAAATAATGAATGTCATCCTCGCTTCTAAAGTTTTCAGGTTTCATGTATTTGTTGTTGCCCTTGGCATAGCGATTGCTGCATTGACTTATTCCTCCACGAATACCCTTCTCGATGAATAAGACCATATCGATGTCATCAAGCAGTTGTAAAGTCATCTTTGTATATTTTAGCATGGCGTCCCATGTATACCCCGGAGTCGTATAGTAATGCATGGGATCTAGACCATAAGTTTTGAGACCATTTTCTCGGAAATTTTCACAAACCTGTAAAATGAAATAATTAGTAAAAAAATTACATAAATAACAAATTTAAATATAAATCTTACTTCAGCCAAAAGCATGACATCAGTCTTGAGGTATAAATCAGAATATTCTCCGAGATCATTGATGTTGAATGTCTCCCAAACTTTTTCAGCATGCAAGTAATCGTCTCGAGAACAGGGTTTACCAATCAAGTTGTTGTCAAACTCTTCCTTCGGTGGTAACTTTTTATCATTCAATTTTTTAACACAATCTACGTAAGTATATGGAAAAATGCCTTTTCTGCAGAAAAGTTTAATTAATTCATCACTCATTCCAGGAAACTGACTTTTCAATATTTCGTATGACTGCAAGTATGAAGATAATTTATCCAGCGATAAATTCATAAATTTATATGAGTCTATAAACTTGTAGTTTATATTGTATCCGTCAATTTGTTGTTTGGTGAAGAATATATACTTTTCACTGGTCTAAGGTATAATATCTACATCCCCCTTGCATTCAAGTGCCAAATCTTTGATCAAATAATGTGAGTCATAGCCAGCCAAATTGTGAAATACTACGCTTATTGTATGTGAGATTTTGTAGTTGATATTGCATGGCATATGTGCTGGACCTATATTTGATATATTTTATATTTAATATTTTGTATTTTATATTTTATATTTTATTCTATATTTTATACCTCTATATTTTCCCGTTAGATGGCAGTGATCGCGTACTTTACATCGTTCCTTGTCATCAAACTTAAGAATTCCGCAGATATGACACTCATTTGCTTTATCATATGCCTCTTCTTCCTCTGGTGTTAAGGGTAACATAGGTACTTGATTTTTAGAGTCAAATACCATGTCAGCAAATTTAGCGAACTCTCTTAATTCTTTAATGAACCATTTTGTAGGCTCAGGTCCTCTATAAAACTCATACCTCGATAAACTGTCATCATAGCTGCATTTCAAGTAATATCCTACACTAAAAGCTTCGTGAACTTGACAAATCCTTGGATTGGAATCATCAGCAGGTTTCTTTAAAAGTGATTCAAAATCTGCGTAAATCACGAAAGGCATTTTCTCTTTGTTTGCAAAGTTTTTGAATTTAATATCCTTAAAGCCTTCTTCTGGTAATTTTACCTTACATTTGTTGAAAATTGAGCAGTCTTCTTCATGTTTCTCTAAAATTTTTTTATTCTTGAAATAATGTAAACATCGATCGCAAATTTCTTTCTTACGTTCATTTTTGCTAGTTTGTTGTTTGAGAAGACCTGATAAAGAACTGATAAAAACATAATTAAATTTTGGTACCTCTTCTTCATGAATAATTTTTCTCTTTTTTCTAGCGGGTACAGAAGAATTTTCCAAACCCGCAAATCTTTCATTCATTACATTTTTTTCATCTTCTTCTTCTTTTTTCTTATCAGTTTCATCGATGTAATGCTCTTGAACAAGCAACAAATTTACGTGGTTTTTCTTCTTTTTATCGGTAACGTGATAAGGTGAATAAATATATTTACCCTTGTTTTTTTGTGCAATAAATACATTAACCGAAATGTTGAGATGTGCGTTATCTTTTTCAAACTTTGAAACATTTGATGGATCCATTGGATATTCAAAGTTTTCAACAAAATTAAGTTTTTTATCCATTTCATAGTCACGATATTTTTTCGGTTTTTGTAAATTGTCTTGGTATCCAGTTTTACAATTCTTATCATTTTTCATGAGCCCTAATATAATGCACCATTTAAAACACTTATTATCTTTTGTATTTTCAATATTAATACATGAATGAGTACTTCTAATTCCCTGTGGAAGTCTAAAATAAGATGATCCTGCATGAATTGGATTGTACTTACTGATATGCACTTTTAAAAATTGAACAGATTTAAATGACCATCCAGAACCATGATGTTGGAATTCCTCCACGTCTTTTAACAGATAATCAACAACGTTGTTAAAAAACCATTCACGTAAATCTGTTGAAGGGAAGATACTAACAGCAGCAGTGTTAAAATATTTATTTTCGGTTATACTTTTATTCTCCGATTCGATAAAATACTCTCCAACAAGAATTGTGTAAACTTTGACAGCTCCTTTTTCTTTAATAACGTCTGTAATTACACGACTAAACACTCCAAAGGCATCTTGTAAAAATAATTTAATGTCTAAGTGACGCAAATTTTTGATTATTCCGGTTTGAATGTTGCGTTGAAATGCAATTTCTAAAGGAATCCATTTTACACCAGAAAGAACTGGATCAACACTCTGGCCAGTCTTGACAGTTAGTGACGTTAATAAATCCTTTATGCTGGTGAGGTATGCAAAAGTAAATTCACAAGTCCGTTTATCAGATCCTTTAACAGCGGAGTTTGTAAATAAATGCGTTATTATTTCCAAATGCAATTTATTTAAATTGAGGTGCTCTGCGACTAATCTTACATCTTGCTTGCAAGCTTCCAAACTTAAAGCTGCCTCTGACTTGATCTGTTGACATATACCAGTTAAATCTGCCATGCTGTAAAAAATTAAAAATGAAAATAAATAAAAAAAGATATAAAATTTTTTAAATTAAAGATTAAAAAAAAAAATAAATAAATTATAAAAATTTTTGACTTACTTTTAATTACTCTCTTAATTCTTTAATGAACCATTTTGTAGGCTCAGGTCCTCTATAAAACTCATACCTCGATAAACTGTCATCATAGCTGCATTTCAAGTAATATCCTACACTAAAAGCTTCGTGAACTTGACAAATCCTTGGATTGGAATCATCAGCAGGTTTCTTTAAAAGTGATTCAAAATCTGGACACAATTAAAGATTACCAAATAAAAATTTTTTCAAATTTAATAACAATAATCAAAAAAAGTTTCTATTGAAAAAAAAAATGAAACAAAAGAAATTACCTGAATCACCTGAATATTAATTTCTTTTTTTTCACTTTTTTTTCAATAGAAACTTTTTTTGATTATTGTTATTATATTTGAAAAAATTTTTATTTTGGTAATCTTTAATTGCGTCAAGCTCCTAATTTAATTGATCAATTTTTAAAAATCAAATTTGCCCTTAATCAGCAAATTTTTCTCTTTAATTCCAGTCTACTTTTGATTAATAAAATTAAAAAACCATATTTTATTAAAACTAAAAAATAAACACGTGTATTAATATAAAAAATAAAAAAAAAAAAACTCAAAAAATGTCAAACCCTATTAAAGCATATAATTTTTTAAAAATTTATGAGGACGCCATTAATGGAGCCGACTGTACATAAAATTTTCCAAAACATTTTTTTTTTTATTTATTGAAAAATATTTTATTAAATAATGAAATTTTACATGACATTGCGGTGTTTACAATCTTTAATCATTGGTGGTATTCTCTTGTCACTATGATCATGAATTCTACATTTTACTCTTTTTAAAAATTCAACATCTCTACGATACTCTTCTGGAAGTTTGCTCCAAGCATCATCGATACTCTCTGCTGCATAGTTCAAGATAAATAGCTTTGGCAATTCAACAATGTCCTGTTTTTCCATTAAATTTAAATTTTTCTTTGCATAAAAAATCTCCAAAGATCTTTCAATGCATGGACGGTGCACTTTAAGCCATTTTTCTTGTAAAAGTACATGTTTTAATGCACATGCATCAGTAAGTTTGTGGTGATATTTGCAAAAAAATCCTGGAATTGCATGGCTTCTTAAATAACGTAAAGCCGGACATCTTGAATCAATTTCTTTTACATTGCTTTCAAATTTTCGTAACCAGTTTGCTCTTTCTGTATCATTTACATAAATTACGCTTGCATTGAACAAATTCTCTTTTAAAATATCATGGAGTTTCTCGTGAGGTAAATCTTCAGCTTGTCCTAACCATCCTAAATATCTTTTCTTTGCCAATAAATTCTCAATCCGTTCTCTGGTTGATATATCAAACCACCCAAGAGGAGTTTGAAAAAAAAATTGTAAAGGCTTCTCACCTCCTAGTTTGAGAATAGCAAGCTCCTTTACGGCAAACTTGCCATTTGGTGCTTCGATACCTTGAAAATCTACGATGTATTCCATTGTAAGTACTGCTTATGACTGATAAAATTGATTGAGGTTTGCTCTTATTTATACTATTCTCTTTACCTCACCGCTGATTGGTTTATACTGTATCATGCGGTCGTGTAAGATTAGACAATATACCTCTGTATTTGGTGGAAATGGAACGCTACTCTCAAATTCTAAGCGTACATCTACAGGAGCGTATTTTAATGATTCGATTTGCTTTGAACAGTCTATTACTACTAATGGGGCCTTATTCAAAAAATCACTTCTGTTGAGTATAACTTCAGATGTCTCTTTACCAAAATAACTAACTTGAAAATTAGTAAACATGTTGTACAAAATTGAATATTTGTTTTGACCAATGTCCAAATTCAAGTTTTCGTGTGGGTAGCATTGTGAATTCAAGTATAGTTTCATGTTGGTTAAATTAATATGATCAAATTCGCTTGCATTATTATCTATTTTATTATTACGATTTGTTTGAAACCCAATAATCACATATCTAGGTTTTTCCATTTGCGTTGATGTTTTAACTGTCCAGATATGTTTCGTAGCAGCTGGGAGATTAGGACAATGAAAGAGTTCTCTTGATTGAAAAATTATTGGCAGATATGGATCTTTTTCAATGAATCTTATCAATTCAGCCTTTTTTTTATCTGCTAACAGAATTTTAGGCATCTCCCAAGTTAACGAGGTAATTTTAATTACAAAATTTTCAGCATCTCTTTGAAATTTCACAGCTGCATTATTATCATGATTTGATCTTGTAAAGTATAAGTCGTGTCTCATATTTACAATCATTTTCCGGTTATGTTCAGCGACTCCAAAAATCATACTCAGAGGTATCAAAACTTCAAAGTTTCCATTGTTATCAACTAAAGATTGTTTATCATTAAATATCCAACCTGCATTTTCCAGAAATTTTTGTTGCGTTGGAGTATATGTTGGATAACCTTTCATGAGTGTACTAATACCAACATTATTGCAACGATCGATAAGTTGCCCATTAAGTTCATATTTTATTTCTGAGACAAATGACAAATGGCGTTGTTGACTAATTTTGTATTTACAACGTTACCACCAGCAGTTAATTGAATTTTTCCTTGAATGTGTATAAAACTTTTTGATGGTAAAAGTAATTGATCCTGATGTTGTATAGTTATGTGAATAGTATCGTTATTTTGGTATGAACTTGTAGCATAAGGCCGATGTGAATGTATTTCATAATGAGCAATAGAATCGTCAAAGATTGCTGACGATTTAATATCTAACGCCTCCTCCATCTTATGATGCAACAACAAAATAATATGCAAATATTTTTTAACGACGAAGCCTGAGACCAAGTCTTACTAGAAACTGACGATTTCGAGGTGTCAACACTTTCACAGCTCAATGATGACTGACTGTCGGACTCCATTTTGCTTTGCTTTTATAACCATACCCAATCTTACGGTTATATATGAAACCCATTAAATTGTTTTTAAGTGCAATCTGACACTCACGGTTTCACCTCTAAAATTTATCAAATCTCCGTCCTGATAAACTAATCGCAACTGCAAGTAATCGATACTCTTAACAGTCAGTGGTAAATAAATAATTTCAAAAGGTTTCTCAATAATTTTAAATCCTGGCGGGACAGCAGGAAAAAATTCATGTATCGTGTGGGTTCTTTACCGTTGGAGTATGCTCCTTTTGTGATATTACACTCAACTCGAAGAGAATTAATTTTTATAATAGAAATTGGAAGTTCTGAGACGTGAGTTTTATCTGCTTTCAATATTTGTGGTTTAAATCCAAGCAAATCTCCAATTGAATCACTTTTAGTGAAATCAATATCTTGATTACACTTTATAATGCTCTGAAGGGTATTGTTATTTGCTCTTAAAATGAAACTTATATTTTTTGTTGACAATTTTTTTGACAATAATTTATTTATATCTTCAATCTCGTAGCTTCCAGTCGGTATACTGATGGGATCAGAACCGCTTATGTAGGACTTTTTATTATCTAAATTAGGTATAGAGTTAAAAGTTAACAATTCAATCAACCCAAGTACGTAATTTTTATTTAGAGACAGTTCTATTGGTGGAAAAAAATGATTTTCGAGTATAGATGTTTGTCCAGAGAGACTGATAAGGCACACAAAAAAAAAAAAAGTCTTGTATCTGAAACCAGACCTACCTACAGGTAAGTTTTTTGATGTCCTAAAACCGAATCTGAAGTCAGAATTTACCCATCACCCTTAGATTTTGCCCCAGCCACCCCCTAAACCGCCCCAAAAAGCAAATATTTTACTATGTCCAAAAGTTAAGAATAAAAGTACTTTAGTTACGTATTTTGATGTCCTAAAACCGAATCTGAAGTCAGAATTTACCCATCACCCTTAGAGTTTGCCCCAGCTACCCCCAGCCATCCCCTAAACCGCCCCAAAAAGCAAATATTTTACTATGTTCAAAAGTTAAGAATAAAAGTACTTTAGTTACGTATTTTGATGTTCTAAAACGGAATCTGAAGTCAGAATTTACCCATCACCCTTAGATTTTGCCCCAGCTACCCCCAGCCACCCCCTAAACCGCCCCAAAAAGCAAATATTTTACTATGTCCAAAAGTTAAAAATAAAAGTACTTTAGTTACGTATTTTGATGTCCTAAAACCGAATCTGAAGTCAGAATTTACCCATCACCCTTAGAGTTTGCCCCAGCTACCCCCAGCCATCCCCTAAACCGCCCCAAAAAGCAAATATTTTACTATGTTCAAAAGTTAAGAATAAAAGTGCTTTAGTTACGTATTTTGATGTTCTAAAACCGAATCTGAAGTCAGAATTTACCCATCACCCTTAGATTTTGCCCCAGCTACCCCCAGCCACCCCCTAAACCGCCCCAAAAAGCAAATATTTTACTATGTCCAAAAGTTAAAAATAAAAGTACTTTAGTTACGTATTTTGATAACCTAAAACCGAATCTGAAGTCAGAATTTACCCATCACCCTTAGATTTTGCCCCAGCTACCCCAGCTACCCCCTATTTCGCCCCATAGAACGAATATTTTACTTTGTGCAAAAGTAATAAACAAAAGTATCCAAGTTACGTTTTTGTTAATCTAAATACAAATCGAAAGTCAGAATTTACCAATCACCCTTAGATTTTGCCCCAGCTACGGGTAAAAAGTAAAAGCTACTACTATAAAGATCTTTATTTTAACTGTTTTAACATGCGAATTTTAGATGAAAATAAGTCATGGGTTCCTAACATGATATGTGGGACATGTATTACTATGGCTTTAGATTCTTTTGTATATAGAACATCAAAAAACGTAACTTGGAGACTTATGTTTTTTTACTTTTGCACAAAGTGAAATATTCGTTCTCTGGGGCGGCATGGAGGGTAGCTGGGGTAGCTGGGGCAAAATCTAAGGGTGATGGGTAAATTCTGACTTCAGATTCCGTTTTAGGACATCAAAAAACGTAACTAAAGTACTTTTATTCTTAACTTTTGGACATAGTAAAATATTTGCTTTTTGGGGCGGTTTAGGGGGTGGCTGGGGGTAGCTGGGGCAAAATCTAAGGGTGATGGGTGAATTCTGACTTCAGATTCAGTTTTAGAACATCAAAATACGTAACTAAAGTACTTTTATTCTTAAATTTTGGACATAGTAAAATATTTGCTTTTTGGGGCGGTTTAGGGGGTGGCTGGGGGTAGCTGGGGGTAGCTGGGGCAAAATCTAAGGGTGATAGGTAAATTCTGACTTCAGATTCGGTTTTAGAACATCAAAATACGTAACTAAAGTACTTTTATTCTTAACTTTTGGACATAGTAAAATATTTGCTTTTTGGGGCGGTTTAGGGGGTGGCTGGGGGTAGCTGGGGCAAAATCTAAGGGTGATGGGTGAATTCTGACTTCAGATTCGGTTTTAGAACATCAAAATACGTAACTAAAGTACTTTTATTCTTAACTTTTGGACATAGTAAAATATTTGCTTTTTGGGGCGGTTTAGGGGGTGGCTGGGGGTAGCTGGGGCAAAATCTAAGGGTGATGGGTGAATTCTGACTTCAGATTCCGTTTTAGAACATCAAAATACGTAACTAAAGTACTTTTATTCTTAAATTTTGGACATAGTAAAATATTTGCTTTTTGGGTCGGTTTAGGGGGTGGCTGGGGGTAGCTGGGGCAAAATCTAAGGGTGATGGGTAAATTCTGACTTCAGATTCGGTTTTAGAACATCAAAATACGTAACTAAAGTACTTTTATTCTTAACTTTTGGACATAGTAAAATATTTGCTTTTTGGGGCGGTTTAGGGGGTGGCTGGGGCAAAATCTAAGGGTGATGGGTAAATTCTGACTTCAGATTCGGTTTTAGGACATCAAAAAACTTACCTGTAGGTAGGTCTGGTTTCAGATACAAGCCTTTTTTTTTTTTGTGTGCCTGTGTAATTAATGATTCACTCATGACAGTTCGGGAAAGAGTAAATGATTTTTTAACAGGAGATACAATTTATATATCCTTACAGGTTGATTTACAATTGATGACTAAGCTGTATTTGCAAAAAAGCATTTATTTATAGTTGATTACATAAAAATTTTAAACATAAATGACCACATACAAAAGTATCATAATTTTGATAATTTTTATGATTGTAAATAATTTTCTTATCTTTAAAGTATTTGATTAGTTCTTTTGGAGGTCTCAAGTTACCAAAACTATCAAAGTAAATTACATTGTTGCCAAGTATTTGATAAGCGACCCAGTGAGTTCCTGAATTTTGCTTGTCATCCAAATTGACAACTGCTGATTCGTTTTTTAATGGCCCAGTTTTTGGAAGATCATTTCTCATGAAAACACTGCGAAAATGTGGAATTTTTAAATTTTTAACGTACTTAATGATGTCTATTATGATTGTCTTAATGATGTTTGTTAGAGGTCTTGATGGTAAATTTAAATCGAAGTTTTTTTTTTTTAGTAATATTTTCGTTATGTAATCTCAACCCACTTCCTTTGTATGGTTTTAAATACAGTCCTTTACCCATTGCAACTTGTTCCATTGCTAAATTATGCCTTTTTGATTCTTCCAGTTGCTTTTTAGCGTTACCAACGTCATTAACAGCCTTAGTTACACTGCTTATGCCTCCAGCTAATGCTCCTATTGCACTCAAGCCAGCAAATATAGGTATAAGAGGTAAAGCACCTCCAACTTTATGAGGTAAAGGTAATACCCTTAATTTCTTGATTTTAGATTTGTCACCATTCTCCTTAACTGTTTTTCGAGCAGCTTTTAATGCAGATTTTATGACAGCTTTTGCATCATTACTTTTAATCATGGATTTCTTGGTAGCTTTCACGATTTTACCAAAAGCCACTCCTTGTCCTCCTCCTTTCTTGCTACATTTTTTAGCTTTCTTTTTTTTATTATTTTTTCTTTTTTTACACAAGACTCCCATACCCATTTTTGATTTTGCTTTCATGATATTTGTAACTGCTAGAGCTGCTGCTCTTTCACCAAAACCAGCGTCCTTTGACTTTACTCTTTGCCAAGCCTTATCTGCCAAAACTTGATCAGCGATGTTTCGAGCTTGAATGTCACTTTGATTTTCAGAGTAAGCAATATCGTGTTCCTTGCAGGCAGAGTCCAGAGGATTTATACCTGTATCCCCTCTCGCAAGACGTTTTTTGAGCTTCGTGCCAGGACCACAAAATCTAGCCAAATAATTTATTTATTTATTTTAAAAAAAAATCTAAATTTTTTATAAAATTTAAAAAAAAAAATTTTTTTTTTTAAATTAAAAAAAATAATTTTTTTATACCTATATCCGGGTAAATGAAATTCAAAAGGTAATTTGTTAATTAGAGTATTAACTAAACCTCGCCCTCCGACGATCATCACTCTACAAGTGATAAAACATAAATGAGATTAAGACTATAAATTACGTGTATATATAGAGAAATCAAACTAGTCTCACAAGAGACATCTACCGATAAACATGAAAGAAAAATCAGTAATTAATTCAAGAAAAAGACCCCCTCAAGATCCCCCAAATAATGTAATTAAAGTTAAAAGAAAAAAAATATATAGTTCACTTGATAACTTAACAACCAAAAATCCAAGAAAAAGACGAGCTCAAGATATTATACAAAATGAAATCAAAGCTAAAAGGAAAAAGAAAAAAGAAACTTTGCCTCAGAATGATAAGTTAACTATTGCAAAAATTAATACAAGAAAAAGACGCGTTCAAGATTGTATACAAAATGAAATTGATGGTAAAAGAAAAAAGAAAGAAGAAACTTTGAATGATAATTTAACTATTGCAAAAATTAATCCAAAAAAAAGACGCGCTCAAGATGACTCAGATTTGAATGCAAGTCATATTAAAAAAAAGAAGAAAGAAAATGAAACGTTTAGCAACGGTGAATTGACAGATGCAAATAAAAGTCAATTTCGTTTACCCGTGATAAATTTTGACATTATAGTCGGTAAATCAGTTTCTGCAGTTAGTCGTCATGGTAAAAATTGGAAAAATTTCAGCATTAGAGCAGTATTTGCATGTTCAAGCGGCTCCGGTAAGACGAATGCTTTGTTTAAATTACTCATTCACATAAATGGGTTAAGATAGATAAACATTTATATCTTTTCAAAATCGCTCAATCAAGATAAATATCAATGGTTTATAAATTTTGTTAGATCTTTAAAAGGAGTTCGTATATTTATATTCAGCGACAACGAGCGAGTATTATCTCCTGCTGAAATTTTACCATATAGTATTGTTATATTTGACGACATTGCATGTGAAAAGCAGGATAATGTCAGAAATTTGTATAGTATGGGTAGACATATGAAAGTAGACTCATTTTATCTTTGTCAGTCTTATGCAAGAATACCTAAGCACTTGATTCGAGATTACTTTAATTTTTTGGTTCTTTTTCGGCAAGATGAAATGAATCTGAAACATGTTTACGTCGATCATGTTAACACCGACATGTGTAACGTCCTCAGCCGTTTTAAAAAAAAACTTTTTTTTGTACATTTAAAATTTTTTTTCCGTGTATGTAGAAAAAACGGTATATAAAATTTTTTCCGTGTATACAAATTCGAATTTGTTATATTTAAAATTTTCACGGAAAATTTAAAGACAATCTTTTCCAGTTATTCAAGCTAAATTTTCTATTGCGAGAAAAACGATTTTGCCTTTAGTTCCATGGAATAACTGGAAAAACCTTAGTCAAGGCCATTATTCCACTTTCGAGTTTTTATTTTTTTATTCTACTTTAGAAACTAAATTTAGATTTAAGGAAAACTCAAGGGATGAAATTATTAGCCTGGAACTTCGTAAATTAAGCATAATTTTAAGCTACCTTTATAAAAATTTACGTTTAGCATAATAAATTTTAGGTTTAATTCTCGTAAATAAATTGCTCTAAAAAGCCCATAATTAGCTTAAATTAAAAGAAAAAGGGTTCAAAAGTAATTTGTTTGTGAAAAACAAAGAAAATTAAGTTCAAGTAAAACAATGGGTTTACTTTATGACTTAACAAAATTTTATTTTGATAAAGTCAGACAAAGACAAAAGTATTCCTATAAATATCTTATGTAAAACCCATTGTTTTAAAATATCACGTTTTGTCGACTCATTAAAAATTTAGATAAAAAAAATAACATCCGATCTATGCGTCATAATGAGTCGACAAAAGAATTCCCCTCTTAGACAAACTCTAGGAGTATAGTATCTTAGATAAGACCCTCAACCCACTCTTGATTTTTATCAAGAGAGGAAGTCGGTCTTATCAAAGATTTCGGTGCTTAAATACTGGAGTTTTTGCCTGAGAAAGGCCTTCTCGAAGTTCTTCTGAACCGGTTCAGAACTTGGCTCGCGTTAAAAATGAAGAAAAAGAAAAAGAAAGGAATAACTTGGACTTAATTTCATTTTAAATTAATATTATCATTTAAAGGTGTTCATTTAATTTTAAATTATATTTTTCTTTCCTCAACTTAACTTCAATTTTATAAATTATTTAAGTTTCAATAAATTAAACTTTAAAAAAAATACTTAGTATAAATTCAGTTAATAAATTTTTTGGACATCCAATTTCAAATAAAAAAAGTAAGTAACATATTTTATTTTTACAGAAAAAGTTAATTCAATTCACCATTTTGAGTAACTTTTTCTGAACACCAAGCTAATTAACAATCCCTGGAAGGCCTGGACAACCTTCCTAAAATCAATTTAAATTGTATACATCAGCTAAAACTGATTGTTACACATGACTTTTAATGAATTCAAGAATTTATGTAGCGAAATTTGGAATCATGACAAATATAACTTTATTCTTATTGATAAGGATAGTGAATTTGGTGCTGGAAGATATAGAAAAAATTTCGATGGTTTTTCTATAAATACAAACTCTTCAAATCAAGGTAAACATTCGTCAATTAGTGGTCAAGGTATCAACATGGATCCTGATGTATTAGATCAAATTGCTGAAGCTAGAAAATCTATACGACGCAAAAGCCTGGCGTTAAAACTTGGTAAGGAGGCTGCTGATATTGTTTTGAAAGAAAATTTAAAACCTATAACAGAGCCTTTGGAAAAAATTGCTGAAAATTTAACCAGCAATCCAAGAAAACGACCTTTCAATGAGGAGGGGGAGGAGCAGGATTTACAAAATATCGATGTTTCAGTAGCTAAAAAAAGCAAGAAAAAGAAGAAGAGAAAAAATAATTCAACTCTTCAATTTGAGTCAGCCTTAAGTGATAATTTAAATGATGAGACTGTCGTTGAGAAAAAAAATAAAAATGATCTGAGTGAAATTAATTTAACACCTTTAAAAAACTTACCAAGTACATCGATAGTTAGGACTAGTACACCAAAAAAGAGTCTAGTGGACCATTATTTGGGAATGCTTGCAAACAAAGATAATACGAATTTAGATATAAAGGCAGGTGTTCGATATTTTCAATCTGGCATTTATAAAATTGGAGATACTCAGGTTCATTTTGACGATAATAATATAAGAGTCGGTAATAAAGAGTACACTTTAACCGATGGTTTAGTGGATCTTATTTTTAAAAGAAATTTAACACCTTATACACAAAAAACAGATCAGGATATAAATAATTACGTGGAAATTATCAAGTACACGAATGCACACAAAAAAAATTACAGACCTAACGAATCCTTGCGTGATGATATTAATGGTGGAAAAATGGAAATAATTAGGTCAATGTTAAATAAATCAGGCAAAGGACTGTTACCGCAATATATGGTCACTAGTAATGCACCAATAGATTACGTTCACTGGGATGATCCCAATGAGTTAGTTGACCGCTTGAGGTTATTGGTATCTGAGAGAGAATCTGGTCACAACGGTCACGATAATGAAATTCAGTCTATTATCGAAGAGCTCAGAGAAGCAAAAATTATATATTGATTGTACTTGTAATATTTTTATCATTTGCACCATGTCCATCGACGTGTTTGGACGACATATTGGATCCAGCAAAGGTGCCAAAGGACCCCCCGGTATTGGTTTCAATTTGACTACAAGTGGAGATTTTGATTTGGAAAAAAAAAGTTGTGCAACGTTGCTGATGCTGTTAATGATAACGACGCAGTTAATTTAAATATTCTCAAAAAGGAGATAGAATTTGAAATAAATATTGTGTGTGAAGAAGTTGAGTACCTTACAAAGGGTGTTGAAAGAAAAGTTGAATCTTTTGAAAAAGAAATTAAAAGGAAAATCGATAAAATTTACGAAGTTTTGGATATACCTGAAGAGAAGCAGGATGAATCAGATTCAAAAATTGCTAGTTGATAAATTGCATAAACCTGTTCAAAAAAATTTTCCAAGACGTAAGGTTGAAGTACGTGGAATAGATGAGACCTAGCAAGCTGATCTCGTTGACATGCAAGCATACTCAAGAGAAAACAAAGGTTACAATTTTCTCCTAACTGTAATCGATAATTTCTCACAATATGCATGGGGTGTACCATTAAAAAATAAAAGTGGTGTTGAAGTGACAAAGGCTCTTAAATCCATCTTTGTTAAGGGACGTGTTCCAAAAAAATTACACGTGGACAATGGAACCGAATTTTACAATGCAAATTGTAAGGCCTTACTCGTTAGCTATAACATTAAATTATACTCAACGTTTAGTCATCTGAAGGCTTCAATCGTTGAGCGTCTGAATCGTAGTCTCAAATCAATGATGTGGAAAAAATTTAGCCTTCAAGGAAATTACAAGTGGATTGATATTTTACCAAATATCTTGGCAGTATACAATGATAGAAAACATCGAACTATTGGAATGAAACCGAAGGATGTTGGTCCAAATAACGAGATGGAAGTATTGAAAAGATTTGACATCGAAAGATGGAATAGGACACAACGAAAATTCAAACTTGGAGACAAAGTCAGAGTGAGCAAAAATAAACACGTCTTTGAAAAAGGTTACACCCCAAATTATACAACCGAGGTCTTTACTATAGATAAAGTCAAGAAAACTGTACCGCATACTTACCTGTTAAAAGATTATCAAGGTGAACCCATAGCTGGAGGATTTTACGAACAGGAACTGTTGAAAACTGCTCATCCAGATGTTTATCTAGTGGAAAAAGTGTTGCAAAAACGTGGGAATAAACTTTTTGTGAAGTGGCTTGGATTTGATAACACTCATAACAGTTGGATAGATAAATCTGATCTGTAAAAGCATATAGATAGATCCGCTTTTGAGTGGTCTACTCATTATTTACTTGGCAGCCCTGGGAAAAGGTCAAAGTACTCCATCTACAAAGTACTCCAATACATTCGACTTAAGGATCAAGACAAAAATTCTAAGAGTGGAAATAACAAAAATGGAGAATTTAAAAATAACTCTTTAACCTTTAGTTCAGAGAAAACACATTTGATAAAAAACAAATAATATTTGTAATTACTTTTTAAATAAATTATTTTTTTTTTCAAACAAATTAGACTTTTGTTTTTATTTGATAATCCTTTTATTCCTATTTAACAGTTAAAGGAAAAGGGTTAGAATTAAAATAAAAAAAAAATAGGTTAAGTTAATTAAAAATTTTTTTGTTTATTTAAAAAAACTTAAATTAAACTATTTACAAATTTATATAAATTAATTTTAAAATTTAGGTTGACTCTGTAGCATATTTTATCATTTCTTCTGTAATTTTATAATTTCCCCACGGGAGTGTATCAGTAGAGTCTTTTATGCGACATCTTTTGTTATCGAATGGCGACAAGGCTAATTTGGTAGTCTTTTCTGTAACTAAATTATGAAACCTTGACCTTATGTTGTACTGCTCTCTACACAATAGCTCATTTTCAAACAGACATCTCCTATAATCATCGGGCTCAATTGTGTTGGCAACTACCTGAGCATTTACACCCTTGAGTTTCTTGGCAAAAGTTTCATCTTTAAATAGTACCATGTAAACCTTACTACGAATACCCAAGACTTCATAACTATACGTCCATTGCATTCATCCTTCATTTTACCAAGTTCTTTCTTATTTAGTCTTTCTATGTTAAAAGGATTGGGTATTGGATAGTCTGAGGTGTCAAAGCGATGGTGATCGGACTTCATCATCTCATACACATCATGGCCCTGGATATCATATATAAGAGAATCTGTATCACAATACAACAGCTTGCAGGCGCCCTCTAGCTTATGTTTCATGTACCCATAATGGAACTCATAGAGGCAAATTTTAGAAATATCCAATATACAAAAAACTGCGTATATAGGTTTATCTATATAGACTTCTGTCTTTGCAAGTTCGATTGCCACAAGTTCTGGTGTAAATATTGTACAGTTTTTAAAAGTAGGATTACCAATATAAGCTTCAGCTCCATAACGTCCAAACCAGTATGACTTAAGTTTGACAACTTTTCTATTGCGAACATTTTCCATCGTTTTTCCTGAATAAAAATTAAAAAAAATAATTATTAAATGCTTTTATTTTTTTAAATTAAAATAATAATTTTTATTACCATAGATGGCGTTGTTCATTAATTTATAAAAATTTTTTTCAAATTCAGTCGTAGCCATTGTTCTAAGACGAGTATTTAGTTCAATATAGCTTCTTAGCCACGGTGACTGATTAAATTTTAGTACTCGATGAATTTTTTTCAGCTTTAATCCATTATCTAAGGCATACTTTAAATATTTGTAGTGTATCACATAGTTTTTTTTATCATGAAGAGTAGTGAGCAGTTTCTCTTGTCTGCTACCTGGAGGCTTAGCATGTTCCGGACAAAATGGTAGATCTTTATGTCTATCATGTATTTCTTTGGGGTACTCGAGGTCAACTTCAAGAATGTAACCAACTGGCGAATCGTCATTGACATTGTAGTCAGTGGTATGTAAGTCCTTTTCTTCTACCCATTCAAAATTACCATATGGAAGTGATTTCGATTGTGCCCAGCCATATAAATTATTTATGTCATAATACATCAAATAATGAATGTCATCCTCGCTTCTAAAGTTTTCAGGTTTCATGTATTTGTTGTTGCCCTTGGCATAGCGATTGCTGCATTGACTTATTCCTCCACGAATACCCTTCTCGATGAATAAGACCATATCGATGTCATCAAGCAGTTGTAAAGTCATCTTTGTATATTTTAGCATGGCGTCCCATGTATACCCCGGAGTCGTATAGTAATGCATGGGATCTAGACCATAAGTTTTGAGACCATTTTCTCGGAAATTTTCACAAACCTGTAAAATGAAATAATTAGTAAAAAAATTACATAAATAACAAATTTAAATATAAATCTTACTTCAGCCAAAAGCATGACATCAGTCTTGAGGTATAAATCAGAATATTCTCCGAGATCATTGATGTTGAATGTCTCCCAAACTTTTTCAGCATGCAAGTAATCGTCTCGAGAACAGGGTTTACCAATCAAGTTGTTGTCAAACTCTTCCTTCGGTGGTAACTTTTTATCATTCAATTTTTTAACACAATCTACGTAAGTATATGGAAAAATGCCTTTTCTGCAGAAAAGTTTAATTAATTCATCACTCATTCCAGGAAACTGACTTTTCAATATTTCGTATGACTGCAAGTATGAAGATAATTTATCCAGCGATAAATTCATAAATTTATATGAGTCTATAAACTTGTAGTTTATATTGTATCCGTCAATTTGTTGTTTGGTGAAGAATATATACTTTTCACTGGTCTAAGGTATAATATCTACATCCCCCTTGCATTCAAGTGCCAAATCTTTGATCAAATAATGTGAGTCATAGCCAGCCAAATTGTGAAATACTACGCTTATTGTATGTGAGATTTTGTAGTTGATATTGCATGGCATATGTGCTGGACCTATATTTGATATATTTTATATTTAATATTTTGTATTTTATATTTTATATTTTATTCTATATTTTATACCTCTATATTTTCCCGTTAGATGGCAGTGATCGCGTACTTTACATCGTTCCTTGTCATCAAACTTAAGAATTCCGCAGATATGACACTCATTTGCTTTATCATATGCCTCTTCTTCCTCTGGTGTTAAGGGTAACATAGGTACTTGATTTTTAGAGTCAAATACCATGTCAGCAAATTTAGCGAACTCTCTTAATTCTTTAATGAACCATTTTGTAGGCTCAGGTCCTCTATAAAACTCATACCTCGATAAACTGTCATCATAGCTGCATTTCAAGTAATATCCTACACTAAAAGCTTCGTGAACTTGACAAATCCTTGGATTGGAATCATCAGCAGGTTTCTTTAAAAGTGATTCAAAATCTGCGTAAATCACGAAAGGCATTTTCTCTTTGTTTGCAAAGTTTTTGAATTTAATATCCTTAAAGCCTTCTTCTGGTAATTTTACCTTACATTTGTTGAAAATTGAGCAGTCTTCTTCATGTTTCTCTAAAATTTTTTTATTCTTGAAATAATGTAAACATCGATCGCAAATTTCTTTCTTACGTTCATTTTTGCTAGTTTGTTGTTTGAGAAGACCTGATAAAGAACTGATAAAAACATAATTAAATTTTGGTACCTCTTCTTCATGAATAATTTTTCTCTTTTTTCTAGCGGGTACAGAAGAATTTTCCAAACCCGCAAATCTTTCATTCATTACATTTTTTTCATCTTCTTCTTCTTTTTTCTTATCAGTTTCATCGATGTAATGCTCTTGAACAAGCAACAAATTTACGTGGTTTTTCTTCTTTTTATCGGTAACGTGATAAGGTGAATAAATATATTTACCCTTGTTTTTTTGTGCAATAAATACATTAACCGAAATGTTGAGATGTGCGTTATCTTTTTCAAACTTTGAAACATTTGATGGATCCATTGGATATTCAAAGTTTTCAACAAAATTAAGTTTTTTATCCATTTCATAGTCACGATATTTTTTCGGTTTTTGTAAATTGTCTTGGTATCCAGTTTTACAATTCTTATCATTTTTCATGAGCCCTAATATAATGCACCATTTAAAACACTTATTATCTTTTGTATTTTCAATATTAATACATGAATGAGTACTTCTAATTCCCTGTGGAAGTCTAAAATAAGATGATCCTGCATGAATTGGATTGTACTTACTGATATGCACTTTTAAAAATTGAACAGATTTAAATGACCATCCAGAACCATGATGTTGGAATTCCTCCACGTCTTTTAACAGATAATCAACAACGTTGTTAAAAAACCATTCACGTAAATCTGTTGAAGGGAAGATACTAACAGCAGCAGTGTTAAAATATTTATTTTCGGTTATACTTTTATTCTCCGATTCGATAAAATACTCTCCAACAAGAATTGTGTAAACTTTGACAGCTCCTTTTTCTTTAATAACGTCTGTAATTACACGACTAAACACTCCAAAGGCATCTTGTAAAAATAATTTAATGTCTAAGTGACGCAAATTTTTGATTATTCCGGTTTGAATGTTGCGTTGAAATGCAATTTCTAAAGGAATCCATTTTACACCAGAAAGAACTGGATCAACACTCTGGCCAGTCTTGACAGTTAGTGACGTTAATAAATCCTTTATGCTGGTGAGGTATGCAAAAGTAAATTCACAAGTCCGTTTATCAGATCCTTTAACAGCGGAGTTTGTAAATAAATGCGTTATTATTTCCAAATGCAATTTATTTAAATTGAGGTGCTCTGCGACTAATCTTACATCTTGCTTGCAAGCTTCCAAACTTAAAGCTGCCTCTGACTTGATCTGTTGACATATACCAGTTAAATCTGCCATGCTGTAAAAAATTAAAAATGAAAATAAATAAAAAAAGATATAAAATTTTTTAAATTAAAGATTAAAAAAAAAAATAAATAAATTATAAAAATTTTTGACTTACTTTTAATTATGATGAATTTGAAAATAATTGCAAATATTAAATATAACACTTATTGCAACAACTTAATAACAGCGTAAAGATATGACTGTAAAGCTAAAGACGGAATGACTTCTTTGGTTTGAGAACTCGGCTTTTATTCCTTTCACCGCGCAATGTCGTGTACTACTCCCACTCAAATTAACTTTCACTTGGTAACAGCAAAAAACGTTATCTTTCAAATTATTTCGCAATATTTTTTTACACATAAAAAAAACTTTGATCTGAAAATGAATATGGGACGGAAATGACTCATATAAAAAAAAAAATATTTCTTTTAATAAAAACATTTGACTTTAACATTAATAAGAATATGATATATATATATATATATATATATAAAACTAAATATTTCTTTTGATAAAAGGGTATGAGTAATATAAATTTTAAAAAATATATAAACTGGTCTATACAGGTTTATACAGGTTTATACAATAATTTTTTCCGAGAATTTCTTTACCATAAACAACTCCAATAAAAGTACTTGAAATTTAAAAATTATCATCAGTCTTATACAAACTCTCATCATGACAGTATACGTATATTTCCTTCCTGGCACAAAAGTGCATGTCTTTATGCAACACGGTTGGCTAGAAACAATTTTAAATAAAATTTGAAGGTACCTCCGAGATTCCGATGAATTTTGATTGTATGGTACGTACAGGTCCTAAAAAAACAAAAAAGAAAAAAATCCGCTCGGCGCATTTTTATTTTTGCCCAAAATAGGGCTATCTCGGTGAATATATTCAAAAAAACGTTTGAAAAAGAAATAATGAATTATAAATCTTACAATTTTAATTGTAATATACTAGAATATGAAAGAAAAGTTAAATTTATACATTTTTATGTATTTTTAACTCACCTGCGCAGACCCAGATGTAATGGATGGTCATTGAGGCTACAAAGCTGACCTAGCTGAAAAAACTACATAAAAAACTACATATCCAGGACAAGATGTGATTTTGTCGAGGAAAGTATACTTGACGATTTCAACTATCATTTTTCTAGACCTTATAGGGTCTCGTCACTGTTTTTGGACACTTTTACTTTAGTCGAAACTGTGATTTTTTCAATTTTTTCGAATTTGATGAAAAAACTAAGATTCAGATAAAATAAGTTATAAAAAATATTAGGGACATAGTACCCCCGAATAAGGAGTTTTCATTGGGGGTATGAGCAAAAAAAAGTGGTTTGCTATTTTTCGGGGATGGTAACTTAAGGGATGCTAGTACTGTAATTGGGGCAAAACTTCGAATTTACGCACGCGTAACGTTGACCAAGCCAATTCACAGTAGGCTTGCATAATAATTTCACCAAGTCGAATTTATACTGTACGCGTGCGAAATAAATTGACGCAAGAAATCTTTATTTTTGATATTTTGGATATTTTATCCATCAAGTAAAAATCTCTTAAAATAGCAAACCCCCTATCTCCCAAATAAAGCTTATAACCAGGGGGGTATTATCCCCTTAAATGGGCTTACAACTATTAACATGGAACATGTTCATAGGGAGAGGTACTTGGAAAAAACTACCACTACAGTGAGGGGGGGGGGGGTGAAAAACGGATGGGTTCGGGGGGGTATAATGTATTTAGAATAATTTCGTTTTAGGAACTTAGAATAATTTCGATTTAAGGACGTAGAATAATCCGGGTTTAGGGACTTTGAATAATATTGTTTGACTTTATTTAATCATTTAAAAATTTCTATTACACATAAATATGTTCTATGCTCATTAATTGTGTTTACACAAGCCCGTTACAAATTTTTTTATCTTATTCTAAGTTTTTTCATCAAATTCGAAAAAATTGAAAATATCACAGTTTTGACTTCAGTAAAAGTGTCCAAAAACAGATCTGAAACCCTACATGGTCTAGAAAAATGATAGACGCAACAGTCAAGTACACTTTTCCTAATAAAAAACACATCTTAACCCGGGTATGTAGTTTTTTATGTAGTTTTTTTAGCTAGGTCAGCTTTGCAGCCTCAATGACCATCCATTACATCTGGGTCTGCGCAGATGAGTAAAAAATACATAAAAATGTATAAATTTAACTTTCCTTTCATGTTCTAGTATATTACAATTAAAATTGTAAGATTTATAATTCATTATTTCTTTTTCAAACGTTTTTTTGAATATATTCACCGAGATAGCCCTATTTTGGGCAAAAATAAAAAAGCGCCGAGCGGATTTTTTCCTTTTTTGTTTTTTTAGGACCTGTAGGTACCCTACAATCAAAATTCATCGGAATCTTGGAGGTACCTTCAAATTTTATTTAAAATTGTTTCTAGCCAACCGTGGCAAGACAGTAAATGCGATTGTTGTGGAAAAAAGGTAAATTTTTCACTTGATGAAAACGAAGAAGACACGATAACTCCGCTTGAAAGTATGCCAAAATCATGTTGCGTAGTGAGTGTTAGCCTAAAAACCTGTTCTTGTGAAGATGATGAAGACTGTGAAGAATGTGTAAAGGACTGTTTTAATTTTTCCATAAATGATTTCATTCATAGCCAAAGCGAAATAAATATTGGAGTTGATCGTATAAATAATGAGCCGGCTAAAATTTATGTGGAACATTTTGATAAATTTTATCAATTTACCGAAGTCATCTGAAATATACGAAAAATTTTTTAATATTGATGTTGACAGATATGATTTTGATATAAAAATCATAAGAAAAATACCAAAAATAAGTAACTTGAATAAAATACACGATTACTCTGATGAAGAAGAAGAAGAAGAAGAAGAAGAATAAATAAATAAAAATTTTAAAGAATTTATTTTTTCAATAAATAAATAAATAAAAATTTTAAATAATGTATTTTTTCAATAAACGTATTTTTTATAAAATAAATCGTTTTTTATTTCAAACACCTTTATTGACCTTGGTTATATTTAACACGATTCAAAATATGAATAAGCATATGGCTAATAAAAAATACAAAATGGTCTATACAAGTTTGTACATTATTTTTTTAAAGAATTTCTTTTGCCTGATTTTTTATTTAAATTAAATAAAAAAATAGGGTGTCAGATTTACATCTCGCAATTGATAAATTTGGTTTTTTGGTTTATGTATAAGGAATTGTTTTTCAAGCATAAAATAATAGTGTATGAGTGCATGTGTCTATTTAATAATTTGATACGTGCACCCATACACTGTTTTTGTTATACATAAAAATATTTTTCATTATTATTATTGATTTAATTATCTCCATGTGAAGATACCTGAGCACGCTCAGGTAACTTAACATGTAGATAACGTTCGTTTTAATTATCATTCACGTAATGCAATTGCATAACGTCATAGCTATATAAAAAATGGGGGGGGACTCACGTGCACTTGCACATAATCACGCATAAAATATATTTGAACTCATTACCCCCACCATGACTCCCTCTATCCCCACCCCAAATGTGCGTAAAACCTACATTGTCCTCCTACTGCAATATATCAGTTCAGTGCCAAATTTATATCATTATTAAGTTAATATTAAGTTAAAAAGAACTGATAGCACAAAAAATGCTGATATCCTACATTTGACAGATGGCTTTTAGCCCCATAAATTAAATAAATAACATTGAGATCTTTTTCTAATTTGAACTAAGTAGGGAAGAGCGGAACATTTAAGTCGACAAATTGCAATATACACCCAATGAACACAAACGCTGCATAAACGCTGTCGTTTCGCCAGCGATATACGCTCGAGTTGCGGGCATCAAACGTTAGCTTTACGCCGATATTTCATGTCCTTATACACGAGCGTTTGGTTGACGTTCTTCGCCAACGAAACGCTCAGGTATCCGCTAGCGATAAGCAAGCTTTTCGCTTGCGACTACAGCTCTCTAAATAATTTTAAAAAATATTTTAAAAAAAATTTTTTTTTTTTTTTTTTTTTTTTTTATTTACTATATTTATTTTTTTTTATATTTAGAATTTGTATAATTTTTTTTTTAATTTAAAATAAACAATTTTTTTTTTTTTTTTACCTGACTCTCGACCTGACTCGACCCAGCGGCGAACTCGCTATCTTCGGCTTGCCAGTTTCAAAACATACCATCACACCACAGAAGAAATTACAATATATTTTTATAAATATGGGTAACACGATTCTTTTGATTCATTATATAAGTTTTTTTTTTCGTAAATTTTAATATTATTTTTTAAGCATATGATTTTAAAATAAATTTATTTATTTAAAAATTATAAAAAAATTTTCATTATTATTTGTTTTTTAATAAAATATAATTATTTATTTAAAATTTTTTAATGTTGAAAAAATTGTTTTTTAAATATTTTTTCTAGTTGATTACCTTTAAGCGCCTTATTGCTATTGGCCTACCAAAGCAAGCCCATTTTTCATAATAAATTAATTAATGAAAAAAAAATTACATTTTCAAATTGACCTTTACTGGGCATAAAAAATTTTTACATATCTATAGGGCAAAAAACCTATATTTTTGGGCTTTGTTTGAAAAATAGCTTTTACAGTCTTGAAAATTTTAGATTTATTAGAACAAATAAGATCTCTTGGAAGCCAATGTTGTCTGCTCTAGATAGTTAATAAATAGAATATAATAAATAGAATAAAATAATTCAAAAAATTATTTGATAATAAACTGCCGGTAAAGTAGATTATAAAAAATAAAAATTTTAAGCGAGAATCGCTGATGAAACGCTGACATAACGTTGTATTTTTTCGCGAGCGGTCACAGCTTTTGAAACGCTTACTTTTCGTGAGATAAAATCTTTTTTGGTATGTTAGCGCTGACAGCGCTGGCGTAAGTTAAGCATATCGACAGCGATACCAGCTTTGCTTTTTCTAGCTGGCGACTTGTGTTCAATGGGCAGTTATGGATAATTTTAATATATTGAAAAAACACCCAACAGACTCTCCGTTTATTCTACAGCTCCTTCTGGGCCTATTAACACAAGGCTCAATGTTACAAAAATGTTATAAATTATAGTTTTTACGCAATTTTCCAAATAACGCTATCAAATTACATTTTAGCCAAAATACTTCAGGTTGGTCTCTCTTTTTTTTTAATAAACCACAATTTTTTATTAGCAATTTTCGTATCGCTATAGGCGATAAACCAAATGCCCATTTTTGGACCAAAATGACCAATTTTTAAATAGCTGCTACAATTGTAATTGCAAATAAAAATAGATCCCATAGGCCTCAAAAATTTTGTAGCTCTAAGTTTTTGGAAATTCTTTACTCGTTTTATAGATGAAGTGAGGACGATTTGTATGGTCGGGTCTTCAAAGCTGCCCCAGTGTTTTTTCTGAAAGTACCACCAAAAATAAGTCACCAGCCCAATTTTTAGCCTCCCAGAGCAAAATCTCGATTTTTGGCAGCCATTTTTGTGTTTCGGTCTTTTGTAAAAAAAGTAAGAAAAATAAGTCATAATTTTTTTTTTATTGCTGTAAAAAACTTACATTAGCATGAAAAATTTTTTCCTTCTAGGTCTGGATAGGATATTTCCCTGGCTATCCAATTTCGGGGTCAAAAAATTTTTTTTGAATAGGCCATGCGCGAGGAATCGCTAAGATAAGCTGTTTTCTTGCAAAGGTCGATTTCTCAAATTCCTCTTAGTGAAAAATCTTCTAACCAGGCTTAAAATTTTTCTTAAACCTTATATTTTTTGACAAATTTCGATGGGACACTGCTTTTTGGGATAAAAAGATAGCAGCTTTCAAAAGATCATTTTTTACAAATTTCAAATTGTCCGCCAAGTCACGTGACCAATCAAAAATCTGACCAAAAATTTGGATTTCACGGGAAATTTTACATAAGTATATATCTTTTCATGTTTTTAAGACCGTTTATGTTAAAGCAGCGAAATTTTAAATTGAAAGTTTATTTTAATTAAAAGGAAATTTTTTATTTTTTAAATACTACTAAATTATTCTAAACGAATCAGAAAATTTTTTATCATTTCGATGTTGTGGCTTAAATTGGGCTGGTGACTTATTTTTGGTAGTACTTTCAGAAAAAAACAATTTGGGGCAGTTTTGAAGACCCGACCATACAAATCGCCCTCACTTCATTTAAATCTACCCTTCTTTGAAACTCACTTTCATAACAAATTAAAATTTTAGCAGCAATTTGAAAATTTAAATTTAGGGCCAAAAATGAACATTATGTTTATTGACTATAGCGATAAGATAGTTGGTGATAAAAAATTTTGGTTTACGGGAAATGAAAGTTAGCACTTGTGATAAAAAAATAAGGGCAACTGGAAGTGTTATGGTTGAATTTCAAGGCAGCGTTATTTGGAAAGTTGTCTAAAAATCCTATTTTATCACATTCTCGTATCATAGAGCCTTGCATTTCTAGGTCCAGAAACCGCATTGGAATAAACGGAGGATATCTTGGATGTTTTCCCAACACATTAAAGTCATTCATAAACATAGATTGTAATTTGGCGACCTAAACGTTCTGGTTTCCACTTGTAAGTATTATTCTACAAACATTTACTATTTTTGAGTTACTTCTTACTCAATTATATAAAACACCATTGTAAAACAGCAAATATTTTAAGTTTTCATTTATATTTATAAATGTTCGTAAATAATTGTTTGTAAAAATAATTTCTGGAAAATGCATTTTTAAAATTTGTTCATAACTTTATTTGTTTATAAATTTTAGCTACATTCTATTGCTCTTTTATCAGAATGACCATGTAAGATGACTAATTTGTATATTTTTATTTTTAAAAAACAATTATTTCATAATATCCATATAAGATTATATAAAATTGATTAAAAAATTAAAAACTTATCCGCTGCTTAAATAAAAAATAAATAATTGATGCACTGCACCAAATGCTACAGTCAAAGCACTCAAACGTTTCTGCGCAAAAATTTTTTTTGAACAAAAAAAAAAATGGTTTCTAATAGAGAAAATTTAGATTTTTTTACATATAAACACGTTTTAAGATCCCAAAAAGCTAAATACCCAGTTTCTAAAAACAGCTGTACGTGTGTGATTGTGTGTGCGTGTATTATGAATAATGTTGGCGTAAGTTGCCATTTGTATCCTGTTTTGTTCTGTAGTAAGAATAAAAAGTATTTAATAAACTTGTTCAAAAGATAAAAGAAATTTTTTATTTTTATTTTATGACGTTTTGTTACTTTGAATTTTTTTGTAGATATTTTATGTAATACCCAATTGTTAAAATAGGCATTATGCCTATTCGTAAATTATTTACGATTGGCTAAAATTTTTCTTTTCAGTTTTTTTTTAATAGGAATAGTTTTGAAAATTTTCAAAATACAGACATAAATATGTATATAGCTCTCAAAACCTTGCTATTCATATATTATCTTTTTCAAACCTACATTGAACATGCGATTTGGTTTTTACATGTATTAATTTAAAGACGAAAAAACACGGAGAATAAAAATGAAGACAAAACTGAATAAAATTGAAACATTATTTAAAAACTTGGTTTTAGCGCTATTACATTTATTTAGACAGTTTAATATTGATCTTATGGGAAATCTTATTTGGATCTTATAAAAAGGATGAAAATGATGAATAACACAGGTAGTTGAAGCACATTAAATTTGATAAATAAATAGATGAAGATTATATATTTCCAATTTTTTTTTAAAGTTAATACATTCAATTACTAATTATTCATTAAAAGCCAAGTTTTAGCTAGTTCCATAATTTAAAATAGCAATTTTTGCTCATAATTTATTAACTTGAAGTAGTTAAAAAAAACTTATAACCGGTTTGTGTAAGCACGACCAAAATGTATGGTGTATATGTTTATTTCTATGGTTTATTTACATCTGAGGGCTAGGTATAATGTATAAATGTTACGCAACATTGCAATAAAATTTGCTATCTTTATAATTTGTAATTACCACGTTTGATATATGTTAAGATACTAAACCCATACTATTCTGATTCCTAAATTATTCTCTAAATTAAGTCCCTAGATCAAAAATATTCTAACTCCATAAACCTGGATTATTCAAAGTCCCTAAACCTGATCTATTTCTAATCAGATATTGACAGTTTTATTTTAAATTCCAAATTATAAAAAAAAATAGCCGCATTTAGGTGAATATCTATTTAAATTCTCTATTCAACTTTAATTTTCTATGCATAATAAACGAAAAAATATAATAAGTCTTATTTCCCTTAATAGTAACGATTACCACTGGTTACTCATCACAATGTAGCGAAAAAAACCAATACGTAAAAGCATTCAATTGTTTTTTATATAATTAATAACTTGAAACTGTTTTAATTCTTAAATACAATTATTATACAAAAAAATTAACTTTTTTTTTAAAAACTTTTATAAAACCATAAAAGACATCTTAAAAGACGTCTTTTTTTTATATCTTAAAAGATATCTCGGGGTCTAATAATTCGACATCTTAAAAGACGTCTTTTAAGATGTGAAAAAAGATATCTTTTAAGGTACCAACTCCGTGAATGGCAGTGTTTTTTAATGACTTTTTAAAATTGATTTTTCTCAAAAAGTATATTTATTAGCCATTTCAAATTTTATACAGTGTTTATTAAAGGTTTAAACCATACAAAAAAAATTTTTTTTTTCGATTTCCTTTTTTTGGCTTTTGTATAGGTGGCGTTGAAGTTGCGCCGAAAAACAAAAGTAAGCTCCATTGCGGACAGTTAATCTCCGGATTGGCTCATCTAAACAAAAAAAAAAAAAAATCCATTATTAGTAACGTTTCTTACAAGCCAATCGACCAGAAAAAAAAAAAAAGAAAAATTTTGACAAAAGTTTAAAAAAAAAATGCGAAAATGGACCACGTTTTTAGCCCTTTCTCCGATAAAAAGAGCTATAAATTAAAAAAAAATTTTTTTTTAAATCCTATTATTTTTTCCTGAGTATTCATTTCTTTAAGGGGAATTTTTTCTTTGAAAATTTATCTTTAAAAAATTAAGGATAAATTTTCAAAGAAAAAATTCTCCGAGCAAACAAACTATAAAAAGACCCAAACCCACAGTTTTGAATCCACCAAAGTCTTGGCAATGTTTCCCTCTTCTTGGATTTTCAATTTTCCCCGGTGCATAAGTTAACGTTAAAATTAACGTTAAAAATTAACGTTAAAAATTAACGTTAAATTTTAACGTTAATTTTAACGTTAATTTAAGGTAAGTTTAACGTTAATTTAAGGTAGATTTAACGTTAATTTAATGTTAAATTTAACGTTAAATTTAACGTCAAATTTAACGTTAAAATTATCGCGGAAAATTGAAGAAAAAAAATCTTCATAATTTTGCTAATCCAACTATGTAGTTATTATGGAAATTATCCTGATGCTTCTAAAATTAAGCATTATTGCTATTTTTTCACAACTAAATTTTTTGATCAAATTAATGTTCGTTCTAACATTAAATTTAACATTAAATTTATTATTAAATTTAATGCTAAAATTTAACATTAAAATTAACATTAAATTTAACGTTAAAATTCAACATTAAATTTAACGTTAAAATTCAACATTAAATTTAACGTTAAAATTCAACATTAAATTTAACGTTAAAATTCAACATTAAATTTAACGTTAAAATTCAACACTAAATATAACGTTAAAATTCAGCATTAAATTTAACGATAAAATTCAACACTAAATTTAACGTTAAAATTCAACACTAAATTTAACGTTAAAATTCAACACTAAATTTAACGTTAAAATTCAACACTAAATTTAACGTTAAATTTTAACATTAATTTTAACGTAAAAAAAGCATACAACATAACAACCAAAATTTTAGAAACGTTTTTGAAATAAGCCTTTAAACTCTTTCAAATGTCCGCAGAAAAACGTTTCCAAACATTTTATTAATATTTTAGGACGTTTCATCGGCTCCGACTTTTTTCCCTTAAAATTGCTTTTTGGCGTATTTACGGACATTTGGTGTATAAAAAATAAAAAAATTTAGTATCTTCTTCATTTTTTTATTTTATTGATAGATCAATGAAATACACACACACACACAAATTTACAATTTATTAAAACTTTGTTTCGATCAATAAACTACAGCTGGTTTAGTAACATCATTAGAAATTTCTGTAAATAAAAGAAAATATAAATTTTTTAGCTATTATTCTCTAAAAAAGTTTAAATCTGAATAAATTGCATTACCTACTTGTTTTTTCAATTATATTGCATGACCGTTTTAATTTTTTGAAAATGTAGTCTGAACCTCAAAAGTCAGCTATTATTAACTGCAGATGTAAAATTTTCAATTTAAGAGTTTCGATCGGAACTCCATCTTTTCGAGAAAAAAAAGTTTTATACCAGATCTCCAATCAGACTCTCAAAAATATTGATTTTTTCTTGTGGAAGTAAATTTCCAATCTCTGAGGATCAAAAAAAGTAAAAATTTAGTTTTTCACACTATCAGATTGCTGCGCTTAAATTTTTCTTAAAAGTTTGGGCGATAACTATTTCACCGATTTACTTTGTTTGATGAGTAGTTAAAAAAATATATTAACATGGAACATGTTTATAAGGAGGGGGTACTTGAGAACTTGAAAATTAAGGGGGGGGGGGGTAAAATTTGCCCTATTTAAGTGGGTGGTCAAATTTGTCCTATTTAAGTAGGGGGTAAAATTTGTTCTATTTAAGGGGGGGTGGGGTCAAATGAGACTTTGAATAATTAAGAGGCTTTGAAAAATCTAGACTTAAGGACTAAGGATAATACAGGTTTATGGACTTAGAATAATGTCAATTTAGAGACTTGCAAGTCCAATTGGAATAATTCAGGTTTAGGGAATCAAAATGGTTTGGGTTTAGTGTTGTTGTTGTTATCAGGGTTGTTACTTGTTGAGGATTGTTATCTCCCACTTCAAATTATTTTAAGTCCCTAAATCGAAAATATTCTAAGTCCATTTCACCCCACCCCTCCCCCATGAAGTAAACATGTTCCATGCATTTAAGTTGGGTTAACACAAACCAGTTATAAGTTTTTTTGATGGGCTGACTTAGCTTAATTAATACCTGAATCAAAAATAATCTGTAATCCCCTCAAGGACGCACTGGCCAATGAATTTCCGAATAAAGGTATGTTTGCATTTCTACGAGAAAATACGTTTTATGAGCACCTCATAACCGGTTTGTGTAACTACACAACCAACAAGCATGGAACATGTTCACTCATAACAGTAAAGTCCATAAACTTAAAGTATTCTAGGGTTGTTACTGGTTGAGGATTGTTATCTCCCATTTCAAATTATTCTAAGTCCCTAAATCGAAATATTATAAGTCCATTTCACCCCCCCTAAAAACGACACTTTTTCACCCCCCCCCCCCCTAAAAGCGTCACTTTTTCATCTCTCCTCCCCTAAAAGCGTCAATTTTTGACCCCCCCCTGCCGAGCCAAACTTTTTCAAATACTCCATCCAATGAACATGTTCCATGTTAAAATTGACTAGGCCGCGACTACCACCATGATTTTCTGGTAGTTTTTACCCAATAAAATGCAAAAAAAAATGTGAAAATGGAATCGACAATAAATGCCAAAAAGATTTTGCCACTCATATATCAAAAACTGTGTTTTTTGTATCTGAGCTACCCCAAATTTTCAAAATAACTTTTTAGGTAAATAAAATGTTAAAATCTAGATAAAAAATCTGAATCTAAAAAAAAACATTTCTTTTAACGATGAAACTTAGCCAAGTTATCGTCAATTTAAGATTTTCTGAAATCAGATTGTCATAAAAAAGATATTGAAAAAGCCTGTTTCTGTACATAAAATATGCATTATTGCTTGATTTATTATGGTAAAATACTAATTTTTTTTTTAATCGTTAACTTTTTCTCTGAGTATTCATTTTGATCAAGAAAAAAATCATTTTTTTTTTTATCACAATTCAACTTTTAGGTCAAAAACCAATGAAAATCTGTGTTAAATAAATTTTGCTCAGATTTTGCTATTACAGTTTTCAAAGGTTTCTTCTGACCTACAAATTAAAATTTTGTCAATAAAATGGATTTCTTTCTTGAAAAAATAAATACTCCGTAAAAAATTAATCAATATTTAAAAAGAAATTATTATTTTAGGATGAAAATCAAGCTAGTTATGCATATTTTAAGTTCAGAAACAGGCTTAATTCAATAGGATTTCAATCATATTTAAGACAAATATCAGTAATAATATGCAGTATTCGCTTGATTTTCATCGTAAAATAATAAATTTTTTTCTTTTAAATCAATTTATTTTTCCCTGAGTATTCATTTCTTTAAGAAAAAATTATTTTTATTGACAAAATTTCAATTTTTAGGTCAAAAACTGTGTTAAGTAAATTTTTCTACTTACAGTTTTCAAAGGCTTTTGACCTGAAAATTGAAAAACTGTGTTAAGTAAATTTTGCTACTTGCACTTTTCAAAGGCTTTTGAACTAAAAATTGAAATTTTGTCAATAAAAATGTTTTTTTTCTTAAAGAAATGAATTGCCAGGGAAAAATTAAATTATTTAATAAAAAATTATTATTTTACGATGAAAATAAAGCGAGTAATGCACGTTTAAAGTTCAGAAACAGGCTTTTTTCAATATAGAAATATCGTTTATAGTAAATTTTTGGATCTGATACGTAATTTTTTGAAAATTTTTTCTCAAATTATTGCCACCAAAAAATACAAAATTTTTTTTTTTTTTTACGACGTAGTACTTAATTTTTTTCTATGAAAGTACGAGTATCTAGAATTATCGTTTGTTAAGGATTTCTGTTTCTGATACGTAATTTTTCAAAAATAAAAAAAACAATCTTTTTTTTATGGTGTAGTGCCGTTTTTTTTTATGGTGTAGTACTTACAAGGGGAGTTCAATACATTTGGAACACCAAATTACACCAAATGGTTATGGATGAGTTTGTTATGTTGAAAAAACATGCCGACTATCCTCCGTTCCTTCCAATGGGCCTTCTGGGCCTAGAAACGCAGGGCTCAATGTTATAAAATAGGATTTTTTGGTAATGTTAATGTTAATAAACTTGAAGCTTGTACAAATTTTTTTAGACCTATAAAACCCATTTTTGTCAGAAATTAACAATTTTTGGCAGCATTTTAAAAATTGCTCATTGTTAGCCAAAAATGACCGTTTGGTTAATTGGCTATAGTAATAAGAGAATTAGTGATAATAAATTGCGGATTACGGCGTATGAAAGGTGATACTTAAATCAATAAAATGAAACCAACCAGAAGAGTTTTGGTTAATTTGCTAGGTTTTGGCGTTTCATTGAAAATTACCAAAAAATCCTATTTTATAACATTGGGCCTTGCGTTTCTAGGCCCAGAAGGCCCATTGGAAGGAACGGAGGGTAGTCGGCATGTTTTTTCAACATAACAAACTCATCCATAACCATTTGGTGTAATTTGGTGTTCCAAATGTATTGAACTCCCCTTGTTAATTTCTTAGTATCTAGAATTACCGTTTTTATTCGTTGACTTCAATCTGATACTTAATTTTTCGAAAATTTTTGTCTCAAAAATTTTTCTTTTAAAAAATACAAAAATCCCTAATTTTTTTTTTCTTTTTGGATGTAGTATAATTTTTTTCTATGAAAGTATTAACTTGATATTTTCAATTAGATAATTAATTAATAACTACGCCAGCTATACCAAAAACTGTCTAACAGACATAATAAGCATAAAAAAAGATTTTGTACTGGTGTAAAAAAATTTACCTTTTTATTAGGTGAAAAACCTAATTTTTTCCATGAGGTGTTAAACTGACAACAGCAAGGAAAAAATAATTTTTAGTTTTTCTTATGACATTATTTCTTGTAGACCATTAAAAACATTTTGTTATTGCTAATATCTCAAAATTTTGCACAATTTCCGACTAAAAGACCGAAACCATTGGATATCTGAGACTTTCTTCTACAAAACTGTATATGCAAAAGAAAAAGAATTAAATATTTTTTAATATTAATTTAAATTTAAAATATAGATAAACTTGCAATTAATATTTAAAAAAAACTCTTTATCAGCCCTTAAAAATTAGGCTTAAACTCTTACCATTTTTTTTTGTTCGTATAAGTCAAACTGGAGATACCCTGCACATCGTTTTTTCTTGTTTTTTCTCCTTATTAAAAAAATTTCTTATTGATTCAAAGTAGTTTTTTCATAGAACCAATATTTTTGACAAATCTTTGAAAAAAATTTTCTGAAATTTGAAGGTTATCTATCCAGAATTCCTGAGTAAATAGACGCAGCCTACAACAAATTTTCTTATTCCACTAAAAAAATCTTCCTTGATTTAAACTCTGAAAATTCTTCACAAAAAAATATATAATTTTTAATATTGTGCTTATAATATTATAATAGCTACAAGGATTAAGTTCAATAAAGACACATTATTTAATTATCATAGAATAGTTTATTCGATAACGAACTAGACTGATTGGTGTAGCATACGATACTGAGGTATCGAGGCAGGTGAGCGAAGGAGAGAACTAAGGAGAGATGAGAGGGGATATTATTTGAGATTGATATATATAATATGACAGCTTCCCTCAATGAAAATAATATACATGTTATAGTTTACAAATCATTAAAAATATTACATCTCTTTTTTAATAAACATTTAAATACAAAAATGAATATAATGCTCCTCGAACAACATACCAGCATCCAACATACTTGCATACTTGTTTACAATTAAATACATATATACACTTCATTTTAAAATTAATTATATTAATCAGTCTTGTTTATTTTATACAAAAATTATTATAAAAAAAATTTCTTTAAGTAGATAAATCTTTATTAAATAAATTGTTAAAATTAAAATAGTTCTTATCACTCATATATATAAAAATAATTTTTACTTTAAATATTATTTTAACTATCACTAACACTTAACACTTTTAGCACTAACATAAAGTTAATTTATCTTTTAAACCAAGTTGGCGTAGGAACATTTAATTTAGGTTTGGCAAGTGATTTGGTTAAGGTATCAGCTAACATTTTATTTGTTGGAACGTAGAGAATCTTGATTTCTCTCATCCTGATACGCTGATTGCAGAAATCTCTTCTTATACGTATATGTTTGGTTCTATTGCTAAAATTTCCATTTATGATCCATTTGATGGTAGATTGATTGTCACATCCGATAGATATAGGTAGGTTTGACTGTATCTTCAATTCTGTTAAAAGGTTTTTTAAATAAATTGATTCCTGGATACCAGAAGTTAGAGCATAAAGTTCTGCTTCAGTAGTAGACAAAGCAATAACAGGGTGACGTTTGCAGTTCCAAGAAATTGCTGCTTGACTAAATTTAAACACATATCCATTTACTGACCTGGAATCATAAATATCTGCACCATAACTTGAATCAGTGTATCCATATAGAGGAATATTTGATCGCACATAAGTAAGTTTGTAGTCTCTGGTTCCTTTAAGATATCTTAGAATTCTTTTGATGGCATTCCAGTGACTTGATTCATAATTATTGTTAAATTTACTTATTGAACTTATTACGAAGGCAAGATCTGGTCTTGTACATTGAAATAAAAACATCAGTGCTCCAACAGCATCTTGATAAGGTATATTAGCTGAGTTGTATGAATCACATTTCTTGTCAGCAGGTTTCAATACATTTCCAGTTTCCATGGGTGTGGCGACAGGTTTGCAATCTGACATATTGAATGACTTTAAAATGGAGTCTATATATTCTGCTTGATGGAGTTGAATAATTCCATTTTTTCTGTCTCGAACAACATTTATACAAAAACATTTTTTTACATCACCCAGGTCCTTCATGGAAAAAGTTGAGAATAATTCTTGCTTGACAAAACTTGAAACTTGTTTCCAGTTGGTGAAGGCTATTAGATCATCTACAAACACAGTTAAAATAAAAAATTTATTACCTTTAATGTGATGGTAGACACATTGGTCAACTTTTGACTGAACCAAACCAATTTGTTTTAGCCTTTTGTCTAACTTGTGATTCCACGTTTTGCTGCCTTGTTTTAAGCCATAAAGGGCTTTATTTAACTTGTAGACCATGTTCTCTTGACCTTGTATGACATAGCCTTGAGGTTGCTTGATATAAATTTCTTCCTCTAATTCCCCTTGTAGAAAAGCGGAGTCCACATCGTAATGGTAGATGTCAAGATCCTTTTTTGCCGCAAAAGCAAATAATAATCTTATGGTAGACAGCCTAACCACAGGTGAAAAGGTGTCGGTGTAATCAATGCCCTCTACCTGTGAAAAACCTTGGGCAACCAAACGAGCTTTATACTTTACTTGACCATTTTCACCTATCTTCTTCTTGAATACCCATTTGCAACCAATGATCTTCCTTCCAAGTGAAGGCTTACATAAAATCCATGTTTTATTCTTGATGATAGATTTGATCTCTTCATCCATAGCCAAACGCCATCTTGAGGCTTCAGGACTCTTCATAGCTTGTAAAAAACTTAAAGGTTCATTATTATTGACTATTGCAGAATAACTTACACATTTTTGTTTATCATCTAAAGCAATTGCGGAAAAACTTGTAACATGGTCACCATCAGGTCTGAGTTTGGCAGGTAAAGATCTTACTCGATTAGATCTACGTAGAGGTTCAAGATTTTCTTGCTTCTTAACTTTATCCTTTTTTATCTTACTCTGTTTTAAGTTTGCCTGTTGCTGAATCTCTTGACCTTATAAATTGTTTTCTTGTAAAAATTTTAGATCCACATCTATTTCAGTACCAGAACTTTCTTTTTCGGCTTCATGAAAAATATTTTCTAATATAGTTTCATTATTTTCATCTGTAAAATAATCATCTTCTGAGTCAGAAATTTTTTCTTTTACATCTTCAACTCTCTCTTCATCTGCTTGGTCAAGAGGTAAATACACACTTGCTGGTTTAAAAGGAAATAAATTTTCCATAAATTTTACATGTACATTTTCTACAATCTCTTTTTTAACACTGTCCCATAAACGATATGCTTTTCTTACTGTAGAATATCCAACCATAATATAATGATCTGACCTTGATCCCATAATTGGAATGGAACGACCTTGAATCAATGAACCAGCCATACACCCAAACACTCTTAAGTGTAAAATGTCAGGTTTTTTACCTGTCCATAGCTCTTCTGGAGTCTTCATGTCGAGACAACGCTTTGAGCTTCTATTCTGTAAATACGCTGCTGTGGCAAAAGCTTCTGCCCAAAATCTAGCTGGTAGACCAGCGTTGAGTGACATACATCTAGCTTTTTCTTTTATAACACGATTGATTCTCTCTGCTCGACCATTTTGAGCAGGATTATGAGGGACAGTCAATTCATGCCTGATGCCTGCTTTTCGTAAAAAACTTATTAAATTTTTATTTATGTACTCACGACCATTATCACTTCTTATACTTTTAACTTTGCTTTCGGTCTGAGTTTCCATGTCAACAATGAACTGCTTAAAGGCCTCTGCTACATCGCTTTTTCTTTTTAAAAATACTAGATGGCATCTTCTTGAATAATCATCCAAGAAAGTTAAATAATATTGAGTTCCGCCATGTGAAAGAACGTCCATCTTACCAAGATCTGTATGTACTAAATAAAATTAGATTTAGTAATCTAATTATTAATCCTCTACTAATTAATCCTCTGCTCTGCTATTTGATGGTTTGAAAGGCTTTCTGCAGGCTTTACCATCGACACAAGCTACACATTCCAGTAAACGATCCTTTGATTTAAGACAAATACCTCTTGCTGCTCCGTTTGCTAAATTTCTTATATATGCTTCGTTTAAATGACCTAACCTCATATGCCATAAATTGATATCCTTGGTATTGATTTTTTCAAGAGGATTGGAATGAACAGAACTCGTTGACTGGACAGCTTTCATAGCGTTGACATTATTCATAGACTCACTATAACATGACATTACATTATTAGACATACTATAATTACTACTTATTGAATATAAACCGTGATTATTTTCACTTGCAATTAGCATAACATTGCCTTTTGTATCAGTTAAAAGGCACTCATTTTGTTTAAAAATTACATGACAATTATTATTTAAAATACAACGAACTGATAAAAGATTAGCCGCTATGTGTGGAACATACAAAACACCTTTAAGAAGCAACTTTTTATTTGTAACTGTTTTTAAAAAAATTTCACCCTCACCAGAGACATGTAGTCTGTTTTTATTGGCAACTAATATATAATTAACGCTCGATTTTCTAAGATTTTTAAATAAAAGTTTGTTTCCACACATATGACGACTAGCGCCAGAACCTACAATCCAATCATTCATATTATTATTAGCATTGTAATCGGTAGTTATATAACTTACATATGCGCACGCAATGTTTGCTCTTTCATTACCGCCTTCTTCTTCGTCATCGTCGTAATTATTAAAATCATTTATATTACCATGTTCTTGCGCTTGCGCGGTGAACGACCTGTTGTTTCCGTAGTTTAGTCTACAATCACGTGCTAAGTGTCCATACTTGTTGCACCGGAAGCATTGGCTCCTCTGAGCTGAAACTCCCCTCCGATTATTATTTCGGGACCTTGAAAAACCACCTCTTCTTACATAACCGCGACCTCGTGGGGCCTTCGAATAATAGCTTTGCACGCCAGTTAATTCGCCTGAACCTAAATCAGAATCAATTTTTACTTCCTGCAAAATTTTTTGTTTTACCAAATCAGATGATATTTCTGCATTCGATCCACCAATAGCCATTGATAAAGTTTCATATTTTTCAGGTAGACCAGCATGCATAAGTGCGCCAATAGCTACATCCGGCATTACCACCCCCAAGCCTATATCGTTGATTTGATTGCTCGTTTTCATTATGGTGTCGATATACTCCTCAACCGATGCGCAGTCATCTAATTTTGTAGTAACTAGATTTATAAGTAATCTTACTAAACGGGAATAGCCGCCATCTTCAAATGCGCTCTTTAAAGCATCCCATGCCGCCTTCGCTGAATTTTTCTTTTCAATTATTGACAGAATATTGTCATGGCATGCCAATTCAATCATAGCTTGAGCTTTAGTTAACTTCGCAGGATCTTTAGAAATTTCTCCAGGAGTCCCATCTGCTTTATTAGGCACTTCAATAGTGCACCATAAGTCCTGATGCTTGAGATATGCTCGCATTTTAATGCTCCAAGGCCTATAATTCTCTCTTCCTTTCAGAAGCGGCAATGATGGTAGTTGAGAAGACATTTTTTCAAAAAAAAATAACGAGCACGCTACACCTTTAATAGATTTTAATCACTTGTAACATATTTTAATTATTAAAATTTTCATCACTTTTGCCAATATTTTAATTTAAAAAAACACAATTTATGAGGGCCACATAACCTGTCATAACATTATAATAGCTACAAGGATTAAGTTCAATAAAGACACATTATTTAATTATCATAGAATAGTTTATTCGATAACGAACTAGACTGATTGGTGTAGCATACGATACTGAGGTATCGAGGCAGGTGAGCGAAGGAGAGAACTAAGGAGAGATGAGAGGGGATATTATTTGAGATTGATATATATAATATGACATATCTAAATATATTTTTTTTGTATACATTTAAATATTTTTTTTGCTGATAAAAATGCAACTAACAATTTGGTTAAGTTTGTTTGTGAACATAGTTCATATCATGCTAATGAACTTGAACTTGGATGTAAACAAACTTAACCAAAAAGTTAGTTGCATTTTTATCAGCAAAAAAAATATTTAAATGTATACAAAAAAAATATATTTAGTTAAATTTTAATAGGTACAATATTAAAAATTGTATATTTTTTTGTGAAGAATTTTCAGAGTTTCAATCAAGGAAGATTTTTTTAGTGGAATAAGAGAATTTGTTGTAGGCTGCGTCTATTTGCTCAGAAATTCTGGATAGATAACCTTCAAATATCAGAAAATTTTTTTCAAAGATTTGTCAAAAATATTGGTTCTATGAAAAAACTACTTTGAATCAATAAGAAATTTTTTTAATAAGGAGAAAAAACAAGAAAAAACGATGTGCAGGGTATCTCCAGTTTGACTTATACGAACCAAAAAAAAAATGGTAATAGTTTAAGCCTAATTTTTAAGGGCTGATAAAGAGTTTTTTTAAAATATTAATTGCAAGTTTATCTATATTTTAAATTTAAATTAATACTAAAAAATATTTGATTCTTTTTCTTTTACATTTACAGTTTTGTAGAAGAAAGTCTCAGATATCCAATGGTTTGGGTCTTTTAGTCGGTAATCGTGCAAAATTTTGAGATATTATATTAGCAATAACAAAATGTTCTTAATGGTCTACAAGAAATAATGTCATAAGAAAAACTAAAAATTATTTTTTCCTTGCTATTGTCAGTTTAACACCTCATGGAAAAAATTAGGTTTTTCACCTAATAAAAAGGTAAATTTTTTTACACCAGTACAAAATCTTTTTTTATGCTTATTATGTCTGTTAGACAGTTTTTGGTATAGCTGGCGTAGTTATTAATTAATTATCTAATTGAAAATATCAAGTTAATACTTTCATAGAAAAAAATTATACTACATCCAAAAAGAAAAAAAAAATTAGGGATTTTTGTATTTTTTAAAAGAAAAATTTTTGAGACAAAAATTTTCGAAAAATTAAGTATCAGATTGAAGTCAACGAATAAAAACGGTAATTCTAGATACTAAGAAATTAACAAGGGGAGTTCAATACATTTGGAACACCAAATTACACCAAATGGTTATGGATGAGTTTGTTATGTTGAAAAAACATGCCGACTACCCTCCGTTCCTTCCAATGGGCCTTCTGGGCCTAGAAACGCAAGGCCCAATGTTATAAAATAGGATTTTTTGGTAATTTTCAATGAAACGCCAAAACCTAGCAAATTAACCAAAACTCTTCTGGTTGGTTTCATTTTATTGATTTAAGTATCACCTTTCATACGCCGTAATCCGCAATTTATTATCACTAATTCTCTTATTACTATAGCCAATTAACCAAACGGTCATTTTTGGCTAACAATGAGCAATTTTTAAAATGCTGCCAAATTTGTAATTTCTGACAAAAATGGGTTTTATAAGTCTAAAAAAATTTGTACAAGCTTCAAGTTTATTAACATTAACATTACCAAAAAATCCTATTTTATAACATTGAGCCTGCGTTTCTAGGCCCAGAAGGCACATTGGAAGGAACGGAGGATAGTCGGCATGTTTTTTCAACATAACAAACTCATCCATAACCATTTGGTGTAATTTGGTGTTCCAAATGTCTTGAACTCCCCTTGTAAGTACTACACCATAAAAAAAATGGCACTACACCATAAAAAAAAGATTGTTTTTTTTCTAAATTTTTTTATCAAAAAAGTTTTTTAAAAAAAATTTTTGAAAAATTACGTATCAGAAACAGAAAACCTTAACAAACGATAATTCTAGATACTCGTACTTTCATAGGAAAAAATTAAGTACAACGTCGTAAAAAAAAAAAAAAAATTTTGTATTTTTTGGTGGCAATAATTTGAGAAAAAATTTTCAAAAAATTACGTATCAGATCCAAAAATTTACTATAAACGATATTTCTATATTGAAAAAAGCCTGTTTCTGAACTTTAAACGTGCATTAATCGCTTTATTTTCATCGTAAAGTAATAATTTTTTATTAAATAATTTAATTTTTCCCTGGCAATTCATTTCTTTAAGAAAAAAAACATTTAAACAAATAATGTATATAAATTATATGTGTATGTAAAAGAGAGAGAGAGAGAGAGAGAGAGAGAGAGTAAATATGAACACCGACTCCAACCACAGGCTCGACCGGTAGTGTGCGCCTTGCCATGTTCTAAGCAACACATACTTTTATAATAAAGGCATTATTAAACACAATATAATTTATAATTGTTATAATTAATTATCCACCTAATCCTCATCCACCACTCCACTAATTAGTTCAATGACAGTTCATAATAACAGCAATAGGTAACTAATAAAGTATAATAACATAAAAAATAATGAAAATTATCTTTTTCTTAATGCCTGTTAAACTTCCATAGAAAAATTTGATATTGCATAAAAAAAATTTAATTGTGTATTTTTTATTTTTTGAAGCGAAAAATTTGAAGAAAAAATTATCAAAAGTTAGGTATTGTATCCAAAAAATTGAAAATGAGATTTCTAGATCGGTAGTTCTTAGCTATTTTTACCCAAGTCTGAGGTCGATGTCTTGGATTTAAAAAATACCAATTTTACTGTGTTTGGTATGTAAAAATATGGTTACTGGCCAATTTTTAAGGCTCTAGGTGGCTTGGTTGCGATTTGGCAGCTGTTTTTACAATTTTGATTTTTTTCGAATTCTCAGCCACCCGTTTACTTTTTATTTTCTGGACGCCCTAAATAAGCCTAAAAAATATTTTCTTTATAAAGGTGGGTAGTAAAAATTCCCGCCCAATCCGAATCTGACATAATTAAACATAATTAAATTTTGCTATTTTTTAATTCTGTTTATTTTTTTGATTTTAGCAGGTTATTTTGTTTTTCTATTTTTTACAGCGTCACAGAGGCCTCTAAAATTTTACCCAGGAAGGTTTTCAATGTAAAATTTCCCGAGGAATTCGAAAATCAAGTCAGATTTTTCATTTTCTATCAGGAAAAGCGAGAAAATTGGAAAATTCAGAAAATGAACAATTTTTAAAATCATTTTTTTGAGCCTAAAATTGATTTTTAAGAACTTAAAAGGCAAATGGGTCAAAAAAGGAGGTTACCAGCATGAAAAGTATGGGAAAACACATGTAAAAAAAATTAAAAAAAAAAAAAAAAGTGACGCTTTTTGAGAAATTTGTATTTTCCGGTTTCCTTTATTTTTTCCGATTTTCCGGCTTTTCCTGAGGTTTTTCCGAAAAAATATGGTCAGATTCGGATTGGGCGGGAATTTTTACTACCCACCTTTATAAAGAAAATATTTTTTAGGCTTATTTAGGGCGTCCAGAAAATAAAAAGTAAACGGGTGGCTGAGAATTCGAAAAAAATCAAAATTGTAAAAACAGCTGCCAAATCGCAACCAAGCCACCTAGAGCCTTAAAAATTGGCCAGTAACCATATTTTTACATACCAAACACAGTAAAATTGGTATTTTTTAAATCCAAGACATCGACCTCAGACTTGGGTAAAAATAGCTAAGAACTACCGAGATATTATTACTTTCATTGAAATAAATCAGATATTTTATCAAAATTAGCAAAAATGTAGTTTGAAAATATTTTTGAGAGTCTGATTGGAGATCTGGTATAAAACTTTTTTTTCTCGAAAAGATGGAGTTCCGATCGAAACTCTTAAATTGAAAATTTTACATCTGCAGTTAATAATAGCTGACTTTTGAGGTTCAGACTACATTTTCAAAAAATTAAAACGGTCATGCAATATAATTGAAAAAACAAGTAGGTAATGCAATTTATTCAGATTTAAACTTTTTTAGAGAATAATAGCTAAAAAATTTATATTTTCTTTTATTTACAGAAATTTCTAATGATGTTACTAAACCAGCTATAGTTTATTCTCTAACAAAAATAACCACGTAGTTATACTCCCTGGCTCAGAGAGTTATTTCAGGGAGTTAACTCCCTAAAACAGGGAGTTAACCACCTAAAACAGAGAGTTAAACTCCCTGATTTAGAGAGTTAACTCCCTGATTTAGGGAGTTAACTCCCTGAAATTTCTGTCATCTCCACGAATACCTTCGGGATGAAAATGGACCGTACGAGGGAAAACTGATATCCTGGAGGCGTAAATTTTAATTTTTCATCCAAAACAATTTTCCAATTTTCCAATTTTCCAATATGGCGGACCAGAAAAAATCAAAATAAAGACTTTCTACATTACCTGGGGGTTTTCGGGGCCGAGAAAACCGATTTTATGAATGAAAATTTTTATTTTTTTGCCCCAACATATTTTCAAATTTTCCAAGATGGCGGACCAGAAAAAATCATTATAAAGACTTTCTACATTACCTGGGGGTTTTCGGGGCCAAGAAAACCGTTTTTATGAATGAAAATTTTTATTTTTTTGCCCCAACATATTTTCCAATTTTCCAAGATGGCGGACCAGAAAAAATCAACATAAAGACTTTCTACATTACCTGGGGGTAGTAGATAAAAACTAAAATAGAAAAACAAAATAACCTGCTAAAATCAAAAAAATAAACAGAATTAAAAAATAGCAAAATTTAATTATGTTTAATTATGTTTGATTTTAGCAGGTTATTTTGTTTTTCTTTTTTTTACAGCGTCACAAAAGCCTCTAAAATTTTACCCAAGAAGGTTTTCAATGTAAAATTTCCCGAGGAATCCGAAAATCAAGTCAGATTTTTCATTTTCTATCAGGAAAAGCGAGAAAATTGGAAAATTCAGAAAATGAACAATTTTTAAAATCATTTTTTTGAGCCTAAAATTGATTTTTAAGAACTTAAAAGGCAAATGGGTCAAAAAAGGAGGTTACCAGCATGAAAAGTATGGGAAAACACATGTAAAAAAAATAAAAAAAAAAAAAAAAAAGTGACGCTTTTTGAGAAATTTGTATTTTCCGGTTTCCTTTATTTTTTCCGATTTTCCGGCTTTTCCTGAGGTTTTTCCGAAAAAATATGGTCAGATTCGGATTGGGCGGGAATTTTTACTACCCACCTTTATAAAGAAAATATTTTTTAGGCTTATTTAGGGCGTCCAGAAAATAAAAAGTAAACGGGTGGCTGAGAATTCGAAAAAAATCAAAATTGTAAAAACAGCTGCCAAATCGCAACCAAGCCACCTAGAGCCTTAAAAATTGGCCAGTAACCATATTTTTACATACCAAACACAGTAAAATTGGTATTTTTTAAATCCAAGACATCGACCTCAGACTTGGGTAAAAATAGCTAAGAACTACCGAGATATTATTACTTTCATTGAAATAAATCAGATATTTTATCAAAATTAGCAAAAATGTAGTTTGAAAATATTTTTGAGAGTCTGATTGGAGATCTGGTATAAAACTTTTTTTTCTCGAAAAGATGGAGTTCCGATCGAAACTCTTAAATTGAAAATTTTACATCTGCAGTTAATAATAGCTGACTTTTGAGGTTCAGACTACATTTTCAAAAAATTAAAACGGTCATGCAATATAATTGAAAAAACAAGTAGGTAATGCAATTTATTCAGATTTAAACTTTTTTAGAGAATAATAGCTAAAAAATTTATATTTTCTTTTATTTACAGAAATTTCTAATGATGTTACTAAACCAGCTATAGTTTATTCTCTAACAAAAATAACCACGTAGTTATACTCCCTGGCTCAGAGAGTTATTTCAGGGGCTCGATTTTCGAAATCGAGGGAGCGAGGGAGTAGAGGAATTCCTCACTCTTTTCCCCGGTTTTTAAAAAACTCAATTTTTGAAAGCGAAAGGAGAACTCTCCGGAGAACATATTCCCCAAAATGTACTCCCCACGTACTATAGCAAGGGAATCAGGGAACTCCCTCGTTTTAAGCATACGTTTTATATTATATAATAATATAATAATAGACTCCCGCTTAAAAGACTTATTTTTTATAATTTTTATGCAAATATATTCATATTATGTTAAAGTTAATATATTAAATAATATAATATATTCTAATACATATTGTAATTTTGTGTATATGGAAAATTAAATTAAATTTTTTTTAAATAAAAAAAATAATTCAATTTTTAGATAAATTCATTAATGTATTAATATATTTATAATATATTTATAAAAAAATATGCCTAAATCTGGAAGCCAATTTGCTGGAATTGCTTGAAAATTACAGAAAATGCTTATACTTTCAACCAATTCAAGCAAAATTCAAGCGCAGAAAATATGCGTGTATAGTGCTATAGCAATAAAAATATCTATACGGAATAATTTTAATAATTTAATATCATATTAGATTTGGGAAATGAAGCTATTAAACATAATAAAAGAAGCAATGAATTTTTTTTAGCACAAAATATTATAATAATTCAAAAAAAAAAAATATTTAAAAAACAAAAAAATTATAATTTGTTCTTAAATTTTATTTACATTTAAATAACGATTATTTCTATATAAAAGACAATATATGCATTAAAATGCATTTTAATTTTTTTATACATGCATGTCATTAAAAAAAAAATGTGTATCTCAGCATGAGGTGATAAATTTAGGTGTGCATTAAATTCAAAAATTTTCTATTATGAATATTGAAAAGAATAATTAATAATAATAAATTAATCGACGCACATAATTACTTTTTGTAGAATATGTAGTACACATTTTTCGTATATAATAGACTAATGGTATCCAGTTTTCAAATATTTGAAATTTTCTCAACTTGAAGATTTTATTTTCTATTTATATTTATTAATTAAAAATTTTTTCATCAATTTATAATAAAAATTTTTTTTAATTTTTGTATATTTTTATTTAGATCTATATGTTTACTTTACTTTTTACTAAATTATCAAAATATTACTTATATACTTATATTTATTTCCATAATATATGCAATATATAATACATAAAATTTTAAAAATATAAATACTTTTGAATTATGAAGAATGACGCGCTTTGATGGTCTACGATTTTATTGGTTAAGAGTACACATATGTTGCGGCAACATTGCGCGAGTATTCTCTCCTAGTAGAAACGGGGAAAAGGGAAAAAATATCACTCCCTGTTTTTGAAAAATGCGTCTTTTTATTTTTTGGGGAGCAATTTTTAAGAGGGGAGTTCCCTTACTCCCTCATTCCCTCGATTTCGAAAATCGAGGCCCAGGGAGTTAACTCCCTAAAACAGGGAGTTAACCACCTAAAACAGAGAGTTAAACTCCCTGATTTAGAGAGTTAACTCCCTGATTTAGGGAGTTAACTCCCTGAAATTTCTGTCATCTCCACGAATACCTTCGGGATGAAAATGGACCGTACGAGGGAAAACTGATATCCTGGAGGCGTAAATTTTAATTTTTCATCCAAAACAATTTTCCAATTTTCCAATTTTCCAATATGGCGGACCAGAAAAAATCAAAATAAAGACTTTCTACATTTCCTGGGGGTTTTCGGGGCCGAGAAAACCGATTTTATGAATGAAAATTTTTATTTTTTTGCCCCAACATATTTTCAAATTTTCCAAGATGGCGGACCAGAAAAAATCATTATAAAGACTTTCTACATTACCTGGGGGTTTTCGGGGCCAAGAAAACCGTTTTTATGAATGAAAATTTTTATTTTTTTGCCCCAACATATTTTCCAATTTTCCAAGATGGCGGACCAGAAAAAATCAACATAAAGACTTTCTACATTACCTGGGGGTTTTCGGGGCCAAGAAAACCGTTTTTATGAATGAAAATTTTTATTTTTTCGCCCCAATATATTTTCCAATTTTCCAAGATGGCGGACCAGAAAAAATCAAAATTAAGAGTTCCTAGGGGTTTTCGGGGCCGAGAAAACCCATTTTATGAATGACATTTTTTATTTTTTTGCCCCAATATATTTACCAATTTTACCAAGAAGGCGGACCAAAAAATATTTCATAATAAGATTTTTACATTGCCTCGGGGTTTTCGGGGCCGATAAAACCGATTTTATGAATGAAAATTTTTATTTTTTTGCCCCAACATATTTTCTAATTTTCCAAGATGGCGGACCAGAAAAAATCAACATAAAGACTTTCTACATTACCTGGGGGTTTTCGGGGCCAAGAAAACCGTTTTTATGAATGAAAATTTTTATTTTTTCGCCCCAATATATTTTCCAATTTTCCAAGATGGCGGACCAGAAAAAATCAAAATTAAGAGTTTCTACATTACCTAGGGGTTTTCGGGGCCGAGAAAACCGATTTTATGAATGAAAATTTTTATTTTTTTGCCCCAACATATTTTCCAATTCTCCAAGATGGCGGACCAGAAAAAATCATTATAAAGACTTTCTACATTACCTGGGGGTTTTCGGGGCCAAGAAAACCGTTTTTATAAATGAAAATTTTTATTTTTTTGCCCCAACATATTTTCCAATTTTCCAAGATGGCGGACCAGAAAAAATCAACATAAAGACTTTCTACATTACCTGGGGGTTTTCGGGGCCAAGAAAACCGTTTTTATGAATGAAAATTTTTATATTTCGCCCCAATATATTTTCCAATTTTCCAAGATGGCGGACCAGAAAAAATCAACATAAAGAGTTCCTAGGGGTTTTCGGGGCCGAGAAAACTCATTTTATGAATGACATTTTTTATTTTTTTGCCCCAATATATTTGCCAATTTTCCAAGATGGCGGACCAAAAAATATTTCATAATAAGATTTTTACATTGCCTCGGGGTTTTCGGGGCCAAGAAAACCGTTTTTATGAATGAAAATTTTTATTTTTTTGCCCCAACATATTTTCTAATTTTCCAAGATGGCGGACCAGAAAAAATCAAAATTAAGAGTTTCTACATTACCTAGGGGTTTTCGGGGCCGAGAAAACCCCTAGGTAATGTAGAAAGTCTTTATGTTGATTTTTTCTGGTCCGCCATCTTGGAAAATTGGAAAATATGTTGGGGCAAAAAAATAAAAATTTTCATTCATAAAATCGGTTTTCTCGGCCCCGAAAACCCCCAGGTAATGTAGAAAGTCTTTATAATGATTTTTTCTGGTCCGCCATCTTGGAGAATTGGAAAATATGTTGGGGCAAAAAAATAAAAATTTTCATTCATAAAATCGGTTTTCTCGGCCCCGAAAACCCCCAGGTAATGTAGAAAGTCTTTATTTTCATTTTTTCTGGTCCGCCATCTTGGAAAATTGGAAAATATGTTGGGGCAAAAAAATAAAAATTTTCATTCATAAAAACGGTTTTCTTGGCCCCGAAAACCCCTAGGTAATGTAGAAAGTCTTTATTTTGATTTTTTCTGGTCCGCCATCTTGGAAAATTGGAAAATATGTTGGGGCAAAAAAATAAAAATGTTTGTTCATAAAATCGGTTTTCTCGGCCCCGAAAACCCCTAGGTAATGTAGAAACTCTTAATTTTGATTTTTTCTGGTCCGCCGTCTTGGAAAATTAGAAAATACGTTGGAGCAAAAAAATAAAAATTTTCTTTCATAAAAACGGTTTTCTTGGCCCCGAAAACCCCCAGGTAATGTAGAAAGTCTTTATTTTGATTTTTCTGGTCCGCCATCTTGGAAAATATGTTGGGGCAAAAAAATAAAAATTTTCATTCATAAAAACGGTTTTCTTGGCCCCGAAAACCCCCAGGTAATGTAGAAAGTCTTTATTTTGATTTTTCTGGTCCGCCATCTTGGAAAATATGTTGGGGCAAAAAAATAAAAATTTTCATTCATAAAAACGGTTTTCTTGGCCCCGAAAACCCCCAGGTAATGTAGAAAGTCTTTATTTTGATTTTTTCTGTTCCGCCATCTTGGAAAATATGTTGGGGCAAAAAAATAAAAATTTTCATTCATAAAAACGGTTTTCTTGGCCCCGAAAACCCCTAGGTAATGTAGAAAGTCTTTATTTTGATTTTTTCTGGTCCGCCATCTTGGAAAATATGTTGGGGCAAAAAAATAAAAATTTTCATTCATAAAAACGGTTTTCTTGGCCCCGAAAACCCCTAGGTAATGTAGAAAGTCTTTATTTTGATTTTTTCTGGTCCGCCATCTTGGAAAATTAGAAAATATGTTGGGGCAAAAAAATAAAAATTTTTATTCATAAAATCGGTTTTCTTGGCCCCGAAAACCCCCAGGTAATGTAGAAAGTCTTTATTTTGATTTTTTCTGGTCCGCCATCTTGGAAAATTGGAAAATATGTTGGGGCAAAAAAATAAAAATTTTCATTCATAAAATCGGTTTTCTCGGCCCCGAAAACCCCCAGGTAATGTAGAAAGTCTTTATTTTGATTTTTTCTGGTCCGCCATATTGGAAAATTGGAAAATTGGAAAATTGTTTTGGATGAAAAATTAAAATTTACGCCTCCAGGATATCAGTTTTCCCTCGTACGGTCCATTTTCATCCCGAAGGTATTCGTGGAGATGACAGAAATTTCAGGGAGTTAACTCCCTAAATCAGGGAGTTAACTCTCTAAATCAGGGAGTTTAACTCTCTGTTTTAGGTGGTTAACTCCCTGTTTTAGGGAGTTAACTCCCTGAAATAACTCTCTGAGCCAGGGAGTATAACTACGTGGTTATTTTTGTTAGAGATTGATCGAAACAAAGTTTTAATAAATTGTAAATTTTTGTGTGTGTGTGTGTATTTCATTGATCTATCAATAAAATAAAAAAATGAAGAAGATACTAAATTTTTTTATTTTTTATACACCAAATGTCCGTAAATACGCCAAAAAGCAATTTTAAGGGAAAAAAGTCGGAGCCGATGAAACGTCCTAAAATATTAATAAAATGTTTGGAAACGTTTTTCTGCGGACATTTGAAACAGTTTAAAGGCTTATTTCAAAAACGTTTCTAAAATTTTGGTTGTTATGTTGTATGCTTTTTTTACGTTAAAATTAATGTTAAATTTTAACGTTAAATTTAATATCGGATTTGAACGTTTAATTTAGCATTAAATTTTAACGTTAAATTTAGTGTTGAATTTTAACGTTAAATTTAATGTTGAATTTTAACGTTAAATTTAATGTTGAATTTTAACGTTAAATTTAATGTTGAATTTTAACGTTAAATTTAATGTTGAATTTTAACGTTTAATTTAATATTAATTTTAATGTTAAATTTTAGCATTAAATTTAATAATAAATTTAATGTTAAATTTAATGTTAGAACGAACATTAATTTGATCAAAAAATTTAGTTGTGAAAAAATAGCAATAATGCTTAATTTTAGAAGCATCAGGATAATTTCCATAATAACTACATAGTTGGATTAGCAAAATTATGAAGATTTTTTTTCTTCAATTTTCCGCGATAATTTTAACGTTAAATTTGACGTTAAATTTAACGTTAAATTTAACATTAAATTAACGTTAAATCTACCTTAAATTAACGTTAAACTTACCTTAAATTAACGTTAAAATTAACGTTAAAATTTAACGTTAATTTTTAACGTTAATTTTAACGTTAACTTATGCACCGGGGATGAAAAAAATAATTATTAAAGAAAAAAAAATTTATAAGTATAATTTAAAAAATCACTTCTGTACCTTAACCATAGATCTGAAAAAAATTCAATGACTGCGCGACAAGCCAACTTAAAATTTTTACGTAGTTTTTGCTATTGAACCGCAGTCGTTCAAAAAATAACCACAAAAAAATAATTTAAATCATATAGTCTAAAAATTTTCTTTTTCTTCGTCATTTAGTTAAACACTTTTATTTTAATTTTAGTTAATCATAATTTTATTTTTTGCTGTTAAATAAATGATTCTATTTACAAATTTACTAAAAAAAAATAATTAAAAAAAAAAAGTTTATTTTTGGCGATGCGCGTGCAGCGTCGTCGGCTTGTCACATTAGACTGATTGCTGCTGCAAATTAAATTGTTTATTATCAAATTTCATATAGCAACAACTCACTTCAATTTATTGTTTTTTTTATATGTCAAAAATTTAATTTAGGTTGCCATGGGATTGTCAATTAAAAATTTAATTTGCAGCAGCAATCAGTCTGTTGTGACAAGCCGACGACGCTGCACTTGCATCGCCAAAAATAATCTTTTTTTTTAGATTATTTTTTTTTAGTAAATTGTTAAATAGAATCATTTAACAGTAAAAAATAAAATTATGATCAACTAAAATTAAAATAAAAATGTTTAACTAAATGACGAAGAAAAAGAAAATTTTTAGACTATATGATTTAAATTATTTTTTTGTGGTTATTTTTTGAATGACTGCGGTTCAATAGCAAAAACTACGCAAAAATTTTAAGTTGGCTTGTCGCGCAGTCTTTGGGAATTTTTTTCAGATCTATGGTTAAGGTACAGAAGTGAGTTTTTAAATTATACTTATAAATTTTTTTTTCTTTAATAATTATTTTTTTCATGTTTTGACAATATTTTTTTGCAAAACTAACCAAAAAATCCTTCCTTTTTATATTTTTAGTGATAAAAATATAACAGAAATAGTTTTGGTTAACCTGTAAAAATTTTGGTAAAATTAAAAAAAAAATAATTATCAGGTAAAAAATATAATTATAAGTAAAATTTAAAAATATTCCTATGTACTTTAAAAGAAAATGAATTAAGGTTTTATTATTTTTACAAAGTCTAAAAAGTTCCATGAAACAAATTTGTCATTTCTGTGGGTAACTCCATCAAAACATGAGATTTTCTTTCATGATATTCATCATACTTTAAAGTTTTTATAACTAAAATTACAGAAATCTTAAAAATATAATTTTAAATAAAAACTTTAAAGTATGTTGAATTTTATGAAAAAAAACTCATGTTTTGATCGAGATTTTTTTAAAAATTTGAAATTTCAAAAAATCATATAATTAATCATATAAATAATTATATCCTAATCGGGATCAAATTTAAATATGGTTAAATATATGATTATTTATATGATTAATCATATGATTAATTATATAATTAATTATACAGTATATTATATAACACTTTTTGATAGGGCAGATACTGAAAATGATACTATATGACTTGCTATTTCTAAGGCTAACATCAAAAGATTTGTTTGAAATTTAAAAAATAAATTCTTATAATTATAAAGTTAATTATGAAGTTACTATAATTACTTTAATATAATTTATAATTTATAAATTTAAAATTTTTAAGTTTAAAATTAACCTAAAAAATGTTTATAAAATGATTTGGATTTTACATTAAGAGTATTCCGTGTGCTCTACTATACGTCGGTAATCTGGTAAGTTTTAGTAAAAAAACCCCTGTTTTGCTTTCCAAGTTTTCTCAGCGGGAAAACGTTGGATCAAAATTTCCTCTTACAGGAAGTTTTGTTTTTCAAAATCTCGAGCGCGCAACTATTATTTTTTTGGAAAATTGAAATTTTTTTGCAAATGTCAGAAAATAAAGTTCAACTTTTAACTTGCGCGCGTTCTGCAAAAATGCTTGTCAGAAAACCTCTTTACTTTATTTTCTAATATTTGCGAAAAATTATTAATTTTCCAAAAAATAATAGTTGCACGCTCGAGATTATTGAAAAACAAAACTTCCTGTAAGAGGAAATTTTGATCCAACGTTTTTCCGCTGAGAAAACTTGGAAAGCAAATCAGCGGTTTTTTTACTAAATTCTTACCAGATTATCGACGTATAGTATAGCACACGTTTTACCTTTTATTTTTTTTAAATTAAATAATATTACCTGTTGATTGATGCAAACAGATAAAATGATGCAATGTTTTGTGAAACCGCATGGAAACCCATACGATGCACCGTTTTTACAATATGGCGTAACATTGTTGTTATATGCCTTGACGAGTGATCAACAGGTCGAAGTAATTTTATTAAATGTTCTCATAATAGAATTAAACAAAAGGTAAAAATATTTTGTTTTTTTAAATTAAATGCGTTCTTAATAATTAAATTTTAAAAAATTTAACTTATCTTGTAACTGTACAATACAAAAAAACATTTTATAAACATTTTTTAGGTTAATTTTAAACTTAAAAATTTTAAATTTATAAATTATAAATTATATTAAAGTAATTATAGTAATTTCATAATTAACTTTATAATTATAAGAATTTATTTTTTAAATTTCAAACAAATCTTTTGATGTTAGCCTTAGAAATAGCAAGTCATATAGTATCATTTTCAGTATCTGTTAAAACTTATTATTAGTGGGTAGCAAAAACTCTTTCATACATAAATTATGCAAGAGATGATTTAGATTGATCACCAAGTGGTGAAGTTTTAGCAATCCATGGACCATAACTTCTCATTTCTGGATTCCGATGCTGCATGGAGATGGAGTAGGATTAAAAGAAATGATACTTTGCGCTAAGATAATTTCACTGTAAGAATATACTTTATTAAAAATATGTGTATAGTTTATTAGAGAAAATTCATGCTAAATTCATATTTTATTTGCAGGAAAATATAATTGTTTGGTGAATAAAATAGCACTTACTGGTATTGTTAAAACGTATTCCATTTGTCTAGCAAAGGGTTTTTTAAGCAACGCTTTAATACTACCAGCCACCCTGAGGAAACGATACTATAGAATCCAATAGAACGGTGTCCAATAGAATCCAATAGCCTATAGAATCCAATAGAATGTATAAAAGTGGTGTTTATTCTCGTGTTGAGGTAGTATATGCGTGGAGTGAAAAAGAGATATTTTTTTCGGACCTCTTTCTTCTCTCACGAGTTTCGTATAAGAAATTCCAAAATGTTTTACTTATTCATCGTAAGAGATTTTAAAAGCTTAAAAAAAAAAAATTTACAAAACAGATTTTGATATGGTAGAACTATTTAGATTTTTACAAAAAAAATTTTCTTTTAATTTTCGCATATTTTCTCAAATTTTTCGAATTTAATATTTAAAGATTTAAAAATTGATGGATCGATTGAATTTTCCCGAAACGTTTATTTAGAGCAAATTTTTGTAGTTAATTTTAATTCAGAAAATAAAGTTTCCGATTTTCTGAAATTTCCACAATTTTTAAATGTTTAATTTATTTTTTAATTTTTAAATAATCCTTTAAAACCTATTTTTTAAATTATACAAATTTTTTAATTTTCCAAAATTTCGCTTGATTCGCAAGATTCGCTTGATTTTCATCGTAAAGTAATAATTTTTTTTTAAATCGATGCATTTTTCCCTGGCAATTCATTTCGTTATGAAAAAAAAATCATTTTTATTGACCAAATTTAAATTTTTAGGCCAAAAGCCTTTGAAAACTGTAAGTAGCAAAATTTATTTAGTTTTTGACCTAAAAATTGAAATTTGGTCAATAAAAATGATTTCTTTCTTGACGAAATGAATACTCAGGGAAAAATTAATTGATTAAGAAAAAAAAATTATTATTTTACGATGAAAATCAAGCGAGTAATGCATATTATTGCTGAAATTTGTCTTAAAAATGATTGAAATTCAATATTGAAATATGCCTGTTTCTGAACTTAAAATATGCATCACTAGCTTGCTTTCATTGTAAAATAATAAATTTTTTTTTTAAATTAATAAATTTTTCCCTAAGTATTCATTTCTTTAAGAAAAAGAAATCATTTTTATTGACTGAATTTCTAGGTCAAAAAATTTGTGTTAAGTAAATTTTGTTACTTACAGTTTTCAAAGGCTTTTGAACTGAAAATTGAAATTTGGTACATAAAAATGATTTTTTTTCATAAAGAAATGAATTGCCAGGGAAAAATTAATCGATTTAAAAAAAAAAAATTATTATTTTACGATAAAATCTTTTTTAAGAAGAATTTGAGCAAAATCTTAAATTGACGATAACTTGGCTAAATTTCATCGGAAAAAGAAAAGTTTTTTTTTCTTCTGGAATGATTTTTCCCTGGCAATCAGATTTTTTTATCTATTTTTTAAAATTTTATTTACAAAAAAATTTATTTTGAAAATTTGGAGTAGCTCAGATACGAAAAACACGGTTTTTGACATAAAAGTCTTTTTGGCATCCCTCGCCGATTTTGTGTGAACGCTTTTTTTTGCATTCTATAGGGTTCAAACTACCAGAAAATCATGGTGGTTTACATTTTCGTAAATTCACCAAAAAAAATCGATAATTCTCGAATTGTTTGATAAATATACTAAATTTAGTATATTTACGATTTTTATCGAATATTTACAAAATTTTTTGAAAATTTACTAATTTTTTGAAAAATTTCTAGTTTTTTTGTAAATCTAAGAAAGTTACTTTTTACAGAGAAAACATTTAGAAATATAAACCGATATTCTATAATATATATGCAATTACTAATATTTGTGATTTTTAGTGTACTTATCTATAAAAAAGCTTTTTCAGGAAAAAAAATAGTATCCGATACTTTTTAATCATAATCTGATTAATATTTTTAACAAAATTAAAATATATCAATAAAATATAAAATTATTGTCGTATTTCAAGAGTCAAAATAAGCGGCTTCTTTTATTTCGAAGTCAAAACGTTTATGTTTATAAATATTTTATTACATGTATCCGAATGCAATAATATGAATAAATTAGTATAAATTTTTCGCCATTAATATGAGTAATGTTAAAAATACTATATAAAAAAAAAAGAAAAATTGTTTTCTTTGTATAAATATAATTAATAAAAAAAGTACAAATCCATAATATAATATATTATGCTAAAATTGTTTGACAAATATAATTTTTTTCATCGTTTTGGAGGGTCAATTGCCCCATTGACCCCCCCTTGAATCCGCCCTTGTATGTAGACCAATTCTATCAACGTTTATATTTTCGAAATATTTAAAAAACAAAATAATTAAGAAAAAATAAAATGGGCAATAACTTCAATAATCAAGTTAAAAAATTTTTTAATTATTTTTTAAATAAAACAATAAACACGACCAGGCTGCTTTGCTTGAAATTTATTTGTTGCTTGAATTTTCAAGCAAAGCAGCCTGGCCGTGAAGGATGCCTATAATTGGTGGAAGCCTATTGACGGCCGCCTCATGCACCTAATGGATAAGACGGCCCTGGTATCTAATTTGTAGAAATTTCTTATAATTTATTTCTCAATGTCACTGATTTCATTTTAAAAATAGTGAAAATTTTTGTCTCGTTATTTTTTCCGCTCAAAAATAATAGTAAATAAAGCCTTTGCCTCTCTCTATAATTTAAAAAATAGGTTTTAAAGGATTATTTAAAAATTTAAAAAAAATTAAACATTTAAAAATTGTGGAAATTTTAGAAAATCGGAAAATTTATTTTCTGAATTAAAATTAACTACAGAAATTTGCTCTAAATAAGCGTTTCGGAAAAATTCAATCGATCCATCAATTTTTAAATCTTTAAATATTAAACTCGAAAAATTTGAGAAAATATGTGAAAATTAAAAGAAAATTTTTTTTGTAAAAATCTAAATAGTTCTACCATATCAAAATCTGTTTTGTAAATTTTTTTTTTTTAAGCTTTTAAAATCTCTTACGATGAATAAGTAAAACATTTTGGAATTTCTTATACGAAACTCGTGAGAGAAGAAAGAGGTCCGAAAAAATATCTCTTTTTCACTCCACGCATATACTACCTCAACACGAGAATAAACACCACTTTTATACATTCTATTGGATTCTATAGGCTATTGGATTCTATTGGACACCGTTCTATTGGATTCTATAGTATCGTTTCCTCAGGGTGGCTGGTAGTATTAAAGCGTTGCTTAAAAAACCCTTTGCTAGACAAATGGAATACGTTTTAACAATACCAGTAAGTGCTATTTTATTCACCAAACAATTATATTTTCCTGCAAATAAAATATGAATTTAGCATGAATTTTCTCTAATAAACTATACACATATTTTTAATAAAGTATATTCTTACAGTGAAGTTGTCTTAGCGCAAAGTATCATTTATTTTAATCCTACTCCATCTCCATGCACCTTCGGAATCCAGAAATTAGAAGTTATGGATCATGGATTGCTAAAACTTCACCATCTGGTGATCGATCTAAATCATCTATTGGAAAATTTAAGTATGAAGGAGTTGTTGCTACCTAGTAATAATAAGTTCTAAATTTTATATCTTGATCGAGTGGCCTTTAAGACAGTGACATCTCAGCTTTGATCATGTAGGTGATATGTTGAGTTTTGTCCAAATTCCTTCAAACCTTTATATTTGTACAACCTACAATATAGGAAAGACATTAATTACAAAGACTTAAAATACTTTAGGTTTGTGGACTTAGAATCATTTCACTATAGGGGCTTGTTATAATTTCGGTTCAAGGACTTATAATAATTAGGGAGCATAAGTTAAAACTATAATGAGTTAAAAATGAAGAAAAGGAAAAAGAATGGAATAACTCGGACTTAATTTCATTTTAAATTAATATTATCTTTTAAAGGTGTTCATTTAATTTTAAATTATATTTTTCTTTCCTCAACTTAACTTCAATTTTATAAATTATTTAAGTTTCAATAAATTAAACTTAAAAAAAAAAGACTTAGTTAATAAATTTTTTGGACATCCAATTTCAAAAAAAGTAAGTAACATATTTTATTTCTACAAGAAAAAGTTAATTCAATTAACTATTTTGAGTAACTTTTTCTGAACACCAAGCTAATTAACAATCCCTGGAAGGCCTGGACAACCTTCCTAAAATCAATTTAAATTGTATACATCAGCTAAAACTGATTGTTACATACGATACTGATATAACTGTATAAATTAAATTAAATATTTATTATAACTTTCGGGCCATAAATGTTTTTGGAACAAATTTTATTGCCTAAGCTAAGTAAAATTTAATGTAAGTACAAGTAAAAAGTAATCAGCTAATTTTTCTTATGCAGCTTTTTCATATTGAGTTCACAGGCTGTATTGTAAATACAATATGCTATAAGCATATATAAATATTATAAATAATATAAATATGTATATTATAAATATAACTTTTTTTCAGCTTCAAAAAATTCTTAACTGTGTCCAGGCCCCTTCTCAAAGAAATTGGTATATTGAAAATCGATAATTATAGATAACGTTGTTTGCTGAGTAGCAAGGGACCTCGATAGTTAAGAATTTTTTAAAGCTGAAAAAAAGTTATAATAAAAGCCTATTAGATTTACAGTACAGCCTGTAAAGTGAATGTGAAAAAGCTGAATAAGAAAAATTAGGCATATGGGTTTTTTGTGTCACTGACGAACAAGAATTTCGAGAAAGTTTTTATTAAAAATTAATTTCTTAACTTCAAATTAGCAGAAAGTACCCCAAAAAAGTGGTTTTTAATATTTTCGTACTTTCAGTGTTCGAATTCGATTCAAATGGGTTTTTTTGGACCCCTGATCACTGTAACGATCAGTTTTCAAGCTGATTCGTATTATTTAAATTGATTTTAGGAAGGTTGTCCAGGCCTTCCTGGGATTGTTAATTAGCTTGGTGTTCAGAAAAAGTTACTCAAAATAGTGAATTGAATTAACTTTTTTTTGTAGAATTAAAATATGTTATTTACTTTTTTTTTGAAATTGGATGTCCAAAAATTTATGAATTTATACTGAGTATTTTTTTTTTAAAGTTTAATTTATTGAAACTTAAATAATTTATAAAATTGAAGTTGAGGAAAGAAAAATATAATTTACAATTAAATGAACACCTTTAAATGATAATATTAATTTAAAATGAAATTAAGTCCAAGTTATTCCTTTCTTTTTCTTTTTCTTCATTTTTAACGCGAGCCAAGTTCTGAACCGGTTCAGAAGGACTTCAAGAAGGCCTTTTTCAGGCAAAAACTCCAGTATTTAAGCACCGAAATCTTTGATAAGACCGACTTCCCCTCTTGATAAAAAATCAAGAGTGGGTTGAGGGTCTTATCTAAGATACTACTCCTAGAGTTTGTCTAAGAGGGGAATTCCTTTGTCGACTCATTATCACGCATAGATCGGATGTTATTTTTCTTATCTAAATTTTTAATGAGTCGACAAAACGTATGATATTTCAAAACAATGGGTTTTACATAAGATATTTATAGGAATACTTTTGTCTTTGTCTGACTTTATCAAAATAAAATTTTGTTAAGTCATTAAGTAAACCCATTGTTTTACTTGAACTTAATTTTCTTTGTTTTTCATAAATAAATTACTTTTGAACCCTTTTTCTTTTAATTTAAGCTAATTATGGGCTTTTTAGAGCAATTTATTTACGAGATTTAAACCTAAAATTTATTATGCTAAACGTAAATTTTTATAAAGGTAGCTTAAAATTATGCTTAATTTACGTAGTTCCAGGCTAATAACTTCATCCCTTGAGTTTTCCTTAAATCTAAATTTAGTTTCTAAAGTAGAATAAAAAAATAAAAACTCGAAAGTGAAATAATGGCCTTGACTAAGGTTTTTCCAGTTATCCGGTGAAACTAAAGGCAAATCGTTTTTCTCGCAATTGAAAATTTAGCTTGAATAACTGGAAAAGAATGTCTTTAAATTTTCCGTGAAAATTTTAAATTTAACAAATTCGAATTTGTATACACGGAAAAAATTTTATATACCGTTTTTTCTACATACACGGAAAAAAATTTTAAACGTACAAAAAAGTTTTTTTTTTTTTTTTAAACGGCTGAGGACGTTACATCACAAATTCTGGGGAATTTTTTTGTTAAAAATTATTTTCTCACCCTTAGAAAAGACAATTCAGGATATGGAGGAAGATTTGCCATGGGGATAAATTTCCGCCGTAGAGTTGCCCTTAGCCTTCCTGAACCCATTATCATTCTAGCACGATCTTCAAAAATAATTTTTTATGAAATTGGACAGACTTGCCCATTAAGAAAAAATAATTGCATTTTATACATGGGAGCAAAAAAATGCCAAAAATCACAGTTTATCATAATTATGGTGGGAAGAAAATTTTGTATTATCCTTGGACATAAAAAAAGGATTCCACAGATAACAGATAATGTGGGGCCTGGGAAATTCTTCACCCTCGGTTAAAATGTTAAATTAAGTTGGCCTGATTTTTTCGTATATTCATATTTTTTTGTTGATAGGTCCATAAAATTTTTTTTGAGTATTTGTGTTATTAGGACGGTTTAATACGAGTATGAAACCTCATTACCCGCAAAAGGAATTTTAAGGTTATTCTTTGCGGGTGTTTAAAATTTGTTATCTGTTACATTCTTTATGTATTTCGAGTCTCTATCTATTTTTACCCAAAACGATTAAGTCGCAAAAAAAAATGCAGGTTATTTATTTTGGTTTCTTAGCCCTTTTTTGATTTTACAAGCAGAGTTTTTAATAAAAAAAGATACCATAATAGGGTTTAGGAACCCAAAAAACCAAAAGTAACAGATAAAAAGATTTTTAAAAACCGCTAAAGATAACCTCGAAATTCCTATTGCGGGCAACTGGTCCATTTTTGGCGCAATTGGATTCGTATTTGTATATAAGCATATTATATTCAGCATTCCATAAATCTTAGGCTGTGAAAGTAAAAAATGACCGATATCGCACGTAAATTCTTTAATATTACGGCCCAATACTGCTCATAATTTTCTTTGTCAGTGACAATAAAACACTTATTTTTGAATCAGCAAGACAAATAATAAGATTTGTTTCATGTTATATTTAGTTGTACTAGAAACTAAAAAAGTAATAAATAAGTAACACTACATTTAAAAACAAAATCCACTTGCGGATTTCCGCTTTCCACAAGCGAAATTCCGCTTGTACCTAGCGCATTTTTTTTATCCCATAAAACGATTACAATTACTTAAAACGAAAAGAAATAAAAAAAATGTTCAACTTTTTTGAGATATGTGTGTATCGGTATAATGAGACATGAGAAATTAAGTTAAAAAAATAGAAAAATTTGTTATTATTAATTTTACAAAAAGTCATTTGCAATCGTTTGACAAGAGAAAAAAAATTCCGATGCCACCAGCGGAATCCTGTTTGCTATTAACGGATTTTCCGCATGCAGCAAGCGGAACATTCCCTGTTGGGGCAAACGGAACATTTTTTCAGTTTAGAATCTTAAATAAATATTTTCTGTAATATACAGGTTTGAAGAAATTTGGACAAAACTCAACCTATCACCTATATGATGAAAGCTGAGATGTCACGTGAATCTGCTGTCTTGAAGGCCACTCGATGATATTATTTCATTCAGCAAAAATCAACAAATTATTTGGAACGCATCAAGACATAAAATTGTATTAAATTTTTTTTTTTGTAAATAAAATCTAGTTGTTTTTTCATTAATTAAATTGTAGATCTTATTTGGCCCAATTCCTTGATATCCAAAACTTTTTATAATAATAAAAATAATTATTATACTATACTTCAAAAAACTTTAAAACCAAGAACAAATTTTAAAGTATATAAAAGTTTTAAAAAACCTTTTACAACTTAAAAAAAAAAAGAAAAAAATAATAAAAGTAAAAAAATTTATAAGTCCTGAAAAAATTAAAAGTCTTCTGATAGGGGTAAATTTATACTTAAAGCAAAGTTTTTTGTGAGTATTACTCATTTTCATAATTAATTACTCTTTTTAGTAAGAGTAATTAAAGTTTAAAAAAAAAATAATCCAAAACGAAAAACTTACGTAAAAAATTAGGTAAAAAATTACGTAAAAAATTAGGTAAAAATTTAGGTAAATTTTTACGTAAATTTTTACGTAAAAATATTGGTTAAATTTTTCACCTGTGCCGAAAAAATTAAAAGTCTTCTGATAGGGGTAAATTTATACTTAAAGCAAAGTTTTTTGTGTATTACTCATTTTCATGCTTAATTACTATTTTTAGTAAGAGTAATTAAAGTTTTTAAAAAAAATAACCCAAAACGAAAAAGTTACGTAAAAAACTAGGTAAAAAATTACGTAAAAAATTACATAAAAATTTAGGTAAAAAATTACGTAAATTTTTCACCTGTGTCAGTTTTCAAACGATTTCAATGATAAAAATTTTTATTTTTTCACAGTAGCATATTTTCTGATTTTTTAACATGGCGGAAAAAAAACATGAAACAAGTAACTTATCTGGGGGTTTTCGAGGTTGATAAATTTAGCTACTTATAATGCATTTAAAAAGTAAAAATTTATTGAAAAACCTTCTTGTGAAAATTAATCTTTTGGGGTAAAAATGGATTCTGGGGGTTCAACACAGTTCTCTGACGATAATAGCTGACTATTTAGTACGAATTACTCCTTAAAAGATAAAATACAGCCCCATAATCTACGTAGTTACTCTGAGGATCCCTACCTGGTGGAAAATGCCGTTTACGGGTAAAATAGTCCCTATGTCACTGTAATTTATTCTTCTTGCAAAAAATTATCTCTGTGGGTAAAAATGGACTATGTATGTTCAAAACGGATTCCTGGCTATCAGAGTAGCCTTAATTGGTGAAAATTGTCCCCTATGGGACTGTAACTTTGGTTTTAAGAGGTGATTCGCATCTAACGGGCTGTTATTATCGCTAGAGATCCATATTGAATCCAAAGTCTATTTTCATTCTCAGAGATCAATTTTTATAAAAGAAATGTATTTCAGTCCAAAAAGGACTTTTTTGTGCTAACTCACATACACTGTTATCCAGAGTAGGACGCAAATTTTTACTTAAACCATTATAGCGCCGGCGCCACCATACCACTTGCACTCAGATTTTCGCTTAGAAAACGGGTAAAAAAATGATTGTTTTTAAACTTAAAGTCTTCCTTTACTGAAAAAGACATTTTTAACAAGATTCTGTGGTTATACTTTTAATATTATTGTCCGTTAATTAAATATGGCGACTCCAAAAAGACAAAAATTCGATTATTTTTATACAGTTTTAAATTGCATTTTTTTTTTTTTTTTTTTTTTTGTTAAGTTTCGAAAGACTAAGTACATTATATTTATCTATTTTTAATATTTTTTATTATTAGAAGTTAAAAAAAAAGTTTAAATGGCGGATTTAGCAAATGATTACAATTCTGACAAATAAAGTCAAATTGGAGAGAGTTGGTGTTAAGTTTGTGGCCGTCACAAACTTTGATTTTTTGGATAGCTGATCCATAAGTTTTGGGATTTGGCATAAATTAATATTTCAACAGTAAAGGGTTTTTTTTGTGCAAACTCACATACTCTGTTATCCAGAGTAGGACGCAAATTTTCACTTAAAATTATACATCTGCTGTATATAGACCAATTGTAACATTTACATTCCGCTTAGGAAAACCGTGTATAACCAATAAAAATAATTTATAATGATCGGGAAACTTTAGAAGGCTGTTGTTAAATAGAGCGATACTAAGTAACATTTTTAACAGGTGGGTATAAATGAAAGTTAACGGGTGGGGGCGGGGTGAGAAAAAAACTTGGGGGGGGGGGGGGGCAGATTTTATTTTTATTTTGAAATTTCAATATGAGGATTAGGGTAAAAAAGAAACAACCTAAATGAATTAGTAATATGAAACTGGAAATTTTTTCATTAAAAAAATTTTTAAGGTAAAATAGTCTTTCCCCATGTAATCTCCTCTCTAACTTATCTTTTTCCTTATAAATTATCTTTAATTAAAAAGAAAAACTTGCAGTTTAATGTAGATAAGTTGAAGCTACCTTGTATTTTTTTAGAGATTAAACAAAATTGAAGCAAATACTAATAATTATTATATTTATTCTAATATTTGTTGAAGATAAAAATGGATTCAAAAGAACTATAAATACATCAAGATCCAAATTGCCGTGCAATTTTTAACTTCGTTACTGAAGAACAATCCCAATAAGCATAAAAAACTCTTGAAGAGAACTTTACGCACACTTTAAGACTTCTTTTTTTTTTAAATCTGTTCCTCAAGAACTCTTCAGGAACACGCGAATGTCGGTTCTACAAGATTGCGTGAAGAACTCTTAGCGAAATCTTTCCCGCAAAATTATTTTAAAAAACTTTTTTTTTAAATTTATTTATTTATTTATTTTTTTTTTAATTTTTTTTTTATATTTAAGCAATTATATTTTTATTAATAACTGTTTTTTTTTTAAGTTAAAAAATCTGATAAAAAAAACCGAAGAAAAATTTTGACTCCGACTGGAATTGAACCGAGATCCGTGACTTCCAAAGGCAGCGACATTATCCATTGTGCTAACAGGTTCTTCGATTTAATAAAAAAATTTTAAGTAATATATGTTACAGATAATAATTTTCGAAATTCTATGCAGAGTAAATTATGCATATCCAATAAAATGCATATTTGAAAATAACAATTAATACTAAAATAAATACTTTTCGGGAAATTCCATTTCTTTATTATAATAAAAACGAATAATATTATAAACAAAAACGCGGCGCTGAAAGACTTGTTTTCAATACTGATAAACTTAATAACATTCTTTTAACTGATGATGTAAAATTAGTTGACTCAGCTACGCGGGGAGCTGACCATAAGGTTAAAGAAAATAAATAAATATTTTTCATCTAAATTCATTTTTCTTGCCCTAAAAAACCCCGTTGAAAAGTTAAATAATAATTTTTTTAAACTTTTATTTCCACCATCTTGGAAAAACGGAAAATATTTTAGGTAGAAAAATAAATATTTTCCACCGAAAATTCATTTTTCTTGCCCTAAAAAACCCCCTTGAAAAGCAAAAGTTCATTTTTCAAGTTTTTCGTTCCGCCATCTTAGAAAAACGGAAAATATTTGGTGTTGAAAAATAAATATTTTCCACGGAAAATTAAACCACTAAAAAACCCCTTGTAAAGTTAAAAGTTTATTTAAAAAATTTTTTCGGTCTGCCATTTTGGAAAATCGGAAAATATTTTGAGTCGAAAAACAAATATTTTCTTACGGAAATTCGTTTTTCTTGCTTTAAAAAACCCCTCTGTAAAGCTAGAAGTTAATTTTTTGTTTAATTATCATCTCGATCCTGAAGAGTCTCGATTCTTCACGTTCACTTGAAGAACCGACATTCACGCACTCTTCAAGAACACTTTAACTTCGAAAAGGTGTTTATTGGGATCATAGTTAAATAATAAAAGAAACAATTTTTCGCAAATTCCAAATTTTATTTATGTATCATTTTAATATTTATATGCAAAATACTTTGATTTAATAAAAAATAATTCGTAAAAACTAGTTTTTCTAGTTTCTAAACAAAAAATTAAAATGATCTCATTTATTATTTCATCTACATTTATTATTAAAAAAAAATATTGAAAATGAAAAAGTAATGTTGAATAATTAAACTTAAACAAATTACAGAAATTTTTAACTGCTTTTTAAAAAAAATTTTATGCAGTAAAATCACGTGATTAATCACATGAGAATATCGGTCAATTCCTCATGTATTTAATCATATGATAAAAACATGATAATCATATGATTAATCATATGATTAATCATGTGAATATTTACGGCTGGGTACCGTTCCTGCGAAAACCACCCATGTATTTTACTTCGAAAATTATTATCTGTAAAATGGCGTCCAGGCAGTACTCTTAATGTAAATTGAAAAAATTAAGTTTTTGTCGTTATCCTTCACCTTAATTAGGCCCCCGCCATATTTCTGACTATAGGCCCCTTAAGTGTTTATTTGGCCCTCCTAAGGGTATAAATATTATTAAGCTAATAAGATTAAATTATCAAAATAATTTTCTTCCTAGCGGGCCGAAAACACTTTTTTCGCCCCGCAACGAGTTCGAAAAAGATGCGTTTTCACCCCTCTGAGAAAGAAAAATTTCGTTTTGTCCATGGGAACAAAAAAAAATACCCCAGATCGCAGTTTACCATCCGAGGCGAAGCCGAGGATGCTAATCAACGTGCGATCTGGGCTATTCTTTTTTTTTGCTCCCTTGGTTAAAAATGTACTATTTTTTAATGTTTGTATTTATTGTATGAATTGAATTCAAAATAAAAATTGTGCCTACTGGGAGTCGAGGTTCAAAATATTTTTTTTTTGTTAATGCGTTTTACGTAAAAAATTTCTTGGTATAGGCTAGTTCCACAAACCTCCAGCGCAGAAATGCAGCTGCAACGGCGCAACGCAATGCGCACAACGCGATTTTCCACCGAGAGCACTGAGCAGCATCGTTTTCAATTCTCCTTAACAGTTAACCTTCTTCTTCTTCTTATTTTACTGGCTCTGACTCGCGTCGATTCGCAATAACCTGGTTATGTCTAAGATATATTTATAGAATCTATTGGACGTTCTGAGCATGTGCAAGGATTACACTTTTTTCATGATATACCATCATGCAATTAAAATTTTGTAAACTCGCGGGTTTTTCTAAAGCAATGTAGAAAACTACATTGTTGATGTTTCGTTAAACCTGTTATCTCTCTCTTACTCATCAGATTGGCTTTTTAGAGATAACAGGCCAAAGCCAATGACATCAGATTTTGTTAGTCGAGACTTTCTTTATATACAGAATGGAAGTGTATTTTGTCGCTTACGAGAGCGACAGCTGAAGTATAGCCATCTGTTATTGTTGTTATTGGTTGATTTTTTGTCCTTTTCCAACCATTACATTATAGTTTTAGTATGAATTTATCGCTCTTTATATTTTTCTAAGATATATTTATAGAATCTATTGGACGTTCTGAGCATGTGCAAGGATTACACTTTTTTCATGATATACCATCATGCAATTAAAATTTTGTAAACTCGCGGGTTTTTCTAAAGCAATGTAGAAAACTACATTGTTGATGTTTCGTTAAACCTGTTATCTCTCTCTTACTCATCAGATCCTTCAACCTCTGTTACCCAAGCGAATAAGCTCTTTGATCGGGACTCGAGAGGCTTACTCATAAATAGACTTATATAGTAAATATTTAAAAGAAGTTTAATATCTTAGATATGATAATCTGTTCTTGATTTGCCATTATTAACCTATCACTGAATTATTAGAAATTAGATTGTATTATACGTCTAATTGATTTGGTAAGTATCTCCTGCATTGAATTTCCCATCCAGTAATACGCAAGTGCATAGTTATAGAATTCTATGTCTGCAAAAAAAATTACTTTGAGTTCTTGTTATTATTTTTAATTTGAGGTTATAGTAAACTAAGATTTTTATATATTTTTGAATTAGGTTTAGCTTATTTAGGTCATTTTGTTTATGTTATTACGATTTTTAATGCCTGATATTTGTGAGATTGATTGACAAGGTGAATGAGTTTTAGGCACAAATTTTACCAAATCTAAAATAGAGTATTAGAGTTCAAAGATGAATTTTAGCCAATCTCATATTCTTAGAAAATCTTTTCCTACGAAAAAATCTAGTGTTGATAAAGAGTATTGAGATAGCCCTGGTAGCATTGCTAAAAGGTAGAATAAAATTATTTTGGGATGACCTAATTTATTATTCCACATATATATATTAGAAACGCCAGAGCTATTTACCCCAAAAAAGTTTTCGCCACTCCTAAATAAATATTTCCCCTCATTTGCTGTGCACATTCAAACTACATAAAAGACAAACAAAATTATTTTTCTACGATTCTTAGTTACAACCAGGATATTTACAACTCATTTTTGTCACATTCCTGTTCATTGAACCATTGATCATTTTAAATAATAAAAAGAATTAACATTAAAAAAATATATCAATGTATTTTTATAGGTTTTCAAAATTTTTTTATCCAGTTTTGGTTTAAGTTACTGTTATTAAGAAAATGAGTTTTTCAGGTAAAGTCAAGCATAGGGTGTTGGACATTGAGGCAGTTTTGAACACCTAGCCTTCTTTACTAAATAACTAAGATAGAAATAAGAGAATAGATATGTAATTAAAAGAAATATATTCTTTAAACGGTTGCATTCTTAGCTATTTAGTTTTTTTGGAAATTATTAATTATTTATAATAACTAGATTCAACTGCGCTTAGCAAAGAGACTAAATTATGATGTATGTTTGAAATGAAAATAGAAATTATCTGATTTTTAAGCTATTAACGAATTATCTATTGTAAATTTGATTAGAAATTTTTATAGATGCACTCTCTAAGTTTACTCTGTATAAGTTTTGCTTGAAAATTTAAATCAATGCTTGAAAATTCAAGGAAATGTAAAACAGAACACCTATGAGTACAAAGAAAAATCATTTGCAGAAATTCTTAAAGATATATTATGTAGCCAATAAAAATTAGTTAAATAATTTTTAAAGTGTACTTGGCATACAAGCCATTTCCCTAAAACATCGTAAGAATGACTGCTTATACTTCTTCTATTTTGTATTCTATTTCTAATTTTTTAACTGATTTTTCTCCCCAAATTTATTATTAACATTTGGTCTAATCATTTTTCTGTCATTTAACTCTAATACCAATTTAAATCTTTTAAACGCACATCATTTATCCTTGCCTTTGCCTTTGAGTAATCTAAACCTCCATCTGTGTACTTATTTAAAACATTCTTTAACTATTGGCACATTTGTTAATTTTGCTTATTTCTCTAAACTATCTCTCATCAGCATGTCTGATGAATCTTTTGCCTGGTTTTGGTTTTCCTGACATCCTATTTGTCTCACATTTATACAATTTATATGAAAGATTCGAGGTGTTTAAAATTGCATATACTTTTATTTTAATATTAGTATATTCAAATCGGTTTAAGTTTTAATATTTGTAAATTATAAACAAGAGCATTATTTATGTACAAATTATTATTTTAGTTTACCACAGTAGATTTGAACTCTTTTGTTATTTGTTTTGATAATTTTGTGGTTGCACCCTTCACGCGTTTGGATTTTTATCTTTAATATTATTTTTAATCAATTAGAAAAAAAATTTTTTTAGGCATCATTGTTTATATATTATGCAAATAAGCATAACATGAGCAAATTCTATCTATCATTAGTTTGAAGATATTTATACAATTTGGTTTAAGAAGTACAATTTTCTGACTTATACAACCCGTATTATTTGCCTTTTTGGGTAAAATGTTTAAACTTCTCGCACAAAAAGAATCATAATGATTTATCATAACGTATATACCTTACATTGACCCAAAAAGATATATTTTATCTCCTGGAGAAACTTAGGGATGAAAATGAACCATCTAGGAAAAGCTGATATCCTCAAGGTATAATTTTCATTTTTTCACCCTAACATATTTTCCGATTTTCCAAAATTGCGTATCAACAAACATATGCAAAAATGAATTTTTTACGTTTGCTGGAGGTTCTAGGGGTTGAGATAAACGTTTTTATTGATGAAAATTTTTATTTTTTTAACCCAACGTATTTTCCGATTTTCCAAAATGGTGGACCAAAAAACATGCCAAACTGAGCTTTCTACATTATCTGGGGGAGATAAAATTTTTTTTTAAAGATAATTTTCATCTTTTTCACCCCAACTTATTTACCGATTTTTCAAAATAACAGACTAATTTTTTTAATTTTAAATTCACTCCTATGTATATATTGATAGTTTTTAGTATAATATAAACAATGACGAGAGAAGTACATACACTTCTCTATTTTTAAAATTTATATTATTATCTATGTAAAATGATTTAAAGACTGTTATAATTAATATTTTTGGTATGTATTACTTATTTATATTAATTTTATAAAAAATTATATATTTATAATAAATAAAAAAAATTTTTTAGTCAGATGAGGTGGAATATTTACCACGAAACGTCACAAGATATATAAAAAATAATTTTGTTTTTTATTTCTTTTGCCCTATTGATCGATAAATTCAATTTTCCAAAGACTAATTTTTTTTTTTTTTGATCTCCCAAGATGTCGGACAAAAAAACAATGAAAAAACGCTGCCAAGTAATTGGAACTACCCTAACAAAAATAACCAGCCAGTTTTGGCCGGTTTCGGCTGGTTTCATATGGTTTCACCTGATTTCATCTGGTTTCAATGAGTCTTAACCAGAAAAATAGTTTTAGGTGTTAAAAAAAGAAAATTTCCGGAAAATTAGGAAAATTCAATTCTGATAAACTTTATAACATTCGAATTAATAAAAATAATGTGCCTATATTGATGGGATGTATAATAATTATAAATCTGTTTAAACTTTATGGATAAAGAAGCGCTAAATAGTTCTGCAATTTTGTAATATAAATGCTTTTTTCAAAATTTATGCAAAGATGCTCTAAAGTTTTGCCATTTTGTAACAAATATGCTTTTCTCAAAGTTTACGCAAAGATGCATCCGAATATGTAGCAAATATTGCGGCAAGCATTTTAAAAAAGTTCACTTTTAAAAGTTGACATCAAGTTTACAGCAAGGGCAGTAGTTAAGTATAAATGATAAACCTCTTCTTTTTTTTTTAATATTTTTATCAGTTAAATAGCAGTTTGAAGCGAATTTTATGTGCATATATATGGCTCATTATCATTTTTTTTTGCAAAAGTGACGTACAGCACGTTTCTGACTACCAGATGCTTAATTAAAAAATTTTTTTTTTTTTAATTTCTAATTTCTATTAGTTTTTGATGGTACACCATAAAAATCAACATAATTTAATGTTTTAACTACTTTCAACAGAAATAAATATATAACAAAAAAGCCGTTCCCTGTCACAAAGGAGATTCCTATACTTTGAGTGTCTGTCACTCACACCTATCAATTAATTTTCAAAAATTTTTATTTGGGGATTAACTGTTATATCATAAGGTTAAACTTTTTCCATATAGAAAAAATTTAAACTTACTTTTACTAATTATTACAAGGGTGAGAAGGTGTGTCACACGATTTTACAAAATGTGTACGTAAATTTATATTAAATTTGATTTCTCTTCATAAAAACATTTTTAAAACCTTTTAATCGCATAAAGGACAACTTAAATATATAAAAAATAAATTCTTATACCAAGAGCACTTTAAGAAGTCGTTAAATAGGAAAAAAAATCAGTTCAAGTTCAAAAATCACGAAGGGACAAAAACAAAAACCTTTACCGTACCCCGATGGATCTCTGATTAAGAAGCGTTGTAATTAAAATATTAAAAACTTGGCAAGTTTCAATCATAAAAATACTTTACTTTCCAAACGGAAAAGTTTTTTTGTTCATTAATCTACGAATTATTTTGATTTTTCTATAAAAAAGCCTTTACCGTTCCTCATTTTTGTTAAAATTATTAAATATTTTTAAAATTTACCTCCAAAACTCGTTTTTTTAGTAAGAATTATTCAAAAATATATGTTATTGTTCTTTAAAATGTATAAACCTTAGAAAAATTCATATATTAAGGCCGTATGTAACGATTTTGGTTTTTAATGGTTTTAAGCTGTTATTACCTTATAATAATCAAAAAACGTAATAAATTGATGTAAAAGGTTCGTTATGGTGATTTTTATGAAATACTGAATAACTATTGGTGAAAAAAGTCTAAAAAGCCTTGTTTGGACTTTAAAAAAGGAATTTTTTATTTTTAGTTTTTGTAAGCTATTTTTTCAAAAAAAATGAAAACAAGCCATATATGAGTCATTGCTCGAGGTAAAACCTGGCTTTTCAGGTTACTCATTTTGCTCCACTTAAAATGTGCACAAATCGCTTATTTAAGTCAAGCCTGACAAGTTCCAACCATAGAGAAGTCCGGCGCGCGGTCCAGCGGGTGATTTAAACTGGCCGGAAAATGTCAAAAATTCGGGAAAATCAAACTCATTTTGCTCCACTTTTGAATACCCGGAATCTTTTATTTATTGACCCTCATACACGAAAATACTAATGCCTGATAATTTCCGCGGTTTAACGCACTAGCCTGACGCCCTAAAGTTGTTAAAAAAATGGCTTCGGTTATATCATTTCGCTCCGAGAACCACTTGACCGATTTAAAAAAACGAAAGTGTATTTAAAAGGGCTAAGGTAGCCTGACAAAACTACGGGTAGCCTGACAACTCCGGGGAAAAAAATGGCGTCAACGAGCATGGAAAATTTTACTGAAATTGCATATAATTAACACTAAAATTAATTATAAGGGAAAAATATAAAATAAGTTAAGGTCAGAAAATAATTATATTATTTTAATACGAGCGAATAAAACTAGCTAACCCATTTTTAGCGACGGAAAAACAAAAAAAAATGAAAATTGTGTATTGTAAACGAAATTCCGGTTACCATAACCGGAATTCTGGTATTTTAAGAAAATTTTCCTTTGAATTCCAAACATTATTTTCTCTTAAAAAAAGGATTAAAATTTTTTTTTAAATACTTTTAATTACAGATATTCAAAAAATTAAAATCGTAAAAGTTATACGCAAGTTGCGAATTTAAAAGAAAGACTACAATAAAAAATAAGATACAAGGGACTGTACCCCCCCACCCTCCATGCGTTCACCGGGGGAGGTTCAAACGGGTTTTTGACTCCAAAATTAATATCTCCAGACGTAGAATCATCCGATCGGGGCGTAGTTGGTGTCAAAATTTTTGTTTTGAAAAAAAAATACTAATTAATAAATAAATTTTTTTTATTTATTTTAGAACTCATTTTGAGGTTAAAAACTTCAAAAAACGTCATTTTTAGCATTTTGATGGACTAAAAAATTGAGACATTTTGGGACAGAGGAAAAACTCCTTTTTTTCACGCTCAGGAAAACTTTGCGTAAGCCTACTTTACAATATGCTGTCGGAAAAATTCCAACTTTTACGGTGCGTCACTCGTAATTGGCGGTTATGTGAAAGAAATCCTGTTTTATTTTTTACTTAATTTGTGATACCATTTTAATATTTGATTTTAAATCTAAAATTAGCATTTATATGATCCTTGTTATGTTTTTCTAACATTTTTTTCATGAAAAAAACGATATCTTACCTGTAATTTACCAAAGAAATTTATTTATTTAATGAAATCTCTTAATTTTCGCAATATAATGATTAATAGGGTGATCATCTTTTTGAAAAAAAAAATTGAAGGCACATCTTGCTGATACGTTTCTTTGAGATTTTTAGACTATATAAAGTGACATACAAGCTAGGAACGGAAAAAATTTTGCTCAACACATAGTTTTTTAAATTCGCAACTTGCATATAAGTTTTACTATTTAATTTTTTGAATATCTGTAATTAAACGTATTAAAAAAAAATTTTTTTTTTTTTTTGAGAGAAAATAATGTTTGGAATTCACAGGAAAATTTTCTTATAAAACCGGAATTCCGGTTATGGTAACCGGAATTTCGTTTACGACAAACCGGAAAATTTCTTCATTAAGGGAGTATTAGAAAAAATGAATTATATATGCCGCAAGCGAATGTAAGCTTTAAGGTAAGGCAAAAAATGGTTATTTTGATGTAAATGTAAATGTAAATGTAAATAATCTTTTATTTTGTTTCACAAAAATTTGATACATAAGTTACATGAATAGTAATAGCGGTTAGTAACAATTTTAATATAACATAACATACATAATTTATAAACTGTATGTATATATAAAAAAAGAAAAAAGAATTTATTTTAAAAATAAGCAATGTAATAGCAACAGTAGTCAATGGGCAGCAGTACTGAGTAGCTAATAATCTAATATTTTGGTTAAGCAAATACGATAAAAAATATCACAGTCAATTCACAGTAATAGAGTAAATAACATTTTATTGGTAACTTTAATACAATTCAATCTTGATAAATAGGTGAATATAACAACTTATTCGGTAGTTTAGGATTTTAAAAGGCAGAGTCATCATATGTATGATTCGATTCTCTTAGGTAATTTAAAAGGCCTGTTTTAAAAGAATTAATAGATGAGAGGAATCTTATTTCCGAAGGAAGTGAGTTCCAGCTCTTTGCACCTTGCACTTGAAAAGAGAGATCACCATGCCACTCTTCAAGATCAGGCATACTTAGCTCCCTTGTTACTAAATCCCCTCTAGCTGTTTCTTTGGGTTTGTATTTAACAAAGTTTGAAGTTAAATAATCTGGCTGGTGTAAACGGAGGATTTTATACATAATAATAGATGTAAAGTACAGCCTACGTGCATTACATGTTAACCACCCTAGTGTTTCCCTATAGGGAGTAATGTAAGGATGTAAGGAAAAACGAATTTTCACTTTTTTTTGTTTTTCCGTCGCTAAAAATGGGTTAGCTAGTTTTATTCGCTCGTATTAAAATGATATAATTATTTTCTGACCTTAACTTATTTTATATTTTTCCCTTATAATTAATTTTAGTGTTAATTATATGCAATTTCAGTAAAATTTTCCATGCTCGTTGACGCCATTTTTTCCCCGGGAATTATCAGGCTACCCGTAATTTTGTCAGGCTACCTTAGCCCTTTTAAATGTACTTTCGTTTTTTTGAATCGGTCAAGTGGTTATCGGAGCGAAATGATATAACCGAAGCCATTTTTTTGACAACTTTAGGGCGTCAGGCTAGTGCGTTAAACCGCGAAAATTATCAGGCATTAGTATTTTCGTGTATGAGGGACAATAAATAAAAGATTCCGGGTATTCAAAAGTGGAGCAAAATGAGTTTGATTTTCCCGAATTTTTGACATTTTCCGGCCAGTTTAAATCACCCACTAGACCGCGCGCCGGACTTCTCTATGGCTGGAACTTGTCAGGCTTGACTTAAATAAGCGATTTGTGCACATATTAAGTGGAGCAAAATGAGTAACCTGAAAAGCCAGCTGGCCGAGTAACTATGACGGCTGTTTTTTTTATTTTTTATCGGATTCTGACCTTGTCGTAAGTGAGTGAACCCAGACATTGATGTTTATTTTTCAGATAAAAGGTTTTAAAATTAGACTTGCTTCTAAAAAAATTAAAATTTAGTCTAAAATTTAGTCTCAAAAGAGACAAAAAATTTCCAGAAAAAAATGCATGCAAAGTATCGCAGTTTTTTTACTTGCTTCATTTTTTTTCTCTTTCTCCATATATATAAGCTAAGTAGATATTTTTTATTGCAATAATAGTATATTACGGTCCTAGGCCAGAAAAATAAAGAATGACCGAAACTGCGATTTGGGTGATTCTTTGTTTATGGCCGAGGATTGTACAAAATTTTTCTGCGACTGTGGCGAGAAAATAGGTCTTTTCCGGACGCGCAGCGTCCGGGAAATACGTACTTTCGGGCTGCAGTACAGAAATAAAATCCTAACCTAATCAAAACTATTCATCCTCATCCCTCAGCCTCGGCATATGGTTACCGTCTATTCTTATACATATTTTTTGGATAAAAGGTTTTAAAATTAGACTTGCTTCTAAAAAAATTAAAATTTAGTCTAAAATTTAGTCTAAAAAGAGATAAAAAATTTCCAAATAAAAATGCATGCAAAGTATTGCAGTTTTTTTACTTGTTTCATTTTTTTTTCTCTTTCTCCATGTATATAAGCAAAGTAGATATTTTTTATTGCACTAATAAAATCCTGACCTAATCAAAACTATTCATCCTCATCAATCATCTCGGAATATGGTTACCGTCTATTCTCATACATATTTTTCAGATAAAAGGTTTTAAAATTAGACTTGCTTCTAAAAAATGAAATCGAATAGAACTTTAATAATTAAATATGTAATTTTATTATGGACAAATTATTTTTATGAATATTTTTTTGGCCAAAATCGTGAAAAAAATTATTATTATCAAAATATTTTAAATTTATTTCTTTACCTCCAAAATCATCTTAATGGCTTAAAATGACTCAAAATATTATATTAATTATTTTTTTTCCATTTAATATATATATAATAAATATGTAATACGAAAATAATTTGTTTCTATAATTATTATTATTATTATTATTGATTTTTGTTTCTATAGATAAATTTCTTGAATAAAAATTACAGCATTAAAATAAAAAAAAAAATAAAATACAATAATATCATGATTAATAAAATATCAAAAATTTGATTTCAGGTTTTAATTTGATTTTTAATTGGTGACATATATAAATGTTTTTAGATTCTTTTGCTTAGTTGAAAATTTTTTGTAGATATGATTATTTTTTTATTAACCTACCGAAGATATTAAATTTTAATTGTCAAATTATTTTAATTGAACCGAAATTTAGAGTAAAATTACCAGGTAAAATTTTCGGGGTTTTAAAAATTTTTTCCGTAAATTTGGTTCTTTTTTTTCGACAATAGAGGTCGTTTGCCTTTTTTTTTTGAAAAGTTCGGTAGCTTTTTTAAGGTTTCTGAATCGATGCTTAGTCATTCCTGCATAAGCTCTGAAGTTAATAACATCTGTTAAATTGTTGTTTTATTTAAAAAAAAAATGGGTAATAAGCCAGCGAATTGTAGTGTAAACTATAGTCGTTTTGAAGACGCAGGGGAAGACGGGGAAAGAAATTACGGACCTTATTGGAGGAGAGTTAGCAGCGGTAAATGGAGCTTCTCGAAGGACGTGTTTAACGGATTCTCTAGTTTTAAAGGAAAAACAGATTCTTTTCAAGATGAAAAAAAACCTTTGCTGGAAAAAACTGAAAAAATGAAGAAAAAAAAAATGACCATTTTTTATTATTTAAGTTTTCAATAAAATTTGTTATATTTTGTAAAAACAATGTGTTTTTTTATTTGAAACTCTTTTTGTAAGATGAAAAAATGTACATTTTTTTTTATAATATATTTTTCTGTTTTTGCAAGTCGAGCTTAAAAAAAAAAAAAAAAAAACAGTATGCATAAAGTTGTTTTATTATGACACATGTATTTGGTATCGTCTTATCTTTAAAAGGTAACTATTTTATGCTCTTTTCTTGTTGTAAGAAATTTTTGCATTTTTTTCTATTTTTTGATGAGTTGAACTTTTATAGGAAAGGCTTTATACATGAAGCAATTTTATTATAGCACATATGTTTAGTATCGTTTTATCTTTATTAAGTGACTTTAAAAATTTTTTCTTGAGACAAAAAAAGTAAAAAAAATAAAAAATGGTTTTATCTAGGAAGGTCAATTTGTTAATAATTGTAAAATTATTGGTGAAAATCGCTTATGGGCGCGAGCCAAGTGTGCGTAAAATTTGTGATTTCAAATGGAGATCACAAATAAAAGTCTGCTCGATAGAAGTGATTTTGAAAAAAATCAAATTGATTTTTAGTCTGTGCGCGCTTCCAACGTTGCATGTTATTGCAAAAAACGTGTTGACATGGGTTTACGCCTAAATATGACTAAAATATATTATGTGCAGTGAGTTTTTATATCTTTTAATATTTGCTTAAAAATAATTTAAATTTTATTAAACATAAATAAACGTTTTTACAGTTTGGTTACCCTCAAATTTCCACATCTTTTTAAAATATTTTATTTAAATAAAATATTTTTATTCAAATAAATTATTATTTTTATGAAAGTTAAAAAAATTTTATAATATATGTATATAAAAATGTATGTGTTTTTGTAATATTGTTAAATTTTTGTAGATCCTGAAGAAGGGGGTACAAACCCCTGAAACGTTGATGAAATAAAAAAACTTTAAACTAAATTGTTCCTTTTGATCATTTATTATTATTATTTATAATAATAATTTCTATTAAAAAAACGTGTTGTTAAATGAGTGTGACGAAAATGACGTTTTTTTAATTTTTGGTGATATTTTAAGGAGAAGAGGCCAAGCTGGGCTTACGTGTTTTGATTTGTTCATGAATAAATACAACACCATTAACTGTAAGTTTTGTTTTTTTTGTTTTTAAATGCTGAATGTTAAATTTTTATATGTGGTTTTTCTTTTTGCAATAAGATTTTGAAGATGGTCTTGACGCACACCAATTCAGAAAAAAAAAGTGGAAAAAAATTAGCTTCAAGCGAGGTTTTAATGAATTTTGATGCGGTTTGCCGAAAAGTATGACAAGAAATTCTGATTATTTGAATTTTCACCCCTTAAGTACTTAAAACTACCCCTAAATAAGAGTTTTTTTATAACATTCATTTTTTGCAAAAATTAGTTGCCAAACACTTTTAAAACTTTTATAAACATTAAAAATTGTGAATTTTCATGAATTTAAAGTAAAAGAATAAAAACTGTCCCTATTAAAACCCAAAATACCTCTGAAACTACTCAAAAAAATTGAATTGCACATGCAAATAAGCCTTAGAATTTTAAGGGTAGTTTCAGAGGTACTTTGGGTTTTAATAGGGGCAGTTTTTTTTCTTCTACTCTAAATTCATGAAAATTCACAATTTTTAATGTTTATAAAAGTTATAAAAGTGATTGACAACTAAACTTTGCAAAAAATGAATGTTATAAAAAACTCTTATTTAGGGGTAGTTTTAAGTACTTAAGGGGTGAAAATAATCAGAAATTCATGTTATACTTTTCGGTAAATACACATTTTTAGGAACTTAATGCCGCAAACCGCATCAAAATTCTTTCAAACCTCACTTGAAGCTAATTTTTTGCCGCTTTTTTTTCTGAATCAGTGTGTGACGGTGAATTTTTAAATGTAATTTTACCGTCTGACGAAAATTTACAAGGTAATACTGAATTTTTATTTGATGTCGCATTTGAATAAAAATTTTTTTCGAACTCTTCCCCCCTATACTCAGAATAAAAATAAAAATTTTACTCGACATCTCACCTTGGCTATATATTAAAAATATTAAATTAAACTTGTTTTCACTTTTTATATACTGCCGTACAAATCATAAATCCCACATCGTTACCATTAACGAAAACCCTGACTTCTCCTTTTCGTTTTGAGCAGGGATGTCGGAGTTTTCGTTAGTGGTGTCGATGTAGATGTGTGATTTGTGATTTGCGCTGCAGTATACCTCACACGCATTAAAGTTAATAATGATTTTTTTTTAGCAGATAATAATGTAATAGGGAAGAAAGATTCGAGTATAGTAGGTAAATTTTTCATGTTGAAAGATATTATGATGTTTTGAGACTAAATTGGTATATTTTTTTCACGAATATTCGTTTTTTTTTAAAGATCAGCTTAAATTAAAATACAAAGGTACTGTTTTCGAAAACCCCACTCCTGGATGCAGCAGTAAAAATTTTGTCGATGTTCATCAGCGCTTAAACGTGAGTTGAAACTTCTGGAAAAAAAATTGTGAATGAAAGTTTGTGAAAAAAAATTCTGATTTTTTTTTGACAGTGAAATGCAATTTTTGTAATGCTTTTCAATTTTTTTTTGTTATTAATTAACTTAATCTAAAATATGAAGATACTGTACACGTGAATCCAACTCCTGGGTGTAGTGCAGATAATATGGGAGTTAACTCCCTGAAATTTCTGCCATCTCCTGGAATACCTTCGGGATAAAAATGAACCTTACGAGGGAAAGCTGATATCCTGGAGGTGTAATGATTAATTTTCCAACAGTTTTCCGATTTTCCAATATGGCGGATCAAAAAACATGAAAATAGAAACTTTCAACATTACCTGGGGGTTTTCGAGGTCGAGAAAAACGTTTTTCTAATGAAAATTTTCATTTTTTGGCCCCAGAAAATTTTCCGGTTTTCCAAGATGGCGGACGAAAAAACATTTCAGAATAAGCTTTTAACATTACCTGGTGGTTTTTGAGGTGGAGAATAACGTTTTTATTAATGAAAATTTTCATTTTTTGGCCCCAGCAAATTTCCGGTTTTGCAAGATGGCGGCTGAAAAAACATTTCAGAATAAGCTTTTTACATTACCGGGGGGTTTTCGAGGTCGAGAATAACGTTTTTATTAATGAAAATTTTGATTTTTTGGCCCCAGAAAATTTTCCGGTTTTCCAAGATGGCGTACAAAAAAACATTTCAGAATAAACTTTTTATATTACCTGGGGGTTTTTGAGGTCGAAAATAACGTTTTTATTAATGAAAATTTTGATTTTTTGGCCCCAGCAAATTTTCCGGTTTTCCAAGATGGCAGACGAAAAAACATTTCAGAATAAGCTTTATACATTACCACCCTGGACCATTACCATTAATAAAACGTTATTCTCGACCTCAAAAACTCCCAGGTAATATAAAAAGCTTATTCTGAAATGTTTTTTCTTCCGCCATATTGGAAAACTGGAAAATATGGTAGGGCCAAAAAATGAAAATTTTCATTAATAAAAACGTTTTTCTCGACCTCGAAAACCCCCCGGTAATGTAAAAAGCTTATTCTCAAATGTTTTTTCGTCCGCCATCTTGGAAAACCAGTAAATTTTCTGGGGCCAAAAAATGAAAATTTTCATTAATAAAAACGTTATTCTCCACCTCAAAAACCACCAGGTAATGTTAAAAGCTTATTCTGAAATGTTTTTTCGTCCGCCATCTTGGAAAACCGGAAAATATGCTGGCACCAAAAAATGAAAAATTTCATTAATAAAAACGTTTTTCTCGACCTCGAAAACCCCCCGGTAATGTAAAAAGCTTATTCTCAAATGTTTTTTCGTCCGCCATCTTGGAAAACCAGAAAATTTTCTGGGCCCAAGAAATGAAAATTTTCATTAATATAAATGTTTTTCACGACCTCGAAAACCCCCAGGTAATGAATAAGCTTATTCTGAAATGTTTTTTCGTTCGCCATCTTGGAAAACCGGAAAATATGCTGGCGCCAAAAAATGAAAAATTTCATTAAAAAAAACGTTTTTCTTGACCTCGAAAACCCCCAGGAAATGTTGAAAGTTTCTATTTTCATGTTTTTTTTATCCGCCATATTGGAAAATCGGAAAACCGTCGGAAAATTAAACATTACACCTCCAGGATATCAGCTTTCTCTCGTACGGTTCATTTTTATCCCGAAGGTATTCAAGGAGATGACAGAAATTTCAGGGAGTTGATTCCCTGACTCAGAGAGTTAACTTCCTGTTTTAGGGAGTTAATTCCCTGTTTTATGGAGTTTTTTTTTTTTTTAAGGGAAATATGTGAATCTTGCATCAGCCATGGAGTGTTTGCGGGCCTTAAAGACCCGCAAATTTCCATGTACAAGTGTACAACTGGGAGACCACCGGCGAACACGATCGCCGGCTACGCCCCAGATTCTTACTGGATAAACACACTTTAAACCCCCCGCGCTTGTTTGTCCCAAACTGGAACTCCCTTTTCAGGTATAACTTCAGTTTGGGACGCGCAGCCTAGGCAGATGGCCGCTGCATTCCCCCCTGCCTAGGGGCAGGAGAGCTCACTACGATAGAAATCCTCCTTCTTCTCCAACAAGGTGGTCCTTACGTACTCTGCTACTTTGTTCCAGTTTTCGGAACTCCATAGCATTTCCGGGACCACCGTCTCCGGCCTCCAAATCGGGAAGGGCGCACTCGTAGCGCACTCATTTGAAGCTCTAGTGTATCATCCACGCCCGGATAGTGCAAGCACTCCTTTGTTGCCACCTTATGCCAATGCTTCAACATGACACGGAAATACCCGTGTCCAGTTAAGAACTGGGTAAGGTATAAATCCACCTGTCGTCCCATCCATGCCTGCAGGTCTAAGATCAGTCTGCGCGTCCATAGGGCATTTTTCTCTTGGTTCTTTTTCCATCGTTTCTTCCATGCTTTCATAGAGTTGAAGCGGGCGCGAGTGGAAGCCACTTCGCGCTCATCTACGCTCTCGTAGATCAATTTCCGCTCCAACGCTAGCAGGTCATTGGGTATCACCGAAGCAACAACCTGGATCGCCTCTAGAGATACCGTGTGGTATCCGCAGGCGATCCTCACTGCCGCTTGCCTCTGTACCGACGATATTTTATGTCTGTACTTGGCAGTTTCTGTAGTCTTCGCCCAGACTTCTGATCCGTAGAGCAGGACAGAGGTGACGAGTGACATCAGGAGCCTTCGCTTCCCTGGTTTGGGTCCCCCAATGTTGGCCATGAGCCTTGACAGGGAGGATGCGGCCGACGTTGCCTTTTCACACGACCTCTGAAATTGCTCCCAGAAGGTCAGCTTGTTATCAAGCTGAACTCCCAGGTATTTCACCGATGTCAGGGCCACGTCGTCGGCGTACCCGATCAGGGAAACTCCTTCCGGGAGGTGGATGCGCAACAAGCCATCGTAAAAGGCATTCCACAGATCCGGTCCGAGAACCGAACCTTGCGCGATGCCTGCACTCAAAACCCTTTCACGCCTTCCATCGAGCGTGTCGTAGAGCAGTCTCCGGTCCCGCAGGTAATCCTTTAGTACGTTACCCAGATACCTGGGTATCCGGAAATCGTACTCGAGGGACCGGATCATGTCATCCCACCTGGCCGAGTTGAAAGCGATTTTGACGTCCAGCGTTACCAGAAGGACGTCCTTGCGAATTGCAGGCCGCTTTTCCCTCTCAGCCTCTACGGTATCCACGACACGCCAAATGGCGTCTATCGTGGAATGCCCTTCACGAAAACTATGCTGCTCCTCAGAGAGACCACCGCCCTCCTCGATTGCCCTTCTGAGCCTTGCCCGGAGCAAGCTCTCCATCACCTTACCAATGGTATTTAACATACACAAAGGTCTGTAAGATGATGGAGAGTCCGGGGCTCCCCCCTTGCCCTTGTTCAAGAGCACGAGACGTGCCACCTTCCAGTGCTTTGGGATACTAGGGATTACTTTGACCGCTCTTTTGAGCACTTCCGCCGGTATCCCATCCGGCCCCGGCGCCTTGCCATTTTTAATGGCCTTTATGGCCTTGACCATCTCGCCTTCGCTGAACAGCGGCACTTCCTTCCTGGGTATCACCTCAATCAGGGTTTTAGGGAGTTTACTCCCTGATTTAGGGTGTTATAAACTCTCTGAGCCAGGGAGTATAATAACGTAGTTTTTTTTGTTAGAGCGTTAAGGGAATTGTAAAAAGAAAAGATTCGAGCGAAGCGGGTAAATTGTTAATATATTTTTTTTTTGCAAGTAGGATACTTATTTTTTTTATTTTTTTAATACAGACCAGCTTTAGTCGAAAAAAAAAAGAAAAAATAGATACTACGCATTAGAACCCGGTCCCTGATTGTGATATTGATGTTTTCGAGCATCATGATGATTGTGATATAGAGAGTGTTCCTATAGAAATCTTTGACGATTATCCATTTTTAAGGGCTTTTTTAGAGAACCCTTCTGGTCAGGATGAAAACAGGCTTACCTTGGAAGGTAATGTGGATACTTTCTGTTCTGCACATAAATGTGCGTATGATTTTCTTGCGGTAAAATAATATGCATTTTTTCATTTTTTTTTGTAGCACAGATTGGTCTTGGTTATGGAAGCAGTAAGCCTGATAGCCCAGAGTCAAGTATCAGCAGTAGTGATAATAATAATAGTGATGCTGTTTATGATAATGAGACTGTTGATAGTAATTTTAATTCTAATCATTTATTTAAATTAAGTAAAAAAACTCGTAGATATAATAGATTTAGGGTGACTGGGAGTGAGATTTGCGTGAAGTTTCAACAGCCGACTGAGACGGACAATATTGACGCACAAGCGTTGGTCGAAAATTGTATTGAGGAATTGACGGATTTATTGTTGGAATCCGCGTTGCCAAGTGATTACATTGGATTTGAATTGCGTTCTACAAAATTTGCCAAGCCTCTTTGGCTGAGTTTTAGACCGGTGGAAAAATTTGATCATAGAGACGTTTTGGCATTGATTGCATGCGCGGCTCAGAGCGCACCGCTTTTTGACATTTGCGATGATTCACTTGCAGCCGTGTCCTCGATTGTTCGGGTTCCTGCTGGCAGGGGGCGCGTATCTTTGATATCGTTGAGTCTATTCGATGTACGCAAAAGATCGATTTTGAAAATTACGCAAGACAATTTGTGTCTGGCACGATCTCTTTGTGTCGCATATGTGCACGCTAAAAGGGGTCAATTGCGAAGCGGAATTTTGCATCAAGACTGGCGCAAAATAAGGAAAAAGAGAAAGCAACTTTTAGCAGCCAAGCAGCTGGTGCGTGACGCTGGCGTGTGGATCTCGCAGTTTGGGTGCGGAATAAACGAGATTCATCAATTTCAAATATATAACTCTAATTTGAGAGTATGCATAGTGGCATATGATGACTAAAATTTCGGCAATGGTGAGCCCCCAATATTTGACGGTTCTAGATACGTGGTAAATACCGGTAACGAAATTCGCTACACACTGAGAATAATGTATTTTACGCGTACTAATCATTACAAACCGATTTTAAACCTGAATGTAGCTTCAGGGTCTAGAGGCTACTGCATACCGTGTAACAAAAAATATTCGAACGACAGGTATCACAGATGTTCGAGTAGATGTTACAAATGTTTCCAAATTCCACGCTGTGATCAGTTGATCGTGGGGTTTCAGCAGTTTGTGTTTTGCGATTTATGTCAGAGATATTTTCTGAATGGTAGCTGTTTTGAAAAACAAAGAGCACGCGGCTTTTATAAAAAAACGTTGCCTCGATTTGCCTTGGTGTAAGACACTGTACTTCGTGTCTTAAAATGATTAAGATAGACGATACCGTGAAACACAAGTGCAACGAAATTTTTTGCAACACGTGCCTGAAACGCGTGAACGTAAATCATTTATGTTTTATGCAGCGCCTGTCTCAAAGAGATAATTAGTCAAAAACAATTTTTTTATTTTTCGACTTTGAAACCACGCAGTGCGAGACTTTAGTCGGTGATTGTGCGGTTAAGGTGCACAAACCGAATTTATGCGTTGCGCAACAAGTTTTTACATTTTGTTTGCGAGACAAGGACTTGCTATCTTGTGCGAAATGCAGGCGTCGAAAATACATTTTCCCTGAAGAGCCTGTGAAAAATTTTTTGACATTAGCGCTCATGCCAAAAAAGGATTTTTCAAAAGTTATATGCATTTCTCACAACGGCCAAAGTTTTGACAATCAATTTTTATTAAAGCACATGGTCGAGGAAATGTGTCTGAAAACAAAGCTGATATTGAATGGGTCGAAAATTATATTGATGACTGTTGAAAAAAAAGTTAAATTCATTGACAGTCTAAATTATTTTCACATGGGTCTAAGCGCTTTGCCTAAAGCTTTTGGCTACCGGATATGATTAAGAGGGATTTTCCACACCTCTTCAACACACCTGAAAACCAGAATTACATCGGTCCGTTACCGGATATCGAGTTTTATTGCGTCGATAGTATGTCGCGCGATATAAGAGAAAAGTTTTTGACCTGGTATCGGGAGAGAAAGGATTCCAGAGGTGTGTTTGATTTTCGAGTGGAGATTGAGTCGTATTGTAGAAATAACGTAGATGTGTTGAAAAAAGCTTATTTGAAATTTAGAGAATCTTTTTTGGAGATCGGTAGAATTTGTCCCTTCACGGAAGCTACGATGATTGCCATTGCTTGTATGAAGGTTTTTAGGAAAAATTTTTTAAAATCAAACACAGTAGGTATCTTACCGGCCAGAGGCTATAGATTTAGCGACAACCAGTCTGTGATAGCAGTCAAGTGGTTAGTTTGGATGGAAAGGTAATTGAATCGGGAAATTCAGCACGCTGGTCGTTGTCGTGAAATCAGGCTTCCTATAAACGTTAAGGTAGATGGATTTATTCCTCCAAACAAAACCAATGCACATAACGGTATTTGTTTTCAGATTATGGGTTGTTATTGGAACGGTTGAATTCGTTGCTTCAAGAGAAACAAAGACAAACCGCTAACCGAGTACAATCTTGAAACGCTCGAAGATCGTTATAGCAAAACTATGGCAATCAGCAGAAGATTCAGAGCCAATAATTACGAACTTATCGTTAAATGGGAATGCGAATTCAGAATGGAACTTGAACGAAATTCCGAAATAAGCAATTATCTCGACCAGCACGATTTCACCAAAAATCCGCCATTAAATCCGAGAGAAGCTTTTTACGGCGGTAGAACTGAAAATTTCGTAAAGTCGTATCAAGTCAGAGCTGGCGAAAAAAATAAAATACGTTGCCGTGACGTGGCTTTATCCATACATTTGCAAGCGTGGTAAATTTCCGCTTGCTCACCCTAAATTATACGTCGGCAAACCGGAATGTCGAGAATTCGCTGGTCAAAATTATAAACATTTTGCGGACAGGGTCAAGGGACTTGTTTACTGCAAAATTCTACCACCGAGGAATCTCACGCATCCGGTTTTGCCCGTAAAAATGCACGGCAATCTCTTGTTGGCAAGTTTTGAACTTGTTGCGAGGACGAAAATTTAAGAGTCTTTGTGGGTACGCGGGTTTCGCTGGAACTAAAAAAAGCAGTCGAACGGGGTTACGTAATTAAGGAGATATACGAAATTTGGCAGTAGGAGATAACTGTACACGATCCAGTGACGAAAAAAGGTGGATTATTTGCGGAATACATAGACACTTTTTCAAATTAAAGACGCAAGCTAGCGGTTTATCCGAACAGTATTCGACCGTTGATGAATACGTTTTAGATATTTCACGTAACGAGAGTATAGAGTTAGACCGTGAGATGATTGAAAGTAATCCGTCGTTCAGAGTATAACGTGGGTATTTTGGGGTCATTTTAATTAGTTTACATATATATATTATTTTTGGCACACGGGTGTCAGTTAATAAATTTTTATAAGAGCGCCTTTTAACTGACACGCGCCGGTAATATTGTTGTATAATAACAATGATAATGCGGGTGATTGACCTTCTTACCTCTGTTATTCAGCTAGCTCTAGCATAAGATTTATTTCCTCGGCAAGTAGGGGGAGTTCTAAAATAAAGGGTTAAAACTTAATGAACATGAACGAGCACTAAAAATCTGAACTATGTAATTTAATTTATTATTAATTAAAATAATTTTTATTTATTTAGAAATTATATAATAGTAGCCCTTAGGCTTATAATTCAGTAGAAACTTCTTTTTTATTATACATATATATATATAACTATATAAATAGATACATATGTAGACACAGATTTTACGGGCGCATGGGCACGGGGGGCCTTCGGCCCCCCTGCCCCTTTTTGGTTATTTGTGTCTTAATTAGGCTATGTATACCCGTAAAAAGTGGTTGCCCGCATTAGGAATCATATATATATGTGTATTTAGTTTCAGCGGCGTCAGCATAAGTCCTGTAGCGCATGTTAATTTCCGAAAATCATATGCTGACGTCCGCATAAGTCCAAAACTGTCAACACAAGTCCTCTTCCGTTTAAATTTCGTCAACAAAAAACACTTTGCATTAATTTATACTTATTTAAACTAATACCGTATCGCGCACACACACACACAGAACCCCGGAGCACAATTTTAAATTTACCGTTCGGCGACCTTCATGAAGCTATTTGTCTTGGAGTCGTCGACGGTGGCTGCAGGAGTACAGATGTAGCGGCTTCTCGCAGAATAACTGTATTTGGCAGGTGGCACGATATTACGTATAAAAACCTCTATACTCTTCGTGGCTGCTTTTTAGCTATTTCTCGTGCGACCGACGTCGGTTTGTGTTTTTGGAGCTTTTTACACTCGCAGTTTATTGAGTAGCTAGCGAGCACGGATCTTTTAAACTTTTTAAATTTAGTCGACACTATTTTATTTAGAATCAAAACCGGAGTTGTCTAAAGTGACTTTTGGTCCAATTAATTATGAAAAGATAATAACTTAATTAATTATTAAAATCCGGAGTCACGATTCTTTATACTATGCGTGAGCACCTGTTGCAGGCTGCACGAATTCTGATTCTTGTTCTTCTCTTCTCTTCTTCTTCCGGCGCAAGATAGTTGCGCCGTAAGAATATTCTTTTTGTTACCGTCGTCTATTGTGTGTGTGTGTATGCGGCGGTTTATTTTATACTTATGCACATATATATATATACATATTAATGTAATATAAACATGTGCATTTGTAGTGAAAATGCTTCGTTAAAATAGCCCCCTAAGTAGAGGAGACATTGGGGAGCAATGTCAGTCCACTACTGAGGAGCCACTGTTGGATTCTATTCCAGTCTGTAATACACGTGAACTTAAAAACCTACCCGGTCATTCCTAAGCCCTACTCTATATTATTTACATATTTACAAAATTTACAATTTGTGAACGATGACTAGATAAAAAAAAATGAAATCCTAAGAGATCTGGCTAGTAATACAAAAGTATTAATTAATTGAGTATATATACACTTACTTCCGGCTTACTAGGTAATAACAGTTGAGTAGAGTTTATGTGCTTCACGCGTAAAAAAAAAAATGTAATTCATAATAATAAAAAAAATAAATATGAATTTTACTCTACTGAATATTACCAACAACTTTTACTTACTTCCTGTGGCTGCTCCAATTTATTTTCTATGTATAGGTATTAGGAATTAGGAATTGGGTCAAGGTAGAATTTAATCGTTAGGCAATAATTTGAGTAATTATTATTATTAATTTTATTAAATTATTATAGTCTATTTGACTAGCCAAGAGTGATTGTCTCTCTTTGATGATTATAACAAAAAAATATAATGTTTACATAAAAACAAATATAATACAGTTACATTGGTAATAATAATAAAAATATTAAAAAAAAAGAAATGTAGTATTTTTCAAGCCTTTTGGGCGATTAACTAATAAAAAAAATAAGAATTTAATTTTTGGTTATTCTCATCAAGCCTTATTGGCGAAAACCAAAGGATTACTTGTAATCGAGCCTTTTGGGCGAATCAAGAAAAAAAAAAACAAACTATTAAGCCTTGTGGGCGATGTTTAAACAACAAAAAAAAACTAAGAGTATATATAAAAAAAAACTAGAGTATAGTAATAAAAAAAAATGTACTTTTATGCTAACCTTATGGCTGCCTTTCGGCGTTAACGCTTTAATACAACTTCTCGATTAAATCAAAGTAAGCGAGAAGGAATCGTATGATTTTATCTTGATTCATCTTTTCTGGCGACTGAGCTTCTCTAATCGCGCTGATTATGTCTTCTGGCAGCGGCTCAATTTCTTCTCTAGGCCACAAGGTGCGCGGGACCCATAGGTCATTTTCCGTAACCGGGGCTTAGAAGAAGGCTGGATAGCGCTCCCATTAATGGATTGGATGGTGGGGGGCGTGAACTTGCGAGCTTATTTCACGCCATTGCTCTTCTTTTTGCTCTTTCAAAGAGGCTTGTCGGTGTAGGAACCTACAATGGGCCTTTCGGCACCTCGGACATTCCGAGATGTGAACGCCCTTCCTGCCGCAGTTAGCACATACTGGTGCTGACTGCGGCTTTGCCTTGCAATTACTTCGCGAGTGTCCTATTCGTTGGGAATTAAAGCACTGGCCCGGGGGTGCGTCTACGCTTGGGTCAAATTCGACCGGTTCCAATTCGCTATATCTGACCCCGGTTGTCTTGTATTTGAAGGAGTGCAATAGCAAACCTTCCTATTGCCTCGAAGCCAATTCCGCAACTTTATACGGGACGTAGGGTTCTCGGGGTTTCACGTCCACGGGCGGTTTTGTCGCTACGGGCGCTTCGATTATTTGGGCCATAAGCGAAGGAAGATCAGGCGATGGGGCGATTGGGACTGCTGGACGACGAAGGGTCTCTACTTGTCTCGGTAGTAATGGGGCCACCATGGGTGCAGGTGTCGCGTTTTGGGCCGCTACCGATTTTCTCGTGGCTCCGGTCGATGGTGGTGGTCCGTCGGCTGGAGCGGGAGCGTACACCCCGTTGATGTACCTAATTGTCCTACTTTCGACGGCGGAGGTTGTAGGGGCCTCTTCTGTCGTCGTTGTTGGTACTGCTGGAGTCACTGGCATTACTGCCGCCTCTTCGGCTTGGGCTTCCTGGCTTTCTTCTCGATCGCCCTCTTTTTTTAATAGTTGTAGGTTGATTTGCCGGCGGCCTCTGAAGCTTCCCCTCATTGTTGTTTTTGCTGGAAAAAATGTTTGTTTGTGAGTTTTCTGTGTTATTGGGTTGGAAAGTGGGATCATTAGAAGGAAGAGTTTTCAGTCTTATTAAGTCTTCCGCGTGTACATTGGGTATTCTTCCCGGAGAATTTTTTAGTAAATACACTGTTGGCGATAGGACTTTGGCTATAACATCGGGTTCTTCTCGCTTGGGCGCGAGCTATGCAGAGAAGTGTTTTTCGGCTGACGATTGAGGCTTAGTCCTTCTGAGGACCCTATCCCCCTCCTTAAAGGAGACGTCAAGTCGACCCTTATCATAACGCTGCTTCTGTTTGTCTCGTTCGTCGTCTATGTGCTTTGCTACTAAGTCACGCAGTACGTCGAGTCTCTTGAGTCTGTCTTTCCAAACTTCTGGGTCTATTTCTTGCACAGGTGTGATTCCGCCTTCTGTAGGCTGTTCGAGTTGTCATCTGAGGCTCTTTACCATTTTTGGCTGACGACCATAATTCATGTATGCTGGCGATGTTTTTAGCGTTTGTTGTATGGCTGTATTTGCCGCGTGCCGGAATTCGTGCAGATGTTTATCCCAGTCCCTATGGTCTTCTCCAACGAACATTCTGATCATCTGTTTGAGGTTACGATTCGAGCGTTCCGTAGCGTTCGCTTTTGGGTGGTAAGGGGGAGTAGTGATTACCCTCACTCCATACTCGCTCATAACCTTGCAAATGTGTTCATTGTCGAATTCCGAACCGTTGTCAGTCAAAAAATAATTTGGGGTTTCCCAGCGGAAGAGTATGAGCTCTTCGAAGGCGTTAGCGACGGTTTTTCCGTTGGCTTTCCTCAAAGGCTTTAGCTCAATCATTCGCGTTAACAAATCTTGAAAAACGATTAAGTACTTGAAACCGTTTTTACTTTGCGGGAATTCCATACAATCGCCTGCAACTACAGTCCACGGTTGTTCGACTATGCGTTTTCCCATTAAGCCTTAAGGGGCTGTTTGAACTGCTTTATGTCTTTGGCAATCTAAGCATGTAGTGACGTATTTTTCCGTGTCGTGGTACATTCCTGGCCAATAATAATCCGTAGCTAGGCGTTGGTACGTTTTTGCCACTCCAAAATATCCTGACCATGGCGTATTATGCATTTCTTGAAGTGCTTGTAATCTTTGCCCTTGGAGCAGTACTAAACGCCAATTATGCTTGTTGCCGCTTATAGGATCTAATAACTGGTCCTTTTTGTGTATATATAGTCTATTTTCTTCTATTTTGTAATTTGGCAGTTTCCATGGGGTTTGAGTGACATCATGCATTCTTCTTGTATACCATGGGTCTGATAATTCTTCTAAGGCCGATAGATAATCCATTTCCTCGTCTTCGTCGGTTTCTGCGAGGTCTTTGTAAGAAATTCTAGACAGGGCGTCTGGAACATGGTTTAAACTGCCTTTTCTATATACAACATCGAAGTCCCACTGCTGCAGTTCTAGAGCCCAGCGGGCTAGCCTGCCGGTTGGCTCTTTTAAATTACTTTGCCATTTAAGGCTGGAGTGGTCCGAGATGGCAGTAAACTTGTAACCTTCTAGGTATGGTTTCAGTCGTTTTATTGCCCATAATAGAGCCAAACATTCGTGTTCTGTAGCGCTGTAGTTTTGCTCTTGGGCTGTTAAAACTCGACTGATATAAACTACAGGATGTTCTCCGTCCTCGTGCATTTGAGTCAAAACGGCCCCGATCGCCATATTGCTGGCGTCCGTTTGGACCGTAAACGGGAGACTAAAGTCTGGTCTGGATAAAACAGACGTACTGACTAAGGCTAATTTGAGTTTTTCAAATGCCTCTGTCTGCTCTGCTCCCCAAGACCACTTTATGTCTTTGTGCAGAAGTTTAACCAGCGGAATTTTTAATTCGGCTACATTATTAATAAAACGTAGCTAGGCGTTGGTACGTTTTTGCCACTCCAAAATATCCTGACCATGGCGTATTATGCATTTCTTGAAGTGCTTGTAATCTTTGCCCTTGGAGCAGTACTAAACGCCAATTATGCTTGTTGCCGCTTATAGGATCTAATAACTGGTCCTTTTTGTGTATATATAGTCTATTTTCTTCTATTTTGTAATTTGGCAGTTTCCATGGGGTTTGAGTGACATCATGCATTCTTCTTGTATACCATGGGTCTGATAATTCTTCTAAGGCCGATAGATAATCCATTTCCTCGTCTTCGTCGGTTTCTGCGAGGTCTTTGTAAGAAATTCTAGACAGGGCGTCTGGAACATGGTTTAAACTGCCTTTTCTATATACAACATCGAAGTCCCACTGCTGCAGTTCTAGAGCCCAGCGGGCTAGCCTGCCGGTTGGCTCTTTTAAATTACTTTGCCATTTAAGGCTGGAGTGGTCCGAGATGGCAGTAAACTTGTAACCTTCTAGGTATGGTTTCAGTCGTTTTATTGCCCATAATAGAGCCAAACATTCGTGTTCTGTAGCGCTGTAGTTTTGCTCTTGGGCTGTTAAAACTCGACTGATATAAACTACTTCTCCGTCCTCGTGCATTTGAGTCAAAACGGCCCCGATCGCCATATTGCTGGCGTCCGTTTGGACCGTAAACGGGAGACTAAAGTCTGGTCTGGATAAAACAGACGTACTGACTAAGGCTAATTTGAGTTTTTCAAATGCCTCTGTCTGCTCTGCTCCCCAAGACCACTTTATGTCTTTGTGCAGAAGTTTAACCAGCGGAATTTTTAATTCGGCTACATTATTAATAAAACGTGAGTACCATCCTACCATGCCTAAGAATCGGCGTAATTCTTTTATGTTAGTCGGCGCAGGATACTCTAAAACCGGCCTGATTTTCTCTTTATCCGGGCGCAAACCCTCGGCGTCTAGAATAAATCCTAAATATACGACTTCTGAGCATCCGAAATCACATTTATCTGGATTTATTGATAAGCCTGCGTCGATTAGCTTTTTGAAGACTATTCTTAAATATTTTAGATGATCTTGAAAATCTTCAGTGGCTATTATTATATCGTCTTGATACGTTAAGACGAAGGGCTCGAGATCCGGCGTTATTATCTTATCCATCAGCCTTTGAAAGGTTTTTGGCCCATCTGTGACTCCAAAAGGCATTCTTGTGAATTGCATTAGGCCAAGTCCTGGCAGTGCGAGCCGTGAACGGATTAGAATCGTCTTCTAACGGGACTTGTAAAAAAGCTTTACTAAGGTCGATTTTTGATAAATATTTCGCTCTTCTGAGCTTATCTAAAGCCGAGTCGAGATTAGGGAGGGGGTAGGCGTCTTTTTCAGTGAATTGTTGACGTCACGATAGTCCACGCATAAACGATAGATGTCGTTGCGTGGCACCATAACTGAAGCGCTACACCACGAGCTTTTTGAATACTCAATTATCCCTAGCTTTTTCTATGGCGAGATTCAAGACTTTTGGCGACATTCTTCTTAATTTATGTCTTACTGGTGTGGCATCTGGTCTGACCCTGATTTTGTGCTTAACTAGATGTGTTCTTCCATGGGGCTGTGGCTGTGGGGGCAGGCATTCTTTTACCACTCGCATAATTATGTCCTTTTGTGACGCCGAAATTTCTTCGATTTATGCGCACTCTCCGTAGAGCTGTGGATCATTTTTACTTTTATGCGCGTTAAATTTATGCCATTGTTCGCTGCCGTGCCTTCGCCTCCATTCACCTGCACTTGCACATATTTCCAGGCCAAAAGCTTTCTCAAAATCTACGCCCAATACCATGTCGTATTGTATGTTTTCTGAAACTTTCAGGTTAATAGGTTCCGCTTGTCCATCTACGTCGAACCATACTTTCAGGACTTGGTTAACCGGGGAGATATTTCCCGTGGCTTCAATTAATGCTGAGCCAATTGGCTTTAACCTGTATTTGAATTTTTCTGCGTATTTAGGACCTAAGTAGGAAGCCATAGAACCTGAATCACAAAGAGCTTTCATATTTATGCCGGCTATATTTATGTCGAAGAAAAGTCGGTTATCGACGTGAGAAGCGTCGAAATTTTCCGGTTCTTCTTGTACATTTTCGGGTGATTGAGAAATTTCTTGTAAATTTTTTTGATTTTCGTATGAGTTTTCATTTTTATTATTTTTGTTGCTTTTTGAATCGCTTGTAGCAGACGCCTTGGCAGGTTCGCGTCCTTAGGCAAGGCTGACCTTTTTCTCATCGATGGTTTCTGCTAACGTTTCGCTCTTGTCATTTGTTATTGTTTGAGTAGTTACGCTTGCGACTCCACTATTTAGCTGGAGGTCGTTGGAGCTAGTCCCGTCTCCAGCTAAGCGTTTCCCGCTCTATATTGAGTAGCTACTGGGCAGGTACAGTTGGTATACCTGACGCTGAGTTTGCCACAGAGCAAGCAAATATCCCGTTTATTTAACTGAGGACATTGCAGAGTTCTGTGGTTCGTATCTTGGCACATAACGCAATGAGCAGGGAATCGCGGCTTATTGAATTTGGGTCGTCGCGTATTATTTTGTGAATTTTGTGAATTATTCACATTATTATTGTCATTTTGCGATCTTGAGAATCGCATACTTGGAATTGAACCTTGATTCCATTGTGGCATCATTTGTGCAAAATAACTTGGGTCCGCAAACGTATGCGGAAACCATGGGTAGGGCGGAGGAGCCATAGGCTGCATTACTGGCTGAGCTTTCCGTGGAGGCTGTGCTCTAGGCTGCTGCTGTTGCTGTGTCTGACGCTGCTGCTGAGATCCTTGCAGCTGCCTCAGCTGGGGCTGTGGATTATTGTCCCCATGGGTAGTTAATGCTGCCATCTCTTCTGTCTTTACCTGTTTACCACGCCCTCTGGGCTTGCGTATCCCTTTGGCTGATGTATTTTCTGCTGCTTCGCCCACGCTGATTTCAGGCATGTTTACTGCGGCGTTTACTGACTCAGTAACAGCCGCTATTTTAGCCTTTACTATTTTGTCATCGTAGGCTTAATCCGGTACTTTTGAATTCTTTCTGTCTTTCGGGGCTGCATATTTATTTCTTACTTCGGCCAATATTTCGTGTTTTTGGCCTAAGTCCAATAATTTATTGAAGCTTGTGATTGTGTTGGTTAGCCTATAAGCTTCTAGGCTTCGTTGGTATTCTGGATTAAGTATCCTGAGAGCCATTTCCACCAACTTTTTCTCACTAGGGCGTTGTGACAATTTATCAGCTATTGCCCTGAAAGCACATAAAAACGTGGCTATATTCTCGCCCTTGCCTTGCGTTTGAGTTCGAAGCTCTTCAAGATAATCCTCGTCCTCCATATACGGAATGAAACGATTACGGAAGGCCGTCTCGAAATCATCCCAGGTATCGAGGCTATCTCTATCTGTTCTGTACCATAATATGGCGTGCTCTTCAAACATCGACGTTAGGCCGTATTTCATTTGTATGAAAGAGAGTCCTGAAGTCTCGTAGCAATCCTTAAGTTTAAATAAAAATTCTTCGGCATTTTTGGTATCGCCGTTTAATTTCATGTTCCACATTTTGAGTACCTTCCCGGCTTCTGTACGCTTAGACAAGCTTAAATTGAAGGACTTCTTAGTACTGGACATTACTTCAATTTCAGATTCTTCGGAATTTTCTACTCCCGAATTCATGAAAATATTTTTCTCAGTCTTTTTCATTTTATTAGTTTTTGACTTAAGGCTGCCGTCTATACTTTTGCTATTTTTCTTTTTATTTTCTTGTAGCTTGAGTTTATTATATTTTTCTAGTTCTAGTCGTTGTTTTTCAATAAACTCTTGTTCTTTTCGCAGCTTTTCGTTTTCTGTTTTTGTGTGTTCCCGTTCTCGTGAGCTTTTACTGGAAACTGACGTACGAGACTTGAGAGAGCTCGCTGAGCTGCCTCGTTGGCTTATGGTCCTCTCTTTCCGGAGTTCTACCATTACCAACTTTGCTAACGCTACCTCTTTTCGTAAAGCTGTTCTTTGCTTCTGCAAAAGGGCTAACTCTCGCTGGGCAGTCGTTCGAGTCTCAGCTAATGAAATTTCAGAGCTGCTGTACGCGTTTTCTTCCGTCAGAGTCGTCATGGTTGTTCTTTGCGTTTTGAACGCGCTGCTTATTCTGTGCGTTTTTGGCTTGTTTTCGTTCATTTTCAGATCCACTTGAACTTTTAGCTGTTGGGACCTGAGCTAAAACATTGCTGTGCGGATGAAAACCGAACGGGTAATTATCCCATTGTGGGCTCCCTTGAGCACCTAGAGGAGTTCTCAACCATTGTTACGTATTATTTCTTGGCTGGTTGCGTCGCTGTTCATAATTATTGCGCGTGCTAGATTTCGCGAACCTAGTAATTGGCAGCGACGTGCGATTTTGCGTTTTATCGCTCGGTCGTGACTCAGTCAAATTATTATTGTGATTAGCTGGAATTCCCTTTGATGTTGATGTTTCTGATGATGATGATGATTGGTGTACCGAAAGAAAAGGAGCCGGAAGACAATTTTTATAAAAAATTTTCTCGAACATGTAGACCTCATGAAACTGTCGCTTTGATCGCATTTTGCTTTATTACTCAATGTGGCAGGAAACCTACAGAGTATTGGGTGAAAACATCAAATTTCATGAAGGTTTACCCGATTCCACGGACTATACGAGTGATTTGCAGAAGACAAAACTTTTGATTCTCGATGATCTCCTAATAAAATCTTCGGATTGCGATGATATTTTAAATTTATTCACGAAAGGCAGTCGTCACGGCAATTCAAGTGTATGTTTTACAACGTAGAATTTATTTCACAAGGGAAAAATTACCGTGACATATCTTTAAATTCGAATCATCTGGTACTGCTCAAAAATACCAGGGACAAATCCCAAATAAGACATTAGGCTCATCAGCTCTCACCCGAACAACCGCTTTTTGTTCATCAAGCTTACCGTGACGCCACGGCCAAACCACACGGTTATCTGCTGGTAGATCTCAAGCAGTCCACACCGGAGAATTTACGTTATCGTACAGCCACACGAGGCATTGCATCAAACAGATTACGTAACTACAAACAATAATAATAATAGTAGGGGTAAAAGAAAAAAGACGTCAATGAAAAACTCAAGCGCTCAGCCATCAGTGATTTATTTGTAATGGTGACAAAAGGACGACGCTGCGGGGGTGGGAGAAAAAAGTGCCCAATTCCGAAAAAACACGCAAACATATTGAGAGCGTTAAGTCAACTAGAGGGTAAACAGAGAGCAGTTTTACTAGGTAGCGCCGATAAAAATTTCGTAAAGTGTAAAAAAATGGATCATGCCAGAAAAATGATTCTCGTGCCTGCCGAAAACGAAGCGACTGTTAATTAACAGCAGCTGCAACATTTACTATCCATGGATATGGAAAAAACTGTACAAAATCCGGGCACACCCATTAGCAAACTCGATGCTCTAATGCGGGATATTTTGCAATCCGATGAATTTCCGGACCTGAACGCAAAGAGCAACGCTTATCAACCAAGCTCTGCAACGCTTTTTAACTGCAAAAGCGAGTTCACGCGCAAATCAAAATTTGGAAACAGAAAAATTGCAACACGAAGTCGACGAGAAAGAGGCATCGCGTAATTTCGACGACGAAATTATTAACACCGTACCAGCAAAATATCGCGAAAAAGTCAGAAGTTTTTTGATGTTTGTGCGAAAAGTAAACAGCGTATCTTGAAACGATGCCGGAAGAGTACGCGTGCGTGGACTTCTCCTACCTGACTCGAGAATTGTTGACTTAGTGAACGACGCTATGAGATCGAGAAAAAGAATCAGAGCAAAGGGAAGGAGTCAGTTTTGTTCTGCTCTCAGAGCCGCTGGTTTGCCTGAGAATTTTGTCGGAAACAAAGACTTTTGGAAAAACGGCGTAGTTGTTGCGCCTCACAACTCTCTGCATTCCATTCTCGCGTCATCAAAACCACCACCACCACCACCAGAAAGAAACATAAATAATAATAATAATAGAAGCAAATCGTTTGTGTCGGTAAACGAATCCACGTATAAAGACACACTAGCTGAAGAAGTAGAAGAAGAAGGAGAAAATTACTCGGACGTCACATCGAAATTAAACAGAAAAAAAAAATAAACATAAGAGGCTACGAAAAAACGATTATATATCTGCGTTCAGTCCTGAAGCAAATTCATCGCTAAGAACATGGAATCACCTATGATAGAAGTGTTTGATATTAATCCAATATCTGAAGAGGTTAATGTAGATCCTGAATCAGAAGCATTTAAAATGCTCAACGGTGAAGAAGACGATGTGAAAAAGGAAGAAAATAGCGTATTAGACGCGCTAATTGATTTGCTACCTTTCGAATTAAATTTTCCGGGAGGCTACAAATTTTGCGGGGCTGGTACTCACTTGGATCAGCGTTTTCAGCAAGGTGATCAAGGCATAAATCCCTTAGACAAAGCCTGCTTAAAATATGACTTAGCTTACAACTCTGATAAGAACAGACGCAAAGCCGACCGAATATTAGCCGATGAAGCATTTACGACGATGTTATCTTTTGACGCCGAACCTGGTGAACGAACAGCTGCTCTCGTAACAGCCTGCTGCATAGTTTCGAAAATTACGTTCGAAAAATTTTTGATCGTATACAGAAACTCATTGGTATCAATAAAAAGAAAAATAAAAACGTTAAAATTGAAGAAAAAAAGAAAAAAAATAAAATAAGCAAACAGAAAAGCAAGAAGCTACAGAGTAATGAAAAAAAAAAAACAAAAAAAAAAACAGAAGGTAACACTAGTGCAGAAAAAAAATGAAAAAAATAATGGAAAGCAAACTGAGCAAACTGTATTACGAGCCTGAGCAAACTTCGGCTTTCACCGGAGCCTATCATTTATTCCGAAACACAAAAAGCAAATTCCATAAAACAAAAGATAAAGATTGGCTGATCTAACGAGACGCCTATAAATAATCAGCATAAATTGGTTAGAAAAAATTTTCCACGGCAGACGTACGATGTATCCAATATATACGACTGTTTCGAGGCTGATTTGGCCGATTTCAAATCATTAAGTTTAAGTAAATTTTTGTGGGTCGAACCTTTTAAAGACAAATCAGGCATTTCTGTGGCTACAGTTCTGCGAAAAATATTTTCCAACAACAGGGATAAATTACCGATTATTTACCAAACGGACCGTGGCCGTGAATTTACGGTTAAGGTTGTACAGGATGTCTTCAAGGATTATAATATTGAATTTCGATTGATTCGAAACCCAGACGCAAAAACTGCAATCGCCGAGCGCGTGATTCAGACTATCAAGCATCGCTTATGGCGTTTTTTACGCACAAAAATACACGGAGATATATAAACGTGCAGTGTAAATTTAAATAACGCAGATATAGCACGCTTCAATTTGAGAAAAAGATACTCGTTAAAGGGAAAATCTCATAAAATACCAAAATATAACGCTGAAACGCTGGTTCTGGTCAGCCTTGATCCAGAAATTTTCCGGAAGGGTTACGAGAGTGGCTGGACTCTTGAAATTTTCAGAATCGCGCGTGTCTCTTGTGCGAGACAACCGCCGTTCTACACTTTGGGGGATCTGGAGCTGTGTCCAGTAAAAAAAAACCTCACCGAAGCTGTTTTCGAAGTTGATCAAATTCTGCAAACTAAAGGTCGCGGAAAGGCAAAGAAGCATCTTATCAGCTGGCGTGGATATCCGCCAAAGTTTAATTCCTGGATTCTTGCATCTGAATTGGTTCACATATAAGTAAATGCTAAAAATATTTGAAAAAAAAAATGAAGAAAAATCAATTCTCCATTGTTATGCCCAGCAACAGCAGCATGAATATATATCTTGATATTATCACGACGCATTTTAGCACGTACCTGCCGCAACAGATTGATTTAGATGGAGAGTGGAGTGTGGCTTTGGCCGAAATTCAAATACTAATGACTATGCATCACGTCAAGGACAATTCGATCGATAGAAAACTTTCTACCCGGTTGTTGCATTTTACTGAAATAGAAAAAGAGACTGGAGTCGCTACAGCAGAGTCAAAAATTGAATCCCACATAAGTCCAGGCATTTACGACGATATAGAATCGTTCTGGTGGAATTAAATGCACAGGAATCAGTAAAAAATCATTTCGCATGCGGCCGCAAACGAGGAGGCTTCGTTTCCCTGAAACTGACTGCGATAAAAACTGCAGAAGCAATTTGCTACACACACTGAAAGTCTCTGAAGTTACCAGAAGCATATTAGGTTTCACAGATTTAACTTACGAGCTACGAGCCCCAGAATAAGAGTAAGTAACCGCCGAAAGACAACCGAATCTCACGACAAATATACCCAACATGATAATGATATATTCGGGTATTCTTGAACCAAGGATCACGGGTGATGTGCATACCTCGCTCTTAAGGAGTATCTCTCTCGATACCGAAAAGTTTGTTTATGGATCAGTTAGGGTTAAAAATTTCTCACCCCTTTCTTACGTACCCTTATTACACAAGTCTTTTAGATTCATTAAAATTGACTTAAAAAACAAAATGTCCCACTTCATTGATTACTACAACAGTCAAATTGGGAGCGATGGAAGTTTATTTAGTACAGGCGTAAATCGCGTTTACATTGGAACACCACATCAACGGGGAAGCGGCATTAATGACCCATGGCGGACTGTTTCGCAGCATCCTATCTTTATTTACAAGAGGGGCTAAGGTAGTCGGTAAAGAAGCTTGGCGGACCGGTATAAATGTACTGGCAGGTGTCGCGTTGAATAAAAAACCAGTCAAAGAGTCTCTGCGCATTCATGCACGCGAGTCTGTCGGTAATTTAAAGAGAAAAGCAGAGGATCAGCTAGATAAGTATCTAATGGAGGGATCCGATTATAAATTGAAACATCCGGCTCTAAGCAGTCACTTGCTAAATACACTGGGTACTCTGCGTACAACCGGGCAAGAAACAAAACGAAGAAATAAGAAACAAAAATGAAGAATAATTAAAAGGAAAACAACGTCAAAAAAAACGGCATAAAAAAGAAAAAAAGACAAAACAAAAGAAAATAGATTTACAAAAAAAAACGACAAAAAACGGTCAAGTGAGAGTACGTTTGCCGACATTTTTTCTTAAAATATAAGAAACTCAAAATAGCTTTCCTGGTACACATTCATGCGAATCGATAAAAAGCGAGTTAGAATTATTTACCGTACCTTCCACTCTTGAATAAGTAAGTAACTTGTATAAGTAACTTGTTACCATCGAATCAAGTCATTGGGTTAACTACAAACCGATCGCTAGCTTAACAGATGATTGCCCGATAGAATTCAATATTCCGGGAAATGCCGAAGAATACCTAGACCTGGCCCATACCATGCTAAGCCTAAAAGTTACAATCAAAACGGACGAGGACCAAAGCGAAGCTGACACTGCAACTTTGCTACAAATAAATAACATTGGACCGGTAAATAATTTTATGCATTCGATTTTCAGTCAAGTGGAAGTCTCTTTTAACCAAAAAATCCGCCGGGTAACGGTTATGGTTGCCGAGCATACATTGAAAATTTGCTCAACTATGGATATGATTCGAAAAATTCGTCTATACGTCTGCTGGTATGACGACACAGCGGGAAAGATGGATGACTTAAAAGACGGTAATATTGGTCTAGAAGGACGTCGCATGATGTTAAATGCTAACAAAAGCATAGATATGATTGGTCACTTACACAGTGACGTCTTCAACCAAAACAAGTTCCTGCTAAACGATGTCGATTTAAAAGTAAGACTAATAAAAGCCCGAGCAGCTTTTACACTAATGGACGAGACAGGTACGCATTGCGTACATTTTGACGAAGCTAAATTACACATACGAAGAATAAAAATTTCACCGGGTGTCCTAATCGCACATGCAAATACATTGTCAAAAACCACGGCAAAGTACGACTTAACCAGAGTCGACGTTAAATCAGTCGTTATTTCGCAGGAGATATTGAATCACACGATAGATTCGGTTATTATAGGTCAGATACCAAAACGCATTATCTTAGGATTTGTATCAAATAAAGCTTTCAACGGGGACCGAAAACTCAACCCATTCAATTTCCAGCATTTTAATCTGAACTATCTGTCGATGTACGTAGATGGTGTCCAGGTACCGTCCTCCTCACCGCTACAACCCGTTTACACCGGCAACAATAAGGCTTACGTTGAGGCTTACCATACATTATTCAGCGGGACTGGTATTCATTTCCTTAATCAAGGTAACAGAATCGACAGATTTTCCTATCTAGCCAGATTTTGCCTCTACGTATTTTACTTGACACCCGACCTATCAGCCAGCGAAGGCCACTGGAATCTCGTAAAGCACGGTAGTGTGCGCATAGAAATTCGCTTCGCAGAAGCTCTGAAAGAAATTGTCAACTGCGTCATTTATTCCGAGTATAACTCGATATGCGAAATCGATACTTCTCGACAGTGCTTTATAGACTTTAGTGGTTACTCAACTTTTCAAACAAACAGTCAAATCAGCTAGCCGCATTTTTCATACCGAGTATGGATATCATTGTGGATATACAGTTTTTTAAAGGCATCGAAGACAAGAATTTACCGAAAGAAGTCGAAATAATAGCACTAAACAGCGAATCTCAGTCACACTGGATAATAAAACCTCCATACAACTCTACAAAAATATCATACGACTCCCAAAGACAAAACAACTGGTTATCCCACAACCATCATGGATTAAATTGGTATGAGGGAGACATAACCGGTAAAATTTTGACGAGAAATTTACAACTAATATAAAAAAAAACAGGAAAAGTTTACGTACGTGGCCGTGACAAGGTAATCTTTCTACACAAAATCATAGCAAACGAAGTTATAAATTTAGAGTTGGAAATCGATTGTCCATCTTTCCAAAATTTACCTCGGAAAAATTTGCATTGCATACAGCATGCAATAAAATTCAATCACGTGAAATACAGCTGTGCAATTAACAATACACAACAACTAAAGGCTTGGTTAAATCAAAATTTGAAAAATCTATCTCAAGGGGAAGACACAGTAGACGCATAAAAATGAACAGCTTAGAAATTTTGGGATTTCTATTTAAGATACCCTCCCACGCGGTTGGGGTATTTCCAGCCGACAAGATCCTCGACTCTGAACTAAGCCTGTAGCTTTTGTATTCAACACCCAAGACAATTCACTACCTGGCCAGCATTGGGTAGCCGTTTACGTTAATTGCAGAGGACATGGTTTATTTTTTGACAGCTATGGATTAGCGCCATACGTCATAAATCATGTTAGACGTTTAAGAAAAAACTTTAAGCGATTCACCTGGAATACAAGACAACTTCAAAGTGCAACATCTAACGTCTTCGGTTAATTTTGCATAATGTTTCTGAATTACATGAAACGTGGTTACAAAATGGAGGATTTCTTAAATAATTTTACTTCCGACTTAAGACTCAAAGAAAAAATCGCTGCGTCATACGTCAACAAACTTAAGCGTAAAAAAAATCATAAAATAAACGGCAGAAGAGAGACAATCATTAATCATTTAAAAAAGAACTTCGGTAGTGGATCGCACGCTCGCTTCAGAGTATAACATTGCAACTGTAAAACTTTAGCATATTAAAATAAAAAAAAAGTTTACAAACCCATTAAGTCCGAAAGCCTTTTTTACGTGTCGATTTGTGAACCGCTTCAAAAAACATATTATATACTAGAAATTATAAATAAAATGCTTGTCCCTTAAGTAAAAAGAGTTGCTTTTTAAGAATCTGAGGTCAGATTTTCAATTTAAACTTCTGGAAAGTCAGTACAGCGGGTCAAAGTTGGCCAAAATTATAAAAAAAACGTTACGTAAAAGCCCTGATTATTATGTTACAAAACGCTGTAATTTTATTAAAATCCGTTACATTTTCATTTAATTAATGTTTAGAACTTATATTTTCACCACGAAAAAAAAATTTAATTTTGGAAAGTGAAAATAGAATTTTTCATTCGCATCCAGAATCCATATAAAAGTATCTAATACTTACTCGTATATTATCTTTAATTTTAGCATTATTAACTTTTTCCAACAAATTTTCCACAAAATTTTCCGTCCGCAATTTTGGAAATTTTTTCTCGGGTTGAAAATATAAGTTCTAAACATTAAATAGATAAAAATGTAACGGTTTTTAGTAAAAGTACAGCGTTTTGTAACATAATAATCAGGACTTTTACGTAACCTTTTTTTTATAATTTTGGCCAACTTTGACCCACTGTACTGACTTTCCAGAAGTTTAAATTGAAAATCTGACCTCAGATTCTTAAAAAGCAACTCTTTTTACTTAAGGGACCATCATTTTATTTATAATTTCTAGTATATAATATATTTTTTGAAGCGGTTTAAAAATCGACACGTAAAAAAGGCCTTCGGACTTAATGGGTTAATATGCATGGTCTCTGCAGAGTAACATTATTTTAGTTTAATTTTTTTATGCTTACATTCATATTAGAAATTTTAGTTAAAATAATTTAAAATAAAAGAGTACTTTATGTCTCTAGTTAGAAGTTTATCGAAAGAATATTTTAAAAATGCATATAAATAACACAGTACTTACTATAATATCTTTGATAAGATTCTTTTGTTTTAAGTAATCTATAGATAAACAACAAAAACAAAAATATATTAGTATGTTCTACTTTAATTTTATTTTAAAAAATTTTTTTAAGATGTTTTTATTTATTAAAACTGTAATATCAAATAACGGTATTTAAAAATTGTTTAAATTTAGTAATTTTAAATAATAAATTTTTTTTTTAGTTGTAGAATTATTAAATATATGTAAAAGCACCTAGTGCTTTAGTTTTTAGGTAGGGAGAGAACGATAGAGAAATTAAAATTAGGAAAATATTACTTTTAGACGAAGAAAAAGGGTGAGAGAAAGAATGAATAATAAAGACATACAATTAGTAAAAATAAAAAAAAAAAAGGCAACAAAAAAAAAAATTAAGGGAAAAATCGAATAGTGAAGGGAAGCTAATTCCTTTTTTTTATTTTAAAACAGCTAGCCAGGTAGTTTGGTTGTTTCATGCGCAGTATTTTATATACAACTTGTTCTATGCAAGAATGTAAAGGCGTAGTCTAATAAATATAAAATTCGTGTTGCGTGAGGGTAAAAATATTATTCGAATATAAGTTCTATTCCTTGTATAATTATATTACAGAAATAGAATCTGCGTTTGTTAACAGTTAACCAATGTAGCTTCTTTCTAACGGGAGAAATATGGGTGTCTCTACTAATTTTAAAGATATAACAGATACCTGAATTACTAAATCTTTGGTTTTTTAAATAAAAAAAAGAAGATTTTTCAACACCAGCACGTCATCTTTTTTTATGATAATTATGCCTGCTCTAGAGACAGTTTTTGGTGTAGCTCGGGTAGTTATATTGAATTTCCAAAAATAGTACTTCCATAGAAAAAAAATTAGGTACTACGTCCATAAAGAATAAAAAACTTATTTTTTCTTATATTTTATGGTGGCAAAAGTTTTGAGAAAAAAAGTTTCCAAAAAATTATTTATCTAATTAAAAATATCAATAAAAACGATGTTTAAAAATAATACTTTCATAAAAAAAAATTATATACTACATCCGAAAAGAAAAAAAAATTAATGTGTTTTGTATTTTTTTAAGGGAAAAATTTTAAGACAAAAATTTTCAAACATTAATTATCAGATTAAAGAGCAAAAACAATAATTCTAGGTATTAGTACTTTCATAGAAAGAAATTAGGTACTACGCCCAAGAAAAAAAAGTTGGCGGTTTTTGTATTTTTTGGCGGCAAAAATTTTGAGAAAAAAATTTTCAGAAAAATATGTATCAGATTGGACATTTCCGAGTAAAAACTAGATATTAATACTTTCATGACAAAAATTGGATACTACGTCCAAAAAAAAAATGATGTTTTTTTAATTTTTTTGTGTAAACAAATTTGAAGAAAAAAAATTTTGAAATTAAGTATTGGATTGGAGATAACAAGTGTTTAAGATTAGGAGCTAGTTATAAGAATGCTAATAATGGTGAAAGATTAATTAATATATATATGTCAATAATAAAAAGACTACTTTTATAAAAATCATGACAAAAGTTTATTGTAAGATGTATTGTTTAACGGGTTGGTAAGGTAGAACCGTTACCGACATTAGTTTTTTTGAAATAATTAATTTTGTTGTTAATATAAAAATTTGAATTTTATTTCATCCACTCCGTAATTAAATTCTGCGTCGATTAAAAAAAAAAATTGAAAATTGCTCAAAATTTACTAGGAAAAAAGTTGGATTTTCTAAAATTGCTTATTAAAATCGGGATATTATTAAAATCTTGCTTATTAAAATCCTGAATATTTTAATGTAAGTTTTTTTAAATGTTTTTCGATCCACCATTTTGGAAAATTGGAAAATATGGTGGTGTGAAAAAATGAAAATTTTCGTTTTTTTCAACCTCTAAAATTCCCAGGTAATATAGAAATGACTTTTTTTCTGTTTTTTATACGCCATTTTGAAAAATCGGAAAATATGCTGTGGAAAAAATGAAAATATTCATTCATTAAAACATTTTTCTCAACCTGAAAAACCCCCGGGTAGTGTATAAATTTTATTTTTTTGTTTTTCGACCCGCCAACTTGGAAAATCGGTAAATATGCTAGGATGAAAAAATGAAAATTTTCATTAATAAAAACATTATTTTCAACCTGGAAAACCCCCGGGTAATGTATAAATTTTTTTTAAAGTTTTTCGATCCGACATTTTGGGAAACCGGAAAATATCCTGGGGTGAAAAATGAAAATTTTCATTAATAAATACGTTTTTTTCAATCTGGAAAACTCCGGGTAATGTAAAAAGTTTTTTTTATGTTTTTCTATTCACCATCTTGGAAAATCGGAAAATATACTGGGGTGAAAAAATGAAAATTTTCATTTATAAAAACGTTTTTCTCAACCTCGGAAACCCCCAGGTAATGTGGAAAGTTTCTTTTTTCATATTTTTTGGTCCGCCATCTTGGAAAATAGAAAATAGTTAAAGGTGAAAATTTTACTTTCAGGGTTTCAGCCTTCCTCCTAACGGTTCGTTTTCCAGGAGAAGACAGAAATCTTTTTGGGTCAATGTAAAAAATAACTATGATTAACCACATAGTTTATTATTAGGGTTATAGAAGATACTTAGACATGGGAAAGAATATTACCCATTCGCTATCGCCGCCAACCTAAAAACATTTATATTTATATGCTAGAGGATGGGTAAATATTCTTTACCGCGTCTAAGTATGTTTTTTATACATTAGTGATAAAGAATTTATCATTATTTATACAGGTACACGTGTAACAAGATCAAATTTCTATAGGACTTTTGAATTCTGACAATAAAATGCCAACCCCATAGCACCATTGTATATAATATACGTTCAATCCCCTCTCCTAAATAACTATGCCTAGAAAGCGATTGATAATTACATTCTTAACTTTTGAATAAGCGTGTTATTGTACCTTTTTTTTTGTTTCAAAGCCGGGCAAGAATGAGAAAATTGAATAATAAAATATTTTATGCTAATGCGCACGCTTATTGCAGGATTTAAAAGTACTATTAGTATATGATCTTTTCCACGTGTAGTTGTGTATAAATAATGATATAATTCTATGTTACTAATGTATAAAATATGGTTCAACCATATGGTTTATCATATGCCAAATTATGGTAAATATTTTTAAACCGCCTTAGCCTAATTTTTAACATGTATTTGCAAAATAAGGTAATTTTAATTTATTTTATTCAGAGAGTTATCTCTCTAAAATAGAGAGTCGGACTTCGTGGTTATTTTTGTTAGAGTATGTCCAAAAAGAAAAAAAAAATTGGTATTTTTTGTATTTTATTGTGACAAAAATTTTGAGGAAAAAATTTTCAACAAATTAATTATAAGATTCAAGGGTAATTCCATGGATACAAAGCATAAAATGATATGCCAGGTCTCAAAAATAGGAAATTTGGTTTTTTTTCTCGATAAAGCAACTTAAAAATAGATGATTCCCCGAATTTGAAGGTTTTCTATAAATTTTGAAGGGTGCTATGATGATTTAAAGTTTTTTGGTCAAATTACTCTCCTCAGCTACCATTTTTGAAAATCCCGTAAAAAAGTTCTAAAAAAAGTTAAAGAAAGAAAAAAAAGTAGGTTTTCGATGTAAAATTTGATGAAAAATTCGAATTTTCATTCAGATTTTTCCTACTCTATGTCAATTCGCTGGAAAATTCAAATTTGTGTTAAACTTTAAGTGAAAATAACTCAAAAGTTTCCCGCTAAAAAAAAATTTTTTTTTACAAATTTTCAAAAATTGCATTTATTTTCCTGAAAAAAATTTCCCGAGAGTAAGTTTTGTTTTAACCGAATAATACCGATTTTCGTTTTTTTCAATTTTGACTTGTTACTTATTTTGCTGATTTCCAGCTAAGTCACGTGACCAAATGAAAATCTGACCAAAAATTAGAATTCTGCGGGAAATTTCACAAAGGTATAGTAATTTTGGTAACCTTTGAATTATACATCTCAATTTTACAATTTAATTAAAATGCTTTATTAAAATATAGAAAAAATGAAAATTTATAAAATGGGATATTTTTGATTTTTTTACATTTTTAGCCTAAAAATCATATAAAAACTAAAAATAAAAATACTTTTTTTGGAAAAACAAAAGTTATGTCTATTATTAATAAAAATCAAATTTTTTTTAAGTTTAGATTTTATTTTCTATCAAAATGTCTATAAATAGTTAGAAATGTACCCGAAAATCAATGAAATACCATTTTATAAATTTTCATTTTTTCTATATTTTAATAAACCATTTTAATTAAATTGTAAAATTGAGATGTATCTTTCAAAGGATACCAAAATTACTATACCTTTGTGAAATTTCCCGCAGAATTCCAATTTTTGGTCTGATTTTCATTTGGTCACGTGACTGAGCTGGAAATTAGCAAAATAAGTAACAAGTCAAAATTGAAAAAAACGAAAATCGGTATTATTCGGTTAAAACAAAAATTACTCTCGGGAAATTTTTTTCAGGAAAATATATGCTATTTTTGAAAATTTTGAGAAAAAAATTTTTTTTTTAGCGGGAAACTTTTGAGTTATTTTCACTTAAAGTTTAACACAAATTTGAATTTTCTTGCGAATTGACATAGAAAAGGAAAAATCTGACTGAAAATTCGAATTTTTCATCAAATTTTACATCGAAAACCTACTTTTTTTTCTTTCTTTAACTTTTTTTAGAAATTTTTTACGGGATTTTCAAAAATGGTAGCTGAGGAGAGTAATTTGACTAAAAAACTTTAAATTATCATAGCACCCTTCAAAATTTATAGAAAACCTTCAAATTCGGGGAATCATCTATTTTTAAGTTGTTTTATCGAAAAAAAACCAAATTTCCTATTTTTAAGACCTGGCATATCATTTTGTGCTTTTTATCTATGGAATTACCCTCAAGGTATAGAGTAAAAACGATACTTCTAGATATTAGTACTCTGGAAAAGAATGAGGTATTACATCCAAATTAAAAAAAAGAAACTCAAAATTTCTTGGTTAAAAAAATGTTGAATAAACAATAAGGTCTTAATACCATAATGGTTGTTAAATATCAATGATTACAGTCATACATACACACACACGCACGCACACACACACACACAGACTTTTTTTAACCCATTAACGCCCAATCATGGCATTCATGTCATTTGAAAATTTTAAACATTTTTTAGTCGATATAAATGGATACTATGCACAAAAAAAGATCTCCAGGCTTTAAAAACACTAAGTAGAATTATTATAAATACAAAAAAATAAATTTATACCGATTTAGCATATTTAAACCCCTCAATGGGGTAGGGGGTACATTTTTAGCACAATATTGAAAACGAATATTGAGCGATTTTACACAGTCGTAGTTAACCCTGGGTTAACTTGACCAAATGTTAAGTTAACCACGAGCAAATTGATAAAGACCCGTTTACACCGACAAATGTTAAATTTTTTTAGCTAACCGTGGTCGGTGTAAACGGGACTTTGTCAATTTGTTCGCGGTTAAGCTAACATTTGGTCAAGTCAACCCAGGGTTAACTAAGACGGTGTAAAATCGCTCATTTTGGGCTAAAAGTATCATCTAGTGGGTATTTTTGTCCACTACCGCATTGAAGGGGTTAAATATGAAGGGGTTAAATCTACCCTCTACCCCATTGAAGGGGTTAAATATGCTAAATCAGTATAAATTTATTTTTTTTGTAGTTCTAATAGTCCCACTTAGTGTTTTTAAAGCCTGGAAATCTTTTTTTGTACATAGTATGAATTTATATAACTGCTAAAAAATGTTTAAAATTTACCCCATATTTAGGGGATGATAGCATATTTTCTTGGGGTTGTACGTAAAAATGGACTTAAGAAATGAAAAGAGGAGCCCTAATTACCTACTAGATGACATTTTTAGCACAAAATATTTATTTTTTTATGAAAAAATATTCAAATGGCATGAATGTCATGATTGGGCGTTAATGGGTTAAAATACGGTTTGTTAGCTACCTCTAGTCTCAAAAGGTGCTTGTATGTCGAAAAATCGGAAATCAAAATTTCACTTAAAACAATGGTTCCTCTAAAAAAATTTAAGAAAAAATTTTTTAAAACTTAACTAGATTCCCGATATAAAATTTCATTGTGGTTTTTGTAATATTAAGATTATTAAAAAATGTTAAAATTAGCGCCAATAAATAACTGTTTTATCATATCGAGGTAATTTACTTTTGACCGCGGTTTTGACTGAAGTAAAAAAGGGGCGGAGAGCTACCGAACGCTGCGACTCCGAAAAAGATCTTCCGGTATCGAGTCAGTCCGCGCTGCTCGTTCGACAAGAGCAAATGCCTTCCGTCATTATTTCTGCAAGCTGTTATATTAAATTAAATGTTTTATATTAATCTCCCACGTGGACGCGTGCATTTTCTTTGTACATAATTATTGTATATATTTGTGTGTTTCAATACTGACGATAAAAAGATATTTATCATTTTTAATAAATAGTGCACTATAATTCTAAGATAGAAGCTAAACGCAGTGATTATTTAAACCATAACTCTTATTCTCATAATTTTCCTGATTCCTGTCAATATATTTATCTATTAAAATTATTATATTTACCAAAAAATAGATAAAGACGTAGTTTTATTAAAGATAATAGAATCGAAAATGTAAATATGAGGGAGATAATATGTTCATGTTTAATATGAATATGTGATTTTAATTGAAAAAATTAAAAAATTTAAATTTTAATATAAGACGTGCTCTTAATTTTTTTGAGATTCCTTGTTTGATTTAACATCTATTTAGCTATTATGAGACTTTTTTATTAATTATATTTATATTTGATGCGGTGTTTTTTATATTTTAATGCCAATTATAATAAATAAAAATCTTTATAATTTTGGCAAATATATAAATGTATTTTTTTGTAATTAATATTTTCCAGCATTACCTGAGAACTCTACTTCTAGTGATTTTTAGTAATTTTCATTTAAAGGGATTTTAAAATTATTTAAAAACTCTAGTAAAATAAAACCCCTTCTTATAACTCTGTATTCATATCAGATTTTCAAAATTTCTGAACTAATTCTAATATTTAAAGATTTTTTGATACTGTGCTGAAATTCTATATTAAATTTTTTTGCAGGTAACAATTTGAGTTTCTAAAGAATGTGGCCTAGAAATTTCTGTTTCATTCTCAAACGCTGTTATAAAACTGAATATTTTAGAGTATCTGACTCATGGAAAAAATTTTTTGATTATAAAAGTATAGTTAAAACTTATGAGACATCAGTTCAAAGGAACTTTGAATGTGATAGTAGTAAAAAATATGCAACCTCCTTAAATGCAGCCAGGTTCTCGTTAACTATTACTACTTTATTTTGTGTATTGTCAGGAAATCAATTACGGTGAGAAAATTAATTTTATTAAAATATATAATTAATAATGTTATAAAAGCTATTAGAATACGACTTATTTTGAAAAGTATTTTATACTTGTATGTTGTGTAATGTACAGCGCTTCATTAGCACAATTATGTAGTTGAGGAACACGATTCGAAGCAGAGTGGCCTTGTACTACTAGTTCACATGGTCCAATAGACATTTAACAAAATGTATGTAAACTCATATAGTTTGCAAAAATTTATGTGTTGCAACCTTTATTATGGATTATAAGTGCATTCATCAACATGAATAATTCTCATTTCCTAATTAGCAAACTTACTTTTTTTTACTAGTTTACTGGTACTTGCGTGACTAGCATGAGTGTTTGGTGATGCTGGGCACGAATGAACTTTATTTACGTTCGTGCTTCAAGATTTTTGACCAAAGCGTTTAAAATTTTTTTTGCTTACCTAAAAAGTAAAATGAGTGCAGAAAATTCGGTATCAAATTTCACGCTCGTGTTTTACGCTCCATAGGCACAGCTTAGTTAGTTACTTTTGGCCATTTACCGCTTTTAACTTGATCTGTTTCGTGAATATGTTGATTTGTAGAAGATAAACCACTTATTAATTCCAATTTTTGAAAATTTGACATAAATTTTTTTTTTAAGATCCGTTTTATAAAAATGACATGCTCATCGCAACAGTAACTATGTACATTGTTATAGCTTAACGCATTAAGTCCGAAGACCTTTTTTACGTGTCGATTTGTAAACCACTTCAAAAAATATATTATATACTAGAAATTATAAATAAAATGATGGTCCCTTAAGTAAAAAGAGTTGCTTTTTAAGAATATAAGGTCAGATTTTCAATTTAAACTTCTGGAAAGTCAGTACAGCAGGTCAAAGTTGTCCAAAATTATAAAAAAACGTTACGTAAAAGACCTGATTATTATGTTACAAAACGCTGTAATTTTACTAAAAACCGCTACATTTTCATTTATTTAATGTTTAGAATTTATATTTTCACCACGAGGAAAAAATTTAATTTTGGAAAGTAAAAATATAATTTTTCATTCGCATCTAGAATCCATATAAAAGTATCTTACCAGTATACGAGTAAGTATAAGATACTTTGAGCCAAATGAAGTAATAATAGATAAAAAATCACTAATTATATAGTCTATTATAAAATTAATTCACTTTTAATGGAAGCACAGATCATTTTTTTACTCTGTATTATAATTACATCATTTTTATTTTGTATTTTAGCTTTTGGATGAATTTTCAACCATTTTGGTTGAATATTCAATTAAATTGCTGAAAAATCAACCAATTGGTTGAAAATTAATACTTTTGGTTGAAAATTACTATTTTTGGTTAAAATTTCAATCAATTGGTTGAATATTAAACCAATTGGTTGAAAATTCAACCAAAAATAGTAAAATTCAACCAATTGGTTGAATTTTCAAACCAAGCAATTCTAACGTGTAGAATTATCGTTTTTATTCGATATCTCCAATCTGATACCTAATTTTTCTAAAATTTTTTTTTTAAATTTTTTTTATAAAAAAATTTTAAAATAAACAATAATTTTTTTCTATGGTGTAGTACTTAATTTCTTTCTATGAAAGAAATTAATATCTAGAATTACCGTTTTTATTCGTTACCTTCAATCTGATACTTAATTTTTCGAAAATTTTTGTCTGAAAAATTTTTCTTTTAAAAAATACAAAAATCACTAATTTTTTTTTTCTTTTTGGATGTAGTATAATTTTTTTCTATGAAAGTATTAATTTGATAATTAATTAATAACTACGCCAGCTATACCAAAAATTGTCTAACAGACATAATTAGCAAAAAAGAAGATTATGTAATGGTGTAGAAAAATTTACCTTTTTATTAGGTGAAAAACCTCATTTTTTCCATGAGGTGTTAAACTGACAATAGCAAGGAAAAGATAATTTTTAGTTTTTCTTATGACATTATTTCTTGTTATAGGTAAAATGGACCATTAAGAACATTTTGTTATTGCTAATATCTTAAAATTTTGCACGATTACCGACTAAAAGACCCAAACCATTGGATATCTGAGACTTTCTTCTAAAAAACTGTAAATGTAAAAGTAAAAGAATTAAACATTTTTTAGTATTAATTTAAATTTAAAATATAGATTAGTCTGCAATTAATATTTAAAAAAAATTCTTTATCAGCCCTAAAAAATTTGGTTGAAACTCTTAAAGTAAATACTCTTAGGTTAAAACCTAAAATATAGATAGGTAACTTTTCGAGAACTTTAAAAAAAAAAATTTGAAGTCAGCCCATCAAAAAAACTTATAACCGGTTTGTGTTAACCCAGCTTTAATGTATGGAACATGTTTACTTCCAGCTGAGGATTAAGTATAATACAAATCTTACAAACATTACAATACAATTTTCTAATTTGATGATTTGTAATTATCACCTGACTAGCTGTTAAGATTCTAAACCCTAATTTTACAAAAATAATTAAAATAAACAAAATTATATTAAAAGAATTTTTACTAAATTAGCATGTTTCTTAATCCTGGAACAGATGGGCAATGATCAAGATGATCTCTCTGAAGAGGTTCCTGATCAAGAATTTGCTGATTATGAGAGGAGGCGGATTTTAGAAGAACAGGAGGTTCATATTCAGAATAAAGGTGAGAATATAAAATCATTGTAATAACCATCTAAAAATCATTTAAAATCAGAGGGCTGTAAATTGAGGTTAGAATAGAAAACTTAAGTTTAAATTGAGGGAAGTTTTCTTTGAGGTTAAGAGTAGAAGATCAGATCTGATATTATTATAGAAATCCAGATATTAAAGAGTTGATTATATTTTTACAGCAGGAGGTACACCACGTATACAGAGTCAAAATATTGAAAATAACGCACAACCACAAAATTTAGATATGAGTAACAAGGGTATTAAATCAGTAGATTTACAATTAGCTATAGTATTAGCAAATCAAACAGCAATGGAGAATGAAAAACAAAAGCTAAATAAACTAAAAGAAATAGTAAATAAAACTGTTGGTGATAAAGTTATGATGAGACCAAAAATTCAGAGGCAGTACAGATTAACATCAAAATCCAGTTATAAGGTTTGGCTAGATTGCCTAAAAACTGAATTAACAAGCTGGATGCTTTTAGATTTGATTGACAAGAAAATTCCAGAACCAGAGGGTCTAACAGAAATGGAGAAAACATTGAGAAAAAACTCAGCTAAAGAAATTATAATAAATAGAATAGATGAAAATTACCATAAGAAAATTTTGGGTAAAACAGATCCAGAAGAAACTTTGAAAATAATTAGAGAAGCTAGACAAGGAGAAATAACAACAACAGCAACTACTATTAGAACTAGATTGTATAATTTAAAAATGAAGCCAAATGAAAGAGTAAATGAATTTTGTGAGCGCTTTGATAATATAATTAGAGAGCATGAACTTAGTGACGACCCAAGGGAAATTAAAGATAGTGAAAAGCTTTCTATGTTCTTCAATGCAGTAAAAAACGCAATGCCAGATGTAAGACGTACACGCTCATTAATATTGGCTTCTACTAATAAGGAAATGACTATGGAAGATCTAAGAAAAGCCATGTATTATTCACAAGAAGAAAATGATACAGATAAAGTTAATTTTGAAAAAACAAACGTATCAAGAGCTTACAAATCAAACTTCAGAGATACAAACCAAAGTAAATGCCACAGATGCAACCAGACTGGACACTGGAAAAATGAATGCCCTTTAAAAGATCAAAATAAATGGTTTTGTTACACATGCAATCGAGAAGCAGATCATAGTGGAGAAGATTGTCCACACAAAACAGGAAAAGTTGGTTTGAAGAGACAAATGCTGGATTTTATGAACCTCCAGCTAAAAGAGGAAGAGGCAATTTCTCAAGAGGAAATAATTTTTCAAGAGGTCGTGGCTTTTCAAGAGGAGGCACATTAAGAGAAAATAACTCTTCAAGAGGCAGAGGTAATACAAATTCTAGAGGCAGAGGTGGTAACAGAGGTCAGCAAAGATTTTCAGCAGCCAGAAGAGTAGAAACTTATGATGAATATGAAATTCATGGAGAGGAGAACTGGGATGAGGAGTATAACAATGACAAAGGTAAGAGTTATAGTAGTTCAAATAATAATAATAAAATGCATGTAGAATTTATTGCGGATTAAGGGGCAACAGAGCATATTGTAAATAAGAACTTTATATTATCTGACTTTAAAATTTCTAAAAATGGAGTAATTAAAAGCGCAAATAAAAATGAATTTGCAGATATAGTAATTGATGGTAGAGGAAATCTTTTGCTTAAAAATAATACAAATAAAGGGGGCCAAATTAAACTAACAAATGTTATTGCTGCTAAAGATATATCAGAGAATCTATTATCTTTACGCAAAATAGTTGATGCGGGTTTTAATATTACTATGAATGATGAAATTTTCAGAGTGTATAATAAAGATAATAATAAAACAATTTTTGAGGGGAAATATGAAAAACCAAATTGGGTAGTGAGATTTGAAGTGGGTAAAATAGGTAATGAAGATAATGATAATATAAATGAATATGACAATTATATTTGCACTGCGTTTATGGCAAATAATAATGAGTTCTTAGAACAAACACAGACTCATCAATCTGATAATAGTTTATCAAATTTGGAGGGAGATATTTCAGAGGCTTAAAGTAAATCAATAAATGACGAGTCTGCGATTGGGAGGGAGAATCGAGAAGAACTCATTAAAGAGAATAATAAATTAGAAAAAGATTCAGAGAAAATAAGTTTGGAAAATAATGATAGTATATTATCGTATAAAATAATTAATATGGATGATTTAAATGCGATTGAAACTTTAAAAGATCTAATAGTAGAAAATCCTCCAGAGAAAACTGATTATATAGAGAAACAGAGTGAAGCTTTACTCTGGCATGCAAGATTAGGTCATGCATCATTAAATTATCTTAAAATGCTACAAAAGAAAGAAAAGATTTTAGAGCATGTTAAATTTGATGATTCAATTAAAGAGTGTGAAATATGTATAATGTCTAAGATGGAAAAACTTCCATTTAAACAAGATAGTTCTAGAGCAGAAGGACCACTTCAGAGGATACATTCAGATTTAATGGGTCCAATAAAACCAATATCTTGGCCAGGGCAAAAGAAATATATAATTACATTTGTAGATAACTATTCTCGCTATGCGATAACGTACTGTATAAAATCTAAAGACAAATCATGAGAAGGTTTAGAAAAATATATAATATCTGTCAGAAATCTTATCGGATATAATGAGAAAATATGCTACATTAGATCAGATAGAGGTACTGAATATATGGGTGGTAAATTTTCAGAGGTTATGAAGAAAGAAAAAATAGAATTAGATATAGCACCACCATATACTCCAGAGTTAAATGGGTTAGCTGAAAGATTTAATAAAACTATAGCAAATAAAACTAGAGATTTTATGTGTGATTCTGGTTTACCAGCAAGCATGTGGGAATCAGCTGTTGCAGCAACAGTTTATTCATATAACATAACTCCTCATAAATCAATAAAATATGAAATTCTACTTAAAAGAATTTCACCAAAGTCAAGATGTCATTTAGAAAATATAAGACGATTTGGTTGTATAAGTTATGCTAAATTACCTAAAACTGAAACAAAGTTTAGTAATGTAGCAATTAAAACTGTATTGATAGGTCATACGTCTACAGGTTACATTTTATGGCATCCAGGGTCCAGAAAGTTTTTAGAATCTAGACATGTAAGATTTCTAGAGAAGTTAGTATATAAAGATGTATATAAGAATGGTTTAAAAAAGATTTAGAGAGTTCAATTAAGTTCACAGTAGAAGAGGTAATACAAAAACAAAATAATATTCCCGAGAATTTAAATATAACAGAACATATAGAACTATGTGAGGAAGAAAAATCGCAAAAGAAAGAAACAGAAGTTAAGAAAAGAGGCAGACCTAGAAAAACAGAAATTAATACAGAGAATAAAAATTCAGAGAATAAGAAAGAGAAACAGTCAAACTCTCAAGTAAAAGATGGTCCTTGCACAAGAAGTAAAACTAAAAGAATTATGGATTCTAGTTTCGCTCGATTTACAAGCTTTTCAGAAGGAAAAGAAATGAAAGAGGAAGAGTTAATACGTATTTTACTAGCGTCTATACAAAAGGATCCTAGTACATATGAAGAGGCTATAAATTCTGAGGACAGAGAAATGTGGATACTAGCTATTAAAGAAGAATTCGAATCAATGAGAGAAAATGATGTATGGGAAATTATAAACAGACCAAAACAAAATTCGTATGGTAAAAAGCCTAATATAATTGATTCTAAGTGGATTTTTAAAAAGAAAATAGAAAGTGATGGGACCATCAAGTATAAAGCTAGATTGGTCATAAGAGGTTTCCAAGATAGAAATAATTATGAGTTAAAAGAAACTTATGCTCCAGTATCAAGACTGTCATTAATTAGAGCCACACTTTCAATTATTAATAGAGAGGATTTAGAAATGTGTCAAATGGATGTTAAAACAGCATTCTTGAATGGAGACCTTAAGAAGAGATATTTATGGAAATTCCAAGAGGTCTTGAAGTTTCAGAAAATACAAAAATTACAAAAGTTTGTAAATTAAAGAGGTTTTTATATGGATTAAAAGTAAGCCCAAAGAAATGGAATAATAAATTTTCAGAGGTAATTAGTAAATTAGGATTAGAAAATGATTTACATGATCCATGCCTATATACATGGAGAAAAAGCAATAAGCTGGCTTTTATCATATTATATGTAGATGATATGTTGATTGCAAGCAATTGTTCAGAGAAATTAAAACAAATAAAAATTCACTTGAGTAGTATATTTCAAATGAAAGATTTAGGAGAACCTAAAAATTTCTTAGGAATGACAATTCAGAGAAATAGAAAAGAAAAATATATTATAATGCGCCAAGAGGCATATATAGAAGGAATATTAGAACGTTTTAATATGAAAGAATGTAACTCTCAAAATACACCTATGGTAACTCGACAGGTAGATCTGAGAAGCAAAAGAGTTAAATTAGATAGGGAAAATTCAGAGATAGATGGAGAACTCAAGAGATTTCCATTCAGAGAAGCAATAGGTGCTTTAATGTATCTGGCTAATGCTACAAGACCAGATATAGATTATTCAGTAAACTTGTTAGCAAGCAAACAGTTAAAACCTACAGAAGAAGATTGGAACGGAGTTAAAAGAGTTTTTAGATATTTAAGAGGCAAAAGTAAAATGAGAATTAAATTCAAATCAAATTTAAATACCCTAGAGGCTACAGAGTCTACATTTACTGCAGGATACTTAATAAGACTATTTGGTGATGTAATTGCCTGAAGAAGTCACAAAGTAAATTATGTATCACTGTCGACTTGCGAAGCTGAATATTTGCCTATGAGTGATGCCTGTCATGAGATAATATCAATAGATAAAGCAACGAGGTACATAATAGGAAAAACATTGTTTCCTGTGACTATATGGTGCGATAATAGTTCTTCTAGAGATTGTACAGAGATGGTTGGAAGTCATAAACTCAAAAGTTTTGATCAGAGTATCAGAGATATAAGAGAAGAACTAGAGGAAAGAGAGAAAACAGGGAAAAGAAAAACTATGGCTGAGTCACATGGAGATTTTGTGAAACAATGTGTAAATGAGGGTAAGGTTATAGTGTTTTGGATATCAACCAAAGAGAACTTAGCTGATATCATGACAAAGCCTTTACCTTATAATACTCATAGTTATTTAAGAGACAAAATAACTAATATGAAGATTTTAAATTCAGAGAATAATTAATACATACATCAAGCTATACTTATAACTAATATATTATAACTAATATAAAACCTCAATTTGTACCATGTTAAGTTTAAACTAATTTGTATTTTTATAATTATAGCTGAATATAAAATAACGCAATTCTGTAATACTTTGTAAATTATATGTAATTAACAAAGGGAGGGAGTGTAAGAATTATGCTTTGTTAACTACATAATACCGCCATCTATTGGTTTATGTATATACTTGCAATAAAGCAAGCTTGAGTCAGTCACGCTCTGACGCTCATAGAGAAAGGTTATTTTAATAAAGGCGATTCAGAGTTTTACGCATTCAGAGGTTATAAATAATTACTTGTGTACATTTATTGTATTATATCTAGATCACCTTTCTCTAGTCATCCTTACAACGAATTAAGTAAAGTAGCATAATTCCAATATCTTCAAAATTTTTTTAATAAACCAAAGTGTCCTGTTAGAGTAGTGGATAACGTAGCTGTCTGTCACCCCAGAGGTCTATGGATCGAATCCCGGAGAGTTCATCAAATTTTTCATCAGTTTTTTTAATGGATAATTAATTTTAAAAAACAAACGGGGGAGACAATAAACAACAAGTAAATATAAGAATAAAATATTAAATGTAAATATAAAATAAGAGAAACTAAAAAAATAAATTTTTTCTTATTTTCTGTTAATAAATATACATTGAAATGATAATATTCAAAATCATTTCAATATAGTTTTAAATATTTGAAATAATTCCAATCTCGTCATCAAATTAATGATATTCATCATTGGCATATATCAATTGCTTCTTAGTCATTGCTTCAATTTCTTCGGTTTTTCAGTGTATTTTTTTAACTACTCATCAAACAAAGTAAATCGGTGAATAGTTATCGCCCAAACTTTTAAGAAAAAATTAAGCGCAGCAATCTGACAGTGTGAAAAACTATATTTTTACTGTTTTTGATCCTCAGAGATTGGAAATTTACTTCCACAAGAAAAAATCAATATTTTTGAGAGTCTAATTGGAGATCTGGTATAAAACTTTTTTTCGAAAAGATGGAGTTCCGATCGATACTCTTAAATTGAAAGTTTTACATCTGCAGTTAACAATAGCTGACTTTTGAGGTTCAGACTACATTTTCAAAAAATTAAAACGGTCTTGCAATATAATTGAAAATACAAGTAGGTAATGCAATTTATTCAGATTTAAACTTTTTTAGAGAAAAATAGCTAAAAAATTTATATTTTCTTTTATTTACAGAAATTTCTAATGATGTTACTAAACCAGCTGTAGTTTATTGATCGAAACAAAGTTTTAATAAATTGTCAATTTTTGTTAGAGTGTGTATTTCATTGATCTATTAATAAAATAAAAAAATGAAATCATCGTTTTTAAAGGATTTCTATATTTGATATGTAATTTTTCGAAATTTTTTTTTTCAAAATTTTTTGTATAAAAAGATTAAAAAAACACAATAATTTTTTTTCTTTTTGGACGTAGTACTTAATTTAATTCTCTGAATAAGTACTAATATCCAAAATTACGGTTTTAAAGGATTGCTCCATCTTATATGTAATTTTTCGAAATTTTTTTTTTCAAAATTTTTTGTATAAAAAAATTAAAAAAACACAATAATTTTTTTTCTTTTTGGACTTAGTACTTAATTTATTTATATGAAAGTACTAATATCCAGAATTATGGTTTTAAAGGATTTCTCTATCTGATATGTAATTTTTTTAAAATATTTTTTTTTTTTTTAATTTTTTGTATAAAAAATTAAAAAAACATAATAATTTTTTTCTTTTTGGACTTAGTACTTAATTTATTTCTATGAAAGTGCTAATATCTAGAATTATTGTTTTTAAAGGAATTCTCCATCTGATACGTAATTTTTGTAAATTTTTTTTTTCAACATTTTTTGTATAAAGAAATTAAAAAAACACAATAATTTTTTTTCTTTTTGGAAGTAGTACTTAATTTATTTCTATGAAAGTACTAATATCTAGAATTATTGTTTTTAAAGGATTTTTTCCATCTGATACGTAATTTTTACCAATTTTTTTTGTGAATATTTTTCATATTTTTATTAGATAAAATAGACCATTATAAATATTTTGCTATTGTTGATGAGGAACCATAGTGCCAATCACTTGGCAGCGTTTTTTTATTTTTTATACATCAAATGTCCGTAAATATTCCAAAAAGCAATTTTAAGGGAAAAAAGTCGGAGCCGATGAAACATCCTGAAATAATAATAAAACGTTTGGGCACGTAAAACTAAAAAAAATAAGTCAGAATTTTTACTCAATCGAGGAGGTTTTGGATTCAATTGATAAATTTCAATAAAATTATCATTTTTCACACAGAAATAAATTTTTAGAAATCCAAGATGGCAGACTCAAAAACTAAAATTGCAGTTTTATTAAATCAAGGGGTTTCCGGGGTCAGTAAAAATAATATTTTAGTTAAAGTTTTACTTTTCTACCTTAAAGCAAATACGACATGTTAATGTTTTTACATTATTGGGTCTTAAAAGCCTGAATTTCCAGATATGGGAAACTTGGATCACAATTCTCCTCGGCCAAAATTGAAGATTATTAAATTTTAGGGGTTTCGTAGTTTTTAGGTTTCGTAGAAAAAAGGGTTTTTTGTACGAAAAATTCCCCAAAATGTAATGATCTTCAATATTAGCCAAGCATAATTTTGTTCCAAGTTGTCCAGATCTGGAAACTGAGTCTTTTATGACCAAATAATTTCAAAAATTTATCATAACGTATATTTTAACTAAATAAATATTTTCAATTTTCCATTTTTTTTAGGGTTTCAAATTGTGAAAAGCTTAGACTTTTTAATTGTAAAATTGTTACACATAAATATATGTCTAAAAAATCTTAATTTGAAAATATGCTGCGTGGACTCACTCAGTGGCAGAAAGCCACACAAACTTAGGAAGTGGCATAAAAAAACTATACATTACATTAGAGGCGTTCAAAAAAATCAAAACATCGACTTTTTATTTGTGTAATCGAAAAAAAGTTTTCATTTGTTAAAAAAATAAGCTGCCTAAATTTTGGTAGAGAAATATTAACATTAAAGTGAGCATTAAAGGTCGCGCAATATCTAAATCCACTTTTTTTGACGTTATTTTGAAAAAAATTGATATTTTTCGTTATAAATGTCTTTTTTAAACGGTCAAAATGATTACCTATTGTATTTTCCTATAAAGTTACCATGTATAAAGTATCCTGAACTATATTAACATGGAACATGTTTATAGGGAGGGGGTACCTCAAGAGCTTGAAAATTAAGGGGGGGTGGTCAAATTTGTCTTGTTTAAGGGTGGGGGTTGTAAAATGAGACTTATAACAATATTAACATGAATTAATGAGATTTAGAATAATATTAATTTAATTGTTTTAAATACATGAAATTAATTAAATAAAATTAAACTTATAACCGGTTTGTGTAAACACAACATAAATTTAATTAAATAAAAATTAAAAAAATAAGTAAGGTTGATTTAGGGATTTGCAATTCAGGTTTAGGGGACGTATTAAGGGGCTTATAATTTTACACCAATTTAAATATTTTGATACTGTTGCATATACACAATTTATTGTTTTAAATACGGTTTTTTAGGGTTTTGAACCTTTTTGCATTTATATTTATTGGCCCGAAATTTCAATTTTTTTTACCATACTCGAAGAGAAACTACTTTTTATTATCAAAAAAATGAAAAAAAAAATCATAAGAAAAAATAGGATATATTTTTGGACCTTATTCAGCAAACCTAAATTTTTCTATATTTTTCGTTTATTTTACGTAAATTTTAATGTATACGATCTCATGGCTTTTAAAGATTGTTAAAAATTGTTTGTTTTATTATTTCTTTTTTTTCATTTGCTGTCTAGAAATGATAATTAGGTAGTTTAAAAAAATTTTACTAGATCTGATTAGTTTTTTATATTTATTATAATAATAGTTTTATAATAATATTTTTTCTAAAAATACTAACAAAAAAATTTATAACCGGTTTGTGTAACTACACAACCAACGAGCATGGAACATGTTCACTCATAACAGTAATAAATCCAAAAACCGAAATTACAATAAATCCTGAAATATAAATTATGCTAAAAGCTTAAAGTATTCTAAGTTTTTGCTGTTATCAAGGCCCGACTCCCACTTCAAATTATTCTAAGTCCCTAAATCGAAAATATTCTAAGTCCATTTCACCCCCCCCCCTAAAAGCGTCACTTTTTTACCCCCCCTTAAAGCGTCAATTTTTCACCCCCCCTAAAAACGTCAATTTTTTACCCCCCCCCCCCCCCTAAAACGTCAATTTTTGACCCCCCCTGCCGAGCCAAACTTTTTCAAATACCCCACCCAATGAACATGTTCCATGTTAATAGGCCGCCAGCCCAATTTTTAGCCGCCTAGAGGGAAATCTCAATTTTCGGCAGCTATTTTTGCTTTAGCCTCTAGGTGATTTTTCTTATTTTTTCTGTAAAAAAGATTTATATGAAAAATTTTTTTCTCTTATTTCCGAATAGGAAATTTCCCGTAGAATCTTATTTCGGAGACAAAAATTTCTTTGAGCTGCGCATGCTCGAGAAATAGCAGACTCTTTTTTTCAAATTTGAATTTCTCAAATGTCTATTAAGTGTGTAAATTTTTGATGACAGAAATGAATAAATAAATAAATAAATAAAACTTATAAAATATCAAAGATAGACTATTAAGAAACTAAAAAAAAATTTTTAACAACTTTGCCTACGTAATTTGCTTTTAATTAAGAAAAGACAATAAGCATTGCTCTTACTGGAGCTCACGTACCTTTGGACTTTATAAAAAGTATGAGAGAGATGACACAAGAAAAGGAAATTTTATAATATGATAAATAAATACCTAAATTTTTCATTGCCAATTTGGTTTTTACATTTGCCTACTTCAATAACTAATAATTTAATAAAAACCATTAAAATAACTAGAAACCACTAGATATCACACTAATATACATACGAATTCACGTGTACATGTGCATTTATAATATAGAAACCGGCTTAGAAGCCTTAGACATGTTACGCACTACTAAGTGCTTAATGAAAAATCATCCAAATATAGGCTTAAATTTTTTTCTTGATATTTTTTGGCGAAAAAAGTAGTTATTGCCTTTTAAGAGCTCTAAATGAAAACATAACTGCTCTTAAAAGTTAGTTTTTTAAAAATTTCAAATTTCTCGCCAAGTCACGTGACCAATTAGAATCTGACCAAAAATTAGGATTCCGCAGGAAATTTTACATAAGGATATGTCTTTTTATGTTTTTAAGAGCTTTTATGTCAAAACAGCAAAATTTGAAAGAATTTTTCCAATTAATCCTATATATATTAAAATGAAATAATTTAAAAAATTGACTATTTTTGATTTTATTGGACACGCATTTATGGAGAATTGTACGGACGAAAATACATGAAAGTGGTTTTAAAGTAATCTTTAAAGAAATATCTCCAGACCTTTTTTTAATTTTTAAAAAATATTTAAATGATTTCGAGAAATCAATATCAGAAGTTAGTAGTCGAAAACGCAAAATAATTTCATTTTTTTTCACTAAAACTGATTTTTCTCAGGATCTAAGAGGTTTTTTGAAACGAGGTTTAGTGCAAATTATTCCTAGGAAAAAATGCTATCGATTTGACGTTTTTTTTTTTTTAATTTGAGCTCACGGTTCAGAGTTACAACTGTTTGAAGCTAAGAACTTCAAAATTAAAAAAATCAAAAAGTGGACATTTTCATCACTTTAGATCTCGGAATGGATTGTATCAAAATGTAAAAACCAAGTTTCTTTGTATTTATTAAACAATTTTCTAATGGTACTTTTTTTTTTTTTTAATTTCATCCATTCGTTAAAGAGAAATATTAAAAAAACGACTTAGAGTCTACTTTTTTGAAATTTTTTATTTTTTTATATTTAGAACAGCTGATATCCATTTTTTATATGATTTTATATATTTTATATTTTATTTTCTTAAAAAAAACCTAAATGCTATCATAAACATTTCATAAAAATATATAAAATGAAAAAAATATTTAAATGCAATCATTGTATAAAAATATTTGAAATTCCAACTTTTCTATTAAACAAGAGACAGTTAGAAAAAAAATTATAATGGAATGAAATAAAATTAAAATTTTTAATGAAATTAAAAAAATTTTTCAATGCAATCATTGCTAAAAAATTTTTGAAAATTAAAAAATTTTTCAATGCAATCATTGCATAAAAATTTTTAAAATTAAAAAAATATTTAAATGCAGTCATTGCTAAAAAATTCTTGATATTGAAAAAATATTTCAGTGCAATCATTGCATAAAAATTTTTGAAAAAATTTTAAACAAATTTTATATGCAATCATTGCTAAAAAATTTTTGAAATTAAAAAAATATTTCAATGGAGTCATTGCTAAAAAATTCTTGAAATTGAAAAAATATTTCAGTGCAATCATTGCATAAAAATTTTTGAAAAAATTTTAAACAAATTTTATATGCAATCATTGCTAAAAAATTTTTGAAAATTAAAAGATATTTCAATGCAATCATTGCTAAAAAATTTTTGAAATATAAAAAATATTTCAATGCAATCATTGCTAAAAAATTTTTGAAAATTAAAAAATTTTTCAATGCAATCATTACATAAAAATTTTTAAAAATTAAAAAAATATTTCAATGCAATCATTGGTAAAAAATTGTTGAAATTGAAAAAATATTTCAATGCAATCATTGCTAAAAAATTTTTGAAAATTAAAAAATTTTTCAATGCAATCATTTCTAAAAAATGCAATTATTGCAAACAAATATTTGAAATTCCAATTTTTTTATTAAACAAGAAACAGTTAGAAAAAAATTTCTAATGACCAAATTAAAAAAGTATTTCCATACAATAATTGCATATAAATTTTTGAAATGACAAAAATATTTTAATGCAATCATTCGAATGAAATTTAAAAAATATTTTAATGCAATAATTGGATAAAAATTTTATCAATGCAATTATTGCAAACAAATATTTGAAATTCCAACTTTTCTATAAAACAAGATAGTTTAGTAGCATATATTCTTTTATGCTACAATTTTTTAAATTAAAATAATATTTCAATGCAATCATTACATAAAAATTGTTGAAATTAAAAAAATATTTCAATGCAATCATTTGATTAATTTAGATTGATTTGATTTTGATTGTAAATCAAAATATATATCATCATTTGATTCAACATATATATCAATATATATCATCATTTGATTTTTTATTAATTAATCATTTATTAATTATTTATTTTCTTAATTTCATTCATTCATTAAAGAGAAATGTCAAAAAAACGAATTAGAGTCTAATTTTTTGAATTTTATATTTTTTTATATTTAGGACAGCTGATATCCATTTTTTATATTATTTTAAGTATTTTATATTTTATTACTTTAAAAAAAATTTAATTTCTACCATTGCATAAAAATATATCTAATTAAAAAAATAATTAAATGCAATCATTGTATAAAAATATTTGAAATTCCAACTTTTCTATAAAACAGGAGACTGTTAGAAAAAAATTTATAATGGCGTATAGTTTCTGGTAAAGTCAATAAAAAAATACAATTTTCTTATAAAACAAGACAAATATAAAAAAAATTTTAATGCAATCATTGCATAAAAATTTTTGAAATTAAAAACACATTTTAATGCAATCATTGAAAAAAAATTTCTCAATGCAATTATTGCATACAAATATTTGAAATTCCAACTTTTCTATAAAACAGGAGACTGTTAGAAAAAAATTTATAATGGCATATAGTTTCTGATAAAGTCAATAAAAAAATACAATTTTCTTATAAAACAACACAAATACAAAAAAAATTTCAATGCAATCATTGCATAAAAATTTTTGAAATTAAAAACACATTTTAAAGCAATTATTGCAGACAAATATTTAAAATTCCATTTAATAATAATATTAATTTTCATAAATATTAATTTTCATAATCATTGCATGAAAATATTTAAAAATACAATTATCATATAAAACAGGACACTATTAGAAAAAAATTTTAAATGATGTATAGTTTCTGCTAAAGTCAATAAAAAAATTTCAATGCTATCATTGCATAAAAACTTTTGAAATTCCAACTTTTGTATAAAACAGTATAATATTAGAAAAAATTTAGAATAGCGTACAGTTTCTGCTAAAGTCAATAAAAATATTTCAATGCAATCATTGCATAAAAATATTTGAAATACCAACTTTTGTATAAAACAGGACACTATTCGAAAAACATTCAGATTGACGTATAGTTTCTGCCAAAGTCAATAAAAATTTTTCAATGTTAACATTGCATAAAAATATTTGAAATCTTAACTTTTGTCTAAAACACAACAATATTCAAAAAAATTTAGAATGGCGTATAGTTTCTGCCAAAGTCAATAAAAATATTTCAATGTTAACATTGCATAAAAATATTTGAAATCCCAACTTTTATATATAACAAAGCATTATTCAAAAAAATTTAGAATGGAGTACAGTTTCTTCTAAAGTCAATAATAATATTTCAATGCAATAATTGCATAAAAATATTTGAAATTCCAACTTTTGTATAAAACAGTACACTATTAGAAAAAATTTAGAATAGCGTACAGTATCTGCCAAAGTGAATAAAAATTTTTCAATGCAATCGTAGCATAAAAATATATGAAATCCCAACTTTTGTATAAAACACAACACTATTCAAAAAAATTTAGAATGCCGGATAGTTTCTGCTAAAGTCAATAAAATTATTTCAATGCTATCATTGCATAAAAACTTTTAAAATTCCAACTTATGTATAAAACAGGACACTATTCGAAAAACATTCAGATTGACGTATAGTTTCTGCCAAAGTCAATAAAAATATTTCAATGTTAACATTGCATAAAAATATTTGAAATCCCAATTTTTATATATAACAGAGCATTATTCAAAAAAATTTAGAATGGAGTACAGTTTCTGCTAAAGTCGATAATAATATTTCAATGCAATCATTGCATAAAAATATGTGAAATCTTAACTTTTGAAAAAAACACAACACTTTTCAAAAAAATTTAGAATGGCATATAGTCTCTGCTAAAGTCAATAAAATATTTTAATGCTATCATTGCATAAAAATTTTTTAAATTCCAACTTTTGTATAAAACAGTACACTATTCGAAAAACATTCAGATTGATGTATAGTTTTTGCCAAAGTCAATAAAAATATTTCAATGTTAACATTGCATAAAAATATTTGAAATCCCAACTTTTGTATATAACAAAGCATTATTCAAAAAAATTTAAAATGGAGTACAGTTTCTGCTAAAGCCAATAATAATATTTCAATGCAATAATTGCATAAAAATATTTGAAATTCCAACTTTTGTATAAAACAGTACACTATTAGAAAAAATTTAGAATAGCGTACAGTATCTGCCAAAGTGAATAAAAATTTTTCAATGCAATCGTAGCATAAAAATATATGAAATCCCAACTTTTGTATAAAACACAACACTATTCAAAAAAATTTAGAATGCCGGATAGTTTCTGCTAAAGTCAATAAAATTATTTCAATGCTATCATTGCATAAAAACTTTTAAAATTCCAACTTATGTATAAAACAGGACACTATTCGAAAAACATTCAGATTGACGTATAGTTTCTGCCAAAGTCAATAAAAATATTTCAATGTTAACATTGCATAAAAATATTTGAAATCCCAACTTTTATATATAACAAAGCATTATTCAAAAAAATTTAGAATGGAGTACAGTTTCTGCTAAAGTCAATAATAATATTTCAATGCAATAATTGCATAAAAATATTTGAAATTCCAACTTTTGTATAAAACAGTACACTATTAGAAAAAATTTAGAATAGCGTACAGTATCTGCCAAAGGGAATAAAAATTTTTCAATGCAATCGTAGCATAAAAATATATGAAATCCCAACTTTTGTATAAAACACAACACTATTCAAAAAAATTTAGAATGCCGGATAGTTTCTGCTAAAGTCAATAAAATTATTTCAATGCTATCATTGCATAAAAACTTTTAAAATTCCAACTTATGTATAAAACAGGACACTATTCGAAAAACATTCAGATTGACGTATAGTTTCTGCCAAAGTCAATAAAAATATTTCAATGTTAACATTGCATAAAAATATTTGAAATCCCAATTTTTATATATAACAGAGCATTATTCAAAAAAATTTAGAATGGAGTACAGTTTCTGCTAAAGTCGATAATAATATTTCAATGCAATCATTGCATAAAAATATGTGAAATCTTAACTTTTGAAAAAAACACAACACTTTTCAAAAAAATTTAGAATGGCATATAGTCTCTGCTAAAGTCAATAAAATATTTTAATGCTATCATTGCATACAAATTTTTTAAATTCCAACTTTTGTATAAAACAGTACACTATTCGAAAAACATTCAGATTGATGTATAGTTTTTGCCAAAGTCAATAAAAATATTTCAATGTTAACATTGCATAAAAATATTTGAAATCCCAACTTTTGTATATAACAAAGCATTATTCAAAAAAATTTAAAATGGAGTACAGTTTCTGCTAAAGCCAATAATAATATTTCAATGCAATAATCGCATAAAAATATTTGAAATTCCAACTTTTGTGTAAAACAGTACACTATTAGTAAAAATTTAGAATATCGTACAGTTTCTGCTAAAGTCAATAAAAATATTTCAATGCAATCATTGCATAAAAATATTTGAAATTCCAACTTTTGTATAAATCAGTACACTATTAGAAAAAATTTAGAATAGCGTACAGTATCTGCCAAAGTGAATAAAAATATTTCAATGTTAACATTGCATAAAAATATTTGAAATCCCAACTTTTATATATAACAAAGCATTATTCAAAAAAATTTAGAATGGAGTACAGTTTCTGCTAAAGCCAATAATAATATTTCAATGCAATAATCGCATAAAAATATTTGAAATTCCAACTTTTGTGTAAAACAGTACACTATTAGTAAAAATTTAGAATATCGTACAGTTTCTGCCAAAGTGAATAAAAATATTTCAATGTAATCGTAGCATAAAAATATATGAAATCCCAACTTTTGTATAAAACAGGACACTATTCGAAAAACATTCAGAATGACGTATAGTTTCTGCCAAAGTCAATAAAAATATTTCAATGTTAACATTGCATAAAAATATTTGAAATCCCAATTTTTATATATAACAGAGCATTATTCAAAAAAATTTAGAATGGAGTACAGTTTCTGCTAAAGTCGATAATAATATTTCAATGCAATCATTGCATAAAAATTTCTTAAATTCCAACTTTTGTATAAAACAGGACACTATTCGAAAAACATTCAGATTGATGTATAGTTTCTGCCAAAGTCAATAAAAATATTTCAATGTTAACATTGCATAAAAATATTTGGAATTCCTTCTTTTATATATAACAAAGCATTATTCAAAAAAATTTAGAATATCGTACAGTTTCTGCTAAAGTCAATAAAAATATTTCAATGCAATCATTGCATAAAAATATTTGAAATTACAACTTTTGTATAAATCAGTACACTATTAGAAAAAATTTAGAATAGCGTACAGTATCTGCCAAAGTGAATAAAAATATTTCAATGCAATCGTAGCATAAAAATATATGAAATCCCAACTTTTGTATAAAACAGGACACTATTCGAAAAACATTCAGAATGACGTATAGTTTCTGCCAAAGTCAATAAAAATATTTCAATGTTAACATTGCATAAAAATATTTGAAATCCCAATTTTTATATATAACAGAGCATTATTCAAAAAAATTTAGAATGGAGTACAGTTTCTGCTAAAGTCGATAATAATATTTCAATGCAATCATTGCATAAAAATATGTGAAATCTTAACTTTTGAAAAAAACACAACACTTTTCAAAAAAATTTAGAATGGCATATAGTTTCTGCTAAAGTCAATAAAAATATATTAATGCAATAATTGCATAACAATATTTGAATTTCCAACTTTTGTATAAAACAGTACACTATTAGAAAAAATTTAGAATAGCGCACAGTTTCCGCTAAAGTCAATATTTGGTCAATAAATTCAAAAAATATTCTAAACAAATATTTCAATGCAATCATTGCATAAAAATATATGAAATCCCAACTTTTGTATAAAACAGGACACTATTCGAAAAACATTCAGATTGACGTATAGATTCTGCCAAAGTCAATAAAAATATTTCAATGTTAAGGTAGTTCACCAGTAATTTAGACGACAATAGAAATCGCTAAAATTTTTATAGGGGCTTCATATTATAATAATACACATAAAAATAAAATTTTAAGAAAATTGTGGTTTTCGTTTAGGATATACAAAGCTCCAAAGTTGAATTCTTATACATTGCAAGCATAGGAGCCGAGTCAAAAAACACGGGTTTGAGATTTTTATTTACTGTCAACGCCGAAACTGAACAATAGATTTTTTTTTTTAAAATTGCACCAAGTAAATTAATTGTTGAAGAAACTTCTATTCGATTTTTAAATAAATTGTGGTTTTCTTATAAAAGATATTTTAATAAGAAAAAATAAAAAACCGATGAAAATTTTAAGGTGACAACGTCGACGTTTAAAATACACGCATAATATTATAATAATAATCATGTAAATAAAATCGCGTGCCTACAAACATTGTGCGACGTTGTCGTACTTTTTTTTTTATTTAAGCTACCACGAAAAATGATCTGTCAAAATACCGTAATTTTAATTGTCTGGTAAAGAACCTTAACATTACTTAAAAATATTTGAAATCACAATTTTTATATATAACAGAGCATTATTCAAAAAAATTTAGAATGGAGTACAGTTTCTGCTAAAGTCAATAAAAATATTTCAATGCTATCATTGCATAAAAATATTTGAAATCCCAATTTTTATTTATAACAGAGCATTATTCAAAAAAATTTAGAATGGAGTACAGTTTCTGCTAAAGTCAATAATAATATTTCAATGCAATCATTGCATAAAAATATTTTAAATTACAACTTTTGTATAAAACAGGACATTAATCGAAAAAAATTTATAATAACATATAGTTTCTGCTAAAGTCGGTAAAAATATTTCAATGCAATCATTGCATAAAAATATTTGAAATGCCAATTTTTATGTATAACAGAGCATTATTAAAAAGAATTTAGAATGGCGGATAGTTTCTGCTAAAGTCAATAAAAATATTTCTATGCTAACATTGCATAAAAACATTTTAAATTACAATTTTTATATAAAACAGGACACTATTAGAAAAAAATTTAAAATGATGTATAGTTTCTGCTAAAGTCAATAAAAAAATTTCAATGCTATCATTGCATAAAAACTTTTGAAATTCCAACTTTTGTATAAAACAGTATAATATTAGAAAAAATTTAGAATAGCGTACAGTTTTTGCTAAAGTCAATAAAAATATTTCAATGCAATCATTGCATAAAAATATTTGAAATGCCAATTTTAATATATAAAAGAGCATTATTCAAAAAAAATTTAGAATGGCGTATAGTGTCTGCTAAAGTCGGTAAAAATATTTCAATGCAATCATTGCATAAAAATATTTGAAATGCCAATTTTTATGTATAACAGAGCATTATTAAAAAGAATTTAGAATGGCGGATAGTTTATGCTAAAGTCAATAATAATATTTCAATACAATCATTGCATAAAAATATTTGAAATTACATTTTTTATATAAAACAGTACACTAATCGAAAAAAATTTAGAATAGCGTTTAGTTTCTGCTAAAGTCAATAAAAATATTTCAATGCTATCATTGCATAAAAATATTTGAAATTCCAACTTTTATATAAAACACTATTACAAAATTTATAGGTCACTATTACAAAAAAATTTAGAATGACGTATAGTTTCTGCTAAAGTCAATAAAAATATTTGAAAATACAATTTTTACAAATAAAAAATTCAAAAATATAAAAATACAAAATACACACCCGACAACTCGTATTTAAATTTTTAGAAGTTTTTCAAATTGTGGACAATCAATATGAGTTTATCTTTTTAAGTTGTTAACGAAAAAAAAATTAAAGTGGGGTATAGTTTCTGTTAAATTCAATACTAATATTTCAATGCTATCATTGCATAAAAACATTTGAAATTACAACTTTTATATAAAAAAGGACACTTTTCGAAATAAAATTAAAGTGAGTTATATATATTTTCTGCTAAATTAATTACTAATATTTCAATGCAATTGAAATTACAACTTTTCTAAAAATCAGGCTACTATTCGAAAAAAATTGAAAAAGGGGTATATTTTGCTACATTTAATACATATATTTCAATGCTATCATTGCATAAAAATATTTGAAATTACAAGATTTCTATAAAACAGGACAATATTCAAAAACATTTAGGTTGGGTATATTTTGCTAAATTCAATACTAATAATTTAATGCTATTATTGCATAAAAACAATTGAAATTACAACATTTCTATAAAACACGACGGAATTCGAAAACATTTAAGTGGAGTATATTCTGCTAAATTCAAGACCTATATATTAATACTATTATTGCATAAAAACAATTGAAATTACACTTTTTCTATAAAACAGGACACTTTTCGAAAAAAAATTAAAGTGAAGTATAGTTTCTGCTAAATTCAATACTATTATTTCAATGGATAAACCCAATAATTCAGTAAATCGGACTCTGAGTCTTTTTTTTGCTATTTATTTTTAATGAATACATTAAATAAAAAACAAAAAAAAATCGGCTTTAGAAAAGCGTTTAATAAATACAATGCATTTTGTTTTTTATATATTTTGATACAAACCATTTTAAGATATGAAGTGAAGAAAATGCCCAATTTTTGAGTTTTTAAATTTTGTACTTCTTAGCTTTAAACAGTTGTAACTCTGTGCCGTGAGCTAAAATTAAAAAAAAAGCGTCAACTCGATAGCATTTTTTACAAGGAGTAATTTGCACCGAAGCTCTTTTGTTTTTTATATGAAATGACTTAAAAATTTGAATATGAAATAATATAGACATTGGCAGTCCTAAGAATAATAAAAAAAAAAAAATTTTTTTAAATTTAACTGTATAGTAAAATTCATATTGTCTGTTTACAATATGAAAAAACTACAATAATTTCAATCTGTATTTCTGGCTATTTTATATATGAAAAATTAAAAAAATTTCACTATGTAATAATATAGATATAGGCAGTCCTAAGAATGAAAAAAAAAATAAAAATATTTAACTGTATAGTAAAATTCATATTGGTGGTTTACAATATGAAAAAACTAAAAAATTTACCATCTATATTGTTGGCTATTTATATATGAAAAAACTCAAAAAATTTCACTATGAAATAAGATAGTTATCGGCAGTCCTAAGAATAAAAAAAACAAAAATTTAAAAAATTTAATTGTATAGTAAAGTTCATATTGGCTGTTTACGATATGAAAATACTACAAAAATTTACTCGCATGGAAAAAAATGAGGTATTACATCCAAATTAAAAAAAAAAAAAAGTACCTGGAGATTTTTTGGTGAAAAAAATTTTATAAAAAAAATAGGTCTTAATGTCATACTGGTTGTGAAATATCACCGGTGACAGTGCTACATACATACATACATACACTCACACACACACATGCATACTTTTTTTTAAAACTGGTTTTTTAGCATCCTGAGGTCTCAAAACGTGCGTATATGTCAAAAAATCAGAAATAAACATTTTACCTAAAACAATGGGTCCTCTATGAGGAACCAAAATTATAAATATTTCACTCTAGAGTAAAATTAATATTGATTCTCTGCAATATAAAAAACAGCAAAAATTTCAATCTATATTGTTAATTGTTTTATATAGGAAAAAACTCAAAAATTACACCATAGAGTACAATGGATATCGGCTGTCGTATTTATGAAAACATTATAAAAATTATAAAGTTTATAAAAAATATTATAAAAGTTTCACTCGATAGTAAAATTCATATTGATTGTCTACAATATGAAAAAACTGAAAAAATTTCAATCTATATTGTTGACCTTTTTAATATATGAAAAATCCCAAAAAATTTCACTATAAAGTAAAATAGATATCTTCTGTCCTATTTATGAACAAAAAAAAATCATAAATATTTCACTCTAGAGTAAAATTCATATTGATTGTCTACAATATAAAAAAACAGCAAAAATTTCAATCTATATTGTTTTATATATGGAAAACACCAAAAATTTTACCATAGAGTAAAATGGATATCGGCTATACTATTTATGAAAAAACATAAAATATAAAAATTTCACTCAATAGTAAAATTTATATTGGCTGTCTACATTATGAAAAAAATTCAAAATTTTCAATCTATATTGTTGGCTGTTTTATTTATGAAAAAGCTAAAAAAATTTCACCATAGAGTGAAATGGATATCGCCTGTCCTATTTATGAACAATAAAAAATTATGAAAATTTCATTCTATAGTCATATTCATATTGATTGTCTACAATATCAGTTGTGATGTGTATGAAAATTGAAAATATTCAAATATTCATTGTCTACAGTATGAAAAAAACTACAAATTTTGTTAAAAAAACTGCATATTACTATATTTTATTTTCAATTATTATTTATTATCAATAATTATTTATGTTATAAAATATACCTCATTAGTTATAAATATTTATAAATAATCATGTAACTTTTTCTTAATATGAATTATAAAATTTTTTTGTTAATTTTAGAAGTATAAAATTAATTCTGTTCTCATTCATTTTTAAATAAAATTAAATTGCATTTTAATCATGTATGAATAAATTTATTATAATTAACTACATATGATTAAAATATAAAAAAATTATTGCACAAGAGTTTTTATTTGGTTAAGCCGAGCATCGCGAGGCCAATCAGCTAGTTTTGATTAATTTAGTATAATTTCATAAATGAAAAAATTCATTAAAAAAAAATGAGATGACATTTCCCGCGGAATCCAAATTTTTGCATCTAATTTTTTTTTTCGACTAAAAAAATTAAAGTCAAGAAAAAATTTAAGGCTAGTTGAAAAATTGATCATTAATAGGCATTTGAGAAATTCAAATTTGAAAAAATCAGTCTGCTTTAGCGATTTCTCGAGTATCCACAGCTCAAAGTATATTTTGTCTCCAGAATCAGATTCTAAAGAAAATTTCCTATTCAGTCTTAAAACAAAAAAATTTTTCAAGTTAATCTCAGTTTTTTACATATAAAATAAGAAAAATTTTCTTCTCATTATTCTTACTTCGTGATGCTGAAGGGTTTTTTTTTTTTTTTTTTTTTTTTAGGGAAATATGTGAATCTTGCATCAGCCATGGAGTATTTGCGGGCCTTAAAGACCCGCGAATTTCCATGTACAAGTGCACAACTGGGAGACCACCGGCGAACGCGGTCGCCGGCTACGCCCCAGATTCTTACTGGATAAACACACTTTAAACCCCCCGCGCTTGTTTGTCCCAAACCGGAACTCCCTTTTCAGGTATAACTTCAGTTTGAGACGCGCAGCCTAGGCAACTGGCCGCTGCCTTCCCCCCTGCCTAGGGACAGGAGAGCTCTCTACGATAGAAAGCCCACCTCCTTTTTCTCCAACAAGGTGGTCCTTACGTACTCTGCTACTTTGTTCTAGTTTTCGGAACCCCGTAGCATTTCCGGGACCACCGTCTCCGGCCTCCAAATCGGAAAGGGCGGGCGCCCCTCCGCGTAGCGAACACATTCGAAGAATGTGTGCTCTACTGTATCCTTCTCGCCTGGGCAGTGCAAGCACTCCTCTGTTGCCACCTTATGCCAATGCCTCAACATGACACGGAAATACCCGTGTCCGGTTAAGAACTGGGTAAGGTAGAAATCTACCTCCCCATGCTGTCGTCCCATCCATGCCTGCAGATTTGAGATCAGCCTGCGCGTCCATTGGGCATTTTTCTCTTGGTTCTTTTTCCATCGTTTCTTCCATGCTTTCATAGAGTTGAAGCGGGCGCGAGTTGATGCCACTTCGCGCTCATCTACGCTCTCGTAGATGAACTTCCGCTCCAACGCTAGCAGGTCGATGGGTATCACCGAAGCGGCAACCTGGATCGCCTCTAGAGATACCCTGTGTTATCCGCAGGCGATCCTCACTGCCGCTTGCCTCTGTACAGACGATATTTTATGTCTGTACTTGGCAATTTCTGTGGTCTTCGCCCAGACTTCTGATCCGTAGAGCAGGACAGAGTTGACATCAGGAGCCGTCGCTTCCCTGGTTTGGGTCCCCCAATGTTGGCCATGAGCCTTGACAGGGAGGATGCGGCCGACGCTGCCTTTTCACCCGACCTCTGAAATTGCTCCCAGAAGGTCAGCTTGTTATCAAGCTGAACTCCCAGGTATTTCACCGATGTTCTAGTTCGGATCGTGTGAGGGTTTCCGCCGTCGTCGATAATTACATCGAAGTCGGTGGGAACCCTTCGACGGGTCAGCAGTACGATCTCCGTGTTTGGGATCGCAAGCTGGAGCCCATGATCACCCTTCCAGAGGTTGATCCGTTTCATGACTAGATTCAACCTCTCCTGGGTCACTTCCATGTCCCTGCCAGTTATGGTCAGGGCCACGTCGTCGGCGTACCCGATCAGGGAAACTCCTTCAGGGAGGTGGACGCGTAACAAGCCATCGTTAAAGGCATTCCACAGGTCCGGTCCGAGAACCGAACCTTGCGCGATACCTGCACTCAAAACCCTTTCACGCCTACCATCGAGCGTGTCGTAGAGCAGTCTCCGGTCCCGCAGGTAATCCTTAAGTACGTTACCCAGATAGCTGGGTATCTGAAAATCATACTAGAGAGACCGGATCATGTCATCCCACCTGGCCGAGTTGAAAGCGTTTTTGACGTTCAGCGTTACCAGAAGGACGTCCTTGCGAATTGTAGGCCGCTTTTCCCTCTCAGCCTCTACGGTATCCACGACACGCGGAATGGCGTCTATCGTGGAATGCCCTTCACGAAAGCCATGCTGCTCCTCGATTGCCCTTCTGAGCCTTGCCCGGAGCATGCTCTCCATCACCTTACCAATGGTATTTAACATACAAAAAGGTCTGTAAGATGATGGAGAGTCCGGGGCTCCCCCCTTGCCCTTGTTGAATAGCACGAGACGTGCCACCTTCCACTGCTTTGGGAACACTCCAGCCACCAAACACGCATTGAACATGCTTAACAGGATACCAGGGATTACTTTGACCGCTCTTTTGAGCACTTCCGCTGGTATCCCGTCCGGCCCCGGCGCCTTGCCACTTTTCATGGCCTTTATGGCCTTGACCATCTCGCCTTCGCTGAACAGCGGCACTTCCTCCCTGAGTATCACCTCAACCGGGTTTTCCCGGATGGGCCTTTCAGGGAAGAGAACACCGACGATACGTTCAGTCGACGCCGCGTCCATCATGTTGTCGGACCCCCGGTTTAACTTGCCCATTACGACTTTGTAACCTAGGCCCCAGGGGTCCTTGTTTACATCTTCGCGTAATGAACGCAGACATCGAGCCTTGCTTTGACGGATGGCCTTGGCCAGCCGGTGTTTAGCGTCCTTATGTTCCTGAGAAAGCACGGCGGCCTCAGGTCTGTCCCGTGCTCTTTGCGCCTTACGTCGTGTCCTGTGGCATTCCTTCCGGAGCTTAGCTATTTCGGGAGTCCACCAGTACACTGGCTTTCTCCCTTTCCACGGCCTGCGGCGAGGCATCGAGGCATCACAAGCCCCGCATAATAGAGACGTTACTTTCTTAACTAAGATTTCAGCCTTATGGGGAGTTGTGGCCCCTCCATGCCAAGTTTGGATGGACGCTGACTTGATTCGAAGATAGTCTTTGAATCTGTCTTCGTCCAATTTTCGGGACGTTCCAACCCAGGGGGCGCCTCCTGTACGGATGTCGTTGTGAGGTTCCTTCCAATACCCGGAAGGCGATCTAATGATGATCACTACCATTTTATTAATCATCCATCACCCTGCAGTCGCCTATTCTCCCGGACGCAGCTTCTGTAGCGAAGTTATGTCCGGGATAAAGACACCCCAACCCGGCTTCTCATAGGTGGGCCTGTTGCCTCTATTCTGGACCACTAGTTTGCACCTAGTGGCCATTTCGAGCACCATTCATTCCCTGGGGTTAGTCATTGGCATCCCCCATTCCAGAGCCCTGGCGTTGAAGTCTACACCAAGGATGACGCTACCAGTCGCCGTTCGGACCGAGCTCTCGATGGTGGCCAGCTTTGTAGCCAGCTCTGCCGAGTTGTCGTTTGGGGAGAGATAGCAACTTATGTAAGTTGTCTCCCTGCACTTGGCCCAGACGTGGCAATTCCCTTTCCCTTGTTGGGTAAGGGACGTTTGGGCTCTGCCTCGAAGCCACATGGCGCAGCAGCCAGTGTCATCGGAAACCCAATACTTGTGGTTCATGTTGTAATATTGCTCGCTTAGTAAGAGGATATTTGCATCCTCTTCGCGAGCAATTTGATCCAACAATGCACCAGCTTCCCGTGCGTGTCGCATGTTCCCTTGAGAAACTTGTTCATTTCCGATGACACCTGCTTCTCGCCACAGCCAGAGCCTCCCTGTAACTGGGGCAGTTTCCCTCTCCAGGATAGTGCTCCGTGGAGCACTCATCCTTTCTGGTCTTGCAGAGGAAGCACTCAAGCTTATCCTTGCTGCACTCCGTCCTCTAATGGCCACCTTCGCCACACTTTAAACACGCCTTACTTCTGTCTGGGCCTTTGCAGACATATTGGCTATATCCATAGCCCAGACATTTGTAGCAGCGCCTCACGTCTGCACGGAGGCGCACTCTACTCGATGCCCAGCCGATCTGGATTTTGCCCTTTTTGGCCAGGCGTAGAGCGTCAGCCTCAAGAAGGTCCACCACGGCCATCTGGCTTGTTGTGCCTTTGGTTTTGAAAATGGACACCTGGAATAGGTCTCCATTTTCGACACCTATGGCCTTGGCAACAGCTGCCTGAATCTCCTGTTCTTTTGTGACCCCATCCAAATCTCGAATTTCGAGTTTTAGTGTCGGGATCGAGTCACGAACATTCGACTCGGGGCCCGTGACCGACTTCACCGCTTCTTCAAGTTTTTGCCGGTCCTCGATGGCCTCCAACTCAATAAGGATGCTGCCGTTTTGAGTTTTCCTAATGCGGTGGACCTTCGTGCCATATTCTTCGAGGTTAACGTTTCTCTTTAAATCGAGAAGCGTTTCCTTGTAGAATTTGTCCACCGCTGGGGTAATCTGGAAGGCTTCCTTCCTTTTCCTATACCGGCGCCTTCCCACCTTGGAAGGAACTTTATCCTTATCGACAGGTTCCTTTGCCTGCTGGGTCTTCTTGACTCTGGGTTTTTTCTTCCCTTTAGTCTGCCAGTTTTCCTTTCCATGTAGCTTCTAGGGTTGCACCTTCCTTTGTTGCTCTTTTCCATCAGCCACTTGCGTTGGCTTAGTTGGCTGGTCCGTCTTTTCGGAAAGGTTATTTTCCCGCTTAAGCTGCAGCCTTTTAAGCTTCCTCTGCTGCTTTCTTTCCTTTTTGGAACGATGCGTCCTTATCTCCATCCTTGTTGGGGGAGTTCCCAGGGTTATAGTTCTAGCAGGCTTTCTTTTTTCTTTTGTTCGTCGAGCAGTTTCTCTTTTTGTCGCCGATCTTTTTCCTTTTGTTCCAGTCGTACTTTCTCCTTCTTCCTCTTGCTCCTTCCTCTGGTTTTCTTGAAGCAGCATTTTCCTTCTTTCCTCTTCCTGGAGCTCCGCGTTGTTCTGCTGCTCCACCCCAGATTTAGCTATGTTGCTAGAGTTGCTGAGGTTCTTCTTGGGGATCCTTTTCCTATCTTGTCTTGACTCTGGAGAGTTCTCCTCAGAGGAAGACGATCGGATTCTCTTGGCCTACTGTTTATGTTCTGCTTTTTTAAGAGCAGACTCAATATCTTGCGTTTCTGCATGCAGTCTCTTCGTTATTAGCTCAAGTCGAATGAGCACATTGCCGAAGAGATTTACTCCATTTTTAATTGGCATGCCGCAATTTTTTTGTACTGATGTACAGTGATGTGACATGCTGCGATGAGGGTCCATCATTGCCTTATGGTGTTTTTCCAAAGCCTGTACAGCGTCCTTCAAAACAGAAATGTGGTGAAGGAAGGCATTGGGCTTTTCGACCACTGCTTGGTCAAAGGCCTGGTCTGTGTCAAGACTACCAGTGCCATATGCTAAGCTCTGCAGATATTTAAGGTTGTTCGCATAGCTTGGTTTTTCAGTATTCCCTTGTGCACGTAGTGGATACTGAATATGTTCAAGCATAACTATGGCTTGAAGTTCGTTACCTGGTACCCCCTGGGTGGAAGACGATGTTAAATCCACCTCCATGCAAAATTGTTGGCCTCCCTCAGAATCCATGGGGCCGGTGCCAGCCATCGGGGCTTTCACCCGATCGGAACCGACAGCTGAATTCGACACTTTTTGAGTAAGTGGCTTATCAGACTGAGGTATATCAGTTTTATCATTTTGCATATTTGTCATTTAAATACCCTCTGTGCGATGTGATAACCTTAAAAAAAAAACCTGTAAAGAACTATTGTAATTAGTGTACCTGTAATGAAATGGGAAAAAGTGGTGAGATAATAGGACCGGGGATTCAGACCCGCAGCAATCCTCACCCTGGGTGCAAGACACAGGGGGGTGACCGTTGCGACTCCTACAGATCTGATGTCTGCTGACATAATACGATATTTTACCCGTCGTATTAACAGGATCCTCGTAGGCCATTCCTAGCGATTGGTCAAGATCCCAATGATTCTTATAAAAGTAAGATTACTTTCACAGATGATCAAATGATCACCAGGTGAAAACAGCACGTGCCGTTCGATCATTCGATTTGCACTGCAAGAAAGAATGCGACATCCACCCAGACATCTGCTCCTGGGACTTACACACCTGTGCAATTTAATTAAATTTTAGGTTAGTCAGGGAAGCTCTGAGCAAAAAAGCTTCTTGACTAGTCATGGAGCGAACGCCCCAGGGCTCATCGAAATCAGGGATCCTAGGATCAGTCATGTCCGTGCCCAACACCTGCAGCTGCGAGGGTTTATCTGATAATTACCACTTCAAGACTTACGTCCCGAAGTTATTGGCTGCAACACATATATCACATTTAAAGTAAACAGTTTTTTGTTTAGACAGAAACACATGTAGCCAATCCCAGCAAACTTTTCAGCTCTTTTCGTGGCTTTTTCTGAATCCCCCTAACAGACAGCACCCCTCACAGTGAGTTTGAGGTCATCGGGCAAGAAGTGATTCCACCTGGCATCTTAGAAGGAGCAAGGTGGAGTTAAAAAGAAATTTTAACTGTCCACTAAGAGAACCATTTAGGATCTCAGCCAAAAGCCGTCGGCTGAGTGACGCACAGGTACGACGTGTGCAAGCCTCAGCCTTGGTGAGTGGGTGAACATTCGTGTGCAATTGAGCACATCAACAGGGTAGCCACGAGAAGGCAGTTCAATCCCACCTAGAGTTATCGACACTAAAGGACCAAACAAGTGGTCTGTAGCTTATACAGCGTCGTGTCCATAGGTAACTCCTATCAGTCCATGGGTCCAACCCATCTCATCCCAGCATGTCGGGTATTCACCAAAAATGGTTTATTTCCCAACCACCCCGTGATGCTGAAGGGTTAATATTAATTAAAGTATAAAATACTAATACCTTTTGCATCCTCTGCTACTATTATCCTTAAATCGGGGTAAAAAATGGGAACTTGAGGTTAGGTTATTTTATAAAAAAGTTAAACATATTATTTTAATTAAGTAATAAAAAGATTATTTATTAAATTATAAACTTAGAAGAGTTTATAAAGGAGGTTAGATTCATTAAATAGCACGTGGCACGATTATTCTCAATTATCACAAAGGGTTACTAAAAAATAAGCTGCAAACCAGTGAAAGTAAAATAATTACTTTATTAATAATAAAAAATTACCTTTGCGATGATTGCTTAGAATCACGCCCGCACTATTAATATAACGCAAACACTCATAAGAACACACACGTAATCTAATTTGATTATTATAGCCACGCTAGGGCTTTATCAAAATAATTATGTATGAAAAATAAAATACAATATTATATAAAAAAACTGTGATCACTTAGTATAATAATATAAACTTTACCATAAGGATTTTCTTTATATTTGCTAATAATAGCAGTACAAAATAATAATTTTATAGTCTTATGTATGACTTATAATTTTTTAGTATCTATTAATTTATAGATACTTGTATGCAAAAAACTAAAAAGATAAACTAATAATGATTTCGGAGCTTGGATACTTTATATCAATCACGTGCTCACTTTATATAACTAATTTTATGTATCTAGTATGAATTAAATTAATTCAAGTTAATTAACTGTTGCATTAAATTCGCACATAAAAATTCTACTTAATTTATTTATAAAAATAACAATGAAAAAGAAACTAGTTTTTTGGAGCTATTATTAAAATGTGCTCTTGTTGCTATCTAGTCTAAAACGACAATGACGATCAATGTGCGCGGGGAAAAGATGCTTCATGCGAGCGCCGCAAGCCGCGGGCTCTTTCTTTTTACTTTATAACGCGGCAATATTTAAAATATATTCTGCATTACATCCTCCCCCGGAAGCCACCCTTACTTGTAAGAGTAAGGTGGTTAAATATTGGCGTCAGCCGCTTTTCTATCTGCTATGACTCGCTCTTTCAAGTAAGTTGGGAGCGAATCAAGACAATTATGGTATCTTCTTGATGCTGCCTCCCAATTTTCGCTAACTGGGCGAACTACGAACCGGTAACGTCAACGGTAATTTTTCTTCCAGTTAGTTCTATCGATATTTAGCAGCTCTATGACCTGTGCACCCCACTCATCCATTTCATCTTGTAGTTTGTAGAGGTCATGGAGTCTGCGTCTCTGATAGAGACCCTAGATTACCAGAGACAGACAGACTCGCACGTGGTTCCGTAAATGTTGCTAGGTAAGATGGCGACTTCTCGTTTAAATACATGTATTCAAAAAAAGGTTGCTAGATAAGATGGCGAATTTCCCATTTAAAATACATGTATTTTTTTGACCAATCAAAAACAGTCCCCCTGTCTTGCTGTCTCTGGTAATCTAGGGTCTCTAGTCTCTGAAAGTCGTCTGCGAAGATATTTTGCAAGACTTGTTCTTGACTTAATGGTTTATGGCTATAAGGGGCTTCTTCAACGGCCCTTCCTTGTTGTTCTAGTGGTGGGATAATTCGGGCCTCTTCTACGGCCCTTTCATGTTGAACATCTATAGCTGGCATAATAGGGGCCTCTTCTATGGCCCTATTATTATTATTTTCGATGTTCATAATTGTTGGTTGGTTAATTTTTCTTGGGGTTAGCCTTTCCCACTAGTGAAACCTTACGGCGTTTTCATAGATGCGATGGTAATCCACCCATCCTATAATATTAATTTGTACGAGCCGTTCTTGTTGGGTGTTTATTATTTTTGCTGCTTGGGCAGCCAAACTTGGGTCTACAATTATTGTAGACAAGAATGGTCGTACATATTTCAAGAAACTATTAAGTTCTCGAGACACTTTTATATATTTACGAGTGGCTGGTATTACTGGAGTGATGTTTTTTGGTGCTTGTTCTGGGTCATAATAAATAGCTATTATTTTTATATAGCCATTTCCCTGCAACTCTTGGCTTTCCAAGCTGTGCCATGCGCTTAATCTTGTCGTTATTTCTTTGTCTATTTGAATCGTAAACTTGATATCTGGTAACTTCATTTACAACATGGTGAAGTTATCTTCTATAGTACATAAACGTTTCGACTATTATAATATAAAATAATTAAAAAAGGGAAAAAATAAAAGATTATTAACCCAAAATAAATATTAACTTAGACTACGAGAATTTAAACGCTAGGAATTTGACTAAATTTCACGAGAAGTAGTGTCTAGAATACTATTTTCGTAAATTTTGGTCTTGTAGGATAACCCCTCTTTATTTTTGTTTCTATTCTGAAGTCTTCTTCTTTTTTCTTCTGATGAGTCTGTTGCTTGAGTAACCGGGCCCTGGTAGTTTTGCTGATCATCTGAAGTTGGAAGTTTTGCAGTTTCTATTTTTCGTGGTCTTCCGCGACCTCGTTTTTCTTGAAGGTTTTCAGAGCTTATGCCCTTGTTTGGCTCATTTGGTGATTGGCCAATACCTTATTTGTTAATTTTTGGTCGTGATTGACTACTATTCTGGTAAATTTTGAGGCGCTAGTGTTGTTTTTCTAGTGGGTCCTTGATTTTTCTTCTTAGGACGGCCTCTACAGCGTTTTGACTCATTAGCTGTTGGTGTGATTATTTCTTGAGGTTCTTCTATCGATGTTTCTTCGTCGCTATATTCTTCGTGTAAAGTTAGCTGGTCGGCATTATATTCGCCTATTAAATTTTTATTTAAGTCAGATATTTCAAATCTATTTTCTGATAGTTGTTTAGTAATAATATATACGCCTCTGCGTAATGGGGTTAGTCCGCCTACTATATGGTCAGAAGTACTAGATTGTACGACGTTTGGTATTAATACTTTGTCGCCTACTTTAAAGTTGTGACTTGAACGGCCTTTATCGTAATTTTTAGCCTGAACTTCTGTTGACTCTTTTTGGTTGTCCTGAGAAATTTGGCGGACTTGTTGTACTTCATTTGCTTTTCTAGCGTACTTGAGGGCAGCTTTATATTCTGATGATCTTTTTAATGTTGGTGCTCGATCAGGATGACGGCCATAACAGAGATAAAACGGCGAGTAACCGGTAGTTTCATGTACTGAGGTATTATAGGTCCAGGTAATTTTGGTCAGGTCATTGTCCCATGTTCTATGATCTGGTTTAATATTAGCTATTATCATGGATTTGGCTGTTTTATTGACCCTTTCGACTGGTTCAGCTTGCTGAAGTCCTGGTGGAACTTTGATGTGTATAATACGTGTTTTTTCTGTAAATTCTTGCATCATACTGTTGATTTATTCTGTGCCGTTATCTGTAATTAGCTGTTCTGGAAAACCATGTCTATAGGTTAGTTGATTTTTAAAATATTTTAAAATTGTTTTAGCATTCTTTGTCCTAATTGGTATCACTTCAATGTATTTAGTAAACAGATCTTCGAATACTAGTATAACAGTCAGAAGCGACTTTTTGCCATGGTGATAAAATTGTTCTTTTTTCCATGAAACTTGCTGGTTTTTTATTTCTAGGTTTACATTGCTGACATGTATAACGGCATCTTACTTTTACTTTGTCTTTGTGCATATTTGGCCAAAAATTTAGGGCATATGCTCTATAGTATGTTTTTTTCTGACCTAGATGGCGACCTTGTTCTTTGTGACATTCTGCTAGAACTTTTCTTTTTAGGTCTCTTGGGACCACTAATTTCCAATTACTATCTTCTTCACGAATAGCTGCTGTTCTAGGGTCGGGTCTGTAGTAATATAATAGACCTTCGATTATTTTCCAATCTTTAAATTTGTTTGCAAAGTCTTTGACATCTTTAATACGTTGTAGATACCATTTATCAGTTATTTTTTCTATTTCTATTGAAGATACTGCAACTTCATTTTTATAATTATCTTCATCTTCTACGTCTTCATAAGCTCTAGAGAGAGCATCTGGGACCACATTGTATTTGCCTTTTTTATGCTGTATCGTGAAGTCATATTGTTAAAGTTCAAAGGCCCATCCAGCTAACCTACTAGCGGGTCTTTTTTTCTCTTGTAGCCATTTCAGGGCTGAGTAATCTGTTATTATAGTAAATTTCGTGCCTTCGACGTAGCAACGATATTTTGCAATTGCGAATAGAACAGCAAGACATTCCTTCTCTGAAATGTTGTACTCTTTTTCAACTGACATACGAAATGACTCGTTCTTTCCCTTCTATGACTTGTAATAATACTGCTCCAAGTCCGGTATTACTAGCGCCAGTTTCGATTATGAAAGGTTCGTTGAAATCTGGTCTGCCTAAAATTGGCGCTGTTGTCAATTTTACCTTTAAAGTTTCAAAAGAAACTTGACATTCGCTTGTCCATTTAAATGGGACATTACATGTTAATTTTGTTAAAGGTTCAGCTATGGCTGCAAATTCGGGAATAAATTTTCTGTACCAAAAGGTCATGCCTATGAAACGCTGTACTTGTCGTTTTGTTTTTGGTACAGGGTACTCAATTACTGGTTTTGTTTTATCTGGGTCTGGTTGAGTACCATTTTCGTCGATTAAAAATCCTAAATATTTTACTTGGGTTTTCCTGAAAAAGCTTTTAGACCAATTTATTGTAAAATTTGCCTTGTTTAACCTTTCAATCACTATTTTAAGCCAGTGTAAGTGCTGTTCCCAAGTTAAAGTTGCTATAACTATATCTTCAATGTAGGCCATTACGTAAGTAGCCGTTTCTGGGGTTATAATCATCTGTATAGCCCTTTGAAATGTTGCGGGCGCCCCCTTGAGGCCAAAAGGCATACGAACATATTCAAAAATGTCTTTACCTGGTACGACAAACGCTGTAAGGTGTCTACATTGCTCGGGAACTGGAATTTGGTTGAAAGCTTGAGAAAGGCCCAAAGTGCTAATGTAGCGTGCTTTCTGTAGCTTGTTAAGCATCTGGTCCATATTAGGGATCGGGAATGCATCTCCTTTAGACACTTTATTGAGCTTCCTGTAGTTAATGCACATACGATACTTTGTGATTCGCTGATGATTTTCATCAGCCCCTTCTCTTCGAACCATCACTACTGGAGATGCCCATTCACTTTTCGATGGTTTTATAACGCCTTTTTTGAGAAGTTTATCGACTTCTTTGTGCATTTCTTTTTCTACTGCTTGTGATACTGGATAGCATCGTTGACGAATAGGCTGCGCATCGCCTACATCAATGAAATGCTCACAGAAATTAGTACATCTTTGTTCACCATCTTCATACGGAATTAAATCATCTAGTAATTTATTTAATTGATCTATTTGTTCTCGAGTTGGTTGTTTTAAACATGCATCACCAGCATCGAGTCCTACTGAAGATACGTCGACATTAACTTTGCCATTATAACCTTCAACTTCTATAGAGTTGTCTCTAGCAGTTAAGACGACATTAAATAATCTAAAGAAATTTACGCCAAGAATGCAGCTATTATAAAGGTTAGGCATAATTATAACCTCTACTTTTTTCGTGCAACTACCTACTGTAAAATCGAGAGTATCCGCGTTAACTATTGGAGTTAGGCTACCGTCAGCTATCCGGATGCCACCTCCTATGTACGTTTTTAAATCAACGCCAGCTGCCTTGGCAATTTCTAAACCTATTGGTCCTAGTATAGTGCGAGCAGAACCGGAATCTAACAAAGATTTCACTTCCTGGCCTTGTATTTTGACCTTAAGCCACCAACGGAAAGAAAATTCTTCAGTAATTGCAAAACATTCTGTAAGTATTTCATTTATGGTTTGGCTTCTAAATTCTTCGCTAGGTCTGGTTGAGTCCTGCTAGGTCTAGGGGAGGAGTAGGGACCACTACGCTCCCCTGCGCTTGTTTTTTTCAACACAGGCGGGTGTCGGGCAGTTAGTAATTCTTGATATATCCAGGCTTCTGACACCAATAACATTTTAAAATAAGTTCTTTAGTTCATTCTACTCATCTGTGACCTTCTTTATTGCAATTAGGGCATATTATTGGCCTATCAGGTTTTTTCTTGTTTTGTGACTCGTTTGAGCCATTTTTTGGGCTATTACTTTTATTATCTTGACCACTTACCACTTGCCACTTGACCACTTACCACTTACCACTTGCCTGCCTATTATTATTATTATTATATGAGCTGTTATTGTTATTGTTATATGTATTTCTATTATTATATGCAGTTTGTCCATTATTGTTACGGTTGTAAGAATTCTGGTTTTGATAATTTTTATTAGGATTCCAACTTTGTTTTTTACGCTGTGGATATTTTCTTACTGCGTATCTAGGTTTTTCAGATTCTTCTGAATATTCAGACTCGGACTTTTTTCTGATTCTTGCATCACTACCTGTTCGAATTTCTCTTACGCAAAGAGCAGATTCTTGCATAATTGCAGCTACTTGCACTTCATTATATGGCATCCCTTCCGATTTTATATTGTTAATATTTATTTATTTAAATATTACATTATAAATAAAATTAACTCACACCTTTGGATAAAATAAAATAGTTCAATAATAATTAATTGGAAAAATGGTTCATTTTAAAATTTTAAATTTTTTTACTACGGAAGAGACAGTAGGTCTATATTTTATTTTACAGAAATATATACGGAAGCATATACTACCCAGTATATAAGCTTGCAGATAGTAATTCAAAATGCTTTAAAATTTAACTAAAGATATTTAATTATGATTATATTATCTTAAGAATTTATGATTAATTTATTCGCCGTAATAGTCTGATTTCATGAGTAAGCTATAATTTTACCTTAATTTACTCAATTTTTTTTATCAAATACTAGAATCTAGTCAAAAATAGTTTCATATGAATTTAAATATAATTCAATAATCGTTTATTATTTTTTCTTTGTTTTTTTTATAAAATAAAGTGGCATCCTATATATTTATTTATAACTTTAAGCTTTGGTAGTTTAGAATTTTATATGGTAAATAAATTTGTGTTATTCAAATAAATTATAAATAAATTTATTGTTAAAAATTTATTGTATTTCATATTTAAATCTTTTTTCATATTTAAATAATTTATTCAAAAATTTTTATTTATTACATGTAATCAATTTTAGATCTATAAAATTTATTTTCTTAATTATTTTTCATTTTTATAAGTGTGAATGTACTTAAACATAATAAATTTTTTGTACTAACGATTTTACCGTCCGTTTTTCGTTTATGAAATAAATTTTTTATCAATGTTATTTTATGTTAATTTAATATAACAAGGTCTTATGGGTAACCCAGTAATTTAGTATTTTCTAGTTTCAAGAAAAACCAGTAATTATTTTAAAACTTTAAATATTTCAAGAAATAATTTTTATATTATTGAATAATTTATGCAATTATATCGCAAATTATCAAGATTTAATCTCATTATTACCCCAAATGTTAAGTTTGTCTATTGGACTCAGGCTAGGGAGGAGGAAGTTGGCTTAATTAACTAATCCTCTAATAGTTTACAACAATTTAATTTCATTATGACTTTATAAACACCAGGGCTTTAGATTAGCCACTAGTAGTAGTCTCATAATTTATTTTTGATATTCATGAGTCAACCAAATGCAAAGCTCGCTTGGTAGCCTTTGCAGTTGGCTAAAGGTCATTTGATTATCGGTTATTGATATGTCATTATTAAATTTAGATTCTCCTATATTCAACTATAAAACAATGAGATTTAGATTTTTCTAAAAACCAGTATTAATCTTACTTATTATTATAATGTGAGATCAGATTTTTTCAATTAGTTTTAATTATTATGCCCCAGTTTGGCTCTATAGTAGTCTTTGGTAGCAAATTTATCATTATTGTAAAAATAGTTTCTTTAATTAAGTTTTTGCGCTAGGTTTTAGCATTTACTTAATAAAAAATAGTGTAGTTATAATCTACAAATATGCACAGTAGTTTTGTTCCAATTGATTTTATCTTGGAACTAGTTTTCTGATTTCTATAATATCAGACTAGTTATAATCTCATATTTTTGAGACCAGTTTATTTATCAACCTAGATAAATCATCCATGGCAGATGCATTCTATTTAGAAGAAAGCACGCCTCTGAAGCACTATAGACTAACCAGTATTACAATATTAGTGTAAAACTATAGCTAAATTCTTTGCAAAAGAAAGTCGTTGGCATATTTTAGCTAACCAAGGACTTGATCCTGGAAAACTTCCGACAAGACAAGGTATGGTGGGTCACGAAAAAACCAAAAAACCAACTTCATATAGTCAAGCTGATTACCAGGGCCCGGTTAATCCAGCTATACTCTACTGAAGAAATACAAGAATCCCAATTTTAGAAACTTCAAGCTATCAGCCATACATTGTCAAAATTTCGAATTACGAAGGTCTTGGCTTACATAAGCCTAACGGGAACAAGGTCTCTAACAACCTCAGAAAAGAAAATGAGGCACTGTGAGGTAGAAAAGCTACAGAAGTTTCAACACCACAAGAAAGCTGATAACACATATATTACGAAGAGCGAAGACAGGTAAAGAAGATTTTACAATTTTAAAGAAAATAGGTTCCCCCAAAAGACCATAACCAATAAAAAGTATATTAGAATATCCTTGCACCATATTAACAAAGTTAATCTGGCTTAAGGGGTAGGGTATAATGCGGTGCGCATTACCACCCTCCCCTCAATTTTATATTTTAAATAATCGCGCCAGAAAATAGATAAAATAGGTCGCTTTACAGTTTATACTAAAGCGCCACTAGTTTCAAAAAAGAGAATTTCTCCTCCTTCTTGGACTAGCGCTCGTCCGGACCAGAGCAAGAGAAATTTATAAGTGTATTTTGATATTGTTTTTCAATTTATTTAGAGAACTTTTAATTTATTATATTATTAATTAGCTAGTCATCCAGATACATTAGTTAAAAATAGATATTTTTGTATTGTCTAGAAATAGTGGATATTAGCCATGTACATAAGGCTTTATAACACGAGGTCACTAGACGAAATTAAATCCTTGCAAGTTAATAGTTTATTTTTATTATATGTGATGACAAGCGTCTTATTTAATTAATTATTTTGTACTAGAATTATTGATTATTATTATTATTAGAGTCACGCGTTTAGTTTTTTGATTAAATAAAATAGTTTTGGAAAGCTATCGCAAGCTATATTTAATACGCGAAATGAATGTTTGTATGTGTGTACAATATTGTGACGTCACGTAGATTCAATTTTATAATATAAAAGTAAAAGATATGGCACGGTAGGCCACGTTAATTATACCATGGCAGACTGCAGCTGCCCACATTTTTGTAATAATCTTATAAGCATCATCTAGTTTATCATTTTCAATAAAAATTATATATTTTTCATTATTACAACAATAAAATTAAAACTATTTATTTATATCTACCTAAGCTTAAAGTTACCCTTTTCCCATAATTTATTCTACAATATATATTTATTTATTTATATCATTTTTTCATTATACATTGCTAAAATTTAATTTTTTTATCAATTTATATCCCAGAATATACTTTAACCGTACATCCGAAAAAAATAATGTACATCCGAAAAACTGTACATTGCTAAAATTTAATTTTTTTATTAATATCAAAAACTGTACATCCGAAAAACTGTCCTTTGCTAAAATTTAATTTTTTTTTATTAATATCAAAAACTGTACTTCCGAGAATATACTTTAACCGTACATCCGAGAAAAAAAAACTGTACATTCCTAAAATTTAATTTTTTTATTAATATCAAAAACTATACATCCGAAAAACTGTACATTGCTAAAATTTAATTTTTTTATTAATATCAAAAACTGTACATCCGAAAAACTGTACATTGCTAAAATTTAATTTTTTTATTAATATCAAAAACTGTACATCCCAGAATATACTTTAACCGTACATCCGAGAAAAAATAATGTACATCCGAAAAACTGTACATTGCTAAAATTTAATTTTTTTATGAATATCAAAAACTGTACATCCGAAAAACTGTACTTTGCTAAAATTTAATTTTTGTTTATTAATATCAAAAACTGTACTTCCGAGAATATACTTTAACCGTACATCCGAGAAAAAAAAACTGTACATCCAAAAAACTTTACATTGCTAAAATTTAATTTTTTTATTAATATCAAAAACTATACACCCGAAAAACTGTACATTGCTAAAATTTAATTTTTTTATTAATATCAAAAACTGTACATCTGAAAAACTGTACTTTGCTAAAATTTAATTTTTTTTTATTAATATCAAAAACTGTACATCCCAGAATATACTTTAACCGTACATCCGAGAAAAAAAAACTGTACATCCAAGAATATATTTTAACCGTACATCCGAGAAAAAAAAACTGTACATCCAAGAATATATTTTAACCGCACATCCGAGAAAAAAAAACTGTACATTGCTAAAATTTAATTTTTTTATTAATATCAAAAACTGTACTTCCGAGAATATACTTTAACCGTACATCCGAGAAAAAAAAACTGTTCATCCGAAAAACTGTACATTGCTAAAATTTAATTTTTTTATTAATATCAAAAACTGTACATCCCAGAATATACTTTAACCGTACATCCGAGAAAAAAAAACTGTACATCCAAGAATATATTTTAACCGTACATCCGAGAAAAAAAACTGTACATCCAAGAATATATTTTAACCGCACATCCGAGAAAAAAAACTGTACATCCGAAAAACTGTACATTGCTAAAATTTAATTTTTTTATTAATATCAAAAACTGTACATCCGAAAAACTGTACATTGCTAAAATTTAATTTTTTTTTATTAATATCAAAAACTGTACTTCCGAGAATATACTTTAACCGTACATCCGAGAAAAAAAAATGTACATCCGAAAAACTGTACATTGCTAAAATTTAATTTTTTTATTAATATCAAAAACTGTACATCCGAAAAACTGTACTTTGCTAGAATTTAATTTTTTTTTATTAATATCAAAAACGGTACATCCCGGAATATACTTTAACCGTACATCCGAGAAAAAAAAACTGTTCATCCAAGAATATATTTTAACCGCACATCGGGGAAAAAAAAACTGTACATTCGAAAAACTGTACACTGCTAAAATTTAATTTTTTTATTAATATCAAAAACTGTACATCCGAAAAACTGTAGTTTGCTAAAAGTTAATTTTTTTTTATTAATATCAAAAACTGTACTTCCGAGAATATACTTTAACCGTACATCCGAGAGAAAAAAACTGTACATCCGAAAAACTGTACATTGCTAAAATTTAATTTTTTTATTAATATCAAAAACTGTACATCCCAGAATATACTTTAACCGTAAATCCGAGAAATAAAACTGTACATCCAAGAATATATTTTAACCGTACATCCGAGAAAAAAAAACTGCACATCCAAGAATATATTTTAACCGCACATCGGAGAAAAAAAAACTGTACCTCTGAAAAACTGTACATTGCTAAAATTTAATTTTTTTATTAATATCAAAAACTGTACATCCAAGAATATATTTTAACCGTACATCCGAGAAAAAAAGACTGTACATCCAAGAATATATTTTAACCGCACATCCGAGAAAAAAAAACTGTACATCCGAAATACTGTACCTTGCTTAAATTTAATTTTTTTTTATTAATATCAAAAACTGTACTTCCGAAAATATACTTTAACCGTACATCCGAGAAAAAAAAATGTACATCCGAAAAACTGTACACTGCTAAAATTTAATTTTTTTATTAATATCAAAAACTGTACATCCAAGAATATATTTTAACCGTACATCCGAGAAAAAAAAACTGTACATCCGAAATACTGTACATTGCTTAAATTTAATTTTTTTTTATTAATATCAAAAACTGTACACTGCTAATATTTAATTTATTTATTAATATCAAAAACTGTGCATCCGAAAAACTATACATTGCTAAAATTTAATTTTTTTTTATTAATATCAAAAACTGTACTTCCGAGAATATACTTTAACCGTACATCCGAGAAAAAAAAATGTACATCCGAAAAACTGTACATTGCTAAAATTTAATTTTTTTTTATTAATATCAAAAAGTGTACATTCGAAAAACTGTACTTTGCTAAAATTTAAATTTTTTTATTAACATCAAAAACTGTACATCCGAGAATATAGTTTAACCGTACATCCGAGAAAAAAAAACTGTATATCCAAAAAACTGTACATTGCTAAAATTTAATTTTTTAATAATATCAAAACCTGTACATCCGAGAATATATTTTAACCGTACATCCGAGAAAAATAAACTGCACATCCAAAAAACCACACATCCCAAAATTCATTTTTTAATACGAAAAACCGCACATCCTAAAACTATATTCGAGTATTCATTTTTTTAAATAATATAAAAAAACCACACATTCCAAAATTCATATTTCAATACTTTTCCCGCGAAAACTAAAACCACTATATCGTCATTCACATACTTATTTTATCACTTATATAATAAATTATATATTATTCAACAATTCTAAACCAAATTTAAAATTATTTCACTAAAATTGACCCCGTAGCAGCCAAATTTTACGCCAAAAATTAAATTATATTAAAATTCCTTCAAATTTATAATTTTTAACACTTTAAACTATAAAATATTAATTTAAAATCATGAAATTTAATTAGATTGTATGATTTTTAAAATCAATTCAATAATTTTCTTATCGATAGATAAATTTATATCATTTTTTTAATCCTTTAATTTATAAAATTTTAAATAAAAATCATAAGATTTGCTGAAATTGTATGATTTTTTAAATATTTTTAATAAAACCTTAATAAATTACATCAAAATTTTATAAAATTTTTCATTTTTAACCTATTAAATTATATAATTTCATTCAAAAATCATACAATTTGCTGAAATTTATATAATAAAAACGTTAACGTTCCTATTGGTAAAATTATGTTTAAAGTTGGTACTTAATCTGCTTATAGTTGTAGAAAAGTTTGACTTAGCTGGATGAACTTAACTTGAGGCTAAGTTCCTAATTACAGAAGGAATTGTCACTTACTTTAGAATATTTGATAACTCATATGATTTGGTTATATAAAAACTTCCATTTATTGATTATAAGTCCTTAAGTCAAACGAATTATAAAAGATAGTATTATTCAAACGAATGTTGATGTGACTCTAACAAGTGGTGGTACTTTAATAATTGGTGTAACTTAAACAAGTGGTGGTACTCTAATAATCAATTGCGCCTGAAGGGCAATATATAATGTAATGTGAATCTGCCCAAATTGCGAGATTTTGGGGGAGACGTCCAATACAAAAAAGCGTCAGTCTCGTCACGTCAAATTAGCGAAGGCGTCCTTAATTATTACTAAGAATCGCGAGGTGGGATTTATGCAATTTACGTTGCATAAATCTCTCCTACTCTACGTCATAGCTGACTTTTGGTCTCACGCTATTGTGCCAGGTCAGCATCAGCGAAAATGCACCTGTGGGATCTTGTGTCGTCTGTGATATTAATACGAATATCGGATGTACGGTGTATTATTCATACATATCAAATATTAGGACTATCAATTTTGACCTACCATACGTAACATCCCCCTCCCCCCATTCCAATCGTCCCGATTGGTTTAGCTCGAGGAGATGGGGTTGACGGTAGGGTTGCAAAGGGGGTGGATTATAATTTTAAAATTTTCCTGCCCCTTGTCTGTGTCAATACATAAGATTATACAATATAAGTACATAAAAAAATTATTTTTTATTATTCTTAGTGATTCTATATAAATATAAATGTTTTTATAATCTTTAAAAATTTCTTTGTTTTTTCTAATTAGTAATTTATTATTTTATCGTTAATGCTAATATGCTGTTTATTATAAATATTTTTATTTACAATGCATAATGATCTTCTTTTTATTTTATTTATCATATCAGAACTTAAATTTTTGTTATAAAAAACAGCTACAGATTTTAAAATTTCAAAAAAATCTTTATAATTTAAATCAATCTTAAAATTAAATTTTTCAGGTAAAGATAACGTTTCAACAACATAATCCGGAATTTGTATATCAGTTAAATTTTTAAACCATTTATTTTTGTTTACTGCTGGTGTTACCATATTATTATTATTATTTTGTGATTTTTCAAAATCTAAATTTTTAGTATTATTAACAATTAAAAATTCATTATTGCTAGTAATTATTAAAGAATTGAATTTTTTATCCTTTACTATTTTTAATTCTAAATTTTTCTTACTTAGTAATTCGTTTTAAAATTTTTTAAATACAATTAATTCCTCATTATGAATGAATTTTTCATATTTTTCTCTTTCTCAAAATTTTTCTTTTCTAAAAACTTTATATGAAAATTAAAATCCTTTATTTCAAAATTTAGCAATTTTTGTGTATATAGTTTGTAAAAATGCCTATTTTTTATTTACATATTTACTATATATTTTAATGTTATCAATTTTTTTATATATATTTTGTAAATGTTTTGGTAATAAATCATATGCTCTGCAATCCAATAAAAATCTTAAATGTGATTTTGCTGCTTCTAATTTTTTACCATCATTCATTAATTGTTTAAATTGATTTAAAATTATTTTACTATATTTACTTCTTATAATATCGATTTTTTAACAACTTTAATCGTCTGCAAAATTTTTCTCTGAGCACTTTAAGGGCTGAAAATTTCAGGAAAGCTTCTTTTGATATTAAAAAAAATTCCCTAAAAATTTGGGCGATGGTATTGGCTTCTGTTCGTAGATATAAGACTCTGAAAATGTATAATAATTGGACCAATATTGGGCAATAAATGGTTAAGGGGTCAACCAAAAAATTTTTCTTCTTCAATTCTATTCTCACCGTGTATATTATTTAAATTCACATTATTATTAATATGATGATAAGCATCATAATTGTTATTATTATAATCAATTTTACCGTACATGTTTAAATTCAATAAATTTTCACTTTCTTAATTCTGATACTCCAATATTTGATAAACCATATTTCTGATCAGATGGTAAACTTAATTTATAATAAAACCGTTAACGTTCCTATTCGTAAAATTATGATGTATTTTAGAATTGAATGATCAATAATAGAAGCACTGTTGTTTTAAAAATAAACTTTATTCAACGTAACGGTTACTTTAAGCAACCCTTATCAAGAACTACAAAAAAAATTTTTTATAAATATAAAATTAATTATAAAAACATTCTATAAAAAACTTACCAAAAACTTTATTTTTTAATACATAACCTAATAATACTATCTAAGTTTTATGTAAAAATATTTACAATTATTGTCATAAACTTAACGGAAATTATTGAATTTAATATAACTTTTCAACTATCTTTTTCTGTGTGATCTTAATTATTTTATCATTTAACACTTTTTTAAATTAATAAAAAATAAATTTGTTAAATTTTCATGCTTGTTTACATACAGATCAACACACTTCTAGCAATAAACGAACTAAGTTGGCACCTTCTTAAAAACATATATCTTAAAATTATATAGAATCACTAATAATAATGAAAAATAATTTTTTTATGTACTTATATTGTATAATCTTATGTATTGACACAGACAAGGGACAGGAAAATTTTAAAATTATAATCCACCTCCTTTGCAACCCTATCATCAACCCTATCTCCTCGACCTAAACCAATCGGGACGATTAAAATGGGGGGAGGGAGATGTTACGTATGGTAGGTCAAAATTGATAGTCCTAATATTTGATATGTATGAATAATACACCGTACATTCGATATTCGTATTAATATCACAGACGACACAAGATCCCACAGGTGCATTTTCGCTGATGCTGACCTGGCACAATAGCGTGAGACCAAAAGTCAGCTATGACGTAGATTAGGAGAGATTTATGCAACGTAAATTGCATAAATCCCACCTTGCGATTCTTAGTAATAATTAAGGACGCCTTCGCTAATTGGACGTGACGAGACTGACGCTTTTTTGTATTGGACGTCTCCCCCAAAATCTCGCAATTTAAGCAGATTCACATTACATTATATATTGCCCTTCAGGCGCCCAAATTGATTATTAGAGTACCACCACTTGTTAGAGTTAAACCAACTTTCGTTTGAATAATACTATCTTTTATAATTCGTTTGACTTAAGGACTTAGACAGTTTTTATTATCAATACTTATAATCAATAAAGTGAAGTTTTTATATAACCAAATCATACGAGTTATCAAATATTCTAAAGTAAGTGACAATTCTTTCTGTAATTAAGAACTTAACTTCAGGTTAAGTCGAACTCATCTACAACTATAACCATAATAAGTACCAACTATAAACATTAACCTAACTTAATAAACCTGGGGCACTCATATCCCCAGGATAAACTTATTTATATTTTATATTTATAATTACGTATCTCAATTAAACCTCAGGATACGTAACAAAATATTTGATTTTCAAAATTTTATTAGTTTAATATTTAAATTACCAAATTTCTCTCCTTCAAACTACATCTTCTTAGTGGATGAAGTGGATAATCTACTCCACCGTTAAAATCCATCACCTCTTTAATCTACAATAGAAATTAAATAATTTTTTAATTTCATTTCTTTGAATTTAAAAAATAAATATTCTTATCAGATTTAAGTAGAACTCTCGATCTAGATGGAAATAATAAAAGCACATAAAATTTACATAGACCATACTGTATAATTTTTTTCTAATTCTTTCCTCAATACGTAATTCTTTTTTATGCATCACCAGCTCTAAGATTACCATTGCTTCGATTTTAAAAACGCTTTGATTCTTTTTGATTCAAAAATTTAACTTATACCTGTTTGCATAAATCCTGATCTTTTATATTTTTAAAAACACTTTCATTTTCTACCTTCGCCAAAAAAAAAGTTTCACTTTTTTTAATCTCACGCCTTCTTTTCACCTCCATTTATTAAATTTATTGCTCGGATTCTAATGAACTCCTTATTTCTTGTCCTTAATTTTTTTCTCCAATTACATATTCATTTTTATTACCATTATTTTTCTCCCTTACTGTGATTTTAACATGTATGTAAAATTTTTGTTGCATATTGAATTTATGTCTTATCAGCTTATATATCTTGCAAAATTAAAAATAATAATCTTATTTACATGCAAAGCTTTATAATTTTTTTTTATTCCCACACTTTTTTTTCGGAATTTGTTGCGTAGCTGAAAAAGTCTTTTTTAATAATTTTGTTAATTTTCCATTTCGGAAAATGCGTGGAAAACTTATGCAATAGGGCATAAATTAATCTTTTGGGAAAATGATAAGGTCGAGAATGAATTGGAAATTTAAAAGATTGCAACTTTTCAGCGATGGTTTTTTAGCTGTCGAGTTTAATAAACTGCAAATAACATATGATCGCCCGATTTTTACGGGTTTCTGTATTTTGGATATTGCCAAACTAATTTTGAACAATTTTTATTTTGACTTTATTTTACTCTTATGTGGGCCAAAAGCCCATTTAATCTACACAGATACTGATTCCTTGATCTACTGCTTTACGGGTATGGATCCTTACCGAATAATTCGGGAAAATATAGACAAATTTGATACAAGTAATTTTCCGCCAGATAATAAGTTTGGTATTCCACCGATGCATAAAGGTTATCTCGGTCTTATGAAGTCTGAGACAGCTGACCGTATAATTCTGAAAGTCGTTGCCCTGTTTGCGAAAATGTATGCAGTTTTGACCGAAGATGACGTAGAAATGAAGAGAGCTAAAGGTGTTAAAAAATATTATCTTGAAAAAAATTTAAAGTTTGAGAATTATATAAAATGTTTATTTGACAATGAAATTTCAACATGTAAACAGAATTCTATTAGTTCTAAGCATAATAATATATATGGGCGATTATTTTTCAACCCGGCCACCCCCCTCTGTCCAAAAATGGTGGCAACTTAAAAAGATTTTGGTTTTCTCAAATTGACTGGAAAAGGGTCTAGTTTTTTATTCTCATTGGCCTTCTCAACTCTGTAAATCTACTGTGCCCATTTTAGGCACTGAGCGGTGGCAGGTCGACATTTTAAAAACAGAAAAATTGAAATAAAAGTAGATTAACGGTAAGTTTTTTGAAATTTTTTTCTCTTAAAAGTTGTTATTTATTAAAACAAAAATAATGAGACCACTTGCGTGGTAATTGGTTTATTTCTTAAAAAGTTTTGTGGGTGCTATGTAGTTTTTAAAAATGGGTAAAAAACGGCTACTTTGACTGATGATATCTCTGAACCTACATATCCAAAATAAAAAAGTTTTAGTGCAAAATGGTAGTCTTTTGATACATAATCAGTGTGCCAAATATCAAGGGATTTGATTGAGCAGTTTCGGATTTAGCAATTTTAAGGGTAATTCTGAGACAAATTTTGACCCATTTTTTTAAGAGAATTAATACTTAAAAATTGCTAAATCCGAAACTACTTAATCAAATCCCTTGATATTTGGCACACTTATTATGTATCAAAAGACTACTATTTTGCACTAAAACTTTTTTATTTTGGATATATAGGTTCAGAGATATCATCAGTCAAAGTAGCCGTTTTTTACCCATTTTTAAAAACTACATAGCACCCACAAAACTTTTTAAGAAATCAACCAATTACCACACAAGTGGTCTCATTTTCTTTGTTTTAATAAATAACAACTTTTAAGAGAAAAAAATTTCAAAAAACTTACCGTTAATCTACTTTTATTTCAATTTTTCTGTTTTTAAAATGTCGACCTGCCGCCGCTCAGTGCCTAAAATGGGCACAGTAGATTTACCGAGTTGAAAAGGCCAATGAGAATAAAAAACTAGACCCTTTTCCAGTCAATTTGAGAAAACCAAAATCTTTTTAAATTGCCACCATTTTTGGACAGAGGGGGGTGGCCGGGTTGAGAAATAATCGCCCATATACAGATTCTGAAAAGAAAATTGTCTTACAATGTAAAGATGATAAAAGATGGCGTATTCCGAATACAGTGGAAACTCTGCCTCATGGACATTATAAAATTAAGGAATTTGAGGAAATGCAATAAATAAAGATTTTTATAAAATGAAATATACGTATTGTTTATTTATTTATTTAATACATTAGATTTTTTTATCCAACTATTATGTGAATTATCAAAACCAAGCCACGTAACAAAAACCTTATCCCTTCTTGATTTTAAAATTTTTTCAACTAGATAAAAATATAATTTTCAAAATTCGTTTTTGAAAGCTCAAAATCGTAAAAGCTGCCTGAAATGACATTATCTTGATCGTCTTTTAAAATATATGTCACTGGATTCGTGGATTGAACTTCAGTAGACCATGATGGTAAGTAACCTTTCAAAAATACATGTTTGTACTTGCTCATTCGATTTTTCTGTCCAAGTTTAAAGCGCGGCCTATGTACACGTACGGTATTATTATTATAATTGTAAACCGTGCTCAATAAAAGTTTCTCATGCTTTTTTTGTACGCCCTTGGGGCACATATTGGTTGTATGATGTTTCGTGGCATTATATTTGGCCACGATTTCAGGCAAAAAATTTATATACTTGTAACTCTCGTTAAGACTGAATCGTTTCCAAATCATTTGTTTTAGGGTCTTAATGACACGTTCGACCATTGAACCTTTTATGTGTGTAAAGATCGAATATGTTAATGTTATATTTTTTCATTAAATCCTTGAAATCTTTATTATAAAACTCTGTGCCTTGGTCAACCTAAAATAATAAATATTTTTTTTTTTTTTAATCAATAATTACAAAATTTTTGAATAAAAAAAAAAAAATTTACCTGCAAATTCTTTGGAATAGATTCTTTTAAAATTTTTTCAAAACCTGTAGTGACATCTTTTGCCATAAAAAGATCGTCGAATCCCTTGACAACAACACGTCTGCGTGGAAAATTCCGTCTCGCGCTTTTATGAATTTCATGAACAACAATGAATTTTCCGTTGATACTATAAATGACCTACGATATGGCGTTATATCTAATATTAATGAATATCTAAACTGTAAAAAACATGTTTCTATTTTAGATAAAAATTTCCAAGAGGACATAAAATTTACTAAAACTTTTTTAAAAGAACATAATAATAATATTTTCTTTACAAATTCAGATAAAGGAAATTCTACTGTAGCCTTACCTAGAATAGAATACAATTCCAAAGTTGAGCTATTATTGAATGACACTACAACTTATGTTAAACTAGACTCAAATCCCATCATTTCTTTGAGAAAAGCCACTCAAAAATTCTTAGAAATTTGGAATATTAATGGTTATCTTGGTAGAACTTATCATGATTATTTCTTGACTCAAACTGACTGTACTATATCCAGACTTTATGGCTTACGAAAAACCCACAAAATCATAGTTGACCATCATGGTAAATTACATTATTCTGTTAGACCAGTGCTATCTTGCATAAATTTACCTACATATTTTCTTTCAAAATTTATCAGTTCTTTATAACTGACTATTAGTATTAAAAAACCTGTTTCACGCATAAAAAATAGTACACACTTTATACAAAAAATTTCTGATGTAATTATACCTGATGATCATATAATTGTGAGTTTTGATGCAACATCATTGTTCACTAATGTCCCTTTGGATTTGGTAAAAATTAGTATTGAAAAAAGATATGATCAAATAAGGAAACATACCATCATTCCTTTAGATGAGTTATTTAAGGCAGTAGATTTTCTTAATGAACATACTTTTCTTCAGTTTAATAATCAATATTATAAACAAATCCATGGTTCCCCAATGGGGTCACCTGGGTCATCAATATTTGCTGATATTGTTTTAGAAGACCTAGAAAATACCTGTCTCCAAAAATTAGATTTCAAACCAACTTTCTATATACGTTACGTCGAAGATGTGATAAGATGTATACCAGCTTCTAAACTAAATGTCATGCTTAATATTTTCAACAATTACCATCCCAGACTCCAGTTCACTTACGAAGTTGAAAATAACAACACCATAAACTTTCTTGATGTCCAACTGTTAAGAAAAAACAACAAGGTACCGGAAACCGACATTTTCAGCAAGGTTTTTAAACTTCCATTCTAATCATACCAAATATCACAAAGTTGGTATGATTTATACTCTTGTTGATAAGGCAATATTATTATCAGATTCGTCTTTCCACGCAAAAAACCTAGATCTGGTAAAAAATTTCTTGGTTGAAAATGGATATCCTGAAAAGTTCATTGATTTTTATATCAAAAAACGTTTAAACAACATACATTTTAGGCAAATAAATGACATCATTTCTTATGACAAAAATAAAGAAATTATTGCCAAAACCCCATAAATCTGTATACCCTACATTAAAGGCTTCTATGAAAGCACGAGGAAAATTTTTAGCAAGTACAACATCATAACTCTTCCTATAATTTGCAATAACTTAAACAACATCGTGATAAATGCAAAGGACATTTTGAAAAAGAGAACCAAACTAACGTGGTATATAAGCTGCAGTGTAATGACTGTACAGCCAGTTATGTAGGAATGTCAAAACGTGAATCCTTAGACCGCATTGACGAACACCGTAGACCAGTAGACAATATCATTAAGAAAAAGAATGCTGTATTGAACAAAACTTTGCCTACAGAAAATAACCACATCATGACTACACGATCTAAAGTTAAAAAAAGAAAATCCTACAGTCATTAAGAATCCTCAAGCTCTCATCCAAGATCTTTTTAAAACACAAGAAACAAACCCGGTCATCTTAAAACATCACAAAACCACTGGACATACTTTTAATTGGGCTGATTTTAAAATTTTAGACCGTGAGTGTTCTTATCAAAAAAGATCCACGTCAGAGGTAATTTACATCAACATACAACTAAATTCAATTAATAAAAAAGAAGATTCCAACAATCTTTTCAAGCCTTACCTACATTGTTTCCAAAAATTGAAAAAGAATTTAAATTAACCTCCTTTTAACAATTATCATTACATAATTCCATACTTTACCTTCCATAGCTTAATTTTACCTGTATTATCATTAATAATATATAGTTCTTAGATAATAACTTAAAATGGCTACTTACCATTGGTTTCATTGATTATAAACAAAAATCATATGTTTAATCAATACCAAAAATTTCACACTACTGCATATTGTCATCATCGTTTTTATAAAAAATGCATTGTAAATATCTATATACAATTATAAACTTTAAGTTAAATATTACTGTAATAAATTTATTGTGATAGTATCTTATAATATTTATTATCTATAATTGGTATGTTATTAAGTTTTATATTGTTAATTTGATTATTTATAATGTGATAAATTTTGAATTTTGTTATTATAGACATGTATATTAGAAAATACCAAAGACTTTGGATTTATATCCATTATCATATTTAATTTTGTAAGTCATATAATACACTTTTCACCATTTTATAAATCATATAAGTTGTATAAACTGTTTTTTAAAATTTTAATTATTTCAGATCTTTTGATAAGGTCACCATAGTGTGACAAAACGTCAAGTTTTCCACATTAAAATAAAACAATTTGCTCTTAAAAGATCGACTTATTATTAAGATAAAAACTGTTTTTATCACACTCCAGCGGCGGGGGAACACAATGTACCGACATAAACATTGAAATTTTAAAAATGGCTTGCAAAATGCCACATGTCAAAGTAAAGGATGTCTACAAATTAAAATTATTAAAAATCTTGGAAAAAGGCAAGTGGATTCAACTCTTATTCAGAGCATTGGATTACTTAGAATCCCCCAATATACGTGTATAAATCATAATTTTCGTACAACCTTGAAAAAAACCCATAATTCGTCGAAGAGGAATAGAATAGCTAAAAAATCCATCATTTTTCATCTCTAATTTTACGGATCCCATTTCATTCAAAAACGCATCGTCACCCTGCTGTTCAGAGACATATTGTTTCATAGTTACTGAATGTCCTGGTGAACGAATTGAATCGACACAGAAACCATTTACTTCCAGCTTTATCTCACTGAAGAAAAATAGTAGAAACTTTTTTGTTAAAGTAACCTTGTTGACTGCTTCTAGCACAATTTGGCTATGCTTTCCCTCGATGTATAATAATGAATTATGCGGATATAGAAAACTAGACTGGTTTTGCACGGGAATCCTAATCTCATCCAGTTTTTGAAAACTCGAATTATAGGGTAGATAAGAATGCAAATGCATTCCAACCACCGAATCATCCTTTGGCACGAGGCTAAATACGTCTAGCATCGACGTCATTTTTATTGATTTTAATGCCCAAAGATTTTAAAAAATAAATGTTTTTGATACTCAGAGACTTTTTTGTCCCTTTTGAAGTGTCTGGTTCACTTGCAGACAGGTCAATGAGTGGTTTGTGAAAATTTGCTTTATTAAATATTATAGGCATACTAACGACACTTCCTGAAATGCAGTAATGCAATTGAAGTCTCTACTCTCAGGTTCAAAAGTTTAGAATTCTGATCACAAAGGCGCACCTCTACGTTATCGAGGGTTTTAGCTGTCACTGGAAAATAAATTACGTTAACCGGGTTTTCCACAATTTTAAACCCTGGTGGCACGTCTGGAAAAAATTCGTATGCATCGGTTTGCCATTGGAAAATGAACCAGAAATTACATTACACTCCAGTCTAATAGATTCAACGGACATAATTGAAACTAAATTCTGAGATTCGTGTTTTTTAAAAGCTTCTAGCTTTATGGGATTGAAACCCAGAAGGTAGCAATGCTATTTTCTTGAGAAAAATCAATTTTAAATCTCGAATAAATGACTTCTTTCAAGGTCTGCCTGTTTCCCTTCAAATAAATCGGTTTTTCACGCAATTCTTTTTGAGGTTTTTTTCATGAAAATCACGGTTTTCCTTTATTAAAAATTGTTCTAAGTCGTCTAATTCATAGCAACCGTGTGGAAAGACAATTTTTTTATTTCCATCATACCACAACGTATTATTGTCTTCTGTTACGTTACGAATTCTATTCCCACCTTTGTATCCAATTAATCCAGCCTCATAATCAACGGAAAGGTTAATAGGCGGAAAAAATTCTGATTTAAGAATCGAATTGTCGCTTGTAAGTTGCAGAGTAAAACTCATGGTTATAAATGGATACTGCGACGGCTTGTTTAACCTTTAAACGACTTTAAAAACTGTATACACAATTGACCAGAATTGCTTGAATTGTAATCTTGAAATTGATTTCGGTTATAAATAATCTCTGCCCGTGGACCGACGTAATTTATAAATTCTTGTGGTGGTCCGACGTTCCCGAAAGAATCAAAGTATTTAACTAAGTTTCCGCGCTTATGCCAAGACACCCAGTGGGATCCCTCCTTAAAGCTGGAATCAAGGTTCATTATAACAGCCTCGTTTTTTTGTGGCGTTTGATTTTCCAACTCATTTCTCATGAAAACACCGTTAAAGTTTCTTATAACCCTAGCCATAGAGGCTAGCTGGATATTGGTTGTTGGTCCGTGTAGTGTATATGTGTGTATTATACGGTATGTATGTGTTGGAGTACTCCCTCCCATTTTGTATATATTCTCCCCTTTTTTATATTCAGTGTTCGTTACGACATGAAGCTATACGCTTGATCTTAATAGATAAGAGTTGCACAATTACTTATTGTGTTATAATTAATTCACCATATCCATCACCATATCCAATAATTATCCATCATTTTTGGCATCCCTGGATTAATACGAACCAACGCATTAAGAAAAATATAATTTTTAGAAGAAAAAGTTTTATTCAAAAGCACGTGCAAGAATTTCAACTATCAATATATATTTCAAGTATCGACATCAGTTTGATCATCATTTCTTTTTTTACTCGTGGCATCAGTTTATATCAAGAATTTCAACAGTTATTCATGTTCAAGTGCTGAATCTATCAAATTTTTTTGTGCAAAAAAATAATAAAATTTATTTTTTATAAAGAAATTTTTTTTTTGTGGTGATGGAAGGTGAATTTTGATTTACAAAAAAGTGTGTAATTTTTTTTTTTTTGTGAAAAATTACATGACGAACACGCATCATCATTTTTCCATCGATAGTTATTTATCTCTGAAAATTCATCAAATTGATTTTGCTAAAATCAAAAAGTTAAGGCATTTTCATCGCAGAATTGGCGCGTATTTCTACCGCCCCTACAAATCCTTGGACAAAAACACGCCATTGCGCGCGCATCAGGCATTTTATCAAGTTTACTCAAGAATAGATGAAAAAATTTTGCAACGAGAGAGACAAAGAAAGAAAGCAGGCCCTACCACTGCGCATCAAAAAGCGGCGCAAGAAGTTATACACAGTGATGGCGGCTTCTCTTCGTTGGTAACAACACAAGACATTGAAAATACATTATATCAAGGGGCCCTGATACTACGCATCAAATTCCTGCGCGAATCAACAGCAGTAAAGCCGCACAGCAGACAACTTTTTTTCATATAAGATAAGTTGTTTATATACACATGAAAAACATTAAAATTTTTTTTTTTGTTAAAAATTATATAGAAATTATATAATTCAAGTGTATTAATCTACATATTACACTTGAATATATAAATCTTATAAATTAGATACAAGTGTAAACTCATAGAGAATATCTTAAAATTAAAAATATTATATAAGGGAGTGTGAGTATGTGTGATGTTTATTTTTTTAAGTATAGTTTAAATTCATTTAAAATTTTATTTCTTGAATAATTATTAAAAAATTCATAAAAATTTAATTTTATCGTAAATTAAAATCATTTTTGGCATATCATAAACTTTTAAATTTTAATAACACTTTAAAATTTTTGTATTCATTGAATTGATATTACTAACCTGAAATTGCTAAATTATAGAAGAGTGATTCTTAGTGAATTCAGCAAAAGTTTCCAGGTTGGGTCGCTGAAACCGGCTAAAAACTTTTTTTTGCTAATTACCTATCCAAAATGGACTATGTCCCCAAATTTTAGCCCTTAATATTGAAAACTAAGCCCAGGGCGAATTTTTGAAAAAAAAAGACGTTTTCATCTTTCCTCAGCCACCCATTCTTCTTTTATGTGCCATTCCTTCTGGAAATCATTAAAAATAATGAAAAAAGAGGTACTATAGTAAAATTTCCTCAGGAATCCAGTCATGCCAGTAGTTTTTGAAAATTCCTACACGGGGAGCCAGAAAATCGATAAATTCACAGGGTATATTACGGAAACTATAGAAAAATTGTATATCCGAATTTTTTATTCAGCTTCTCAGGAAAAGCGTGTTTTTATATATATTTTCGGATGCCATATCAACCTAGATGCGATCGAACTTCCTAGACCCTAAAATAACCGAAAAATCGTGAATTTTCCTCAATTTTTCTCATTTTTTAGCAGTTTTTTTGAATTTTCCCGCTCTAAATGACTCCCAACGATTTAAACAAGGTAAGATTCGGATTCACAGGGAAATTTTACATATTTTCTTTATTTAAATCATTTTTAGGCTTCGATGTAAACGAGCTCACACCAAATGCTTTAAATACAAAATTTTGATTTTTATCGTTTTTTAGCAGTTTTTTTGAATTTTCCCGCTGTAAATGACTCCGAACGATTTAAACAAGGTGAGATTCAGATTCCCAGGGAAATTTTACATATTTTCTTAATTTAAATAATTTTTAGGCTTTGATGTAAACGAGCTCACACCAAATGCCTTAAATACAAAATTTTGATTTTTATCGTTTTTTAGCAGTATTTTGGAATTTTGCCGTACTACATGACCCTGTATGATTTAATTAATGTCAAATTCGGATTTCTAGTAAAATTTTAAACTTTTTCTATACTTTAATAATTTTTTGGCTTTAGTGTAAAAGAGTTCATAGAAAATTCTATAAATTTAAATTATTTTTTAGCTCTATATTGGTCACTAGGTAGAATTCGGAGTTACATTCTATAAAAGATAGCTATTCTTTAGAGAAAAAAAATTTTTTAAATAATAATTAATGAATTACATATTTTAATAATCTTTAAAAGAATGAGTTTTTTAATAAAGAGAAAATTATTCTATTAAAAAAATTTTTATTGATATTTATATAATATTTAGCTTACAATAATGTATTCAGAAAATATTTTTATAATTTAGATAATTTATTCACAAATAGAATCCAAATTCTTTAGATATTGAGTGTATTTGGAATGAGTATGCCCTAATTTTATTTTTATTTTATCATCTTCATTTGTAGCCGATACATTGTATAAAATTTCATTAAAGCCTACTTTAACACGGGTCTCAGTATCAGGCCATTTGTAGATATTTTTTGAAAAACTTTGTAATACAGATATTTTAGCTATTAATTCATCTTCAATTATATCTGTAATAAAACCTACCGCCCAAGTTTTTGAGATTACGAAAGAGACATAAGTATTTGCTGACCATTTATAAGCTATTTTTTTCAACAAATTAAATCTTAAGGAATAACTTTCATCTGAACTTAAATATTTACAGCCAATTATTGTATTTGATAATGGAGTAAAGTCGTGATAATTTCGTGTTCCTGGAATGGTATGCGCCATTGATGATGTTGTGTCACGTTCCAGGCTTAACTACTCTCTGCTTATTATTATTGTTTTTATTGTAGGTAAATGATGTTCACAAAATTCATGAATGCGGCTTACATTCATTATTTGATTATCAAATTCACGACGTAAACTTTCTTTGCTTGTATCTCTTTTTATCGTACCTCCAATGATATCACAAGTTGATTTACCGTGAGAAGTTGCAAAAAATATCCACTTAGCATCAATACCAAAATTCTTTTTATGTTGACATAAATTGTATAGGTTGGAACAATTTTTGTATTGTCCAGGACAACCATCGCTAACATACTCAATTTTCTTAATTTGAGGCATATTTTCTTTTATGTACCTTACAATATATTTTTGAAAAACCTGAACTGCTACTACGTCATGTTTACAATTTACGTAGCTTATTGTTTTAATGAATAATATGAATACAATAAAAATGTTTTTAATGTAACTCTTTTATTTAATAATAAATCTTGTAAACATTGACGATTGCCACGCCACATAGCTTTAAATTTTTTATATACAATGTTTATTATTTTTAGCGCCAAATTTAAATTATTTAAAATTTTTTTCGGAAATAAGATTATTAGTAATTTACATCTTTAATAATATAATATTTATTAAGTTGTTATTATATACGATATAATAAATCTTATTAGGAACCTTAAATAGATAAAGTACACACAAAACTGCTAAAAAACGATAAAAATCAAAATTTTGTATTTAAGGCATTTGGTGTGAGCTCGTTTACATCAAAGCCTAAAAATGATTTAAATAAAGAAAATATGTAAAATTTCCCTGGGAATCCGAATCTCACTTTGTTTAAATCGTTCGGAGTCATTTAGAGCGGGAAAATTCAAAAAAACTGCTAAAAAATGATAAAAATCAAAATTTTGTATTTAAGGCATTTGGTGTGAGCTCGTTTACATCGAAGCCTAAAAAGGATTTAAATAAAGAAAATATATGAAATTTCCCTGGGAATCCGAATCTTACCTTGTTTAAATCGTTCGGAGTCATTTAGAGCGGGAAAATTCAAAAAAACTGCTAAAAAATGAGAAAAATTGAGGAAAATTCACGATTTTTCGGTTATTTTAGGGTCTAGGAAGTTCGATCGCATCTAGGTTGATATGGCATCCGAAAATATATATAAAAACACGCTTTTCCTGAGAAGCTGAATAAAAAATTCGGATATACAATTTTTCTGTAGTTTCCGTAATATACCCTGTGAATTTATTGATTTTCTGGCTCCCCGTGTAGGAATTTTCAAAAACTAATGGCATGACTGGATTCCTGAGGAAATTTTACTGTAGTAACTCTTTTTTCATTATTTTTAATGATTTCCAGAAGGAATGGCACATAAAAGAAGAATGGGTGGCTGAGGAAAGATGAAAACGTCTTTTTTTTTCAAAAATTCGCCCTGGGCTTAGTTTTCAATATTAAGGGCTAAAATTTGGGGACATAGTCCATTTTGGATAGGTAATTGGCAAAAAAAGTTTTTAGCCGGTTTCAGCGACCCGACCTGGAAACTTTTGCTGAATTCACTAAGAATCACTCAGAATATAAACTAATAATATTGATGTTACATAGGAAGAAGACATTTTGAATGCAGCTGATCTGGTTTTGAATGAAACTACCTGGCTAAACTACGGAATACAGCCTTTGCTAATCAAGGAAATTTCCAGTTTGCTGGTCAACAACAGTAGCAGGTCATTGGGAGTCAGTTGTATCATTAGGATCAATACTGCGTCACCAGTCTTCGCAAAGTTTTGCTTTTATTTTTTAACTCTTTAAATATTAATAATTAATTTTAAAATTGTATATATTGATTAGTGTAGAAGCATAAATGCTGTATGTTTTGATATTTATTAGTGCATATTTTTAAAATTATTATAGTTTAGTTGTAGTAATTTCAGGAGTAAGGATATCAATTCTAGCGCATTGATATGCAGCTCTAATTGTTAAACTGAAACTAGATTTCTATTAATTGAATTTAATTTTTTTTTGTTTTTGTTAAATACTGTTTTACTGTAAATTCATAATTTTGTTATCGAAGAATGTTATATTGCTCAGATTATAATTTTGGTCATCGATGACCAACATATTGCTTGTGAATCATATTTCTTGGTATCGATGACTAATATATTGCTAAAAATTTATAATTTATGGTATCGATGAATATTATACTACCTTATATTGTAAATTTTCTTATTCGATACATGTTTTAATACGTGATGTTAAATATTTTTTATTTTTTTCATATATAACCTAAGCAAAAATATTTTACAATAGTAATTTTTTCTTCGATACTTGCCATACAATTTTGATGGTAAATTTCAATTTTGCTAAATTGTATAAATGAATTTAATTTGTTTAAAATTCTAAAAAGCAGCATTTTAATTTCAAGTTTAGCTATACTTTAAGTTTAAGTTTAAGTAAATACTCGTCACACAATGGCGTCAATAATCCTTGAGCAAGCTCAAATATATCCTCGTATCAAAGGTGCATATGCAGCCTTTGAGAAAGACCCTGAAGCCATGTCAGTGTCTGCATGTAAAGCTCGCATGAGCCACTTAGAGAAAACTTGGTCTACTTATGATCAAAATAACATGTTATTAATAAATCACAAAGATTACCCAACATTAGGTGACCAAACCTATATTAAAAATAACCATTTTTCTCAGGTGGAAGAGCTTTATATCCAAAATATGTGCCAATTTCAAACATATTTAGATCAAAATCTCCCTAATAATCCAAATTCGGAACCTCAAACACAGCTTAGACCCCACATAGTAACACTTGATAATGAAAGGTTACCACCCTTGAATATACCCCATTTTAGCGGTGATTATACTACTTGGGAAGCCTTTAGGGACATGTTTACATCCTCAGTAATTAATAGAAAGAATTACTCGAATGTAGCAAAATTGCACCAGCTAATTTCAGTTTTAGAGGGTGATGCAGCCACTATAGCTGCTTCATACCAGCCAACTGATGCAAATTTTGAAATAATTTGGAATAAGCTTAAAGAGAGGTATGAAGTCAAAAAAAGACTTGTTCATGCTCATATATCAAATCTTTACTCTCTTAAACCTATTACCAAACCTTCAGCTTTTGATTTGAAAAAAATTCTTTCTAGTATTACTACCCCGCTATCAGCTTTAAATGGTTTAGGTAGACCAGTAGATTCTTGGGATGACCTTATTGTTTTTCATGTTTTAAATCTTCTAGATAGTGACTCGCGAAAACATTGGGAATGGTATTATAATACCCATTGTAACAATCCAGCCCCTACTACCCCCAATGATACTGCAAATGTTACTGTTAATGTAAAAGCCACTTCTGAACCTCCTACTTTAAAAATACTGTTAGAATTTATAGAAAATCAAATTAGTATTTTAGAATCAATTGAAGAAGCTGGTAATAGTAATACTAATAAACAGTTAACTGATTTCAATAAAAATAAAAATGCAAATGTTTCTACTAATTCAGCTAAAGTTTTTGCCACAAATTTAACGCAAAATAAGTCTTCTACATCTAATCAAAGTACAAAAATAGCTAACAATGAATGCATTATATGCAAAGCTAACCACTTTTTTTCATATTGTTCAGAATATACAAGTAAAACACCCAAGCAAAGACAAGAAATTGTAGCTAAAAAACATAGATGTTATAATTGCTTAGGTCCTCATTTTATAGCTGATTGTAAATCTACCAAAAGGTGTACTATTTGCAAACATAAACACCACACTTCATTGCATATCAAAGGATATAAAGCTAACACTGAAAATTCTAACAAAAGAAATAACACTAGTCATTCAAACAGTAGTAAAGAAGTGGCTGGTACTGAATCAGTAACATTAGCAACTAATTCTTGACAATTACCCAATCAACCTCTTTTAGCAACAGCTTTAGTCAGGGTATCAGCGAATAATGGTTTAGAGTTTTTAGCAAGAGCTTTAATTGACCAGTGCTCACAGGCCTCATTCATTACTACCTCATTATTTAAAAAACTTCAGGTTAAAAAACACTCTGCACAATTACCTGTATCAGGTATTGGCGGTAAAAATGATGTATTATGTTCACATATGGTCAATTTCGATGTTAAACCTTATTTTTATTCTGATTTTATACTCAATGTAGAAGCCTTTATTATTCCGACCATATCTTCTTATGTACCAAAAACAAGTATTGAACCTGAAAATATTGCTCATATTAGAGATTTACAACTCACTGATCCTAAATTTGCTAAAAAAGGTCGTATTGATATTTTGCTAAGTACAACTTGTCATTCTTCGTTAATTATTGATGCTCGTAAAGGCAAAGAGCACGAGCCTATTGCCACTAACTCAAAACTCGGCTGGATAATTTCTGGCAATTCTGGTATCAACTCAAACTCTTGTCTACTTATTGCAAACCTTCATGATAATTCAGATCTCTCATTTAATATAGAAAGATTTTGGCAACAAGAAGAATATTCGATTTCTCCACGAGCACTGCTTACTCCGTATGAGCAGGCTTGTGAAGATTATTTCGTAAATACACATTCGCGTGACTCTGATGGTCGCTATATTGTTAGATTACCCTTTAAAAATTTAGAAACTGCAGATCTAAATTTTAATGGCTCCTATCAGCATGCGAAAAAAGTTTTCGAAAGAACTGAACTTCGCTTTAAGTCTAACCCTGAATTTGCTCAGGCGTATCATAAGTTCATGAAAGATTATGAGGATTTAGGTCACATGGAACCTTCTCAGGCAATATTAGTGTTTATTCGTTATTATTTTCTGCCGCATCATGGCATTTTAGTCCATAATCGCAAATTTCGTTCAGTTTTTAACGGTTCAGCCAAAGATTACGATAAGGTGTCTATAAATGACTTATTACACAGTGGTAGTAATTTGCTACCTGATTTGGCTGAACTGCTAATTAATTGGATGAAATATGAATTCGTATTTGTATCTGATATCGAACATATGTTTCGACAAATTCTAGTTCACAAAGACGATAGGAGATTTCAGCAATTCTTATGGCGGTTTAATGATTCGGAAAATTTGCAATCCTGGTCGTTAAAAACAGTCAATTATGGGATGATAAGTAGCCCATACCTTGCTAGTCGCGTTATTAGACAATTAGCATTAGACGAGGGTCATCGTTACCCTTTAGCTGTAGAAATTTTAAATCGCGAAACGTACATGGATGATACGTTATCTGGTGGTCACTGACTCTCAGAAGCTCTTAAAAAACAGGCGGATTTAATACAAATTTGCAAGGTGGGTGGCTTCTCATTGGATAAGTGGATGGCAAACAACCCTCAATTATTGAATTTCCCGGTAGCAATTCGTGCGGAAACGAAATTGGCTAATTCTTGTTTTAATTTATTGGGGTTGAATTGGTGTCTAAACACGGATCATTTTACGTTTGACTTTCAATTGGACCAACTGAAAAATGATCCCACAAAGAGGCAGGTACTTTCTGCAATTGCTAAACTCTTTGATCCACTAGGCTGGCTTGCACCAGTCGTTATTACAGCTAAAATATTTTTACAAAAACTTTGGAAACAAAAAAACCCAAAACTTGATTGGGATACAAAGTTACCTGATTCTTTGCGAGATGAGTTCAAAAGTTGGTATGATAGTATTCATACAGTTAAAACTATTAGAATTACAAGATGGCTAAAGTATGTCCCAGGTGCAAAGTATGAAATTTACGGGTTCGCAGACGCGTCAGATAAGGCTTATGGCGCTTGCACATATTTAAAAGTAACACTTCGTGGAAAAAGTACTGTTCATCTACTTCAAGCTAAGTCAAAAGTCGCGCCATTAAAGCCAATTTTGACAATTCCTAAGTTAGAATTAAATGCAGCGCATTTATTAACAAAATTAACTATAAAAGTACTTAGAGCATTAAAATTAGATGAAGTAAAGATATATTTATTCTCAGACTCAACTGATGTGTTATGTTGGTTAAAAGAGCATCCTTCAAAATGGGAAAGATTTGTAAAACTCAGATGCTCAGAAATTCATACTTTGCTCCCTGAGGCCTACTGGAGCCATGTAAGGTCCGCTGATAATCCTGCTGATTGTGTGTCCAGGGGTTTACCTCCTGATCAGTTACATACCTTTTCTCTTTGGTGGGGAGGGGGAGTAATGGTTAATGATCCAATAGATCTTCAAAATAGCATCTTGAGCAAATCAATAAATTTAGCCAATATTGATTGTCAGGTTTCTTCTACAAAACAAACTCCTAAAGTAATTATTTGGGATTTGATTGACAAATATTCTGAATTAAATAAGTTACTGAGAGTCACATCTTATGTAATTAGATTTATAGATAAAATTTCTATTAAAGTAAAAGATAAATTTAAGCAAAAATCTAATTTATTAAGCAACTCTTGGTTTTCAGTTAAATATTATTTAGGGTTCTGCAAATTAGTTTCAGTACCTGAATTAGTAAGAGCTAGAATGATTTGGACTTATTTGGTTCAAAGAAGTTACTTTTGTAAAGACATTAAATTACTCATGAATAACCATAAACCTGATGATTTAAACTTACGTCGTTTAGACCCATTTTTTTATCAAAACTTACTTCGATTAGGTGGTCGTATTCACTTATCATTACTAGACTATGATCTTGCCAAGCAAATGTTCTTTTTCAAAACTTTTAGTTGATTTTTGTCATAATAAAACCCTTCACGGTGGTGTACGTCTAACACTTTCAACATTAAGGCAAGAATTCTGGGTTATAAAAGCTAGAAATTTAGTTAGAAGTCGAATTCATAAATGCAATACATGTATTCGATATGGAACAAACAAGTTAAATCAAAAAATGGGCATACTTCCTTCATGTAGAGTAACTCGACCTGATAAGCCTTTTAGATTAAGTGGTGTAGATTATGCGGGTCCCTTTGATACCCTGAGGTTTAGAGGTCGTGGAGCTCAAAAAACGCTATACAAGTCGTACATAGCTGTTTTTGTATGTATGAACACCAAAGCCGTCCATTTAGAATTGGTCACAGGTTATTCGAGCCAAGATTTCATCGCTGCCTTCCGAAGGTTCACGTCAACTAGAGGACAATGTTCTGAGTTGTTCAGTGACCAGGGAACTACGTTTGTTGGAGCTGACAGGATCCTCAAGGAAATGTATGTTGAATCATCGGAGTACATACATGAACTTGTGGGTTCTTTGGCAAATGAAGGTACTACCTGGAAATTTAACTCCCCAGCAGCTCCTCATTTTGGCGGAATCTGGGAAGCAGCGGTGAAATCTATTAAACATCATATTCGTAGGGTCGTGGGAAACAGAAAACTAACCTTTGAAGAGTTTTATACCCTTATTAAACAAATAGAGGCGTGTCTTAATTCAAGACCATTGGTCCCACTAACTGATGACCCTTCAGATAATAATTTTTTATCGCCATCTTTACTGTTAACACAATCGCAATCGTACATCCTCCCTGAACCAAACTATCTCAATCAAAAAATTCCACCAGCCCAAAAATATAAGTTAATACAACAAATGCTTCAGGATTGGTGGCGTTGTTGGTCAGGCGAGTATTTACAATCATTACAAGAGCGCCACAAGTGGACGCAAAAGCAAAAGAATGTAGAAGTTGGTGACGTGGTATTGATCTCTGATGAGACAATGCCACCTTCTAAATGGCCTTTAGCTAAAATAATTAAAGTTTACAAAGGTCCTGATGGTTTAGTCAGAGTTGTGGATCTTAAAACGGGATCAACTGAGCTAAAACGTCCTATACATAAATTAATAATGTTAAACACATTAAATAATGAAGAAAATGTAAATCCGTAAATTTATGTATTTGTGTTAATTTGTATTATTTATATATTATGTTAAAAACTGTCTAAATTTAAAAGTTTAAATAACACTAAAAATTCTTCAAACCTTCTAAAAATCGTTGTTTTTTTTACGTTTATTCGTTTTTTTTCTCTTCAAACCTCTACCATTTTTATTCTTGCGGATTCCTTTTCCAGATTTCTTAATTATTTTTATGTTGATTTAAAAAAAAAAATTTTTTTTTAATATGTATTTTTTATTTTAGCATGGATTCAATAATTGAAAAATGTATAAAAATGCAGGTAGAATCTCTCAATGGGTGATTGTCTTAATCGCAGAATCGAACGAGAATAGCTGGTTCAAAAACATCTCGATTTAAATAATTTAAGTATACTCGACGTAAAAAAAGCTTTATATGATGAAAAAACAAGTATCTATGAAAAACAGTATTGTGAATTCGCTTTTGCATATTTAATACATATATCAGACAGTTTAAATTCATTAATCACAAAGCGTAGACTAGTTAAATCGATCCCGATAAAAATTTCATTGAATTAATATATAAAAGTAGGAATTAAAAAAAATCTGTGACATTTATTGTTAGGTCAATTTTTTGACGATGCATTTGATATTTTTCATAAAAAAATCCAACATTTTAGACAAAAAAGATCGCAACAACGCAAGGGAGCCGATGTACGTGTTGAATATAAATATTTCAACATACAAACATTACCAGTTTCAGTTGCAACAGATTTAAAAAATTGGTACAAACTAAATGTAAAAGAATTTTTCTTAAATCAAAAAAAAGATTTTGAGCTAAACGAAAAAAAAAACAAATACTGGTCGGCTGGCGTATCTTTTCTAAAAGTATATGCAAGGGAAAATATGTTCACACACAACAATTTTAAAAAAAGTTAATATATAACTGAGAAAAATAAGCAGATATAGTTTAGTTGAAAAAATGACCTTCTACGTAGACATTCAATATTTTAAACATGGTAATGAGTATATCGTGAAAGAATTAGCAATTTTATGCTCTTGATTGGGTCTAAATCATTATATATTTAAGCCTCCGTTTAAAAAGTCGGAATTATCTTTCAAAGATAAAAAACAGGCAAATTGGTTACGATTAAATTATCACATATTAAATTGGGACCGTGGATATATTTCTTACAACGAGTTGTCAAAGATTTTAAAGCAAGGATTGAGGAATGCAAAGTTAATTTACGTAAAAGGACAAGAAAATCAGGACTGGTTAAAAAATCAAGGATTTCGGGCGACAAATATTGAAGACTTAAATATTAATTATAAAATAAAAGATAAAAATATTTATGGTTTACGCTGTATTTATCACGGTGATAGAGGGTCAAGTGTCTGTTCACTGCAAAACATTTTTTTTATGAGGAAAAGAATGATAAATTTTAAAGGATAAATAAAAATCAAAATTTAAAGAAATAAAAATTATTGTATATATTTAAACCTTTTTCCCATTTTTTTTTAAACCAAGTATTTATACATATATTAAAAACTGTAGAAAAAAAAAAAACATGAACAAAAAAAGAACATACATATATTATAAAAAAGAAGAGAGATTACATATAAATATTTTTTTTTTTAAATCATTGTAAATTATACTAAAATTTTTACAAAGTTTTTTTATAGTTCAGCAAAAAGCCAATCGCAGATCCTGAAACTTCACACCCAATAATCTTTTTATATGCCATCAGCTTTGTATCATTAGCATCGATAACTTCAAGAAATTCGGTTAATTTAGTCTTGATGTCCTGCACATGGTTTTTGCATCGCTCGTATATAATGTTTATAGCATGGCTTACGGAAATAATATAAGTATAATTATATAAGTAGTCGTGAAAATGGTTACAGAAATCTTGCCTTTTGCAATACTAAGCGCAGGTTGCTCGCCAATTTCAACGAATTCAATTCTAATATTCGAGTCATGGAGTTGAACTTTGTACACTGGAGTTTCATATCGTTTGATTGTTGCATAGTTTTGAATAATTTCATTAGATAAGAAATCGCTCCATGCATTTTCCTCAAAAACAATCTCAAAGCCTCTGGAATTTTTCAAAGCAATTTGAACACTTGGCTGAGCATAATTAGAAATGCCGACGATAAGATTCGTCGCTGGAGAAATTTGATAGATACGACCCAGAACTCTATAAAAAACAATTTAAAAAAAATTTTTTTAATTCAGAAAAATCTTTTCACTAGTTTTAAAATATTTAAACCTACCTTGTGGTTTGCATTTTTATTCTTTTCAAATAAACTGTAGGTTGACAATAAAAGTTTTTTCAATAAGCTCAACAATTCCTAAAAAAATTAAAATTTCTAAATCAGACGTAGTTTCTTGAAAATCAGGATAAAAAATCGAATAAATAATTTTAAATCTTAACTTTTTAAAAATAGAAATTTTTTTAAAAAAGTTTGTATGAAAATATGAGAAATCGAAATTTTTTTTATCCAAGTATAGTTTGTGAATAAAATTCTTAGCCGCGATATGCGAAAGATTGCTTGGCTGAGGTAATGATAAAATGAGAGAGGGATTTTATAAGCTCCTTATAAAAATTTTTTCTCAGTGTAATGTGAAAAAAGGGTGATTTTTATAATGTCACCCTTTATATAATGTTGTGTATTTCCATTAATTAGAAGAGAATTGGTGGATAATTGGAATGGATGCGAGTGGATATATAATAATTGACACTGTGATTAATATGAGACATGTGATTTATTGTATGTGTTTACTGGTATACGACTGAGTGCGTACTGTCGACTTACAGTAGCTCTTGATATTTTATCTCTTTCTTACATTAAGGCGTATTTACATTTTTATAATATGATATTAATATAAAGGTGTGTTTTCACAACATTTGAGAATATATGGAGAGAAAGTTTAAGATTTAAAAATCGCACAAGGTTAAATTTAAGAAAAACTTTGTCTTTTTTATTACAAATTTTATTATAAATAAATTTTTTCTTAAAAATAATCAAAATTAGAAAAAAAATTTTTTTAGAACATTAAATCATGGAATACCTCATATAGAAAAAATGTTAATTAATGCGGTTAAAAAATTGATCAATAAAGGGTATATTGTTACTCAAATATGAATGTAAAGCGAAAGAAATAAGATAAAATCAATAGTTCTATTATTTAATTGGATGATTTTTTGGTTCATGCAAAAATTTTATAAGCTTGTTAATTAGTATAAATTCAATCAATGACAAATTGATTAAGCTTTTTAAAGGCTATGCCCGGATCTATATAGTGAATTGGTCCGCGAAAGATATTTAAAAACTAATTGTATTAGGTCAAAGTACACCTAAAAAAAGTAGGATCCTGAAGTTTTCAGACTCCCAGATGCCTTCAGCTCTGATTGGCAGCCTATTAATGACACAAAAAAAAGTAAATTTTTAACGACTTTTTAGTCGTCTTTCTGATACTCCCGTGGTAAAACGATTCAGTCAAAATGATCTTGTGACCTCTCATTCAAAAGGTTAAACGATATACTTTGAGATAAAATTATTTTTGAAAGTGATTTTATTGCATCCTTTTGATTGGTAGACCATAAACCGTCCAAAATAAATTTTTTATATTCTGAAATTTCAGCTTTGGCACGATTTTAAAAAAATTGAGAGATATGTCCATTCTATTTTTTTTTTAACTATTGAAAAATAAAACCAATTTTCATTTGCGACCATCAGCGCTCAAAAATATTTAGGGCAATATGGTCAAATGAATAGGAAATGGCCGTTCGATCAAATTAGGTTAATTTTTTGTATGTTTTAGATTTTATTATTCTGAAAAAATATCTCCATGGACACAAAGCTCCAAAGTCTCAACTTTAGCTGCTACGGAGCTTCAAAGCTTCATAGCTCTATTACACCAGCACAAAAAAAAAAAATCATGTACTAGAGGGTAGACCCCCTGGTATGGGGATTTTTGGTGGTGCTAAAACTGAATATGGCTAAAAAAATGCAATAAAATTAGCCAATTTGCCCCCAGCGCCCCCATAAGCCCCCCAAAAAAGTAAAAAAAAATTTTTTTCTCTTGAAAAATGAAAATTGAACTATATACTCATGTTTTTTGGACGCTTATTCCAAAAATGTATACAAAAAATGTTTTTCACCAACATTTGGCCCTGTAGACGACACCAGTGCCCCCATTCATACCCCCCCCCCAAAACGGGTTAAAAAATTTTTATTACAAAAATTAAAACTTGATATGAATTCTAACGAGATACAAAAATTTTTATTACAAAAACTAAAACTCAATGTGTGATGTTATGTTTTTTGAGACGCTGAAACCAAAGATATATATAAAAATGTGTTTAATTAATGCTTGGTCCTCTAGGCTACCCCAGTGCCCCCATAACGCCCCCCCCCCCAAACGAGTTAAAAATATTTTAATTAGGAACATTAAAACTCAATGTATATTCTTATGTTTTTTGAGACGATCTAACCAAGTTAAAAACATTTTTTATATTTATATTTGGTTACATAGTCGCACAAAACATAAGAATACACATTGAGTTTGAATTTTCCTAATAAAAATATTTTTAATCTGTTCGGGGGGGGGGAGGGTATACAGGGCCATTAAAACTCAAAGTGTATTCTTATATTTTTTGAGATGATCTAATCAAAGATGAATATAAAAAATGTTTTTAACCAATGGTTGGCCCTAAGTTTAAGTTTTAGTATTTATTTTTTCAGTATTTATCTTCATACAATATACTTTTAAAAATTCGTATAATCCCTAAAAAAATGTTTATAAAATAATTTATTTTATATAATTTATTTTACATAAATTATTTTAATAAAAGTTATTGATTTTGAGAAGGGAAGAGCGTACTTATTTGAGTAAGATAATAGTATTTTAGGTTCCCGAAAAAGATAGATATTTTTTGGAACTAGTAACTAGGGATAAGGTTTTAATTATAATAGAAATTTTCAACTTTTTGGATGTTGGGCCTTATCTTATTTATATTCTAAAAAAAAAGTTTTTAATTTTGAGGGGTTGGAGTACACTTAATAGGGTATGATTATATTTAAAAATGATATTTCCTGAAACTGAAACCTGATCTTTCTTATAAGGAACTCCAAGAAATAGAATTGGATTATTTTTTTAAAAAGGCCTTTAGGAAATAATTTAATCTTTGAGTGAAGGAACTCTTTTAGTTATGGTAGGTCTTTTTTCTAAAACAAGATAAATGAGACTACCATGTAAGCTACAAACTACCCATAACTCTAAGTTTTGGATCTGATTGTCATAAAAAATTACTGTCGGATAAAAAAAGATGCGACCCTCTGAATTTTTATTCATATTTTCCATAAAAATGGTCACTAAACATCCGGATAAAATTTTTCTAATAGAAAATTGTTTCTTTTACTCCTTTACGAAAGGTCAGGTTTCTAAATTAATTAGGACAAGAGTTATGGCCGAAAAGGGAGCAAAAAAGTGGAAAAAAAACTGAGCACTTTTCATGGTCATTTTCACGTAGCTATAATTACACTAAAAATCAATATTTTATCACCAAAATTTAACCATGTGTTCTTTGACTCTTTCACTTCCCGAGACTTTTGGGTTTTTTAAAAAACATTGATAAAAAAAAGAGTTATAAGCCTTTAAACTTTTTTTACCAAAATTGGTTCTAATTATCCAAACGATGCGTTTTTTTTTTTAAACGTTAGAATAGTTATTCTAGATATTAATTCTCGAATTTGGTGCGTGCACAAATCTTTGTTTGATAGTTGTATCAATAAAACTAAATCTTGCATATGAATAGTAAACTAATAATTACTTTTACCACACTTTTCGAGCAATGAATGAAAATAAAATTTAAGGTACGACCGCCTGTTGAGAGTTTTTGATGCACTATATGAAAAAATTTCTTTTATTCGTGTTAAAACAAAGGAGAGATATTTAAATCAGTAGAAAAAAAAATAATAAAGACAGAAAATTTCTTTCAAAAATGATTTAATTTGGTGCATCAAAAACTCTCCATAGGCGGTCGCACCTTAAATTTTATTTTCATTCATAGCTCAAAAACAATAGGAAAAGTAATTATTAGATTTAAATTATTTATTTTTATTGATACTACTATCAAACAAAGATGTGTGCAGACATCAAATTCGAGAACTAAGATCTAAAATAAATATTCTATCGGGAGAAAAAAAAATCGCGTCAATCGGATAATCAGAACCAATTTTGGTAAAAAAAGTTTGAAGGCTTATAACTCTTTTTTTTATCAATATTTTATAAAAAACCCAACAGTCTCGGGAAGTGAAAGAGTCAAAGAACACATGGTTAAATTTTGGTGATAAAATATTGATTTTTAGTGTAATTATAGCTACGTGAAAATGACCATGAAAAGTGCTCAGTTTTTTTTCCACTTTTTTGCTCCCTTGTCGGCCATAACTCTTGTCCTAATTAATTTAGAAACCTGACCTTTCGTATAGGAGTAAAAGAAACAATTTTCTATTAGAAAAATTTTATCCAGATGTTTAGTGACCATTTTTATGGAAAATATGAATAAAAGTTCAGAGGGTCGCATCTTTTTTTATCCGACAGTATATCTCTTTGGAATTTTCTAACAATTGTGACGATATTTTGGTAGGAAAAGGTTTTCCATTGAATTCTACATTTATATTGACCGAAAATTCATAAAAAATTATTTGCGATACCTTTTGATGTTCGGGGTCAAATACCCCGCTATATCCCATACACCAGTATTTAAAAAAAAAATGTAACTTAAATTATTAAAAAAGTAGTACATTTTTAACTAAGGGAGTAAAAAGAGAATGGCTTCGATTTACCTTAATTCCTATCTCAGGCGAAGCCGATCCTTCTTCGGATGGTAAAAAGCTTTCTGAAGAATTCTTTTTTTGTCCCCATAAAATGTATTTAACCCACTTGGAAGAAAAATATTATTAATATTAAAGAGAGAGAGAAAGGTATATTTTTTGAAATACGATGACATTTAAAATTATGAAAATAATAAATAACATGAATTATTGTTAATTCTGTATATCTTCACTCAGACTATTCATTATTTATAATAACTTACTAGTTTATTAATATTTCGAAAATTTTACAGGTCAAATTTCGAGTTTCTTACAACAGTCAAAGCTTTGCAACAAATAAATGACCAAGGAAATAAAAATGATTCTAAGTGTGCAGAAAAAAATGATGAGGACCAAAAAAAAAGGAAAAATAAAACAGCTGGTTTTCGAGACCGAAAGGTTTTTATTTTTTATTAAATTAAGTTCTTAAATGATCTAACTCTAGAAGATTCTAGGATTTATTCTTTGATACCAGTAGGTAGCAAATGGAATAAGGGTGGGGAGCGAATCCTTCAGCCTCTATAGACCTTTGCTGCTGATCGGATGCAAAGTATACATAAGAAAATTTTTTCCTTCTCGCACAACAAGCGTTTTTTCATAAGAAATTATTGCTGCCTTTTTTTTTCTCTTTAAATTAATTTGAATTAATTCGATATATTTCGAGTTAAAATAGTATAGTAAGTATCAAGGGCGTAAAAGTTTTGGCCCTAGCGTGAGCCCTAGCACGAGTGATATGTGTTCACGCATGTGTCTAAAGTATTTCGCACATGGTGCTTACAATATTTTTTTCCTACCAAGGCGTAGAACCAATGCAGAAAATTCTTTACGCACGAGTTTTACGCCCGCGAGGGCAAAAATATTTTTAAATCACCAACAGCACAAACAGGAAATAATAACTTTTTAGGAGGTATTTTTTAAAATTTTTCCTATGATTTTTGTTAATAATATAAGATAAATAATAAAAATTTAGTTTTTTTTTTATATTATTTCATATCAATGTGTTATTAATATTCTTAATAATATATTTATTTTTAATAAAATTTAAGAATACAAATGAACTTTTTGATTTTTTTAATCAGGAGATGATAATTTAAAATTATTTCTTCCCATTAATACTTATAATACAAAAAAATAAGTGAAGGATAGTTTTCCAAAAATTGTATCAGAAAAGCATATGTCATCGAATGTTTTTTTTCTTAGAGAATAAAATTAAATAACGGAATAAATTATTTCACTCTAAGCCTAAAGTATTAATAGATTAATACAATATGATGAATTAGTCTGTGGTAATAGTAAATTCAGATTATAGGCAAGATTTTTTTTTATTTGTCTAATATTTTTGTTTATATAAACAAATAGTAGTCAATGGTTTGATTAAAAAAAAAAATTAAACCCATCAAAATTAAAATTGTAATAATCGGTTAATATTAAACATTAAAAATAAACCCTGTAAATCATACCTTTTAACTTGATTATTGAAGTTATAGCCCATTTTCTTTTTTCTTTAACAGAATTTATCAAACTTATTGAGCAATATTAAATAAAATTCAAGACTAACCTTTACACCTCTACGCCAGACGATATAATTTTCTTTTATGATTATGTTCCTATTTTTAAAATGTATAGAAATGTAATTTTAAACAAAGATAATATATCTTGTCCGGTGTAGAATTTGTTTAGCGTTTTCAGTGGTATAAATATAGACCCCGGTTTTACCATTAAAATTTTATTGAGTTTTAAGTGCATGTTATTCAACAAGTAAAAAATAAATTGAAAAGTAATGAAAAATTTACTTATGAAGTTGGATTAAAAGGCTAAATAAAAGAGTGACCGTTTAACAGCCGAAAATAATAATTTTTTTGGTAAAAATATATGCCTGTTTTTTTTTTTTTTTTTTTTTGAACTGACATATACCGACGTAGGGTATCCCAAGGAGGCTTAAGCCTGTGCTGGGGCAGTTGCGGAGCAGCCGACTTTAAGATGTTAACTGAACTTGTATTCACCCGAACATTTTCAATGATTAACCAATTATTCATTAGCTATTCATTGACAATATCCGTGACATAGGAAAACTGCAGTAAACCTATGCCAAGAACAGCCGGATACATGTTTTCTACATAGTATTCGATTTTTCTTTTAAACACTATGCCGAAAACACGATCCTCACCAGACAGCGTATATAACGTCAGTACAAACTCTACACGAGAATCCGAGACGTTCACCCATCCGGATATCAACCGCGCTCATCTTTGCTTAACTTTGTAAGCAAACGTATAGAGTTTATACTACCGCGCTACGAAGCTGGTTTTTGCGTAATTTATACATATAAAATACATTTTTTTAAGATTCAAGGATAAATAATACTAATTGTTTTGTTTCTTCTGAGGTCGAATTCCACTCTTCATTTTTTACGATCCGCTAATATTTGATTATATATTTTTAATAAAAATGAATCAAACGTGAATCGCGAATGATGACAGTTCAAATTAAATTTAAAAAAAATATCATAAATGTTTTGATTTAATTAATTAAAAATATCATAAATGTTGCAACTAAAGACAAAGTGAAATTTATATATATTTATATAAAAATCCAATATTTTGCAAGGTTAATTTTAGAAAAACGGGGTTAGTTTTAAAAACAAAATAAATTTGTAAATTTTCCAAACATGAAGTCAGAATATTGTAATTCTAACTATAAACATGGTTATATTTACAAAATATTTAAACAGAAAATAACAAAACATTATGATGTAAACATAACCAGTAATTTTGGTTATATTTAACAGTTATTTTTCTCTGTGCGGATAATCAAAAACTTGCATTAAAACAAATAAAAGCAAAATCACCAGAATTCAATGCACTCATAAAACTACAAAAACAAGGTATGCCTGGTAGACCCCTTATAAATCATAAAACAGCTCCAACTTACAAAATTTCTAAAAAATTAAATATCATAAAAAATATTATAGATATAATAAAGAGTTTTTAAACAAAATAAAGAATTTAGAAGTAAAACCCGATTATAAATTGGTAGCATTCGACATAAAAAGCATGTGTACAAATATACCTATAGAGGAAACAATAGAAATATTCAATACTAGATTGAAAGAATCATTAAAATTAAATAATTTAGAAATAAATGAAATAATTTCTATTATAAAAACTATATTAAGTCAAAATTATTTTTAAATTATTAGTTATTTCTATTAATCGCCCATATTTTCTAATATATATATATTATTATTTTGATTTCATTGACCTGTACTGGGCATAATTGTTAAATGAATTATATTAAATTAAATTGTCCTATCTTGATATGTGTATGTTTTCAAATAACATCCCTTTTTTTATTAAGACATATCAAGCGGCAATATTATATAATTTTTAAATTCATTTAAAAATTATTTTTCAAAAATACGCGGTTGTTAATGTAGGTACAGAAGGTACCTGCAGCGTTTCGATCAGCACCAACACATAGATCTCCTCAGTGTGGCTGAGTGTGTTGGTGTGTGCCACAGACGCTGGTGTATTACGTCTTTAATTTTTCTTATATAGTGAACGAATGCCTATTTTATCACTTGCGAGATACTATAGCCATTCGTTCCCTATATATGAAATGAATGGAATGAAATTATTTTTGTTTCAATAACGAATATTATTTACAAAAAGAAGGCTTAGCAATGGGATCCCCATTAAGCTCAATTTTGGCAGATATTTTCATGCATGATTTCGAAAATAAATACATATTTAACGATATAAATCCACATAAAAAGAACATAGTCACATACAACAGATATGTAGATGACATTTTTGTAATGTATAAAGGTACTAACAGGCAAATAGACGTGTTTAAAAAATACATAAGTAAATTCAATAAAAAAATTCAATTCACAGAAGAGTTAGAAAAAGATAATAGTATTAATTTTTTGGATTTAAAAATAAGAACAGATAATAATAAATTAAAGTTCTCAATTTTTAGAAAAATAACAACTACAGACACGGTTATACATAACGATTTACACCACCCGCGAAGTCAAAAATTAGCTGCGTTCCACTCGCTTGTACACAGAGCCGTAAATATACCGATGGACAAAAAAGATTTTAATACGGAAATAGCTATAATTAAACAAATCGCGAAAAATAACGGTTATAATTTAGAAATTATAAACCAATTAATTAAAAAACATAAATACAAGAAAAGTAATGCATTTAATAATAAAGCTTATAACAATAAATACTTAGGTTCAAGATACACAACGAAATTGTCAAGTGTACTAAAAAACGCAGTAAAAAAATACGGTTATAATATAGTTTTCAAAACGGATAATCAATTAGAAAAATATTTAAAAAAAAAAAACCACAGAAATAACAATTTTCTAGATATAACCGGTGTATATAAAATATCATGTGACTCGTGCGATAAAATGTACAAAAAAATATACATAAAAATTTAAAACGGATATACTTTTGCAATAAAGGTAAATTTTTGGATACACTAAAGGTATTTTAAATTTATAAAAATACACAAATAAATGCAAATAAATTAATTAATGATAAGTTACTAAATAAAAAAAACATATTATTTGCTAAAATAATAAAAAAACATGTTATATAATAAAAAATAGGAAAAAGGAAAAATAAAAAATAAAAAAAAAAAAAAAAAATTGGAAATAAAATAAACGAATTAAAAAACATATTTTATATATTAAATTCCTCCTATGGTGTACTTGTACATTAGAAAAAACAGATGTGATTTCAAACACTTATAAAAAATTAAAAAAAAAAAAAAATCTCTATTACATAGAAATAATTTAAAAATATTCATAAAGTAATATCTTCATATGTACAAAATAAATATTCAAAAAATTTTTTCATTTAGTCATAAAATAATTGTGAGTCTATACAGACATAATCTAAAGTTACAATATCATATTCAAATGTTTTAAATGAAGGCTATGTCCGGATCTATATAGTGAATTGGCCCACGAAAGATATTTAAAAACTAATTGTATTAGGTCAAAGTACACCTAAAAAAAATAGGATCCTGAATTTTTTAGATCACCAGATGCCTTCAGCTCTGATTGGCAACCTATTAATGACAAAAAAAAAGTAAATTTTTAGCGACTTTTTAGTCGTCTTTCTGATGTTCCCGTGGTAAAACGATTCTGTTAAAATGATCTTGCGACCTCTCATTCAAAAGGTTAGACGATATACTTTCAGATAAAATTACTTTTGAAAGTGATTTAAGTGCATCCTTTTAATTGGTAGACCATAAACCGTCAAAAATAAATTTTTTTTCTCCTTAAATTTCAACTTTGGCAGCGATTTAAAAAAAAATTAAGAGATATGCCCATTCAATTTTTTTTTTAAATAATGAAAAATAAAACAAATTTTCATTTGTAACCATCCGCGCTCGAAAATATTTGGGGCAACATGGTCAAATACTTAAAAAACTGAAATAACTTTTGTTTTTAATTTTGCGATTTTTCGAAAAAGGACCCGCACAAATGAATAGGAAATGGCCGTTCGATCAAATTAGGTAAATTTTTTGTATGTTTCAGATTTTATTATCCTGAAAAAAAGTCTCCATAGACACAAAACTTCTAAGTCTCAACTTTGGCTGCTACGGAGCTTGAAATCTCCATAGCACTATTACGCACGCACACAAAAAAAAATCATGTACCAGAGGGTAGACCCCCTGGTATGGGGGTTTTTGATGGTGCAAAAACCGAATATGGCCATCGAAATGCAATAAAACTAGCCAATTTGTTCCCAGCGCCTCCATAAGCCCCCCAAAGAAGTAAAAAAAAATTTTTTTTTTTAAAAAAATGAAAATTGAACTATATACACATGTTTTTTGGAAGCTTATTCCAAAAATGTATACAAAAAATGTTTTTCACCAACATTTGGCCCTGTAGACGACACCAGTGCCCCCATTTTTTCACCCCCTCAAACGGGTATAAATATTTTTATTACAAAAATTAAAACTTAATATGAATCCTTATATTTTTTGGAACGGTGAAACCAAAGAGAAATATAAAAAATGTTTTTAACTAATTCTTGGCCCTTTACAGGACCCCAGTGCCTCCATTCATCCCCCCTCAAACGTTTCAGTTTACAAAAACAATAAGAATACACCTTGCGTTTTAATTTTTGTTATTAAAATATTCTCAACTCGTTTGGGGGGGTTGGGTGAATGGGGCCACTGGGGTAGTGTAGAGGGCCAAGCAAGTGTTTTTAACCAAGTTAAAAACACTTTTTATATTCATCTTTGGTTACAGAGTCTCAAAAAACATAAGAATACACATTGAATTTGAATTTTCCTAATAAAAATATTTTTAACCCTTTCGGGGGGGGGGGGGGGTTTGGTCTACAGGGCCAAGCATTGGTTATAAACATTTTTTATATTCATCTATGGTTACAGCATCTCAAAAAACATTACAATACACATTGAGTTTTAGTTTTTGTAATAAAACTTTTTGTATCTCGTTTTGGGGAGGGGGGTGAATGGGGCCACTGGGGTGGTTTACAGTGCCAAACTTTGGTAGAAAACATTTTTTATATTTATTTTTGCTTTCACAGTCCCAAAAAATATAAGAACTCATATTAATTTTTAATTTTTGTAATAAAACTATTTTTACCTGTTTAGGGGGGGGTATGAATGGAGGCACTGGGGGAAAATTGGCTAGTTTTATTGCATTTCTATGGTCATATTCGGGTTTAGCACCACCAAAAACCCCCATACCAGGGGGTCTACCCTCTGTTACATGATTTTTTTTGTGTGCCTATGTAATACAGCTATGGAGCTTTCAATCTCCGTAGCAGCCAAAGTTGAGAATTTCGAGCTTTGTGTCACTGGAGACTTTTTTTCAGGATAATAAAATCTAAAACATACAAAAGATTCACCTAATATGATCAAACGGCCATTTCCTATTTTTCACACAAAATATAACTAAATACGACCAAAATTAGCGAATCGTTAAAAATGAATTACTGAAATTCCATTCCTGTTTAGTTATAAATGTAGCTTTCATTCAATGGCCAGTTTCAAGATGATAAAATATGATTTAATTGTGCTTGATAATATGCCTTTATTTTACGTAAGGTGTTAATAAGAATAGTACGGTAAGGCGCACACTGCCGATCGGACCGGTAGCCGACGACGTCGTGGCGTATTTATTCTCTCGCTCTCTATCTCTCTGTCCCTTATTTTCTTATTTACTTATATATCTTAATCTTAATCCTATCCTATCCTATCCTATATATATATAAATCTTTAATTATGTATGTTTGTCCGAACAAGATAAAAGCTACAGACATTGGGTTCACGGTAAAAGACGGCAAAAATTACGGGTCAAATATAGGCTAGGTTTTATTTCGATTGATAATAACAACAAATTTTTATGTTGAAAAAACTGAATTTTCAAGAAAAAAATGTTTAACAAATTTTTAAAAAAACCAAAAAAACTGAAAACCGAGGAAAAATTTTTTTATCAAAAAGAATTTCATTCGATTCGTGTTTATTTTTTATGTATCCACCTAAATTTTCAAGGTAATCAATTTAATCTATCAAAAGTTATAATAATTTTTAAAAGAAGCTTGAACAGCTATTATAAGGTAGAACCTTAGAACGGGTATTCGAGGGAAACAACATGAGCTTGTGGATTCTGTGGAAGGGTGGCAAAGCTTTGAAATGTTCACTAATTAACCGTCTGAGTTAATAAGCCCGTAATTTTTATGATTCAATGAATTTTAGATATTTCTTCGGGTAGAAAAAAGATTAGTTTACAAAATATTGAGTAACCTAAATCAACATATCTTTAAAACGGGTACTTCAGAACTTAAAAATTAAGGAAAAGGGTCAAATTTTATTATATTTAAGGGGGGGGGGGTCAAATGAGACTAAGAATTATTTTAATTTAGGGATTTCGAAAAATCTGGGCTTAGGGACTTAGAATAATATAGGTTTATGGACTTAGAATAATATCGATTTAGGGACTTGGAATAATTCAGGTTTAGGGAAACAAAATAGTTTGGGATTAGAATCTTAACATCTAGTAAGGTGATAGTTGCAAATTATAAAATTGTATTGTAATGTTTCTTATCATATGCATTAAACCTAGCACTCAGTTGGAAGTAAACACGTTCCATGCATCTAGGTTGTGTTTACACAAACCGGTGATAAGTTTTATATGACATAACTTATTAAAAATATCCAAATTTTAAGTACCTTTTGTTTTTTATATAATAATAAATAAATAAATATAAAAATACAAATAATAAATAAAAAGTAATAAATAAATACAGGGATTTTTTTGATTGATTGATTGATTGATTTTGTCTTTATTTGTATATGTACAAAAATAGTTACACTCTTACATTAGGTTTTAATTTTAGTTACAATTTTAAGTATGAATTTATTATCTTAATTATTAAAGTGCAGATAAATAATATATAAAAAAATTTTAATGATTAGAAATATAAATATAAATATATAAAACATAATTATTTAATTTAATTATCTGAAATATAAAATTAAGTTAAAACAAGAACAATTAGTCAGTGGTCAATTAGTCAATATATAGTCAAAAAGTAAAGTAAATATGGCAATCTGTCAATATAGATCATTGTCAATAAGTGAGTTAAAATATAAAAAAAAATAAAAATAGTTATAATATAATTAATTATTTAACACTAAATTTGGTATCATCTTATTGCTGTAAGTCTGAATTGTATAAATATTGCCTTGTTACCTTCTTGGACCTAGAGTAAGATGGCAAATGACGTATACAAGGAGGAATATTATTCTAAAATTTTGAGTACGTTACTTGGAATGAGTTAAGATCCCAGTCAGTCGTTGCTTTGGTAGCTTGGAGATCATTACATGGACCACGAACTGGTCTATCAGGTTCATAAGATTTAAATAATGATACTAGAATAGGAGGTTCTTTCAATCGTACAATTCTATATATTACTAAGGAGGCAAAGTAATCAGTGCGAGTCAAGCTAGTCATTCACCCTAATTATCTACGGTAAGGAGAGATATGCTCATGACGTCTGATACCGTAGATATATCTAATACCATTATTGGCTAGCCTTTGAAGCTGTTAACGAAGTTCATTACAGACGTCAGAGTATACCACCCTACAGTAGTCAAGATAAGGGACCACAAGAAATTCAACTAATCGTCTACGAAGAGTACGAGACCTGATAGTTTTTAGAAAGTAGAGCACTCTATTAACTAACTTGGTGACTTGAAGAACTTGAGACCGCCATGATAGAGTATTGTCAAGATAAATTCCAAGACTCACTATCTCATTAAAAAACGATACTTTGTCTCCTTTGTCATTAATTACCATGTTGTCAATTTTTAAGCTGTTAAAAGTTTTGATAGTATTTGACAAACAAATTATATTGACTGAGTTTTCCTTGCATTAAGAGACAAAGAATTCAATTTTGCCCATTCTGATACTTTTTTGGCAAATTCAGACAGTTGAGAAATACCATATTCTATTTCATTAACAGGGATCTGCACATAAATTTGGAGATCATCTGCATATAGTAACCTGAAAGTATTATTATCCACCAAATGATCTTTAAAATCATTCATGTATATGCAGAATTTACTCAATACGTGATATTTTGTTCTATCATAATTATAACAAATTAATATAAATAATAAATAATAAGTAAAAAACTTGTATTTATTATTATCTATAAGCATGGAACATGTTCACTTATAACAGTTTTAACAACATGGTTATAACATATACTCCCTAATTATTATTCCTAATAATATATTCCCTGTTATTTCTGCTATTAGTACTACAACTACTACTAACACCTAGGAACTTGTTTTAATATATCATATTATTTAAAAGAAAAATCAAATACTATGAAGAAGACAAGGCTCCAAATAAAAGTGTTTATTTTATAATGAAAATATTTATTATAAAATTTATTATAAAGTACTAAATGAAAGGAAAAAAAATGTATGGATGAAATTAAAGAAATTTCAGCTTCTGAAAGTACATGGCTTTGAAATTACCCCGAAGTAATGATAAATGGGGTAATTTCGTATAAGACAGGAAGGAAGTGAAGTTTTAGTGATAATAAGGAGTTCCACATAACCGAACAATTCGGACTGTCGGTATGCGTTATTGCATTTCTCCACTTTCTAAGCAAAAAAAAACTTCCAACACACTTGAAAATACTCATATACTACAGTATACTTTAGGTGAATATGCTAAAGAACATTCTAAATTAAATTCGGAGAACGTTCGCACCAAATACAAATTGAAAATGAGCCAGATTTCACCATATAAGATTCTAGAGTACATTAAACTACATTTAAAAAAAATTAGTTTAAAAAACATAATTTTTTCAAGTAGATTATTGTGAAAAGAGGATAGGATTATACAATTTACAAAATTAGTATTTTAGTTATTAAATGTTTTTATTGTTTACTTAAAAAATTATGTTTTTACCAAATATCGTTAATCCAAATTCTTCAAATTCTTTACTATTTTTATTGAATTCTGATTTTTTATTTGGTTCTTTAACCAAATGAACTTTGGAAGATCTAGAACAAGCTCCTATCATTCATTCTAATCAAAATGTCACTAAAGAAAGATTCACTACTATTGTTTTGTCCAATTTTTTTTTTTTTTTTTTTTTTTTTTTTTTTTTTGGGCCCCTTCAAGAAGGGGCCTTTTTCGTAGGACGAGGAGAATGCATTTACGCATACCATACACGCGTACTGTATGGTTATGTGGGACTCAACCTCAAATTTGTATCTGGGGTTGCCCAGATATACACAATTGAGGAATTACAATACCCACTAAACTCCCCACCCTCCTGCATTTATGACAATATCATAGAATCCGGACCGGGACTCCCTGTTTAGGTATTACTTCGGTCCGGAAACAATGCAGCCCAGGCATTTCTTCGCCATACCCTGTCAATAAAGGAGGGCTTCCTCCTTTTTTCCAATCAGTGTCGCCCGTACGTACTCTGCCACACTGTACCAGTTAGCGGCACTGCGCAGCATTTCCGGGACGACTACTTCCGGCCTCCATTCATCGAAGGGCGGTCGCCCTTCAGCGAAGCGAGGACACCCAAAAAAGGTGTGCTCCAGCTCGCCCGGGCAATGCAAGCATTCCGGAGATGTCACCTTGCTCCACTTGAAAAGCATATCGCGGAAATAACCGTGACCAGTTAGGAACTGTGTGAGGTAGAAATCTACCTCTCCATGATCACGGTTCATCCAGCTTTCCAAATCGATGATAAGGCGGTGCGTCCAACGTCCCCTCGGGTCACCATTCCACCTATACTGCCAACATTCCATTGTGCGGGAGCGGGCGCGAACGGAAGCTACGTCGCGCTCTTCTTCCCCACGGTTATAGATCGCCTGCCTTTCCAAGGCAAGCAGGTCGATGGGAATCACCCGAGCCACCACCTGGATCGCTGGCTCTGATACTGTCTTGTACGAGCAAGCGATTCGAAGTGCCCCCTGCCTCTGTACTGCCTTTAGTTTCTTGCAGTACTTTTTTATGCGGACATTGTCCGCCCACACCTCTGCACCGTAGAGCAAGATGGAGTTAACTGTCGTCATCAACAGCCTCCTCTTCTCAGATCTGGGACCGCCGATCTTCGTCATTAGCCACGAGAGGGACTTTGTCACCCGGCCAGCCTTTTCACAGGCCTGCTGGAATTGTCTATTGTAGGTCAACTTGTTATCCAAGAAGACCCCCAAATATTTGACCGATGGTTTGGTCTGGATCATAAGGGGATGAATGACCTCCGTCATCAAAGCTGATGCCGAATATGGTATCAACCCTTCTCCGGGTCAGAAGGACAATCTCCGTTTTCGGGACTGCCAGTCTTAGTCCGTGATCCGACATCCAGCTATTGATAAGGCGCATGGCCTCATCCAAGGTATTCTGCTGGTCCTCTGGCTCTCGAGCTGTTATGGTTAGAGCAACGTCATCCGCGTATCCGATCATGGAGCATCCATCCGGGAGCTCAATCTTTAGCAAGCCGTCGTAAAAGGCATTCCACAGATCAGGACCCAGAACTGAACCCTGCGCTATGCCTGCGCTTAATACTTTACCTCTTGTGCCATCGAGCGTGTCCCAGCGCAGGTATCAGTCCCGGAGGTAATCTCTGAGTATATTTCTCAGATAATCCGGAACTCTGAATACCTGCTCGAGGGAGTGCAACATATCGTCCCACTTAGCCGAGTTGAATGCGTTTTTCACATCCAACGTGACAAGCAGGACGTCCGGTTTAATATCCGGCCGCACTTGTCTGGCCCTCATAACCACCTTCACGACCTGCTCGATGGCACCGATCGTGGAACGCCCCTCACGAAAGCCGTGTTGGTCGTCGCTAAGGTCACCCGCTTCCCTAATTGCTTGCCGCAATCTTCCTCTGACCATGCTCTCCATCACCTTGCCAATGGTATTTCACATACACAATGGTCTGTAAGATGATGGAGATCCTGGTTCACCCTTTCCCTTGCTTATCAGAGCCAGACGGGCCACTTTCCAGTCCCTTGGAAAGGCGCCTGCTACGAGGCACGCGTTTAACATGCCAAGCAGGAGACCAGGGATTACCTTTGCAGCCGCCTTAAGGGCTTCCGCGGGTATTCCGTCTGGTCCTGGCGCTTTCCCATTTTTCATTGACCTAATTGCCTGAAGCATCTCCGCCTCGATAAATAGCGGAACTTGCTCCCTCGGGACATCTAAAGCAGGGTGTTGTTGGTTTGGATGATCCGGGAAGAGAGCGTCCACTATTCTTTTGGTCGTTGCTTCATCCATCGTGTTGTCACATCTGGACTTAAGTTTGCCCATGACAACCTTATATCCCAGGCCCCACGGGTCGCTGTTGACATCATCTCTTAGGGACCGAGGACAGCGCGCCTTGCTGAGGCGGATAGCTTTCGCCAGCCTATGCTTGGCTCCCTTGTACTCTTCAGAGCGCGTAGCCAGCTCTGGGCGGCCATACGCTCTTTGCCGTCTTCTGCGTGCGCCGTGACAGACCCGTCTTAGCTCCGCAATTTCTTCATTCCACCAGTACACGCTTCTTTTACCCTTCCAGGGCCGTTTACGCGGCATAGAGGCATCGCAGGCTCCCCTCAGAAGAGCAGTTACCCTCTTGACAAGGGTCTCTGCCTCTCGCGGGGTGGTCGGTCCTTGTTTTGTCCAATAGTATTTAGTCTAATCTTGTGACTTGAAAAACCATACTTAAAAAATCATATAATTTAAAACTTATATCTGAAATAAAGCTTATAACTAAAATTTGACCTTTCATAACAGTTTTGCGTTTTGATTTCAATTGAAAAAACTTTGAAAGATTTTCTTTGAATTTTAGTCACTCGCTTTCATAACAATTTCATAACTATTATTTTTAACGACTACTTTCATAACTATTTTTGACAATAGTATAAAAACCTTGATAGTTTTCTTCTTTTTAACTCATCTAATGATTTTAACTTTATCTTATTTCAAATCAAGCTTGAACTTTGGTCACAATTTCTAATAAGTTAAAGTTTCCAATCAAGGTTTAAAATTTTTTTATTAAAACTTAAAACTTAAAAATTTTTTAAAATTTTCCATTTTTTGTTGTCTCTGGAGGACCTCCATGAGTAAGGTTGCTTCCAATTACAATCTACAGTTAAAAAAAAAACTTGTTTTATTTATGCATAGCTCCAAATATTCTAATCAAAAAGTATCGACAAGAAATTAGTCGCCACAGATGGAAGATATTAACTGGTTCAAATCCAAAGCTTAACTGTCTTCGCTGCAGTCTCAACGGAACTTGAAGCTTCTTTTACATCTCCATCTAGTGAATTGAAACTATTTCATCAAATTATTATAAAATTGTATAAACACTTATGCATAAATAACTTATGTACTGTAACTGAAAGTTAAGTTATCGTTAATTTATTTTGTATTGTAAATTACTTGACTTAGTAAATTAAATCTAAATGTTTTAAATTGAACTTAAAATTTATAAAACCTTGACAAAGTTGATAATCTGTTAAAGCATGATAAAGTAGTGTATAAAATTCAAAATTTTAAAGTTTATATAAAAATGTAAAACATTGTAAATTATGAATTATAGAAAAAAAAATGAAATGTAACTGCTACCAAGCATTTAGAATCTCTAGTCAAAAAACTTGCTAAACTTTAAAGACTGCTGAATATATAATGACAAACTATTGTAAAAAAGTAAGTTTTATGAAATGAATGTTTAAATGTAAAATATGATCATATGAATCAATTTTAAATACTAAAAGTACCTCGAATTTATAAATTATGATAATTAGCGACACAAATATTTTTATATTACTAAATGTAATCTTTTCTTTTTAAAAGCTCTGAGTATGTTAGTGCAAAAACTAAGATTTTCGTTTAATTTTAGACTTAATTATTCTTTAATATTACTTATTTAAATTTTGTATTAAAATTTTTTGAAATTGTGATTTAAACCGCTCATTTGTCGCTACTTGTAATTTATAAGTACAAAAATATCTATGTATGTATGTGTTGCTACTCAGCAAAAAGTCCGCGCTTTTTTTTTTCTCGTTCGAGTTCTCATAACGAACGGACGTGCCAGTATACACACGTTACACAATAAGTATGGCTGCTTTAAAGCCAACTTATAATAAACTAAATCTAAAATCAAAGTTAAATACAGTTTTTTTGTTTATTACAATATTTTTCCAAATTCCTTCAAAAACATAGGTAATTTCCTCCTTTATTATTAGCATTATTGATATAAGCCTCTGCATACGTCTATTTAAAGAAGCTCAATGAAATTTATAAAAATATATTAATATATGCGTGCATGCTTATTTAAATCATTTATCTACCTCAGATTACCCAAATTATACAAGCTCCCTTCAGACTCGAAGTTGATAACGATCCTTTCTAATATACATTCAAGATAAAAACGGACAGTCAAAAAAAAAAATGCCTAATATGAACCGATAATACGAAATATCAGTCGATGAGATATATATGTTGCACGTAGCGTCGAGTTTCTGTGATTGCATGTTCCAAGATGGAATGGATTTGAGGTTTATCATAAATATGTAATGCGGCAGCCATTATTGTTAATGTAGTATATATTTGCAGTGTGTGTTCATGGCGGAGTCGTAGAGCGAACTGAGCTCTCGACCGCATTTATACAATAGAGGCGCTGTCATGCGCAATATAATAAGATACATAATACAAGGAGACGTATAATACATATAATACATATATATACTGGAACATCCCACCCACCCATTCTGCGGAGTAGAATGTTAATACAAAAGCTTATAAAAAATAAAGATTTAGTTTTAACAATTGATTAGCAATAAAATATAATTAAGTTTATAATAATAGTATATATACAATAATTTTGATTCTAAAATGATTCTAAAATAAAAAATTTTGACAATAAAATGCAATTTTGACAATAATATACAATTTTGACAATGAGTTACAATCTTTTGACAATAAAATACAATCTTCAGCACCAGCCACCAGATCAGCGGATCTGACAATCTATTGAGACCTCCAATCAAAATTATGATATAATTAAAAAATCAAACAGAAACATTGATTCGCCTAGATCAACACATGTGAAACATACAATTTAAGAATTAATAAGTAATTAAACAATGCTCCCGCGATTCTAAGCAAAAAAAAATAATCCTTAAAGAAAATAGTCTCAAAAATGTAAATGAAAAATGTAAAAAGGTACTGAAGAATAATTGAGTTATAAGACTAAAATATTGTTACATTGTTAAATAAAGAATACATTATTCTATGTTTCTCTCCCGACAAAGAATAAAGAAAACCGAAAATACTGGTACTAAAATCAATTATGCCACCCACCTTATTTGATTACTATGAGAAAGTATGCCACCCACCATGTTAAATTTGATGGAACTAAAATTAGAGAAAATAAATGAAATACAAATAGAGGTGAAGCCCAAATAAAAGAATGAGAGAAATAGAAAAATGTACAGTTAGAGGTTATAATATTCATAAATTTTAAAATTTACTAAAAGACTAATTTTGACTAGTTTTGTTTTGAAGCTAACAATGAGAATTAAACATGTAAATATTTAATTTGTAAAGAAACGAAAATTGTCTATATAAGTCATATTTGTAAATAACCTAGATTCGTGAGAGCAGTGATATACCTTAAATACTGAAAATTTACAAGACATGTTTAAGTATTTGAAGTTACAATTAACTTTGACAGAAGCTAATGTATAACAAAAAAAAATAAAAATTATACGAAATTCAAATACTAAAAACTATAATTGTTGACCCAAACGAAGCAAGGCATCCACTTGAATATAAAATAAAATCCAAAATACGACATTGAAGTTGACTTGAAACGTCTTCGGTTGATGACAAAAAATAATATTGAATGATTGCAGTTCCCAACAGAATGACAGAAGACTTCACTGGTAAACAGGATACTTGAAGACTGCAGCAATTATCAACCATTTGTTTTAGATTTAAGCCAGTATATAACCTACAAACGACGCAATATATAATTAGTATAACAATTTATGACAATTAGAAAAAAAAATACAATTTTATGATTTAAAATTTATTAATTGATCAATAGAAAATTTTGCTAAGATTAGATAATTAATAATTTATTTGAAAGTTTGATCAATTGAAAAAATATACTAAAGTTAAATAATTAAAATTTAGACTTAATTATTTGGACCAAAGTATTGATCAATTTAGAGAAAAAAGGCTAAGTTTAAATAATTAAAATTTAGACTTAATTATTTAAAGTATTGATCAATGAAAAATTTACAAAAGTTAGAGAATTAAATTGTAGACATAAAAATTTAATTGTAGACATAAAAAACAAAATATTTATTTATAAACAAAGATTTAATTAAATTATTTATTTATATTATTTGACAAATGACAAAATGCTAAGCTTAAATATTCAAAATTCAGACTCAATTATTTAAGGTATTGATCAATTGGAAATTTGCTAAGTTAAATAATTAAAATTTAGACCTAATTATTTAAAAGTATTGATCAATTTAGAGAAAAAGGCTAAGTTTGAAATTGTTAAAGTATTGATCAATGAAAAATATGCCAGGTTTAAATAATTAAAAATGAGACTTAATTATTTAAAGGATTGATCAATTGAGAGGGTAAGTAATAAAAAATAAATAATTAATTAATTTATGACAATAAAACTATATGAGTTGTTTATAAATAAATAGAGAAAAATAAATAAAGTAAACATAACTTAAGATACATCAGCTGACGGCAGACGACGAATTTCACGACAGACGAACGAATACTATTGTTGACACAGCTGATGAACATGTTGACTTTGTTTACTTTGGACAGCAGACGAAAAATCATGCAGTGGACTGTATAATACGTAATATTGACGACGAACAGCGAGGAGCAGCGAAGAGCAACGAAGAGTAGCGATGAAAGCCGATTGCGATCGAAGCACTATGACGTTGAAAATAAAAGGCGTAAATATGGCTGACCAATGAAAATGCTTCTTCTATAACTGCCACTCTTTAAAAATTCTTGATTTTTTGCAAAATTTTGTTTTTTTGGCGATGAAATGATTAGTTTTTTGAATACGAAGTAAAAATTTTGCCAAGTTAAAATTTTTTAGAGAGGAAAAAAAAAAATTTGCAAAATGACATCAGACATGTGCACGAAAAAATAATTTTGAGTATATATTTTTTTTTTAAATATTTTGTAAAATTAAATTTAACACTTTGAACTAATTTTTGATTTGTTACGTGCACAAAACTATAAAATGTTGGTTGTTCGCTCCGAAAATATTTTTTGTCTTGATGAAAAAAAATACAAAAGTTTGCACGTGCACAACATGTAAAAAACACGAACTTTTTTTTTTAAACGTTGTTTGCAAAAAATATATAAAAAATATTATGCGTTGAGACATGTGCCGCACTTTGAGTATAAAAAATCTACTCGATGATACCAGATGGTCCAGGATGTAATGGATTTTTTGATACGCACAAATCTTGAAAATTCACAAATTAAAAAAGAGACTTGCACGTGCACGAAAATATAGAACACACTTTTTTGAAAACATTTTGTTGCAAAAAATATTTATAAAATACTATTTATGAAAACCTGTGCCGCACAAAAAACGCTATGATTCGGCTTGATTGGACCAGATGTTCCAAGATGGAATGGATTTGCGATTTATCATAAATATGTAATGCGGCAGCCATTATTGTTAATGTAGTATATATTTGCAGTGTGTGTTCATGGCGGTGTCGGAGAGCGAACTGAGCTCTCGACCGCATTTATACAATAGAGGCGCTGTCATGCGCAATATAATAAGATACATAATACAAGGAGACGTATAATACATATAATACATATATATACTGGGACATTGCATTTGGTAATAATAAATATTTCTAGATGAATATATAATAAATTCCATTATTAATGTTTTTTTCTTTTCACAGAGCAATATCTCAATTATTTCCCGCTAGTAATGAAAGTATTTATTAAGCACTTAAGGTGGCTCACATAGTGTATGAAAAACAAATAATATGAAGTAAAATTTACTGGAGATGAAGATAATTAAAAAACAAACCCATTGATCCCAAAAAATACTCAGGTTCCCGATCAATTAAGAAAGAAATAAGTAACTGAAAATTTTTAAGGTTAACACCGCGTTCTTATAACAGTTGATATTGTTTTACTTCGTACTAATTCAATAACGAATCTTTTTAGATAAATTATACACACGTGTTATTTAACAAAAATAGAAACTTTTCCAGGATAAAAATACAATAGTTGCCGATTAAATTATAAACACATAATTACCCTTTGACGCTGACCCCCAATTCTTATGAAATCCACGTGACCACTGCTCTAATTATAGACATAAAATCATCATGGGAGACCTAAATAAGGATATGCTCATAGCTTGTTTGAACACATCATTCCTAAAAGATCTGCAAGCATTTGTAAGACTTGGATTGACGTAATATGCGTGGTCAATAATGATACAGTTTGTAACTATCAAAACAAAATTTCTCCTTTCATGAGTGATCATAACCTCATTAAAGTAGAAATTCAGATATTTTTATCCAGGATTGCTAAGGAAACTTTCTCTAACAGGAAATTAAACAATAACTCCTGAAGGCATCAATTAGGTATTGTCACGATCTGATGGAGATATTTCAGCGCGACTGACTTTAATATAGAAACCGCTGTCTTAAAAAATCTTCTCTAAACCTCAGTCTTACTCACAATATACGAACTGCAATTGACGAACTGGCACCACTTAAAACGATCAACCCCAAAAAAGCTAACATCCTTGGATCGAAGACAAACTAAAGTTTTTAATATCCAAACGCAAATCCATTGAACGTCGATGTCTTAATTTAAAAGACTCTTCTCTCTAAAGCGAGCTGCTACGATTAACTAAAGAGATAGAATCACTCTCTGAGATTGCTCACAATACTTTTATACGTACTAGACTTGACAAAGCGATTGGCATCAACCGTGACATATGGCGCGAAATGAGACAATTAGAACTGCTACCTACTCCCCGTAGTGATATTCACGGCTTTTCTCCCGGATGACCTAAACACATATTTTGCGGGAGTCTCTACATCTTCCACGGAGAATATTGATGAAGCCTTGAAAGCTTTACAGAGGTCACCTTAAATGATGTGATTCTTGCTGTAGCTCACTTTTCATCTCAAGCTACCGGCTCTGATGGCATACCTCAAAAAATTATTGCGAAGTCCCTCCCTTGACTCACATCTTGTCAAGCTTTTTAATGTATCGATTATAGGAGGGTCTTTTTCATCAACTTGGAAAAAATCGCTATAGCCAACAAAAAGACCTTTACTCCATCTACACCATCAGACTTTCGCCCTGTTGCTCTTTTATGCTTTCTATAAAAAGTTCTTGAAAAGCTAGCTCATGACCAGATTACCAACTACTTAAGTCAGAACAAAATACTCTATCTACTACAGACTGGTTTTAGACCCTACAGCAGCACAGAAACAGCTCTTTTAAAACTGACAGAGGACATAAGGTTTAGCAAAAGCAAAAGAGTACTGACTCTACTGCTGCAATTTGATTTCAGTAAGGCATTTGACTCCATTACACCAACGAAGCTTATAGTCAAATTAAAGTCCATGGCCTTCCCAAAAAATACCTTGCTGTGGATCAAATCCTACCTCCAAGACAGAAAATTACATGTCTCCTGAAAAACTTCTTCCGCTGACTTTCTTGGAGTCAACCTTGGTGTTCCACAAGGGTCTGTGTTGGGTCCCCTCCTGTTTTGTCTTTACATAAATGACGTCAAATTACATCTTGACGAGGACATCTTTCATCTTTTATACGCAGATGACTTATAGATATACGTGCAAACACCACCTGAGAATGTAAATGAGGCAATTGAAGCTATCATTAGCGGCTCATAACATCAAGATCTGGGCCAAAAGCGTATCCCTGAGACTGAACCCAGACAAAACTAAAGCCATATACTTTGACACTAGCCATTTTGTAGACCAATTGGAAAGACTTAACCTACCTGGTGCGACTGTGAGTGAAGGTGTTACGGACTCTTTGTTAAAGAGTTTAAGAGTCTAGGTGTAATTCTGAACAATAAGTTATCTTCGAAGCCGCATATCACATCAATAGGTAAAAAGGGGGAATAGGGTTCTCTATACGCTCAGGTTTATCAGGCAATGCACTACGGAGGCTCTTCGCATTAAACTTGTACAAGCACTAATTGTCCCTCACGTGGATTATTGCTCTGTATTATATCTTGATTGTTCAACAACTTTAAAGGATAGAATACAAAGATTAAGCAATACATGCCTAAGGTATATCTTTGGAGTTCGTAGGGACACACACATTTCTCCATATCGAGAAAAGTTAGTATGGCTAACTTATAACATGCGTAGGCTTTGTTTTACATCAATAATTATGTACAAAATTCTTCGTCTACATCAGCCCGAATACCTGACCTCGACTTGTTACATATATCCCCAAAGAAACAGCTAGAGGTGAGCTAATAACACGCGAGCTCAATGTCCGTGAACTAGATAAATGGCATGGAGACTTCTCGTTTCAGGTCCATGGAACAAAATGTTGGAACTCCCTCCCCTCAGCAATAAGATTCCTTCATTCAATTGACTCATTCAAAGCAGGTTTATTCAAATACTTAAGAACCACAAAACATGTGGTTACACATATGACGATTCAGTTTTTAAAATTTTTTGTGGCAATATTGAGCTGTTTTACCAAGATTTATATGTATAAATGCTACTCATTTTTATAAATTGTTACTTATGGCTGTATTATTTATTAATTTACTTACATATTGACTGTGATAAAATTATCGTACCAAATTCACTTCGCGGAAATTAATTAAATAATTAATGCTATGCCTGCTATAACTCGTTGCTACCATGCTATTCTTTTTTTTTCTATTTTTTATTTTTTTCTTTTCTTATTTTTTAACTATTTATCTATTTATAAAAACTATAGTTATTTATGTTATATTATGCTATCATTATATATATGTATCATATTTTGTAAAAGAGCAATTAAGAATGATATACAATAATATACAATATAATTTTCGTAGCGGGCCCCATTCAATAAAATGTTTTGTATTTTAAAAATTCTGTTTACACCACAATCATTATATAAGAAAATGCATTATTATTAATAATAACATCTAAATATTCACATATCTACAAAATAAATAATAAAATTTAATAAATTAGTTATACCCCCCTCTGATGTCACCCTTAAATATACGGACCTAATACCGTGCGCCACCTTAAATGACAAATGTACCATAAAAAAGTTTAGCACCATAAAACATAAGGGAAAAAACTTTTAAAAAAAATTATGCTTCTTAAGAAATTTGCATATAACATTTTCTTTTAGCTTTTTCAATTTTCCGGCGTCTCCTTGGGATATTCCAAAAAATTTTGGCCAGATTCGGATCGAGGGGGATGGAGGAGGGTTATGACATATTTTCACAACAAAAACATTTTTTAGGATTATTTAGAGGGTTTAAAATAAAGAAAAGATAATTTAAAAAATAAATTAACCTTTTATCTCACACTTTTTGTTATATTACAAGAATTGCAGGTGCGGAATCTTACATACGAATATCAGTTATAAAGTTCGAATTATGAGTTAACTTACATAATAGTACATTTAATGAAAATTACTGTCACAAATTTTATTACAATAGTAATTATACCGTTTGTTACAAATTGAAAAAAAGTTATATAATTTATTAAATAATTTTAATTTACAGATTATAGAATATGAAAATCGAATCAGGCAATTTTCTACACCAGACAAAGTATTTCGTTATTTTGCTACTCTTGAAGTAGTAAATCCAGCTAATGGTATTCATGAAATTTTTATGACTCCAGACGATTTTTTAAGATCTCTGACTCCTGGCGTAAAACAACCTGAAGGTAATTTTACATGCATAGTGAATAAGTTATTATTAAGTTCAAAAATAATAATTTATTTATAATAATATATAACTATGAAACTATAATTTGAGTACAGAGGTGTAAATTTTTACTCACGTTTTCTACGTAATTTTTTACATAGTTTTGCATATGGTATTGTACGCAGTATCGTTTTAAGGTTATTTAAAAAGAAAGGCAAATTACAGTCCATAAAAGGCATAATTGAGCACGAAATTGAGTAATGATCGCATAAACTTTGCTCTACGTTGAAATTACCTTCTTCAAAGGTATATTTTTAAATTTTTCGGTGACTTGTAGTTTTTTACATTTTTGTTTATTTTCTTTAAACCTACTAGATGAAGTTAACAGCCAAAAATTTTTGAATTTCAAATGCTTGTGAAATCCACCCCTTCGACCCTCCCTGATCACACCCCAGATAAAGTTAATTTTCTGTAAATACTTATAATTTAATTGTTTTACTTTTTTAAAGTAGGAGATATGAATATTAATGCCAACTAAGTTTTTTATTACATAAATAAACTGTACCGTTGGGTACGAATCTAATAAATATAAATTATCGGAATCATGTCTAGACGAAATTATAAGAAATAAAATAATATGATATTGTAATTAAAAATGCTTCATCAGCACCATCATTCCGAGGAACCGCACGTGTTAGAAAGTGCATAATAAGACCTCACATGAAGTACTTGAGGTGGGAATAAAGCCACCCCTATCGGACGCGTGATACGCTAATTACCTATGATTGGAGGCATTGTTACGAAGGACACAATTACACGCAATTGTCCTCTCTTTTTCGACATCCTATCACCAGTAAATGAATTTGGCCAACAGGCTAAACCGGAATAAGAATATCCTCGTTTATCTGTGCTTATTTTCCATCAAATGCGACAAAACATTTAAAAAGATTTTGTAAAATTTACTCTTCTTTAGGGAGTGGATACCTCATAACCTAGGGGTTGTATGTGAAAATGGAAAGAGTGACCCAAAAAACTTCCTCGATGACATTTTTAGCTCAAAATATTTTTAAAATAAAAATATTCATCTGTCAGAGGTTGGTCGATTAGGCGCCAAAGGTTTAAATTAGCAAAAACTTGCCTTTTTTAAAGTATTTCATGTTTTAGCATATTTAAGGGTGTAGTGCCAATTCTTAGTAGATAGGACCCTGAAATTGGTAACCAGTGACCCAAAAATACATATGGACTGATTCTGGACACTGAAATAGCGAAAATAGTAGTTTTTAAAGTATTAGGCAAAAACAGTTTTTGCCAATTTCAGCGAGAAATATTAATTTAAAAACAAAATACCCGTAATTCATTATCAGTGATCCAAAAAAACCACATAGACTGAATCTGGGGACTTAAAGTTAGAATACATTAAAAATAATCTTTTTGAAGGGTAGTTATTACAAATTTAAGGGAAAAGCCCCAACTTCTTATAGGAAAAACCCTAAATTCATGACCAACCTTAGAAAAAACCTATAGTAGACCAAATTGAATTAAGGCTGGGTCCCTGCGTAGATGATAATATTATAGATGTCAGTGGATATAGTTGTATCAGACAAGACCGCAACACTGGGGTGGTGGTATTATTCTTTATGTGCGTAGCTTTCTTAAAGCTAAAGTGTTGGCTGACTCTGATACATCTGCCCCAGGCAAGCAGCATAAAATGGAGTACTTGATGTGTAGTGTCTGGGATGACCATTCTCCTCCTATTTTAATTGGTCTTGTATACAGACCACCTGATGTTGCTTTAAACTCTGACCCTACCTTACTTTCTAATCTGCGTGACCTATGCTCTGATTTCAGCCACAAGGTCATAATGGGTGACTTCAATGCGGATCTTCTTATTAACAAAACTGCTTCTCGCTATATTAAAAGCTTAGCTAATGAATTATCACTTAAAATAGTTAACTATGGTGCTACTCATCGTCTTTTTGGTTTACCCATTCCAAAAACCTGGCTTCATCTAATCTTCGTTGATGATAATGATGAAATTACAGGAAAACCCCGTTATTCGCGGTTTCGTTATTCGCGAACCCCGCTTATTCGCGGTTTGCCTTTTACGGAAATACCCCGCTACTCGCGGTTTTTGCTTCGCGTATTCGCGGTTTGAAAAAAAATTTATTTTACAAAATTTAATAATTTAAATAAAATAAAAGCAATAACTTCAGAGTTAAATTATATTTTGTTTTACATAACCAAATTTCAATCATATATTTTATTCTGTTATTATTTATAACCAAATTTTGGCTATTTTTAATAAAAATTTTAAGTATTATTTAAATTATAATAATGGCACCAAATTGTACACCCAAAAAAAGAACAAAGAATGTAATGAGTCTTGCTGATAAATTAAGTATAATAAATGCTCTACAAGGATGATGAGGAAACTGCAGCAACAAGTGAACCTAGCTTATCTGCAAAAAATATCGCAGAAATTATAAATTCAGTCCAAAATGCTGTAGATAAAGCCTTTGAAAAGGATCCTATCATGCTAAGAAGCATTAATTTTAAACATGACTGCGAGAAAGCAATAATGGTTTATAAGGAGCTGTACAAAGATTACGTTAGAAGAAGTAAACAAAGCAAAATGACAAATTTCTTTCATAAAATAGATTAAACGATGTACTTTTATAAATTTTTTTACAAATTTAAGCTAAATAAATGGCAAAAAAAAAAAAAAATTTTAATTTTTAAATTTTTTCAGATTTTTGGAACGTATCCCCCTATTTCCCATATACGCAATACTTCCGTATTCGCGGATTCGGTATTCGCGTAGGTTTTTTGGAACGTATCTACCGCGAATAACGGGGTTTTCCTGTATTAATTTCAATAACAACCCTCCACGCTTTCACACTTATCATCACCTCATTGATGTAGAAATCTCATTATTTATACCTAAGCCTCCTCAGAATGACTTCACTTATAGAAACTTTAAAAGTATTACTCCTGAGGACATCAATGAGTTCATGATAAAGTGTGATTGGCAGTGTTTTCAGTCTCCTGATTTTGATATAGCAAACGACCTAGACTGCCTTAGTAAAAACTTGCAACTAGCAATGGACGAAAACATAAAATAACATAAACATAAACATAACATTGCATAGCAATTGCATTGCAATATTTGAAATTCCAACTTTTGTATAAAACAGGACACTATTAGAAAAATATGTAAAATGACTTATAGTTTCTGCTAAAGTGAAAAAAATATTTCAATACAATCATTGCATAAAAATATTTGAAATACCAATTTTTATATATAACAGAGCATTATTCGAAAAAATTTAGAATTGTGTACAGTTTTTGCCAAAGTCAACATAAATATTTCAATGTTAACATTGAATAAAAATATTTGAAATTCCAACTTTTGTATAAAACAGGACACTATTAGAAAAAAATGTAAAATGACTTATAGTTTCTGCTAAAGTGAATAAAAATATTTCAATGATATCATTGCATAAAAATATTTGAAATTCCGACTTTTGTATAAAAAAGGACACTATTAGAAAAAAATGTAAAATAATTTATAGTTTCTGCTAAAGTCAATAAAAATATTTCAATGCAATCATTGCATAACAATATTTGAAATACCAATTTTTATAAATAACAGAGAATTATTCAAAAAAATTTTTAATGGTGTACAGTTTCTGCCAAAGTCAATAAAAACATTTCAATGTTAACATTAAATAAAAATATTTGAAATTCAAACTTTTTTATAAAACAGGACACTATTAGAAAAGAATGTAAAATGACGTATAGTTTCTGCCAAAGTCAATATAAATATTTCAATGTTACCATGAAAAAAAATATTTGAAATTCCAACTTTTGTAAAAAAAAAGGAAACTTTTAGAAAAATATGTAAAATGACTTATAGTTTCTGCTTAAGCGAATAAAAATATTTCAATGCAATCATTGCATAAAAATGTTTGAAATACCAATTTTTATACATAACAGAGCATTATTCGAAAAAATTTAGAATGGTGTACAGTTTCTGCCAATGTCAATAAAAATATTTAAATGATATCATTGCATAAAAATATTTGGAATTCCAACTTTTGTATAAAAAAGGACACTATTAAAAAAAAATGTAAAATGACTTATAGTTTCTGGTAAAGTGAATAAAAATATTTCAATGCAATCATCACATAAAAATATTTGAAATTCCAACTTTTGTATAAAGCAGGACATTATTAGAAAAAAATGTAGAATGTGGTATAGTTTCTGCTAAAGTCAATAAAAACATTTCATCGCAATCATTGCATAAAAATATTTGAAATACCAATTTTTATAAATAATAGAGCATTATTAAAAAAAATTTAGAATGGTGTACAGTTTATGCCAAAGTCAATATAAATATTTCAATGTTAACATTGAAAAAAAATATTTGAAATTCCAACTTTTGTATAAAAAAGGATACTATTAGAAAAAAATGTAAAATGACTTATAGTTTCTGCTAAAGTGAATAAAAATATTTCAATGATATCATTGCATAAAAATATTTGGAATTCCAACTTTTGTATAAAAAAGGGCACTATTAGAAAAAAATGTAAAGTAACTTATAGTTTCTGCTAAAGTCAATAAAAATATTTCAATGCAATCATTGCATAACAATATTTGAAATACCAATTTTTATATATAACAAAGAATTATACAAAAAAATTTTTAATGGTGTACAGTTTCTGCCAAAGTCAATAAAAATATTTCAATGTTAATATGAAAAAAAATATTTGAAATTCCAACTTTTGTATAAAATAGGACACTATTAGAAAAGAATGTAAAATGACGTATAGTTTCTGCCAAAGTCAATATAAATATTTCAATGTTACCATGAAAAAATATATTAAGAATTAAGACTGACTAACGTAACACGAAAATGCGAAATCAAAGTAGACCTTTTAGCCTTGCGTCTTGTGACACTAACGGCGGGAAAGGTGCTAAGTTCAATCAAATGGAGAATAAAGTAGTCAATTAACAACTTAGTTTATTTATAAAATAGTTTACAAAAGATTAATATTTAAAGAATATTAAGTTGAATGTTATACAATAATACAATTTGTCTTACAATTTTCTTATGAGCGAAATGTCCATCGAACCTTGATTATTCTCTTATGGTACGTGGCTGGTGGTACTGATACTTAAACTTGACACTACGAGGTTAAAAGTCGGAACAACAAGAAGGCCGATCTTTCAAAATCCGCGAGTATATATAGTCGCTGGAGAATTTGACAAATCCTCAAATTCTCCTACTAAACTCTGTATGGGGGTTGTAACGGTCAGCAAAGCTGACGTGGGCCAACGCCCGAAAATCTGGTGGGGAACTTGGCAAATTCTGAGAATAGGCGAAAGTTGTGACTGCTCATCATCAGCTTTCGCAATCTCTCAAAATTCGTTTCTTTCTCGATCTGCGGACAAATCCCGTTAAATACTTTTACATGAATCACTCCTGATTTATTTACGTAACCAATATTTGCGCCCTTTATTTGGGCGAAATATGCTGATACGTTGAATAACTATTAGAGAAAAATTCAGATTCACGTACAGTTTCTGCTAAAGTCAATAATAATATTTCAATGCAATCATTGCATAAAAATATTTGAAATACCAGTTTTTTTAAATAATAGAGCATCATTCAAAAAAATTTAGAATGGTGTACAGTTTCTGCCAAAGTCAATATAAATATTTCAATGTTAAAATTAAATAAAAATATTTGGAATTCAAACTTTTTTTTTTTTTTTTTTTTTTTTTTTAACTGACATATACCGACGTAGGGTATCCCAAGAAGCTTCTAGGAGAAGCCTGTGCTGGGGCAGTTGCGGAGCAGCTTTTTATAAAACAGGACACTATTAGAAAAGAATGTAAAATGACGTATAGTTTCTGCCGAAGTCAATATAAATATTTCAATGTTACCATGAAAAAAAATATTTGAAATTCCAACTTTTGTATAAAAAAGGACACTATTAAAAAAAATGTAAAATGATATAGTTTCTGCTAAAGTCAATAAAAAAAAATATTTCAATGCAATCATGGCATAAATATATTTGAAATACCAATTTTTATACATAATAGAGCATTATTCGAAAAAATTTAGAATGGTGTACAGTTTCTGCCAAAGTCAATTAAAATATTTCAATGTTAACATAGTTCTATTGAAAATATAAAAATTTCAAATTGTAGTTTGCTTTTTTATTTTATAATTTGATATGATAGATGGATGCAATGCAAGATTTTTTTTTTGAAATTTTTTTCTGCCTTTTTTAGGCTAAAAACATCAAACTATTTTTAAAAATTGAATTTCATTGAAATTAAATTATTAATAAATTAAAGTGATTATATAAAAATTTGAAAAAATTTAATAATTGCTTGATACGTTTAAAATAAAAAAACTGATTGTAGGCATTGCATCCACGTATGTTGAGTATCATAAATCATTGATTTATTTAATTAGCCCTTTTGATCGAGAAATTTAATTATTTAATATTATTTAATATTTATATTATAAAATAAAAAACCAGACTATACAATTTAAACTGTTTATATTGTCAATAGAACTATTTGATTTAATTGCTTGATTTAATCTTTATAATACATACATTTTTGTTGTTTGGCCAAGTATATTTATTAACTTTTTTAAATAATGAAATAAATATACTCGTTTTCGGGAGGCACCAACGAGAAGGCAACCAAAATCATCTCCCATCTGTAAAGAATTCTTTATTGAAGAGAGTTAAACATTACATATATGTATTATATACAATAAATTTATATATAAGTTATAATAACATTAGACTATCTTTGCCTACACCCAGTTTAAATATTTTAGAATTTTCCTTAAATATTCATACAATTTAAGCGAAATCTATGAATAACAACCTAAAAAAATATTTCATACATACAGTATATATGTAAAATAAAAATTTTTAAATAATTTTGTTAAATATAAAGGAACATGAAACCTCGATTACCTAAAGTAACATAAAAAAATTTTTTTATAAAAGTAAATAAAAAAACAATTAATACTTCAATAAAGTTTTCTTAAAAATCAGAAAATAGTATTAAAGAGTATTAGTGAAAAGTACTTATATCTTACGTTATAAAAAAAAAGAAGAAAATAAGTTTTCTTTTTTTTTTTTTATATTAATAATAGTAAATTTTTAATTTTAATAAAGTATATAAAAAATTTACTAAACGACTATTAAAACAAAATTGTTGTACAAGAAAAGCTATATGCATATAAAAAATCTCTCCAGTCCAATAGTAAATTTTTAAATTTAATAAAGTATATAAAAAATTTACTAAAGGACTATTAAAACAAAATTGTTGTACAAAAAAAGCTATATACATATAAAAAATCTCTCCAGTCTAACAAACAAATCACTAACTTAATATGGAACTGTTTCCATATTTAAATTTATCATTGGATAATAAAATTTTAAATAGAAAAAACGGTTGACTTTCCATGCAAATGCATAATTTTTAAATAATTATTTTATTTTCAGATTTTAAATTAAAAAAAAAGGAAGATGTAGTTTACTCCACGAAAAAACTACGCCAGTGAAGATCTTTCCATTTAAAGTTTTCCATAAAACTTTAACACAAATTTTTGTATACACGAGAAAGTTGACCACTCGAAAGTTTTACACATAATAAAATAAAAAAGTATTTTTTTACACACGAAATTTTTCCACAAAGTTGATCGTAAAAAAGTTTTCCACAGATTAAAATAATTAAATATTATTTTTACACTCGATATTTGACCCAAAAAAATTTTTACACAAATTTGACCACGATAAAAAAATAGTTTTCTCCACTCGAAAGTTGTCCACGAAATTTGAACACATAAATAAAAAAATAAATAAAACCTTACACAAATTTTTTTTACACGAAAAAATTGACCACAAAAGTTTTATTTATTTATGTGGTCAAATTTCGTGAACAACTTTCGAGTGGAGAAAACTATTTTTTTACCCGGGCGAAAATGAATCTCCGGAAGAATATGTTAAGAGTATTCCCCTACAATGATCAAGGCTCGAAAAATTTAAGAATTTAGCTCGAAAAAGTATTTTTTTAATATTCCCTGGGAACAAATGGTCAAAGATACGATGATAGTTTACATATAAAAATCATATTTTTTCTTGCTTGAAAAAGTATTAACTCTTATGTATTTGCCCTTGATTAATTTTATTTATTCATAGCTTGACGTAAAATAAGTGCTTAAAAATATCTAAAGAATACTTTTTCAATCCTTGTTTTTTGTAGCGTCTGAGCATTGGAAAAATAATTTATTTGTTAGTAAAGTTATTCAAACAGCCTGCGAATGTATACTTAAAAAATACTTTTTCGAAGCTCAAATTTTAGCATCGTAAGAGTACTGAAAAAATAATTTTTCTTATTCTCTGTATTTTGATTTATCATAAAGTTAAGTAGCGTATCTATATTCGAAAAGTACTTATTCGGAGGTTGCATAATCATCGTTACGATATGATTTTATTTAATAAAAAACAGCGTGCCGATGATTAAATAGCTACCAAAAAGTATTATCATAATAAACATAATAAAAATATTTTTGTAATAAGTAAAAAATATTTAAAAAAAAATAATTTAAATTATTATAGTCACTATAATAATATATTAAATATAAATTTATTTTTGTTTTATTTTTTTTTTTTTCATTATTTGATGAGAATTTGAACCTGGGTCTTCCGCCTCAAATGCCAACACTTAATCCGCTGCTCCATTATGAATTATTATAAACTCACATCCATTTCAAAGCAGATTTTATATTCTTTTGGAATTCATTAAATATGTTTTCAAAGATTCTGTTGCCGCGAGAACCGATCCTATTTAGCGTCGATGCGATGATTTCAAAATTTGTTTTTGCTCAGTACTTGTTTGAAAAATACTTAAACAGTATTTTTTCGAGGGTCCGCTAGCTGCAAAGACGACAAACGTAATCAATAACCAAATAACCCTCCCTTACTATGTTTACAATATCTTGATAATATTAAAACGGTGAATAAAATAATTAGAAACTAAAATGAATTCAGCAGAAAGTTATTATTTTTACAATTTTGTGTCGATTAAAATAAAGATGTAAGAAGATTCAAAAAATATTCTTTCAAAGATGATTTTACTATTTAATGAATTATAAACTCACATCCGTTTCAAAGCAAATTTTAGATTCTTTTGGTATTCAATAAATACGTTTTCAAAGATTCTGTTACCGCAAATACCGGTCCTATTTTGCAACTATGCAACGATTTCTAGATTTTTTATGGCTCAGAACTTGTTTGAAAAAATACTTAAACAATACTTTTTCGAGGGTCGGTAGACTGTTAAGATGTCACGCGTAGATATTAATGAATTAACCTTCTCTTATTATGTTTAGAATATTTTAAACATATTAAAACGGCGAATAAATTAATTAGAAACTAAAATGAATTCAGCAGAGAGTTACAATTTTGTGTTGATTAAAACACAGACGTAAGAAGAATCAAAAATTATCCTTTCGGGGACGATTTTACTATACAATGAATATTAAACTCACATCCGTTTCAAAGCAGTTTTTATATTCTTTTAGTATTCAAAAATCATGTTTACAGTGATTCTGTTGACGCGAAAACAGATTTTGTTTTGCACCGATGCTATGATTTCTAGATTTTTTTATACTGGAAATTCGTTTGAAAGAATACCTAAATAATACTCTTTCGAGGGTTGACGGGCTATCGAGTCGTCACGCTTAGATACTTATGAGACAACCTTCCTCGAATATGATTAAAATATTTTAAGGATATTAAAACGATGATCAAAACCATTGGAAACTAAAAAAAAATTCAGCCGAGATTTATCAATTTCGCAAGTTTTTGTCAGTTATAACCCAGTCTTAAAAAGCTTCAAAAAATATCCTTTCGAAGAGGATTTTAGTATTTAATGATTTTAAACTCACATCCGTTTCAAAGCAGATTTTATATTCTTTTAGTATTCAAAAATCATGTTTTCAGTGATTCTGTTGACACGAAAACAGATTCTATTTTGCCTCAATGCGATCATTTCTATATTTTTTTAGACTGGGAACTCGTTTAAAAGAATATCTTAATCATACTCTTTCAAGGGTTGACGGGCTATTGATTTGTTACGTGTATGAAGCGATGATATAAGGTTATTTATCTATTTTTTGAGTATCAGAAGAAAATTGAAACATTGTTCAAAATAATTAGAAATTTGTATGATTTTAGCTGAAATTTATTATTTTTACAATTTTTTGTCGATTAAAACCCAGTCGTAAGAAGCTTCATAAAATACTTTTTCGAAGATGATTTTACTATTAAATGAATTTTAAACTCAAAGCCGTTTTGAAGCAGAGTTTATATTCTTTTAGTATTTAAAAATCATGTTTTCAGAGATTCTGTTGACGCGAAACCAGATTCTATTTTGCCTCGATGCGATCATTTCTATATTTTTTTAGACTGGGAACTCGTTTGAAAGTATACTTCAAGAAAACTCTTTCGAGGGTTGGTGGGTTATTGATTCATCGCGTGAAGAAAACGATGATACAATCTTGTTTTGAATATAAGAAGATCATTGAAACATTGCTTAAAGTAATTAGTAATTTATATGATTTTAGCAGAAATTTATTATTTTTACAATTTTATGTCGTTTGAAATACAATCATAATATGTTTCAAAACATACTTTTTCTGAACTTATATTTAATCCTCGTATTCAGCTCCGTGCAGTATATTATTAATATGTATATTATTCAGATTTTATATGTTTATAAAATACTATAATGATATACTTTCGTAGCATACTTAAGGAATATTTTACCTTTTTTCTATAAATGCGCGTTTTTAAAAATTTATTTTTACGATTAAGATTTTGACCGTAAAAGTATTTATTTAGTATTTTTACTAACTTTGCTTTCGAAGTGTTTAGAAGTCTGAAACAATAGGAATATATTTGATTTCATCTCTGGAAGATTATAGAAAGAATACGCTAACATACTATGAAAAATTTACAGAAATATTTTTACTTGTTAATATATCTCAGGAATATTTATTCATACCTCGTATTGGAGGATATGTGTTTTTTGAGAGCACCAAAAACACAGTTGTCACAGGAGTATCATCTGTGACCGGGGAAATTCGAATAATTAAAATATTAAGTTAAAGATATAAGATCGTTAATTGGAGTAAAAGCTAAGTCAGCAATAATTAGAGATGGCCAGACGTAAGCACGTGAGAACTAAAAGCGTGAGAAAGATTAGTTTTAGAATGACAGTAAAGTGGGATGAGCCTAATGAATCTTGATTGGCGAGTACTCGTTGACCATACCTAAAAATTTGCATCTTAGCCAATTAGCAAAGACACTTCCACTCCTGATCGCGGGGGAGAAAAGCTTTAAATACAGAGGTAAATCGCCCATGCACTAGAGATCTCACGGAACCTTTGTAGTACTATCATAACAAATAATAAACAACCAGTACAACTAAATAAAAGGGTTATATTTATTTCATCAACGGTAAAAAGTTCTTAAGATTAAACTATTAATCTTAGGACCGGGTAAGAACACTCAAATAATAACAACGTTCACGTCCAAACCCCAGCAGACGGAACATCTGGAGGCTCCGGTGGATTACCCGTTGGTGATGGAACAATAAAAATAAAAATAAAAAGAAATTAAAATAAAATTTTTTTTGGCAAATTTTTTTTTTGGGGATACTCTCAAGAAATTTACATCATTAAAATATTAAATCAAGATAAATTAAATACAAATAGAAGTAGATTTTTTTCCCTCTTTCAATAAATCAAGAAAGAAAAACTCTTATAGAAAAAAGATTATCGAGTAAAAACAAAAAATATAAATACAGCAAAAGAAGCAAACTGAAGATACTTGGATAATTTGGAAATAAAATAATTAGGACATCAGCAACTAGAAACAACCAAAGATTTAGGAAGTAACGTAAGCTGAAAATTCAAGGAACCTCTAAGGATTTCAATCGATTAGACGCAGTAACTAGAGAATAGCGGCGAGTTCAAGGAAGTGGAATGCAGGGACAACAAATTCTTTACCTGGCAGTTTGGTAAGTACATTTTCATTATATTACAAAAATACCATTTGAGCAGAGAAGATATATAAAATAAAAAGAAATAATACTAGTATACGTAAAAAAAAAAAAAATTTTTTTTTAAATAATATAACAAAATAAAATTTTATGGGGTATATTAAAATACATAATAACCGCCTACCCATAGACTACAATTATAACACGAATAAATAAATTAAATTAAATAAAAAGGGCATTACGCTAAGAAGTATAATTTTTTAATAGATAGGAAAAGAAATTAAGGTAAATAGAAGTCTAATTTGAAACACGTATATAAAAGTATAATAATAAAATATATAATAAAATTGCACGCACAATTTTTTAAGATATAACTAAAATTGAGTTTTTTTTGTTGCGGAATTTAGTTGGTTAAAAGTTACTTATTGGTGAAATTTACTAATAAAATTTGGGTATAAAACTAAAACCTCAATTTTTTTTTAAAATCTACAAATTTTTTTTTGGGTTATAGTTACCAATAATTAGTAAATTGTGTTTACTAATAAAGTCATTGAAGTTATTTATACTGTTCTGGTTGCAATAAAATAGGTGAATCATTAACAAGTTGATATTTTTTTTTGATAATTGCATTTAAGATAGAGAAGTTATTTAAATAAAGCTATAATAGGGTATATAAAATTAAAACCTTTAGGAATTAACAAAATTCCGTCAAAAAATAAAATTAAAAATAAATTTAAACAATTTAAACAAGTTGCAAAAAATAAAAGAAGCTCTCGCGAAATGAATGAGGAACAAGAAAGATTTGACCAAACATTTAAGGAGTTGCAAAATCAAAGAAAGGAAAGCAACAATATAATTGATAATACGTTGGACAAATTTAGTAATTTAAAAATATCGGAGGTCATAGATAACAAAGTAAATAAAAAAGTGTTTAGTGCAAATGAAATACAAGAAATGCAAAATGATTTGCTACTTAGAGAGTTAGAAAAATACAAACAAATGGCTAGTGGTAACATACCAAAACAAAATCAGGAACCACAAAAAGTTATGGAAGTAAATGTGCCACTTCAAGCTATAGGACAAATGGAAGGGGCGCGACCAAAAACAACAACTACACAAAGTAGGAGACAAAATTTTGATTCACATGAAAGAATGTATGTAGTTACGGATGAACAAAGGACACCCTTTGGAAATATTCCTTTAAACGCTGCTTTAACGACAATACCAAACTATGATGGGCGTCCGGAAACGCTAAGTGCGTTTGCTAAAGTAATAAGAGACATTTTGGAAACTTATGGCCCAAATAGTGAAAAGTGGATATTGAATACAATTGCAACTAAACTAAGAGGTAAAGCGCAGCTATCATTTGGAGGAACAGCCCCTGCATATGATAACATATAACAACTTTCACAAGACTTCAAATTAACATTTGGAGGTATTCAGGATGCAGATACACTACGATTAGAGATGCGCAGAGTAGAGCAGGACGAAGAGGAAGCAGTAGCGATTATGCACTAAGAATGCAAAATTTAGAACAAAGATTAATAACATTGTATGACTCATCCGTCGGCATGCGTGCAGAGGAAAAGGAATATCAGAAAAGAAGAACAAGGAGTGAATCATTGCAATGTTTTTTGTTCGGTCTAAGAGACCCACCTGAGTACAGAGTAGCAGCAATGAAACCTACTACACTTCGGCAAGCAGCAAGTATGGCAGTAAACTTAGAGGGGCGCACAAAAATATTACAGAGACATGAAAATTGTGCAACATCTCATAGAAATATAGCTACAGCACATAGAATGGAACCAAAAAGAAATAGTGCAGAAATGGCAGCAGATACGTCACCTCAGGACATTGGAGATTTGTGGGCTATGTTAGCTCCCATAGTAGCAAAAGTCAAAGCCGCTACAACAGTTAAATTAGAATGCAAATTTTGCAAAGGAGAGCATGACGTAAAGAATTGCGAAAAACTATTTAAAATGATAGAATCAGGAGAATTTATAAATCAAAAACAAGAAGTTGGTCAAACTAATAATAGGGAAAACCAATATTATCCATACCCTTTTTGGGCTGCGCAAAATAATGGTCAAATGGATCAAAAGTCTTTTTATAATCAGCAAGATTCAAGACCTGAATATAGCAATAGAAACAATATGAACAATAGGCCAAATACAAATTTCAGAAGCAATAATTTTAGAGATAATAGAAATTTTAATAATGGCAGAAATTTTAATAATAGATATTCAAATTACCAAGGTCTTTTTCAAAATAATAATAATTTCCGGGGTAGAAATTTTGAAAACAGTAATAGAAATTTTGACAATGGAAATAGAAATTTTGAAAATAATAATAGAAACTTTGAGAATAGTAATAGAAATTTTCAAAGCGGGCCTAGAGGACAAAATTTTAATCCCGGTATGAATAGGGATACAAATACACAAAGATTCCCAAATAATAATGGTATAAATGGAAATAATGCGATGAGAAATGACCAAAATAATCAAAGAATGAGTAATGTACAAAATCCTGGAAGAAATGCTGGAACTCAGCAGAATAATGATAACACTGATAAAAATAAAGGACAGCAGAATTTAAACTTCTCAGGTGCTCATCACCGGGTGGCGATGAGCTAAAAAGTAAAGATAAAATTATAATTTCAGCAAAAGTAAGATACGCGAGTGCAAAGAAAATTCCGCCAGTAGTAGAATTTCGTAGTGACAGCCTTATCGGAGGGTATGGAACTTTTTTTATAGATAGAGGAGCTGATGTGTCCCTTATTAAAGAATCAGCACTACGCTACACAGAGTATGTAAATCAGAGAGTGCAAATACGTATAGTAGGAATAACACAAAAAGAAAGTCTTACAAAAGAGTCTGTTAATATTGATATAAACAATTTACCGTGTTTATTTCATGTGGTGGATGATAATTTTTTAATGGACACAGATGCATTATTAGGTATAGACCAATTGCAACGATATGAGGGACAAATTGACTTAGGCAGAATGAGATTACATTTTGGTCCTTTTATTTTACCATTCTTACAGCGAGAAAAATTTCTAATTCAACCAAGTTCAGTTCAAAATATATATGTATGTGTGCAAAATCGAGATAAAAAGGAAGGATACATACCAGAGTTACATGTAAATCCACATATTATTATGGGAAATGCATTAGTTTCAAACACGGATGGGAGAGCGTATATAAGATGTGTAAATACATCTAAGAAAGTTATTGAATTAGAAGCACCGGTTGTTGAATTACTGGAATATGAAAAAGAGACAGAAAAAGATGAGGATTATTGGGATTCAGATTTAGAAGTAGATATCGACATGTTATCACATCAAATTATGCAAAAAATGGATGTAACGGGCTTAGAAAAGAAAGAAATTGACGCGATTGATTCATTAGTATATGAGTTTTGTGATCGATTCTACATAAAAGGAAGACGTTTTACAAAGACGCATCTTATGAAACAAGAGATTAAACTTACAACAGATGTGCCCATAAAAAGTAGAGTATACAGACATCCACCAGAAGCAAAAAAAGCTTTGAAAGAGATTTTTCAAGAGCATTTAAAGTTGGGAATAATAGAGCCAACAAATTCGCCATATTCATCGCCATTATGGTTGGTTCCAAAACATGTCACAGGAAATGAGCCAAAGAAATATCGTGCAGTGATAGATTATCCCTTACAAGATATGGGAGGAATTTTGGATCAGGTTGTCGGCGCACACATAATTTCACACATAGATTTGGTTTATGCTTATCACCAGCTCCCATTAACGGAGTAGAGCAAGAAATATACTGCATTTTCTTGCCCTTTTGGACTATTTGCCTATTCCTCTAGCCCTATGGGTTACTGTAATTCTCCAGCAGCGTTTACCAGGCCAATAGATAGAGTTATAGGTGGGTTAAAAGACACTTTTGCATATTTAGATGATATCGTAGTACATTCACAAACATTCGAAGAACATTATCAAAAATTAAGAGCGTTATTTCAAAGATTAAGAGAAGCAAAGTTATTAATGGATCCAAAAAAGTGTAAATTATTTCGCAGAGAAGCTGTATTTTTAGGTCACACAATTGGCAATGGACAAATGAAGCCAAATGCAGAAAAAATTAAAGCAGTAAAAGAATTTCCAGTGCCAATAAATCAGAAAAAGATCAAAGCATTTTTGGGGTTAGCAGGATTTTATAGAAAATTTAATAAAAACTTCTCTAAGATAGCAAAACCTTTAACAGATTTATTAAAGAAAAATGTACCTTTCGAATGGACTGAAAAACAACAGGAAGCATTCGAGACACTGAAGCAAAGACTTACTGAAAAACCAGTATTAGTAGCACCCAGGTTTGACGCTCCATTTTACATAAGTACAGACGCTAGTTCATACGCAATTTCGGCCATATTAAGGCAAAAAGATGAAAAAAGTAAAGAACATGTAATTGCCTATGCATCTAGGCTCTTAAAAAACTCAGAGGTGAAATGGGATAGTTTTTCTAAAGAGCTATTGGCTCTAGTTTTTGGCACCCAAACGTATAGGCAATATGTATATGGGTCTAAATTTTATGTAATTACAGATTCTCATTCATTAAAATTTTTACACCAATCAAAAAACACAGATTTTAGATCTTGTCATTTAAGTTCGAAATTAATGAATTATGATTTTGAAATCATTCACCGACCAGCAGCAGATGCATTATCTAGAAACCCTGTAATTGATAAAAATAAGGAAGATTTTGACCAACCTTGTGTTAAATTATATGAAAGAGCAGACAAGGGAGAGTTCGAGGAAACGTCGGAGTCGGATTCAGACACCCTTATACGTTTGATAAAAATATATAGAACTAAACGAAAGGCAGCTGAAAGAGCAGAACAAAAATTGGCAGAAATTTATGAATCTGATTCTGATTATATACCAGAAAAGAAACCTAAATCAGGAAATAAAAATAAAACAATATCTACAAAACGTAAAAAAGTTAATAAACCAAAAGTAGCAAGTAAATGAAAATTAAATAATGAAGTAGAAAGTGAAACTGTGCCGATTAAAAGGAAAAGAGGTAGGCCTAAAAAGGTAGTACCAAAAATAGCCCCTATTCCGCCAAGAATGAGAGGTATGAAGTATAAATATGAGCGAGTACAACCAACAATAATAAGAGAAAGATCACCATCAATAACTAGAACATTAGAGAGAGAAGATATAATAAGGCCAAATTCAGTGACGGAAAGTTCAGATGAAGGTATGGATACAGAAAGTATATCTGAGGGAGAAGAAATTAATGCAAAAAATAAAAGTAAAAATAAAAAATTACAAGATAATAATATGCAAAATGTACGAATTCAAGAAACATCCGAAGAATCAGACAGTATAAGTTCATTAGAAAATAGGGAGGCTGATTTTGCTGAAGAAATAGAGAAAGATTTTATGCAAATTGAAAGTATTAATAGTGTCAATAAGAAAATAAATGAACCTATAAAAGGCCAGTTAATTTCAAAGCAATGCGAAAATGATAAAGAAAAAGCAAATATATATCAGGGAAAATTTGAAGTAAATATTCGGGGAAAAATCGTTAAAAATGAAGCGGAATTACAAATTTGTATTGAAGAAATAAAGAAGCTTAATATAAAAGAAAATAAAGAAAATTTAAATAAGAATGAAATAAAAAGTATAAATGATAAAAATACGAAAAGATTACATAAAAAAAAGTTGCAGTGTGAGCAAAATGTTAAAGAGATAAAAGCATATGATGGTATAAGTGGAATAGCACAATCTGTTGAATGTAATGCATGTGCAGAGCCGAATTAAAAATTCGAGCGCGATACTAATATAGATAACTCGGGAGAATGTTTATTTCATAGTTTATTAATTCATATGGGGAGTGACTTGAATTTTAGGGAATTTAGAAATATACTGATAAATAGTGAATTTTTACAGTTATGCGAAAATCCTGAGGAGGCACAATATATATTAAGTAGACAAAGAGAATGGGGAAATGCTGATATATTATTTATATTTTCAAAAGAATTTAAAATAAATATTTGTGTACATATGGTGGATTCAAAAAAGAACGCAGAAGGAATTAAAAGAGTAAATTATTTATAATATATAGGAAGCAATTCAAAACAATTTATACATCTACATTTAAGTTCAAGTCATTATACGCCATTAATTAAAGTAGCAGAAAAACAAAAAAATAATAATAACGAAAAAATAGAACCAATGGTTACAAGTTTATTAAAAACTAATGAAAATATAAACAAAAGTCCAAAAAGAGTGAAATTTCAGGAAAACGATAAAAAAGTAGAATTGTTGGGGAAAACTGATAGGCCTACAAGAAAACCGCCATTTAAAAAACAGGAGGTATCGGAAGTTGTAAAATACATAGCACCCTTAAAAACTATTACAATTTCTAAGAGTCATCCATATATGAATTTTAAAAATATAGTGTTTTGCGTAACAAAGGATGTACATGCGTCGGAAGTTATATTAGCTTTAGAAGAAAAACGACTGATTGACAGAAAAGACATTTTAGAAAATAAGCCACAAATTGGAGAAGTAATTGTAATAGAGAAAAATGAGAAATATTTTATTGCAATAGTAATTAAACCATACATTGATAGTAAATTACTGATAAATGATTTAAATAAAGCACTAAAAATTTTTGGAAGGATAGTTATAGGAATTTCAGGTCTAAATAAATAAATAACACTTTATTTATAATTAACAATATACATTTATTGATACATAAGCATCAAGGAGATCACAGTACTCTAAGAAGTTACATAAAGAACTAAGGGCGCGTAAGATATTTTTGACTACAGGAAACAGTGTAAGTGCACCGCCCCTACTATAATTAATATTCATAACGGTACATTTTTACTTACAAGATAAAAATCATATTATACCCAAATATATTGACTCTAAAATATTATAGAAAAATAGATTCATTTTGGATATTTCAACAATAGTAGTGTTACGATGAATTTGCCCTTTGTCATTAATTGTTTAATTATTAAATAATTTTTAATTAAAAATAGAAATAAAACTAAACAACTAATCGAGAAGCGGTTAGCAAGTTTTCTAGGCTTGCCCCGTCCTTCAGACAAATTTAACGTAATTAAAAAAAAAAAAGTTAAAAAGTTAATAAATTAATTATAGTATTTAAATTTGCAAAAAAAATAAAAATACAAAAATATTTTTAATGTGTCCCTGCGTGGTTTCGATCACAATAGTCGAGGACTTTAGCCTTGTTAGTACTCTTTTCGATGAGTTGAAAATGTTAAAATAAAAAGAAATGAATATTTTGACTTACCTTTTTTTTATAATTATAAAAATTTTTAGTATTTTGAGGAAAACTTTATTTTTTAAAATAAATAGAAAGCAAATTTAACTTGAAAAGAAAAATTATTTAATTATGAATACCAATAAAAAAAACTGTGTACAATGAGAAAATGTAATTACAAAAAAAATATGTATGTTTTAAAAATTGAGAAATGTGAATATTTTGATAGCGTGGGCCGTGTGGGTCCCAGCCATGGATACACAGTCCCAGCTGAGTCTAATAGCTTGACTGACCGTTTGCGACTTAGTGAGTGTTCGAGACTGACTGACTAAAAATGTAGTTTTTTGGGAACGTGGTCCCTTTGATTTCCCTTCCATGAGCATTTTTCAAGAAAAACGTCATAGACAAGTTATCAAAAAGGAATTCCTATGACTACATTTTATCAAAAAAAAAATTATTTACCGTTAGATAATTACAGAACTTTTTCTTAAGATGACTAATAACAATTAAAAATTTTTATAATTTTATCTTATATAGTAAACATCTTAAAGGTATAGACCTAAAAATTTTTTATAATTATCTTGTTTTTCAACTTTCAACATTCCAATCTTTGTATTTTGATAGACAATAGATCGGAATGTCTAATGTCTACAAGATAAAAATAAAAATTAAGGTCATCTAAAAAATTTTGATTTTTAAAATTATTCTTAAAAATAAAAAAAATTATTTAATATAAATTAATTAAATTATAATGCAAATATGCCATCACAGTAGATAAGTTTAAATTTAAAGAATTGTCGGTAACAAGAGATCATGATATGTTCAATGAAACACAAAATAGATTATATATAGAAAGATTAAATCATTTCTTAGGTGCAAAATTTATAGAAGCCACATTTTATCTTGATAGCATTGAAGTGCCGCCAGTAGAACGAAGATTTAAGTTAATTATGGAAGCCCATGCATTATCAGGTCATCGTGGGTATACAAAAACATTAGAAATAAAAAACTTATAACCGGTTTGTGTATACACAACCAAAATGCATGGAACATGTTCACTTACATCTGTAATCTTACAGCATAGAAACACACAAAACAATACAATTTCCTATTTTTATAATTTGTAATTATCACCTTTGCTAAATGTTAAGATTCTAAACCCAAACTATTATGATTTCCTAAACGCGTATTATTCTAGGTCCCTAAATCAAAAAAATTTTCTAAGTCCCTAAACCCAAATTATTCTAAGTCCCAAAATTGAAATTATTCCATGTCCCATTTGACCCCCCCCCCCCTTAAATGGGACATATTTGACCGCCCCCCTTAAACGGGACAAATTTGACCACCACCCTTAAATGGGACATATTTGACCACCCCCCTTAAATGGGACAAATTTGACCCCCCCCCCCCTTAATTTTCAAATTCCGAAGTACCCCCTCCCTATAAACATGTTCCATGTTAAAATTAGCAAGAAAAAATTACTGGAGAGGAATGAGAAATGAAGTATTACAAATAGTAAGATCTTGTACGGAATGTCAAGAAGTAAAGTTCTCAAAGCCTAGAACAAAAATGAATATGGTTATAACTGATACTCCATTGAGGGCATTTGACGTGGTTAGCCTGGATTTACATGGTAAAATGCCTCAGAGTGGTGATTTTAATTAGGTTTTAACAATAATATGCACCTAAACAAAATATTTTATAGCGGTACCATTAAAAGATTCAACGGCATCATCTATAGCAAGAGGATTAGTGGATAATTTGATAATACCCTATGGCCCACCACTGGCCATAGTCACAGATCAAATTAAGGTTATTGAAGAGTTTGCAAAAATTTTTGGGATAAAAAAGTACAGAACTTCGGCGTTTAGACCTCAAGCGAATGGTGTTATCGAGCGGGTCCACGGGCCCTTAGTTAGCTACCTAAAAATTTATGCATGCAAAAATAAAGATTGGCATAAATGGGTTGGACTGGCAGCGCATGCATTCAATAATTCGGTTTCTGAATCAACCGGTTATTCTCCATTTCGTTTGGTATTTGGACGAGAAGCACGAACACCATCAGAATACCCACCCAGAGAGACAGTAAGAGTATATGATGAATATTTAGCAGAAACGGTGGAAACGCTACAATAATTACAAACGTTAGCAGCCTTAAACTCTATTCATCGAAAGATAAAAAGTAGCGACTATTATTTAAGAATAAATACAAGTCATTTTAGAATAGGTGAGCATGTATATCTAGTAAATAATAGGAATCAGAAAAAACATGATAAAAGGGCATTTCATCAAGGGCCATGGGAAATAACGGATATAGATTATGAAAGACATAATGCAGAAATTCGGTATGAAAATTTAGTAAAAGTAGTGTATTTTGATTTATTAAAAAGAGCATATGAAGTTGTGCGACCAGGAAATATTATAGAAAGACCGACAGAGTAAAGATAAGCAAAAAAAAACGTAGTAGATTAATTAGAGTATGAAAATTAAAAATATATAGAGTTCAGAAAAATAATAAGAATAAAATAAACCAAGTGAGTAAAGGGTAGAAAATAATAATAAAATAAGAGAAACTGGTAAAATTACAGATTGAACGAGTAAAAATCATGAATTGGGAAAAAGAGCAATTTTATGATCTCCCAAAGTTCAACATGGCTAAAACAAAATAAAATAGTTAATATAATATATGCGGATGACTTAGTGTGTAAGAAAATAGAGGAGAAAGTAACAAGAAAATTATGCAAAAAAAATAAGACAAAAAAATAGTAAGTTTAAAAAAAATTATATATAATATGAAATATAAGAAAATCTTATATTTTTCTCGCAACGAGAGGGCGAGAAAAACATAAGGCAAAAAAAAAGTATTATAAAAGAATAAATAAGCAACTAGTATCAAAAGTATAAGAATAAAAATAAACGTATTTAATAAAAAAAAAAATTTTTGAAGTAAGAAAAACATTGTGTAGAAAGTATAGAAATTCCAAACTTTAAAAGAATAAATAAGCAATAAGATTAAATTATTGTCTGTCTCGAGGGTAGATATGACGTTAAATAAATTTTTTTTTAAATAAAATCATAGGAGTCTCGAGTGTGTTAATTGGAAAAGCATGATTATAAAGGAATGAATCCATGAGAAATTTGTTAAAAACTTAAATAAGTTAAATGCTTTGAATTAACATATCCCGTGATTTCAGTGATATTGGGAGATGCACAGAGGGGGAAATAATGCGCGGACATTAAATGAGTGTAAAAACAAAATATATAATGAAGCGAGAGATACTCAAAGGATACTGAGAAATAATAAAGTTTTATCGTAATAATAAGTAAATAAAAGGAAAATTTTCTTTCTGACCTCTGGGGGTTGGATAAAAAGAAGAGCATAATAATAATGAAAATAATATTAAGTAAAGAATAAGAGAAGCACGATTGGGTAGTCAGAATAAGCAATGGGTTGTTCAGATTTCATTGTACCATGCAAAAATAAGGTAGATTTATATAAACCATACACAAAATCTGAAACAACGTGTGTAATTAAGACACATAAAATGATGCGAGAGGATTAAGTCAGAAGCTATGTATTGCAAATAAAATGAACAAAAAAAAGATATGTAAGCCATACTTTAAGTAAAAGGCAAGCAAAAAATGTATAAACACATATCAAAAAATAAATCCAATTTGAAGAAGAAATGAAACAAAATTATTAAAACAATAAAATAATAAGCTAAAGTTTAAGCTTCAAAATGTCTCAGATCATAGATCTTTGAGCAAAAATATATATGTTCAAAACAAGTGTAATATATCTTCTGCAATACTCATACTTAATTTACAATTACACAGTCATGTAAAAAGCCTAAATATTGCAAGGTGCGGGAGAGATGAATAATTAGAGCTTATAAAGTGTATTCAATTGTGTTATAAAAGTATTTGTTTATTTACAGAAAGTTTTTTTTTGGTTCCATGAACCTAGGAAGGAGAAAATTTTTTTTTAGTACAGAAACAGAAAAATTTATTAAACAACGGAGAATATCGTAGTGACTTTCAGATCGTTCGTTTCATTATAAAATATAATCATCGTTAGAAAAAAAAACTTATAACCGGTTTGTGTAAACACAACCTAAATGCATTGAACATGTTTACTTCCAGCTGAGGATTAGGTATAATATAAATGTTACTCAACATTAAAATTTTCTAATTTTATAATTTGTAATTATCACCTTTCTAGCTGTTAAGATTCTAAACCCAAACTATTTTGATTCCCTAAACCTGAATTATTCTAAGTCCCTTAACCAATATTATTCCAAGTCCCTAAATCGATATTATTTTAAGTCCATAAATCTGTATTATCTTAAGTCCTTAAGCTTAGATTTTTCAAAGTCTCCTAATTATTATAAGTTTCATTTGACCCACATATTTGACCACCCCCCTTAAATAGGACAAATTTGACCACCCCCCTTAAATAGGACAAATTTGACCACCCCCCTTAAATAGGACATATTTGACCACCCCCCTTAAATAGGACATATTTGACCACCCCCCTTAAATAGGACAAATTTGACCCCCCCCCCTTAATTTTCAAGTTCTGAAGTACCCCCTCCCTATAAACATGTTCCATGTTAATAATAATATATTAATATACATTATAATAAAATTTTATTAGTTCCTTCTCTTGTATTTAAGCCCACTAAATAAAACTTTTAGAATGTAAGTGAATAAGTAAAGTATGCGTCATGTCACGTTCGGGATAGATAAAATTTTTTAATCGCTTTCAGATTCAAAATAATCAAGAAAAATAAGCTGTAGAAGAAACTTGAGAAATATTTTTAAAAAAATCGAGATCAACACATCAGCAGTAACAAGAGCAGAGACGATAAAAAAAAAGGAAACAGTGTAGACAAAATAAAATATATATAAAAGATTAAAGTAAAAAAATAAATTTTTTTTTGTTTTGTCAAAATGAGAATCATCATGAAAAAGGAATTTGATATTTTGGAACAGACAAAAATATTATTTAAGGTTTGGAATAAAAGAAAGATACTAAATAGGGTATGCCACAAGCAAAGAGAATGGAGAAGTAATAGGAAATGCAAATGGTGTTTACAAAAGAAACAAATTCCACCGTTATTTAAGATAATGAGAGAAACAAAAATCACGGAAATTTATGAAAGCAGGGAAGAAGAATCACGAGAGATAAGAGAAAATATAGAAGTATTACTAAGTATGTTAAACATACGAAAGAAAAAATAAAGATGAAAAACAAGCAGATGAGAGTTTAGAAGAAAAAGAATTGATAACAATAGATTAAAAGACGAAATAAGTAATAATACGATTAGAGTATAAGCTAGGAATAACAGAAAATAAGAAAAGATAAAAAAAAAATTTTTTGTGGTAATAATGATTAATAAAATAAAGATTAAATAAAAAAAATATATATTAGCTATAATTTTAATCATACGTAAGCATAAGAAGTATTATAATCAGATTCTACGAAATTCATGGAAGCAGAGGGAGAAAAGAATTATAAAATGTAAGCACGGAGCTTGCAAAAAAAAATAGCGATAAGTCCCAGTAAAGTGTGGGAGAAGTACAGTAGGCCTCTAAGATAGGGAGAATATGTGAAGTTATATAAAGCAGGACAATTAGAAGCGCAAGGGTAGAACGAATTAGTAAAGCCAAGTGACAAATAATATATAATAAAATATTATATTTTAATAGAACGAATTAGTAAAGCCAAGTGACAAATAATATATAATAAAATATTATATATTTTAATAGAACGATAATTGCAAGTTGACAAAGTAAGAAGAAAATTTTTTGAGATTACTGAAAAAAAAGCCAAAGAATTAGAGCTAGTAGCAAAATCAATGGCAGGCATATTAAGAAGATTAGAAAAAATAGAAAAAATAATGGAGTTAAGAAACGAAGTAACAGAAAAGAAATTTATAAAGTCCTTAGAAATAATAGGAGCTGCAATTGAAAAAAGTAATAAGAGGAATGGAATAAAAACAAAGAAGAAAATAAACAGGGTTATAAGGGATATGGAAGAAATCCTCGAAGAGTTGGAAGAAGTCAATGCAGAAGAATGTACCGAAGAAAAAATGGAAGTTATAAACGCCTTAAAAGTAACAAGTAAGATAATAAAAAAAAAATAAATAACAATAAAATTTTTTAGTTATAGTTAATACAAAAAAAATACCCTGCCAGCTAGCTGGCACTGAGGTTCCTCAAACAATGGGCTGTAATCTTAATTTACAAAAAATATTAATTACAACCATGCAATTATACATACATTTTTCGTTTTTAGTAGCTGGTAAAGTAGATTATCAAGATCATTTTGTTATTAAAGTGAAAATTCTAGCGTCCATGGAATGGCCGCGCCAGCGTTAATGGATTTTAAATCATTTTTGCATAATTAAAAAGAGAGAAATATAAAAAAAGCTAATTTTATTTTTTTTTTATAAAAGAAATGGTTGGTAACGATGCGAAAATTACAAATATTCGCTCAATTATTATAAAAAGATAGGAGTTTTTACCAGAATTTATAATAATTTCTTATAATTTATTTTCTCAGTGTACTCCTTGCATTTGACCAATCTTCCGCAACAATGATAATAATAATAATAATAATATTTTGTAATAAAAAAAATAGCCACATTAATTGCTTCAAGATTTTAACATTATTTATATTATTTCTATTAATCACAAAATAATAAATTATTTAATTCTATAAATTGTTTGATTCTTTAAAAAATGCCAATATAACTTTGAAATCTTAATTTTAAAATGCAAACATAACCATTTAATATTTTTAGGCTGTTTATTATTGTTTATAATTTCATTAAGCTGCATACATAAATAAACATAGCAACGAACAAAATAATCCGAGGAAGTCAAAAAGAGGCAAGATTTCCATCACTCTTTCTTGTGTGTTATAATTTATATCAAAATAAAAAAAAAAATTGTGATCGGATACAAAAAATTACTATAAACTAAATTTCTAAAACTTGTACTCTCATTAAAATAAATTAGATATGTCAAATACGAAAAATAAATTTGATGTTTTATGTATTTTTTTGTAACGAAGATTTTGGAGAAAAAAATTTTCAAAAAATTAATTATCAGATTCAAGATATCGAGTAAAAACCATACTTTCAAGTAGAAGTACTTTCATGGAAATAAATGAGGCATTGCATCCAAATTAAAAAAAAAAAAGTATTTTGAGATTTTTTTAATAAAAAAATTTTTGGAAAAAAAAGTTAGGTATTCGTTCGATAATAAATTGTTTTGGAATATCACTGGTTACAATATTTTAAAATATTAGTACTTTCATAGAATTAAAAGAGGTATTACACCAAAAAAATATTGCAATTTTTTTTATTTATCTTTTTTTTTAATTTAGATAATAAAAATTTTGAAAAAATTAAGTATCAATTCCAAAAAATTACTGTAAACGAGGTTCTTAAAACTAGTACTTCCATGGAAATAAATTAGGTACTACGTCCAAAAAGAAAAAAAAGTTTCGTATTTTTTGTATTTTTTTGTGAAAAAAATTTTAGGAAAAAAATTTTAAAAAAATTAAGTATCAGATTGGAGATATCAAGTAAAAACCATACTTTCAAGTATAAGTACTTTCATGGAAATAAATGAGGTATTACATCCAAAATAAAAAAAAAAGGGGGGGGGGTTGAGATTTTTTGATAAAAAAATGTTTGGAAAAAAAATTAGGTCTTAATTCGATAATGGTTTTGAAATATCACTAGTTACAATATTTTCAGATAATTGTACTTTCATAGAATTAAATGAGGTATTACACCAAAAAAAAAAAAAATATTGCAGTTTTTTTTATTTTTATTTTTTTTTAATTTTGACAAAAAAAAATTTGAAAAAATTAAGTATCAGATCCAAAAAATTACAATAAACAAGGTTCTTAAAAGTACTACTTCCATGAAAATAAATTAGGTACTAAGTCCAAAAAGAAAAAAAAAATTGGTATTTTTTGTATTTTTTTGTGAAAAAAATTTTAGAAAAAAAAATTTTAGAAAATTAAGTATCAGATTCGAGATATAGTGTAAAAACCATACTTTCAAATATAAGTACTTTCATGGAAATAAATGAGGTATTACATCCAAATTAAAAAAAAAAAGGGGGGGTTTGAGATTTTTTGATAAAAAAATGTTTGAAAAAAAAATTAGGTCTTAATTCGATAATGGTTTTGAAATATCACTAGTTATAATATTTTCATATATTAGTACTTTCATAGAATTAAATGAGGTATTACACCCAAAAAAAAAAATATTGCATTTTTTTTAATTTTTCTATTTTTTTAATTTTGACAGAAAAAATTTTGAAAAAATTAAGTATCAGATCCAAAAAATAGCAATAAACAAGGTTCTTAAAACTAGTACTTCCATGGAAATAAATTAGGTACTAAGTCCAAAAAGAAAAAAAAAATTTGTATTTTTTGTATTTTTTTGTGAAAAAAATTTTAGAAAAAAAATTTTCAGAAAATTAAGTATCCGATTCGAGATATCATGTAAAAACCATACTTTCAAATATAAGTACTTTCATGGAAATAAATGAGGTATTACATCCAAATCAAAAAAAAAAAAAGTACATCGAGATTTTTTGGTGAAAAAATTTTTGAAAAAAAAAATTAGGTCTTAATTCCATAATATTTGTGAAATATCACCGATTACATACATACGTACACACACACACACACACACACACACACACACACACACACACACACGCATACATACTTTTTTTAAAAACAGGTTTTTTAGCTTCCTGGGGTCCCAAAACGTGCTTATATGCCAAAAAATAGAAAATCAAATTTTGACCTAACACAATGGTTCCTCTTTGAGGAACCAAAAAAAAAAGATAATAAAAAAAAAATAAGTAGAAAAAATATATGTAGTATAAAATCTTTTCTCGCAACGAGAGGGCGAGAAAAGATGCGAAATATAAAATTAGTATATAAACGGTTAAGGATTTTTAATTATTATTAATTTGTTTGGAATTCATTGTGAAATTAAATCAAATCCTTGAATATAAATTTTTTAAATACGATGAAATAAATTTTTTTAATCTTACAATCTGTAATAAATTACGTAAGATTATCTTTTATAGCAATTACATTCAAAAATAAGAAAAAAAAATAGATAAGAAAATAAATTAAAGTAATTATAAATTGTCGTAAGTTAAAATAAATTTTTATTTACACTTTAACGTAAACGTACAAGTATAATTATTAAAGTAATAAATAATAAAAATATTTTAGTAAGCAAATAATATGTAATATAGTTAATAAGAATAATAATTAAAAATAATTATAGAGTAATTAAAGTAAAATCAAAACATAGTAATAGTATAAGTAAGAAAATCTTTTCTCGCAACGAGAGGGCAAGAATACACATAACAAAGTATAGCTATAAAATTAGTGTTTAAAAAAAAATATATAATAAATATAAAAAAAAAAGAGATAGTTAAAATAAGTAGCATTAAGAAACTTAAAAATAAAAATATAGAATAAATAATATTGAACACTGGACATAATAATGAAGTAAGTTTATAAAAATATAATTTTGTGACCCAAAGTAAATATACAAAAATCAGGCTCCTTTATTTGATTAAAATAGGCAGAAAATAAGGTGTACCACAGTACTGTACTCTAGTTAGGGAGCGTCATTTCTACGGTCACTAATTTCTCAAATGAAAATAGGATAAACTCTGTAGCTTCTATGTCCACTAGAACTGCAGGCTTGATTGGGTAAAATTCTATTCAGATCTGTAGGTATAAAATCCCAACGATAAGATGGTATATTTGATTTTAGCAGGGTTAAAAGTTTAAAGTAAATAATCCTGTAGTTTTAATATTTAAATACAGGAATCCAAAATATCCCAACAATACGAGGCTCCATTAACTGCTTCTAGTAGTTAGGGCTCCATGGAGGGCTTGGCTGTTTAATAATTATAAAATAACGTATTCTGAATTCTTACTATATTATTTTATTCTCAATATGAATATAACAAAATAAAACTGTATTGCTGGTGCTTACTACAAAGTCTACTAGTAGTATTGTAGTAATAAAAATCTAGTTAAAGTCTATAAATATGTTATATGTCTAATAGGCTGTAGAAATCAAGTCGATTTGTTTAATAGTTAACTAATTATTTTGGTAATTAATTAATTAATTAATTAATCAGTTACTTGATTCTTTTGGTCGAAATAGGAATTCTTCTATGATTAAAATCTTTTGTTGAAAACAAGATACTAAAGAATCTGTCTAATCAATAGCTCTTTAAATTAAGGATAACATAACAGTGAGTCCAATGCTAGCAGCAAATAAAAAAAAAACTGTACAATATCTATAGGTAATTTTTTTTTTTTTTTTTTTTTTTTGGGCCCCTTCAAGAAGGGGCCTTTTTCGTAGGACGAGGAGAATGCATTTACGCATACCATACACGCGTACTGTATGGTTATGTGGGACTCAACCTCAAATTTGTATCTGGGGTTGCCCAGATATACACAATTGAGGAATTACAATACCCACAAAACTCCCCACCCTCCTGCATTTATGACAATATCATAGAATCCGGACCGGGACTCCCTGTTTAGGTATTACTTCGGTCCGGAAACAATGCAGCCCAGGCATTTCTTCGCCATACCCTGTCAATAAAGGAGGAGATTTTCCTACGAGAGGAAACCTTCCTCCTTTTTTCCAATCAGTGTCGCCCGTACGTACTCTGCCACACTGTACCAGTTAGCGGCACTGCGCAGCATTTCCGGGACGACTACTTCCGGCCTCCATTCATCGAAGGGCGGTCGCCCTTCAGCGAAGCGAGGACACCCAAAAAAGGTGTGCTCCAGCTCGCCCGGGCAATGCAAGCATTCCGGAGATGTCACCTTGCTCCACTTGAAAAGCATATCGCGGAAATAACCGTGACCAGTTAGGAACTGTGTGAGGTAGAAGTCTACCTCTCCATGATCACGGTTCATCCAGCTTTCCAAATCGGTGATAAGGCGGTGCGTCCAACGTCCCCTCGGGTCACCATTCCACCTATACTGCCAACATTCCATTGTGCGGGAGCGAGCGCGAACGGAAGCTACGTCGCGCTCTTCTTCCCCACGGTTATAGATCACCTGCCTTTCCAAGGCAAGCAGGTCGATGGAAATCACCCAAGCCACCACCTCGATCGCTGGCTCTGATACTGTTTTGTACGAGCAAGCGATTCGAAGTGCCCCCTGCCTCTGTACTGCCTTTAGTTTCTTGCAGTACTTTTTTATGCGGGCATTGTCCGCCCACACCTCTGCACCGTAGAGCAAGATGGAGTTAACTGTCGTCATCAACAGCCTCCTCTTCTCAGATCTGGGACCGCCGATGTTCGTCATTAGCCACGAGAGGGACTTTGTCACCCGGCCAGCCTTTTCACAGGCCTGCTGGAATTGTCTATTGTAGGTCAACTTGTTATCCAAGAAGACCCCCAAATATTTGACCGATGGTTTGGTCTGGATCATAAGGGGATTACCTCCGTCATCAAAGCTGATGCCGAATATGGTATCAACCCTTCTCCGGGTCAGAAGGACAATCTCCGTTTTCGGGACTGCCAGTCTTAGTCCGTGATCCGACATCCAGCTATTGATAAGGCGCATGGCCTCATCCAAGATATTCTGCTGGTCCTCTGGCTCTCGAGCTGTTATGGTTAGAGCAACGTCATCCGCGTATCCGATCATGGAGCATCCATCCGGGAGCTCAATCTTTAGCAAGCCGTCGTAAAAGACATTCCACAGATCAGGACCCAGAACTGAACCCTGCGCTATGCCTGCGCTTAATACTTTACCTCTTGTGCCATCGAGCGTGTCCCAGCGCAGGTATCGGTCCCGGAAGTAATCTCTGAGTATATTTCTCAGATAATCCGGAACTCTGAATATCTGCTCGAGGGAGTGCAACATATCGTCCCACTTAGCCGAGTTTAATGCGTTTTTCACTCCCAACGTGACTAGCAGGAAGTCCGGTTTAATATCCGGCCGCACTTGTCTGGCCCTCATAACCACCTTCACGACCTGCTCGATGGCACCGATCGTGGAACGCCCCTCACGAAAGCCGTGTTGGTCGTCGCTAAGGTCACCCGCTTCCCTAATTGCTTGCCGCAATCTTCCTCTGACCATGCTCTCCATCACCTTGCCAATGGTATTTAACATACACAATGGTCTGTAAGATGATGGAGATCCTGGTTCACCCTTTCCCTTGCTTATCAGAGCCAGACGGGCCACTTTCCAGTCCCTTGGAAAGGCGCCTGCCACGAGGCACGCGTTAAACATGCCAAGCAGGAGACCAGGGATTACCTTTGCAGCCGCCTTAAGGGCTTCCGCGGGTATTCCGTCTGGTCCTGGCGCTTTCCCATTTTTCATTGACCTAATTGCCTGAAGCATCTCCGCCTCGATAAATAGCGGAACTTGCTCCCTCGGGACATCCAAAGCAGGGTGTTGTTGGTTTGGATGATCCGGGAAGAGAGCGTCTACTATTCTTTTGGTCGTTGCTTTATCCATCGTGTTGTCACATCCGGACTTAAGTTTGCCCATGACCACCTTATATCCCAGGCCCCACGGGTCGCTGTTGACATCATCTCTTAGGGACCGAAGACAGCGCGCCTTGCTGAGGCGGATAGCTTTCGCCAGCCTATGCTTGGCTCCCTTGTACTCTTCAGAGCGCGTAGCCAGCTCTGGGCGGCCATGCGCTCTTTGCCGTCTTCTGCGTGCGCCGTGACAGACCCGTCTTAGCTCCGCAATTTCTTCATTCCACCAGTACACGCTTCTTTTACCCTTCCAGGACCGTTTACGCGGCATAGAGACATCGCAGGCTCCCCTCAGAAGAGCAGTTACCCTCTTGGCAAGGGTCTCTGCCTCTCGCGGGATGGTCGGTCCGCCATGCCAGGCTGGGATAGACGAGAACTCTTCGCGAAGATAATCCGCAAATCTGTCCTCGTCCATCTTTGACACATTCCAGCCTAGTGGGCGCTTTTCGTACGGGGGCCCATTAGCAACCCTATCACGCACTTTGAAGGTGATGTAATTATGATCGCTGCCATTGGCTCCATCCATCACCCTCCAGCCACCCACTCTTCCTGCCAGCCCAGCCGAGGCAAAAGTGACATCAGGGATCGATTCGCCAAAGCCTGGCCTTACGTAGGTTGGATTGTTCCCAGAGTTCATGACCACCAGATCGGTTCTAGCAGCCATCTCTAGGATCAACGTTCCCCTACGGTTCGTGGTTGGCATTCCCCATTCCACGGCCCTGGCATTTAAGTCCCCAGCAAATATGATATTGCCAGAGACTTCCCTTATCGTTTCCTCCAATGAGGCCAGCTTTGCGGTGAACACCCCAATAGTGTCATTCGGTGACAAATAACAACTAATGAAAGTTGTATCACCGCACTTTGCCCAGACGTGGCAATTGCCTTTTCCATGTCGTGACATAGACGTCTGAGCACGACCTCGTAGCCATATAGCGCACCGGCCTGTGTCATCGGTTAACCAGAATTGCTGGTTCCTATTGCGAAGCGGCTCGGATAGCAAGACGACGCTAGAGTCTGTCTCGCCTGCGAGCTGATCGAGCAAAAGGTCAGCAAGAATGGTTTTGTTCATATTCCCTTGCAGGACTCCGAACATTACCGATGACACTTTATCTTCCTTGCAGTAAGTGCCTCCCGATAACACTTACATGCTCCGCATCCTGGAAGGTGGTCGGTCTTGGCCTTGTCAGCTCTTTCCCTGCAGAGGAAGCATTCTGCTTTTTCCACAGGACAATTTTCTGACTTGTGGCCTTGAACGCCACATTTAAAACACGCAAATTTTCGGTCCATGCCCTTACATGACCACTGGTTGTGGCCGAAACCAAGACACTTAAAGCACCGTGTAACCTCGGCTCTTAAGCGCACTTGCCAATTAGACCAGCCATTATTTAGCCGGCCTTTTTTGGTCAATTTTAGTGCGGCGGCTTCTGGTAGGTCTACGACCGCCATATCCGCCTTAGTACCCTTAGCCTTGAAGATGGCGACTTTTATGTCGTCATCGTTCTGCAGCTTGGTTGCCTCCTTTATCACCTGCCTCACTTCGTCGCTACCAGTAGTACCATCTAGGCTTCTGATCTCCACGGTTAGGTGGGGAATCAGTTCCTTGACTGTACTTTCTGGGCCTGCGACCGTCTTGACAGCGTCTAATAGTTTTTGCCGGTCTTTCGACGAGCTCAGCTCTATTAGGACGCTCCCATCCTGGGTTTTCTGGATTCGGTGAACCTCAGTCCCTGAATCTTTTAGTTGGACACCTCTTTTGATCTCCATCAGGGCTGTTGCATAAGACTTCCCTTCAGGAGGCTTTATTATTAGAGCCTCCTTACGCTTAGAGATCCTTATGCGCCGGTTCTGGCGCTTCTTTCTCCTGCCTTTTTCTGTCGCCTCGGAAGGAGGAGATACGCCATCTCCTTCCTTCTTCTGCGGCTTTTTCTTTTGGCTTCTTTTATTTTCTGCCCCCTGCCGCAGGTTTGCTGCCGCTGCAGTTATTTTTGGCTGTTCCTTCTCCTGCTGCTTCTTCTGTTCCTGCTCTTGGTTTTTACGAGCCTCTGTCTCCTTTCTTTCAAACTCTTTTTTCTTTTTCTTCTTTTCCTTTTTTCTTTGACCTTTGCTTTTTACAGCGACGAAATCATCCTCGTCTGGAGGGGAGGTATCTGTAGCTACATCTTTTGGCTGCGTTTGCTGGCCAGAAGCTAACTGATTTACCTCCTGAACCATATCTTTCGGAGGAGACATCACTGCATTAGCGAAGGTCTTCCTTAGAGGGAGTTCCGGGGACGTTATCTGCGCCGGTCTCTTTTTTGTATTCTCCTTTCCGGGTGGGCTTCGGGACGCAGTCCGAGCCCTCTTCTTTCCTTTTCTAGTCATAACCCCTGATACTTCCTCTATAGGAATATCGGGTTTTTGTTTTCCATTTAAAAGCTCCTGCTGCAGTTTAAAAATTGTCTTAAGCCTGGCTAAATATTTTTCAAACTCAGCTATGCCTTTTTTGACTGTCATATTACAGTTCTTCTGTACTTTGACTGAGTCTCTCATCTGAGTAATATCTCTCTCCATGTTTGAGTGGATTTCAATGCACGCCTTGTAATAGTCCTTTGATATTCGGAGATATCTTTCTATATTTTCTTCCCTCTTGCCTTCGTCATCAGGCCCAACTTCGCTAACATTAGGCAACGAATATGACCTCTGGTCCTTCAGAATAGAAGGCCGTATCAAGCTGTTGCTTGAACCTTTTTGGGCGCCACATTTTGCGCATATATCACCTTCCATTGAGGATTTGCGGGAGGAATCCTCGACCTCTAGCCTAGTTAAGACTACCTTTGCCGTCTTTTTTCAGCATTAATTAGAGCTAGATGTTGTTGCTCTGTGGGCATGGTGTTCTGCCCTTGCTGCTGAGAAATGCTAAATTGGAGACCCCCAGAATCCGTGTCTCCGGCTCTGACCATCAAGGCTTTCACTTGATCGGAATCAGAGGTTGAATTATCCTCTGTAAGAGGGGTATCAACCTGGGGTAATTCACTTTATTTATTTAGCATTGTACATAAAATAAGCCTGTGTCCCTGGACAAAGGGCCCTTAGTTGGGTAAGAGTACCCTTCAGAGTATTATTAAAGGATTTATGTTAGTCGCTGACAGAGAGTATCTATCAGCTTCCAGCGTCCATCCAGTAATAATAGTCCTACAGATCGGGGGGTTTTCACCACCATGTCTGATGACATCACATACGATTATTAATCCGGCATGTAACAGACTTCGATTGAGAGGCGGTGACGCGAGGGAACACCAATCCTCAATCTAACAGGCGAAGTGTTTCCACCTCTATGTTTGCTACCATTCCACAATGTTTTATACCTGTCATGGAATAGGTCAGGCATCTACCAGTGGAGTCATGAGGGCTGATGTCAGATTTTACTCTGGAACCAGGCGGCATTGATTCCATAGATAGATCCCCTACAGAATGGAGGATTGCTCCTCCTTGTCTGATGACAATGCCACTTCCCAATAACCCAATAACCCATCACCTTCACACATTACTAAACCAGAAAATACAACCTGCAGTCATGATTTAGCGGGACTCGCGACTACCTTTAATCGGCTACGTCGCTGTGCTCGAGGTAGAATTCTCCCATGCTAAGAGCCAATACGTCAGGTCTAAGGCAACCCTGTATGTGGCTTATATCGCACTTAGGTTGGAGAAAACCTTGGAGCCCCTTTAATATGCCTCTTCCTCAAGGATAGTTTAGGATAGCAGTCTGCGGCTGCATGCTTGTCGAGAATGCTCGAGGGAAAGACAAGGCATAAGACCCGGTTTATAGGGCAGCCTCAGTTATTTCAGAACCACTTATAGACTAACTATGAGCAGTCTGCGGCATTCCTAACATGCACACATGGGATAAAGCATAGAGCATGTCCCCGGAGAGCTATATCCTATATCCTTGATTCTAGTTCAACCTTGAACAAAGGCGGCCTGAACCACCCTCCTCCTTCCTCAGCCTTATGAGGCTCCGGGCTTGGGACCGGTACAGCGGAGTTATCTATATGTAATTGTAGGCATATTTTTATTTCTGTTCATTGTCGAATCCTGTAGTTCTAGTGAAATAGTATAAGAAATTCATGAGTTTCCTTATGATCATTTAAAAAAAAAAAAAGTAATACAATAATTAAATAACAATTACAGATTATAATAGACATTGTATTGAAAATGTAAATGTTCAGTTTTTTCGCTAATTTTTTCTGTAGTCTTATGGTAAATTAGAATGGGTTGAAATAGGATTGTTTTTCTATGTAAGAGTTTTTTTTTGTCTAATAATCGAAAATTAATAAAATTACACAATGTAATAGGTGTTTTATTGTAATAAGTGAGAAAAGGTAAAAAAAAAAATTTTTAGTTTTCACTAAGATCTTCTGTGATATTGTCTTTATATCTCTATTATCTCTAGGTAAAGAGGGTGTTTTTCTGGTTGTCAAGTTCATCATAAGTGAAGTCTTAGTAAAAAAAAAAAGTTGCCAAATTGGGAAAATTTTCGGTACAATCTTTTAAAAATTTTGAATCGTAAAACCAAGTTATAGATAGCATATATTTGGGTTGCAAAAGAATTCTCGAAACATCAGCTATAAAAATTTTTATATACTATCATAATATTCCTAAATAATATAATTATCTTAATAAATATTTTTTGAAGTGAAAACTTCCATAGCAATTTTATTGAAAAAAAAAAAATTTTTATACTAGGCGTGTTTTTTTAAAAAGCGAGACGCTGGAAGAGGCAACGGCAACGCAAGCAGATGCAACGGCCGAGGTCTATATTACTATATCACAGTATATTTTCTATAAATATACCTATATAATAGTACTGTATATATACGCATTTGTGTATACACCGGCATTTCAATAACTCCAACCACTTTTTTTTTAATGCTTATTTTTTAGTGTTTATTTATTTTATTTATTTTTTTATTGTGTTAAAAATTAATTTTTAGTGATTTATTATTTTGTTCCTAAATGTTATTGAAATTTTTTTCTCTCATAGACACACAGAGTAAACCCATAATTAAATGTTTTATTTATTATTATAAATCTATATATGCATGTATTTTAATATTTCAATAAAACTATTTTTTTACTACTGTATTTATTCTTACTTTTTTATTTTTTTTTTCCATTCTAATACAACTTGAAAATTATTTTTGAAATATTTTTTTATAGCCTTCAATCTTTTACTTTCAATATTATAATAAAAAATAAAAACAATTTTTACTTTGCATAAACATAGATAAAGACACAAAAAAATTTGGTTCCTTTTAATTGAAATGCTGCGCAAAAAAACACGTTTAACAATAAAATAGTAACAAAAATTTTCAGACTTTCAGTTTTCACTTCTATAGAGCGTCCCGCGACGCGCTCACCAGGTTTTTTTCTTGGTATATAAGTGATTTATATTATAATTGCAATTGTGCATAATGCAACAATTTTTGCGTTGAATAATAAGTTAAAAGTTGGGTGTGTTAGCATACCATTTTGGTTCATTGGCTTGTACGACGTGTCATGTTAACAGAATAACATTGTCTCATTAAGTACAGGTTTCAGTACAATTTTCTAAAATTTTTTTTGGATCAGGAAACAAGATGATAAAAAACTACCTATCCTTGTAACGTAAAAAAAAAATACTACAAAATAATCATTAAATAATTTTTTTGGTTAAATAAGATTTTCTAACAAGAATCAAGTTTAGATTCGATATTATTATTTTGGTTACTGAGTTATAATCTAAGGGTCATAGAATTTTTTGATAAGAATCAAGTTTTGATTCATTAATCAATATATATAAATTGTATCAGTGTTTCATATTATTATAATAAAATGTATGTGCAGAATAAATTAAGAGTTTTTTTATATAAGTGCAGATGATTAATATGATTAAGTATAATATAAAAAGTAAAAAATTTTAAATTTTGAGATAATTTATATATACTATTTAAATTCTCTTTGTTAAAGTAAAGAGATTAAGCTTGGAAAGCTAAAATAATGAGCAAAAACAAATAACAATCATTATATTAAGAATAAATATGTAAAACTTGTTGTTAATTTTTTTGTTGGTATAAAAAAAAGAGATAATAAAAAAATAGATAATAATAAATAGTGTAAGAACAGATGTAATAAAATAAGTATAAAATAAGAAATAATTGTAATAATAATAAATAAATGTAAGAATAAATAATAAATGTAAAACTAATAAATAAACAAATAATTAGTTTATAAAATTTTTAGAAGTTCATTTAAAACCCATCCAATAAAAATCCTAATAAATAAATAATTACAAAATATAGGTATTATTTTTAGAATCTCACGTAATAAATTACTAAATAATAATAATTTTTTTAATTAATTTAAAGGCTTTAGCGATGATTAACCGAACAAATGAAATCAATTTTTGATTTAATTAACTCAACACTGATAGGTGTACGAATTAATCGTCTCTTTTTTTATTAAACCTAACATGTAGTATTTAGGTAACGATTTTTTCAAATCATTATATCAAATATTAATTTTAAAAAATTTTTAATTTTCAAGAAATTAAATTTTTAATTTATAGAAAGATGTTAGATTGAACTGCTGATCTTAAAAAAAGCAGAAAAAATTTTTTATTTTAGATAAAAAAACGGGCCCTGGGAGGGATTTGAACCCACGATCTCCAGTTCTGTACACTGGTGTTTTAACCAACTAGACTACCAGGGGGACCGCAGATTCTCAGCCTCCAGGAACGCTTTGTTATCTCAAATACAGCTGTTACGCATCCAAGCTGAATTTATAATTATTTTTATGAATTTATCGTTCGAATTGATGAAATTAATTAATTTAAAGGCTTTAACGATGATTAACCGAACAAATAAATAAAAATAATAATAATAATAATAATTTTTTTGTTGATAAAAAAAAAAGTAATAGATGTGATGTCTAATAGCAAGACAAACATAAATCAAATTTAAAATTATACCATAACTTTAATATCAGGCAAAAAAAAAAAAGTTATCTTAATACAGTAATAAAATATGAAAATAAATATATTCTTATACAGTATCTACATAACAATAATATAAAATCAATTTAGTAAAAAAAAAATGTGTTCCTTACTCATATAGCTATATTAATCATAGAGTAGTAAATATTAAAAAAAATAACAATAATAATACCCTAGAATAATGATAACAATTTAATAATAACAATAATAATTTAATAATAACAATCAAGAAGTACATATATGCGATATGACAACAGCGTATAAAGGATTCATTGAAATGGGAAGTAGAATAAAATATAGAGAGGTAAAAAAAAAAAAAAATAAAAAAAAAATAAAAAAAAAAATTTAAAAATATGAATTAAGATTTTAAATAAGTTGAAATTATCTTTATACATAAATTAAGGGCATATTAAGTAGTTTTCAAGAAAAATATTAGTGTGTGAAAATAAGTAAAGAAAATAATAATGGATTACTTTAAAATAACTGATAACAAATTTGGTTTGGTTATATAACTTTCATTTTATTGATTATAAGTTCAAATAAAATAAGTCTACTACTAAATATTAATATTATAGAAATATTACTATAAACTATCAAATATTAATAAAAAAAAAAAGTAATGTTTGTAGATTAGAATTAAATATCGTAAAAACAGTAAAATAGCTTTAAAAAAGTAATCGAAAGAAAATTTTGGGCAGAATTTTATAAAATTGGGAGTGTTTGCCTAAAATTTCAAGCAAATTAAAAAAAAAAAAAGTAACCTAAAGAAAATTTTGGGCAGAATTTTATAAAATTGAGAGTGTTTGCCTAAAATTTCAAGCAAATTTAAAAAAAAAGCATAATCAAAGATTTTTACAAATTAATTAACTTTAAAATGAATTTAAAGGGTTTTTAAACAAAAATTAAGTGTTTGCCTGAAATTTCAAGCAAATTTTTAAATAAGTATAATTAAAGATTTTTATAAATTAATTAACTTTAAAATGGATTTAAAAGGTTTTAACTAAAATTTTTACCAAAAAAATAAAGCGTTTGCCTAAAATTTCAAGCAAATTTTAAAAAAAGTATAATTAAAGATTTTTATAAATTAATTAACTTTAAAATGGATTTAAAAGGTTTTAACCAAAAATTTTACGAAAAAATTAAGTGTTTGCCTAAAATTTCAAGCAAATTTTAAAAAAAGTATAATTAAAGATTTTTACAAATTAATTAACTTTAAAATGAATTTAAAGGGTTTTTAAACAAAAATTAAGTGTTTGCCTGAAATTTCAAGCAAATTTTTAAATAAGTATAATTAAAGATTTTTATAAATTAATTAACTTTAAAATGGATTTGAAAGGTTTTAACTAAAATTTTTACCAAAAAAATTAAGTGTTTGCCTAAAATTTCAAGCAAATTTTAAAAAAAGTATAATTAAAGATTTTTATAAATTAATTAACTTTAAAATGGATTTAAAAGGTTTTAACCAAAAATTTTACCAAAAAATTAAGTGTTTGCCTAAAATTTCAAGCAAATTTAAAAAAAAAAAAGTATAATTCAAGATTTTTTATAAATTAAGTAACTTTAAAATAGATTTAAAAGGTTTTAACTAAAATTTTTACCAAAAAAATTAAGTGTTTGCCTAAAATTTCAAGCAAATTTTAAAAAAAGTATAATTAAAGATTTTTATAAATTAATTAACTTTAAAATGGATTTAAAAGGTTTTAACCAAAAATTTTACCAAAAAATTAAGTGTTTGCCTAAAATTTCAAGCAAATTTAAAAAAAAAAAAGTATAATTCAAGATTTTTTATAAATTAAGTAACTTTAAAATAGATTTAAAAGGTTTTGAAAAAATTTTTACCAAAAGTTAAGTGTTTGCCTAAAATTTCAAGCATTTTTTTTTTTAAATTGAAATTAAATATATAATAAAAAAAAAATGACTTTGGAATTAAATTAAAGTTTTTACCAAAAATTAGGTGTTTGCCTAAAATTTCAAGCATTTTTTTTAAATATAAAATAGCAATTAGATATTTAGCAGATCAATTAAAATAAGAGGAGAGGTCTTGTGATAGGTTTGGTTGAAATAGGAGTAAGTAATAATAAAGATACAAAAGAAAATAAGACAGTCATTATTTAAGTTATTGATAATTAGTTTTTTTTATTATTTTTTTAATTACAATAACTAAACAGAGTACATATTTGGATTAGCCAAATTTACAAAGGAAATACTTGGAGTAGAAAATAAAACTCCCAAAGCGTTATTGCGACGAATTGCAGCACGACGTTGCATACGACGAAGCAAAAAAATGCACAAATGATCAAAATAAGAACTACTGGAACAGCATAATGATACCAAATAAGAGTTGGCCCTAAAATAAAAAGAAAAAGGTTAAATAATAATAACAATGTAAATTATGTCAAAAAAAAAAGGGAGGTCAACCTACCAAGTATAGGATCAGCAGTAAGACAATCTGAACATGGGGAAGTTGGAATAGCTTTGGGTAAACAAGTAATATGTAAAGCAGTATACCCAACTGGACAGGTGCAAATAGACTCAACGCAGATGGAAAAGCGTGGTAGACACAATAAATATGGTCCACATGTTTCATTAAATCTAGACCCTAAAATAAAGAAAAATATGATAATGATAATAAGTTTTTTTTGGAGTATTATAAAAAAAAATGGAAATTTAGAATAAGTAAACGTACCTTTAACACACCGTCCAGAAAAATAAACCTGGTCTGGAGGACAAAATCCATAAACAGCAACTAAAATAAAAAAAAAAAAATAATAAAATTGAATAAACCTAAATAAAAAAAAAAGTAAATAAAATTGTGTACTTACCAAAAACCGTAAAAAATAGAAAAGTTTTACTCAAAAAGCCATAATTAATTGATAAGTATACCAAAACAATAGAACACGCGTACGCGGTAGCGAGATAAAAGAAAGTAGTTAATATTATTGTAAGGGCACAAAGACAAAAGTTGAGCGGAAGCGCGGTGCAAGTATATAGGATAGTATAATGCAGGCGGGTAAAATATAATAATTTACAAATAAATAGATTAAGTTAAATTTGTTGAAATAAAAAAAAAATTAAAAAAAAAAAAAGGTGTAAAATTATACAAAATATACATATATAAATAGAAAAAATACATGAATGTATAATATTTCAGGGTACAAATTGCATTAACATTTGAAGGCATTCAAATTGAGCAAATTTTAGATAATCCAGGCCTAGTGTATGAAAATGTTCCTAAATTAAAACTTCAGCTATCTCATACAAAATTGTTAATAGAATTGATTTAAAACCACTGTTAGCAACTGGACCTTTGTTAAAAAAATGCAACAGATAATATAGAAATTCATTGCTGAGAACCATCTTTTTATAAGCAAGAACTGGAAGATATTTTAAGAAGAGCACAAAAATCGGCAAATGAACTATACCAAATAACTAAATCTATAGATAATACAAGAGAAAAAAGAGAATCACTCCTACCAATTTTAGGAAAAATTCAAAAATTACTCATATGAACGTTAGATGAAGAGTCTGGAACATGGCTTCATAATATAGCCATGAAATCGTATAATAAATCGTCTGATCTAGCATTCGTAGGAAATTTGACAGAACTAATTGATACAAGCTTTAGTAATATTCATGAAGATATGCAGAGTATGGAAGAAAATATGAATGAATTTCAAAGAAAATTAAGTCAAAATGAGTATAACGTACAAATAGTTAATGTAATTACGAAATTAACAGCCATGTTGTTAGAATTTGAAAATCAGGTTACGGTATTGACAGATGCAATATTATTCGCATCCAATGAAGCCGCAATACATCCAAGATTTCTGCAAATGAAACAATTAAAACAGACTGCAGAGATGATTAAAAAAGCAAAAATTCCGGCAGAATTTCCATTAGAAAATTATGAATTTACAGAAATGGATATTGTAAAAATGTCAAGAATAATAGCATATATAGCTAATGATAAATTAATTTATGCACTTTTTGTACCCCTATTAGAATATTATCATATGCATTTGTATAAATTGTATCCGCTAACGATACAACAAAATATGGGAGAATTGGAAATCGCAGCATATATTTATCCTAATTTTGAATATGTAGCAATAGAAAAAGGGGACCAAGTATATATGACGTTAAATTTTGAGGAATTACAAAGCTGCAAACATGTAAAAGATACGTATATATGTAAGAACAATAATCCTATTATGGAAGTAGGGTCGTCCTCATCGTGCGAGATTAAAATTTTAACAAAAGCAAAATTAGACGTTAAAAGTTGCGATATTAAAATAAAAAAATTACAAGAATCTTATTTTACTAGCGTAAAACAGGATAACATATGGTTATTTTCTGCAATAAATAACGATACAGTATATGTAACGTGTGATAAAAGCCCACCAAAATCGGTGCAGTTACCAAAAATGGGGTGGTTAAAATTAGAAGCAGGGTGTACGGCTAAAGCAAATAAAGCAATATTAAAGTCAGTACAAGAAATAGAAAGTAGTACAGACTTACAGGTATTTAAAAATATAGAAATGGATCTAAATAAAATAATTGATAGGGCAAATACGGATATAAAAGGGACAATTCATAATGTTATAAAAGAAAGTACGATAGATATAGACGAAGATAATTCAGAAAGATCGCTTAGATCGGGTGTAAATTTTAAGGATATAATTAGAAGAGCGCGAAAATGAGCAAAATACGAAAATTTAGAAAACCAATTAGTAGTTTATTCAGATAACAAATGGTTAATAATTTTTATAACAATTGTAATAACGGTTATTTTAATGATATTCGAGTTAAGTGCTCTCAAATGGTATTTTATTTCTACTACTCGTTTTAGAAAAGTTTCAGATAGGTTACAACAAGGTTCAGATAGGCGACCTGAAAGAATGCAGCAAATACCAGTAAAAACTATGTCATTACCAGAACTCCAAATAGATACAGAAGAAATCCATAATTATCGTGAGGAGACGCCAATAATTCGTGAAATTGTAATGGTTCCGAGAGAGCGAATGATACAATATTATCCCGCTGGAAAATTAGCCCTACCTAGTACCAAGAGAGATGTACAAGAGATGGATTAGCATATGCCTTAATAGAAAGACTTTATACTTTAATGATATAAAAAAAATAATAATAAAAAAAAAATAAAAAAAAATAATAATAAAATTTTTGATATAATAAAATAAACAATTTTACTTAGTTTAATATAAAGTAATGCTTGAAGCAAGTAATTTTGTAATCAATATAAATATAATATTATAATTAAATGTAGATTTTTGAAGAAATTTTTAAAATTTAAATTAAATATTGTAAGATTTTAGAGTTGAATAAGTATAATATTGAAAAATTCATATGTAATATTTAAGTTAAACTAAAATGTTAAAATAATATAGTGAAGGAATAAAAAAAAAGGGAAAAATGTTAAATTAAGAAGTCATATAAATTCAAAATATAGTATGTAATTTTGTTTTCAAAAAAAAATTTGTTGTAAATGAGATCTCTAGAAGAAGGGCATAAAATAATTTTTTTTACGCGAAATCTTACCTTGCGATCAGGATTAGAGGTGTAGGGGTTTATTTTCAAGTAACGTAGTCAAGTATTAAAATATTAAGCACGGGGACGAGCTTCGCAACAAGAGGGAGTGTCACAGGAGTATCATCTGTAACCGGGGAAATTCGTATAATTAAAATATTAAGTTAAAGATATAAGATCGTTAATTGGAGTAAAAGCTAAGTCAGCAATAATTAGAGATGGCCAGACGTAAGCGCGTGAGAACTAAAAGCGTGAGAAAGATTAGTTTTAGAATGACAGTAAAGTGGGATGAGCCTAATGAATCTTGATTGGCGAGTACTCGTTGACCATACCTAAAAATTTGCATCTTAGCCAATTAGCAAAGACACCTCCACTCCTGATCGCGGGGGAAAAAAGCTTTAAATACAGAGGTAAATTGCCCATGCACTAGAGATCTCACGGAACCTTTGTAGTACTATTATAACAAATAATAAACAACCAGTACAACTAATTAAAAGGTTTATATTTATTTCATCACCGGTAAAAAGTTTTTAAGATTAAACTATTAATCTTAGGACCGGGTAAGAACACTCAAATAATAACAACGTCCACCTCCGAACCCCAGCAGACGGAACACAGTATATCTGATATAAATACATCTGAAAAATTCCGATATCTTTAAATATGTTTATATTAATTTTACGGCGCTTGCATTTTAATATCATTAGAAGACTCTTTCGGACATGAAATGGAGTTTTGTTCGCAGCATACTCGAATGGGAGTATTCAAAGAGTATTTTTTCAGCTCTGTTTTTAAAAAAATCTCCGTAGACCTTCGTAAATTCTCACCCGGGTATCGTGGTCAACTTTGTGTAGAATTTTATTGTGGTCAAATATCGCTTGTAAAAATAATATTTAATTATTTTAATCTGTGGAGAACTTTTATATGGATAACTTTGTGGAGAAATTTCGAGTGTAAAAAAATACTTTTTAATTTTATTTTGTGTAAAACTTTCGAGCGGTCAACTTTCACGTGTATAAAAAAATTTGTGGTCAAGTTTTATGGAAAACTTTAAATGGAAAGATCTCCCCTGGCGCAGTTTTTTTGTGGAATAAAATATATCTTCCAAAAAAAAATTTAATCAGTACATAAAATGAAAATTGTAATTATGTAAATAATAAAAAACAAAAATTAATAAAAAAATCATTTAAGGGGTCCTGCGCTTTCAATTTTTTCCGATATTCAAATTTTTTTTTTTCTTCTCATATTATAAAAAAAATATTCAAAATTATGATAAAAAAGGTTTTATGTCGATATGTTGAATAAAAAAAATTCTAAAGAAGAAATTCGATCAAAAATATAACGTATATTATACATACAAAAAAACTTTAAACTCGTTTATCTCGAAACCTACTTTTTTAAATTTGTCCGACTGATTGAGAGAAAACTACTCCTGCCATTTAATTTTTTTTTTTTTAATCTTTTTATTATCTAATTAAGATGGCATTAAACTACGGAAAAGTTAATTGGGCTATTATTAAAAATTTTACAGGGGGGAGAGTGTCCGAAAACGAGGGTGATTTTGACAACATTTTTTATTTTTAGTGTAACTTTTTTAATTTCCAATATTTTTCCTTTTTCCTAGTTTAATGCCAAGTTTAGGGCATGCAGAAAAACATGAGTTTATTTTTTTTTTTTAAAGATGAACCTGGGCGGCTGAATCAGTCGGACAACTTTTTTTATTTTTTTTTCATCGCTTCATTCAGCGCCATCTTTCAGGTACTTAATGTACATAAAAATTTAAAAAAAAAAATAGGAAGATTGCCTAAGAATGTACGAAAACAATAAAAAAAAAATTTTTAAAAAAGCTTAAGCAGTTTTTTTTTATGACCACTCAAACTTTCCTCGAATTTATAGCATTTGAAAGCGCAGGACCCCTTAAAATATTATAAATTAAAAAAAAAAAAAAAAAAAAATCTTTCCATCGGAAACGATCACCAAACGTTACCGCCTGAGAACCCAAGTCTACCCATTGAGCCACGAGCGCTTTGACAATTTTGAACAAAACTACATATAAACTCGGCTTCCCATTTATTCGCTACCCAAAAGAAATTGTTTATAATTCAACATTATCGTTAAAATTTATGTCCTACTATTATAAATAATTTATTTTATTATCATATCTATCATTTTTATTATCCTTATTCAATAAATAACCGGTAAATATTGAATATTAAAAAGTGGATATAGTTCCGAAAGTCTAGTATTAGGGACCGCTAACGTCGCGCGTTAGTTGCCGTGAATATCTTTACGTGGAGCTATAGGACTTTACCAATCTCTGTAATATTCATCTCTGTTTATAATTACAACATTTATATAAAAAATTTCACTATTATAATAAAATATATATTTCATATACATATATATTATAATATAATTTAGAATAAATCAGAATGCCAAGAGGTAATAATAACCATTATGTTGCTATTTCCACACAACCCTGGAGGTAAACAACTAGTGCATTTTTTTTAAAGTGATATCCCCAGTAGGTTAACTGAAGTGTAGTTTCTGCTAAATTCAATACAAATGTTTCAATGCTATCATTGCATAAAAACATTTGAAATTACAACATTTTTATAAAACAGGACAATATTCAAAAACACGTAAGTGGGATATATTCTGCTAATTTCAATACTAATATTTCAATGTTATCATTGCATAAAAACATTGAAATTACAACTTTTCTATAAAACAGGCTACTGCTATTCGAAAAAAATTTAAAGTGGCGTATATTTTGCTAAATTCAATACTAACATTTCAATACAATCGTTGCATAAAAATATTTGAAATTACAAGATTTCTATAATACAGGACAATATTTGAAAACATTTAAGTGGGGTATATTTTACTAAATTCAATACTAATATATCAATACTGTTATTCCATAATAACAATTAAAATTACATGAATGATTGGATTTATCGTTCTCTAGTATTTCAAAAATTCAAATTAAAAAATAGATTATATTGATCAATATAAGAACAAATTTTTCAAAAATAAATAAAATGTTTTTTATTTGTCTGGACGTTTCGATAGTTTAATTACTATCCTTTTCTACAGTATCTAAAAATATAAATATTAACAATTAATTAATTAACAAAAATTATAATATATAAATCATTCTAATTTACAAACATACCAATAAAAATTGTTTTACATTATTTTAAAAAAATTTATTTGCGTCTATCTTTAGTATTACTTTAAAATTTTTAAAGTTTGTCATGTTTTTCATATTACATAAGACACCTAACACATCAAAAGCCATCTTTATTATTAACAAATTTTCAAAAAATTTTTTAATAACAAGAGGGGATAACTAAACTTAGTAACGTTTTGAATAACATATTTATAGATTGGGAAAATAAACCTGTATTATTTTATAAACGTTACGTAGACGATTGTATACTATTAGTAAAAGTGATAAAAAAGATCAAATTTTGAAAACTTTTAATAATTATAATAAGGATTTACAATTTACAATAGAAAATGAAGGTACAAATAAAAATATTAGTTTTTTAGATGTGGAATTAATAAGAAGTCATTTAGACGATAAAGTTAAAACAAATTGGTTTAGAAAGAAAACATGTTCAGGCAGATACTTAAATTATCTGTCACATCATCCTGACTCTCAAAAGAAAGCTATGGTTTTTAATTTAGTAGATAAAGGTATCTTATTAGCAGATGTAAAGTTTCATGATTATAATTTGAAATTGATAAAAAGAATGCTATTAAATAATAACTACCCTAGTAAATTTATAGACAGAAACATAAAAAGAAGATTGAATTATATTTTTAATAATAAACCTGAGCTTAAAAATAACAAAATTACTGAGTTAGAAAGTAAACCAAAAATTGTAATTCCATTTAATTATAATATTAATAGTGATCTGGTAAACTTGTATAAAAGTAATGATATTTTAGTTATAAATAGTTTAAATAATAAGTTTACTGATATTATAACTTTAGGTAAGGATAAGTGTGATAAATTTGATGTATCAAATATAGTATACAAAATTGATTGTAAACACTGTGATAAAACATATATAGGCCAAAGTTCAAGAAAATTAAGAGCTAGGATAACTGAACATATAAATGATGTACTGAATGGTGATGATAAATCGGCATTGTGTGTTCATCTAAAAGATCAAAGTATTATGTGTACTCAAATGAATTTTAAAGCTGTAAAAATTATTGATAGGGAATGTAATGCTAAAAAAAGATTGTTTTCTGAAATGTTATACATAAAGTTTTATGAGAACACATTGAACAGAATGGAAGATTTAAAAAATTTAAAATATATCTACATAAATACCATTGATTTGATAAAGAAATTTATAAGTTGTTAGGTTGGTATTTCAAACAAAGTTATCTTTTGTTAAAAAGTTTTCAGTACTGTATATAGTTTCATGTTATCCCCTCTTATTATTAAAAAATTTTTTGAAAATTTGTTAGTAATAAAGATGGCTTTTGATGTGTTAGGTGTCTTATGTAATATGAAAAACATGACAAACTTTAAAAATTTTAAAGTAATACTAAAGATAGACGCAAATAAATTTTTTTAAAATAATGTAAAACAATTTTTATTGGTATGTTTGTAAATTAGAATGATTTATATATTATAATTTTTGTTAATTAATTAATTGTTAATATTTATATTTTTAGATACTGTAGAAAAGGATAGTAATTAAACTATCGAAACGTCCAGACAAATAAAAAACATTTTATATATATTTTTGAAAAATTTGTTCTTATACTGATCAATATAATCCATTTTTTAATTTGAAATAAAATTACATTTTTTCTGTAAAACAAGACACTATTTAAATAAAATTTATAATCGGATATATTTGCTAATTTCAATACAAATATTTCAATACTATCATTGCATAAAAATATTTCAAATTACAAGATTACATACAAACAATCAATATAACGCTTTCTACAAAATTAAATTTTAAAAAATTTTTATTTTTCCATGCTTAAGACAACCGATAGTCAAATTTTTAAATTTTTGGGTTTTTCATGTTTGGGACAGCCGATCTCCGTTTTCTTATTTCGTCAAATTTTTGGTTTTTTCATATATAAATCATATCTTAATATCTTAATACTATATATATTTGAAAATTTATTTGTTTGTCTGCCTGTCTGTCTGTCTGTCTGTCTGTCCATTCATCACGCAAGAACCGCCGAACCAATTGGCATGAAACCGGTGTCAAAATAAAGATAAAAAGTCTGCGGGTGACATAGGCCCTATATTTTCTGATTAGCTGTCGTAGTTTTTGAGATATTTAATTTTTAGTATTTTTGAACTTGATAACATTTTTTAAAAATTTTAACAAAAATTGAATTATCTCGAGACTATCGAAAAATTTAGCTATCGCACTTCATAGTATTCGATTCAGCACTAATTTTTACGTATTCTCTGAAATTTTTATTCAAAACGGAGGTATCTTTAAAATTTTATATAATATTTTTAAAGCTGGTAAAAAAATTTTTTTCATTTTTTTATTTTTATGGTATTTCTAATCATTTATTTGTGGGTCTGTGTATATTATAATGTAATTTATATTCTATATTAAAATGTAATTTATGCTTACTTAGTTAAATTTTTATTAAAAACGTACGTTGCTTTAAAATTAAAAAAAAAAAAAAATAAAATTTTTTACTATATCTTAATACTATATATATTTGAAAATTTATTTGTTTGTTTGTCTGTTTGTCTGTTTGTCTGTTTGTCTGTTTGTCTGTACCCTAATGACTCAAGAACCACCGAACCGATTGGCATGAAACCGGCGTCAAAATGAAGAAAAAAAAAATGCGGGTGACATAGGCCCTATATTTTCTGATTAACTATCGTAGTTTTTGAGATATTTAATTTTTAGTATTTTTGAACCTGATAACATTTTTTAAAAATTTTATCAAAAATTGAAATATCTCGATACTATCGAAAAATTTTGGTATCGCACTTCATAGTATTCAATTCAGCACTAATTTTTACGTATTTTCTGAAATTTTCATTCAAAACGGAGGTATCTTTAAAATTTTATAAAATATTTTAAAAATTTTTTACTATATCTTAATACTATATATATTTGAAAATTTATTTGTTTGTTTGTCTGTTTGTCTGTTTGTCTGTTTGTCTGTACCCTAATGACTCAAGAACCACCGAACCGATTGGCATGAAACCGGCGTCAAAATGAAGAAAAAAAAAATGCGGGTGACATAGGCCCTATGATTTCTGATTAACTATCGTAGTTTTTGAGATATTTAATTTTTAGTATTTTTGAACCTGATAACATTTTTTAAAAATTTTATCAAAAATTGAAATATCTCGATACTATCGAAAAATTTTGGTATCGCACTTCATAGTATTCAATTCAGCACTAATTTTTACGTATTTTCTGAAATTTTTATTCAAAACGGAGGTATCTTTAAAATTTTATAAAATATTTTAAAAATTTTTTACTATATATTATATATATTCAACTCAAATTTTAGGGTATAGTATATTATATTATTTGTTTGTTTTTATTATATTATTGTATATTATATATTTGTTTGTTTGTCTGTTTGTCTGTTTGTCTGTACCCTAATGACTCAAGAACCGCCGAACCACTTGATATGAAACCAGTGCCATAATAAAGAATAAAAGTATTCGGATAACATAGGCTTTAGTTTTCTGACTCAGATTTCTTACTTTTGGAGACATTCAATTTTTACTATTCTTAGGATATATAAAATTTTTTGTAAATTTGCTTAAAAAGTGAAATACCTAAAAAATATGATTAAATTTTACTGTCACAATTGGTATTACTTAATTTGGCACTAATTTATACGTACTAAGTTAAATTTTTTTATTTTCTCTATTATAACTAGAGAATCAATCAGAACCTATAATTTTTCATTAATGTTTCACCTACGTTGCTCTGAATAGTTTGAATGTGTTTGCATAATTATAAATTTGAAGAGAAACATGATTTTTTTAAGCAACAGAAAAGTATTGAAGTAAATGTGAACAGGAGGGACTGAGTCTCATTCGAAAATTCTGAATGTGTTTGCATAATTATAAATTTGCAATGAAAAATGATTTTTTGAAGCAACACAAACAGAAGGAAATGTGACACAGGGGGGGCGGAGCCCCCCCTCCAACTTTTTCTAGTATTATATATATTCAACTCAAATTTTAGGGTATAGTTTGGGGTGATAAAAAAGTCCCTCAGCCAGTTTTAGTCCTCTAGCACCTCATGGGCCCGAAATATGTCTGTTCAAAGGTCCAAAAATAGCCTGATCTGGCTCATTTTCAAAATTACACCATTCCTTTGAATTTACTACAAATTTTATCTTATTGGTCACATTTGAACTGGTAAAAGGTCTACATTAAGAAAAAAATTTTAGCTTATTTTAAGGCGTTAATTTTTTTTGACATTGATATATATTTTAGACAATAACAACATGATAATAATAAAAAATCAATAACAACAACACCGGGAATAGATCAGGGGGGGCGGAGCCCCCCCTCACACCTATGCTAGTATAATATATATAGTATATTAACATTAACTTATTAATTTATTAACGGGTATATTTGCTAATTTCAATGCAAATATTTCAATGCTATCATTGCATAAAAACATTTTAAATTACAAGATTTCATAGAAACAATCAATATAACGTTTTCTACAAAATTAAATTTTAAAAAATTTTTATTTTTATTTAGTTTAAATATTATTTAAACACTCCATGGCTGATGCAAGATTCACATATTTCCAAAAAAAAAAAAAAAAAAAATATATTAACATACAATAGAGATGGAAATTTTATGATTTTCCTCACATTTTTTGATATAGAGCTTCCAAAAAGAAATCTCCCAAAGAAATTATTTTAAATAAAAAAATATCCAGTTCAATAAAAAAATTTTAGCCTGGTTAGAAAATTTTTCACTAATAGGCATTTTATCTTAACAATTTCTCGTTCATACGCTACTCAAAAAATTTTTTTCACCCCGGAATTGGATAACCAGGGAACTTTCGTATTCGGATCTAATGGGAAAAAATTTTTCATTTTAATGTTAAAAATGGCTGCCAAAAATCAAGATTTCGCTATGGGAAGCTAAAAATAGGTTTAATGACTTATTTTTGATAGAACTTTTAGAAAAAAAAACACTTTGGGGCAGTTTAATTCTTAATTAACGTATTCAATACATAACTTTTACCAGTACCTCCTGGACCATCTATAAAGACTAATTTATTACCTAAATTATGAAATATTGATGAATGTAAATAATCATATACATTTTTTTGCTCAATGGATAAATCATTTACCATTATATTAAAGGAATCTTCATTAAAGAATTGATCTTGATTGGTTTCATCAAAATTATTAGCATTCTTTATTTTTATACCAAATTTTTGTAAAGGTATGTGAAAATAAGTGAAATGCCCCTGTTCTTGGATTTTCAAACTAACTGTTTTAAAAGTTTTTGGTGGTAAAAAAAATGTGGTAACCGTTGCCCGTTTGTCCATTAACCCATCCCCGCCACCAAAACAGCCAAAAAACTGTCCAAAAACCTGTTCTTTTGGTTATCAATTTTTTTCTCTGGAACGACATTGCCAAAAACCCTAAAAATTGGCCACAATGGTCCCATTGCATAAATTTTTGGGACCTCTATGACCACTTTAGACTACCAAAAATTAAATTCAAAAATTTCACAAATCAATTATTTTACAAAATTAAATATTGGGAAGGGGTCTGCACAAAATTTTATTTCAAATTATTTTTTCAAACATTAAAACACAATTTTTCCAAAAAGTTTTAGACCTCTAGACCCGGTGCGACAAAATGAAAATTCCAAAAAACTCGTTTTTTTATCGTTTTTTTACCGTTTTCTCGACGATATTGCATGGAAAATCCAATCCAATTTTGTTTTTTTTATAATTTTTTGACGGAATATCTCATATATAAAAGTTTTTTAGTTAAATATATTATACTTTTAAGCATATAACTTATTTTTTTATTTTTAGACCCTTTAGACCCCATATTTTGAACGCTAAAGTTCAAATTTTTGAATTTCTTTCGACTTTTCTTACTACATGGCATGGGAAATCCTATATATATAATTTTGGTTCCTCATAGAGGAACCTTTGTGATAGGTGAAATTTTGATTTTCGATATTTTGGCATATAAGCACGTTTTGAGACCTCAGGAAGCTAAAAAACCGGTTTTTAAAAAAAGTCTGTGCGTGTGTGTGTGTGTGTGTATGTATGTATGTATGTATGTATGTATGTATGTATGTATGTATGTCGCACTGTAACCGGTGATATTTCACAGCCAACACGACATTAAGACCTAATTTTTTTTTCAAAATTATTTTCACCAAAAAAGCTCGAGGTACTTTTTTTTTTTTTAATTTGGATGTAATACCTCATTTATTTCTACGAAAGTACTTATATTTAAAAGTATGGTTTTTACTCGATATCTCGAATCTGGTACTTAATTTTTTGAAAATTTTTTTCCTAAAATTTTTTTCATAAAAAAATACAAAAAACACCAATTTTTTTTTTTTAGGATGTAGTACTTAATGTTTTTCTACAAAATATATATTGTGTGGAATTATGCATATATAAACTGTTTTTAGATCAATATTTTATATAAAGGCTATTGCCGGATAAATATAGTGATTTGGTCCCCCTCCCCAATCTCAAAAAAATTATTTGTATCCGAAAAGTATTATAAAAACTAGCCGATCGCCGTTGGAATTAGCTTCCTAGCCCATATTAGGCGCCCTTAAGGTAGGGTGCTACTTCGCGCGCGCGTGGCGTCAAGCAAAACTGGTAAATTAGTTTACAGGAAAACGGGAAGAGATAATGGAAAAATTTTTTGGGATCTAATAAATGAACTAATAAAGTATGTAAAAAAATTTTTTTTAATTAATTTTTATAATTTTTTATGTGTTTAAATTTTATTTGAAGTTGAAGTATTTTCGCCCGAAAATAGCTGCTGGTACCCAAGATAAAAAATTTTTGGCAACACCTAGAAAAAAATAAAGAAAAGAATTATAAATTATATGAGTATGGTTATCGTGTGAACTAAAATTTTTAATTTTGGCCAAGGAAAAAAAAAGTTATAAAGATTTTTTTTAAAATATCGAGAAAAAAAAATCACTTTTTTTTAAAATCTTTCTAACTTTTTTTTTCTTTGGCCAAAATTAAAAATTTTAGTTCACAAGATAACCATACTCATATAATTTATAATTCTTTTTTTTATTTTTTTCTAGGTGTTGCCAAAAATTTTTTATCTTGGGTACCAGCAGCTATTTTCGGGCGAAAATACTTCAACTTCATATAAAATTTAAACACATAAAAAATTATAAAAATTAATTAAAAAAAATTTTTTTACATTATTTATTAGTTCATTTATTATATCCCAAAAAATTTTTCCATTATCTCTTCCCGTTTTCCTATAAACCAATTTGCCAGTTTTGCTTGACGCCGCGCGCGCGTGAAGTAGCACCCTACCTTAAACCTTAAAAAACCTTAAAAATCGTGTTTTTTGCGTATTTTTATTGTTTCTCCGCACGGTGTTGAGCTTCTACTCTGAAAGTTGCGTAGAAAAAAAGGGCGCAGAGTGTATTTTCAATCTTCATTGGTTCTAAACACTTAAGACCATTTTAAGACCCCGAAAATTTATTTTTAATTTTCGAAAAATCGGTTTTTTGAGCATAAAAAAATAACCAGCGTTAAATTTCTTCAAACTGACCTAAAAAGTTGCAAAAAAGTATATTTTACTGATATCAGTCTTGTCCTGGAGGGGGAGCTTATCTCCACACCTTCAAAACTCAAAAAACGCGTTTTTTGTCTCTACACGATTAAAATGCAATAGAATTGCGAAAATTCCTTTTTTAACCTCCCTTAATCTTTTCGAGCAACTATTTTTACCTTTTAACTAAAATATATTTCATTAATTATTGTTTTTAGACCCTTATGTCCACATAAGACCACCTTAAGAGCCCAAAAAGTGATTTTACATTTTTGAAAAATCAGTTTTTTTGAAATTAAAAAATTATACCTTTCCTTTAATTCTTTCAAATTGGACTAAAAAGGCAAAGAAAATTATTTTTTAACGATATCAGTCTTGTCCTGGAGGGGGAGCTCATCCCCACCCCTTCAAAACTCAAAATATGCGTTTCTTTGCCCCTACACGATTAACCCATTGATTCCTAAGAAGAAACTGCATTTGACAGAGCTGTAAAACCTATTCCATTTAGAGCATTTGACTCAGATTAGTAAAATAAAACAAAAAAAAATTTCGAAATGACGGACATTTATAAATGGCGGACCAATATGGTGGTCGGAAAAAATTAAATTTTGATATTTTTTGATAAAAATTTGTGTGAATGGTATTTTTTGGGTGCTTATTACGAATATATAGTTATTTTTCAAAAATTTTAAATGGCGGAACCAATATGGCCGTTGAAAAATTCGAAATTTCGAGATTTTTGACGATTTTGAATCTGAGCAGAAACTGTAAGTTATATAACCATAGAAACGGTTTCATTTAGGACATTTAAACATCTTATGTGAAAAAATATTTATTTATCTATCTATTTTCAAAAACTCAAAATGGCGAGCCTAAGAAAAAACTGTAAGTTTCTACTGTGTCCGCCATATTGATCTGCCATTTTGAATTTTAATAAATAATTTTCATTTTTCCATATAACATGTTTAAATGCCCAAACTAAAACCGGTTTTACGGTTATACTATTTACAGTTTCTTCTCAGGCTCAAAATCGTCAAAAATCTCGAAATTTCGCATTTTTCAGTAGCCATATTAGATCCGCCATTATGAGTTTTTGAAAAATAGATAGACCTTCGTAATGAACATCCCAAAAATACCCTGTACACAAAATTTGACCAAACAATAACGAACTTTAGTTTTTCGTTTCCGCCATATTGATCTCCCATTTTGAATTTATTTCGAAAAAATTTTATTTTTTCACATAAAATGTTTAAATGCCCTAAATGAAACCGGTTTTATGGTTATATAACTTTTAGTTTCTGCTCAGGTACAAAATCGTCAAAAATCTCGAAATTTCGAATTTTTCAACGGCTATATTGGTTCCGCTATTTAAAATTTTTGAAAAATAACTATATATTGAACTAAAAAAATTATATATGTAGGATTTCCCATGCAACGTAGTAAGAAAAGTCGAAAGAAATTCAAAAATTTGAACTTTATCGTTCAAAATATGGGGTCTAAAGGGTCTAAAAATAAAAAAATAAGTTACATGATTAAAAGTATAATAAAATTAACTAAAAAACTTTTATATATGAGATATTCCGTCAAAAAATTATAAAAAAAACAAAATTGGATTGGATTTTCCATGTGATATCGTCGAGAAAACGGTAAAAAAACGATAAAAAAAACGAGTTTTTTGGAATTTTCATTGTGTCGCACCGGGTCTAGAGGTCTAAAACTTTTTGGAAAAATTGTGTTTTAATGTTAGAAAAAATAATTTGAAATAAAATTTTGTGCAGCCCCCTTCCTAATATTTAATTTTGTAAAATAATTAATTTGTGAAATTTTTGAATTTAATTTTTGGTAGTCTAAGGTGGTCGTAGGGGTCCCAAAAATTTTTAATATAAAAATATTAAAAAAAATATATGCAAGAAAGTAACAACTTTCAGCAGTAGTTATAACAAACTATAGCATATTTTTTTTTTTAATTTTAAATTAAATATTTTATTACTTAAAAAAAAAAACAGTATCTGTCACAGTGAGTCTCGAACCGGGGACCTCTATATTACTATCTTAACACGCTGCCAACGCGCTAATGATTCGTATGCCTTAAAATCGAATTTTGTTAAATATTTGGTCTGGAAAAGAAAGAGTGAGAAAGAAGATTAGGGAACTGAAGGTTGTCTCTTTATCCACGCACATATATTATGCAATATAAATGTATATGTAAATTATTGATTTAATTATTCTTATTATTTTTCTTTTTGCATCAAATGCAGCATATTTACATCTGAAAATAAAAACCCATGTGAATAGCAGGGGACGAAAGAATTATATTGACTCGTGACGGGAAAGGTCGCTCGGTAAACTGACAAAGACAGCAAAAAAAATATATGCAATGGGACCATTGTGGCCAATTTTTAGGGTTTTTGGCAATGTTGTTCCAGAGAAAAAAAATGATAACCAAAAGAACAGGTTTTTGGACAGATTTTTGGTCGTTTTGGGGGCGGGGAAGGGTAAATGGACAAACGGGCAACGGTTACCACATTTTTTTTACCACTAAAAACTTTCAAATTAGTTAGTTTGAAAATCCAAAAACAGGGGCATTTCACTTATCTTAACCCGACATACCCTCTAATCCATCATTATTAAAATTGAATTTATTCTTTCTATAATATACGTTCTTTAGCAACTTTCATATCCAAACAAGGTAAGAAGAAATGTTCTTTATATTTTTTATATAAATCTGATGCATTGATAGGTAAATGAAATACTAATATATAGGCAAATAATTCGCATAAAGCATGTGGAAATTTATATTGGACAGCTTCAGCCAAACATTTATCCCATTCATCATCAGGTGATACAATATTCAGAATTCGTGCTGTTTCTAAATAAGAATCATAACTTATATCATTTACAGTTTATAAATCAACAAATGATATTGCACCTTTAAAATGTAATAAAAGCATTCTTAAATAATATCGTTCAATATCTTTTGGATTCACAAAATACATTCTAGGAATAACTGCTTTTGTAAATGCTTTTTAAAATTTTTTTCGCGGATGCCATTGTTTATTATCTTTTTGAAAAACACAATGATATGGTATTTATGTATACAAATAATTAAGGGCATTTGAATCATGTGTATTTAAATTAAACCAAGCTTTTGGAGTCTCAAATTTGATGGTATTTAAACTTGAAATATTTTCTTTATTGAAATAAACTTGCCGTTCATTTTCTAAATGAATTGCCACACAATGTAACATTTCATTTAACTTATACTCATACAATCAATACATTGCTTCAGGCCGACATAAATAACGTGTTGATAAATATTGATTAATTTCGTCATAAAAAATATCATTTATATCATCATTTTGATTTTGAATAAAATTTTCATTATTTAAAAATAAATTATTATTATTACTTAATCCAATCATAGTCTTATCAGAACCTTTCATAATATATTTAAATTAATATTTATAGTACAAAATATTTCGACATTTATATGACATTGAAATTTCAATAAAAAATATGGATTATATGGTACAACATATCTATTATCCGCAACTTTTGGGTTTTTAGATTTCGGATTATATATTATTTGTCATCCATTAAAACAACGACTATATTTAGGATAACCATTTTTTTTTTTTTTTTTTTTATAAGGGAAATATGTGAATCTTGCATCAGCCATGGAGTGTTTGCGGGCCTTAAAGACCCGCAAATTTCCATGACCGCCCAACTGTACAAAGTGTACAACTGGGAGACTACCGGCGAACGCCGGCTACGCCCCAGATTCTTACTATATAAACACACTTTAAACCCCCCGCGCTGGTTTGTCCCAAACCGGAACTCCCTTTTCAGGTATAACTTCAGTTTGGGACGCGCAGCCTAGGCAGCTGGCCGCTGCCTTCCCCCCTGCCTAGGGGCAGGAGAGCTCTTTACGATAGAAAGCCCTCCTCCTTCTTCTCCAACAAGGTGGTCCTTACGTACTCTGCTACTTTGTTCCAGTTTTCGGAACTCCGTAGCATTTCCGGGACCACCGTCTCCGGCCTCCAAATCGGGAAGGGCGGGCGCCCCTCCGAGTAGCGAACACATTCGAAGAATGTGTGCTCTACTGTATCATCCACGCCCGGACAGTGCAAGCACTCCTTTGTTGCCACCTTATGCCAATGCTTCAACATGACACGGAAGTACCCGTGTCCAGTTAAGAACTGGGTAAGGTAGAAATCCACCTCCCCATGCTGTCGTCCCATCCATGCCTGCAGGTCTGAGATCAGTCTGCGCGTCGATAGGGCATTTTTCTCTTGGTTCTTTTTCCATCGTTTCTTCCATGCTTTCATAGAGTTGAAGCGGGCGCGAGTGGAAGCCACTTCGCGATCATCTACGCTCTCGTAGATGAATTTCCGCTCCAACGCTAGCAGGTCAATGGGTATCACCGAAGCAACAACCTGGATCCCCTCTAGAGATACCGTGTGGTATCCGCAGGCGATCCTCAGTGCCGCTTGCCTCTGTACCGACGATATTTTTCGTCTGTACTTGGCAGTTTCTGTAGTCTTCGCCCAGACTTCTGATCCGTAGAGCAGGACAGAGTTGACGACTGACATCAGGAGCCTTCGCTTCCCTGGTTTGGGTCCCCCAATGTTGGCCATGAGCCTTGACAGGGAGGATGCGGCCGACGCTGCCTTTTCACACGACCTCTGAAATTGCTCCCAGAAGGTCAGCTTGTTATCAAGCTGAACTCCCAGGTATTTCACCGATGTTCTGGTTCGGATCGTGTGAGGGTTTCCGCCGTCGTCGATAATTACATCGAAGTCGGTGGGAACCCTTCGACGAGTCAGCAGTACGATCTCCGTTTTTGGGATCGCAAGCTGGAGCCCGTGATCGCCCATCCAGAGGTTGATCCGTCTCATGACTAGGTTCAACCTCTCCTGGGTCACTTCCATGTCCCTGCCAGTTATGGTCAGGGCCACGTCGTCGGCGTACCCGATCAGGGAAACTCCTTCCGGGAGGTGGACGCGCAACAAGCCATCGTAAAAGGCATTCCACAGATCAGGATAACCATTATTATCATTATAATTTTTTTCTTCACAAAACTCTTTAGGAAAATTTTTCATACACTTATTCTCCATACAAGGTGTATTTTTCTTTTGTATATTACATGGTCCATGTATCATGTGTTGTTTTACCAATTGATATAATTTTGGATATAATTGTTTATCTGGTATTTCAGCTGATATTATCCCATTAACTTGTAGAGCATTTCTTATTTTATGTGCATCTATTAAATAAATTAATAAATGTATATGAGGTAATCCACGGTTTTGAAACTCTATTACATATACATATGCTACAACACATCCAAAAAATTGATTATCAATTTATCAATTACTTCTGTTTTAAAAACTTTTACTTTTTCATGAAATACTTTGGCAACTAAATCTGGTCTATCCATTGGTGTTTCATTAGGTCGCAAATTATTCTGTATTTCATCCCAATTAGGGTTTGAGGTAATGGTTATAAATAAATCAGGCTTACCGTATAACTAATCTAACATTTTCTCTTCATTGCACGAGAACCTGTATTAAAGAATGACGGTAATATAACCATATTACCTGTTTCCTGCCGATCACCATGCATTTATTATGTAGATAATCCATCAACCCTTGATATAATTCCGTTCTTAAATTAGATTGATTTTGTCTGATATATCCTAATCGACATTTCTCAAGCTTAGTAAGTGCATCAACTACATACTGTTGGGTTAATTTCTTTAAATTTAAACAAGGATTAAAATTTCCTGTAACTTGTAAACGGTATGAATAATATTGTAAAGTTGTGATAGGTCGTATGTGATTAGAATTTTTACTAAACATATTTATATGCCATCCTGTTTAATCATTAGGAAACATAAGAGGATATATCATTGGATCAATATTTTCATTTACTGGTACTAAACTAACAGGTTTACTATGTTTAGAATAAATACAAATATCGTTTGGTAAGATATTATTATCATCATAAACTATATAAACCGCTGCTACTTCATTACATGTTTTTACAATATTATTGTCATTAAAAACATTTGTTGGATTACGAGTAAGAAATAATTTTATTTCTGGAGAATTTACACCCGATCATACACGTTTTCTAGATTCCTTAGCTTCTATATCTTTCATCATTTTAAAAGCTTTATAATAGGGATTTATTTGACTTAAAATATCGTCTATGAATTCTATAACATTTAAAGAAAGTTGAAATCTGTCATTTTGATTACTTCGTAGTTTTTTTGATAATTCATTATCTATAATATAAAGTTGACCATATTTACTTACTTCATTAGAATGCAATGGATAAACATAATGATAGACTTGTCCACAAATTCTTAATACAACCGGACCTTTCCCTTTTATCTTATCAAATTTCGCTCCAAAACTTGCAAATACAAAAGCATTTTTATATTCTCGTAAATTATTACGATAAAATCAATGAGGTACGATAAAATGACCTCTCTTCATTATCATTATCAAATATGTTTAATAAACTATTGGGATATTCTTCTCTATTAGGTGATAATATCTTTCCATTGTGACAACAATTTGAAAATTTGTTTAATTGATTGAACTCAGATTTAAAATATTTAGCACCACATAAGAACATACAACATTCATATCTCCCAAATAATGAGAAGTAATATAATAAGACTCATTTTCGCCACTTGATAACTTAAAATGGTTTGTATTAAAATGTAAAAACCTAATTGCTTTGTATTTATTAAGCACTTTTCTAAAACTACTTGTTTTTGTTTTTTATTTAATGCAGTCATTAAAGAGAAATAGCAAAAATCGACTTAAATTCAATTTTTTTGAATTTTTGGGTTTTTCATGTTTGGGACAGCCGATATCCGTTTGGTTATTTTGCGAAATTTTTTGAGGTTTTTCATAAATAAAACATCCAGCAATATAGATTGAAATTTTTGCAGTATTTTCATGATTTAAACAATCAATATAACGTTTTCTATAAAATAAAATTTAAAAAGTTTTTTATTTTTCCATGCTTAAGACCGCCGATAGTCAAATTTTTTGAATTTTTGGGTTTTTCATGTTTGGTACAGCCAATAACCGTTTTCTTATTTCGTGAAATTTTTTGAGTTTTTTTATATATAAAACACCCGACAGTATAAATTGAAATATTTGAAGTATATTGTGTTTTTTGTTAATTTATTAATATTATAAATTATGCCTAATTTTTTAAATACGAACTGTTTTTTTGGCCCAAAATAAATAAATATTCAATATCTCGAACAATATTAAATGAATTTTCGTTAAAATAGGTACCGGGGTGTTTTTTGGGTCACTGATAACGATTTTAATGTCAGAAGTTTATGAAACCCCTGTAAACAATAAAAACTACCCTTTTTTAAGATTTTTTTTTTAAATATTTTGGAATTAAAGCTAAGATTATCAAATAAATGCCATTTTTTCAGAAAAATGAATGAAGATTTTTTTTTTAATTATGCACCGAAATTGAGATATAAAGTTTAATAATAGGAGGGTTATAAAACTACCCCTATAATAAGAATAAATACAAAAAGCATGACTTTAGATTATTGTTTTTGTATTTTAAGCAATTTTTTGAAAATATTGTTTCGTATATTTACTATTATGAAACTAATCAACCCCCACCCCTCCCCCGGGGTGAAAACTACCCCAAAAAGTAAAAAAAATTTTTAAAAATTATTATTAAAATTTTTTTTAACAATAGCGAGATCCAACTAACGAACAACGAACATGGAACATGTTTAAATTTATATTTTCAATCTTGGTGCCCTTATAAATTTAAGTCCTTAAGGCAGGTTTGTCTGGTACCGCGCTTTTTTTTCAAAAAAAAATTTATTTTTTAATGAGTCCGTTAAAGCCTTAAAAATTTGTTCATTAAACTTTTTTCCAATTTTTTTCATACACATTTTTTAGCGCTATCTCAGCTGAGTTGCTTGAAAAATAAATCCTTTGACGAAAACTCAGAACACTTGTACCTAATTGTGTCCAGCCATTTTTGCCCCTATTGGGTAATTATTGTTTACGTGTTTATATTCCATAAAATTTAAAATTCACACAAAAAATACACAAATCTTTGATTTTTGTACCTTTTTTATAACTTACTTTTCTTTTGACAGCTATTTGATTACTGTCAAAAGTTGGAATTAGAAATTTGACAGCAGCATTTAATTGAATTATCATCTAAAGATACGGTACTGTACGAAACATTTTCATAAAACTTAAAAATAGAGGGACCCAATGGATTAACTATAAAAATTTTATGTAATTGCTAAAAAAAAACAGAATTTTGGGCCATATTTTTTTTTGGATAATGATAATGAGATGTACAATGAACCATTTCAAAGCTAAGGTTATCGCCAAAATTTCATGTCCTATGGAATATTCTAATTGGATTGGACATTTTTTTTTAAAAAAAGAGCATTTACCGCTATAAACATAAAATAGGCAATTTTCAACGGCCAAATCTGCTTACAGATGAAACATTATAACAAAAAATTGAAATATAAATAATTCGTAATAAATGCTAAAAAATTTGGCTGTTTAAAATAAAAAATGTTCACGCTGCTGGCCAAAAACTGAAGATATTTCAAAAAATACACGATTTTACCCAACATTATCCGGCCAAAAACATAAACAATAATTACCCGATAGGGCCGAAAATGGCTGGACATATTAAGAAACAAGGGCTCTGATTTTTCACCAAAGGATTTTTTTTTCCAAGCATCTTAGCCCAGATGGCGCTGAAAAATTGGCATGAAAATTTTAAAAAAAATTATTTTACCCATAATTTTTTTTTTCTTATTTTAAACGGTTCTAGTTGGTCTCAAAATTTTCCCAATTTTATCATCTTGCAAAATGCTATGAATCATTTTTTTTGTGAAAGTCTTATTTTCCCAGATATTTGCGCCACAACAATCCGGTTTCTTCATTTTTCGTTAAACAAGCATTTTCGCCATGTCATATCTCCGTTAATATTAATCGTACAAAAATTTAAAAAAAATAACTTTATTTGTCACCTAATTTTTTTTGTAATACTACCAGATTTGAAGTAAAATTAAAAAACTTAAATTAAAAATTTTTTTGGCAAAAATCACACTTTTCATTGCGCTATAACTCGGCAGGGGTGCATTTTTATGAAAAATTGCAATCAATGTTTTTAAGAGTATTTTATGTTAAAAAATGTTATTTTATCGACTGGTTAAAGTTTTTTTATAAAAAAGTTTTAGTGCAAAATGTTAGTATTTTGATACATAATAAGTGTGCCAAATATCAGGGGATTTGATTGAGTAGTTTTGGATTTAGCAATTTTCGGATATTAATTCTCTTTAAAAAATGGGTCTAAATTTGTTTCAGAATTACCCTTAAAAACTTTTTTATTTTGGATATGTAGGTTCAGAGATATCATCAGTCAAAGTAGCCGTTTTTTACCCATTTTTAAAAACTACATAGCACCCACAAAACTTTTTAAGAATTCAACTAATTATCACGCAAGTGGTCTCATTTTCTTTGTTTTAATAAATAACAACTTTTAAGAGAAAAAAATTTCCAAAAACTTACCGTTAATCTACTTTTATTTCAATTTTTCTGTTTTTAAAATGTCGACCTGCTGCCGCTCAGTGCCTAAAATGGGCACAGTAGAATTACAGAGTTGAAAAGGCCAATGAGAATAAAAAACTAACTTCCAGTCAATTTGATAAAACCAAAATTTTTTTAAGTTGCCACCATTTTTGGACAGAGGGGGGTGGCCGGGTTGAGAAATAATCGCCCATATATAAAACATGATTCCTCCCAATATTTAGCCCTCTAGGTGCAAAAGTGCCAACATTTTATTTTTTTTGGAAGTTTTCAAATTTACTCATAATCTTTTTAGCCATTAATTTATAAAACCGAAAAGATTTTAAAAAAAATATTGTCAATAGATACCGGGAAAATTTCCCGGTGAATTCGATTTTTCGGTTGGTATTAGCCTAAAATCCTTCAAGACAATAGAAAATGAAGATTTCGACCGCAGATGCGGTAATTTAAATTTATAATAAATCAAAATCAGAGATCAAGTAATTGGCACTTTTAGTTTTACATCTCATAGAAAAAATTAGGTTTTTAACATAAAGAAAAGAAGATTTTTCTACACTAGTATATAATCTTCTTTTATGCTAATTATGTCTGCTAGACAGTTTTTGGTGTAAAACTAAATGTATCAAGGAAAAGATCATTCAAACACCATTCTTAGTTTTTCTTATGACATTATACTTTGTTAGGTAAGACATTATACTTTGTTGTTGAGAACATTTTGTTATTGCTAATGAGGAACCATAGTGCCAATTACTTGGCAGCGTTTTTGGTTGGTATTAGCCTAAAATGCTTCAAGACACCAAAAAATGAAGATTTCGACCTCTGATTTTGATTTATTAGAAATTTAAATTACCACATCTGCAGTCGAAATCTTCATTTTCTATTGTCTTGAAGCATTTTAGGCTAATACTAACCAAAAAACCGAATTTACCGGGAAATTTTCCATAGGGGTATCTATTGACAATATTTTTTTTGAAATCTTTTCGGTTTTATAAATTAATGGCTAAAAAGATTATGAGTAAATTTGAAAACTTCAAAAAAAAATCAAATGGGTCCAGTTTGGGCACTTTAGCACCTAGAGGGCTAAATAATTAGGAGGAATCATGTTTTATATATATAAAAACATCTGCGAAATTTGGGGTCAATAGCTGAAGGTCATTTTGCAAGACGACGCCATTCAGCTGGATTTAACCCTATTTTTTTTTTTTTTTTTTTAATTGTGCTAAATCTTTAATTAGGAAATTCTTTCAAATTTCGCTGTCTCAACATATAAGCTTGTAATAGCATGAAAGTATAAATTCTTAGGTAAAATTTCCCGCGGAATTCAAATATTTGGTCAGATTTTTGATTGGTCACGCGACTTGACGGAAAATTTGAAATTTTTAAAAAATAAAAATTTTGGAATCAGTTTCTTTGCTCTAGTTTTTTAAGGGAGCCAAAAAAAAACGAAAATTTTACCATAAGAAGTGTACATGAAGACAAAAATTTTGGATATTTAAAAAGTAAAATTGGTTTGTCAACAGGGGAGTTTTAAATCAAATTCCTTATATAATATAGCGATAAACATAAACAATAACAGTAATAATTTTTTTTTTTTTGCACACTGGCAGAGAGGTGAGAATGCGTTACGCACGAACAGAACCCGGTGTTCTGAACAGTGTCGGACTCCATGATTGAAAGGCACTCTGCAAAGAATGCATTGCCCCATGTTTACCGACTAAACTCACCCCTTTTTGTGCCAGCAACTATTTCTTATGGGGATACTTTAATAATAATAATAATCATTTTTTTTTTCGTTTTGCATGCGAGGAAGGGCGGCTTATATAAAGTTGGACGATTTTATAGAGCTAAATTTCTGAAAACTGTACAACTAAATATTTGCTCTAGGTGAGAATGCGTTACGCATACTTGGGCTGGGACTCCATGTCAGCGTGCTTCCGATTTGACTCGGATCACGCTGGCAAGCTACCGACTAAACTCACCCCTCATCATACCTTATACAAATCAGCTCGGAACCGTTTATCACACTACATCGGGTTGACTTAAGGCCATGCATCTTCTTTGGTTGAAGATCCTTCCATCCATTAATCCTTTCATCCTGGAGATCTTTTCTTTCTCCTTCTTGTTATTTCACCGTGTCGTCAACTAGATAAATACGTAAGTTTATAAATAAATAAATAAATAAATAAATATATAAATAAATAATTAAATAAATAAGTATATAAATAAATAAATAAATAGATATCCTTGTACGTCCTACATCGTCCCCTCTTTGGTGCCGCGTGCAAGAACCGTCCATCTCGGTCGCTCCTACACACGGCTCCTAGTTAGGGTGTCGTCAATAGCTTTTTAATTCGCAGAATATCCTCCACGAACCTTGCGACAGCACACCATCCTTCTTCATTTTGAAGCATTCTTTCAACGATATTGTCGCCTATTTCCGCTTCCAATTCCCTCCTTTTGATCACCCAACGATCGCAACGAAAGAATGTGTGATACGCATCATCGCGTTCGCCGGGACAGAACACACATTCGGGACTTCCAACTTTGCCCATCCTAAAGAGATAGGACTGAAAAAGCCCGTGTCCACTGAGAAACTGGGTCAAGAAGTAATTCACTCCCCCATGTTCTCTCTGGAAACATGGAGCGGCATCTTTTATGAGACGCCTGGTCCATGCGCTGTCTGTGCGATCCTCCCTGGGCGTCTGCCACTCCAGCATCACATTCCTCCTAACTTCCGCTTTGATACGGTCGACGTCGCCTTCATTTTTTCTATGGTAAATAAGTTTGCGCTCTTTGGCGAGGAGCCTAATTGGGATAATGCATGCGATCACAAGGACTGCCGCTTCCGAGACAGTCCTGTACGCGCAAGATAGCCTCAGAGCACCTTGCCTCTGAACTCTTATTATGCCTTTCAAACAACAGTAATAATAATAATTTCGATAGTATATGCAATCAAGGAAATATTATGAACGCTTTCGAGGCATTTAAATTTCAATCAAATCACCAGTTACATTTTAAATCAAATTCCTTGTATAATATAGCGATAAACATAAACAACAATAGTAATAATAATATCTATTATACGGATTTTAAAATTTTTAAATTATTATTCTATCACTCATATTAAAATCAGTGTTTCGCCGGCCTCTATAGTGCGTGCTCAAAATGTGAACACAGTGTTGTTTTGTGCAAATAAATATTTTATTTATTATATTTATTAAACATTTTGTACTTTTTATGTAATTATTGTTTGTAGTAATTCGTTTTAAATGAATCTTTTACAAATATTTCACCATAACACAATCTTTCACAAATATTTCACGTTTACAACAATAAATTGAAAAAATACTGACAACAAAGTATATATATTTTTATATAAGTGAGTGCAGTAGCTCAGAGCTAGCATTCGTGCCTTTCGTCCGGGCAGGCCGGGTTCGAGACTCGAAGCACTCATTCTGTTTTTATTTTCTTAAAAATAAAATATTTAATTTATTAAATATTTATTCTTAAGGGGTAAAGCAGAATTTGAATACTGCGTGATCTGCTGTGCCATCGGAAGTTTTGGTAGTTTTCGGTCGTACCGGCAAATGCCAGCACAGCTCCTATATCAAAGTTAGTTATTTCCTCTTTGCTAAATCGTTAAAATTTAATCCTGTTTCTCCTCCAGGTGAATTCCGATAACGAAAAAAGTGGTATATATTAACAATACTAGCATAGGTGAGAGGGGGGGCTCCACCCCCCCCCCTGATCTGTTCCCGGTGTTGTTGTTATTGATTTTTTATTATTATCATGTTGTTATTGTCCAAAATATATATCAATGCCAAAAAAAATTAATGCCTTGAAATAAGCTAAAATTTTTTTCTTAATGTAGACTTTTTACCAGTTCAAATGTGACCAATAAGATAAAATTTGTAGTAAATTTAAAGGAATGGCGTAATTTTGAAAATGGGCCAAATCAGGCTATTTTTGGACCTGTAAACAGACATATTTCGGGCCCATGAGGTGCTAGAGGACTAAAACTTTGGCTGAGGGACTTTTTTATCACCCCAAACTATACCCTAAAATTTGAGTTGAATATTTATAATGTATAGTAAAAAATTTTAACTCATATGAATATATATAGTACAGCAGAATTCCAATTATCCGGCATCCAATAAACCAGAACATTTGTAAATCCGGCACTTTTTTGGATCAAACTCATATGTATTTTTTTTTAAATTTGCTATTTATTTTTTTATTTATAGAAAAAAATAAAATTTTTATAAAAATATATTTCCTTTAAGTAAATAGAATAAAATAAAATGACATAAAGTAGAAACCATTGGTAGCCTTAAAGGCCTCTTTGTAACTCAATTATACATATTTAATATGTAGTGTTAATTAATATTTTATGTGATTTTTTTTTGTGTGTCATAGTTTTTTCAATCTCTACTTTTTAGGAAAGCAATTAAAATTTTTTTATTGAACTTCTAAGTATGAGAGAAATTAGACCTGTCGCAGAAGATTTTTTATATTTTTAGTGTTTCCTGTTATTGATATAAAAAAAATTTTTAGTGTTTATTAGCCTATCAAAATAAACAGCTTCGATCACCCTACGTTTCTTGACCTCTTAGAAGCACAAATTTTTTTCAAAAATTATGTTAGAATTTAAAATTATTTCTTTAGTATAAATTATTAGTTTTTTTAAACCTAAATCAACAGCTTACGTAGAGTTTGTAACAATATTTTTTTTTTTTTTTTTTTTTTTGTAATTTTTTGTTTCACTATATTGTAACAATATAGTGATTATATATTAAGTATAATGTAAGTTTTATGAACATTTAATAATCCGGGAACTCCTATGTCCCGACGATTCCGGATAATTGGAATTCTGCATTAAGATATAGTAAAAAATTTTAACTCACTTGAATATTTGCATTGCTTGAAGAACTGTAGTGCCAATAATTTGGCAGCGTTTTTCCTATATTTTAATTTTAAAAAAAATATCGTAGAAAATGTAATTAAAACTAATATTAACTAATTTATTTTTTTAACAAAAAAAATTATATTATATCATTAATTTCTTGAATTTGTCTTATTTTTTATTATAATTATTTTTAAAAACCAAACATTATTTTAACCCCATCAATTTTTTTTTTTTTTTTAATTTTAAAGAAACGTACTGTGATGGAATATTCGCATTATAATTTAATTAATTTATATTAAATAATTTTTTTTATTTTTAAGAATAATTTTAAAAATCAAATTTTTTAGATGACCTTAATTTTTATTTTTATCTTGTAGACATTAGACATTCAGATCTATTGTCTATCAAAATACAAAGATTGGAATGTTGAAAGTTGAAAAACAAGATAGATATCAAAAAAACTTTGGGTCTATACCTTTAAAATTGTTATTATATAAGATAAAATTATAAAATTTTTAATTGTTATTAGTCATCTGAAGAAAAAGTTTTGTAATTATCTAACGGTAAATAATTTTTTTTTGATAAAATGTAGTCATGGGAATTCTTTTTGATAACTCGTCTATGACGTTTTTCTTGAAAAATGCTCATGGAAAGGGAAATCAAAGGGACCACGTTCCCAAAAACTACATTTTTTAGTCAGTCAAAAACAGTCAGTCAGTCTCGAACAGTCTCAATCAAAAATCTCAAACAGTCAGTCAAGCTATTAGGCTCAGCTGGGACCCACACGGCCCACGCTATCAAAATATTCACATTTCTCAATTTTTAAAACATATATATTTTTTTTGTAATTACATTTTCTCATTGTACACAGTTTTTTTTATTGGTATTCATAATTAAATAATTTTTCTTTTCAAGTTAAATTTGCTTTCTATTTATTTTAAAAAATAAAGTTTTCCTCAAAATACTAAAAATTTTTATAATTATAAAAAAACGTAAGTCAAAATATTCATTTCTTTTTATTTTAACATTTCCAACTCATCGAAAAGAGTGCTAACAAGGCTAAAGTCCTCGACTATTGTGATCGAAACCACGCAGGGACACATTAAAGATATTTTTGTATCTTTTATTTTTTTTGCAAATTTAAATACTATAATTACTTTTTTAACTTTTTAACTTTTTTTTAGAATTACGTTAAATTTGTCTGAAGGACGGGGCAAGCCTAGAAAACTTGCTAACCCCTTCTCGATTAATTGTTTAATTTTTATTTTTTTTTTAATTAAAAATTATTTATTAATTAAACGATTAATGACAAAGGGCAAATTCATCGTAACAGTACGTTTTTAATAAAAATTTAAGTAAAATTAAAAATTTAAAACTAAGTACGCATAAATTACATTTTAATATAGAATATAAATTACATTATAATATACACAGACCCACAAATAAATGATTAAAAATAACATAAAAAATAAAAAAAATGAAAAAAATTTTTAATTTTTTAAAAGAAAACTTAATATAACTAATTTAAAATTTTTTGAAATCAAGTAAAATAAACGCGCACATATGAGTACGATATCTAGTCATCCCGATGCGCGGCAAGATGCACAATCAGAGCACATTAAAATCTGTCTGAGATATAGGAATGTCGTATTTAAAATAACCTTTTACTTTTATACTGTATTATATTACAAGGTAGTTCATCTGAGTTAACTGGAAGTGAAATTTGTAAAATAAAAGAATTTACAGATTTATTTGTAGTTATCCTGAAGTCTTGATTTAAAAATTTGTACATTGAAGCCTAAAATAAAAAAATAAAATAATTTAATATTTCAATTTCAATACAGATAATAATTTTTTTTTATTTTAAAATTTATAGTAAATAAATTAGAGCTATTACATATAACGGGGGTAATTTGTTTACATAAATAGATTTTTAAAATATATATATTAATATATTTATTGTTTAAGAGCGCCTTTTAATAAATATATGTATTAGAGTGGACCTATTTTTGGACTTTGTTAAAAAACTTTGCTCCCGGGGTTTTTTCGTGAAGTTTTAGTCATAAAAAGTTCCCAGTTCCAAGGATTTTGCTTTAGCCCTGCAAAAACACGTGCCTGTAACCACATCAATTTTCCCATTTAAATAACATGGGAATTTTGAGTTTTTAGCTATACAAATTTTCACTAAAGCCAAAAAGCGTTTTAAAATGCTAATTTTTACTGGCAAACATACTTTTATATATTGTAAAGACATACAAACCGCCCTGCATTCATTCCAAAGGGAATTTTGGGGCTAGAAATGCAAATTTACCGAGTCCCAATTTCAGGGTTTTCAAAAAAAGTCAATTTTTATCATTATCTTTGAAAAGTAATATCTTAAAAACTAATTAAAGTAAAAAGACGAGTAAAAAATTTTTGGAAACTTGAAGCTTGTAAAAAATTATTAAGGCCTTTAAAACTCAATTTCGACAAAATTTACAATTTTGGCATCAATTTAAATAAATTTAAATATTGGTCATTTCGGGTCAAAAATTACCAGTAAGTTAATTGAGTGTAGGGCTAAGAGAAACAGTGATTAAAATATACGGCTTACGTCGTTTGAATAGTGACACTTATACCAAAAAAAGTGAACCAACCAGAAGTGTTTTGGTTAATTTTTGAGGTTGTAGCTTTTTATCGAAAATTACCGAAAAACCCTGTTTTATAAGATTGAGCAAAAATGTAAATTTGCGTTTCTAGCCCCAAAATTCCCTTTGGAATGAATGCAGGGCGGTTTGTATGTCTTTACAACATATAAAAGTATGTTTTCCAGTAAAAATTAGCATTTTAAAACGCTTTTGGCTTTTGTGAAAATTTGTATAGCTAAAAACTCAAAATTTCCATGTTATTTAAATGGGAAAATTGATGTGGTTACAGGCACGTGTTTTTGCAGGGCTAAAGCAAAATCCTTGGAACTGGGAACTTTTTATGACCAAAACTTCACAAAAAAACCCGGGGAGCAAAGTTTTTCCACAAAGTCCAAAAATAGGTCCACTCTTATATGTATGTATAATTATTTATCGAAAATAATAATAATAAAACGAAGGGGGGAAATTATCTGTTACTTACTTCGGCTAGCTGGCATGAGGCTAATCTCCTTGTCTAATAGAGGGGGTTTACTAGGTTATGAATATGTATTCTTATATGTACAAAAAGAGGGGGAGGTGAACATGCACGTGAAAAGAAACTTTTTAAAAATATACACTGAATTTTAATTATTTGTAACTAATTTACCTTTTTTATTTATGGATTTGTACAATACAATGCCTCTTAAGGCTTTTAATAATTATCATAAATTTGACTTTAATAATTCTTACTTATTACTTTACCGCGCTCACACACACATACACAAAAGAACTCCAAAGCACACTTTCGTATATTTATACAAATGATACCGGCAGCTGATTCTTCCTCGTGGATGAGTCGCAGATGAAAATTCCTGGAGTCAACCTCTTGATACGGCAGTTGAACTCTTGCCTGGAAATCCTTCCGTACAAGTCCGTTTTTTTTTACTCAAGATTTTTAAACACAATTATATTCCGCGAATGGCGGTGATGTTTCGATGTGTTTGCTCGACGTCGAGATTTTACTTATTTTAGCTTTCACTGAATTTATCTTTAATTTCAACTTTAGTTAATTTTGAATGTGTACTATTAAGCTTTTTAAATTTTAAACCGGAACATTTTATTATGGCTTTTTTACAACTAACCCGGAACCACATGTGATTTGCATAAAAGCTAAAAACCACCTGCCTTCTTTTTCTGCTAGCGGAAATCTTCTCCGCTCATTTCTCTTTTTTCTCTCTTTTTTCATTTGCTGACCGCAGCGCTCGTTGGCTACACGGTGTTGCTACTCGCACCTGGCGGCTGTATTATAGTTTTCAAAAACCATGTACTGGTTAATACTAAAAATATGTGTGTGTGAGTGTGTGTAAATTTAAATGTTTATATAAAAAAAATAAAACCATTTGTAACGCGAATTTGCCTCATTACATGCATTATAAAACCTATTGTTATTATAAACAATTTTATATGCCGTAATCTCCAAAAAATTTTTAGGTCATAACGCTTTAAAATGAAATATTTACCTTTAATATAAGCTTAACTAATTGAATTTGTGTTGAGTTTCACAATAACAATATAATTTATTCATATTTTTACCTTGGTTTTTACCTAATCAGTAAAAATTAAACGACATAAATAGAAAAATCCGATGTCTACTCAGTCTTCCGGGTAGGGCTGTAAACATAGACTAGCTTATGATGAAGATGCACCGAGTGTAATTTAATTATTTTTAAAAAATTAGAAGCTAATACTCCAATTTAATAGAATGGATTAATTGATAAAATTATAAAAATATTTCCGGATGCTTCTAATATTTATGAAAACTTCCTTACATGGCACCGATCCACCGACTGAAGCAACAGTTGCGCGGGGTATGTATAGGTCCACGTAAGTCTAGAGGATGAGGATATAGTATATACCTATATCTGCTTATAGGACTATAAAGATTAACAAAGATCTGTCAATTTTATAATGAAGATCCTTTTTTCAAAGTTTACACAAAGATGCGTCAGAATATGCGGCAAATATTACGACAAACATTTTAGAAAAGTTCTTTTTTAAAAATTGACAGCAAGTTAACAGCAAGAGCTTTGCATATTATATTGAAAAAAATTTCAAGCAGTGCGTAAACTTTGAAGAGAAAATACATCATTGGCTTGCAATAAGGCAATAGCAAGGCTTTATTTTTTTTTGCTACGACAAGTTATTTTATCAGGGTTAATATGTATATAGGATATTTATAATATTACATAACTAATAATGAATATTAATATTCAAAATTTCTTGTATCTTGTATCGACGGCAAGGAGAGTATTTAAATAATTGAAATAATGACAACCTTTACGAGCAATTTCTTGATTTAAATGAATTTACAAATTCATCGCCTTCATCTTTTATATGCGGATGCGTATCGTCATCACTTTTTTTATTGAAGCATACAAAGTAGCGACATTCGATGAATTTTTAAACTTATTTAAAAATTTGAATTTACGCGGATTTTAAAATGTCGGTACAGAAGGTACCTAGCGTTACGATCAACACTAACACATAGATCTCATCAGTGTAGCTGTGTGTGTTAGTGTATGTGCTACAGACGCTGATGTAAACACGTCCCTATTTTTCTTATATAGTTAACTAATGGCAATTTTAGCGCTTGTGAGGACGACTCACATTGCTTCAGCCATCTGTTCTGTACATAGGAAATGATGTTATCCTATCCTATATCCTATATATATATATAAATCTTTAATTATGTGTGTGTGTGTGTCCGAAATGAGTAAACTAGAACGCGATAAAAGTTAGAGACGCGGGGTTTACGGCAAAAGATGGCAAAAATTACGGCTCAAAACATAGGCTACGTTTCGTTTCGATTGATAACGACAAAAATTTTTTATGTTGAAAAAACTGAATTTTCAAGAAAAAAATTTTTATCAAATTTAAAAAAAAAACCAAAAAAACAAAAAACCGAGGAAAAATTTTACTATCATAAAGAAGTTCATTCGATTCGGGTATATTTTTTACGTATCCACCTAAATTTTCAAGGTTATCGGCTCGATCTGTCAAAAGATACAATAATTTTTCGAAAATTATAAAAGTTTAGGACTAATCCTATATATATATAAATATTTAATTATGTGTGTGTGTGTGTGTGTGTGTCCGAACGCGATAAACGAGAACACGATAAAAGCTACAGACATGGGGTTTACGGCAAAAGACGGCAAAAATTACGGGTCAAAACATAGGCTAGGATTTATTTCGATTGATAACGACAAAAAATTTTTATGTTAAAAAAACTGAATTTCCAAGAAAAAAATTTTTATCAAATTTTCAAAAAAAACCAAAAAAACGGAAAACCGAGGAAAAATTTTACCATAGAAAAGAATTTTATTCGATTTGGGCATATTTTTTACGTATCCACATAAATTTTCAAGTTAATCGGCTCGATCTGTCAAAAGTTACAATCATTTTTTAAAAATTATAAAAGTTTAGGGCTAATATTATATACATTCGTAATTCTTACCGGTTACTAATTTAGTAGCTCTATAGAGTAACTAAAAGAAACTTGTACAGGTATTATCAGGGTGAATCCTAGAATTGGTAGTACAGGTATTATCAGGGTGAATCCTAGAATTGGTAGTTGAGGGAAGCAACTGCCACTTGCGGATCCTAGGGAAGGGTAATCAAGCTTTGTATCGCTGATCACTAATTATCCGCCTGAGTTCCAACGTCCGTAATTTTTATGATTCAGTAAATTTTAGATAATAATTCGGGTAAAAAAGGTTGTTACACAAAATATTGAGTAACCTAAAACAACATATCTTTGGAAAAATCAAGTTGATATGTTGTTTTATGTGGATACGTAAAAAATATGCCCAAATCGAATAAAATTCTTTTCTATGGTAAAATTTTTCCTCGGTTTTCCGTTTTTTTGGTTTTTTTTTGAAAATTTGATAAAAATTTTTTTCTTGGAAATTCAGTTTTTTCAACATAAAAATTTTTTGTCGTTATCAATCGAAATAAATCCTGGCCTATGTTTTGACCCGTAATTTTTGCCGTCTTTTGCCGTAAACCCCATGTCTGTAGCTTTTATCGTGTTCTCGTTTATCGCGTTCGGACACACACACACATACACAAATTAAAGATTTATATATATATAGGATTAGTCTTAAACTTTTATAATTTTCGAAAAATTATTGTATCTTTTGACAGATCGAGCCGATCACCTTGAAAATTTAGGTGGATACGTAAAAAATATACCCGAATCGAATGAACTTCTTTTTGATAGTAAAATTTTTTCTCGGTTTTTTGTTTTTTTGGTTTTTTTTTTAAATTTGATAAATATTTTTTTCTTGAAAATTCAGTTTTTTCAACATAAAAAATTTTTGTCGTTATCAATCGAAACGAAACGTAGCCTATGTTTTGACCCGTAATTTTTGCCATCTTTTGCCGTAAACCCCGCGTTTCTAACTTTTATCGCGTTCTAGTTTACTCATTTTGGACACACACACACACATAATTAAAGGTTTATATATATACTAGCTGCCTCCGGCTCGCTTCGCTCGCCCCGGCAGCCACCATGGGGGCTGCGCCCCCCTGGACCCCTGCGGCTTTATTTTTCAAAAAATATGTTGTTTTAGGTTACTCTATATTTTGTAAAATAATCTTTTTTTACCCAAAGTATTATCTAAAATTTACTAAATCATAAAAATTACGGGCATATGAACCCAGACAGATAATTAGTAATCAGCAATACAAAGCTTAGCTACCCTTCCATAGGATCCACAAGTGTATATATAATAACTTATAAATATATATAAATACTAGCTGCCTCCGGCTCGCTTCGCTCGCCCCGGCAGCCACCATGGGGGCTGCGCCCCCCTGGACCCCTGCGGCTTTATTTTTCAAAAAATATGTTGTTTTAGGTTACTCTATATTTTGTAAAATAATCTTTTTTTACCCAAAGTATTATCTAAAATTTACTAAATCATAAAAATTACGGGCATATGAACCCAGACAGATAATTAGTAATCAGCAATACAAAGCTTAGCTACCCTTCCATAGGATCCACAAGTGTATATATAATAACTTATAAATATATATAAATATATGAATTTGAAATCCAAATTTTATGCTAAAAAATATATGTAACTCTGGAAATATCAAACCGATTTGCTTGAAAATTTAGGTGGACACATAAATAACAATTCTAAATCATATAAAAACTTTTCTGATTCCAAAAAAATTTCAATTTTTTAAGTTAATTACGATTTTTTGAAAATTTACGAAAACATCAAAAATGATCATTGAAAAAACGTTTTTTTGGCGACAAAAATTTTCTTTCGCATCAATCTAAATCCTATAAAACCTATGACACTCCTGAAATATTTTCTCGTTTTTTGCTGCAAACCGCGTCTTTCTAGCTAACTTCGTCTAGGCGTGATCATCAAACTTAAAAAATTCTCTAACGCTATTAGTAGGATTAGTCCAAAACTTTTTATATTTTTGAAAAATTATTGTAAATTTTTACAGATCCAACCGATTCACTCCAAAATTTAGGTGCAATCGTAAAAAATATTCCCAAATGGAATGAAAGACTTTGCCACATTAAAATTTTTTCTTAGTTCTCAGATTTTTAGGTTTTTTTTTTTAAATTGCATGAAAATTTTTTTTTGGAAATTCAGTTTTTTCAACATACAAAATTTTTGTTCCAATTAATTGAAATGAAACCAAGCCTATGTTTTGACCGGTAATTTTTGCCGTCTTTTGCCGTAAACCCGATATTTCTAGCTTTTATTGTGGTCTAGTTTATCGCGTTCGGGCATACATACATAATGGTGATTTGGCCCAGAAAACATAAAAAATGATCATTTTTTTGAACAATCGTTTTTTTGGCGGCAAAAATTTTCTTTCGCATCAATCGAAATCCTGTATAGCCTATGTCACTTCTGCAAGTTTTCCGCGTTTTTTCCCGCAAACCGCGTCTTTCTAGCTATTATCGTCTAGTCAATCCTATCAAACTAAAAAAATTCTCTATCGGCATATATATATATATAGATATAGATATAGATATGAATTTGAAATCCAAATTTTATGCTAAAAAATATATGTAACTCTGGAAATATCAAACCGATTTGCTTGAAAATTTAGGTGGACACATAAATAACAATTCTAAATCATATAAAAACTTTTCTGATTCCAAAAAAATTTCAATTTTTTAAGTTAATTACGATTTTTTGAAAATTTACGAAAACATCAAAAATGATCATTGAAAAAACGTTTTTTTGGCGACAAAAATTTTCTTTCGCATCAATCTAAATCCTATAAAACCTATGACACTCCTGAAATATTTTCTCGTTTTTTGCTGCAAACCGCGTCTTTCTAGCTAACTTCGTCTAGGCGTGATCATCAAACTTAAAAAATTCTCTAACGCTATTAGTAGGATTAGTCCAAAACTTTTTATATTTTTGAAAAATTATTGTAAATTTTTACAGATCCAACCGATTCACTCCAAAATTTAGGTGCAATCGTAAAAAATATTCCCAAATGGAATGAAAGACTTTGCCACATTAAAATTTTTTCTTAGTTCTCAGATTTTTAGGTTTTTTTTTTTAAATTGCATGAAAATTTTTTTTTGGAAATTCAGTTTTTTCAACATACAAAATTTTTGTTCCAATTAATTGAAATGAAACCAAGCCTATGTTTTGACCGGTAATTTTTGCCGTCTTTTGCCGTAAACCCGATATTTCTAGCTTTTATTGTGGTCTAGTTTATCGCGTTCGGGCATACATACATAATGGTGATTTGGCCCAGAAAACATAAAAAATGATCATTTTTTTGAACAATCGTTTTTTTGGCGGCAAAAATTTTCTTTCGCATCAATCGAAATCCTGTATAGCCTATGTCACTTCTGCAAGTTTTCCGCGTTTTTTCCCGCAAACCGCGTCTTTCTAGCTATTATCGTCTAGTCAATCCTATCAAACTAAAAAAATTCTCTATCGGCATATATATATATATAGATATAGATATAGATAGGATAGAATAGGATAGGATAGGATAGGATTAGTCCTAAACTTTTATAATTTTTGAAAAATGATTGTAACTTTTGACAGATCGAGCCGATTAGCTTGAAAATTTAGATGGATACGTAAAAAATATGCCGGATTCGAATAAAATTCTTTTATTTAGTAAAATGTTTCCTCGGTTTTCCGTTTTTTTTGTTTTTTTTGAAAATTTGATAAAAATTTTTTTCTTAGAAATTCAGTTTTTTCAACATAAAAAATTTTTGTCGTTATCAATCGAAATAAAACCTAGCCTATGTTTTGACCCGTAATTTTTGCCGTCTTTTGCCGTAAACCCCGCGTCTCTAACTTTTATCGCGTTCTAGTTTACCAATTTCGGACAAACAAACATACAAAATTAAAGATTTATATATATAGGATAGGATTAGTCCTAAACTTTTATAATTTTCGAAAAATTATTGTATCTTTTGACAGATCGAACCGATCACCTTGAAAATTTAGGTGGATACGTAAAAAATATACCCGAATCGAATGAACTTCTTTTTGATAGTAAAATTTTTCCTCGGTTTTTTGTTTTTTTGGTTTTTTTTTTAAATTTTATAAAAATTTTTTTCTTAAAAATTCAGTTTTTTCAACATAAAAATTTTTGTCGTTATCAATGGAAATAAATCCTAGCCTATGTTTTGACCCGTAATTTTTGCCGTCTTTTGCCGTAAACCCCATGTCTGTAGCTTTTATCGTGTTCTCGTTTATCGCGCTCGCACACACACACACATACACACATAATTAAAGATTTATATATATATAGGATTAGTCCTAAACTTTTATAATTTTCGAAAAATTATTGTATCTTTTAACAGATCGAGCCGATCACCTTGAAAATTTAGGTGGATACGTAAAAAATATACCCGAATCGAATGAACTTCTTTTTGATAGTAAAATTTTTCCTCGATTTTTTGTTTTTTTTGTTTTTTTTTTAAAATTGATAAAAATTTTTTTCTTGAAAATTCAGTTTTTTCAACATAAAAAATTTTTGTCGTTATTAATCGAAACGAAACGTAGCCTATGTTTTGACCCGTAATTATTGCCATCTTTTGCCGTAAACCCCGCGTCTCTAACTTTTATCGCGTTCTAGTTTACTCATTTCGGACACACACACACACATAATTAAAGATTTATATATATATAGGATATAGGATAGGATAGGATAGGATAGGATAGGATTAGTCCTAAACTTTTATAATTTTTGAAAAATTATTGTATCTTTTGACAGATTGAGCCGATTAGCTTGAAAATTTAGATGGATACGTAAAAAATATGCCCGAATCGAATAAAATTCTTTTTTATTATAAAATTTTTCCTCGGTTTTCCGTTTTTTTTGTTTTTTTTGAAAATTTGATAAAAATTTTTTTCTTGGAAATTCAGTTTTTTCAACATAAAAATTTTTTGTCGTTATCAATGGAAATAAATCCTAGCCTATGTTTTGACCCGTAATTTTTGCCGTCTTTTGCCGTAAACCCCATGTCTGTAGCTTTTATCGTGTTCTAGTTTATCGCGCTCGGACACACACACACACACACACATAATTAAAGATTTATATATATATAGGACTAGCATAGGTGTGAGGGGGGGCTCCGCCCCCCCTGATCTATTCCCGGTGTTGTTGTTATTGATTTTTTATTATTATCATGTTGTTATTGTCTAAAATATATATCAATGTCAAAAAAAATTAACGCCTTAAAATAAGCTAAAATTTTTTTCTTAATGTAGACCTTTTACCAGTTCAAATGTGACCAATAAGATAAAATTTGTAGTAAATTCAAAGGAATGGTGTAATTTTGAAAATGGGCCAGATCAGGCTATTTTTGGACCTTTGAACAGACATATTTCGGGCCCATGAGGTGCTAGAGGACTAAAACTGGCTGAGGGACTTTTTTATCACCCCAAACTATACCCTAAAATTTGAGTTGAATATATATAATATATAGTAAAAAATTTTATTTTATTTTTTTTTTTAATTTTAAAGCAACTTACGTTTTTAATAAAAATTTAACTAAGTAAGCATAAATTACATTTTAATATAGAATATAAATTACATTATAATATACACAGACCCACAAATAAATGATTAGAAATACCATAAAAATAAAAAAATGAAAAAAATTTTTTTACCAGCTTTAAAAATATTATATAAAATTTTAAAGATACCTCCGTTTTGAATAAAAATTTCAGAGAATACGTAAAAATTAGTGCTGAATCGAAAACTATGAAGTGCGATACCTAAATTTTTCGATAGTCTCGAGATAATTCAATTTTTGTTAAAATTTTTAAAAAATGTTATCAAGTTCAAAAATACTAAAAATTAAATATCTCAAAAACTACGACAGCTAATCAGAAAATATAGGGCCTATGTCACCCGCAGACTTTTTATCTTTATTTTGACACCGGTTTCATGCCAATTGGTTCGGCGGTTCTTGCGTGATGAATGGACAGACAGACAGACAGACAGACAGACAAACAAATAAATTTTCAAATATATATAGTATTAAGATTAAGATTAGTCCTAAACTTTTATAATTTTCGAAAAATTATTGTATCTTTTGACAGATCGAGCCGATCACCTTGCAAATTTAGGTGGATACGTAAAAAATATACCGGAATCGAATGAACTTCTTTTTGATAGTAAAATTTTTCCTCGGTTTTTTGTTTTTTGGTTTTTTTTTTAAATTTGATAAAAATTTTTTTCTTGAAAATTCAGTTTTTTCAACATAAAAAATTTTCGTCGTTATCAATCGAAACGAAACGTAGCCTACGTTTTGACCCGTAATTTTTGCCATATTTTGCCGTAAACCCCGCGTCTCTAACTTTTATCGCGTTCTAGTTTACTCATTTCGGACACACACACACACATAATTAAAGATTTATATATATATAGGAAGGATAGGATTAGTCCTAAACTTTTATAATTTTCGAAAAATTATTGTATCTTTTGACAGATCGAGCCGATCACCTTGAAAATTTAGGTGGATACGTAAAAAATTTACCCGAATCGAATGAACTTCTTTTTGATAGTAAAATTTTTCCTCGATTTTTTGTTTTTTTGGTTTTTTTTTTAAATTTGATAAAAATTTTTTTCTTGAAAATTCAGTTTTTTCAACATAAAAAATTTTTGTCGTTAGTAATCGAAACGAAACGTAGCCTATGTTTTGACCCGTAATTATTGCCATCTTTTGCCGTAAACCCCGCGTCTCTAACTTTTATCGCGTTCTAGTTTACTCATTTCGGACACACACACACACATAATTAAAGATTTATATATATATAGGATAGGATAGGATAGGATAGGATAGGATAGGATAGGATAGGATAGGATTAGTCCTAAACTTTTATAATTTTTGAAAAATTATTGTATCTTTTGACAGATTGAGCCGATTAGCTTGAAAATTTAGATGGATACGTAAAAAATATGCCCGAATCGAATAAAATTCTTTTTTATTATAAAATTTTTCCTCGGTTTTCCGTTTTTTTTTGTTTTTTTTGAAAATTTGATAAAAATTTTTTTCTTAGAAATTCAGTTTTTTCAACATAAAAAATTTTTGTCGTTATCAATCGAAATAAAACCTAGCCTATGTTTTGACCCGTAATTTTTGCCGTCTTTTGCCGTAAACCCCGCGTCTCTAACTTTTATCGCGTTCTAGTTTACCAATTTCGGACAAACAAACATACAAAATTAAAGATTTATATATATAGGATAGGATTAGTCCTAAACTTTTATAATTTTCGAAAAATTATTGTATCTTTTGACAGATCGAGCCGCTCACCTTGAAAATTTAGGTGGATACGTAAAAAATATACCCGAATCGAATGAACTTCTTTTGATAGTAAAATTTTTCCTCGGTTTTCCGTTTTTTTGGTTTTTTTTGAAAATTTGATAAAAATTTTTTTCTTGGAAATTCAGTTTTTTCAACATAAAAATTTTTTGTCGTTATCAATGGAAATAAATCCTAGCCTATGTTTTGACCCGTAATTTTTGCCGTCTTTTGCCGTAAACCCCATGTCTGTAGCTTTTATCGTGTTCTCGTTTATCGCGCTCGGACACACACACACACACACACATAATTAAAGATTTATACATATATAGGATTAGTCCTAAACTTTTATAATTTTCGAAAAATTATTGTATCTTTTGACAGATCGAGCCTATCACCTTGAAAATTTAGGTGGATACGTAAAAAATATACCCGAATCGAATGAACTTCTTTTTGATGGTAAAATTTTTCCTCGGTTTTTTGTTTTTTGGTTTTTTTTTAAATTTGATAAAAATTTTTTTCTTGAAAATTCTGTTTTTTCAACATAATAAATTTTTGTCGTTATCAATCGAAACGAAACGTAGCCTACGTTTTGACCCGTAATTTTTGCCATCTTTTGCCGTAAACCCCGCGTCTCTAACTTTTATCGCGTTCTAGTTTACTCATTTCGGACACACACACACACATAATTAAAGATTTATATATATATAGGATAGGATAGGATAGGATTAGCTGCCTCCGGCTCGCTTCGCTCACCTCGGCAGCCGCCAAGGGGGCTGCGCCCCCCTGGACCCCTGCAACTTGATTTATCCAAACATTTGTTGTTTTAGCTTACTCAATATTTTGTATAACAACCTTTTTTTACCCGAATTATTATCTAAAATTTACTGAATCATAAAAATTTTGGACGTTGGAACTCAGGCGGATAATTAGTGATCAGCGATTCAAAGCTTGATTACCCTTCCCTAGGATCCGCAAGTGGCAGTTGCTTCCCTCAATTACCAATTCTAGGATTCACCCTGATAATACCTGTACAAATTTCTTTTAGTTACTCTATTGAGCTACTAAATTAGTAACCGGTAAGAATTACGAATATATATAATATGAGCTGCCTCCGACTCGCTTCGCTCACCTCGGCAACCGCCAAGGGGGCTGCGCCCCCCTGGACCCCAGCAACTTGATTTTTCCAAAGATTTGTTGTTTTAGCTTACTCAATATTTTGTATAACAACCTTTTTTACCCGAATTATTATCTAAAATTTACTGAATCATAAAAATTACGGACGTATGAACTTAGGCGGATAATTAATGATCAGCAATACAAAGCTTAGCTACCCTTCCATAGGATCCACAAGTGTATATATAATAACTTATAAATATATATAAATATATGAATTTGAAATCCAAATTTTATGCTAAAAAATATATGTAACTCTGGAAATATCAAACCGATTTGCTTGAAAATTTAGGTGGACACATAAATAACAATTCTAAATCATATAAAAACTTTTCTGATTCCAAAAAAATTTCAATTTTTTAAGTTAATTACGATTTTTTGAAAATTTACGAAAACATCAAAAATGATCATTGAAAAAACGTTTTTTTGGCGACAAAAATTTTCTTTCGCATCAATCTAAATCCTATAAAACCTATGACACTCCTGAAATATTTTCTCGTTTTTTGCTGCAAACCGCGTCTTTCTAGCTAACTTCGTCTAGGCGTGATCATCAAACTTAAAAAATTCTCTAACGCTATTAGTAGGATTAGTCCAAAACTTTTTATATTTTTGAAAAATTATTGTAAATTTTTACAGATCCAACCGATTCACTCCAAAATTTAGGTGCAATCGTAAAAAATATTCCCAAATGGAATGAAAGACTTTGCCACAGTAAAATTTTTTCTTAGTTCTCAGATTTTTAGGTTTTTTTTTTTAAATTGCATGAAAATTTTTTTTTGGAAATTCAGTTTTTTCAACATACAAAATTTTTGTTCCAATTAATTGAAATGAAACCAAGCCTATGTTTTGACCGGTAATTTTTGCCGTCTTTTGCCGTAAACCCGATATTTCTAGCTTTTATTGTGGTCTAGTTTATCGCGTTCGGGCATACATACATAATGGTGATTTGGCCCAGAAAACATAAAAAATGATCATTTTTTTGAACAATCGTTTTTTTGGCGGCAAAAATTTTCTTTCGCATCAATCGAAATCCTGTATAGCCTATGTCACTTCTGCAAGTTTTCCGCGTTTTTTGCCGCAAACCGCGTCTTTCTAGCTATTATCGTCTAGTCAATCCTATCAAACTAAAAAAATTCTCTATCGGCATATATATATATATAGATATAGATAGATATAGATATAGATAGGATAGAATAGGATAGGATAGGATAGGATTAGTCCTAAACTTTTATAATTTTTGAAAAATGATTGTAACTTTTGACAGATCGAGCCGATTAGCTTGAAAATTTAGATGGATACGTAAAAAATATGCCGGATTCGAATAAAATTCTTTTATTTAGTAAAATGTTTCCTCGGTTTTCCGTTTTTTTTGTTTTTTTTGAAAATTTGATAAAAATTTTTTTCTTAGAAATTCAGTTTTTTCAACATAAAAAATTTTTGTCGTTATCAATCGAAATAAAACCTAGCCTATGTTTTGACCCGTAATTTTTGCCGTCTTTTGCCGTAAACCCCGCGTCTCTAACTTTTATCGCGTTCTAGTTTAACAATTTCGGACAAACAAACATACAAAATTAAAGATTTATATATATAGGATAGGATTAGTCCTAAACTTTTATAATTTTCGAAAAATTATTGTATCTTTTGACAGATCGAACCGATCACCTTGAAAATTTAGGTGGATACGTAAAAAATATACCCGAATCGAATGAACTTCTTTTTGATAGTAAAATTTTTCCTCGGTTTTTTGTTTTTTTGGTTTTTTTTTTAAATTTTATAAAAATTTTTTTCTTAAAAATTCAGTTTTTTCAACATAAAAATTTTTGTCGTTATCAATGGAAATAAATCCTAGCCTATGTTTTGACCCGTAATTTTTGCCGTCTTTTGCCGTAAACCCCATGTCTGTAGCTTTTATCGTGTTCTCGTTTATCGCGCTCGCACACACACACACATACACACATAATTAAAGATTTATATATATATAGGATTAGTCCTAAACTTTTATAATTTTCGAAAAATTATTGTATCTTTTAACAGATCGAGCCGATCACCTTGAAAATTTAGGTGGATACGTAAAAAATATACCCGAATCGAATGAACTTCTTTTTGATAGTAAAATTTTTCCTCGATTTTTTGTTTTTTTTGTTTTTTTTTTAAATTTGATAAAAATTTTTTTCTTGAAAATTCAGTTTTTTCAACATAAAAAATTTTTGTCGTTATTAATCGAAACGAAACGTAGCCTATGTTTTGACCCGTAATTATTGCCATCTTTTGCCGTAAACCCCGCGTCTCTAACTTTTATCGCGTTCTAGTTTACTCATTTCGGACACACACACACACATAATTAAAGATTTATATATATATAGGATAGGATAGGATAGGATAGGATAGGATAGGATTAGTCCTAAACTTTTATAATTTTTGAAAAATTATTGTATCTTTTGACAGATTGAGCCGATTAGCTTGAAAATTTAGATGGATACGTAAAAAATATGCCCGAATCGAATAAAATTCTTTTTTATTATAAAATTTTTCCTCGGTTTTCCGTTTTTTTTGTTTTTTTTGAAAATTTGATAAAAATTTTTTTCTTGGAAATTCAGTTTTTTCAACATAAAAATTTTTTGTCGTTATCAATGGAAATAAATCCTAGCCTATGTTTTGACCCGTAATTTTTGCCGTCTTTTGCCGTAAACCCCATGTCTGTAGCTTTTATCGTGTTCTAGTTTATCGCGCTCGGACACACACACACACACACACATAATTAAAGATTTATATATATATAGGACTAGCATAGGTGTGAGGGGGGGCTCCGCCCCCCCTGATCTATTCCCGGTGTTGTTGTTATTGATTTTTTATTATTATCATGTTGTTATTGTCTAAAATATATATCAATGTCAAAAAAAATTAACGCCTTAAAATAAGCTAAAATTTTTTTCTTAATGTAGACCTTTTACCAGTTCAAATGTGACCAATAAGATAAAATTTGTAGTAAATTCAAAGGAATGGTGTAATTTTGAAAATGGGCCAGATCAGGCTATTTTTGGACCTTTGAACAGACATATTTCGGGCCCATGAGGTGCTAGAGGACTAAAACTGGCTGAGGGACTTTTTTATCACCCCAAACTATACCCTAAAATTTGAGTTGAATATATATAATATATAGTAAAAAATTTTATTTTTTTTTTTTTTTTAATTTTAAAGCAACTTACGTTTTTAATAAAAATTTAACTAAGTAAGCATAAATTACATTTTAATATAGAATATAAATTACATTATAATATACACAGACCCACAAATAAATGATTAGAAATACCATAAAAATAAAAAAATGAAAAAAATTTTTTTACCAGCTTTATAAATATTATATAAAATTTTAAAGATACCTCCGTTTTGAATAAAAATTTCAGAGAATACGTAAAAATTAGTGCTGAATCGAAAACTATGAAGTGCGATACCTAAATTTTTCGATAGTCTCGAGATAATTCAATTTTTGTTAAAATTTTTAAAAAATGTTATCAAGTTCAAAAATACTAAAAATTAAATATCTCAAAAACTACGACAGCTAATCAGAAAATATAGGGCCTATGTCACCCGCAGACTTTTTATCTTTATTTTGACACCGGTTTCATGCCAATTGGTTCGGCGGTTCTTGCGTGATGAATGGACAGACAGACAGACAGACAGACAGACAAACAAATAAATTTTCAAATATATATAGTATTAAGATTAAGATTAGTCCTAAACTTTTATAATTTTCGAAAAATTATTGTATCTTTTGACAGATCGAGCCGATCACCTTGCAAATTTAGGTGGATACGTAAAAAATATACCGGAATCGAATGAACTTCTTTTTGATAGTAAAATTTTTCCTCGGTTTTTTGTTTTTTGGTTTTTTTTTTAAATTTGATAAAAATTTTTTTCTTGAAAATTCAGTTTTTTCAACATAAAAAATTTTCGTCGTTATCAATCGAAACGAAACGTAGCCTACGTTTTGACCCGTAATTATTGCCATCTTTTGCCGTAAACCCCGCGTCTCTAACTTTTATCGCGTTCTAGTTTACTCATTTCGGACACACACACACACATAATTAAAGATTTATATATATATAGGATAGGATTAGTCCTAAACTTTTATAATTTTCGAAAAATTATTGTATCTTTTGACAGATCGAGCCGATCACCTTGAAAATTTAGGTGGATACGTAAAAAATTTACCCGAATCGAATGAACTTCTTTTTGATAGTAAAATTTTTCCTCGATTTTTTGTTTTTTTGGTTTTTTTTTTAAATTTGATAAAAATTTTTTTCTTGAAAATTCAGTTTTTTCAACATAAAAAATTTTTGTCGTTAGTAATCGAAACGAAACGTAGCCTATGTTTTGACCCGTAATTATTGCCATCTTTTGCCGTAAACCCCGCGTCTCTAACTTTTATCGCGTTCTAGTTTACTCATTTCGGACACACACACACACATAATTAAAGATTTATATATATATAGGATAGGATAGGATAGGATAGGATAGGATTAGTCCTAAACTTTTATAATTTTTGAAAAATTATTGTATCTTTTGACAGATTGAGCCGATTAGCTTGAAAATTTAGATGGATACGTAAAAAATATGCCCGAATCGAATAAAATTCTTTTTTATTATAAAATTTTTCCTCGGTTTTCCGTTTTTTTGGTTTTTTTTGAAAATTTGATAAAAATTTTTTTCTTGGAAATTCAGTTTTTTCAACATAAAAATTTTTTGTCGTTATCAATGGAAATAAATCCTAGCCTATGTTTTGACCCGTAATTTTTGCCGTCTTTTGCCGTAAACCCCATGTCTGTAGCTTTTATCGTGTTCTCGTTTATCGCGCTCGGACACACACACACACACACACACATAATTAAAGATTTATATATATATAGGATTAGTCCTAAACTTTTATAATTTTCGAAAAATTATTGTATCTTTTGACAGATCGAGCCGATCACCTTGAAAATTTAGGTGGATACGTAAAAAATATACCCGAATCGAATGAACTTCTTTTTGATGGTAAAATTTTTCCTCGGTTTTTTGTTTTTTGGTTTTTTTTTAAATTTGATAAAAATTTTTTTCTTGAAAATTCTGTTTTTTCAACATAAAAAATTTTTGTCGTTATCAATCGAAACGAAACGTAGCCTACGTTTTGACCCGTAATTTTTGCCATCTTTTGCCGTAAACCCCGCGTCTCTAACTTTTATCGCGTTCTAGTTTACTCATTTCGGACACACACACACACATAATTAAAGATTTATATATATATAGGATAGGATAGGATAGGATTAGCTGCCTCCGGCTCGCTTCGCTCACCTCGGCAGCCGCCAAGGGGGCTGCGCCCCCCTGGACCCCTGCAACTTGATTTATCCAAACATTTGTTGTTTTAGCTTACTCAATATTTTGTATAACAACCTTTTTTTACCCGAATTATTATCTAAAATTTACTGAATCATAAAAATTTTGGACGTTGGAACTCAGGCGGATAATTAGTGATCAGCGATTCAAAGCTTGATTACCCTTCCCTAGGATCCGCAAGTGGCAGTTGCTTCCCTCAATTACCAATTCTAGGATTCACCCTGATAATACCTGTACAAATTTCTTTTAGTTACTCTATTGAGCTACTAAATTAGTAACCGGTAAGAATTACGAATATATATAATATGAGCTGCCTCCGACTCGCTTCGCTCACCTCGGCAACCGCCAAGGGGGCTGCGCCCCCCTGGACCCCAGCAACTTGATTTTTCCAAAGATTTGTTGTTTTAGCTTACTCAATATTTTGTATAACAACCTTTTTTACCCGAATTATTATCTAAAATTTACTGAATCATAAAAATTACGGACGTATGAACTTAGGCGGATAATTAATGATCAGCAATACAAAGCTTAGCTACCCTTCCATAGGATCCACAAGTGTATATATAATAACTTATAAATATATATAAATATATGAATTTGAAATCCAAATTTTATGCTAAAAAATATATGTAACTCTGGAAATATCAAACCGATTTGCTTGAAAATTTAGGTGGACACATAAATAACAATTCTAAATCATATAAAAACTTTTCTGATTCCAAAAAAATTTCAATTTTTTAAGTTAATTACGATTTTTTGAAAATTTACGAAAACATCAAAAATGATCATTGAAAAAACGTTTTTTTGGCGACAAAAATTTTCTTTCGCATCAATCTAAATCCTATAAAACCTATGACACTCCTGAAATATTTTCTCGTTTTTTGCTGCAAACCGCGTCTTTCTAGCTAACTTCGTCTAGGCGTGATCATCAAACTTAAAAAATTCTCTAACGCTATTAGTAGGATTAGTCCAAAACTTTTTATATTTTTGAAAAATTATTGTAAATTTTTACAGATCCAACCGATTCACTCCAAAATTTAGGTGCAATCGTAAAAAATATTCCCAAATGGAATGAAAGACTTTGCCACAGTAAAATTTTTTCTTAGTTCTCAGATTTTTAGGTTTTTTTTTTTAAATTGCATGAAAATTTTTTTTTGGAAATTCAGTTTTTTCAACATACAAAATTTTTGTTCCAATTAATTGAAATGAAACCAAGCCTATGTTTTGACCGGTAATTTTTGCCGTCTTTTGCCGTAAACCCGATATTTCTAGCTTTTATTGTGGTCTAGTTTATCGCGTTCGGGCATACATACATAATGGTGATTTGGCCCAGAAAACATAAAAAATGATCATTTTTTTGAACAATCGTTTTTTTGGCGGCAAAAATTTTCTTTCGCATCAATCGAAATCCTGTATAGCCTATGTCACTTCTGCAAGTTTTCCGCGTTTTTTGCCGCAAACCGCGTCTTTCTAGCTATTATCGTCTAGTCAATCCTATCAAACTAAAAAAATTCTCTATCGGCATATATATATATATAGATAGATATAGATATAGATAGGATAGAATAGGATAGGATAGGATAGGATTAGTCCTAAACTTTTATAATTTTTGAAAAATGATTGTAACTTTTGACAGATCGAGCCGATTAGCTTGAAAATTTAGATGGATACGTAAAAAATATGCCGGATTCGAATAAAATTCTTTTATTTAGTAAAATGTTTCCTCGGTTTTCCGTTTTTTTTGTTTTTTTTGAAAATTTGATAAAAATTTTTTTCTTAGAAATTCAGTTTTTTCAACATAAAAAATTTTTGTCGTTATCAATCGAAATAAAACCTAGCCTATGTTTTGACCCGTAATTTTTGCCGTCTTTTGCCGTAAACCCCGCGTCTCTAACTTTTATCGCGTTCTAGTTTAACAATTTCGGACAAACAAACATACAAAATTAAAGATTTATATATATAGGATAGGATTAGTCCTAAACTTTTATAATTTTCGAAAAATTATTGTATCTTTTGACAGATCGAACCGATCACCTTGAAAATTTAGGTGGATACGTAAAAAATATACCCGAATCGAATGAACTTCTTTTTGATAGTAAAATTTTTCCTCGGTTTTTTGTTTTTTTTGGTTTTTTTTTTAAATTTTATAAAAATTTTTTTCTTAAAAATTCAGTTTTTTCAACATAAAAATTTTTGTCGTTATCAATGGAAATAAATCCTAGCCTATGTTTTGACCCGTAATTTTTGCCGTCTTTTGCCGTAAACCCCATGTCTGTAGCTTTTATCGTGTTCTCGTTTATCGCGCTCGCACACACACACACATACACACATAATTAAAGATTTATATATATATAGGATTAGTCCTAAACTTTTATAATTTTCGAAAAATTATTGTATCTTTTAACAGATCGAGCCGATCACCTTGAAAATTTAGGTGGATACGTAAAAAATATACCCGAATCGAATGAACTTCTTTTTGATAGTAAAATTTTTCCTCGATTTTTTGTTTTTTTTGTTTTTTTTTTTAAATTTGATAAAAATTTTTTTCTTGAAAATTCAGTTTTTTCAACATAAAAAATTTTTGTCGTTATTAATCGAAACGAAACGTAGCCTATGTTTTGACCCGTAATTATTGCCATCTTTTGCCGTAAACCCCGCGTCTCTAACTTTTATCGCGTTCTAGTTTACTCATTTCGGACACACACACACACATAATTAAAGATTTATATATATATAGGATAGGATAGGATAGGATAGGATAGGATTAGTCCTAAACTTTTATAATTTTTGAAAAATTATTGTATCTTTTGACAGATTGAGCCGATTAGCTTGAAAATTTAGATGGATACGTAAAAAATATGCCCGAATCGAATAAAATTCTTTTTTATTATAAAATTTTTCCTCGGTTTTCCGTTTTTTTTGTTTTTTTTGAAAATTTGATAAAAATTTTTTTCTTGGAAATTCAGTTTTTTCAACATAAAAATTTTTTGTCGTTATCAATGGAAATAAATCCTAGCCTATGTTTTGACCCGTAATTTTTGCCGTCTTTTGCCGTAAACCCCATGTCTGTAGCTTTTATCGTGTTCTAGTTTATCGCGCTCGGACACACACACACACACACACATAATTAAAGATTTATATATATATAGGACTAGCATAGGTGTGAGGGGGGGCTCCGCCCCCCCTGATCTATTCCCGGTGTTGTTGTTATTGATTTTTTATTATTATCATGTTGTTATTGTCTAAAATATATATCAATGTCAAAAAAAATTAACGCCTTAAAATAAGCTAAAATTTTTTTCTTAATGTAGACCTTTTACCAGTTCAAATGTGACCAATAAGATAAAATTTGTAGTAAATTCAAAGGAATGGTGTAATTTTGAAAATGGGCCAGATCAGGCTATTTTTGGACCTTTGAACAGACATATTTCGGGCCCATGAGGTGCTAGAGGACTAAAACTGGCTGAGGGACTTTTTTATCACCCCAAACTATACCCTAAAATTTGAGTTGAATATATATAATATATAGTAAAAAATTTTATTTTTTTTTTTTTTTTAATTTTAAAGCAACTTACGTTTTTAATAAAAATTTAACTAAGTAAGCATAAATTACATTTTAATATAGAATATAAATTACATTATAATATACACAGACCCACAAATAAATGATTAGAAATACCATAAAAATAAAAAAATGAAAAAAATTTTTTTACCAGCTTTATAAATATTATATAAAATTTTAAAGATACCTCCGTTTTGAATAAAAATTTCAGAGAATACGTAAAAATTAGTGCTGAATCGAAAACTATGAAGTGCGATACCTAAATTTTTCGATAGTCTCGAGATAATTCAATTTTTGTTAAAATTTTTAAAAAATGTTATCAAGTTCAAAAATACTAAAAATTAAATATCTCAAAAACTACGACAGCTAATCAGAAAATATAGGGCCTATGTCACCCGCAGACTTTTTATCTTTATTTTGACACCGGTTTCATGCCAATTGGTTCGGCGGTTCTTGCGTGATGAATGGACAGACAGACAGACAGACAGACAGACAAACAAATAAATTTTCAAATATATATAGTATTAAGATTAAGATTAGTCCTAAACTTTTATAATTTTCGAAAAATTATTGTATCTTTTGACAGATCGAGCCGATCACCTTGCAAATTTAGGTGGATACGTAAAAAATATACCGGAATCGAATGAACTTCTTTTTGATAGTAAAATTTTTCCTCGGTTTTTTGTTTTTTGGTTTTTTTTTTAAATTTGATAAAAATTTTTTTCTTGAAAATTCAGTTTTTTCAACATAAAAAATTTTCGTCGTTATCAATCGAAACGAAACGTAGCCTACGTTTTGACCCGTAATTTTTGCCATCTTTTGCCGTAAACCCCGCGTCTCTAACTTTTATCGCGTTCTAGTTTACTCATTTCGGACACACACACACACATAATTAAAGATTTATATATATATAGGATAGGATTAGTCCTAAACTTTTATAATTTTCGAAAAATTATTGTATCTTTTGACAGATCGAGCCGATCACCTTGAAAATTTAGGTGGATACGTAAAAAATTTACCCGAATCGAATGAACTTCTTTTTGATAGTAAAATTTTTCCTCGATTTTTTGTTTTTTTGGTTTTTTTTTTAAATTTGATAAAAATTTTTTTCTTGAAAATTCAGTTTTTTCAACATAAAAAATTTTTGTCGTTAGTAATCGAAACGAAACGTAGCCTATGTTTTGACCCGTAATTATTGCCATCTTTTGCCGTAAACCCCGCGTCTCTAACTTTTATCGCGTTCTAGTTTACTCATTTCGGACACACACACACACATAATTAAAGATTTATATATATATAGGATAGGATAGGATAGGATAGGATAGGATTAGTCCTAAACTTTTATAATTTTTGAAAAATTATTGTATCTTTTGACAGATTGAGCCGATTAGCTTGAAAATTTAGATGGATACGTAAAAAATATGCCCGAATCGAATAAAATTCTTTTTTATTATAAAATTTTTCCTCGGTTTTCCGTTTTTTTTTGTTTTTTTTGAAAATTTGATAAAAATTTTTTTCTTAGAAATTCAGTTTTTTCAACATAAAAAATTTTTGTCGTTATCAATCGAAATAAAACCTAGCCTATGTTTTGACCCGTAATTTTTGCCGTCTTTTGCCGTAAACCCCGCGTCTCTAACTTTTATCGCGTTCTAGTTTACCAATTTCGGACAAACAAACATACAAAATTAAAGATTTATATATATAGGATAGGATTAGTCCTAAACTTTTATAATTTTCGAAAAATTATTGTATCTTTTGACAGATCGAGCCGCTCACCTTGAAAATTTAGGTGGATACGTAAAAAATATACCCGAATCGAATGAACTTCTTTTTGATAGTAAAATTTTTCCTCGGTTTTCCGTTTTTTTGGTTTTTTTTGAAAATTTGATAAAAATTTTTTTCTTGGAAATTCAGTTTTTTCAACATAAAAATTTTTTGTCGTTATCAATGGAAATAAATCCTAGCCTATGTTTTGACCCGTAATTTTTGCCGTCTTTTGCCGTAAACCCCATGTCTGTAGCTTTTATCGTGTTCTCGTTTATCGCGCTCGGACACACACACACACACACACATAATTAAAGATTTATATATATATAGGATTAGTCCTAAACTTTTATAATTTTCGAAAAATGATTGTAACTTTTGACAGATCCAGCCGATTAGCTTGAAAATTTAGGTGGATACGTAAAAAATATGCCCGAATCGAATAAAATTCTTTTTTATAGTAAAATTTTTCCTCGGTTTTCCGTTTTTTTGGTTTTTTTTGAAAATTTGATAAAAATTTTTTTCTTGGAAATTCAGTTTTTTCAACATAAAAATTTTTTGTCGTTATCAATCGAAATAAAACCTAGCCTATGTTTTGACCCATAATTTTTGCCGTCTTTTGCCGTAAACGCCATGTCTGTAGCTTTTATCGTGTTCTCGTTTATCGCGTTCGGACACACACACACACATAATTAAAGATTTATATATATATAGGATGTATATATAATAACTTATAAATATATATAAATATATGAATTTGAAATCCAAATTTTATGCTAAAAAATATATGTAACTCTGGAAATATCAAACCGATTTGCTTGAAAATTTAGGTGGACACATAAATAACAATTCTAAATCATATAAAAACTTTTCTGATTCCAAAAAAATTTCAATTTTTTAAGTTAATTACGATTTTTTGAAAATTTACGAAAACATCAAAAATGATCATTGAAAAAACGTTTTTTTGGCGACAAAAATTTTCTTTCGCATCAATCTAAATCCTATAAAACCTATGACACTCCTGAAATATTTTCTCGTTTTTTGCTGCAAACCGCGTCTTTCTAGCTAACTTCGTCTAGGCGTGATCATCAAACTTAAAAAATTCTCTAACGCTATTAGTAGGATTAGTCCAAAACTTTTTATATTTTTGAAAAATTATTGTAAATTTTTACAGATCCAACCGATTCACTCCAAAATTTAGGTGCAATCGTAAAAAATATTCCCAAATGGAATGAAAGACTTTGCCACAGTAAAATTTTTTCTTAGTTCTCAGATTTTTAGGTTTTTTTTTTTAAATTGCATGAAAATTTTTTTTTGGAAATTCAGTTTTTTCAACATACAAAATTTTTGTTCCAATTAATTGAAATGAAACCAAGCCTATGTTTTGACCGGTAATTTTTGCCGTCTTTTGCCGTAAACCCGATATTTCTAGCTTTTATTGTGGTCTAGTTTATCGCGTTCGGGCATACATACATAATGGTGATTTGGCCCAGAAAACATAAAAAATGATCATTTTTTTGAACAATCGTTTTTTTGGCGGCAAAAATTTTCTTTCGCATCAATCGAAATCCTGTATAGCCTATGTCACTTCTGCAAGTTTTCCGCGTTTTTTGCCGCAAACCGCGTCTTTCTAGCTATTATCGTCTAGTCAATCCTATCAAACTAAAAAAATTCTCTATCGGCATATATATATATATATAGATATAGATATAGATAGGATAGAATAGGATAGGATAGGATAGGATTAGTCCTAAACTTTTATAATTTTTGAAAAATGATTGTAACTTTTGACAGATCGAGCCGATTAGCTTGAAAATTTAGATGGATACGTAAAAAATATGCCGGATTCGAATAAAATTCTTTTATTTAGTAAAATGTTTCCTCGGTTTTCCGTTTTTTTTGTTTTTTTTGAAAATTTGATAAAAATTTTTTTCTTAGAAATTCAGTTTTTTCAACATAAAAAATTTTTGTCGTTATCAATCGAAATAAAACCTAGCCTATGTTTTGACCCGTAATTTTTGCCGTCTTTTGCCGTAAACCCCGCGTCTCTAACTTTTATCGCGTTCTAGTTTACCAATTTCGGACAAACAAACATACAAAATTAAAGATTTATATATATAGGATAGGATTAGTCCTAAACTTTTATAATTTTCGAAAAATTATTGTATCTTTTGACAGATCGAACCGATCACCTTGAAAATTTAGGTGGATACGTAAAAAATATACCCGAATCGAATGAACTTCTTTTTGATAGTAAAATTTTTCCTCGATTTTTTGTTTTTTTTGTTTTTTTTTTAAATTTGATAAAAATTTTTTTCTTGAAAATTCAGTTTTTTCAACATAAAAAATTTTTGTCGTTATTAATCGAAACGAAACGTAGCCTATGTTTTGACCCGTAATTTTTGCCGTCTTTTGCCGTAAACCCCATGTCTGTAGCTTTTATCGTGTTCTCGTTTATCGCGCTCGCACACACACACACATACACACATAATTAAAGATTTATATATATACTAGCTGCCTCCGGCTCGCTTCGCTCACCTCGGCAACCGCCAAGGGGGCTGCGCCCCCCTGGACCCCTGCGGGGGGAATATTTTTGAAAAATGATTGTAACTTTTGAAAGATCGAACCGATTACCTTGAAAATTTAGGTGGATACGTAAAAAATATGCCCAAATCGAATGAAATTCTTTTTTATAGTAAAATTTTCCCTCGGTTTTCAATTTTTTTAGTTTTTTTTAAAAATTTGATAAAAATTTTTTTCTTGAAAATTCAGTTTTTTCAACATACAAATTTTTTGTCGTTATCAATCGAAATAAAACGTACCCTATGTTTTGACCCGTAATTTTTGCCGTCTTTTGCCGTAAACCGTATGTCTGTAGCTTTTATCGTTTTCTAGTTTATCGCGTTCGGACACACACACACACACACATAATTAAAGATTTATATATATATAGGATAGGATTAGTCCTAAACTTTTATAATTTTCGAAAAATTATTGTATCTTTTAACAGATCGAGCCGATCACCTTGAAAATTTAGGTGGATACGTAAAAAATATACCCGAATCGAATGAACTTCTTTTTGATAGTAAAATTTTTCCTCGATTTTTTGTTTTTTTTGTTTTTTTTTTAAATTTGATAAAAATTTTTTTCTTGAAAATTCAGTTTTTTCAACATAAAAAATTTTTGTCGTTATTAATCGAAACGAAACGTAGCCTATGTTTTGACCCGTAATTATTGCCATCTTTTGCCGTAAACCCCGCGTCTCTAACTTTTATCGCGTTCTAGTTTACTCATTTCGGACACACACACACACATAATTAAAGATTTATATATATATAGGATAGGATAGGATAGGATAGGATAGGATTAGTCCTAAACTTTTATAATTTTCGAAAAATTATTGTATCTTTTGACAGATCGAGCCGATCACCTTGAAAATTTAGGTGGATACGTAAAAAATTTACCCGAATCGAATGAACTTCTTTTTGATAGTAAAATTTTTCCTCGGTTTTCCGTTTTTTTGTTTTTTTTGAAAATTTGATAAAAATTTTTTTCTTAGAAATTCAGTTTTTTCAACATAAAAAATTTTTGTCGTTATCAATCGAAATAAAACCTAGCCTATGTTTTGACCCGTAATTTTTGCCGTCTTTTGCCGTAAACCCCGCGTCTCTAACTTTTATCGCGTTCTAGTTTACCAATTTCGGACAAACAAACATACAAAATTAAAGATTTATATATATAGGATAGGATTAGTCCTAAACTTTTATAATTTTCGAAAAATTATTGTATCTTTTGACAGATCGAGCCGCTCACCTTGAAAATTTAGGTGGATACGTAAAAAATATACCCGAATCGAATGAACTTCTTTTTGATAGTAAAATTTTTCCTCGGTTTTCCGTTTTTTTGGTTTTTTTTGAAAATTTGATAAAAATTTTTTTCTTGGAAATTCAGTTTTTTCAACATAAAAATTTTTTGTCGTTATCAATGGAAATAAATCCTAGCCTATGTTTTGACCCGTAATTTTTGCCGTCTTTTGCCGTAAACCCCATGTCTGTAGCTTTTATCGTGTTCTCGTTTATCACGCTCGGACACACACACACACACACACATAATTAAAGATTTATATATATATAGGATTAGTCCTAAACTTTTATAATTTTCGAAAAATTATTGTATCTTTTGACAGATCGAGCCGATCACCTTGAAAATTTAGGTGGATACGTAAAAAATATACCCGAATCGAATGAACTTCTTTTTGATGGTAAAATTTTTCCTCGGTTTTTTGTTTTTTGGTTTTTTTTTAAATTTGATAAAAATTTTTTTCTTGAAAATTCTGTTTTTTCAACATAAAAAATTTTTGTCGTTATCAATCGAAACGAAACGTAGCCTACGTTTTGACCCGTAATTTTTGCCATCTTTTGCCGTAAACCCCGCGTCTCTAACTTTTATCGCGTTCTAGTTTACTCATTTCGGACACACACACACACATAATTAAAGATTTATATATATATAGGATAGGATAGGATAGGATTAGCTGCCTCCGGCTCGCTTCGCTCACCTCGGCAGCCGCCAAGGGGGCTGCGCCCCCCTGGACCCCTGCAACTTGATTTATCCAAACATTTGTTGTTTTAGCTTACTCAATATTTTGTATAACAACCTTTTTTTACCCGAATTATTATCTAAAATTTACTGAATCATAAAAATTTTGGACGTTGGAACTCAGGCGGATAATTAGTGATCAGCGATTCAAAGCTTGATTACCCTTCCCTAGGATCCGCAAGTGGCAGTTGCTTCCCTCAATTACCAATTCTAGGATTCACCCTGATAATACCTGTACAAATTTCTTTTAGTTACTCTATTGAGCTACTAAATTAGTAACCGGTAAGAATTACGAATATATATAATATGAGCTGCCTCCGACTCGCTTCGCTCACCTCGGCAACCGCCAAGGGGGCTGCGCCCCCCTGGACCCCAGCAACTTGATTTTTCCAAAGATTTGTTGTTTTAGCTTACTCAATATTTTGTATAACAACCTTTTTTACCCGAATTATTATCTAAAATTTACTGAATCATAAAAATTACGGACGTATGAACTTAGGCGGATAATTAATGATCAGCAATACAAAGCTTAGCTACCCTTCCATAGGATCCACAAGTGTATATATAATAACTTATAAATATATATAAATACTAGCATAGGTGTGAGGGGGGGCTCCGCCCCCCCTGATCTATTCCCGGTGTTGTTGTTATTGATTTTTTATTATTATCATGTTGTTATTGTCTAAAATATATATCAATGTCAAAAAAAATTAACGCCTTAAAATAAGCTAAAATTTTTTTCTTAATGTAGACCTTTTACCAGTTCAAATGTGACCAATAAGATAAAATTTGTAGTAAATTCAAAGGAATGGTGTAATTTTGAAAATGGGCCAGATCAGGCTATTTTTGGACCTTTGAACAGACATATTTCGGGCCCATGAGGTGCTAGAGGACTAAAACTGGCTGAGGGACTTTTTTATCACCCCAAACTATACCCTAAAATTTGAGTTGAATATATATAATATATAGTAAAAAATTTTATTTTTTTTTTTTTTTTAATTTTAAAGCAACTTACGTTTTTAATAAAAATTTAACTAAGTAAGCATAAATTACATTTTAATATAGAATATAAATTACATTATAATATACACAGACCCACAAATAAATGATTAGAAATACCATAAAAATAAAAAAATGAAAAAAATTTTTTTACCAGCTTTATAAATATTATATAAAATTTTAAAGATACCTCCGTTTTGAATAAAAATTTCAGAGAATACGTAAAAATTAGTGCTGAATCGAAAACTATGAAGTGCGATACCTAAATTTTTCGATAGTCTCGAGATAATTCAATTTTTGTTAAAATTTTTAAAAAATGTTATCAAGTTCAAAAATACTAAAAATTAAATATCTCAAAAACTACGACAGCTAATCAGAAAATATAGGGCCTATGTCACCCGCAGACTTTTTATCTTTATTTTGACACCGGTTTCATGCCAATTGGTTCGGCGGTTCTTGCGTGATGAATGGACAGACAGACAGACAGACAGACAGACAAACAAATAAATTTTCAAATATATATAGTATTAAGATTAAGATTAGTCCTAAACTTTTATAATTTTCGAAAAATTATTGTATCTTTTGACAGATCGAGCCGATCACCTTGCAAATTTAGGTGGATACGTAAAAAATATACCGGAATCGAATGAACTTCTTTTTGATAGTAAAATTTTTCCTCGGTTTTTTGTTTTTTGGTTTTTTTTTTAAATTTGATAAAAATTTTTTTCTTGAAAATTCAGTTTTTTCAACATAAAAAATTTTCGTCGTTATCAATCGAAACGAAACGTAGCCTACGTTTTGACCCGTAATTTTTGCCATCTTTTGCCGTAAACCCCGCGTCTCTAACTTTTATCGCGTTCTAGTTTACTCATTTCGGACACACACACACACATAATTAAAGATTTATATATATATAGGATAGGATTAGTCCTAAACTTTTATAATTTTCGAAAAATTATTGTATCTTTTGACAGATCGAGCCGATCACCTTGAAAATTTAGGTGGATACGTAAAAAATTTACCCGAATCGAATGAACTTCTTTTTGATAGTAAAATTTTTCCTCGATTTTTTGTTTTTTTGGTTTTTTTTTTAAATTTGATAAAAATTTTTTTCTTGAAAATTCAGTTTTTTCAACATAAAAAATTTTTGTCGTTAGTAATCGAAACGAAACGTAGCCTATGTTTTGACCCGTAATTATTGCCATCTTTTGCCGTAAACCCCGCGTCTCTAACTTTTATCGCGTTCTAGTTTACTCATTTCGGACACACACACACACATAATTAAAGATTTATATATATATAGGATAGGATAGGATAGGATAGGATAGGATTAGTCCTAAACTTTTATAATTTTTGAAAAATTATTGTATCTTTTGACAGATTGAGCCGATTAGCTTGAAAATTTAGATGGATACGTAAAAAATATGCCCGAATCGAATAAAATTCTTTTTTATTATAAAATTTTTCCTCGGTTTTCCGTTTTTTTTGTTTTTTTTGAAAATTTGATAAAAATTTTTTTCTTAGAAATTCAGTTTTTTCAACATAAAAAATTTTTGTCGTTATCAATCGAAATAAAACCTAGCCTATGTTTTGACCCGTAATTTTTGCCGTCTTTTGCCGTAAACCCCGCGTCTCTAACTTTTATCGCGTTCTAGTTTACCAATTTCGGACAAACAAACATACAAAATTAAAGATTTATATATATAGGATAGGATTAGTCCTAAACTTTTATAATTTTCGAAAAATTATTGTATCTTTTGACAGATCGAGCCGCTCACCTTGAAAATTTAGGTGGATACGTAAAAAATATACCCGAATCGAATGAACTTCTTTTTGATAGTAAAATTTTTCCTCGGTTTTCCGTTTTTTTGGTTTTTTTTGAAAATTTGATAAAAATTTTTTTCTTGGAAATTCAGTTTTTTCAACATAAAAATTTTTTGTCGTTATCAATGGAAATAAATCCTAGCCTATGTTTTGACCCGTAATTTTTGCCGTCTTTTGCCGTAAACCCCATGTCTGTAGCTTTTATCGTGTTCTCGTTTATCGCGCTCGGACACACACACACACACACACATAATTAAAGATTTATATATATATAGGATTAGTCCTAAACTTTTATAATTTTCGAAAAATGATTGTAACTTTTGACAGATCCAGCCGATTAGCTTGAAAATTTAGGTGGATACGTAAAAAATATGCCCGAATCGAATAAAATTCTTTTTTATAGTAAAATTTTTCCTCGGTTTTCCGTTTTTTTGGTTTTTTTTGAAAATTTGATAAAAATTTTTTTCTTGGAAATTCAGTTTTTTCAACATAAAAATTTTTTGTCGTTATCAATCGAAATAAAACCTAGCCTATGTTTTGACCCATAATTTTTGCCGTCTTTTGCCGTAAACGCCATGTCTGTAGCTTTTATCGTGTTCTCGTTTATCGCGTTCGGACACACACACACACATAATTAAAGATTTATATATATATAGGATGTATATATAATAACTTATAAATATATATAAATATATGAATTTGAAATCCAAATTTTATGCTAAAAAATATATGTAACTCTGGAAATATCAAACCGATTTGCTTGAAAATTTAGGTGGACACATAAATAACAATTCTAAATCATATAAAAACTTTTCTGATTCCAAAAAAATTTCAATTTTTTAAGTTAATTACGATTTTTTGAAAATTTACGAAAACATCAAAAATGATCATTGAAAAAACGTTTTTTTGGCGACAAAAATTTTCTTTCGCATCAATCTAAATCCTATAAAACCTATGACACTCCTGAAATATTTTCTCGTTTTTTGCTGCAAACCGCGTCTTTCTAGCTAACTTCGTCTAGGCGTGATCATCAAACTTAAAAAATTCTCTAACGCTATTAGTAGGATTAGTCCAAAACTTTTTATATTTTTGAAAAATTATTGTAAATTTTTACAGATCCAACCGATTCACTCCAAAATTTAGGTGCAATCGTAAAAAATATTCCCAAATGGAATGAAAGACTTTGCCACAGTAAAATTTTTTCTTAGTTCTCAGATTTTTAGGTTTTTTTTTTTAAATTGCATGAAAATTTTTTTTTGGAAATTCAGTTTTTTCAACATACAAAATTTTTGTTCCAATTAATTGAAATGAAACCAAGCCTATGTTTTGACCGGTAATTTTTGCCGTCTTTTGCCGTAAACCCGATATTTCTAGCTTTTATTGTGGTCTAGTTTATCGCGTTCGGGCATACATACATAATGGTGATTTGGCCCAGAAAACATAAAAAATGATCATTTTTTTGAACAATCGTTTTTTTGGCGGCAAAAATTTTCTTTCGCATCAATCGAAATCCTGTATAGCCTATGTCACTTCTGCAAGTTTTCCGCGTTTTTTGCCGCAAACCGCGTCTTTCTAGCTATTATCGTCTAGTCAATCCTATCAAACTAAAAAAATTCTCTATCGGCATATATCTATATATATATATATGCCGATAGAGAATTTTTTTAGTTTGATAGGATTGACTAGACGATAATAGCTAGAGAGACGCGGTTTGCGGCAAAAAACGCGGAAAATTTGCAGAAGTGACATAGGCCATACAGGATTTCGATTGATGCGAAAGAAAATTTTTGTCGTCAAAAAAACGTTTTTTCAAAAAAATGATAATTTTTGATGTTTTCGTAAATTTTCAAAAAAATCGTAATTAACTTAAAAACTTGGAATTTTTTTGTAATCAGAAAAGTTTTTATATGATTTAGAATTGTTTTTTACGTGTCCACCTAAATTTTCAAGCAAATCGGTTAGATGTTTCCAGAGTTACATATATTTTTCAGCATAAAATTTGGATTTTAAATTTATATCTTATCCTATCCTATCCTTTCTAAATCTTTACTTATGTATGTTTGTTTGTCCGAAATAGATAAACTTGAACGCGATATAAGTTAAAGACGTGGGGTTTACGGCAAAAGACGGCAAAAATTACGGGTCAAAACATAGGCTAGGTTTCGTTTCGATTGATAACGACAAAAATTTTTTATGTTGAAAAAACTGAATTTTCAAGAAAAAAATTTTTATTAAATTTTTAAAAAAAACCAAAAAAACAAAAAACTGAGGAAAAGTTTTTTTATCAAAAAGAATTTCATTCGATTCGGGTATATTTTTTACGTATCCACCTGAATTTTTAAGACGATAGGTTCGATCTGTCAAAAGATACAATAGTTTTTCGAAAATTATAAAAGTTTAGGACTAATATTATATATATTTCTAATTTTTATCAGTCACTGATGTAGTAACTGAATATAGTAACTAAAAGAAACTTGAATAGCTATTATCAGACAGAACCCTAGAATGGGTATTTGAGGGAAACAACGAACACTTGTGGATCCTATGGAAGGGTAGCTAAGCTTTGTATTGCTGATTACTAATTATCTGTCTGGGTTCATATGCCCGTAATTTTTATGATTTAGTAAATTTTAGATAATACTTCGGATAAAAAAGGTTATTTTACAAAATATTAAGTAACCTAAAACAACATATTTTTGGAAAAATAAAGCCGCAGGGGTCCAGGGGGGCGTAGCCCCCATGGTGGCTGCCGGGGCGAGCGAAGCGAGCCGGAGGCAGCTAGTATATATATATAGATATAGATATAGATAGGATAGAATAGGATAGGATAGGATAGGATTAGTCCTAAACTTTTATAATTTTTGAAAAATGATTGTAACTTTTGACAGATCGAGCCGATTAGCTTGAAAATTTAGATGGATACGTAAAAAATATGCCGGATTCGAATAAAATTCTTTTATTTAGTAAAATGTTTCCTCGGTTTTCCGTTTTTTTTGTTTTTTTTGAAAATTTGATAAAAATTTTTTTCTTAGAAATTCAGTTTTTTCAACATAAAAAATTTTTGTCGTTATCAATCGAAATAAAACCTAGCCTATGTTTTGACCCGTAATTTTTGCCGTCTTTTGCCGTAAACCCCGCGTCTCTAACTTTTATCGCGTTCTAGTTTACCAATTTCGGACAAACAAACATACAAAATTAAAGATTTATATATATAGGATAGGATTAGTCCTAAACTTTTATAATTTTCGAAAAATTATTGTATCTTTTGACAGATCGAACCGATCACCTTGAAAATTTAGGTGGATACGTAAAAAATATACCCGAATCGAATGAACTTCTTTTTGATAGTAAAATTTTTCCTCGATTTTTTGTTTTTTTTGTTTTTTTTTTAAATTTGATAAAAATTTTTTTCTTGAAAATTCAGTTTTTTCAACATAAAAAATTTTTGTCGTTATTAATCGAAACGAAACGTAGCCTATGTTTTGACCCGTAATTTTTGCCGTCTTTTGCCGTAAACCCCATGTCTGTAGCTTTTATCGTGTTCTCGTTTATCGCGCTCGCACACACACACACATACACACATAATTAAAGATTTATATATATATAGGATTAGTCCTAAACTTTTATAATTTTCGAAAAATTATTGTATCTTTTAACAGATCGAGCCGATCACCTTGAAAATTTAGGTGGATACGTAAAAAATATACCCGAATCGAATGAACTTCTTTTTGATAGTAAAATTTTTCCTCGATTTTTTGTTTTTTTTGTTTTTTTTTTAAATTTGATAAAAATTTTTTTCTTGAAAATTCAGTTTTTTCAACATAAAAAATTTTTGTCGTTATTAATCGAAACGAAACGTAGCCTATGTTTTGACCCGTAATTATTGCCATCTTTTGCCGTAAACCCCGCGTCTCTAACTTTTATCGCGTTCTAGTTTACTCATTTCGGACACACACACACACATAATTAAAGATTTATATATATATAGGATAGGATAGGATAGGATAGGATAGGATTAGTCCTAAACTTTTATAATTTTCGAAAAATTATTGTATCTTTTGACAGATCGAGCCGATCACCTTGAAAATTTAGGTGGATACGTAAAAAATTTACCCGAATCGAATGAACTTCTTTTTGATAGTAAAATTTTTCCTCGGTTTTCCGTTTTTTTGTTTTTTTTGAAAATTTGATAAAAATTTTTTTCTTAGAAATTCAGTTTTTTCAACATAAAAAATTTTTGTCGTTATCAATCGAAATAAAACCTAGCCTATGTTTTGACCCGTAATTTTTGCCGTCTTTTGCCGTAAACCCCGCGTCTCTAACTTTTATCGCGTTCTAGTTTACTCATTTCGGACACACACACACACATAATTAAAGATTTATATATATATAGGATAGGATAGGATAGGATAGGATAGGATAGGATAGGATAGGATAGGATTAGTCCTAAACTTTTATAATTTTTGAAAAATTATTGTATCTTTTGACAGATTGAGCCGATTAGCTTGAAAATTTAGATGGATACGTAAAAAATATGCCCGAATCGAATAAAATTCTTTTTTATTATAAAATTTTTCCTCGGTTTTCCGTTTTTTTTGTTTTTTTTGAAAATTTGATAAAAATTTTTTTCTTAGAAATTCAGTTTTTTCAACATAAAAAATTTTTGTCGTTATCAATCGAAATAAAACCTAGCCTATGTTTTGACCCGTAATTTTTGCCGTCTTTTGCCGTAAACCCCGCGTCTCTAACTTTTATCGCGTTCTAGTTTACCAATTTCGGACAAACAAACATACAAAATTAAAGATTTATATATATAGGATAGGATTAGTCCTAAACTTTTATAATTTTCGAAAAATTATTGTATCTTTTGACAGATCGAGCCGCTCACCTTGAAAATTTAGGTGGATACGTAAAAAATATACCCGAATCGAATGAACTTCTTTTGATAGTAAAATTTTTCCTCGGTTTTCCGTTTTTTTGGTTTTTTTTGAAAATTTGATAAAAATTTTTTTCTTGGAAATTCAGTTTTTTCAACATAAAAATTTTTTGTCGTTATCAATGGAAATAAATCCTAGCCTATGTTTTGACCCGTAATTTTTGCCGTCTTTTGCCGTAAACCCCATGTCTGTAGCTTTTATCGTGTTCTCGTTTATCGCGCTCGGACACACACACACACACACACATAATTAAAGATTTATACATATATAGGATTAGTCCTAAACTTTTATAATTTTCGAAAAATTATTGTATCTTTTGACAGATCGAGCCGATCACCTTGAAAATTTAGGTGGATACGTAAAAAATATACCCGAATCGAATGAACTTCTTTTTGATGGTAAAATTTTTCCTCGGTTTTTTGTTTTTTGGTTTTTTTTTAAATTTGATAAAAATTTTTTTCTTGAAAATTCTGTTTTTTCAACATAATAAATTTTTGTCGTTATCAATCGAAACGAAACGTAGCCTACGTTTTGACCCGTAATTTTTGCCATCTTTTGCCGTAAACCCCGCGTCTCTAACTTTTATCGCGTTCTAGTTTACTCATTTCGGACACACACACACACATAATTAAAGATTTATATATATATAGGATAGGATAGGATAGGATTAGCTGCCTCCGGCTCGCTTCGCTCACCTCGGCAGCCGCCAAGGGGGCTGCGCCCCCCTGGACCCCTGCAACTTGATTTATCCAAACATTTGTTGTTTTAGCTTACTCAATATTTTGTATAACAACCTTTTTTTACCCGAATTATTATCTAAAATTTACTGAATCATAAAAATTTTGGACGTTGGAACTCAGGCGGATAATTAGTGATCAGCGATTCAAAGCTTGATTACCCTTCCCTAGGATCCGCAAGTGGCAGTTGCTTCCCTCAATTACCAATTCTAGGATTCACCCTGATAATACCTGTACAAATTTCTTTTAGTTACTCTATTGAGCTACTAAATTAGTAACCGGTAAGAATTACGAATATATATAATATGAGCTGCCTCCGACTCGCTTCGCTCACCTCGGCAACCGCCAAGGGGGCTGCGCCCCCCTGGACCCCAGCAACTTGATTTTTCCAAAGATTTGTTGTTTTAGCTTACTCAATATTTTGTATAACAACCTTTTTTACCCGAATTATTATCTAAAATTTACTGAATCATAAAAATTACGGACGTATGAACTTAGGCGGATAATTAATGATCAGCAATACAAAGCTTAGCTACCCTTCCATAGGATCCACAAGTGTATATATAATAACTTATAAATATATATAAATATATGAATTTGAAATCCAAATTTTATGCTAAAAAATATATGTAACTCTGGAAATATCAAACCGATTTGCTTGAAAATTTAGGTGGACACATAAATAACAATTCTAAATCATATAAAAACTTTTCTGATTCCAAAAAAATTTCAATTTTTTAAGTTAATTACGATTTTTTGAAAATTTACGAAAACATCAAAAATGATCATTGAAAAAACGTTTTTTTGGCGACAAAAATTTTCTTTCGCATCAATCTAAATCCTATAAAACCTATGACACTCCTGAAATATTTTCTCGTTTTTTGCTGCAAACCGCGTCTTTCTAGCTAACTTCGTCTAGGCGTGATCATCAAACTTAAAAAATTCTCTAACGCTATTAGTAGGATTAGTCCAAAACTTTTTATATTTTTGAAAAATTATTGTAAATTTTTACAGATCCAACCGATTCACTCCAAAATTAAGGTGCAATCGTAAAAAATATTCCCAAATGGAATGAAAGACTTTGCCACAGTAAAATTTTTTCTTAGTTCTCAGATTTTTAGGTTTTTTTTTTTAAATTGCATGAAAATTTTTTTTTGGAAATTCAGTTTTTTCAACATACAAAATTTTTGTTCCAATTAATTGAAATGAAACCAAGCCTATGTTTTGACCGGTAATTTTTGCCGTCTTTTGCCGTAAACCCGATATTTCTAGCTTTTATTGTGGTCTAGTTTATCGCGTTCGGGCATACATACATAATGGTGATTTGGCCCAGAAAACATAAAAAATGATCATTTTTTTGAACAATCGTTTTTTTGGCGGCAAAAATTTTCTTTCGCATCAATCGAAATCCTGTATAGCCTATGTCACTTCTGCAAGTTTTCCGCGTTTTTTGCCGCAAACCGCGTCTTTCTAGCTATTATCGTCTAGTCAATCCTATCAAACTAAAAAAATTCTCTATCGGCATATATATATATATAGATATAGATATAGATATAGATAGGATAGAATAGGATAGGATAGGATAGGATTAGTCCTAAACTTTTATAATTTTTGAAAAATGATTGTAACTTTTGACAGATCGAGCCGATTAGCTTGAAAATTTAGATGGATACGTAAAAAATATGCCGGATTCGAATAAAATTCTTTTATTTAGTAAAATGTTTCCTCGGTTTTCCGTTTTTTTTGTTTTTTTTGAAAATTTGATAAAAATTTTTTTCTTAGAAATTCAGTTTTTTCAACATAAAAAATTTTTGTCGTTATCAATCGAAATAAAACCTAGCCTATGTTTTGACCCGTAATTTTTGCCGTCTTTTGCCGTAAACCCCGCGTCTCTAACTTTTATCGCGTTCTAGTTTACCAATTTCGGACAAACAAACATACAAAATTAAAGATTTATATATATAGGATAGGATTAGTCCTAAACTTTTATAATTTTCGAAAAATTATTGTATCTTTTGACAGATCGAACCGATCACCTTGAAAATTTAGGTGGATACGTAAAAAATATACCCGAATCGAATGAACTTCTTTTTGATAGTAAAATTTTTCCTCGATTTTTTGTTTTTTTTGTTTTTTTTTTAAATTTGATAAAAATTTTTTTCTTGAAAATTCAGTTTTTTCAACATAAAAAATTTTTGTCGTTATTAATCGAAACGAAACGTAGCCTATGTTTTGACCCGTAATTTTTGCCGTCTTTTGCCGTAAACCCCATGTCTGTAGCTTTTATCGTGTTCTCGTTTATCGCGCTCGCACACACACACACATACACACATAATTAAAGATTTATATATATATAGGATTAGTCCTAAACTTTTATAATTTTCGAAAAATTATTGTATCTTTTAACAGATCGAGCCGATCACCTTGAAAATTTAGGTGGATACGTAAAAAATATACCCGAATCGAATGAACTTCTTTTTGATAGTAAAATTTTTCCTCGATTTTTTGTTTTTTTTGTTTTTTTTTTAAATTTGATAAAAATTTTTTTCTTGAAAATTCAGTTTTTTCAACATAAAAAATTTTTGTCGTTATTAATCGAAACGAAACGTAGCCTATGTTTTGACCCGTAATTATTGCCATCTTTTGCCGTAAACCCCGCGTCTCTAACTTTTATCGCGTTCTAGTTTACTCATTTCGGACACACACACACACATAATTAAAGATTTATATATATATAGGATATAGGATAGGATAGGATAGGATAGGATAGGATTAGTCCTAAACTTTTATAATTTTTGAAAAATTATTGTATCTTTTGACAGATTGAGCCGATTAGCTTGAAAATTTAGATGGATACGTAAAAAATATGCCCGAATCGAATAAAATTCTTTTTTATTATAAAATTTTTCCTCGGTTTTCCGTTTTTTTTGTTTTTTTTGAAAATTTGATAAAAATTTTTTTCTTGGAAATTCAGTTTTTTCAACATAAAAATTTTTTGTCGTTATCAATGGAAATAAATCCTAGCCTATGTTTTGACCCGTAATTTTTGCCGTCTTTTGCCGTAAACCCCATGTCTGTAGCTTTTATCGTGTTCTAGTTTATCGCGCTCGGACACACACACACACACACACATAATTAAAGATTTATATATATATAGGACTAGCATAGGTGTGAGGGGGGGCTCCGCCCCCCCTGATCTATTCCCGGTGTTGTTGTTATTGATTTTTTATTATTATCATGTTGTTATTGTCTAAAATATATATCAATGTCAAAAAAAATTAACGCCTTAAAATAAGCTAAAATTTTTTTCTTAATGTAGACCTTTTACCAGTTCAAATGTGACCAATAAGATAAAATTTGTAGTAAATTCAAAGGAATGGTGTAATTTTGAAAATGGGCCAGATCAGGCTATTTTTGGACCTTTGAACAGACATATTTCGGGCCCATGAGGTGCTAGAGGACTAAAACTGGCTGAGGGACTTTTTTATCACCCCAAACTATACCCTAAAATTTGAGTTGAATATATATAATATATAGTAAAAAATTTTATTTTTTTTTTTTTTTTAATTTTAAAGCAACTTACGTTTTTAATAAAAATTTAACTAAGTAAGCATAAATTACATTTTAATATAGAATATAAATTACATTATAATATACACAGACCCACAAATAAATGATTAGAAATACCATAAAAATAAAAAAATGAAAAAAATTTTTTTACCAGCTTTAAAAATATTATATAAAATTTTAAAGATACCTCCGTTTTGAATAAAAATTTCAGAGAATACGTAAAAATTAGTGCTGAATCGAAAACTATGAAGTGCGATACCTAAATTTTTCGATAGTCTCGAGATAATTCAATTTTTGTTAAAATTTTTAAAAAATGTTATCAAGTTCAAAAATACTAAAAATTAAATATCTCAAAAACTACGACAGCTAATCAGAAAATATAGGGCCTATGTCACCCGCAGACTTTTTATCTTTATTTTGACACCGGTTTCATGCCAATTGGTTCGGCGGTTCTTGCGTGATGAATGGACAGACAGACAGACAGACAGACAGACAGACAAACAAATAAATTTTCAAATATATATAGTATTAAGATTAAGATTAGTCCTAAACTTTTATAATTTTCGAAAAATTATTGTATCTTTTGACAGATCGAGCCGATCACCTTGCAAATTTAGGTGGATACGTAAAAAATATACCGGAATCGAATGAACTTCTTTTTGATGGTAAAATTTTTCCTCGGTTTTTTGTTTTTTGGTTTTTTTTTTAAATTTGATAAAAATTTTTTTCTTGAAAATTCAGTTTTTTCAACATAAAAAATTTTCGTCGTTATCAATCGAAACGAAACGTAGCCTACGTTTTGACCCGTAATTTTTGCCATCTTTTGCCGTAAACCCCGCGTCTCTAACTTTTATCGCGTTCTAGTTTACTCATTTCGGACACACACACACACATAATTAAAGATTTATATATATATAGGATAGGATAGGATTAGTCCTAAACTTTTATAATTTTCGAAAAATTATTGTATCTTTTGACAGATCGAGCCGATCACCTTGAAAATTTAGGTGGATACGTAAAAAATTTACCCGAATCGAATGAACTTCTTTTTGATAGTAAAATTTTTCCTCGATTTTTTGTTTTTTTGGTTTTTTTTTTAAATTTGATAAAAATTTTTTTCTTGAAAATTCAGTTTTTTCAACATAAAAAATTTTTGTCGTTAGTAATCGAAATGAAACGTAGCCTATGTTTTGACCCGTAATTATTGCCATCTTTTGCCGTAAACCCCGCGTCTCTAACTTTTATCGCGTTCTAGTTTACTCATTTCGGACACACACACACACATAATTAAAGATTTATATATATATAGGATAGGATAGGATAGGATAGGATAGGATAGGATTAGTCCTAAACTTTTATAATTTTTGAAAAATTATTGTATCTTTTGACAGATTGAGCCGATTAGCTTGAAAATTTAGATGGATACGTAAAAAATATGCCCGAATCGAATAAAATTCTTTTTTATTATAAAATTTTTCCTCGGTTTTCCGTTTTTTTTGTTTTTTTTGAAAATTTGATAAAAATTTTTTTCTTAGAAATTCAGTTTTTTCAACATAAAAAATTTTTGTCGTTATCAATCGAAATAAAACCTAGCCTATGTTTTGACCCGTAATTTTTGCCGTCTTTTGCCGTAAACCCCGCGTCTCTAACTTTTATCGCGTTCTAGTTTACCAATTTCGGACAAACAAACATACAAAATTAAAGATTTATATATATAGGATAGGATTAGTCCTAAACTTTTATAATTTTCGAAAAATTATTGTATCTTTTGACAGATCGAGCCACTCACCTTGAAAATTTAGGTGGATACGTAAAAAATATACCCGAATCGAATGAACTTCTTTTTGATAGTAAAATTTTTCCTCGGTTTTCCGTTTTTTTGGTTTTTTTTGAAAATTTGATAAAAATTTTTTTCTTGGAAATTCAGTTTTTTCAACATAAAAATTTTTTGTCGTTATCAATGGAAATAAATCCTAGCCTATGTTTTGACCCGTAATTTTTGCCGTCTTTTGCCGTAAACCCCATGTCTGTAGCTTTTATCGTGTTCTCGTTTATCGCGCTCGGACACACACACACACACACACATAATTAAAGATTTATATATATATAGGATTAGTCCTAAACTTTTATAATTTTCGAAAAATTATTGTATCTTTTGACAGATCGAGCCGATCACCTTGAAAATTTAGGTGGATACGTAAAAAATATACCCGAATCGAATGAACTTCTTTTTGATGGTAAAATTTTTCCTCGGTTTTTTGTTTTTTGGTTTTTTTTTAAATTTGATAAAAATTTTTTTCTTGAAAATTCTGTTTTTTCAACATAAAAAATTTTTGTCGTTATCAATCGAAACGAAACGTAGCCTACGTTTTGACCCGTAATTTTTGCCATCTTTTGCCGTAAACCCCGCGTCTCTAACTTTTATCGCGTTCTAGTTTACTCATTTCGGACACACACACACACATAATTAAAGATTTATATATATATAGGATAGGATAGGATAGGATTAGCTGCCTCCGGCTCGCTTCGCTCACCTCGGCAGCCGCCAAGGGGGCTGCGCCCCCCTGGACCCCTGCAACTTGATTTTTCCAAACATTTGTTGTTTTAGCTTACTCAATATTTTGTATAACAACCTTTTTTTACCCGAATTATTATCTAAAATTTACTGAATCATAAAAATTTTGGACGTTGGAACTCAGGCGGATAATTAGTGATCAGCGATTCAAAGCTTGATTACCCTTCCCTAGGATCCGCAAGTGGCAGTTGCTTCCCTCAATTACCAATTCTAGGATTCACCCTGATAATACCTGTACAAATTTCTTTTAGTTACTCTATTGAGCTACTAAATTAGTAACCGGTAAGAATTACGAATATATATAATATGAGCTGCCTCCGACTCGCTTCGCTCACCTCGGCAACCGCCAAGGGGGCTGCGCCCCCCTGGACCTTAGCAACTTGATTTTTCCAAAGATTTGTTGTTTTAGCTTACTCAATATTTTGTATAACAACCTTTTTTACCCGAATTATTATCTAAAATTTACTGAATCATAAAAATTACGGACGTATGAACTTAGGCGGATAATTAATGATCAGCAATACAAAGCTTAGCTACCCTTCCATAGGATCCACAAGTGTATATATAATAACTTATAAATATATATAAATATATGAATTTGAAATCCAAATTTTATGCTAAAAAATATATGTAACTCTGGAAATATCAAACCGATTTGCTTGAAAATTTAGGTGGACACATAAATAACAATTCTAAATCATATAAAAACTTTTCTGATTCCAAAAAAATTTCAATTTTTTAAGTTAATTACGATTTTTTGAAAATTTACGAAAACATCAAAAATGATCATTGAAAAAACGTTTTTTTGGCGACAAAAATTTTCTTTCGCATCAATCTAAATCCTATAAAACCTATGACACTCCTGAAATATTTTCTCGTTTTTTACTGCAAACCGCGTCTTTCTAGCTAACTTCGTCTAGGCGTGATCATCAAACTTAAAAAATTCTCTAACGCTATTAGTAGGATTAGTCCAAAACTTTTTATATTTTTGAAAAATTATTGTAAATTTTTACAGATCCAACCGATTCACTCCAAAATTTAGGTGCAATCGTAAAAAATATTCCCAAATGGAATGAAAGACTTTGCCACAGTAAAATTTTTTCTTAGTTCTCAGATTTTTAGGTTTTTTTTTTTAAATTGCATGAAAATTTTTTTTTGGAAATTCAGTTTTTTCAACATACAAAATTTTTGTTCCAATTAATTGAAATGAAACCAAGCCTATGTTTTGACCGGTAATTTTTGCCGTCTTTTGCCGTAAACCCGATATTTCTAGCTTTTATTGTGGTCTAGTTTATCGCGTTCGGGCATACATACATAATGGTGATTTGGCCCAGAAAACATAAAAAATGATCATTTTTTTGAACAATCGTTTTTTTGGCGGCAAAAATTTTCTTTCGCATCAATCGAAATCCTGTATAGCCTATGTCACTTCTGCAAGTTTTCCGCGTTTTTTGCCGCAAACCGCGTCTTTCTAGCTATTATCGTCTAGTCAATCCTATCAAACTAAAAAAATTCTCTATCGGCATATATATATATATAGATATAGATATAGATATAGATAGGATAGAATAGGATAGGATAGGATAGGATTAGTCCTAAACTTTTATAATTTTTGAAAAATGATTGTAACTTTTGACAGATCGAGCCGATTAGCTTGAAAATTTAGATGGATACGTAAAAAATATGCCGGATTCGAATAAAATTCTTTTATTTAGTAAAATGTTTCCTCGGTTTTCCGTTTTTTTTGTTTTTTTTGAAAATTTGATAAAAATTTTTTTCTTAGAAATTCAGTTTTTTCAACATAAAAAATTTTTGTCGTTATCAATCGAAATAAAACCTAGCCTATGTTTTGACCCGTAATTTTTGCCGTCTTTTGCCGTAAACCCCGCGTCTCTAACTTTTATCGCGTTCTAGTTTACCAATTTCGGACAAACAAACATACAAAATTAAAGATTTATATATATAGGATAGGATTAGTCCTAAACTTTTATAATTTTCGAAAAATTATTGTATCTTTTGACAGATCGAACCGATCACCTTGAAAATTTAGGTGGATACGTAAAAAATATACCCGAATCGAATGAACTTCTTTTTGATAGTAAAATTTTTCCTCGGTTTTCCGTTTTTTTGGTTTTTTTTGAAAATTTGATAAAAATTTTTTTCTTGGAAATTCAGTTTTTTCAACATAAAAATTTTTTGTCGTTATCAATGGAAATAAATCCTAGCCTATGTTTTGACCCGTAATTTTTGCCGTCTTTTGCCGTAAACCCCATGTCTGTAGCTTTTATCGTGTTCTCGTTTATCGCGCTCGGACACACACACACACACACACATAATTAAAGATTTATATATATATAGGATTAGTCCTAAACTTTTATAATTTTCGAAAAATTATTGTATCTTTTAACAGATCGAGCCGATCACCTTGAAAATTTAGGTGGATACGTAAAAAATATACCCGAATCGAATGAACTTCTTTTTGATAGTAAAATTTTTCCTCGATTTTTTGTTTTTTTTGTTTTTTTTTTAAATTTGATAAAAATTTTTTTCTTGAAAATTCAGTTTTTTCAACATAAAAAATTTTTGTCGTTATTAATCGAAACGAAACGTAGCCTATGTTTTGACCCGTAATTATTGCCATCTTTTGCCGTAAACCCCGCGTCTCTAACTTTTATCGCGTTCTAGTTTACTCATTTCGGACACACACACACACATAATTAAAGATTTATATATATATAGGATAGGATAGGATAGGATAGGATAGGATAGGATTAGTCCTAAACTTTTATAATTTTTGAAAAATTATTGTATCTTTTGACAGATTGAGCCGATTAGCTTGAAAATTTAGATGGATACGTAAAAAATATGCCCGAATCGAATAAAATTCTTTTTTATTATAAAATTTTTCCTCGGTTTTCCGTTTTTTTTGTTTTTTTTTGAAAATTTGATAAAAATTTTTTTCTTGGAAATTCAGTTTTTTCAACATAAAAATTTTTTGTCGTTATCAATGGAAATAAATCCTAGCCTATGTTTTGACCCGTAATTTTTGCCGTCTTTTGCCGTAAACCCCATGTCTGTAGCTTTTATCGTGTTCTAGTTTATCGCGCTCGGACACACACACACACACACATAATTAAAGATTTATATATATATAGGACTAGCATAGGTGTGAGGGGGGGCTCCGCCCCCCCTGATCTATTCCCGGTGTTGTTGTTATTGATTTTTTATTATTATCATGTTGTTATTGTCTAAAATATATATCAATGTCAAAAAAAATTAACGCCTTAAAATAAGCTAAAATTTTTTTCTTAATGTAGACCTTTTACCAGTTCAAATGTGACCAATAAGATAAAATTTGTAGTAAATTCAAAGGAATGGTGTAATTTTGAAAATGGGCCAGATCAGGCTATTTTTGGACCTTTGAACAGACATATTTCGGGCCCATGAGGTGCTAGAGGACTAAAACTGGCTGAGGGACTTTTTTATCACCCCAAACTATACCCTAAAATTTGAGTTGAATATATATAATATATAGTAAAAAATTTTATTTTTTTTTTTTTTTTAATTTTAAAGCAACTTACGTTTTTAATAAAAATTTAACTAAGTAAGCATAAATTACATTTTAATATAGAATATAAATTACATTATAATATACACAGACCCACAAATAAATGATTAGAAATACCATAAAAATAAAAAAATGAAAAAAATTTTTTTACCAGCTTTAAAAATATTATATAAAATTTTAAAGATACCTCCGTTTTGAATAAAAATTTCAGAGAATACGTAAAAATTAGTGCTGAATCGAAAACTATGAAGTGCGATACCTAAATTTTTCGATAGTCTCGAGATAATTCAATTTTTGTTAAAATTTTTAAAAAATGTTATCAAGTTCAAAAATACTAAAATTTAAATATCTCAAAAACTACGACAGCTAATCAGAAAATATAGGGCCTATGTCACCCGCAGACTTTTTATCTTTATTTTGACACCGGTTTCATGCCAATTGGTTCGGCGGTTCTTGCGTGATGAATGGACAGACAGACAGACAGACAGACAGACAGACAAACAAATAAATTTTCAAATATATATAGTATTAAGATTAAGATTAGTCCTAAACTTTTATAATTTTCGAAAAATTATTGTATCTTTTGACAGATCGAGCCGATCACCTTGCAAATTTAGGTGGATACGTAAAAAATATACCGGAATCGAATGAACTTCTTTTTGATAGTAAAATTTTTCCTCGGTTTTTTGTTTTTTGGTTTTTTTTTTAAATTTGATAAAAATTTTTTTCTTGAAAATTCAGTTTTTTCAACATAAAAAATTTTCGTCGTTATCAATCGAAACGAAACGTAGCCTACGTTTTGACCCGTAATTTTTGCCATCTTTTGCCGTAAACCCCGCGTCTCTAACTTTTATCGCGTTCTAGTTTACTCATTTCGGACACACACACACACATAATTAAAGATTTATATATATATAGGATAGGATTAGTCCTAAACTTTTATAATTTTCGAAAAATTATTGTATCTTTTGACAGATCGAGCCGATCACCTTGAAAATTTAGGTGGATACGTAAAAAATTTACCCGAATCGAATGAACTTCTTTTTGATAGTAAAATTTTTCCTCGATTTTTTGTTTTTTTGGTTTTTTTTTTAAATTTGATAAAAATTTTTTTCTTGAAAATTCAGTTTTTTCAACATAAAAAATTTTTGTCGTTAGTAATCGAAATGAAACGTAGCCTATGTTTTGACCCGTAATTATTGCCATCTTTTGCCGTAAACCCCGCGTCTCTAACTTTTATCGCGTTCTAGTTTACTCATTTCGGACACACACACACACATAATTAAAGATTTATATATATATAGGATAGGATAGGATAGGATAGGATAGGATAGGATTAGTCCTAAACTTTTATAATTTTTGAAAAATTATTGTATCTTTTGACAGATTGAGCCGATTAGCTTGAAAATTTAGATGGATACGTAAAAAATATGCCCGAATCGAATAAAATTCTTTTTTATTATAAAATTTTTCCTCGGTTTTCCGTTTTTTTTGTTTTTTTTGAAAATTTGATAAAAATTTTTTTCTTAGAAATTCAGTTTTTTCAACATAAAAAATTTTTGTCGTTATCAATCGAAATAAAACCTAGCCTATGTTTTGACCCGTAATTTTTGCCGTCTTTTGCCGTAAACCCCGCGTCTCTAACTTTTATCGCGTTCTAGTTTACCAATTTCGGACAAACAAACATACAAAATTAAAGATTTATATATATAGGATAGGATTAGTCCTAAACTTTTATAATTTTCGAAAAATTATTGTATCTTTTGACAGATCGAGCCACTCACCTTGAAAATTTAGGTGGATACGTAAAAAATATACCCGAATCGAATGAACTTCTTTTTGATAGTAAAATTTTTCCTCGGTTTTCCGTTTTTTTGGTTTTTTTTGAAAATTTGATAAAAATTTTTTTCTTGGAAATTCAGTTTTTTCAACATAAAAATTTTTTGTCGTTATCAATGGAAATAAATCCTAGCCTATGTTTTGACCCGTAATTTTTGCCGTCTTTTGCCGTAAACCCCATGTCTGTAGCTTTTATCGTGTTCTCGTTTATCGCGCTCGGACACACACACACACACACACATAATTAAAGATTTATATATATATAGGATTAGTCCTAAACTTTTATAATTTTCGAAAAATTATTGTATCTTTTGACAGATCGAGCCGATCACCTTGAAAATTTAGGTGGATACGTAAAAAATATACCCGAATCGAATGAACTTCTTTTTGATGGTAAAATTTTTCCTCGGTTTTTTGTTTTTTGGTTTTTTTTTAAATTTGATAAAAATTTTTTTCTTGAAAATTCTGTTTTTTCAACATAAAAAATTTTTGTCGTTATCAATCGAAACGAAACGTAGCCTACGTTTTGACCCGTAATTTTTGCCATCTTTTGCCGTAAACCCCGCGTCTCTAACTTTTATCGCGTTCTAGTTTACTCATTTCGGACACACACCCACACATAATTAAAGATTTATATATATATAGGATAGGATAGGATAGGATTAGCTGCCTCCGGCTCGCTTCGCTCACCTCGGCAGCCGCCAAGGGGGCTGCGCCCCCCTGGACCCCTGCAACTTGATTTTTCCAAACATTTGTTGTTTTAGCTTACTCAATATTTTGTATAACAACCTTTTTTTACCCGAATTATTATCTAAAATTTACTGAATCATAAAAATTTTGGACGTTGGAACTCAGGCGGATAATTAGTGATCAGCGATTCAAAGCTTGATTACCCTTCCCTAGGATCCGCAAGTGGCAGTTGCTTCCCTCAATTACCAATTCTAGGATTCACCCTGATAATACCTGTACAAATTTCTTTTAGTTACTCTATTGAGCTACTAAATTAGTAACCGGTAAGAATTACGAATATATATAATATGAGCTGCCTCCGACTCGCTTCGCTCACCTCGGCAACCGCCAAGGGGGCTGCGCCCCCCTGGACCTTAGCAACTTGATTTTTCCAAAGATTTGTTGTTTTAGCTTACTCAATATTTTGTATAACAACCTTTTTTACCCGAATTATTATCTAAAATTTACTGAATCATAAAAATTACGGACGTATGAACTTAGGCGGATAATTAATGATCAGCAATACAAAGCTTAGCTACCCTTCCATAGGATCCACAAGTGTATATATAATAACTTATAAATATATATAAATATATGAATTTGAAATCCAAATTTTATGCTAAAAAATATATGTAACTCTGGAAATATCAAACCGATTTGCTTGAAAATTTAGGTGGACACATAAATAACAATTCTAAATCATATAAAAACTTTTCTGATTCCAAAAAAATTTCAATTTTTTAAGTTAATTACGATTTTTTGAAAATTTACGAAAACATCAAAAATGATCATTGAAAAAACGTTTTTTTTGGCGACAAAAATTTTCTTTCGCATCAATCTAAATCCTATAAAACCTATGACACTCCTGAAATATTTTCTCGTTTTTTACTGCAAACCGCGTCTTTCTAGCTAACTTCGTCTAGGCGTGATCATCAAACTTAAAAAATTCTCTAACGCTATTAGTAGGATTAGTCCAAAACTTTTTATATTTTTGAAAAATTATTGTAAATTTTTACAGATCCAACCGATTCACTCCAAAATTTAGGTGCAATCGTAAAAAATATTCCCAAATGGAATGAAAGACTTTGCCACAGTAAAATTTTTTCTTAGTTCTCAGATTTTTAGGTTTTTTTTTTTAAATTGCATGAAAATTTTTTTTTGGAAATTCAGTTTTTTCAACATACAAAATTTTTGTTCCAATTAATTGAAATGAAACCAAGCCTATGTTTTGACCGGTAATTTTTGCCGTCTTTTGCCGTAAACCCGATATTTCTAGCTTTTATTGTGGTCTAGTTTATCGCGTTCGGGCATACATACATAATGGTGATTTGGCCCAGAAAACATAAAAAATGATCATTTTTTTGAACAATCGTTTTTTTGGCGGCAAAAATTTTCTTTCGCATCAATCGAAATCCTGTATAGCCTATGTCACTTCTGCAAGTTTTCCGCGTTTTTTGCCGCAAACCGCGTCTTTCTAGCTATTATCGTCTAGTCAATCCTATCAAACTAAAAAAATTCTCTATCGGCATATATATATATATAGATATAGATATAGATATAGATATAGATAGGATAGAATAGGATAGGATAGGATAGGATTAGTCCTAAACTTTTATAATTTTTGAAAAATGATTGTAACTTTTGACAGATCGAGCCGATTAGCTTGAAAATTTAGATGGATACGTAAAAAATATGCCGGATTCGAATAAAATTCTTTTATTTAGTAAAATGTTTCCTCGGTTTTCCGTTTTTTTTGTTTTTTTTGAAAATTTGATAAAAATTTTTTTCTTAGAAATTCAGTTTTTTCAACATAAAAAATTTTTGTCGTTATCAATCGAAATAAAACCTAGCCTATGTTTTGACCCGTAATTTTTGCCGTCTTTTGCCGTAAACCCCGCGTCTCTAACTTTTATCGCGTTCTAGTTTACCAATTTCGGACAAACAAACATACAAAATTAAAGATTTATATATATAGGATAGGATTAGTCCTAAACTTTTATAATTTTCGAAAAATTATTGTATCTTTTGACAGATCGAACCGATCACCTTGAAAATTTAGGTGGATACGTAAAAAATATACCCGAATCGAATGAACTTCTTTTTGATAGTAAAATTTTTCCTCGGTTTTCCGTTTTTTTGGTTTTTTTTGAAAATTTGATAAAAATTTTTTTCTTGGAAATTCAGTTTTTTCAACATAAAAATTTTTTGTCGTTATCAATGGAAATAAATCCTAGCCTATGTTTTGACCCGTAATTTTTGCCGTCTTTTGCCGTAAACCCCATGTCTGTAGCTTTTATCGTGTTCTCGTTTATCGCGCTCGGACACACACACACACACACATAATTAAAGATTTATATATATATAGGATTAGTCCTAAACTTTTATAATTTTCGAAAAATTATTGTATCTTTTAACAGATCGAGCCGATCACCTTGAAAATTTAGGTGGATACGTAAAAAATATACCCGAATCGAATGAACTTCTTTTTGATAGTAAAATTTTTCCTCGATTTTTTGTTTTTTTTGTTTTTTTTTTAAATTTGATAAAAATTTTTTTCTTGAAAATTCAGTTTTTTCAACATAAAAAATTTTTGTCGTTATTAATCGAAACGAAACGTAGCCTATGTTTTGACCCGTAATTATTGCCATCTTTTGCCGTAAACCCCGCGTCTCTAACTTTTATCGCGTTCTAGTTTACTCATTTCGGACACACACACACACATAATTAAAGATTTATATATATATAGGATAGGATAGGATAGGATAGGATAGGATAGGATTAGTCCTAAACTTTTATAATTTTTGAAAAATTATTGTATCTTTTGACAGATTGAGCCGATTAGCTTGAAAATTTAGATGGATACGTAAAAAATATGCCCGAATCGAATAAAATTCTTTTTTATTATAAAATTTTTCCTCGGTTTTCCGTTTTTTTTGTTTTTTTTTGAAAATTTGATAAAAATTTTTTTCTTGGAAATTCAGTTTTTTCAACATAAAAATTTTTTGTCGTTATCAATGGAAATAAATCCTAGCCTATGTTTTGACCCGTAATTTTTGCCGTCTTTTGCCGTAAACCCCATGTCTGTAGCTTTTATCGTGTTCTAGTTTATCGCGCTCGGACACACACACACACACACATAATTAAAGATTTATATATATATAGGACTAGCATAGGTGTGAGGGGGGGCTCCGCCCCCCCTGATCTATTCCCGGTGTTGTTGTTATTGATTTTTTATTATTATCATGTTGTTATTGTCTAAAATATATATCAATGTCAAAAAAAATTAACGCCTTAAAATAAGCTAAAATTTTTTTCTTAATGTAGACCTTTTACCAGTTCAAATGTGACCAATAAGATAAAATTTGTAGTAAATTCAAAGGAATGGTGTAATTTTGAAAATGGGCCAGATCAGGCTATTTTTGGACCTTTGAACAGACATATTTCGGGCCCATGAGGTGCTAGAGGACTAAAACTGGCTGAGGGACTTTTTTATCACCCCAAACTATACCCTAAAATTTGAGTTGAATATATATAATATATAGTAAAAAATTTTATTTTTTTTTTTTTTTTAATTTTAAAGCAACTTACGTTTTTAATAAAAATTTAACTAAGTAAGCATAAATTACATTTTAATATAGAATATAAATTACATTATAATATACACAGACCCACAAATAAATGATTAGAAATACCATAAAAATAAAAAAATGAAAAAAATTTTTTTACCAGCTTTAAAAATATTATATAAAATTTTAAAGATACCTCCGTTTTGAATAAAAATTTCAGAGAATACGTAAAAATTAGTGCTGAATCGAAAACTATGAAGTGCGATACCTAAATTTTTCGATAGTCTCGAGATAATTCAATTTTTGTTAAAATTTTTAAAAAATGTTATCAAGTTCAAAAATACTAAAATTTAAATATCTCAAAAACTACGACAGCTAATCAGAAAATATAGGGCCTATGTCACCCGCAGACTTTTTATCTTTATTTTGACACCGGTTTCATGCCAATTGGTTCGGCGGTTCTTGCGTGATGAATGGACAGACAGACAGACAGACAGACAGACAGACAAACAAATAAATTTTCAAATATATATAGTATTAAGATTAAGATTAGTCCTAAACTTTTATAATTTTCGAAAAATTATTGTATCTTTTGACAGATCGAGCCGATCACCTTGCAAATTTAGGTGGATACGTAAAAAATTTCCCGGAATCGAATGAACTTCTTTTTGATAGTAAAATTTTTCCTCGGTTTTTTGTTTTTTGGTTTTTTTTTTAAATTTGATAAAAATTTTTTTCTTGAAAATTCAGTTTTTTCAACATAAAAAATTTTCGTCGTTATCAATCGAAACGAAACGTAGCCTACGTTTTGACCCGTAATTTTTGCCATCTTTTGCCGTAAACCCCGCGTCTCTAACTTTTATCGCGTTCTAGTTTACTCATTTCGGACACACACACACACATAATTAAAGATTTATATATATATAGGATAGGATTAGTCCTAAACTTTTATAATTTTCGAAAAATTATTGTATCTTTTGACAGATCGAGCCGATCACCTTGAAAATTTAGGTGGATACGTAAAAAATTTACCCGAATCGAATGAACTTCTTTTTGATAGTAAAATTTTTCCTCGATTTTTTGTTTTTTTGGTTTTTTTTTTAAATTTGATAAAAATTTTTTTCTTGAAAATTCAGTTTTTTCAACATAAAAAATTTTTGTCGTTAGTAATCGAAATGAAACGTAGCCTATGTTTTGACCCGTAATTATTGCCATCTTTTGCCGTAAACCCCGCGTCTCTAACTTTTATCGCGTTCTAGTTTACTCATTTCGGACACACACACACACATAATTAAAGATTTATATATATATAGGATAGGATAGGATAGGATAGGATAGGATAGGATAGGATTAGTCCTAAACTTTTATAATTTTTGAAAAATTATTGTATCTTTTGACAGATTGAGCCGATTAGCTTGAAAATTTAGATGGATACGTAAAAAATATGCCCGAATCGAATAAAATTCTTTTTTATTATAAAATTTTTCCTCGGTTTTCCGTTTTTTTTGTTTTTTTTGAAAATTTGATAAAAATTTTTTTCTTAGAAATTCAGTTTTTTCAACATAAAAAATTTTTGTCGTTATCAATCGAAATAAAACCTAGCCTATGTTTTGACCCGTAATTTTTGCCGTCTTTTGCCGTAAACCCCGCGTCTCTAACTTTTATCGCGTTCTAGTTTACCAATTTCGGACAAACAAACATACAAAATTAAAGATTTATATATATAGGATAGGATTAGTCCTAAACTTTTATAATTTTCGAAAAATTATTGTATCTTTTGACAGATCGAGCCACTCACCTTGAAAATTTAGGTGGATACGTAAAAAATATACCCGAATCGAATGAACTTCTTTTTGATAGTAAAATTTTTCCTCGGTTTTCCGTTTTTTTGGTTTTTTTTGAAAATTTGATAAAAATTTTTTTCTTGGAAATTCAGTTTTTTCAACATAAAAATTTTTTGTCGTTATCAATGGAAATAAATCCTAGCCTATGTTTTGACCCGTAATTTTTGCCGTCTTTTGCCGTAAACCCCATGTCTGTAGCTTTTATCGTGTTCTCGTTTATCGCGCTCGGACACACACACACACACACACATAATTAAAGATTTATATATATATAGGATTAGTCCTAAACTTTTATAATTTTCGAAAAATTATTGTATCTTTTGACAGATCGAGCCGATCACCTTGAAAATTTAGGTGGATACGTAAAAAATATACCCGAATCGAATGAACTTCTTTTTGATGGTAAAATTTTTCCTCGGTTTTTTGTTTTTTGGTTTTTTTTTAAATTTGATAAAAATTTTTTTCTTGAAAATTCTGTTTTTTCAACATAAAAAATTTTTGTCGTTATCAATCGAAACGAAACGTAGCCTACGTTTTGACCCGTAATTTTTGCCATCTTTTGCCGTAAACCCCGCGTCTCTAACTTTTATCGCGTTCTAGTTTACTCATTTCGGACACACACCCACACATAATTAAAGATTTATATATATATAGGATAGGATAGGATAGGATTAGCTGCCTCCGGCTCGCTTCGCTCACCTCGGCAGCCGCCAAGGGGGCTGCGCCCCCCTGGACCCCTGCAACTTGATTTTTCCAAACATTTGTTGTTTTAGCTTACTCAATATTTTGTATAACAACCTTTTTTTACCCGAATTATTATCTAAAATTTACTGAATCATAAAAATTTTGGACGTTGGAACTCAGGCGGATAATTAGTGATCAGCGATTCAAAGCTTGATTACCCTTCCCTAGGATCCGCAAGTGGCAGTTGCTTCCCTCAATTACCAATTCTAGGATTCACCCTGATAATACCTGTACAAATTTCTTTTAGTTACTCTATTGAGCTACTAAATTAGTAACCGGTAAGAATTACGAATATATATAATATGAGCTGCCTCCGACTCGCTTCGCTCACCTCGGCAACCGCCAAGGGGGCTGCGCCCCCCTGGACCTTAGCAACTTGATTTTTCCAAAGATTTGTTGTTTTAGCTTACTCAATATTTTGTATAACAACCTTTTTTACCCGAATTATTATCTAAAATTTACTGAATCATAAAAATTACGGACGTATGAACTTAGGCGGATAATTAATGATCAGCAATACAAAGCTTAGCTACCCTTCCATAGGATCCACAAGTGTATATATAATAACTTATAAATATATATAAATATATGAATTTGAAATCCAAATTTTATGCTAAAAAATATATGTAACTCTGGAAATATCAAACCGATTTGCTTGAAAATTTAGGTGGACACATAAATAACAATTCTAAATCATATAAAAACTTTTCTGATTCCAAAAAAATTTCAATTTTTTAAGTTAATTACGATTTTTTGAAAATTTACGAAAACATCAAAAATGATCATTGAAAAAACGTTTTTTTGGCGACAAAAATTTTCTTTCGCATCAATCTAAATCCTATAAAACCTATGACACTCCTGAAATATTTTCTCGTTTTTTACTGCAAACCGCGTCTTTCTAGCTAACTTCGTCTAGGCGTGATCATCAAACTTAAAAAATTCTCTAACGCTATTAGTAGGATTAGTCCAAAACTTTTTATATTTTTGAAAAATTATTGTAAATTTTTACAGATCCAACCGATTCACTCCAAAATTTAGGTGCAATCGTAAAAAATATTCCCAAATGGAATGAAAGACTTTGCCACAGTAAAATTTTTTCTTAGTTCTCAGATTTTTAGGTTTTTTTTTTTAAATTGCATGAAAATTTTTTTTTGGAAATTCAGTTTTTTCAACATACAAAATTTTTGTTCCAATTAATTGAAATGAAACCAAGCCTATGTTTTGACCGGTAATTTTTGCCGTCTTTTGCCGTAAACCCGATATTTCTAGCTTTTATTGTGGTCTAGTTTATCGCGTTCGGGCATACATACATAATGGTGATTTGGCCCAGAAAACATAAAAAATGATCATTTTTTTGAACAATCGTTTTTTTGGCGGCAAAAATTTTCTTTCGCATCAATCGAAATCCTGTATAGCCTATGTCACTTCTGCAAGTTTTCCGCGTTTTTTGCCGCAAACCGCGTCTTTCTAGCTATTATCGTCTAGTCAATCCTATCAAACTAAAAAAATTCTCTATCGGCATATATATATATATAGATATAGATATAGATATAGATATAGATAGGATAGAATAGGATAGGATAGGATAGGATTAGTCCTAAACTTTTATAATTTTTGAAAAATGATTGTAACTTTTGACAGATCGAGCCGATTAGCTTGAAAATTTAGATGGATACGTAAAAAATATGCCGGATTCGAATAAAATTCTTTTATTTAGTAAAATGTTTCCTCGGTTTTCCGTTTTTTTTGTTTTTTTTGAAAATTTGATAAAAATTTTTTTCTTAGAAATTCAGTTTTTTCAACATAAAAAATTTTTGTCGTTATCAATCGAAATAAAACCTAGCCTATGTTTTGACCCGTAATTTTTGCCGTCTTTTGCCGTAAACCCCGCGTCTCTAACTTTTATCGCGTTCTAGTTTACCAATTTCGGACAAACAAACATACAAAATTAAAGATTTATATATATAGGATAGGATTAGTCCTAAACTTTTATAATTTTCGAAAAATTATTGTATCTTTTGACAGATCGAACCGATCACCTTGAAAATTTAGGTGGATACGTAAAAAATATACCCGAATCGAATGAACTTCTTTTTGATAGTAAAATTTTTCCTCGGTTTTCCGTTTTTTTGGTTTTTTTTGAAAATTTGATAAAAATTTTTTTCTTGGAAATTCAGTTTTTTCAACATAAAAATTTTTTGTCGTTATCAATGGAAATAAATCCTAGCCTATGTTTTGACCCGTAATTTTTGCCGTCTTTTGCCGTAAACCCCATGTCTGTAGCTTTTATCGTGTTCTCGTTTATCGCGCTCGGACACACACACACACACACACATAATTAAAGATTTATATATATATAGGATTAGTCCTAAACTTTTATAATTTTCGAAAAATTATTGTATCTTTTAACAGATCGAGCCGATCACCTTGAAAATTTAGGTGGATACGTAAAAAATATACCCGAATCGAATGAACTTCTTTTTGATAGTAAAATTTTTCCTCGATTTTTTGTTTTTTTTGTTTTTTTTTTAAATTTGATAAAAATTTTTTTCTTGAAAATTCAGTTTTTTCAACATAAAAAATTTTTGTCGTTATTAATCGAAACGAAACGTAGCCTATGTTTTGACCCGTAATTATTGCCATCTTTTGCCGTAAACCCCGCGTCTCTAACTTTTATCGCGTTCTAGTTTACTCATTTCGGACACACACACACACATAATTAAAGATTTATATATATATAGGATAGGATAGGATAGGATAGGATAGGATAGGATTAGTCCTAAACTTTTATAATTTTTGAAAAATTATTGTATCTTTTGACAGATTGAGCCGATTAGCTTGAAAATTTAGATGGATACGTAAAAAATATGCCCGAATCGAATAAAATTCTTTTTTATTATAAAATTTTTCCTCGGTTTTCCGTTTTTTTTGTTTTTTTTTGAAAATTTGATAAAAATTTTTTTCTTGGAAATTCAGTTTTTTCAACATAAAAATTTTTTGTCGTTATCAATGGAAATAAATCCTAGCCTATGTTTTGACCCGTAATTTTTGCCGTCTTTTGCCGTAAACCCCATGTCTGTAGCTTTTATCGTGTTCTAGTTTATCGCGCTCGGACACACACACACACACACACATAATTAAAGATTTATATATATATAGGACTAGCATAGGTGTGAGGGGGGGCTCCGCCCCCCCTGATCTATTCCCGGTGTTGTTGTTATTGATTTTTTATTATTATCATGTTGTTATTGTCTAAAATATATATCAATGTCAAAAAAAATTAACGCCTTAAAATAAGCTAAAATTTTTTTCTTAATGTAGACCTTTTACCAGTTCAAATGTGACCAATAAGATAAAATTTGTAGTAAATTCAAAGGAATGGTGTAATTTTGAAAATGGGCCAGATCAGGCTATTTTTGGACCTTTGAACAGACATATTTCGGGCCCATGAGGTGCTAGAGGACTAAAACTGGCTGAGGGACTTTTTTATCACCCCAAACTATACCCTAAAATTTGAGTTGAATATATATAATATATAGTAAAAAATTTTATTTTTTTTTTTTTTTTAATTTTAAAGCAACTTACGTTTTTAATAAAAATTTAACTAAGTAAGCATAAATTACATTTTAATATAGAATATAAATTACATTATAATATACACAGACCCACAAATAAATGATTAGAAATACCATAAAAATAAAAAAATGAAAAAAATTTTTTTACCAGCTTTAAAAATATTATATAAAATTTTAAAGATACCTCCGTTTTGAATAAAAATTTCAGAGAATACGTAAAAATTAGTGCTGAATCGAAAACTATGAAGTGCGATACCTAAATTTTTCGATAGTCTCGAGATAATTCAATTTTTGTTAAAATTTTTAAAAAATGTTATCAAGTTCAAAAATACTAAAATTTAAATATCTCAAAAACTACGACAGCTAATCAGAAAATATAGGGCCTATGTCACCCGCAGACTTTTTATCTTTATTTTGACACCGGTTTCATGCCAATTGGTTCGGCGGTTCTTGCGTGATGAATGGACAGACAGACAGACAGACAGACAGACAGACAAACAAATAAATTTTCAAATATATATAGTATTAAGATTAAGATTAGTCCTAAACTTTTATAATTTTCGAAAAATTATTGTATCTTTTGACAGATTCGAGCCGATCACCTTGCAAATTTAGGTGGATACGTAAAAAATATACCGGAATCGAATGAACTTCTTTTTGATAGTAAAATTTTTCCTCGGTTTTTTGTTTTTTGGTTTTTTTTTTAAATTTGATAAAAATTTTTTTCTTGAAAATTCAGTTTTTTCAACATAAAAAATTTTCGTCGTTATCAATCGAAACGAAACGTAGCCTACGTTTTGACCCGTAATTTTTGCCATCTTTTGCCGTAAACCCCGCGTCTCTAACTTTTATCGCGTTCTAGTTTACTCATTTCGGACACACACACACACATAATTAAAGATTTATATATATATAGGATAGGATTAGTCCTAAACTTTTATAATTTTCGAAAAATTATTGTATCTTTTGACAGATCGAGCCGATCACCTTGAAAATTTAGGTGGATACGTAAAAAATTTACCCGAATCGAATGAACTTCTTTTTGATAGTAAAATTTTTCCTCGATTTTTTGTTTTTTTGGTTTTTTTTTTAAATTTGATAAAAATTTTTTTCTTGAAAATTCAGTTTTTTCAACATAAAAAATTTTTGTCGTTAGTAATAGAAACGAAACGTAGCCTATGTTTTGACCCGTAATTATTGCCATCTTTTGCCGTAAACCCCGCGTCTCTAACTTTTATCGCGTTCTAGTTTACTCATTTCGGACACACACACACACATAATTAAAGATTTATATATATATAGGATAGGATAGGATAGGATAGGATAGGATAGGATAGGATTAGTCCTAAACTTTTATAATTTTTGAAAAATTATTGTATCTTTTGACAGATTGAGCCGATTAGCTTGAAAATTTAGATGGATACGTAAAAAATATGCCCGAATCGAATAAAATTCTTTTTTATTATAAAATTTTTCCTCGGTTTTCCGTTTTTTTTGTTTTTTTTTGAAAATTTGATAAAAATTTTTTTCTTAGAAATTCAGTTTTTTCAACATAAAAAATTTTTGTCGTTATCAATCGAAATAAAACCTAGCCTATGTTTTGACCCGTAATTTTTGCCGTCTTTTGCCGTAAACCCCGCGTCTCTAACTTTTATCGCGTTCTAGTTTACCAATTTCGGACAAACAAACATACAAAATTAAAGATTTATATATATAGGATAGGATTAGTCCTAAACTTTTATAATTTTCGAAAAATTATTGTATCTTTTGACAGATCGAGCCGCTCACCTTGAAAATTTAGGTGGATACGTAAAAAATATACCCGAATCGAATGAACTTCTTTTTGATAGTAAAATTTTTCCTCGGTTTTCCGTTTTTTTGGTTTTTTTTGAAAATTTGATAAAAATTTTTTTCTTGGAAATTCAGTTTTTTCAACATAAAAATTTTTTGTCGTTATCAATGGAAATAAATCCTAGCCTATGTTTTGACCCGTAATTTTTGCCGTCTTTTGCCGTAAACCCCATGTCTGTAGCTTTTATCGTGTTCTCGTTTATCGCGCTCGGACACACACACACACACACACATAATTAAAGATTTATATATATATAGGATTAGTCCTAAACTTTTATAATTTTCGAAAAATTATTGTATCTTTTGACAGATCGAGCCGATCACCTTGAAAATTTAGGTGGATACGTAAAAAATATACCCGAATCGAATGAACTTCTTTTTGATGGTAAAATTTTTCCTCGGTTTTTTGTTTTTTGGTTTTTTTTTAAATTTGATAAAAATTTTTTTCTTGAAAATTCTGTTTTTTCAATATAAAAAATTTTTGTCGTTATCAATCGAAACGAAACGTAGCCTACGTTTTGACCCGTAATTTTTGCCATCTTTTGCCGTAAACCCCGCGTCTCTAACTTTTATCGCGTTCTAGTTTACTCATTTCGGACACACACACACACATAATTAAAGATTTATATATATATAGGATAGGATAGGATAGGATTAGCTGCCTCCGGCTCGCTTCGCTCACCTCGGCAGCCGCCAAGGGGGCTGCGCCCCCCTGGACCCCTGCAACTTGATTTTTCCAAACATTTGTTGTTTTAGCTTACTCAATATTTTGTATAACAACCTTTTTTTACCCGAATTATTATCTAAAATTTACTGAATCATAAAAATTTTGGACGTTGGAACTCAGGCGGATAATTAGTGATCAGCGATTCAAAGCTTGATTACCCTTCCCTAGGATCCGCAAGTGGCAGTTGCTTCCCTCAATTACCAATTCTAGGATTCACCCTGATAATACCTGTACAAATTTCTTTTAGTTACTCTATTGAGCTACTAAATTAGTAACCGGTAAGAATTACGAATATATATAATATGAGCTGCCTCCGACTCGCTTCGCTCACCTCGGCAACCGCCAAGGGGGCTGCGCCCCCCTGGACCCCAGCAACTTGATTTTTCCAAAGATTTGTTGTTTTAGCTTACTCAATATTTTGTATAACAACCTTTTTTACCCGAATTATTATCTAAAATTTACTGAATCATAAAAATTACGGACGTATGAACTTAGGCGGATAATTAATGATCAGCGATTCAAAGCTTGATTACCCTTCCCTAGGATCCGCAAGTGGCAGTTGCTTCCCTCAACTACCAATTCTAGGATTCACCCTGATAATACCTGTACAAGTTTCTTTTAGTTACTCTATTGAGCTACTAAATTAGTAACCGGTAAGAATTACGAATATATATAATATTAGTCCTAAACTTTTATATTTTTTGAAAAATGATTGTAACTTTTGACGGATCGAGCCGATTAGCTTGAAAATTTAGATGGATACGTAAAAAATATGCCTAAATCGAATAAAATTCTTTTTAATAGTAAAATTTTTCCTCAGTTTTCCGTTTTTTTGGTTTTTTTTGAAAATTTGATAAAAATTTTTTTTTTGGAAATTTAGTTTTTTCAACATAAAAATTTTTCGTCGTTATCAATCGAAATAAAACCTAGCCTATGTTTTGACCCGTAATTTTGGTCGTCTTTTGCCGTAAACCGTATGTCTGTAGCTTTTATCGTTTTCTAGTTTATCGCGTTCGGACACACATAATTAAAGATTTATATATATATAGGAATAGGAATAGGATAGGATAGGATAGGATAGGATAACATCATTTCCTATATACAGAACAGATGGCTGAAGCAATGTGAGTCGTCCTCACAAGCGCTAAAATTGCCATTAGTTAACTATATGAGAAAAATAAGGACGTGTTTACATCAGCGTCTGTAGCACATACACTAACACACACAGCTACACTTATGAGATCTATGTGTTAGTGTTGATCGAAACGCTAGGTACCTTCTGTACCGACATTTTGAAATCCGCGTAAATTCAAATTTTTAAATAAGTTTAAAAATTCATCGAATGTCGCTACTTTTTATGCTTCAATAAAAAAAGTGATGACGATACGCATCCGCATATAAAAGATGAAGGCGATGAATTTGTAAATTCATTTAAATCAAGAACTTGCTCGTAAAGGTTGTCATTATTTCAATTATTTAAATACTCCCTTGCCATCGAGCGATACAAGAAATTTTGAATATTAATATTCATTATTAGTTATTTAAAATGGGGCTTGAACCGTACCCCTTGTCGCGAGGCTGTGTCAGCTATCTTTGATTTAATGGGTAGGGAGAACGCAATCGACTAGATGGGAACATAAACAATTTTTGGAATAGCAGATTCTGCGAGAAATCAACAGAAACCACTAAACATCTGGGCTTGCCCAGTAAACGGTACCTAGAGTTTTTACTAACAAACACGGAAGATGTTGGGCCATTAAAACCTCAGAGCCTCGTAAACTTAATTAGTTACTTGGCCTTGAGGATTTTACGAGATGGCGGAAACATGTATACCCGAATTGTGGTAAGATCTCGGCAACGTATTCCTGCAGGCTATACCTATATAATATAATATAATAATTTTTTTTTTGTAAATAGTATTTTAATTAAGTATAACATTTCAAAAACTAACCAGAAACTAAAAAATCAATATATTAAAATATATATATTAGGTTGTTTCTTATTTCCCAAACTGCCCGTAGAGAAAAATACTGGCTCGAATATGAAGCTTCAGATCAAAAAACTATTAACTAAAAAAAAAATTTTTATATTGATATAATATATCATAAAGTTTATGAGTGTCCCGGTTGTTTCCCCTAACTGGAGCTGGAGCTCGTTCATTACCGGCAGAACCTGAAAGTGGCTATTCTGACCTACGGTCTGCATCTCCGGAACACTAATACACAAAGTAGCAAGGATGTAGTTATTCAATCTCTCAAAGGAAGGATTATTTTATTACCATGTTTGCATTAAATTCCTTGTCTAGACTTCCCACCATAAGAAAGATCTCTGCATTGTGCTATTTTAGGACACTAACCGCGAGCACTATCTAAGGGAACAAACACAACTGCGGGAAATCCATGGATATTACTTAATGGGACCAGAATTGACCAACAGGGATTTTAATAGGTGAAGCGACAGAGACTTTTAAACTAAGTCGGGTGCTCCGGAGCTTGTCTCCCCGCACCCAGGCAAAAAAAATATATAATTTAAAAGTAAACAAATTTTTTTTATATTTTTTTTATGATTTATTCATTAGTAGAAGGGAAAAATATTTTCAATATTTTCTATCGTAGTTACCGCAAAATTGCGAATCTTCATGACTATTCTTGTTAGGGGTAGTTTTTGCTAATTTAAGATTATAATATTAATTTTTTATTAAAAATCTCAGAAATTCGTGATTATCGACACCGAAAAATCCATATAAATTAAATCTAGACACTCAAAGCACGAATACTTCAAAAATAACTTACAAAGGGTATTCCACCGATTTCTTCCGGAATAGACCCTGAAATTCTTGATAAACCACCCAATAAACCTATAGTAGACTAAGATTCATGACGGCAGGTAACTAAATACCCTCCTCCCTTCCGAGATTTGATTGGGGAACATCTTCATTCAATTATTAGAAGCTGCTTGATTCTCCTTATTTTCTAGAGAATCTTCTAAATCTGATTTTGGGTTTTCTCCTACATTTGATTAAGTTTCGACGGTTTGATTCATATCACGAATTTCTTCATCATTAGTTTTTAGCATTTTATTTTGTAGAATTAAAAAAATTTTTACATTTATTTAAAAATAATTTTCGTGACGCAACATTTTTTGCCGTTAATCTTTCTTAACGTCACGCCCAGTAACGGTTTTAATAAAACAGTCTCTCCCCATACAGTGTTGCGTAATTATTGAACGTATCCTTTTCTTGTACATGCGCAGTTCAAATCAACTTTTGAATCTCCCAATCATTTTCTACTGAGAATGCCCTATTAAGGTCCAAGAGGAAAAAACTTTTAATGTTAATACTGTCAAATGTTTGTAAATTTTTCATCATTGCGTAAAAATATTTTTCATAGAATCAACTTTCACATTCTAAATTATTATTAAGACTGCGAGTCATAATTTTGATCTATAAAATCTATAAAAAATAAAATTTTTCAGGTTTGGGATTAGATCAATACAAACGTTATGATCCAAAGGTAACAGTTTTAAATAAACTTCATATTCTAACAATAATATCTTGCTAACATTTTTAATATATTGATTTGAGTAGAACGCATATATAAAATTGGATTTGGATTTGAACAAAAATAGTATATTTTACAAACTTGGAAGTTATGGATTAATAACATTTTCAGACTATATATTTTTGCTCACTGTATTATCTAGTAAGTATATTTTTTTTAATTTTATTAAAATCTTAAAAATAGAAAGCGTAAAATTAAGTTAATGACGTTAAATAGTCTACAGTCGTCTTCTTGACTTTTTATATTCATGCGTATTTAAATTTTTTTACATAATATTTTTCATCCATGCGTTGTAGACGTCTAGCCAGTTCGGTGTTTTCGTAGAGCACTTGAACTACCTCAGCATTGCCATTCTTTCCTCCTAAATTCTCCTCATTGCTTTTATATTCATTTAAGTTAGACATTTTGGAATGTATTAATCCTCCTTCGACCCCTCACATTCTGGGCAGCTGGCATGCAGAATGGTTGCATTACAGAGGATATAGCTGACGGCATACACTTGAATCACCTTGCTCCTCTCATTCTTCCGCGAAAAAAGAATAATTCTCTTCGGAAATTTAGAGTCCTCCAGTAGCTTGGGCACATACCGACAACATCGCCAAGCCGTTAATGATGGGCTCCGGCTGTAGAGAACCCCACCTCCTGTCTTGCGTCAGCAGAGGCAAAAGGGTAAATTCTGGCTTCAGATTCGGTTTTAGGACATCAATATACGTAACTAAAGTACTTTTATTTTTAACTTTTGAACATAGTAAAACATTTGCTTTTTGGGGTGGTTTAGAGGGTGCCTGAGGTGTAGGCTAAATTTTGACTTCAGATTCGGTTTTAGGACATCAAAAAGCTTACTTGTAGGTAGGTCTAGTTACAGGATCAGAACTTTTTTTTTGTGCAGCTGTGTTATTATTAGATTATTAATATTGTAAATAAATAATTCATTAATTTTTATCCAAAAAGATTTTTTATTCTTATTAAAACATTACAGGATTTTATATAGTTTAGGTAAAAGAAAACTTTAAAAATTGAATAATTTACGCTGGACATAATTTGAAAAATAAATGAAAAAAATTCGATTATTTGAAAAATAAAAATATAAATTTGTCAATATTTCGGAGATTTTTCACTCCATCATTAGGACTAAAAATAATAAAATACATTAAGGCCCCCTTTTCATTATTTTGTGTAATTTTAATGAATTTTAAACACCTTTTTTTTTAGTTTAATTATTATACAAGAACTTCAAATTTTTTTTACAATTGTTGCAAAACTATCAAAGAATACAAAAAAAATTACCATTTTTATTTTCCAAATTTTTTACATTTTATAGAGGGTGTCAAAGTAGAGGCTGAAAAAAAAAAGTAAAAAACGGTTCCACACCTAGCGCCTATTGTGGGCATCCGAAACAAAAAAATAAAAGAGCATTTTATTTCCTATACACTTCTCAAGTGCTGGAACTAAAAGTTTGCAAAAATTTCAAAAATTGACCATTTGGTGCGCCAAAATCGAAAAATGGAGATTTTTAAGTAAAAAAAAACACCTAATATGGTCAATAAAAAATTTTCTAATCCACTTTTTTCTGATCTTCTAGTTCCAGCACTTGGCACTACAATTACAAATAAAACGCACCTAGATTTAGGTCAATAGCTGAATAAGTTTTTGAGTTAGAACTGGAACCGATTTAAAAAAGTAGTTTTGAGATAAACGCGTTTACAGTTTTTAAATGCTTATGTTTACATATGAATCCGTCCCATAAAAATCAAAATATCTCAAAAACATATATTTTTTTTTGCTTGAAAATTTTTTTATACACTCTTGAAATGTTTTTAAGCAAGAAAATGAAATAAAAAAAAAGTGCATTACGAATTTTAATTTTTGAAAACGGGGCCTTAATTACTAATATATATAAAAAAATATTTACACAATATTTACCACATAGTCTAAAAGTTAGATGTTTACATATTTAATAATTAAATATTGTATGCAACTATGAAAGTATGCATGGACTAGTGTATGTTATTTACACTGTTGTTATATACATTGCACAATGTAGGTTTTATACATGTGTAAGATATAATTCTTACTTGTCAATACATAAAGCAATAATACTCAATTTTATTAAAGACATCTATGATTAATTCTAACATATACCTTAAGTTATATAGAACATCTACCTTATATCATGTTATTATTTTCTAATAATTAGATAAGTTTACAATAAGCTGGATTTACTTTATTTGATTCTTCTTGTTTATTGAAACCGTTCTTTTGACTTTTTATATGAAAAGATTCTGACAAAATCCGTTTATGATACAATACAATTTTCCAGTTAAACCTATGACCTAATTTTCTATGTTCTGTGACTACATTGTGTTTATTAGAATCTAGTTTCCAATTATCAAAATGTTCACTAATTCTGACACCTAATTCTCTTTTTGTTTCTCCAACATAAGTAGCATAACAATCTTTGCATTCTATTTAATAAACTTTATGTGTTTATTGGAACTTATTTAATGTGTCTTTGCCTCTTATGATTAAATTACTTAACATATAATTAGGTTTAGGTATTACATTGACATTATATGGTTCAACAACTCTTTTTATACTATAAAATAAATTGTTATTGAATAGTTTACGCTGGACATATTTTAAATAATAAATGAAAAAACTCGATGTCTTCCAGCAAAAAAATTTTTATTTGAAAAATAAAAATATAAATTTGTCAATATTTCGGAGATTTTTCACTCCATCATCAGGACTATAAATAATAAAATACATTAATACGTCTCCTGCATCCCCTATCTTAGCAGATATTGTTATGGCAGATTTGGAGGAAAAATGTATAAAAAAGTTAAATTATACTCCTATTTTTTACTTTAGGTATGTTGATGATATCTTAACCTGTATACCTAAAGAAAAAATTGATTACACTTTAAAAATATTCAACTCATATAATAGTAATTTAAAATTCACTCATGAACTTGAGAATAATAAATGCATTAACTTTCTTGAATTAACCTTAATTAATAACAATAGCCAAATTTTATACAATTGGTATAGAAAAAATACTTCTTCCAATATTCTTTAAAAAAGGGAAATTAATTTAAATTTAAATTTAAATTTTTACCTATTTTTCGTCTAGCGACTTCGTTATTTGTCATTTACGACATGTTTCAGAACTTATGTTCCATCATCAGGTTTCCAAATTATTTGAAATGTTATTAGGATGTTGTCAAAATTAATAAAATTATATTTGTGCACTATTTTTATTATTTGATGTAATTATTATCACTGTAACTTATTTTTATTACATTACATTTTATTTGCGAGGTACGCAACGTTGTAATGCCGATTGTACACTTAATATTGTTAAATTTAAATTTAAATATTAAGAGAATTTTGTTGATGTTATGTTATTATTGATATTATTATTTTATTTTAATTCCAGTTTTATTATTATTATATTTCATTTAATTTAATGGCTGTATTATATATGATGTTATTTTTAAATTTCAACTGTTCATTTAATAAGTTTTCATTATTTTTAAATGCCTTATAGATTTCATATTCTTCTAGTGTATCCATAATATTGCCTTTTTTACATATATGCAAAGCCTTTAGATTTTCATTAAATTTTGAACCATTATGATTTGTGGAATTAAGATGTTTTGCATAATTTGTTGTGATGACGTTTTGATTTGGTCCAGGTATATGTTCCTTAAATCTTTTGGCAAAAGTGCGTCCTTTTTGTTCAATATATGCACAATCACAATCACTACATTTAATTTTGTATATTCCACTTTTGGACTCTAATTCAGTTCGTTTTGTTTGACGCAGTATTTTTTGTATTTTGTTTTCTGTCCGGAACGCAATTTTTATATTTAATTTTTTAAATATTTCAGTTAAAATTGGTGCCGTAAAATTACCGTATGTAGATGATATATATTTTGCATTGTTTTTTGGTATATCTGGATGTCTTTTCTTATGTTGTTGTTTTTTGATGAGTTCATCTATAATATTGCTATTATAACCATTGGCAATGGCAATTTGTTTAATGATGTTTAATTCTTTCTGGAAATCACCTGGTTCTAGAGGAATAGTTAATAGCCTGTGTATAAATGAGTTATATGCAGCCATTTTTTGTGAGTATGGATGATGAGATGTTGCATGAATGGTTGTATAAGTAGTTGTTGGTTTTCTGTATATTTTGTATTTAAATTCATTATTTGATTTATATATAGTCAAATCTAGAAAATTTATGGACTAATTTTCTTCAATTTCTAAAGTGAATTGTATGTTTTTATTTATGCTGTTTAAATAATTCTTTAGGTTTTCTATTTGTCTATTTGAGCCTTGTATTAGAATAAAAGTATCATCGACATATCTATTAAAAAATTTAATGGTATTGCTATATTTATTTGTGCTTGAAAAAATATGGTTTTGTTCAAAATGATTTAAATATATTTCTGCTAAAAGTCCTGATAAGGGAGATCCCATAGCTAGACCATTTGGTTGTTTGAAAAATTCATCATTGAATGTGAAGTAATTTTGGCTGAGTAATACTTTTAAAAAATTAATTAACTCATCGATATATGCTGTGCTGAGATTATTATTGTTTTTGTTATCAATTAAATTATTTTTTAATATTTGCAATGTTTCTGGAATTGGAACATTTGTATATAAATTTACTATACCTAAAGAAATCATTTTGAAAGAAGTGGAATTTTTGTGTTGAGACATGTTTTTAATGAACTAATTGTTGTTTTTTATACTAAAATTTTGTTTAAAATACACGTTATCGTTTATGATATTGTATAATTTCTTAGATAACTTGAATCCTGGATGAGTTGTATTATCTGTTAATGGTCTTATTGGTATTTCTTGTTTCTGAGTTTTTGGTAAACCTGTTAAACTTGGTGCTTTTGGTTTTATTGTTTTTAAATATATTTTATTTTTATCTACTTTATTTAGTATATATTTACTATTATTTATTAAACTATTTAATATTTTAGTATAATCTTCAGTGGGATCTTGTTGTAATTTTTGTATATTATTATTGTTAATAAAATTGTAGACTTTACTTATCCGTGAATCTTTATCCATGATGACAAGTGTGTTTCCTTTATCGGCCTTTATTATTATAGCATTGTTATCTATGAGTTTTTTCTTAATTATTTTTAAATTATTTATTTCATGTTTTTGGGTATTTAAATGTTTGTTATTGTAAATGTTTTTATTTTTATTTTGCGTTTGGTTATTATTTTTTTTTTTTTTTTTTTTTTTTTTTTTGCCTGGATGGGGGGAGACAAGCTCCAGAGCACCCGACTTAATTTAAAAGCCCCTAGCGCTCCACCTGTTAGAGTCCCCGTTGGTCCATCCTGGTCCCTTTAAGAAAGAGCCCTGGATGTCCCGGTATTGTGTTGTGTTTGTTTCCCTTAGATGGTGCTCGCGGTTAGTGTCCCAAAAGTGACAACCTGCAGATATCTTGCCTCTGTAGGGAAGTCCAGACCTGGTTCCATGCGAGCATGGTCCCAGAATCACCCTTCCTTTGAGGGTTCGAATAACTGCTTAATTGCTCCCTTGTGTGTTAGTGTCACAGAAGTGACAACCTGCAGAGATCTTGCCTCTGTTGGGAAGTCCAGACCTGGTTCCATGCAAGCATGATCCCAGAGTCACCCTTCCTTCGAGGGTCCGAATAACTGCATGGTTGCTGCCTTGTGTGTTAGTGTTCCGAAGATGAAAACCAGAGGTCAGAATAACCCCCTTCAAGTTCTTTCGGCAATGACCAAACTCCAGGTTCCCCAGTTAGGGGCATCGATCAGGGCGCTCACAGACCTTTAGGCATAGCCCATAGACACATGTTACCGAGATCTTACCACAGTTCGGGTATACCTGTTGCAGGTTCACCTTAGGCTTCCCCCTCAGGTGGTCTCCGCCCTCCTATGAAGTTCTCGAGGCCTAGTGACCTTATGAAGTTCACTAGGCTCTGAGGCTTCAATGGTCCAACATCTTCTGTGTTCGTTAGTGAAAATTCGAGGTACCGTCTACGGCGTTCCTCTAGCGCTGGGCAACCCCAGATCAGATGTTCGGTGGTTTCTGTCGATTCATCGCAGAATCTGCAGTTCCGACTATCGTTTATGTTCCCCCATCTGTGATGGTTGAATACGGAGTGTCCCGTTATCCAGCCCACCACAACACGAGTATAGATTCTATTCATATTCAGTAGTTCATCACGCCACTCGTAGATCGGAGAGGTACCCAGGGCCCTTTTGGACTGCCTGGCTCACCTTGATTCCGTCCACTCCGTTGCGGTTTCCCTACCCATTAAGTCAGAGATAGCTGACACAACCTCGCACCAAGGGGTTCCGATGACAGCAGTTGGGACTGCTATCTTGGTTCCTTTCTTGGCTAAAGAGTCAGCTTTCTCGTTGCCTGGTATGCCCACGTGAGCGGATACTCAGTGAAGCGTGATTTTGTTCCGACTACCAAGAGTGTTTAGAGAAGTTTTGCAATCGCGTACCAACTTTGAGAAAACCGTTACCGAGTCCAGAGCGTTGAGAGCAGCCACACTGTCTGAGCATATGCTAATTCTCATTCCCTCTGTCCCCTGACGAAGCATCTTCTCCGCACACATCTTTATAGCCAGTATTTCCGATTAAAACACCGAGGCTAGGGGTCCTGCAGAGCCGATGAGGGCTTTTTCTTTAGGGCCCCATGCTGCCGAACCAGTATTTCCATCCTGTTTCGACCCATCCGTATACCAGACTCTTGTGTGAGCCAGATCCGGATGAGTGCCGTCTGCCCATTCATCCCTGCTGGTTATCCTAATGGAGAACCTCTTTTCAAAGGTAATCTCCCCAGTAGTTCTGTCTAGGCCATTGTTCAGTAGTTCCATACAGGGCAGTTCCGCTATCGCAGCGTGCTTGCCCCTACCAGGAACCCATTCGCCCAGGGCCCGTAGTCTAGCTGCGGTTCTGGCTGCCGATTCATTGATAAGAATGTGGAACGGAGGAACACCGACAAGCACACGGAGTGCCGTCTTTGGCGTGTTCTTTGGCGCTCCAACCATGCTTCTAAGCATCATTGCTTGTAGGCGGTCCAGGTTTTTCCCCTCAGTGATGAGGTTAGACCTGTGCCACCATACTACCGATCCGTATGTGAGCCTAGGGATCATAACCGCGTCGTAAATCCATTTTACCAATTTCGGTCTTAGACCCCATGTTACTCCCACCATACGTCTGCATAACCAGTATCCATTAAGGAATTTGGCCGTTACATGCTCCATGTGAGCCCTCCAGTTCAGCTTATCGTCCAGCACCACGCCGAGGTACTTTACTTCCTTGGAGAAGTCGAGCGTTTTGCCGTAAAAGATAGGCCCCCTGGAGGTATCCAGGCTGCGTTTTCTCGTAAAGCGTATGCATTGGGTCTCATCAGGGTTAGCCGATAGGCTTCCAACGCCGGTACACCATTCTTCAAAGAGCTGCAAGGCCCGCTGCATTTCGTCCATAAGGTCTTCCATGCATGACCCCTGAGTCAGAATTATGATGTCATCCGAATAACCAAACACCTGGATACCTGCTCTTTCGAGTGTGGTAAGGAGTTTGTTGACCGCCAGGCACCACAGTTTCGGAGATAACACTCCACCCTGCGGGCAGCCACGCGTTACTTTTCCCGACAACTTCGAGAAACCGTGCTCCGAAGCAACGTACCTGTGTTTAAGGTATTCACCCAGCCTCAGTCTTATTGTTCCGTTAATTCCATGATCCCTTGCGCCGCAATCAATGGCGTCATGAGGAGTATTGCTAAATGCCCCTACAATATCAATGAGAGTGGCCATTACCGCCCCGTATGTTTCCATACCAGCTTCAATGTAGCTGACCACTCCATGTAGAGCCGTTTCGGTAGATTTTCCCCTTTGATAAGAGTGTTGGCTTACTGCGAGGGGAAACGCTATCAGTTCCTCGTCCATTTTCCTGTTAACTAATTTTTCAAGTGTTTTGAGGAGAAATGACATGAGTGTGATCGGTCTATAATCCTTCGCTACAGAGTGTCCTACTTTTCCGCCTTTCGGAATGAAGGCTACTCTGGACGTTCTTCAGCTAATCGGCACGTAACCGATTGCCAGGCACGCCCTGAATAGCTTCGTAAGTGGACCCACCAAGTGATGGAGACCCTTTTGCAGCAGCACGCGATATATGCCATCAAGTCCAGGGGACTTGTAGGGTGCAAAAGATTTTATCGCCCAGGCAACCTTATCCGCGCTGATTGTTTCGTGGGCTGTTTTCCAGTCCGCTCTGTTTGTCTTCCTTCTGCTCTCGGGAGCTTCAGGAGTTCGTTCTTGAACAAAGTCGGGAAAGTGCGTTGTCATCATGAGCCTGAGATTCTCCATGGAGTTATCGGGGAATTTTCCATCCGGCCCCTTTATCTAGCCTGAAGCCCAGGTCCCGCCATTGGACAGTACCCTGAGTAGCCTGGCGGTTCCGGGGAAGCCCTCGACTCCTCCACAGAAGTCCCTCCAACTCGACAATCTAGCTTTCCTAATTTTGTTCTTAAATGATGTTAGGCTCTTAAGATACTCCTCCCTTAAGGAGGGGTTTCTTCGCTTTTTCCACTTAAGAGTCCTAACCCTCTTTTTCTGAGCGTCAAGGTCCTTATTGAACCAGACATCCCCTCTTTTCTGACATTTAAGCTTCAAGGGGCAGTTGGCCTCATATGAATCCATGACTGCCCTCTCGACAGCATCCAATGCGAGTTCAATTTCCTCAGGAGTCCCATACCTCCTTGGAAATTGTTTAATCGATTCCCCCAGGGATTTCATGTACCCGTCCCAATCAGTATTTCTAGGATTCCTAGAATGCTCTGGTCCGTGTCCACTACCCTCCAAAGAAAAGTGAATGTATTTGTGATCCGAGAGAGATTCCTCGTTTGAACCCCGCCAATTTTGAATGCGGTCATTCAGGTTTGGTGTACAAACTGTTATATCAATAAGGGTCTCGCCCCTACTGTTTGAAAAGGTAGGTACGGTCCCCCTATTCACAACATCTAATCTACTATTTGCTAAGAATTCCAGAAGGTCATGGCCTCTACTGTCGCTAGTCCGACTCCCCCACAAAGCGTGGTGCGAATTGGAGTCGCATCCAATAATCAGCCCCGAGCCTCCTAGATTCTCGTCTTCTGCCAGTGCCTTCAGACTGTCCGAAGGCACCGCTTCCCTGCAGGAAAGATACGAGGAAGCCACTATGACTTCCATATCCGCCCCGTCATCTCCAACTACCTTAACTCAAATAGTAGTTAGATCGTTATTGGTATGTCTAGGCACCAGCTCAGCTTTCAGTTCCCTGACTACAATACAGGTTCTTGACTTAGTGCCAGCCGCCCGGAATACCGTACCAGCCTCATTCAGTCCCTTGATTTCATTATGTAGAATCCAAGGTTCCTGAATAAGGGCTATGCCTGTGTGCCACGCTGAAAACAGTCGAGTGAACTGTGCACTTGCTGCTTTACAGTGTTGCAAGTTGATCTGGGTAAGGGGAATCTATGCGGTAGCCACAGGGCTATGCATGTTGGTCCCTCTATCCGTAGTCCCGGTCCCATTATCATTGAGATTCAGGTCCGCCATTTAAACAGCTTTCCCTCCTCCCTCAGTAGGGACCAGATTAGCATCCCCATTTCCCGGGTTTTCCCCAATAGTGTCGGTGGTCTACATTGCGGACATCGCCTCCACTATTGTCGCCTCATCTGAGGTCAAAGTTGTATCGACGTCAGCCTCCTCTGGCAAGGTCTTCTTTTCCTTATGGAGAATGGCACACCCAGCCCTACCTAATCCAAAGGCAGGTTTGAGGTCCAGTCCCTTAAGGGCATCTGTTCTGGCATACTGACGACCATCAAATTTGGCCCCGATGGAATTTGCTTTAGCCTAAATTCTATGATGTGCCAGACATCTGTCTTTAATGTCCCGTTTTGTCGGGCCAGAATTTTCAGAGTATCCGGTCTCATGTTACCTTTCGGATAGATAGCGAGCTTAGCGTGTTTGGGGAGAGTATTTATATCAGCGACAAATAACTCCGCTCCCTCCCACGGCTTCAAATCAGCTATTCTATCTTCGATCCACTTCTTGTCCTTGTCCGCCTGATATTTTACCTTCAGGTAGCCATGGGCAATGCAGTAGTCTATAAAATTAGGAGCCTCCCCAAGCTCGTCCTGAAGTATATAATTCAAGATCGATTCTTGGATAAGCTCTCTCCTTTCTTCATTTATATACTTCGAAGGGTCTGGGTATCCTCTAACCACGATCCTAATAATGTTGCCATTCTCGAGAGCCTGCTTATAGGTCCCCTTCGCCTTCGGTAATCCCGTATCCCTTTTCTTACGGTTCTCAAAATTGGGAGAAGTGTCTTCCCCACTTCTACCTCTCTTGAGTCCCGCAGATCTGGGAGAAGGAGTTTCATATCCCTGGGCTTCCCTTTCTTTAGCTATTCTAGCTAACTTTGCCTTTTTCTTTTGAGCCCTGGATCTTTTATTTGCGCTTGTTCCACCCGGAGGTGTTCCATTTGCAAACTTCTGATTGCTTACACCTGGTTTCCCTTCTAGAGTCCCAGTATGGGTTGCCGATTTCTTATTAAAGATATCAGTCAGTTTTAAGTTTCTTCCACCTGGTGTCCTAGATTGGGTCCCAGTTGCCGGTTTCTCATTATGAGTCCCGGGTTTAATGGAAGGAGTAACCTGATTCACTGAATCAGTATTTGTTTTCTGTGGTGTCTCTTTAAGAGTCCCATCAGGTTTTCCGTTATTACTAACGTTTTGTTTTGGGGTTTTATTATGGTTATCAATTTTGGATCCCACGAGTGGGTCGGAAAGGGTCGTAGCCCCCAAACAGAGCCGCCTTATCTGGGAGAAGGGGGAGGACAAAACATTCATCACATAAATCAGGGGGCCCCCAGGTGCCCTGAAGTGCTGCACTAGGCATGAGATTACCCCCTCATGAGAGGGTATCCGATCTTCTGGATACCCCCCGCCTACAGAGCATGCTTGCGTCACTCTATCGTTAGGCTGGGCAGACCGTGTCAGCCGTCACCATGGTTCCAAATGTTCCCACAGTGATGTCCGATTTCGGTCTTGCAGTTCGATGGATTCCACCATCATGACTGGTGACATTTTACGGTATTGTGCCCTACCTGTACCCGCCGTATAACAGGGTTTCGACCGTAGTCTAACAGTTTGGACGGACTCTCAACTCCATGGTTGCTACCATCTTATTATTGTTATTTATAATATTATTGTTGTTATTATTTATGTTACTATTGTTATTATAACTTGTATTATTTTTTTTTTTTTTTTTTTGACAAGGGAATCTTGTGAATCTTACATCAGCCATGGAGTGTTTGCGGGCCTTAAAGACCCGCTAATTTCCATGACCGCCCAGTTGCACAAAGTGTACAACTGGGAGACCACCGGCGAACGCGATCGCCGGCTACGCCCTAGATTCTTACTGGATAAACACACTATAAACCCCCCTGCGCTTGTTTGACCCAAACCGGAACTCCCTTTTCAGGTATAACTTCAGTTAGGGACGCGCAGCCTACGCAGCTGGCCGCTGCCTTCCCCCCTGCCTAGCGGCAGGAGAGCAATCTACGATAGAAAGCCCTCCTCCTTTTTCTTCAACAAGGTGGCCCTTAGGTACTCTGCTACTTTGTTCCAATTTTCAGAACTCCGTAGCATTTCCGGAACCACCTTCTCTGGCCTCCCAATCGGGAAGGGCGGGCGCCCTTCCACGTAGCGCATACATCCGAAGAAAGTGTGCTCCACTGTATCCTTCTCGCCTGGGCAGTGCAAGCACTCCTCTGTTGCCACCTTATGCCAATGTTTCAACATTGCACGGAAGTACCCGTGTTTAGTTAAAAATTGGGTGAGGTAATAATCCACCTCCCCATGTTGTCGTCCAGTGCATGTCTCCAGATGTAAAATCAGTCTGCGCGTCCATCGGGCATTTTTCTCTTCCTCCTTGTTCCACCGTTCCTGCCATTTTCCCATAGAGCTGGAGCGGGTGCGATTGGATGCCACTTCGCGGTCCTCTACACTATCGTAAATGTATAACGCTAGCAGGTCGATGGGTATGACCGATGCTACTACCTGGATCGCCTCGAGCGATACTGTATGGTACGCGCAGGCGATCCTCAGGGTCGCTTGCCGCTGCACAGACAATATTTTATGTCTGTACTTGGCAAATTTAGTGATATCCGCCCAGATCTCAGATCCATAAAGCAGGACAGAGTTGACAACGGACATCAGCAATCTTCGCTTCCGGGGTTTGGGCCCTCATATGTTGGCCATGAGCCTTGACAAGGAGGATGCGATGTGAGGATTTCCACCATCATCGACATTTACATCGATGTCCGTGGAAATTGTTGTGCGACGGGTCAGTAGTACGATCTCCGTTTTTGGGATCGCGAGCTCTAGCCCGTGCTCGCCCATCCAGAGGTTGATCTGTCTCATGACTAGATTTAACCTCTCCTGGGTTACCTGCATGTCCCTGCCGGTGTTGGTCAGAGCCACGTCGTCCGCGTACCCCATCAGAGAAGCTCCTTCCGGGAGGTGAACGCGCAACAGGCCATTGTAAAAGGCATTCCACAGGTCCGGTCCGAGAACCGAACCTTGGGCAATGCCCGCACTCAGAACCCTCTGTCGCCTGCCATCGAGCGTGTGGTAGAACAGTCTCCGGTCCCGTAGGTAGTCCTTTATTACGTTACCCAGATACCTGGGTATCCGGAAGTCGTACTCGAGAGACCGGATCATGTCATCCCACCTGGCCGAATTGAAAGCGTTTTTGACGTCCAGCGTTACAAGAGGGACGCCTTTGCAAATTGCAGGCCGCTTTTCCCTCTCAGCCTCTACAGTATCCACGACACGCCGGATGGCGTCTATCGTGGAATGCCCCTCACGAAATCCATACTGCTCCTCGGAAAGGCCACCGTCCTCCTCGATGGCTCTTCTCAACCTTGCCCGGAGCATGCTCTCGATCACCTTCCCGATGGTGTTTAACATGCACAAGGGTCTGTAAGATGATGGAGAGTCCGGGGCTCCACCTTTCCCCTTGTTCAAGAGCACGAGACGTGCCACCTTCCATTTTCTTGGAAACACTCCCGCCACCAAGCATGCATTAAACATGCTTAACAGGATACCAGGGATTAATTTGACCGCTCGTTTGAGCACTTCCGCTGGTATCCCGTCCGGCCCCGGCGCCTTGCCAATTTTCATTGCCTTGATGGCCTCCACCATCTCGTCCTCGCTAAATAACGGTACTTCCTCCCTGGGTATCGCCTCTACCGGGTTTTCCCGGATAGGCCGCTCAGGGAAGAGAGCGCCGATGATTCGTTCGGTCGACACCGCGTCCATCATGTTGTCAGACCCCCGGTTCAACTTGCCCATTACGACTTTGTAACCAAGACCCCAGGGGTCTTTGTTTACATCCTCGCGTAATGAACGCAGGCATCGAGCCTTGCTTTGACGGATAGCTTTGGCCAGCCGGTGTTTAGCATCCTTGTGTTCCTGGGAAAGTGCAGCAGCCTCGGGCCTGTCCCGTGCCCTTTGCGCCCGTCTACGCGTCCTGTGGCACTGCTTGCGGAGCTCCGCTATTTCGGAAGTCCACCATTAAACTGGCTTTCTCCCTTTCCAGGGCCTTCGACGAGGCATAGAGGCGTCACACGCCACTCGCAATAGAGACGTTACTTTCTTGACTAAGATTTCAGCCTCGCGGAGACTTGTAGCCTCTCCATGCCAAGCAGGGACGGACGACGACTCCATTCGAAGATACTCTTCGAACTTGTCCTCGTCCATCTTTGGTACATTCCAACCCAAAGGACGCCTCTTGTACGGAGGCCGTTGGGAGGTTCCCTCAACTACCCGGAAGGTGATGTAATGATGGTCGCTACCATTGTAACCATCCATCACCGTTTATTCGCCGATTCTGCCAGACGCACCTTCTATTGCAAAGGTTATGTCTGGGATAGAGGCACCCCAACCTGCCCTCTCGTAGGTGGGCCAGTTTCCTCTATTCCGGACCACTAGTGACCACTAGTTTGCATCTAGTGGCCATTTCCAGTACCTGCTGTCCCCTAGGATTGGTCGTCGGCATGCCCCATTCTAAGGCCCTAGCGTTAAAGTCTCCAGCAAGGATAACGCTTCCAGTTACCGTTCGAACCGTGCTTTCGATGCTGGCCAGCTTTGTAGCCAGCACTTCCGAACTATCGTTTGGGGAGAGTTAGCAACTTATATAAGTTGTCTCCCCGCACGTGATTCAAACGTGGCAATTGCCTTTCCCTTTTTTGGTCAAGGTCGTTTGGGCTCTACCCCGGAGCCATATGGCGCAGCAGCCAGTGTCATCGGTTAGCCAGTATTTGTGGTTCATGTTGTATGATTGCTCACTTAGTAAGAGAATATTTGAATCCTCTTCGCGAGCAATCTGTTCCAACAAAGCACCAGCTTGCCGGGCTTGGTTCATGTTCCCTTGTAGAACCTTGATCATTTTCGATGACACTTATTCCTCGCCACAGCCAGAGCCTCACGGTAGCTGGGGCAGTTTCCTTTTCCGGCATAGTGTTCCGTAGAGCACTTATTCTTGCACAGGAAACACTCGGGTGTTTCCTTCTTGCATTCTGTTCTTTTGTGGCCATCCATGCCACATTTGAGACATGCTTTTCTACGGTCTGGGCCTTTGCAGACATACTGATTATGTCCCTTATAACACTTAAAGCAGCGCCTTGCACCTGCTCGAAGGCGCACTCTGTTGAAAGCCCATCTAATTTGGTTTTTCCCTTTTTTGTCTAGGTGGAGAGCATCAGCTTCGAGTAATTCCACCACAGCCATCTGACTCATTGTGCCTTTGGTTTTGAAAATGGTAACCAGGAGATTTTCCCCGTTTTCAATACCTATCGCCTTGGCGACCGCCTCCTGGATCTCCTGTTCTTTCGTGACCCCATCTAAATCTCGAATTTCGAGTTTGAGCATGGGGATCATGTCCCGAACGTTCGAATCAGGGCCCGTTACCGCTTGAGCTGCTTCCTGCAGTTTCCCGGAGTCCAATATCGACTCCAGCTCGATGAGGACGCTGCCGCCTTGCGTCTTGCGGATTCGATGGACTTTAGCCCCCGAATCTTCAAGCTGGACGTTCTTCTTAATACTGAGAAGAGTTTCCTCGTATGTATGGCCTGCTGCTGGTTTTATAAGTAAGGCCTCCATCCTCTTTTTGTACCTACGCCTACTCGGCTTGGTACTGACCGTTTCAGCAGGCCTTTTGGCAGCTGAGTATTCTTCCTCTCAGCTTTCTGCTTCTTTTTCGGTTTTTCCCAGGTATCCACTTTATTGGGTATTTTTCCTACCTGGGCCTGTTTTTGCAACTGGCTTGGTATTTCAGGTACCTGGTTTCCCTGTTGAAGCTGCAGCTTTTTTTGTTTCTTCCTCCTTTTTTTTTCGGCCTTGCTGATCCTTTTGGGACCGTTTGCATTATTTTGCTTACGTGAATTGTCTTGCTCACGTAAACTGTCTTGTTCCTCTTCCGAAATTTGAGTTTCCATTGGAGAATCGTCTACCACAAGGGTGGTTTGTCAATGTCACTAGATCATGGTGATCAGTGGAAGACCGATCGGAAGCCGTTGCGTTCGGCTTCGATTTACCCGACCCTTCTTGGTTTTTTCTTTCTTCCAATAGGCGTTTTTCACGCAAATCCTTCTGTCTCTTTTGCTGCTGCTGGAGCTTCTCACGTTGCTCTTGAAGCCTCTTTCTGTTTTCTTCTTCCTGAAGCACTTTTTTCCTCTTTCTTTGCCCTTGTAGCTCCTTCCTGTTTTTCTCAGTTATTGAGAGCTCTACATTTTGTATTCCCTGATCGAATTCAGACAGTTCTTCATTCGATTGGGTAACCTCGTTCATCTTTTTCCCCGTTGCCTGGTGAGCTCTCGGGAGAAGATATCGGGCGGGGCCTTTTAAGCGAGCCTTTCCCATTCATTTCCTTATTATGGCCTCTAAGATATATATTATGGCCTCCAAGAGATTGCCGTAGTGTTTCTTTTCGGCAATAAAGCCTTCTTTAACAGTGTCCAGACTTTTAGCTGCCTGGGTTTCTTTGAAGGCTTGTTGGACATCACTGTATTTTGCAAGAATATCCTGCATACCATCATTTTCCATGAGCTTAGACAATCGAGTGCTCCATTTAGGCGTCACTTTAAGCTTATCCAGCGTCACCAGTTCTACTTGGCCAGCTGCGTTTGAGTTTGTTTGGGCTTGGGGGCCCTGTTGGTTGTTGTTCGTTTGTGGTTCCTGCACGCTTTGAACCTGATCTTTATTATGTAGCTTCATCATTTATTTTTGAAAAATTACCTCCTTCTAACCTGTTCTGTCTTGTGTGATTGAATGTGGGACATGATGCAGCCAGTCAACGCGGTGGTCTCGCAATCGTCGACCCCCCAAACCGGGTGTCCCCTAGCGTAGTGGCCTTGTGGAAAGCTCCCCGCTCCCCGTAGCAGGGCCCTTCCCGGGCGCTACCCGGCACTACTACGAAAAACGAGATTATTCGCCGGCTGATAGAGCAGACAGACCAGTTAGCTAGACAGCTCCGGGCTCCTGTACTATCCGGCGGCCTGGAGGTGCAGTTCCCAGTTTTTGACCTGTACCCTCTACGGAGGTTGCCATCCCAATCCGGAGGACCGACCACCGCGAGCCACGATGATCAGCAGCATCACGCCGCTTGGTTTCTTAGCCTGTAAAAAGAACTATTGTTGGTGTACCTGTAATAGAATGTAAAAGAAAAAAGTTGTAATTAGTGGGATTGGTGTTCGGTCTTTCAGCGATCAACACCCTGGGTACCGGTCCCGGGGGGTTGATCAATGTCAGTCCTGCAGATGGGAGGATATTCACCTTCGCTCCATGTCTGTCTAGCATCACACGGTCATTCTTGACCCGTCGTGTGGGCCAGGTGACAATTTGGTGGATTTTTACCACTATGGTTGCTTACCATCTCGCGATATTCTAGCCCGTCGTGAGACAGGGGGAGAACTAATCTGGAAGTCACGTCTGAATGATCCAAAGACCCCCCATAAGTTCATTCCAGAATAATGCGCCCAGCCAGAATCCTCGGGAACACATGACGGCTTTTTGCGGCACTTATTTGAGTGCACGATGGTACAAGTACCTAATTAAGAATCGAAGGCACAGAGCCCTGTTTATAAGGGCGGCCTACCTTTAATCGGCTACGTCGCTGTTTTCGAGGTGGGATTCTCCCATGCTCAGAGCCAATACGTCAGGTCTAAGGCAACCCTGTATGTGGCTGAAATCGCACTTAGATTGGAGAAAACCTTGGAGCCCCTTTAATGTGCCTCTTCCTCAAGGATAGTTTAGGATAGCAGTCTGTGGCTGCATGCTTGTCAAAAATGCTCGAGGGAAAGACAAGCCATAAAACCCGGTTTATAGGGCAGCCTCAGTTATTCCAGAACCGCTTATAGCGTAACCATGAGCAGTCTGCGGCATTCTTAACATGGACGCATGGGGTACAGCATAAAGCATGTCCCTAGAGAAATGCAAGGCATGAGACCCGATTTATAGGGCAGCCTCAGTTGTTCCAGAGAGCTATATCCTACATCCTTGATTCTAATTCAACCTTGAAAAAAGGCGGGCTGAACCACCCTCCTCCTTCCTCAGCCTTATGAGGCTCCGGGCTTGAGACTGGTTTAGTGGAGTTATAACTTGTATTATTTTTTTTTTTTTTTTTTTTTTTTTTTGTCAAGGGAATCTTGTGAATCTTACATCAGCCATGGAGTGTTTGCGGGCCTTAAAGGCCCGCAAATTTCCATGACCGCCCAGTTGCACAAAGTGTACAACTGGGAGACCACCGGCGAACGCGGTCGCCGGCTACGCCCCAGATTCTTACTGGATAAACACACTATAAACCCCCCTGCGCTTGTTTGCCCCAAACCGGAACTCCCTTTTCAGGTATAACTTCAGTTTGGGACGCGCAGCCTAGGCAACTGGCCGCTGCCTTCCCCCAGCCTAGTGACAGGAGAGCAATCTACGATAGAAAGCCCTCCTCCTTTTTCTTCAACAAGGTGGCCCTTACGTACTCTGCTACTTTGTTCCAATTTTCAGAACTCCGTAGCATTTCCGGAACCACCTTCTCTGGCCTCCAAATCGGGAAGGGCGGGCGCCCTTCCGAGTAGCGCACACATTCAAAGAAAGTGTGCTCCACTGTATCCTTCTCGCCTGGGCAGTGCAAGCACTCCTCTGTTGCCACCTTATGCCAATGTTTCAACATTGCACGGAAATACCCGTGTCCAGTTAAGAATTGGGTGAGGTAAAAATCCACCTCCCCATGTTGTCGTCCAGTCCATGCCTGCAGATCTGAAATCAGTCTGCGCGTCCATCGGGCATTTTTCTCTTCCTCCTTTTTCCACCGTTCCTGCCATTTTTCCATAGAGCTGGAGCGGGCGCGAGTGGATGCCACTTCGCGGTCCTCTACACTATCGTAAATGTATTTCCGCTCCAACGCTAGCAGGTCGATGGGTATGACCGATGCTACTACCTGGATCGCTTCGAGCGATACCGTATGGTACGCGCAGGCGATCCTCAGGGCCGCTTGCCGCTGCACAGACGATATTTTATGTCTGTACTTGGCAAATTTGGTGATATCCGCCCAGATCTCAGATCCATAAAGCAGGACAGAGTTGACAACGGACATCAACAATCTTCGCTTCCCGGGTTTGGGCCCTCCTATGTTGGCCATGAGCCTTGACAAGGAGGATGCGATCGACGCGGCCTTCTCACTCGACCTCTGAAATTGTTCCCAGAAGTTGAGCTTGTTATCAAGCAGAACTCCCAGGTACTTAACCGATGTCTTGGCTTGGATCGTGTGAGGGTTTCCACCATCATCGACATTTACATCGATGTCCGTGGAAATTGTTGTTCGACGGGTCAGCAGTACGATCTCCGTTTTTGGGATCGCGAGCTGGAGCCCGTGCTCGCCCATCCAGAGGTTGATCTGTCTCATGACTAGATTCAACCTCTCCTGGGTTACCTGCATGTCCCTGCCAGTGATGGTCAGAGCCACGTCGTCCGCGTACCCGATCAGAGAAGCTCCTTCCGGGAGGTGAACGCGCAACAGGCCATCGTAAAAGGCATTCCACAGGTCTGGTCCGAGAACCGAACCTTGGGCAATGCCCGCACTCAGAACCCTCTGTCGCCTGCCATCGAGCGTGTCGTAGAGCAGTCTCCGGTCCCGTAGGTAGTCCTTTATTACGTTACCCAGATACCTGGGTATCCGGAAATCGTACTCGAGAGACCGGATCATGTCATCCCACCTGGCCGAATTGAAAGCGTTTTTGACGTCCAACGTTACAAGAAGGACGTCTTTGCGAATTGCAGGCCGCTTTTCCCTCTCAGCCTCTACGGTATCCACGACACGCCGGATGGCGTCTATCGTGGAATGCCCCTCACGAAATCCATACTGCTCCTCGGAAAGGCCACCGCCCTCCTCGATAGCTCTTCTCAACCTTGCCCGGAGCATGCTCTCCATCACCTTTCCGATGGTGTTTAACATGCACAAGGGTCTGTAAGATGATGGAGAGTCCGGGGCTCCACCTTTACCCTTGTTCAAGAGCACGAGACGTGCCACCTTCCACTGCTTTGGAAACACTCCCGCCACCAAGCATGCATTGAACATGCTTAACAGGATACCAGGGATTATTTTGACCGCTCGTTTGAGCACTTCCGCTGGTATCCCGTCCGGCCCCGGCGCCTTGCCATTTTTCATTGCCTTGATGGCCTTCACCATCTCGTCCACGCTGAATAACGGCACTTCCTCCCTGGGTATCGCCTCTACCGGGTTTTCCCGGATAGGCCGCTCAGGGAAGAGAGCGCCGATGATTCGTTCGCTCGACACTGCGTCCATCATGTTGTCAGACCCCCGGTTCAACTTGCCCATTACGACTTTGTAACCAAGACCCCAGGGGTCTTTGTTTACATCCTCGCGTAATGAACGCAGGCATCGAGCCTTGCTTTGACGGATAGTTTTGGCCAGCCGATAACTTGTATTATTATTGTTTATATTATTATTATTATTATTATTATTATTATTATTATTATTATTATTATTATTTTTATTAACAGTGTTTTTATTTATATATTTTTTAATTCTGTCATTAATTAAAACTCTAGCACGTTGTTGATCATTATAATTGTCTATGTGTTTTATCACTGCTTCAACTTGAACTATTTCTTTTTCTATTGTTGTATTATTTATAGATGTAGGTATATTATAATTTAGGTCTTTATTTAAAATAGTCATTTCATTGTTGTTGAAATTAATATTTGTTAAATTTTCAACACTAGGATAAAATTTATGTTGGATTTTAACAGGTTTATTTAGTTGTTTATTTATTAGTTTATCTATTTTCTTTTGATGAGTTGATTGAACTTTTATTATAATATAATTTATGTAATTATTTACTTTTTCTAATATTGTAGGTAATAGAACTGGATTAATTTTGTTTAATAATTCTAGATGTTTTTTATATAGTTCGTAATTTAATGAATTCTTTTTGCATACAGATTACTGATTTCATATTTTATCCAATTTATTTCACTTTGTGGTTTAATTTTCAATGCTGTTCTGGATTTGTTTTTAATTTTTATTTCTGCATATTTTGGAACTATTTTGTATTTTAAACACTCTTTATTAAATTTGATGTTTGCTTTAACTTTATATAATTTTATTTTTATATTTTGGAATTTGTATACCAAGGAGGCTTGATCGGCTTCAATATTGAAATTCATAATTAATTAATTAATTTTAACTTTTATTAAAATTAATTTTAATTTTGTGGTATACCCAAGTCACTTTAAAAATTCTTTAAAAAAGGGAAATTAATTTAAATTTAAATTTAAATTTTTACCTATTTTCCGTCTAGCGACTTCGTTATTTGTCATTTACGACATGTTTCAGAACTTATGTTCCATCATCAGGTTTCCAAATTATTTGAAATGTTATTAGGATGTTGTCAAAATTAAAATAACAATAATAATATACAAAAATTACAACAAGATCCCACTGAAGATTATACTAAAATATTAAATAGTTTAATAAATAATAGTAAATATATACTAAATAAAGCAGATAAAATATATTTAAAAACAATAAAACCAAAAGCACCAAGTTTAACAGGTTTACCAAAAACTCAGAAACAAGAAATACCAATAAGACCATTAACAGATAATACAACTCATCCAGGATTCGAGTTATCTAAGAAATTATACAATATCATAAACGATAACGTGTATTTTAAACAAGATTTTAGTATAAAAAACAACAATGAGTTCATTAAAAACATGTCTCAACACAAAAATTCCACTTCTTTCAAAATGATTTCTTTAGATATAGTAAATTTATACACAAACTAGCTGCCTCCGGCTCGCTTCGCTCACCTCGGCAACCGCCAAGGGGGCTGCGCCCCCTGGACCCCTGCAACTTGATTTTTCCAAACATTTGTTGTTTTAGCTTACTCAATATTTTGTATAACAACCTTTTTTTACCCGAATTATTATCTAAAATTTACTGAATCATAAAAATTACGGACGTTGGAACTCAGGCGGATAATTAGTGATCAGCGATACAAAGCTTGATTACCCTTCCCTAGGATCCGCAAGTGGCAGTTGCTTCCCTCAACTACCAATTCTAGGATTCACCCTGATAATACCTGTACTACCAATTCTAGGATTCACCCTGATAATACCTGTACATATAATATTAGTCCTAAACTTTTATAATTTTTGAAAAATGAATGTAACTTTTGACAGATCGAGCCGATTAGCTTGAAAATTTAAGTGGATACATAAAAAATATACCCGAATCGAATGAAATTCTTTTTGATAGTAAAATTTTTCCTCGGTGTTTTGTCTTTTTGGGTTTTTTTAAAAATTTGATAAAAATTTTTTTCTTGAAAATTCAGTTTTTTCAACATAAAAATTTTTCGTCGTTATCAATCGAAACGAAACCTAGCCTATGTTTTGACCCGTAATTTTTGCCATCTTTTGCCGCAAACTCCGTATCTCTAACTTTTATCACTTTCTAGTTTACCCATTTCGGACAAACGTACAAAATTAAAGATTTATATATATATAGGATAGGATAGGATAGGATGTTCCAATTCCAGAAACATTGCAAATATTAAAAAATAATTTAATTGATAACAAAAACAATAATAATCTCAGCACAGAATATATCGATGAGTTAATTAATTTTTTAAAAGTATTACTCAACCAAAATTACTTCACATTCAATGATGAATTTTTCAAACAACCAAATGGTCTAGCTATGGGATCTCCCTTATCAGGACTTTTAGCAGAAATATATTTAAATCATTTTGAACAAAACCATATTTTTTCAAGCACAAATAAATATAGCAATACAATTAAATTTTATAATAGATATGTCGATGATACTTTTATTCTAATACAAGGCTCAAATAGACAAATAGAAAACCTAAAGAATTATTTAAACAGCATAAATAAAAACATAGAATTCACTTTAGAAATTAAAGAAAATAATTCCATAAATTTTCTAGATTTGACTATATATAAATTGTTAAATATGTAGGTGGAGGATAAATGTATGTAGATAAATAAATGTAGACACTGTAGTACTTTATGAAAATTGGAATTATTTATTATCCATTCACACACACACACATACTATAAAAGCTATTACTTAACATAAATCAAATAATGAATTTAAATACAAAATATACAGAAAACCAACAACTACTGATACAACCATTCATGCAACATCTCATTATCCATATTCACAAAAAATTGCTGCATATAACTCATTTATATACAGGCTATTAACTATTCCTCTAGAACCAGATGATAAAACATCATCTTCGTCGGGTGGTAGGAGAACACACTCTTACTTTTGAAGAGTTGTATACCCTTTTGAAACAGATAGAAGTTTGTCTTAACTTCAGGCCTCTGTTGCCTTTAAATGATGACCCGTATGATCACCAATTTCTGCAACACCCCTCGTTACTATTGACACAGTCAAATTCCTATATTGTGCCTGAACCAAATTATTTAAATCAAAGTATTCCATTAAATCAAAGATATAAATTAATACAGGCCATGTTACAAGACTGGTGGAGGGCATGGTCTCATGAGTATTTGCAGTCTTTACAAGTACGTAACAAATGGACTGAAAACCTAAAAAATATTGAGGTCAATGACATCGTTTTGGTTAATGATGAAACAATGCCCCCAAGTAAATGGCCTTTAGGTCGAATAATTAAAATACTTAAAGGACCTGATGATCTGGCAAGGATTGTTGAGGTCAGAACTTGCACTTCTGTCTTAAGAAGGCCAGTTCAAAAGTTAATACTGTTGAAAACAAATAATGAACTATCCTGAATAATTAACTGATTTCAGCTTATTTATTGTAGGTTGCATTGTTTGTACTTGATAGAATTGACTTTTGTCCAATGATTTGTAAATAAAAAATTAATTAAATTATGTATTGTAAATAGAAAATTATGTATTGTAAATAGAAAAAATTTTTGTATATAAATGTATTATAGTATTTTGTTCTTTTTTATGTTGTTCTTTTTCAAAAAATCTATGTATAATTATTGTAATTCATTTAAAAGGGGAGAATGGTGTGAAAACACACCTTTATTATTTTAAATAATATATGTAAAAAGAGAGAGAAGATAACGCACGCACGACCGACGGAGTCTCTCGTCGAGTAGTGCGCGCTCGGCTTTCGTGCTTTATGCATGTACAATAAAATCAATATTTAATCTAACAATTATAGTAATTATTTTACACGCCTTTACTCTTTTTACTCCATCATAAACTAATACGTGTCCATCCAGAAAGTATAGACGTATTTCCAGAAAGTTCGAGTACGAATGACATGTTTAAACTAAACTTGATTTCAAAAAATCGATACACAAGAGACCGCAATTAGTTTGACTAAATTTTTGAAATCTTTCTCTCGTATATTTAATGTTACAATTAGTAAAATATTCGACAAGTTCTTGTGGAGGGTTTATATTACCAAAACTGTCAAAATAAATGACATTACTGCCATTCTTTCTATATGCCACCCAATGAGATCCTGCGTTATTTTTATCATCCAAGTTGATTATAGCACACTCGTTTTTAAGTGGGCGTTGGGGCAAAGCATTTCTCATATAAATACCGCGAAAATTTTTTATATTTTTAGCTAATTTGAAAAGCTGACCAGCTGTTTGCTATTTTCGTCTTCGTCTTTTTTTTTAAACCTTTCCCTCTCTTGAACGGCATTAAACGGAGACCTTTACCTTTGCTGGCAATTTTCTCCATTTCCAAATTATGACGTATTTTTTCATCGGCTAATTTTTTGTTTTGTTTTGAATCTTTATGAGCTTTATAAAGGCTAGCTGCTGCTCCTGCTGCTGCCGCAATTGGCGCTACGTATTGCAAGAAACCGCCGCGCCGAGTGGCCAGCGGAAGCTTGCGGCAGCGTTTCTTACGCGTGCTCCTACGAACCCCCATACCAATCTTATCTTTCAAACGAATTAAAGAAGCTACAGTAAGCGCCGAAGCTCTTTCCCCCAAAGATGAATCTGCCGCGAAAATTCGCTTTTTAGCCGCTGAAAATAGCTCTTTATCGGCTTTGTGGCACGATTTTAAATCTTTAAAATTATGATATTGAATATCATTCGTCAAACATGCTGAATCGAGAGGATTCTTTGGTTGTATATTGTTCTTAATACGGGATTCCATACGGGTACCGGGACCTTTTGAAGAAAAAATATTTTATACATAAAGACATGAGATTTTTTTTTATAATATTGCACTTACCACAGTAATTATAACTAGGTAAATGTATCTCTCGATTCAATTTTTCAAGAAAATTATTGAACATGCGTTTACCGTGAATGTCGCATTAAGACTGACTGGACAAGTATAAAAACGTTCACATTTATGCCCTAGTTTTCAGTAAAATGAAGTTTGTTGAACAGAAAGAAAAAATTCATAACGTAAATTACGATATTTCAGGTAGTTCGAAACTACCTCCAAAAAATGGCAAGCTTTTAGGGGGTAGATTGCGAGCAATTATCTCTGGTCCGTCAAATTGTGGCAAAACGAACCTATTAATTGCTTTAATAAATAGTATAATTGGTTTTTATTTTTTCCGAATAGTCATATTCACAAAAACCCCTTTTCAACCTAAATATGAACTTTTAAGACGGATTTTCAATCATGAAACATTAAAAAGAGTTCGATTAAATTTTTTTACAAGCGATGAAGAAATTCCAGACCCTAAAAATGCCAAAAGACATACGCTCATGGTATTTGATGACGTCATAAATTGCACTCAGAACGTTGCTAAAACATACATGTGTTTGGGGCGACATTCTTTCACAGATTGTTGCTATTTATCGCAGACTTACTCAAAAATACCTAAACATTTAATTCGTGATAATATAAACATGATTGTTGTATATCCTTAAGACGATTTAAATTTTAAACATATTTTTGACGATCACGTGACATCGCATTTGTCCTTTCCTCAATTTAAAAAACTTTGTCACAAATGTTGAAAGAAAAAACATAATTTTTTCAAACTACGGCATGTATCGATCTGGTTTCAGTACATATATCCTTCTTAAACCGAAACGATTGTCTGAAATTAAAAAAAAAATAAAAAATAATGGAGATTGCAAAGTTAATTCAGCAAGCTCGTTCGAATATTCGCAAAAAATGTAAGGCATTAAAACATCACGACGCGCAACTCGATTTAATGGCAAAAAAAACTTTTGCCCCCATAATTGAACATAATTGAATTTGATTGATTTTAAAGAATGTGAAAAAAAAGATGAAAATATAATGGATTTGGTCGATATTTCTGATGCTATCACTAGCGGTACCAGTAAAGGATCAAAAAAACGCAAACAGGATGACACCTCTTTTTTTGCAAATGAATCTCTCATAGATAACGAAATTAAAAGACAGCGCACGCACCGGCTGAATTGACAGAGCTTGGACCTTTTGCAGGAAAATTTTTTCAAGATTTAAAGGCAAACCCAAGTAAATTTGATACAGTCTTCGGACCAAAGATTTCCGCCCAATCACATCATATGCTGGGTTCTAAACGATTAATTATTTTCAAAAATGACAATTTCTCAGTCGGTTCAAAGACCTACACGGGGACCCAAGAATTGTTCTCTTTGATATATAACAAAAAGCCGCAACAAGATTCCTACACGGAAGCTGACAAGGCTATATACGGTAAAATTTTACGTTATACAAATGCGCATAAACAAAACGGTCAAGAAAATGAAACGGTATTAGCTTCTAAAGGTGAAAAATATCTCAATATCATACGGGATTTAGTTAACATACCGTCTTCAACCGGACGCGGGCTAAAGAAAAAAATAAATAAATATACTCTTATGAATTTCGATAAAAATATTAAGACGTTATTTTCTTATTGGGACAATCCAAACGAGTTGGTAGACAGGTTAAAGCTTCTAGTGTCAGAAACGCAAGCTGGTCATAATTATTTGGACAACGAAATTCATGAAATAATTGATGAATTATCTGAATCTGGCTATATATATTAAAAAAGCGTGCAAAAATGAATAAGTTTGGCGAAAAATTGAGAGAAACTTCGCCAGATTTTTCAGCTTTAAGCAAAAGATTAACGAATTTAAAGTTAAAACTCGAAGCTTTAAACCCTAGTAATAATCTTCGTATTGATTCAAGGTTAGGATTTTTGGAAGAAATTTTGGATGTGGCTCTAAACCAAAAAGAACCTAAAAGTAATTTACCATACACACAGATCAAAGAATTAATTTCAAAATTTATCCCCGATGACAATCTACGTATACGCATTTTGGATGAACTTTTAGGGGTTGTAAAATATCGTAAAAGCGACGATGTAAATTATATTTCTTACAGCGATTTAAAAACATACATTACAGACATCATACCGAAAATTGCAACTCGTTTAACAGCAATGGAAATAGCTCTTGGATTTTCCGATGTTAAAAAACAAGATTCAATAACCTATCTGAAATTGCTAGGACTTGTAAGGTTGAATATCCCTGAATTCGGGAATTGAATTACCCGTATCGAAAAAATTTTGAAAATTGAAAATCCAAAGCCTTGAATAATTTTTTTTTCAAACTAAATAAAATGTATTTTTAAAAAAAATGATCAAATAAAAAAAATTTTTTTAAACTAAAAACTGTGTTGTTATTTGCGTTAAATAATTCACAAAAGTTATTAATTTCAATACATTATCGTTTATATTTTATTTTTTCCATACATTTTTTTTTTGTTATGTCTAAGTTCTTATGTCTAAAAAATTAAAATCAATCGTTTAAATTTATTTTGTAATAAAGCTATTCAAAGTATCTAAAATGAATGAAATTTAAAAATTATAATGTAATTAATAATTTTTTTCTTGAATCGATGCAATTTTCGTTAATTAATCCATCGTTTAAATTAATTTTGTAATAAAGCTATTCAAAGTATCTAAAATGAATGAAATTTAAAAATCATAATGTAATTAATAATTTTTTTCTTGAATCGATGCAATTTTCGTTAATGAATCAATCGTTTAAATTAATTTTGTAATAAAGCTATTCAAAGTATCTAAAATGAATGAAATTTAAAAATCATAATGTAATTAATAATTTTTTTCTTGAATCGATGCCATTTTCGTTAATTAATTTGAATACATTTATCGTTTTAATTTATTTTCAAAATACATTTTTTTTTTTATTATAAAATTCTTATGACTAAAAATTAGAATGTATATATCGTTTAAATTTTAAGCTTTTAAATATAAGCTTTCTATTCTAAATATCCTACGTCTAAAAATCTATCATCTTAAAATCTATCATCTTAAAATCTATCGTTTAAATTAATTTGCAATAAAGCTATTTAAAATAATCTAAGTTATTAAGTTATTTATATTATTTATATTATTTTGTTTATTTAAGTATCTAAAATAAAATTTAAAAATCATAATATAATTAATAATTTTTTCTTGAATCGATGATATTTTCGTTAATTAATTTAATTTATTTTCAAAATACATTTTTTTTTATTATAAAATTCTTATGGTTAAAAATTAGAATGTAAATATCGTTTAAATTTATTTTGCAATACATTTTGCAATAAAATTTCTATTCTAAATATCCTACGTTTTAAATGAATAGCATTTAAAATATCAGAATTTTTTCTTGAATCAACACAAAACGAGCAAATACAAATTTGTTTTATTACGTTTAAATTTTCGTTGAAAGTTACTCGTTTACAATTCTGTTTCAAGAAGAAAATTAAAATGTACGCAAATTAATTCGTATTCAATAATTTCATTATTTTTAATTGTATACAAAAATTTTTTGCGCAAATCTTCGCTCGTCTGTCCTGTCTTGGGGTATCTAAAAATTTTTCAACTCTAGGGATATAAGATTCCAATTCCTTCTTTAATTGATCAAAAAAGGAAACCAAGTAACTAATTTGTTCAAAGTTGAAGCATGTATAGACACATATAAATTCTCTTGCGTAAATTTATATCCAAACCAGTTCTTATCTATTTTTACGGATTCGATAACAATATCATCAAGTTCTGGTAGATTTTCAGGATCCATATCATGTTTTAATTTAAACAAATCATCATTCAAAAATGTGATTTTCCCACCTTTTTTATTGAGTAACAATACGACAACGCAAGCCTTCCCGTTTTCAAGACTAATTGCCACTTGTAAAACAGACGAAGATGTAAGAGGTAGAAGTCGATTTTTAATTAAAACCCTAAAAATTTATATATTTGTTTTCAGAAAAATAAACGAACAATTTTGAATTTATTTCAACTTACATCTTTTATTGCGATTCACTCAAAAAAGAGAAAACAAACAGGTTGATTTCAGAAACTATACTGCAAAATCAATAAATGTTTGAGTGACTTTTATGCAAAATGACGCATGCGCGTTTATAAAACTCTGCACGTGCAAAAGCTTCAAATAAAACGTTAAACACTCGATAAATTTAAATTAAAAATAGTACCCCCTGTGGTCAAAACCGATTAGACAAACCCTTTCAAAAATATAAGTTATTAAACATACCTAACACATGGTTGTCCAAGCGTTGAATTTCAAGATTAATGGCCTCTTTTGCTTAAATTAGAGTTGAAAAAATCAAGATAATGATTTTTTAATTTTATCGCATTTTCAACTTTATAAAATAGATCAAAAATTTTTTATCTTGCACTTTGTGATACATCACAGGGTAAATTTTTTTTAAACTTCACTTCACCACCCCAAACTTTTATTAAATTAAACATGATAAAAATAACAATAATTTATATACTTATAAAAAATAATTTGTTTTTTTCTCACTTATGAAATATAGCAGGCTAAAGGACACATGTTTAATTAAAAAAAAATTTTTTACACTTCAAATAACAAACTTTTTCTACCACTGTATAAATTTTTTTACTCAATTAAACAAATGAGTATATTTCCACTCAACATAAAAAAACTTAAACTTTTTTTATTTAATTAGCGCGCTTTATAAAAGTGACCAAACATTCAAGAGGTTTTAAAAGCTATTACCTGGGAATTTCAAATTTGTACTGTGAGAAAAGGTGAAAAAAGGGGTAGATTTAAACTTTATAAAGAATTGAAGTCCGCCATTAAAAAAAAAAAAAAAAAAACGCCACCCTAAAAAACTTTAAACAATTTTTTTTCAAACATAGCCACTGCCCACTTTCTTAAATGAAGACTTACACGAAAAAAGTAACACCTCTTCTTAAAATAAGCACTACCTACATAAATGAATAATTTACACAACTGAAGATACTCCTTCCATAAATTTAAATTTAACTGCAAATAAAAAATTTTTACAGGGCAAATGACTTTTAAAATGACAATTATTGCAATCAAGCGATTAATTGTTCATCTGACCAAATTAAAAAACAAAATGACTTACAATGATGTAAAAGATTGAATGACCACACATTTCAATCAATTGATAACAAAAATTTGATCACTAAGCATTTCTTTTCAGTATTGTTGGTAATATGATGGATAAATTGGTGATGGATAGGATGAATAAGTGATTTAAAACACAATATATTTAATTGTAATACTGTTTATTACGACGCTGTTAGCTTGGCGTCTCAACGAACACTAACTCTTAAAAAGGGGGTGTATATACAAAAAGGGAGGGAGTACTCCTACACATACATACCATATAATACACATTTACACTACATTTTCCACCCACCACAATTTTACTTATAAAATTGTAAATAAAGATGCAATATGCAAAAAAAATAATTGTGGTAAATGAAACTTCGAAATTTGACTCGAAAATTTTTACAAGATGCCAAATGGCTACATAATAAAAAAAAATAATTTAAAAATTTAAACATTTTAATTACATTGCCTACTGGCAAAAAAAATTCTTAAAAGTCATTTTTTAAAATAACTAATTTATATTAACTTAAAAAATAATTTAATAACATATAATATTCATTACATAAACTAATAATTTTATACTTGAGTTTTAATAAATAACACTACGCTTTGGTTTAATAAATTTAACTTATAATTTATACATTCAAGTTACAATTTATGCATTTAAAAATAAAAAATTAATAAAAAAAATAAAAATTATACATTTTAGTAAGCAATTAATAAATTTTTTAGTGTTATTTAAACTTTTGAATTTAGACAATTTTAAACACAATACATAAATAATATAAATTAAGACAAATACATAAATTTATAGATTTTCATTTTGTTCATTATTTAATGTGTTTAACATTATTAATTTATGTATTGGACGTTTTAGCTCGGTTGATCCCGTCTTAAGATCCACCACTCTGACTAAACCGTCGGGACCTTTGTAAACTTTAATTATTTTAGCTAAAGGCCATTTAGAAGGTGGCATTGTCTCATCAGAGATCAATACCACCTCACCAACTTCTACATTCTTTTGCTTTTGCGTCAACTTGTGGCGCTCTTGTAATGATTGTAAATACTCGCCTGACCAACAACGCCACCAATCCTGGAGCATTTGTTGTATTAACTTATATCTTTGGGCTGGTGGAATTTTTTGAATGAGATAGTTTGGTTCAGGGAGAATGTACGATTGCGATTGTGTTAACAGTAAAGATGGTGATAAGAAATTATTATCTGAAGGGTCATCAGTTAGTGGGACAAGAGGTCTTGAGTTTAGACAAGCTTCTATTTGTTTGATAAGGGTATAAAATTCTTCAAAAGTCAATTTTCTATTTCCCACTACTCTAAGAATATGATGTTTAACAGATTTCACCGCTGCTTCCCAGATTCCGCCAAAATGAGGGGCTCCTGGGGAGTTAAATTTCCAGGTAGTACCTTCATTTGCTAAAGAGCCCACAAGTTCATGTATGTACTCCGATGATTCGACATACATTTCCTTGAGGATCCTGTCAGCTCCAACAAACGTAGTTCCCTGGTCACTGAACAACTCAGAACATTGTCCTCTAGTTGACGTGAACCTTCGGAAGGCAGCAATGAAATCTTGGCTAGAATAACCTGTGACCAATTCTAAATGGACTGCTTTGGTGTTCATACACACAAAAACAGCTATGTACGACTTGTATAGCGTTTTTTGAGCTCCACGACCTCTAAATCTTAGGGTATCAAAAGGACCCGCATAATCTACACCACTTAATCTAAAAGGCTTATCAGGTCGAGTTACTCTACATGAAGGAAGTATGCCCATTTTTTGATTTAACTTGCTTGTTCCATATCGAATACATGTATTGCATTTATGAATTCGACTGCTAACTAAATTTCTAGCTTTTATAACCCAGAATTCTTGCCTTAATGTTGAAAGTGTTAGACGTACACCACCGTGTAGGGTTTTATTATGACAAAAATCAACTAAAAGTTTTGAAAAAGAACATTTGCTTGGCAAGATCCAGGGATGTTTTTGGTGATAGTCTAGTAATGATAAGTGAATACGACCACCTAATCGAAGTAAGTTTTGATCAAAAAATGGATCTAAACGACGTAAGTTTAAATCATCAGGTTTGTGGTTATTCATGAGTAATTTAATATCTTTACAAAAGTAACTTCTTTGAACTAAATAAGTCCAAATCATTCTAGCCCTTACTAATTCAGGTACTGAAACTAATTTGCAGAACCCTAAATAATATTTTACTGAAAACCAAGAGTTGCTTAATAAATTAGATTTTTGCTTAAATTTATCTTTTACTTTAATAGAAATTTTATCTATAAATCTAATTACATAAGATGTGACTCTCAGTAACTTATTTAATTCAGAATATTTGTCAATCAAATCCCAAATAATTACTTTAGGAGTTTGTTTTGTAGAAGAAACCTGACAATCAATATTGGCTAAATTTATTGATTTGCTGAAGATGCTATTTTGAAGATCTATTGGATCATTAACCATTACTCCCCCTCCCCACCAAAGAGAAAAGGTATGTAACTGATCAGGAGGTAAACCCCTGGACACACAATCAGCAGGATTATCAGCGGACCTTACATGGCTCCAGTAGGCCTCAGGGAGCAAAGTATGAATTTCTGAGCATCTGTGTTTTACAAATCTTTCCCATTTTGAGGGATGCTCTTTTAACCAACATAACATATCAGTTGAGTCTGAGAATAAATATATCTTTACTTCATCTAATTTTAAAGCTCTAAGTACTTTTATAGTTAATTTTGTTAATAAATGCGCTGCATTTAATTCTAACTTAGGAATTGTCAAAATTGGCTTTAATGGCGCGACTTTTGACTTAGCTTGAAGTAGATGAACAGTACTTTTTCCACGAAGTGTTACTTTTAAATATGTGCAAGCGCCATAAGCCTTATCTGATGCGTCTGCGAACCCGTAAATTTCATACTTTGCACCTGGGACATACTTTAACCATCTTGTAATTCTAATAGTTTTAACTGTATGAATACTATCATACCAACTTTTGAACTCATCCCGCAAAGAATTAGGTAACTTTGTATCCCAATCAAGTTTTGGGCTTTTTTCTTTCCAAAGCTTTTGTAAAAATATTTTAGCTGTAATAACGACTGGTGCAAGCCAGCCTAGTGGATCAAAGAGTTTAGCAATTGCAGAAAGTACCTGCCTCTTTGTGAGATCATTTTTCAGTTGGTCCAATTGAAAGTCAAACGTAAAATGATCGGTGTTTGGACACCAATTCAACCCCAGTAAATTAAAACAAGAATTAGCCAATTTCGTTTCCGCAAATTCAATAATTGAGGGTTGTTTGCCATCCACTTATGCAATGAGAAGCCACCCACCTTGCAAATTTGTATTAAATCCACCTGTTTTTTAAGAGCTTCTGAGAGTGAGTGACCACCAGATAACGTATCATCCATGTACGTTTCGCGATTTAAAATTTCTACAGCTAAAGGGTAACGATGACCCTCGTCTAATGCTAATTGTCTAATAACGCGACTAGCAAGATATGGGCTACTTATCATCCCATAAGTGACTGTTTTTAACGACCAGGATTGCAAATTTTCCGAATCATTAAACCGCCATAAGATTTGCTGAAATCTCCTATCGTCTTTGTGAACTAAAATTTGTCGAAACATATGTTCGATATCAGATACAAATACGAATTCATATTTCATCCAATTAATTAGCAGTTCAGCCAAATCAGGTAGCAAATTACTACCACTGTATAATAAGTCATTTATAGACACCTTATCGTAATCTTTGGCTGAACCGTTAAAAACTGAACGAAATTTGCGATTATGGCCTAAAATGCCATGATGCGGCAGAAAATAATAACGAATAAACATTAATATTGCCTGAGAAGATTCCATGTGACCTAAATCCTCATAATCTTTCATGAACTTATGATACGCCTGAGCAAATTCAGGGTTAAACTTAAAACGAAGTTCAGTTCTTTCGAAAACTTTTTTCGCATGCTGATAAGAGGTAAACCCCATTAGATCTGCAGTTTCTAAATTTTTAAAGGGTAATCTAACAAAATAGCGACCATCAGAGTCACGCGAATGTGTATTTACGAAATAATCTTCACAAACTAAAAATACAAACCAAAATTATGAAATTAAAGCAATATATCTTCACAAGCCTGCTCATCCGGGGTAAGCAGTGCTCGTAGAAAAATTGAAATTTCTTCTTGTTGCCAAAATCTTTCTAAATTAAATGAGAGATCTGAATTATCATGAAGGCTTGCAATAAGTAGACAAGAGTTTGAGTTAATACCAGAGTTGCCAGAAATTATCCAGCCGAGTTTTGAGTTAGTGGCAATAGGCTCGTGCTCTTTGCCTTTACGAGCATAAATAATTAACGAAGAATGACAAATTGTACTTAGCAAAATATCAATACGACCTTTTTTAGCAAATTTAGGATCAGCGAGTTGTAAATCTCTAATATGGGCAATATTTTCAGGTTCAATATTTGTTTTTGGTACATAAGAAGATATGGTCGGAATAATAAAGGCTTCTACATTGAGTATAAAATCAGAATAAAAATAAGGTTTAACATTGAAATTGACCATATGTGAACATAATACATCATTTTTACCGCCAATACCTGATACAGGTAATTGTGCAGAGTGTTTTTTAACCTGAAGTTTTTTAAATAATGAGGTAGTAATGAATGAGGCCTGTGAGCACTGGTCAATTAAAGCTCTTGCTAAAAACTCTAAACCATTATTTGCTGATACCCTGACTAAAGCTGTTGCTAAAAGAGGTTGATTGGGTAATTGTCAAGAATTAGTTGCTAATGTTACTGATTCAGTACCAGCCACTTCTTTACTACTGTTTGAATGACTAGTATTATTTCTTTTATGAGAATTTTCAGTGTTAGCTTTATATCCTTTGATATGCAATGAAGTGTGGTGTTTTTGTTTGCAAATAGTACACCTTTTAGTAGATTTACAATCAGCTATAAAATGAGCGCCCAAGCAATTATAGCATCTATGTTTTTTCGCTACAATTTCTTGTCTTTGCTTGGGTGTTTTACTTGTATATTCTGAGCAATATGAGAAAAAATGGTTAGCTTTGCATATAATGCATTCATTGTTAGCTATTTTTGTACTCTGATTAGATGTAGAAGACTTATTTTGCGTTAAATTTGTGGCAAAAACTTTAGCGGAATTAGTACAAACATTTGCATTTTTATTTTTATTGAAATCAGTTAACTGTTTATTAATACTACTATTACCAGCTTCTTCAATTGATTCTAAAATACTAATTTGATTTTCTATAAATTCTAACAGTATTTTTAAAGTAGGAGATTCAGAAGTGGCTTTTACATTAACAGTAACATTTGCAGTATCATTAGGGGTAGTAGGGGCTGGATTGTTACAATGGGTATTATAATACCATTCCCAATGCTTTCGCGAATAACTATCTAGAAGATTTAAAACATGAAAAACAATAAGGTCATCCCAAGAATCTACTGGTCTACCTAAACCTTTTGAAGCTGATAGCGGGGTAGTAATACCAGAAAGAATTTTTTTTAAATCAAAAGCTGAAGGTTTGGTAATAGGTTTAAGAGAGTAATGATTTGATATATGAGCATGAACAAGTCTTTTTTTGACTTCATACCTCTCTTTAAGCTTATTCCACATTATTTCAAAATTTGCATCAGTTGGCTGGTATGAAGCAGCTATAGTGGCTGCATCACCCTCTAAAACTGAAATTAGCTGGTGCAATTTTGCTACATTTGAATAATTCTTTCTGTTAATTACTGAGGATGTAAACATATCTCTAAAGGCTTCCCAAGTAGTATAATCACCGCTAAAATGGGGTATATTCAAGGGTGGTAACCGTTCATTATCTAGTGTTACTATGTGAGGTCTAAGCTGTGTTTGAGGTTCCGAATTTGGATTATTAGGGAGATTTTGATTTAAATATGTTTGAAATTGACACATATTTTGGATATAAAGCTCTTCCACCTGAGAAAAATGGTTATTTTTAATATAGGTTTGGTCACCTAATGTTGGGTAATCTTTGTGAGTTATTAAAAACATGTTATTTTGATCATAAGTAGACCAAGTTTTCTCTAAGTGGCTTATGCGAGCTTTTCATGCAGATACTGACATTGCTTCAGGGTCTTTCTCAAAGGCTGCATATGCACCTTTGATATGTGGGTATATTTGAGCTTGCTCAAGGATTATTGACGACATTGTGTATGAGTATTTACTTAAAAAATTAGCTACTTATTATCTACTTATATTATAATTAAACTTGAAACTAAAATGCTGTTTTAAAAATTTAAACAAATTAAATTCATGTATAAAAACATCAAGATTTGAAGTTTACCATCTAAAACAGTATGGCATGTATCGAAGAAAAAAAGGAATACTAATATAAAATATTGTAGTACTTATTGGTATATAAAAGAAAAAATTATTTAAAAGTAAGTATTAAAACAGGTATCGAATAAATGATTTTACAAAAAATGCTGTATAATAGTCATCGATACCAAAATTATGAGTTTAAAGTAATATAATATTCATCGATACCAAAATTATGAAATTAAAGCAATATATCAGTTATCGATACTAAAATTATGAAATTAAAGCAATATATCAGTCATCGATGATTAAAAACATGAATTTAAGCAATATAACAGTGTTCAATAACAAAATTATGAGTCTAAAATAATTCAGTACTTAATAATACAAAAAGATTAATTTAATGTATTATAGTAATTTAGTTTCAGTTTAACAATAAGAGCTACATGTAAATGTGCTAGAATTGATATCCTTACTCCTGAAATTACTAACACTAAATTATAATAAATTTAAAATTATTCACTAATAATTATGAAAAAATTTCAGCATTTATGCTTCTATACAATTCAAAATACAATTTTAAATGATTGTTATTAATTAAAAAAATATAAAAAATTAAAGCAAAACTTTATGAAGACTGGTGACGCAGTATCGTCTCCAACGATGCAACTGACTCTCAATGACCTGCTACTGTTGTTGACCAGCTAACTGGATTTTTGGTAAAGGCTGTATCCTTTGGTTTAGCAAGGTAGTGTCATACAAGACCAGATCAGCAGCTCCAAAACGTCTTCTTGCTATGTAACAGCCAATATTATTAGCAAAAAATTTATAATTTAGCAATTTCAGTTAGTAATATCAATTCAACTTTATAAAATTTATAAGATTAAACTTTAGTTTATTTAATTTTAAAAATGTTATTGCAATTTATAAAAAATAATTTTAAAATTTTAATTTAATAGTTAATTTTTATCAAAATTTAATCATTAGCAAGCTATAAAAAATTTTAAAATGAATCAAAAATATAATACAAAAAAAATATAAACATACACTTACACAGACTAACACTCCCTTATTTAATATTTTAATTTTAATATTTACGAGTTATATAATAAAGTGTAATATGCAAATTATTACACTTGAATAATATAATTTCACGTGATAAAAATAAAAAAAAAATTTAATGTTTTTCTAGATTAAAAATTATCAACTTATCTTTTATTCAAATAAAAAGTTGATCGCTGAGTAGTTATACTGGTGGGGTGACTCGCGTCGAAATTTGATGCGTTGTAGTAGTAGGGCCCCTTGAATTTCTATATATATTCTATGTTCTTCAAAATTGAGAATCCGCCATCACTGAATTTAATTTCTTGCGCCGCTTTTTGATGCGCGGTGGTTCCTCTCTTCTTCTTCGTTTTTTGTTGATGACTAGCTGCCATGAATTTTAACTATGTGCTGCGCGCGCAATGGCGTCTTCTTGTTCTTTAACTTGAAGGGGCGGTAAATTTTACGCGCCAATATTCTGCTTTAATGATGATTTTTTTTGTAGATGAAAAATAATTTTTAATTTTGATAGGCAGCAAAAAACTTAATTTTGAAACTTGGCCAAAATTCAAAAGTGAAACAAATTTTAAATTATTTAAATTCATCAAAGCGTAACCAGTGTAGTAAAAAATTTTTAGATTTTTTACTAAATTTCAACGAGTGTTCGATATTAATTACCTTAAAAAGATATAGTTACTTAAATCAGCTTCAAAGAGACGTAATATTAGTTAGCGATTTGAGGCAATATATAATCGAAGGTGATACAAATTTGGACCTAATCTGTACAGCTAACCTCTCAAGCCAAGAGGAAATTGAGGAATATTTTGAAGAAATTTCAAAATATCAAAATGTTACTTCTTGAAAGCTGTTCTTGTGATAAACAATTTATTCGAAAGCAGTCTGCACAGTTTCAGTATTTTCACTTAATTTTTCATCGTGTGACGCGCTTTATAAACAATAAAAAAATTTTTATCAAATTATTTTATTACTACAAACACCTATTATTTCAAAAAAATTTAGAGATAGCATGTTTGGAGATATATGTGGAATCTAATATGGATTTGGTTTCTAAGAAGGAGATTATATTAAATAAATCCATACGGGATATATTTTCTTACTTACATGAAATGACACATAGACGCCGAGAAATTTTATTAAAAATTGTATTCAAACAAGAACTTTGAAGATTCTTGTTAGTGAAATGTGAAAAAAATAGTGTGTAGAAGTAATTAAAAAAAAAATGCACTTTTTCAATTAAATTTTAATTTCTCAATGAATATGTATTTTTAATATTAAACTTTATTTAAAAAAGTTAACACATAATTATATCCATTTTTTTATTAGATAAATTAAATTTGTAATTAAAAAAAATATTGTATTCAAGACATTTTAATTTTACCATGAAAGAAAACAGAGCTTATTCAAAATGAAATTTAAAATATTTATTTTTTACAACTTGTTCATTAGAGAAATTGCATTTAAAACAATATTTTGATATTAATCTTTATTAAAAAAATAAAATCATTACTTGAAAATTATAAAAATTTATAACTTAATGTTTGAAAATTATCATTATCAAAAAATATGTCAATTGAATTTAATTTAAAATTATAAAAGCTTATTCTAAATTTTTCAAGTATAAAATTACATGAAATACAGTGCTTTAAGAGGTATCTCTCATTTTTTTATCGATTTTTAAAAAATTTTCAAATCATTTTATTTCAATCATTTTATTATCAAAGTTAACAACTTTTCTTTTTATATTATTAAACTATTATTAAACATTAAGAAAAATGAAAAAAAAATTATATTTGACGTTTTGTTCATATTATAGAGGGCGTCAAAGTATAGTCTGAAAAAAACGGTTCCCACGATTTCGCCCCTTTAGGACAGCTGAAACTAAAAAACAGGATAGCATCATGTTCTGTAGATTATTCTCTAGAGTTGGTACCAAAATGAGGAAAAAATTTTTAAAATTGACCATTTGGTGGGCATTTTAAAAAAAAATACGATTTTTGGGACGAAAATGGCCCGAAAATCGACCATAAAATAATTTCTGGAGTATATTAAGCTTAGTCCGAGGTACCAACTCTAGCTATAACTTTAATAAAGAAAATGCACTCAGTTTTGTGTCAATTGCTCAATTAGTTTTAGAGATATCGTGGGAACCGTTTTCAAAAAGTCATTTTGAGAAAAACGCGTTTAAAGTTTTTTTTTTAGTTTTAATTAATATATTTCAATTTTTAAGGTCTATAATACTTGCAAATAACTAGCCATCAGTCCTTGGACCATATATAAGTCCTTCAAAATCCAAATAAGCTTGTTCTTGTTTTTGCAAGGCCTACTTTTCGCCCATACGAGCCTCTTTTTTAGCTGCTTTTCTTGGTTTTTCGATAGACAAGTACGTTTAGAATCGTGTTTAATAGCGTTTTTTAATTTTTTTAAAATTTTATTATTTACTTATTTATATATTTTTATATTTTTATTATTATTAATATAAGATAATGTAATAAAATTAAATTAAAAAAAAAAAAAAATAAAAAAAATATTGGTATAAAATTATTAATATCTTAATATCTCAAAAACCATATTTTTTTTTTGCCCAAATTTTTTAGTGTGCATTCTTAAGAGGTTTATAAACAATAAAAAATAAAAAAAATTTTCAAAAAAAAAAAAATTTAAGAAATGAGAGATACGCCTTAAATTAAATGATATTTCAAAAAATATCAAATTTATTTTTAAAACTTATTCGTATGGAATCTTAGATAATTAGATTTGTAAAAAATTTCAAGACTTTTTAATTTCACAATGTAATAAAAAAAAGTTATTTGAAAATGAAATTTATTTTACTACTTATTACCAAAACAATATTTTGATATCAATCTTTATTAAAAAAATAAAATGATGTACTTCAAAATAAAATCATTACTTGAAAATTATAAAAACTTATTCAATGTACAAAAATTTATAAGTTAATATTTAAACATTATTGTTAAAAAAGTATGTCAATTGAATTTAAAATTATAAAAGCTTATTCTAAATTTTCAAGTATGATATTAATCTTTATTAAAAAAAATAAAATGATGTACCTCAAAATAAAATCATTACTTGAAATATGATAAATAGTATTTACTTTTATCGGTCTTTACGGACTATTATTATTATTTATCAATACAAATGAATGTAATTGATGAATAATATTTAAACTGCTTTATTGTTAATGATCGCCAATAGCGTGTATCCATTAACAGCAGTTTAATAAATTTTTTCTAAATTAAAAAATTGAATTAAAAATTTATTTTTAATTTAGAAAAAATTTATTAAACTGCTGTTAATGGATACACGCTATTGGCGATCATTAACAATAAAGCAGTTTAAATATTATTCATCAATTACATTCATTTGTATTGATAAATAATAATAATAGTCCGTAAAGACCGATAAAAGTAAATACTATTTATCATATTTCAATTATCATCGGACGATAAAATATTATTCTAATAATATATCATTACTTGAAAATTATAAAAATTTATAACTTAATGTTTGAAAATTATCATTATCAAAAAATATGTTAATTAAATTTAATTTAAAATTATAAAAGCTTATTCTAAATTTTTCAAGTATAAAATTACATGAAATACAGTGCTTTAAAATAAATGATCTTTCAAAAAATATCAAATTTATTTTTAAAACTTATTCGTATGGAATCTTAGATAATTAGATTTGTAAAAAAATTTCAAGACATTTTAATTTCACAATGGAATAAAAAAAGTTATTTGAAAATGAAATTTATTTTACTACTTATTACCAAAACAATATTTTGATATCAATCTTTATTAAAAAATAAAATGATGTACTTCAAAATTAAATCATTACTTAAAAATTATAAAAAAACTTATTCAATGTACAAAAATTTATAAGTTAATATTTAAACATTATCATTAAAAAAATATGTCAATTGAATTTAAAATTATAAAAGCTTATTCTAAATTTTCAAGTATAATATTATATGAAAATACAATGCTTTAAAATAAACAGACTTTTTAAAAAGCGAAATCTTTGTTACCATTAAATATATATCAAAGCCAGATGTCGTTAGCTACAAGGCGTACAAAATATTCATTGCTTTGTCATAAGTTGCTCCGTGGATTGGAAATTTACGCTGCTTGGCATCATCGTGGCTCCGTAGATTTGACGTATATAAGTAAATAAAGCTCGTTTTTTTATCCCTCCAGAGATTGATATTCAAACGCCTAATTTAAAAATTAATTGTTATTATTTTATTATTATTATTATTATTATTAAGTTATGACAATAATGACAAAAAAATAATTTTTATGAAATTTATGAAAAAATAATTTTTATGAAATTTATGAAAAATAATAATTTATAAATCCCTAAAATTAATGCATTTTTAACACCTAAACCTCTAATGAAAATTTCAATAGATTTATGTATGTAATGCAGGGTATTTGCTATAAATTACTGATAATAAAAGGCTCTAACTGATTTTTAAAATAAAACCTAACTGACTTGACATTTAAAAGGTTCTTCTCTAATGAAGCTCATACCGCACATTTATATGGTCTATCTCTTGTGTGATTTTACTAAATATTTACGAACCATAAATTATAATTAAGAATAATTAACATTTAATTCAAATAGATATTATGACCTGGTTAATTAATATAGTATATAAATGAATTGTAAATTTATTATGAAAATATAAATAAGCTTTTATTGAAAATCTAAACCGACGTATTTTTACTTATTATACAATTCAACTTACATGTAAATTACTTGCGGCGCTCCGTTATGCCGGCTACAAAATCTTACCTTGAATATATTCCTGAAAAGGGGGGAGGGAAGGGAAGCTAAGTCAATAATAAGATGAGATTGATTTTATTATAATATTTAATAAAAATTAATAAAGTAAATTATAATAATTTTATATAAAAGAAACTTACGTTATATGGCCAATACTTATAATTAAATTGATATCAATGTTGTGCACGCGTATACACATGTATCGATCAGGCGGTATATGAATATATAAAAGAGCGAGAATCGATATGAAAAAGATACGAAAGAAATACCGCGTGGTCGTATACTTGCGTATATTCGCGCACTAATATATTCTAACGTACACTCACACATACTCAAAATTATAAAGAAAATTAACTTTTTTATTAAATTAGCTAACTAAAATTATGTGCACTTTTAATTAAATAATGGCCAAACCTTGATTAAAAGGATCTGATTTTAGGCCTCTGGTCGAACTATATAACTTCACTTAGGCTTCAATTAAGCTTTATTTTAAACTTTGGAAATAGCCTTTTATATTTTTAACGAACACTTTACTATAATTTTCTTGATAGATTTAAGATGGCCTCTGAATATAATTTTATAATTTTATAATTGAATATAATTTTACGAGTATTTTTTACAAAACTAAATGAACTGACTAACTTTAATTTTACTGATTGATTAACTTAATGACTTTTAATTTTGATTAATTTAATAGTAACTAAATAGAAAAATGAACGACTTTACTTTTGACTATTATGGACGACTGTCCTTGCCCGGTATCGGTCGCAAGAATGAGGCGTGCACATGGAGCTCTTTTCTTCTTCCGGCTGTATATCCGCCGTTGTTGCTCGTGCGTTGCCAAATTTCGACTTTTATTGTTGAGTGCGGGGTAAATTTAAATTGCTAATGCGGGCATAATATTTCCGCATTATATGTAAAATGATTGATTGATTGAATAATAATAATTAATGATTGATTAATATGAATAAAATATAATTGCAAAAAATATTTAAACTACAACTACTAATTAAAAGCATCTACTAAATTTACTACATACAAAAATAAAACATTTAAATTTGATTAAAAACAACACATATATAAAATAACACTGGATAAAGCTGATATTATAACAAATAATATTGCAAAATAAAAATTAATCTTCCATTCTATTTTTTTTATTTGATACCAATAAGAAATTGGGATAAACACATACCAACTAAAATACTAAAATAAATGATTTTTTATTTTTATTAGTTTGCAAGATATAACAAATTATTTTCAAAAGATACATTTTTCACTACTTATATTTTTATCCGAGAATAAAAAAGATGATTTACATCTTTTCAGGAAATTGCAATCCAAAAAATATTGTAAATTAAAAAAAATAATTACGATAAAAATTTATGCTTACCTGACACGCAAAAGTCAAGGTCTTGATGGTATATCAAATTAGTATCACAGGAACATTTTGAATTTTGACACACAAAATGAGGTTTGCACGTACTATGATGTTCTACCCCGTAACATGATTCCTGGTAAAAAGCCATTTCGACGCATGTTTTTTTGAATTTAATTAATGGAAAACATACTTCCAAATTTGTGCAATTAGTATGATCGTCGCACATTTGGTATGGCTTAAAATGGGCAAACTTAAACGTTATAAAAAATATAAACCCAAGCAAATTTAATTTATTCATTGTTTCTTATTTTTCAAAACCCCGCGCGTTTCTGTGAAAATTTAAATGATAACTATAAATTTTTGCAAAAATCGCTTTCTATAAATAACAAAAAAATTTGTTTATTAAATTAAAGTACAGTGTAATAATCATAATTTAATTACCCACTTACATTGTATTCAAAAAAATGTAAAACAGGTTAATTTAATTTTCTATTTTAAAAATTTCTTACGACTTTACAGACAATGCAGTTGAATAGTTAAATTAATGTATTTTAAAAAATAAATCAATTTAAATATGTTGTTGCTCAAATTTAATTTTCTAATTAAAACCAAGCTGTTTACTATGTTACATTGTAATTAAAAAAAAACTAGGTATTGAAGGTGAAAAACTAGGTATTAAAGTTAAATAGCTTATAAAAATAAAGTAAAACATGGTAAAAAATTTTTCAATTAAAACCAAGGTTTAACTTTCATTATTTACATTAGTATTTAGGTAAAAGGTTAATTCAATTAAGAAGCTAAGTATCTAAGTTAAATAGCTTATGAAAATAATTTAAAATAGGTAAAAAGAATATTCAATTAAACCCCAAGATTTATCTTTCATTATTTACATTTATATTTTGGTAAAAGGTTAATTCAATTAAAATTCGTGTGAAAAAAATAAATTTTCAAATTCTCACATAAATACCTTATGAGAATTTAATGTAAGAAAATTCGTTAAAAAATATGATACTTAAAAAAAATGACCCGCCTCTTTGTCCAAAAAAAGAAATATGATAATTTAAAAAAATGACCCCCTCTTTGTCCAAAAAATATAAAAAAATACTCTAAAAACAGAAACGCCTCCTTCAAACTGAATTAAAAAAAAGCCCGCTTATTATTGCTTAAAAAAAATGATTCAATCGTCCAATTGAAAAAATATATTTTTTTCGGTAGGGTGTAATAAAATCTGACACGACTCTATAAAAAATTTGGTCAGCTTTCACCTAAAAGATTTTTGCATGTAAATTAAATTTGTATACATAAAAATATTTACTTGTATAAAATAATCGTATAATAAAATACATAAAGTTTTCGGAAATACTCGGATAAATACGTATTATCGATTTCTTTCAACGACAACAGTTTGAAGCCTTCGTATAATTCCGTTCCTTTACAATACATTCATAAATACATATACATTGAATGGTAGCGCGAAAACGGCGTATAAAAAAATTAAAATTATAGGTATACAGAATTTATAAGTATACCTATATGAAAGACTGGATGGTGGCGCCAGACGGGATGAAATAGAGTTACAAATTCAAAATTTATAAGTATACCTATTTAATATACTGCAGAGTGGTGACAAAGCGGACTGAAATAGAGTTACAGAGCCGATAATACAGAAAATTCAACATAATAAATTTTTTTGTAAACAAAAACGTGCTTTGAAAATAACACGAGAGATTTTTTTTCTACTTTTACAAAAATGCGTTCCTGCGATTTTTCCAAGCAGTTTTTCAGCTATGGATTTAGTCAAGATAAAAAGGGTAAGTTATTTTTACATATTTTTTTTCAATAATTTTTTTCATATAATTTTTCATTCATAAAAATCTTTTTTCTTTTAAGTTAATGGAGGTTTATGCTTTGAGAACGAGCAGTCCAAATCAGAGTCGTGCATAAATTATTTTTGTTTGGAGAAAATTAATGATTTAACAATTGCTGCTACTACTACTACAACTACTGAAAAAACCGTACAATCAACAATTATTATCAACAATTATAAAGAATGTAAAATCATCATCATCAACAATTGCTACTACCAGTAAAAATAGTATAAAATCATCATCGTCATCATCAATTGTTGAATCGTCTAGTATAAGTGATAATATAAATTTAAATGTAACTAGTCAAAAACCTTCAGTTTTTGACAGTACATATGAAGGTGATAATAATGTACATTTTTTAATTCCATTAATTTTATTTTTTATAAGTTTTATTGTTGTTGTTATTTTTTTATATAAAATTGTAAAAAAAAAATCAATCACATCGAATCGTAGTGATGTAGCACGTTTAGTATAATTTTTTATATTTTTTTAATATAATTTTTTATACTTTTTTAATAAACTGTTTTTTTTAAACAATTATTTATTTTTTTTAAAATAATTTTCCTCTCCTCTCAAAATGCATGTATTTTTAACCCTTATAGGTCATCTCTCTCTCCCTCTCACTAATACATTTATACACCCTCATAAATTAACAATATCATTTACATTTCAAGTGCAAGTCAAGGTTGATCAATTACTTCCACTTCAACGCGCACCCTAAAGGGGTTTAGTAAGGGAGGCCACCCCTATTTTCGCGCATGCGCACAAATCGTTTTTCAACCTAGAGATCTACACTACTCAGATAGCATCCACATTCACCTGCATAATGCCACCATCAATGTAAAAAGAAGACACCAACAACTTAAACGTCTCATATATACATACAATCAGTACTCTCAAACATCTAAGATAAAAAACCTACCGCAGACACTTGATGAATCGCTTTGCAACGACCTCGTGTTCCAAGCTAATCGTTCGCAATTTTTCCTCAACCTACTTTTATTGTTATCGCTAAACGGCGGTAATACGTAGCTATCGAAACATAAACCATGTCCATTTTGGCCTACGTATACAGCTATCGAATGTTGTCCCGGAAGTGAATTATCTTGTCTATTAAAAATAAACGGTTTATTTAACGGTTTATTTAATGGTTAATGGTTTAGTCCAAAAACGTGGTATTTTGTCGGCCGGGTATACTCCAATTGAGTGAGATGGAATCGTCGATAAACATTTTAAAACTTCTAAACTATTCATTTTGCTTAGAGTTTTTTTTTTCTATTTTGTTTTGCAAAAGTAAATTTAAAGTATATAATTACTTGGAATAAATGCTTCAGATATAATAACGCTAAATTATTTGTGTTCCTTTGTTCCTTTTTATATTTAATTAAATATCCTCTTTGAGTAAGAAATAATTTATTTTCTTTTTCTCTTCTTTCTTTCTTCTCTTTTTTCTCTATATTAGAAAGAGATAGAATTATAAGATCTTGAAATGCTATTGCCGGATAAGCATAGTGATTTGGCCCGTCTCAGAAATCGCAAAAAAATTATTTGTATCCGAAAATTATTATAAAAACTAGCCGATAGCCGTTAGAATTAGCTTCCTAGCCCATATTAGGCGCCCTTAAACCTTCAAAAACCTTAAAAATCGCCGATAGCGATGCTGTATGGTGTGCACTGATGATTCTGAGTGCCACAGAGTAGATCTTATGCCTGTTATTCTTGATTCGGGCGGCGTCCGCTCAAACTTCCGAACCGTATAGCAGAACAGATTTCACAACGGACATCAGGAGTCTTCGCTTTCCTGGTTTGGGCCCCTCTATATTGGCCATGAGCCTTGACAGGAAGGATGCGACTGACGTAGCCTTTTAACTCGTCTTGTGAAATTGTTCCCAGAAGCTCAGCTTATTGTCAAGCAGAACTCCCAGGTACTTCACCGATGTTCTGGTTCGGATCGAGTGAGAATTCCCGTTATCGTCGACGTTTATGTCAAATATAGTGGGAAACCTTCGACGGGTCAGCTGTACGATCTCCGTTTTTAGGATCGTGATCTGTCTCATGTTTCAGCTTCTGCTGGGCCACTTTCTTCCCTCTAACCTTTATGGTTAGGGCCACGTCGTCCGCGTAAAACAATGCGTTATTTAATGCACATATATATCTTTGATATAATCGAATTGGCAGTAAATTTTGAAATGATAGGCAGCACTGGTCATAATCTTCCATGTTAATAATTTTTGTTAGTATAATGTCCTGTAGGGAAGTAGTTTTGTCATTCCCGCGTACGTAAACTTTTCCAATGTCCCTTGCGAGTTTTTGTGAATTTTTAGTTAGTTTTTTCGGTTATATCCCCTTTATTCCACTCAAAACCGTGATGATGACGCTTCAACAATTTATTTTTACGACGTACGTCAGGTGAGATTTTTGTTGGTGCAATAATAATAATAATAATAATTTATCCGGTCTTCTTAGAAACTGTGTATATACTACAACGTCCATTTTCTGTACTCAAAATTTTGATTCCGCATCATTGACGCAATCAAAACTGACTGCGTTAATTAACCAGAGAAATCAATGATATATGGTCAAGCAGCGTTTGATTTATTTGATTATTTCACAAACTGTATTATACTCGGAATAAATTACACAATTTACAATCTCTTGTAAGGCCTTTGCGAATCGAATATCTATGCGTACTGTTCCAGATTTCTCCTGGAACAGTACGCAATCAGGTGTCAAGTCGAAGGCAAAAAGATATTACCCATTAGGATAAGAATCTACATACAGAGACAGATAATTCAAACCGATATGACGAAAGTTGAACACATTAAGTTTCAAGTCACCGTTGTAAGCTTTGTTAGAAACGAAGCCTTTGGTATTTGACCTACGATGACTGAGTTGATAAGGTGGCTGAATATTTCTCCCGAGATAACAGCAGATTTAACGTCTATACCAGGAGTTATTTTAGCTCTTCGGACTTATAGAGTAGCCTCGTCAAAATGAATGTAATAGGTACCCAAGTTATTCATTAAAGCAAATTTTTTTCCAGCCTTTACGAGTCTAACTTTGAGATCATTACCATTGAGTAAAAACTTGTTTTGATTAAATACTTCGTAATGTAAGTTTCCAATCATTTCGATATTCTAATTAGCATTCAACATGTTGCGTCTCATTTTTAGACCAATATTTTCATCTGCTAATCCATCTATCGATCCAGCAGTATATTCATATTCTTTATATTGGTGAAGCAGAAGCACGCATTCAAGTTTTGTCTCTCTCTCTCTCTATCGCTCTTACTCACTTATATCACGTCATTATATCTCTTGTTTGGGGCATCACGACTACAACTACATACGCGACGGCGCACTAGTCACGACGCGTGCTCTAATTATATTCATTGTCTGCAACGTGGCTAAATATTTGTCTACTGCTGGTGTCTCTTTCAAACTTAAGTTACGTTTTCTTTTTTATTTATTTATTTATTTTTAATTATTTTTTTTTTTAATTATATTAATACAAAAATAATTAAGCTCTTTTTTCTGTACTTTTTTTGTGATAATTTATTCTTTTTAATTTCTTAAATTTTTTCTAGCAAATATATTCAATAATCGATATAAAGTTAACCTTTAAAATTTTAATTAATTATTTTTTATATCTTGGTCATATTACCAATTAACTTGATGTTACCTAGGTCTGTAAATTAAATGCTGGGCATCAAGAGGTCTATCATAAACTGTAGCTGTTTGGGCTGTCTTGTCAATCAGTGGGAGTACCTGGACATCATTTGCAGATCTCATCAATCAAGATATATTTTTTCTTTGCCATGAGGACTATGTTTAAAATATTTTAGATTTTTATTATTTTTTTATTTTTACTCTTTCACTTAAATATAAGTCATAATGTTCAATTTTAAAATTTATTACGTATATCATTGTTCTCGGGAAGCAGGGTTTAACTTTCTTAACTCAAATTGTGATATTTATTATTAAGTTAAATATTCTCAAATTTTCAAAAAACTTTTGTAAATTTTGTCATAAAAAAATTATCTAATTCTTAAATTTAAAATGATAATTCATCAGGATATTTTTTTCTTATAATTACATGTACTCTTTTTGACATTTCATACAAATCTCAATAATCTGTATTCTGTTCAAGATAGGAGAGTGGTAGATGTCAAAACTTGTAAATTTTTATATTTTTTCTCAACATTTTGCGATTAAACTCAATAATCCTTATTCTAATAGGAGAGTAGCAAATGTTAATCTTATAAATTTTTAAAAAACTCACCGACATTTCTCGACCAAAAACTCATTAATCCGTAATTTATTAAAAGATAGGAGAGTGGGAGATGTCAAGCAAAAAATGCATTTAATTCTATGTACTGTAACACATGACAAAATTTACTCAAGTTTTATAATTCAAAACCACATAATCTTAAATCCTAAATGTAATTATTATTTAATTTTCATACTAAAACGTTGTTCAATAATAATTCATGCTATAATTTTTTATACTATAATTTTATAATTTTATCTTAATCTTTAATTTAGTAATTTTTTACCTGTGATGTAAAATTAAGTGGAGAGGAATACTGAATCACATTTTATAATCACTCAGATAAGATAAAATTATAAAAAATATTTCAAATTTAAATTCAAATCATTTAATGAGGTATTATAAATTACTTTTAATTCTGATTTAAGAAGGTTAGATTGAGTTTTCCAAAAACAAATTAAAGTATATTAGCGGACCAGTTATAAACCATAATTCTTGAACTTAGTCCTCAAATGATTTCTTAAATTTATACTTGTATTGTTAATCACAAATGATCGTCCTAAATACTCTTATTGATTGCTAGTATCGTTTTGATTAGCAATAGTTATTCACAATCATCTTGTTGTAAATCAATATTATATGTTCTTTCCTATTATTTTATTCATTGTCATTGTATATAAACTCATTTTTTAAAAAATATCTAAATATCTTCAAATTAATATTGTAATCTATTATTTTAAATTGTGAAGATACAAATCTAAAATTATGTATATAAATCATTAGACTTTTTAAAACACATAATAATGTTATTTAAAAAATCGTTTGTAAACCATATTTCAATTTTTAAATTCTTTTTTATATTAAAATAATAATTTTTTACCTTGATAAAAAATTAAGCCGAGAAAACGTTCCGTACTGTAAATTATTTTAAATATACCTTTATTTTAATATAATATGTTAATGTATATATTAGAATGAGACAGGTAATATCAAGCGCTACCTGTCATTGGACAGTACGCACTCAGCCGTATACCAGTACACACGTTTAATAAATCATAGTATATTATTCATATTATATTACATCCACTCGCATCCACTCCAATATTCCACCAATTAACCTCTAATTTATGGTAGTTCTGTTCAATCGTCGTACGAGCACCCAGTTTGTAAATGTGTACGTTTTGCATTTGTACTATAATTGATTAAATTTTCAATGTATGCCTTATATGCGTAATTATTACTCTCTGATTAAACAAAACGTCAACTTGACTGAAAAGATTGTGCATGAAATTATTCACTGGTCCGATATTACTTATAATATTTCTCAGTATTTCCTGGTATTTTAAACTCAATGACACAGTCAATGGTTTTATAGTCACTTATGTAGAAGGCACAGTAAATATTTCTAATTCAGATTTTAAACACTCACATATGTGGGTATGTAGAAACGCCATTTTTTTTATCACTGTGGAAATATATTCCTGAGAAACTTGTTTTTAGGTTGACTTTTTTTATTTTTCTTAGTCCGCATCTTCTTTTTTTTTTCTATTTGTTTTCTTTTTTTTTCTTGATGCTGTAGACGACTTGCAAACTTTCGTAGTTTTAGATTTATTTATTTTGTTTCTCTTACTGTTTTTACCGATACTCAAGCTTCCGAGTGTATTCAACAAATGACTGCTTGGATCTGGGTGCTTGAATTTATATCCTGACCCTTCCATTAGTTTTCATTAAAATTATTCTCAGGTTTTCTCTTTAAATTACCAACTAACTCTTGTGCATGAGTAAGCAGAGTCTCTTAAACTGATGAACTACGTAAAGCTGCATCAGACAAAACATTGATGTTTTGAAGCCTGTTCTCAAAGCTTCTTTACCGCAGCATTTTGCACCTGTACTAAGTAATGGCAGTATGTTGCGAAATAATCCTACAAGGAAAGAACCTATACCGCTGTCGCGCTGATTGGATGTACCGATATATACCCGGATAATACCTGTATGTACGTAATATCCATACCTTCCATCACCAATTTGACTGTTGTAATAATCGATGCAATGAGCCATTTTGTTCACCTAGTTCGCTTGGAATTCAGCGTCACGGTCAACGTTCCAGAATCGAATGTCACTAGTGAGCCATATTCATATAAACCATATTCGTAAATCGATCTCGATCGATCTAAATGAATTACTCAGCATGGTTACTAAGCTGGTGGCGAAAAATTTTTTACTCTAATGGAAACAAATGTGTATTTTTCGAGATCGAAAGCTACATTTCTTAATAGAGGCGTGCGGACGTCTCTCCTGATACACGGTTCCAACATATCTGTATATACCATTATTTTATTTGGTATATTAACGGTGATATCAGGTAGTTTTTCAACAACCCATTTTTCTTTTTCAGATCCACGTAATTCAAAAACATCCTGCTGTTGTTTTTTTGTTGTTGTTTAAAACCTAAGATATTCCTCATTTTTTCCGAAATATCTAAACACTGTAAGGCGGTATTTTTACATGAATTTTTGCAAATCAGTTTTACGGAAACAAAACCACTGCGGTTGTGTAAAAATTTGAAATGATTTTGAATTGCCGTAACCTGATTGAACTCCTTTAAGTCAGTGCCTCTTCAGTAAAAAAAAAAATTAATATTTAATTTAAAGATAAAAATAAAATTTGGTTTGTGGATGGATTGAAACCTTAGAAAAAATTTATATTTTCTTCCTTGTTTAGTTAGAACACTTATTTTAATTTTATTAGAAGCACAAAAAAATAGTTTAATTAAAAATATTAACTGTTAAATGATAATTTAAAGAATTTTGTTAATGCGCGTGCAGCATCTTCGGCTTGTCGCAAGAAACTCACGTTGCTGCAAATTAACTCCTCTAAAAATGATTCTACATTGCTGTATATACCCGAGCAAACGTATGCTACTAATGTTGTACTCTCTAGTGGATCTTTTTGAACACAAGTTCCACACATTCGGCTTTTGCATCCAGATTGCAAATCAGAACTTTTGCTTTAAGTCAGTGCCTCTGTCCACCTGTACCATTCTCGGTAACTTTTCTTGATTTTTGCTAAATAGTTTGGGTAAGGCTTGTGCTGCGCTGTCGCTTTATTTATCCTTTAATGGCTGGACCCATAAAAACTTACTCAATACTTCGATTACAAATAGAACATACGCAATTGTCATTGTAGATACGTATCAAACCAAATCAGCTTCAAAGCAGTCATATTGTCCTGTATATTATAAGAGAGAGAGAGAGAGAGAGAGAGAGAGAGAGAGAGAGAGAGAGAGAGAGAGAGAGAGAGAGAGAGAGAGAGAGAGAGAGAGTAATAATGCACGCACCCCGCATCGGGCAGAGTGCGTCCAGCCGTCGTTTAAGGTTGCAGCCTCAATTGAAGATAAAAAAAGGTGCGTTTTTCTAGATAGGTTTTCGGATAGAAATAATTGAGATAATTTTTTCAAAATTGGCACTTTATTAGATTTTATTATAAATTATTATTTTATTATAAATTGCTAAACATTTTTCATTTTTTTTTTTCCAAAATTGCACCGAGTTCAGGTTCTTAAAGTTAGGCCTCAATTTCCACTGTTCACACGATTGCGGTCTCCAACTTGTTTTTAAACATGCCAAACCAAATTTTTTATGTTTGTGAAACACTTTTCTTCTGGATTGATGGAGCCGATATTCGGAAAATGGAAAATTGTGAAAATTATTTAATTTTTTTCAAAAACTGCATTTTTGTTGCATTTTTTTTTTGAAAAAAAATTGGGGCATTTTTTGGGAAAATCACTCCATTAACCCAGAAGATAATTGTATTTTACAAATTTAGCCAAAAAATTAGGAAGATATCTTATTTATTTTTTGAATTATCGCGTACACAAATTCGGAAAACGTTGTTAAAAGAAAAACGCGTTTAAGGTTTAGAATACTGTATCTTACGCCTTTCGCGGTGTATTGCTTAATCTTCTAAAACTTCCTTATTATACAAGATGTCATTTTAAAATTTTTTTTCCATATTCTTGAGATGTTTTAGAACCCAAAACAATAATAAACAGAAAATCGATTTTTTGATCCCTTCAATTGAGGCTGCCATCTTAACACGGTAACATTAATAAATACTCAAAGTCTAATTAAAATCTATAATTATTTTTACACCAAACTGTATATAAAAAAAAGCCGCAAAAAAAAATTTAATTGTCATTTGCTAAAAAAATTTTTGCAAAAGTTTTTTTGCATCTATTAATAAAATAAAAAAATAACCTTAAAGCTTTGCTTAAAAAAAATGAAAATTTTAATATTTTTGCAATATTGTCTTCCAAATCTATTTAAAAACTCACTTTAGGTATTCCAGTATTCAGTTCAGTAAAAAAAAAAATTAATATTTAATTTAAAGATAAAAATAAAATTTGGTTTGTGGATGGATTGAAACCTTAGAAAAAATGTATATTTTCTTCCTTGTTTAATTAGAACACTTATTTTAATTTTATTAGAAGCACAAAAAAATAATTTAATTAAAAATATTAACTGTTAAATGATAATTTAAAGAATTTTGTTAATGCGCCTGCAGCATCTTCGGCTTGTCGCAAGAAACTCACGTTGCTGCAAATTAATTGCTTATTTACTATTACATACTCCAGTAAAAATACGGGTTTGCCTACACTTACGGTTGCAAATATGAGATTTGCTCTAGTATAGGTTTTTTGGGTCGCTGAACACGAAAATCGGGGTCATTTGGCAGAGAAAATTGCGCATCACCCTTAAATTTGCAAAAACTACCCCCAAAAGGGGGTATTTTTGATGTCATTGCCTTCTGAGTTAATAAATTTATCCAAGAATTGGTTTCTAGGGGTTTTTTGGGTCGCTAAATAAGAATCTTGATCATTTTTTAAGGTAACATTAATATTTCACCCCTAAATTAGCTAAAACTACCCCCCAAAAGGGGTGTTTTCGCCATTTTCGCACTTTTTGCGGCCAAATTTGGCTCACAGGGGTTTTTTGGGTCGCTAATTAAGAATCTTGATGATTTTTTAAGGTAACATTAATATTTCACCCCTAAATTAGCTAAAACTACCCCCCAAAAGGGGTGTTTTTGCTGTTTCTGCACTTTTTACGTCAAGAAAATGTCTAAAGAGTTTTTTGGGTCGCTGAAAACGATTTTCATATTTATTTTAATTAATAATTATTATATCACCCCTAAATTACCGTAAACAACCCCCAAAAGGGGTGTTTTTGCTGTTTCTGCACTTTTTACGTCAAGAAGATGTCTAAAGAGTTTTTTGGGTCGCTGAAAACGATTTTCATGTTTATTTTAATTAATAATTATTATACCACCCCTAAATTACCGAAAACAACCCCCAAAAGGGGTGTTTTTGCTGTTTCTGCACTTTTTACGTCAAGAAGATGTCTAAAGAGTTTTTTGGGTCGCTGAAAACGATTTTCATGTTTATTTTAATTAATAATTATTATATCACCCCTAAATTACCGAAAACAACCCCCAAAAGGGGTGTTTTTGCTGTTTCTGGACTTTTTACGTCAAGAAGAGGTCCAAAAGGTTTTTTGGGTCGCTAAAAACGATTTTCATGGATTTTTTAGAGAAAAATTAATATTTCACCCTTATATTAGCTGAAACTACCCCTGTAAGGGGCGTATTTGCTATATTCAAACTTACTGCGTTCAGAATAGGTCCAAGGTTTTAGGTTCCTAGGTTTTTTGGTTCGCTGAAAACGAATTTCATGGATTTTTAAATGAAAAATTAATATTTCACTCTTAAAGTAGGTTAAGCTACTCTCTAAAAAGGATTTCGTTATTTTCGAATAATTTTATTTATTAATTTTTTTGTTTGCTTTGAATTCAAAAAAAATTTTTGTATATGATAAAATATATTGATTTATCGTCGTTGCTAAGAAATGAAAACTTTGTTACCGACAATGAATACATGAGTTTATGTATTATAAACGTTGTATACTTTTAAAATCAGTCAGTAAAAAGTTCATGTGTATACAAAAGCGTCTTGTTTGCTGAAATAAAAATTATGTTTTAAATTACAAAACAAAGTTACAAAACAAAGTTTGTATTTTGTATATATTTATATAAATTATCTTTGAAAAGTTTTCAAGTATTCATTCAATTTTTTTTTATATAGGCTTGTAAATTATACAGGAGTTACATTGAAGAATAATATTTTCTCTCCTTTTTTTATTGATTTGTTTGAAGAATTTGGCTGCTAAAAGGTAAATTACTTTTTAATTTAAAAATTTTTTTAAGAATATTTATTTTTAATATACTCATTACATAGCAGAATTATTGTTTAAGTTAAAATTTTTATTTTTCATTTAAATGTGTGTTTCTTTGTTTGTGAGTGTGTGTGTATGTGTTTGTAAGTATGTATGTATTTTTATACTCACTTTATCTTTCTTAAGCAATTGGATTTCCGTAAACGTTCGTGTACTTTCGGAGGCTTCTCAAAATTAGTGTTATTTTTTTTTAAATTTATTTTAATAATTTTATTAAATAATTTTATTTTAATAAATTATTTATTTAATTAAAAAAAAAAAAAAAAATTTAAAATGTAATTAAAAAAAAATTTAGTTAAAAATGATGTAAAAAAAAAAATAAAAAAAAAAAAATATAAACGCATCTGCTAGGATTGAACCCACGAATTTACGAGAAGTTATAATATAAGTCAGATACTATAACCACAGGACTATCGTAGAGTCGCGTTCTTTGAGTCTTATTTTAAAATTTTGTTTAACTACTCCTGTTTAAAAACTGTTAAATAAATAATATTATAATAAACCCCATCCCCGCCTCCTCTACAAATAAAAATTTATTATTATAAAGTAATGGTTTTTTTTTCAGAATGGATGATCCCAAAGAATGCTTGATTTGTTCCTTAAAATTGATTGCAAAATACAAGTTCTTTCGACTGAGACCAGATGAAAGAGTAAAACTAATATGCTTCAGTAAAGTGAGAATGGACAAATTGCACACAAGGTTCGAAAATTGTAAAGCAATACTTGATGTTCATGAAGAATGTTTAAAGAATTATTTATGCTGGGAAACAGCAATCCATATTCGAGAAAAAAATGGAAATCTTGAAGACATCTCTTCCGATGTAACTGAAAATGAGGTATTTTCATACGATACGCAATGCATCTTCTGCGCTACTGATGCTTCTGACGGATACATTAAATTAGGTAAAAAAGATCTAAAACTCATAATGAAGTTTACATTACAAATGATGAAAAAAAAATACAAAATCTAAAAAAACATTTAAAAACCGATAACAATTCAACGTCTAAACAAATATTACAGCGCTTTGAAAATATAACAGGAAATGGTACTGTACGATATCATAAAAATTGTCAGGCAAAAGCAATAAAAAAACTTGCACAAGACAAACAAAGAATATCTGCCCCTGAAAAAATGTATATAATTGGCAAGCATATTTTAAATAATAAAGATAAAAATCAATTTTTTATAACTGACATCATGAAAGATGCAGACATTTCTAAAAACACTAGTTTTACAGACTTTTTAAAGAATTTTTTTTGTGAATCATTTGTTTATCATACCACACCTGACGGTTCATATTTATCAAGAAAGGAAGTTATTGAATTAGCCTTAAATAATTTATGGGAAAGTACAAATAATATTTCAACTATTTTACGGACTGTTGCCAATAAAATACTTGAAGAAATAGAGTCATTAAATTGTGACAATAACTTTTATCCAAGTCCCGCAAATTTTTTAGATAATATTAATTCTTCAGTTCCTCCTACTTTAAAATCTATTCTAGAGTTGTTAATAAAAGATCTAAGAAAGCATAATCATAAACCAGAACTGGATGAAAAATATAACGCCAAAAGAATGAGAAAAATAACTTCTATTTGCCATGCAATTGTTCATGCTTCTAAGCCATCTTTGATGTCACCGCTTCTTTTGGCAATAGGCGTTTTTATGTATAGAAGGTATGGCTCAAAAGAATTACCGAATATTTTGGCGAACCTTGGCTTTAGCTATTCGTATAGCGATGTTAGATTATTTGAAGCTTCTGTTATTTCAATTGATAAGGACCCCATATATACAGATGCTTACATTCAATTAATTTTTGATAATGCTGATCATAACACAGCTACAATTGATGGTAAAAAAGCTTTCACGCAATGGGGGGTGCTGAAAGTGTTACTCCACATGATTCAATATCATTCGATTATATTATTCCCAAATTAAGCAAATTACCAATTAACAACGATTGTACAGAAAAAGGATTATTACCATTATTGACTTATGACCCCCCCCCTTAATAGTAAGGGTTTAGCTTCTATAAATGTAGAACAAATTTTGCCAACAGATCCTGATGAATTAAAAATAGAAGTAAGAAAATCAGATTTTCTTTGGTTGTTTGGAAAACATTCGAAAAATTTTGATTTCCCAGGTTGGAATGCTTTTATGGAGGACTTGTCTTTAAATGAAAGTTATGAGAAATCACGAGTTATTTGCCTTCCTTTTGTTAACAATAATCCGACTGATTTTAATACAGTGTATACTGTTTTAAAGTATTCTGAAGAAAAACGCATCCAATTGAAGCAAAAACACATGTTCGTAACTTTTGACCAATCTTTGTACATTAAGGCTCGAGAGGTAATTGCTGCCACTTCAGAATCTCCGGAATCAAATTTAAACAACGTTATTGCACGTTTAGGTTCCTTTCACCTCTTGATGTCATTTATGGGGTGTATTGGGTACATAATGGATGGAAGTGGCTTATCCACAATCTTGTCAGAAATTTATGCCGAAAAGACGGTTGAAAAAATATTAGGTGGCCACACTTACAGTCGTAGCATACGGGCATTTTTGCTTATAAATGCAGCGTTAGGAAACCATCTGTTAAAAGATATGCAAAACAGTTCTTTTGCTTTAAATATTGAAGAATTGAATTATATGGAAAAGGCAATTACTGGTCATGGAGACTCTCTCAAAAGGACAATAAGCGAGGAAATGTTTTTAGCAATACATGCTAAATTTTGCTCCTTTGTTGATGAAGTAGAAAAACGGGGTCCTACTGCTCAACTATGGGTTCAACTCTTTAAGATGACCACATTGATCAAGCAACTGTTAGAAGCCGATAAATCGGGAAATTGGACATTGCATATCCAAACTATTAAAAAAATGATACCTTTTTTTCATGCAAGTGGCCATAATTATTATGCCGAAAGTGCTCACATCTATGTACAAGACATGTCTAAGCTTGAAAAAGATATGAGTCCAACAGAATTTTCTAAATTTGTGACAGAAGGTTTTTTCATAATTAGGCGGTCAGATAAATTTTGGTCAGGAATCCCACCGGACCAGACAATAGAACAGGTTGTTATGGCTGATATCAAGAGTCTTAAAGGTTTTATTCGACGAGGAATCACAGATGCAGTTATATCGAAATGGATCGCATCTTCTCCTGCACTATTAGAAGTTATTAAAGCCCTGCTAAAATTTTGTGATGCAGATATTTCTAGCAGTGACCAGCACGTTGATGCTCGACCAGCAAGAGTTGAAAGAGACAGAGAAGATTTGGGTAAATTAGCTACATACTTTAATGATCATGAGCCTTTTCCTACTCTTCCATACTTGATAGCCCTGGACACTGGCTTAATAGGTAATAGCTTAATAAATTGTTACTTAGCATACGGAGTAGGTATAGAAATTGTGAAAAGTTTTACAAACCTAAATTTTTCCGAACTGCACTTAAAACGATCTAATAAAGTTTTGCCGTTAAAAGCCATGATGTCTTCATTTAAGATTGGCAACGAAGTAATACCAGTTAATCCCAATACCGTTTTTCTACGAATACTATCTGCAAATGATAAAATAGAAGGGCTCAAAGATTATATTTCTTATGAATTAACACCATTTCCTGCCTCCATTTTTGATGGAGTAGGGTTCTATAAAACCGAAAAGTCTGTTTTATACAAATTATTTGCACCACTTGAAAAAGTAGACTTTCCACGTGATACAACGACAGTAATGGATGGGGGCCTTCTGCTACATCGAGTACTTTGGAAACCAACAAATACTTTTGAACAAGTGTTTCAAAAGTATTGTAATTACATAAAAAATTATTCATCGTGCACAGTTGTATTTGATGGATATCCAACTGAATATAGTACTAAAAGCTTTGAAAGATCCAGAAGAGCAAAAAAACATTATTCAGCAGCCCAAGAATTTCTATCCCATGAAAAAGGAGTTGGTGTTTCACAAGAAGATTTTTTAAGCAATAATACTAATAAGGAGCTGTTAATAAACCGGCTTACTCCAATGTTTCAAGAGATGGGTGTAGAAGTTATTCAAGCAGCCGAAGATGCCGATGCAATCATAGTAAACACGGCGATTATGAAATCTACAGTTCACGAAGCCGTCAAAATTGTAGGCGAAGATACTGATTTATTAATATTATTAACACAATTTCAAGGAGACCATACGAACATTTATCTAGAAAAACCACAAAAAAAAATGTTAAAACTATTTACAGTCCTACCAATTTTCAATACAAAAAAATAAAAAATATTGCAGCGGTACTTCATGCCTTAAGTGGTTGCGATACCACATCTGCTTTTTACCTCAAAGGTAAAGAAAAAATCTTTAAAATTATGAGTGATACAAAAAATGAAAGTTTAGCAAAGGAGGCTGAAGAATTTTTGAACCCGGAAGCAAATATTGAAGATTTATGGAAAACAACTTTAAAAATTGTTACAAAATTGTATGGGCAAGAACCAACTTCCCCCGAAGGGTATAACATGATTAGGATAAATGTTTTTAAAAATTTATCTGGTGATTTGGATGTTCGCAAGCTTCCTCCAACAGATCATGCTGTACTGGAACATACAAAAAGAGTATATCTGCAATGTCAAAATTGGGCTCTGAACAATAATTTAAACCCTTTAGAATGGGGATGGAAAGTAGGAAAGGATAATATTTTAGAGCCTACTTTTACATCACGCCCATTAATTCCAGAAACATTCTTGAAAAAATTTTCCTGTGGTTGCAAAAAAGGTTGCATGAAAAAATGCGGCTGCAGAAAATTAGGATTAAATTGCAGTGTCTTCTGTAAATCATGTAAGGGACACAGTTGTGAAAATTGTGTTGATACTTCAGATGAAATGATAGAGGAAAATAGACAATTTGAAGATGCCGCAGAGTTGGAAACTTCAATTCTAGAGCCGATTATAACTATCGACAGCACTGAAGATGCCGATGTAGTAAATGAAGCAATGGAATGCTCATATGTGCAATCAGAGAATTCAATACAGGATATCGAAGATGATTAATTATGTGTACGCTTGTAATTGTATAGATTATAAAATAAAAACATTTATTGAATAAATATTTTTTTTTAAACAAGTTTGTTAAGAAAAAATTACAAAGTATTGTTTATTTGCTTTTACCCAAATCTTACTTTTTCAGGTAATTAATTTAAGGGTTAAAAACCCGCGGAAATTCGTTATCCAGGATCCTAGAAACCGCAAGTACTTCATCTTAACGCAGAAAGTTCAAAAGCCGCAGACATCCTTTGTAGGGGTAGTTTTAACTAAATTAAGGGTGAAATATTAATTTTTCATTAAAAAATCTCAACAATTAATGATTAGCGACCTAAAAAACCCTTTGGACATAATCTAAACGCAGAAAGTTCAAAAACCGCAAAGACACCCTTTTTAGGGGTAGTTGTAGCTAAATTAAGGGTGAAATATTAATTTTTCACTAAAAAATCCATGAAAATCGTTTTTAGCGACCCAATAACCCCTTGGACCTATTCTGAACGCAGTAAGTTTGAATATAGCAAATACGCCCCTTACAGGGGTAGTTTTAGCTAATATAAGGGTGAAATATTAATTTTTCACTAAAAAATTCATGAAAATCGTTTTTAGCGACCCAAAAAACCCCTTGGACCTATTCTGAACGCAGTAAGTTTGAATATAGCAAATACGCCCCTTACAGGGGTAGTTTTAGCTAATATAAGGGTGAAATATTAATTTTTCACTAAAAAATCCATGAAAAACGTTTTTAGCGACCCAAAAAATCTTTTGGACCTCTTCTTGACGTAAAAAGTCCAGAAACAGCAGAAACACCCCTTTTGGGGGTTTTTTTCGGTAATTTAGGGGTGATATAATAATTATTCATTAAAATAAACATGAAAATCGTTTTCAGCGACCCAAAAAACTCTTTGGACCTCTTCTTGACGTAAAAAGTGCAGAAACAGCAAAAACACCCCTTTTGGGGGTTGTTTTCGGTAATTAAGGGGTGATATAATAATTATTAATTAAAATAAACATGAAAATCGTTTTCAGCGACCCAAAAAACCCTTATGAACCAAATTTGGCAGCAAAAAGTGCGAAAATGGCGAAAAAACCCCTTTTGGGGGGTAGTTTTAGCTAATTTAGGGGTGAAATATTAATGTTACCTTAAAAAATCATCAAGATTCTTAATTAGCGACCCAAAAAACCCCTGTGAGCCAAATTTGGCCGCAAAAAGTGCGAAAATGGCGAAAACACCCCTTTTGGGGGGTAGTTTTAGCTAATTTAGGGGTGAAATATTAATGTTACCTTAAAAAATGATCAAGATTCTTAATTAGCGACCCAAAAAACCCCTAGAAACCAATTCTTGGATAAATTTATTAACTCAGAAGGTAATGACATCAAAAATACCCCCTTTTGGGGGTAGTTTTTGCAAATTTAAGGGTGATGCGCAATTTTCTCTGCCAAATGACCCCGATTTTCGTGTTCAGCGACCCAAAAAACGTATACTAGAGCAAATCTCATATTCGCAACCGTAAGTGCAACCCCCCCCCCCCGTATTTTTACTGGAGTATACAATGGCAACATTCAATTATACAATTATTTTTTTTGTATATGACAAAAGAGAGAAAATTTAATTCAGGTTGTCATGGAATTATTAAATAAGCAATTAATTTGCATCAACTTCAGTTACTCGCGACAAAGAAGATGCTGCAGGTGCAAAGTTTTTTAAATTATCATTTAGTAGATAATATTTTTAATTAAATTATTTTTTTGTAAATGTGAATGTAAATATTCTTTATTTTGCAACTGAACAAAAATACAGTAATCAAATAAAATATACATCATAGTAAATAATTGATAATTAACATTGATAAAATATAATAAGTTTGAAACATTAGTGATAACATTATTAAATTTTTATAGTAAAATGAAATAAAGTAGTTAATAAATACTTATAGTCTAAATAGTTTAAATTTAATAATTTGCCATAGGTATCACAGTCAATTAGTTAGTTGCATGTACATGTGTTTTGAAATCAATTTTAATTAATAATTTTGTAAATAGTCATTTTAATTTATTTTATTTTTAATGTAAATTTTGTTTAATAATTATTTAAATTCACGTACTACATTGGGAATGAATCGGTTGCGCGAGAGAACAAATCGTAGTCGTCGCGCGCCATTAATATTTGTTTTCTCGAGCAACAAATTTTGTCGTCTCAGACGCCGAAAATGTTTGCTCTCGAGGAGCAGCGCGCGCACCTGCCCCGAGTAATCATATACTGTACATATTTTATAAGCATGTGCTATATGTATATTATGTATTTTGTGTACTTTTAATAAAAAAATAATTAATTATGTGATAGATATAGTTTTAAATATTATTATTTTAAAAGAAGATTTAGAAATTGAGAGTTTTTTTAAAAAGCATAATCAATACAAAGAATTTTATACGTGCATGAGTATGCAAATGTTTGTATAATTCTCATTTTTCATGTAAATAAAGTGAAAAAAAATAAATTCGTTATGTTTATTATTAATAATTATATTTAAAAATTAAAATTACAAACATTTGCATACTCATGCACGTATAAAATTCTTTGTATTGATTATGCCTTTTATAAAAACTCTCAATTTCTAAATCTTCTTTTAAAATAATAATATTTAAAACTATATCTATCACATAATTAATTATTTTTTTATTAAAAGTACAGAAAATACATAATATACATATAGCACATGCTTATAAAATATGTACAGTATATGATTACTCGGGGCAGGTGCGCGCGCTGCACCTCGAGAGCAAACATTTTCGGCGTCTGAGACGACAAAATTTGTTGCTCGAGAAAACAAATATTAGTGGCGCGCGACGACTACGATTTGTTCTCTCGCGCAACCGATTCATTCCCAGTGTAACTGTTTTGTTTTATAGCGAATCAAGATGTAATAAGTCTGCGCGCGCCTTTTTACATGCTTGTTCGCCTCGATCATTTTCAGCCGGCGCTCTCGTCGCTTTTTTTAGCTTTTTTTTTTGCTTCATTGCTCTTCGAGCGCCGAGAGAGTACGTTTACGTAATAAATTATAATTGTCAATTTTTTATATTCATCTCAGTTTTTTATTATTATAAATATTTCTAAATTTAATTAAAATAAGCAATCATTGCCAGATCTTTTTATTTATTTTGTGTATATGTGTAAATATAATCGATTATTATTATTTTATTAAATCAAAGTGCACTTCAAAAAACTGACAACTTATTTATCAAACTCAAATCCTTTATGATTAAGATCAATAAAACTCTGAAATTCCAAACAACATGGTAAAGCTAATTCTAAATAAATTATTAAAATAAGTGAAATATATTAAAATAAAATAATAAAATAGTAAGTAATAAGTAATTGTCTAGTAACAAAAGGGTGGCATGTCATATTTATGAAAACATCCTTGCTAGGGATCAAGTGAAAGGAAATATTTGTGCATAGCAGTTTTAAATGAGTTAAGTGAAGGTAGAAACCGAATTTCTGCAGGTAAAAAGTTCCAAAGTCTAGCGCCTCTGTAACGAAAGGTGTTTGTCCCACAATTTTTGATATTAGGTATGGTGATTTCTTTTAAACGCAGAGTACCCCTTGCATTCTCTTTAGGAATGTACTTAGTAAAAGATTCGCTCAGATATGAGGGTTGATGTAACCGCAGGATTTTATAAATTATTATGGCCAAAAAGTAATGCCTGCGTGAATCAGTGCATAACCATCCCAACTTACGCCTAAAAGGGTTTATATATTTATCTTTGCGTATACCGTAAATATACCTCAGTCCAGAATTGCATAGTCTTTGTAACCTCATTTTTAGTGTGTTGTTTCCATTTAAGTAAACAACTGAACAACAATCAAAATGAGGAATAATAAATGCCTGTACTAGTCGCGTACGTGATGTCTCTGTAGTGCAGTGTCGGATAAATCTAAGAGTGTATAGAACACGGTTTACTTTTTTCTCAATTGTTGTAACGTGACTGTTCCAGTTTAGTCTGCTGTCAAGTATAAAACCTAGACTAGTCACCTCATCTACAAAAGGAGTGATGATGCCATTTTCTAAGTCTATTCCCGATCAATTTAAGCTGTTTAAACGATTGACAAAGGTACTTGTGCCAAAATATATAGCTTTTGTTTGTCCATGATTGAGCTGAAGGGAAATACCGTCAGCCCAAGCAGAGATGTTACGAGCTGTTTTAGATAATAAAGCTGTGGCCTGCAGTACATTTTCAGGTGATACTTGACAGTAGACCTGTAAGTCATCTGCGGAAAGTATGTGTCGTACATTAGATGGTAAGTGTAATTTTACATCATTAATATATAGACAAAACAGCAAAGGTCCGAGTACCGAGCCCTGGGGAACCCCAAGATTAACACTTAGTGGATCCGAACGAGATGTTTTAGAGATAACTTGTAAGTAGGAGTAACTTTCTAAGTAGGATTTGATCCATAATAATGACATCCTGGAGAATCCCATTTTCATCAACCTTGGTAACAATTTTGTGAGCAGAATCGTATCAAACGCCTTGCTGAAGTCAAATTGTAGTAATAATGTTATCTGTCTATTGTTCATTCCTTTTTGTATATCATCAGTCAATTTTAGTAGTGCTGTTTCTGTACTACTGTGCTGTTTGTAACCAGTCTGTAATAGGTCAAGTAAGCTGTTACTTGTTAAGAATGCAGTAATTTGATCATGTGCCAGTTTTTCTAAGACCTTAGACAGAAAGCAGAGCAGAGCTACTGGCCTAAAATCAGAACATGATGAAGGAATACGAGTTTTCTTAATTTCCACTAGTAATGATTTTTTCCAGCTAAGTGGAAAAATGCCTTTAAACAGAGACTCATTGAAGAGTTTGAAAAGGAAGGGGCCAAGTGTAGGTAATGACTTAGCTATTACTTTTTGAGGTATACCATCGTCACCCGTAGCTTGAGATGAAAAGTGAGCTACCGCCAAAATTACGTCATTGAGTGAAACCTGCGAGAATTGAAAGCCTTCTTTAGGCGCGTTGGCAATTAGATCTTCGATGTTGTTGAGATTTGAATCTTCAGATGACGAATAAGCCGCAAAGAATTTATTTATTTCATCTGGGGCAAAACCGTGAAGATCTGATTTAGGAGCGGGTAGCAGCCCGAGATGCCTAAGTTCTCGCCAAATATCTTTGCCATTTGTAAGCGCATTATTAATATGCTCTTGATAAAAAGAGTTACGCGCTTATTCAGAAGACATTTCAACTTCGCTTGAGAGCCATATAAGTTCTTTTAGGAGGTGAGGACTTTTTGATCTTAAGTAGCATTTTTCAACCGCCTTGCGTTTTTTAACAAGCAGTTTTAGCTTACCATTGACCCAAGGCTGCATGTTTTTCTTAGGGTTCACTGTTTTAAGGCGAGCAAGCTGATCAATAGCTGTCTGTAGATTATTATTTAGGCAGTCAACTGCTGATTGTATTCCAAAGTCAGGATTATCATATAAAGACCAATCACATACCATCAGAATCTCATTGATGTCCTCCGGAGTGATATCATCGAACTTTCTATAAGTAAATTTATATGAAGGAGGTTGAGGTTTAAAGAGTTTGATTTCTACATCAATGAGATTATGATTAGAGTGAAATGGTGCTATTCTGTTAGTAAATGAAAGAATCTTATCACTGTTGTCTACCCAAATAATATCAAGCCATGTTTTCGGGTCATCTGATCCCGATTGACGATGTGTAGGACCATGGTCAACTAACTGAAGAGATAATTCGCTAGCTAGATTTCTAATTAATCGTGAACCACTATTTGTGACCAACAGATCTGAATTAAAATCTCCTACAATTACTTTATGGCTGTACGATGAGGAGTCTTTATGAAGGTTTGATAGAAAATCAGGATTAGCATTAAACGAGACATTAGAAGGCCTATAAACTACAAAAACAAATATAGAGGATATACCTTCGCCCCATACTTCACACATAAGGTATTCAGGCACTAATGGCTTACCAAGTCTTTCAGTATTGGACTTTGCTAGTATTTTTGCTCGGAAAAAGTTACGTAAGTAAGTTACGTAAGTTTGTGCTTCTAATAAAATTAAAATAAGTATTCTAACTAAACAGGGAAGAAAATAAAAATTTTTTCTAAGGTCTCAATACATCCACAAACAAAATTTTATTTTTATTTTTAAATTAAATTTTAACTTTTTTTTTTACTTTACAACCTGAATTAAATTTTCTCTCTTTTGTCATATACAAAAAAAATAATTGTATAATTGAATGTTGCCATGGTAATAGTAAATAAGCAATTAATTTGCAGCAACGTGAGTTTCTTGCGACAAGCCTAAGATGCTGCACGCGCATTAACAAAATTCTTTAAATTAACATTCAACAGTTAATATTTTTAATTAAATTATTTTTTTGTGCTTCTAATAAAATTAAAATAAGTATTCTAACTAATGTTACGTATGGTAGGTCAAAATTGATATGCCTAACATCTGATATATATATATATATATATATAAATAGTAAACCCTATATCCGATAGCTGTATTAATATTACATACGACATAGGAACCCGCAGGTGCATTTCCACTGATGCTGATCTAGCACAATAGCGTGGGACCAAAAGTCAGCTATGACATAAATTAGGAGGGATTTATAGGCGTTATAAACTGCATAAATCCCACCTCGCGATTCTTAGTAATAATTAGGGACGCCTTCGCTAATTGGACGTGACGAGACCGACGCTTTTTTGTATTGGACGTCTCCCCCAAAATCTCGCAGTATGGGCAGATTCGCATTAGATTATATATTGCCCTTCAGGCGCCCAAAATACTCATTAGAGTACCACCACTTAATAGATCACCACTTATTAGAATACTATCTTTCGTTTAGAGTCTTACCACTATATTACAGTTCTACCTTTAATTACTTGACTTAAAGACTTAGACAGTTTTATTATATTTACTTATAATCAATAAAGTGAAAGTTATATATCAAATCAGTTATCAGTTATTATTGTGACAATTCCTTCTGTAATTAAGAACTTAGCCTCAGGTTAGGTTCATCCAGCTTAGATCGAACCCGAACTCATCTACAAATACATCAACTATAAACCAACCAAATAATAACCATCCAACTTATTAAAATACCTGGGGCAGTCAATATACCCAGGATAAACCTATATTTCATATATTCATAATTATTTATATTTACATATCCCTTGGATAAAACCTCAGGATACGTAACATAAATTGGCTCCCTAAAAGGAAAGCTGGTAAGAAGGAACAAGAGCATATTTCCTATCAAGATAACATTTACAGTATATGGCAAAGAAAGGCCAACGCTATTATACCTGCAAATATCCAAACTGCCAAAATTGTAAAGGAAAAGTAAAAGAAAATTTTAAAATTTCAAAGCACGAAATACTATCAACAAACAATTCAAATAGTAAAGTAATAGTGACTGTAAATTATACTATCGAACTCAACGAAGAAATCAACTCTAATCAATCAAAATCTCAAGATCATTGAAATTATTTAAAGCCGTTATACCACACAATACCATCTAAAGAAATTTATCTACATCTTCGCCAAGCAGTTTCTGGAAATTTTTTTGCCAAGTTGTAGCCAAGCTGTATATTGCCAAGCTGTAGCCAAGCTGTATTTTGCCAAGCTGTAGCCAAGCTGTATATTGCCAAGCCGTAGCCATTTTTTTATTATCATTGCCAAGCAGTTTTAGGACCTATCCAACAAATCATGGGAAAATATAATGGAATTCAGGACCGTTGTTATAACTACAATCTTAATGTAAGTACCTTAAAAATATTTTTTTATTTTTAAATCTCCGAGACATTTCAAAATTTTTACAAAAAAAAATTTTTTTTTAAAATCCTTCTTATAAACAAATAAACAATCTCGTAAATTTTTTCGTAAAACTATTATGCCAAATAATTCTTGGCGACAACCGCGAGATACATTTTCTGATACTGAATCAATTAATAGTGAAGTAAACCGAACCATGGACGGCCCTCAAACTAACCCGCCCAATAATATAGATGTAGCCAATTTAGCCCAAGAACTTGAACACCTCAATTTAGAAATGCTACGACAACGCGAACAAATGACAAATATAATTAACGCTGAAAGAGCACTAAATTTAGAAATAACAAACGAAATTCTGAACGATATTGAAAATAATGATCAAAATCGTAATAATGCAGTACTAAACCCACCAAACAACAATAATAATAGACCTAGATTAAATAATACCGTCCCACTTATAACTGCTATTGCAAATATACCCGATTTTTCTGGTCAACCACAAACCCTACAAGCTTTTTCCAAAGTTTTGAAAGACATTGTTAAAACATATGGAACAGGATGTGAACAATTTTTGTTAAATTCAATCCCTCGTCGCCTTAAAGGCCGAGCATACGACGCTTACGCAGGAATTGCTCCTAATTACACCAGTTTAGAAAATTTTTTACAAGATTTAAAATTAAGTTTTGGAGGTATCACTGACGCAGATACTATTAAATTAGATATGAGACAGGCTGAACAAAATCCTGGCGAACCAGTCGCCGATTACGCCCTACGCGTACAAAATTTAGAACAAGCTTTACATGCAATTTATAATTCATCGGTTAGCTTAACCGCAAACGAAAAAGAACAATGGAAAAAGCGAACTAGTTTTGAAGCCCTTGAATGATTTCTTTTTGGATTAAGAAATCCTCCAGAATATAGAGTAGCCTCAAAACAACCAAAAACTTTACGAGAAGCTGCTAATATTACAGTAAATCTTGAAGGTAGACGTCGCTCTGTACAAAGACATGAATTTTGTACATTAAAACATACACCAGTTATTCCAGCTGAATCAAACTCCCATGCGACGGACGACAAATCTAGTGTCACCACAGCCACAACTTCTGAAATATTCAATTTAATGAATCAAATTTTAGAAATACAAAGATTACATAATGAAATGGGTAATGCAGCAGGTATACGCGCTACTGCCGCTGAAACTTCAAAAAAGCAATGTATTTTCTGTAAAAGTAATAGTCACGATATATCCTAATGTAAAGATTTATTTAAATCTGTTGAGCAAGGAAAAATTAAACATCCTACCGAAACCCAAGAACCCGATATTGCAATTACAACTTTAACTCCTGTTTTTGAAAATTACCCCCAAAATTATCCACCACCTTGGTGGCAACCGAATAAAGGAAACAATTATAATCGTTATAATTATAATAATCAGAGTTATAATAGAGGAGGTCGAAACTATAAAAATAACCCATTTAATCAAAATTTTCATCAATATCCAAATAATCAACAAAATTTTAATTCATATCAAAATTTTAATGGATACCCTAATAATCAAAATTTTAACCCAAATAATCCCCAAAACTATAACAATAATCGCGGTCAATTTCACGGTAATAATAGAAATCGTAATTTTAACAGAGAAAATTTTTCAAATAATTCTTATCCTAATAACTTTTATCAAAATTATTCAAATCAAAATATGATGGAAAACCAAAATTTCCCTCCCCAAAATCATAATTATTCTAACCAAGGCCAAAATTATGACCAAAGCCAAAATGTTGCTCCAAATTACTTCCAAAATGTAAATAATCAGAATTTCCCTCCTAATATGAATAATCCAATTCAACAACCCAATAACCCTTCTAACAATGCAAAAAATTTCCAAACTGCTGAAAATAAATCAGAAAAACATTTAAACTAGTTACCTGCCCATTCTCGAGTGAGTTTGGGCCAAAATTAAGTTATGATTCTGACACTTTTTATAAAAATGCAATTCAGAAAACCTTTTATAATAAAACATTACCTTCAATTTTAAACCTTAATCATGATAAAATGAACATTTCAAACACAATAACTTTTGAAGCCCCAAATAATACAGAAAATTTTAGTCCTTTTTCAAATACTACCCTAGAAAAAGACTTTACTTCAAATAATGAAAAATTAACTCCTGAACCAGAAATAAATTTTAGTTTTGCAAAACCGAAATCAATTCTTAAGCCAAAAATAAAATCCACTACAAATTCTGAAAAATTAAAAATAATCCCTCAGACCGAATCTGATTTAGACTTAAGTATTGAAAAACCTAAAGAAATTCTTGATTTTCCAGCAATTAATAAAACTCCTAGTTTAACCATTGAGAAATCAAAATTAACTTTTAAACTAGAAGATTCTTTTCCTTTTTCAACTAACTTTAAAAATTTAGAACCAAAAATTTTTTTAAACCCTAAAACAGTAAAACAAACACTTGAACCCTTAAAAATAACAGAAATTACTTCAATCCCTGAAACAGATAAAAATTTAAGCTCAACTATCGAAAAATCAAGAGAAACCCCTATACCAAAAATTTCCCACCCCTTTTTAACAAATAATAAAATCCCTATTATAAACTTGGAAAAATCAAAATTAACTCAAAAGCCTTTAAAAACTAATGAAATTATTTTACTAAAATCACAACCTAACTCTATACAAAGAATAGTTATATTTAATCTTAAAAACAAATCTGATTCTGAAAATGATAACCCCCCTCTAGAAAATTATTCAAAATCTCCTTTATTTATGGCAAAAAGAAAAAGAAATACAAGAAATAAAAATTTATCCGATTATAATAACAAAATAATAACGAAAAATATATTAAATAATAAAATGAATAAATTCAGTCCACTAACAAACTCTATTTCCGATAAGAACATCGAAATTAATTCAAAAAAATGTAAAACAACAATTAGCAAATCACAACCCGAAACAAATAAGGAAACGATTACAGAAAATTACCCAGCTACTGTTGACTCCATCAAAGGAAAAATTTTATTTGAAGCATCACTCGACGTAAAATTTACAGACAAAGATCCAGAAACCATAATTCACAAAAAAAGAATCTGTATAAATTCTGAGAACAAAAAACGCTTAAGTACAGATAAAATTATTGAACAATTAGAAAATAACGACACTGAAATCATGAAAGTTGACAATGAAAATAATAAAACTAATATTGCCTTGATATTTGCACCTAACAAAAGCAAAAAAGATACTTATAAACAAATTATAATCGATACAAACGTATTCAATCGCTATGACAAAATAGATAAATGTAGTGAAAGTTACGAACAATTTTTTAGGTATCTAGATGTAAGTAACTATAGTGACTGTTTATTTTTCAGTCTTAGAATTTTATTAAATAATAACATGAGTATCAATGAATATAACAATAATTTAAAAATAAGTAAACCCCTAAAACATTGCCAAAATCCTGACGGGATCTTTCACATTTTAAACAAGAAAAAAAAATGGGAAGATAGCGATTGCGTACACATTTTTGCCAAAGAATATAAAATGAATATTTTAATACGAATTTTTAACTCCGACAATGTATATATCCCAAAAACGTGGGATAAAGCTTTTCAGGTGCTCTCTTTAAAAGCGTTGAACGCAGATCCTACTAAAATTAAACAAATCAATACATTTATATCACCTTTGAACGAAACCTCCATGTCTTTGTTCCATGCCATTCAAAAAGAAAAAAATATAAATTATGCTAATACAAATGAAATTTCACTTCAAGAAGAAATAATAGAAATCGCTGAACTCAAAATAACTGAAACACCTCTCTATAAAAAGGTTGGCATCTTGGTACAACAAAACGAAACAAACCTTACATGTGATGTACTTCAAACCAAAACCACGTATATATTGGAAAAAGCGACAGTAGAACCTAAACCACTTCCACCTGAAGAATTCAAATCCAAAATAGATGATGTACAACAGACTGAAACCAAATATACGCTGAAAAACATCATCCAAAAACAAAAACTGGCTCCAAAATCCTCACTAGACGATTCGCAAACCTATCAAAATAAATCAGATTTTCAGAAATTTTTCAGAATTTTGTTTGTTTTTTTGTATCACATATCTATAGCAAATTTTATTTCCAAAAAATGGGACTTAGCACTGGACTTAATAAAATTTAATATGAAAAATTGGACAGGGCTTATCAGTCAGGGTACAATTGATTGGTTACCTAAACCGCCCGAGTTCTACTATCCCAGTTCTATTATTGCAGTACGCCCACCTAGGGCCCCACCTTGGCCAAAGATTTTATAGGATCGACCCATTTTACTATCTACTGGACAAAGTAGTAAATTAATAACATTTCTTAATAGATTTAATTAATTTAATTAATCTTAATAGTTATAATTCTTTTTAAAAAAATTTACAAACAAAAAAAAAACAACAAAAACAACAAAATTTTTTTTATATAACTAGCTATAATTTTACCTAATACTTTAAATTATTAATCTATCGTCCGGATTTGAACCTAATTGGATTAGAAACTCATTTACTAACAATACACCTACAATCATAATTAACCGAAAACATCGTATTCATATCTAAAATATAACTACTAAGTATTTTTTTTTCACATCATACATATTCAATCAAATACACATATTTAAGATACAGCGTTAATTATAATTTTCCATCTTATCAAACCTTTACTTAAACTAATGAATAAAAATTTTTTTGAAAGATAATTAGCATTTAATTTTTTTTATGTTAAAATATTATGTTTTTTATTTGTTCTTTTTTTGAATGATAATAGAGATACGATAAACGAAAATTTATTTAAAAATTTTTTTTTGAATTAAATAATAATTTTTACCAACTCAAAGAAAATTTTTTTTTACAAAAGAAAAACATGAAAAGTCTCTATATAATTTTCTTCCTCGATAATAGACAACCTATAACAATAAAAATATATTGAAATAAAAATGAAATAAACCTTTGAAATAAATAGATTATAAGTACGTAATATATAAGTAAATAATAGTATATAAGTATAAAATACATGGGGAAAAAGATACAAAAATAACGAACAATAAAATGACGAAAATTATATAAAGATTGAAACAACTTAACATTCAAATACAAACTTTTAAATGTTGTGAAAAATATTATTAATAATAAACAAATGAAAACTACAAAAAGGAAATTTTTTTGAACACAATTTTTATGATGCAGATTTTTACCCTTCATAATTATCCCACTAAAATTTATTGCTAAGGTGAGCTACTAATATCTTTTTATTGGGTGTTGATTCTTTAAGTTAATAACCCTTTTATAAGGAATGGATTTTGGCCCTTAGTAGGAGTGAACGTAATTGATTTTATTTTACCTTCCAAAAAAAAAAAAAAAAAAATATTATTCACTATGAATACAAAAAAAAATAATAATAATAATAACGACTTAAGCTATAAATTGACAAACGATATAAAGAAACAAATACAAAAATATAATTTATTTATTATAAGTATGATTTGAAAAATAATAGTGTTTTTAACTATAAAAATTTTAAAGTTGATAAATCTAAAGTTCTGATAAATATAATACATATGAATAAGTATTAATGAAGTACAATATTTTATTATATTTTTTTAATCTTATCTCAAAGTTTAACGTATACGCAGAAAATTTTATATGTGTTAGTTTCAAAACGTTTATTACGGTGTTAGTAGGCTAATTCAAGTTTTTCTCAGATATCCCTCAGAGCCGCCACCCATAGTTTTTTTATTTTTTTATTCACTTTAAAACTTTTTTATTTTTATTTTTTTTTGTGTGTTAAAAATATTTGGCTATAATAAGAGATAAACTAAGTTTCATTTAAATTTTCAAAATAAATAATATTTTTTACAAAGCAGGAAAAGAAAATTTATTTTTGAAATTTTTCTTCGTTGAAATACGACAAGACCAAAAGTAACTGGGTTTGGAATTTGAAATTTATGTAAAGTTTATACTAAATTGCGGTACTATTCATTAATTTTGTTAGTCAATAATCAGCTATTCTTACCTCCCTCTTTATTTCTCCCCACTTTAAACAATAAGTCCCCTTAATAAGTAATAATCTATAAGTAAAACACAAACAAATTTTTCCGTAAGAAAATGCTAACCCAGCCCCTCTCCCCTATTGTCTTACAAGATTAATTAATGTTTCTTTAACATTTTTATACAACATACCATATTTTGCATAAATTTTTTTTGAGTTAAAATATCCAAACCTTCCTTTTGAAAAATGGAAAATTTTCCTTCCTGATGTTAAAATAATGAATAAATAAAATTATAATTAAACCTTTTAATCTATTAAAAGTATATTTCAAAATAAATTTCAAAAAAAAAAAAATATGATTTTAACTGTAAGTTTGAATGATAATAATTATCGAAATTTGAAGCTTATATATCAAATATTATAGTTTACTATTTACAAAAACCTTACACAATTTTTATATTGCAACCGCACTTTCAAAAATTTTAACACTCTACCTTACAAAAAAAAAAAAAAAAAAAAAAAAAAAAATAAATAAATAAAAATTTTTTTTTTTCAAATATAATTTCTAAAAAAAAAAATCAGGTTCAAAATTATATTCAGATTATAATCTTTGATAATTATTTTTACCCATATATATAATTGTAATTTCTTATACTAACCAATATATTCATATTTACTATAAATCTACTATATACATATCTAATTCATAACTATTATTAGCTTACAATTATCACTTAATCAACTAATCATAAACATAATCTAAATATATCCTAACATAAATTACTTTGGATTTAACAAATACGTAATCTTTTATCGTGCCTTTATAAAAAAAAAATTTACAAAAAAAAAAGACCACCCCTGACAACCGGATTAAATAAGTATTTTATAGAGTTTTTCTTTATATATGTATTTACATAAATTAAGTTTGCACAAATATCCTTATACAATCCTTGGAATTCTTAGATTATGAAGTTAAATTAAAAATCAACGATATAAAAAATAAAACAACTACTAAATTACCATCATACATATACATTTGTGTGTATTTTTTTTCTCTTTTCTCCTTAACACAAAAATTAATAACAAAATTTTTCAATAAAAAAAAAAAAATAAATAACTAATGAAAAATTGAGAGAGAGAAATTTTTGCGGACAACCAGAGACGTGAATCACATTCATAATTATAGAGATAAAATTTTTATAATCTTTGTTTGCATACGGTTTTGCCCTTGAGACTGAAATGACATAATATTATCAAAACAGCTGATCTTAAAGACTGCATAATTGCACTTTATAAATTATACTAAATCACATGGAGTGAAAGAGGGGATAACCAACTTATTAACACATATACAATTTTTATTACAATACTACTGCAACATTCATTTTTTTTTGCCCAACCAAGATCTCACTTCAACTTCAAAGAAACGCAAAATTAAATGTGCATTACTGTATAAATTAATACATAATTCTCATAGACGAGCAATGTTCTCAACTATGAAAATCGCTTGTACTCTAGGAATGATTAATGGAAATATTATTAAATAATAATATACATGCAAAAAAATTGGCAATCCAGAATGTATGAACAAAAAAAAAATGCTTCTGAGAGCTTATAAACCAGACGAGAAGCTGTATAACCGACTAATTGTAACACCAATTAACTCTATCCTAGTTTCCTGAAGCCGATATCAAAAGAAAACAGAGCTTTTCTAAACTGGTGCTGTTATTAACTAACTCACCAACGCTGTATAGCGTTCCTTAATCTGAGACAAGCCACATATTTGCGTATATCACATCGACACTCAACTTGGGTATATGAAAATTGCAGGAAAGTTTTTTTTCTATAACAAATTAATCAAATTTTATTAAATTGGCCTCTCTCTTTCTCCTACGATTTGTAAATATCATAAAGTTTTGCAAAATTTTTTTCAAACAACCTTTTTGTCATTCCGGTATCAGGCATACACCTGTTTATAAATATTATGAAAACTATTGTTTAAAAATTTTTTATTTTTTATTGTCTTAACAATTTCATATCTATGTTTTTCTTGCTCCATTTGACTTTCTCAATACAAAATTTTTATAAATAAATAAATTTAAAAATAAATATTTACGTACAAAAAAAAATAAAGAGAGAAAGGAGAAAGGGAAGGAAAGCATGCACACACATAACGAATAATAAAAATATTAGATTCATTTTTTTTTTCTCACTCACGCTTTAATTATATGGCAACATTGTAAAAATAATTTATATTCATGAATAAAATCTCGACTTAAATACAATTAGTGACGTAAAATTTGAATTTTTCTTCTCATGCTTATTTACTTACAAAATAAAATTTTTCTATAACATATACATTTGCTCCTTCACTCATTTAAAAATGTACAACTTTTCTCCCTAAAATTCAAAAAAATATATAAATTAAATATCCAATCCTAAACCCAAATTCAAAAAATATATAAATTAAATATCCAATCCTAAATCCAAATTGAAAAAATATATGAATTAAATACCCAATCCTAAACCCAAATTCAAAAAATATATAAATTAAAAATCCAATCCGAAACCCAAATTCAAAAAAATATATAAATTAAATATCCAATCCTAAACCCAAATTCAAAAAAATATATAAATTAAATATCCAATCCTAAACCCAAATTCAAAAAAAAATATATAAATTAAAAATCCAATCCGAAACCCAAATTCAAAAAAATATATAAATTAAATATCCAATCCTAAACCCAAATTCAAAAAAAAACAAAAATTAAATATCCAATCCGAAACCCAAATTCAAAAAAAAATATAAATTAAATATTCAATCCTAAACCCAAATTCAAAAAATATATAAATTAAATATCCAATCCTAAATCCAAATTCAAAAAATATATAAATTAAATATCTAATCCTAAACCCAAATTCAAAAAAAAATATAAATTAAATATCCAATCCTAAACCCAAATTCAAAAAAAAAATATAAATTAAATATCCAATCCTAAACCCAAATTCAAAAAATATATAAATTAAATATCCAATCCTAAACCCAAATTCAAAAAATATATAAATTAAATATCCAATCCTAAACCCAAATTCAAAAAAATATATAAATTAAATATCTAATCCTAAACCCAAATTCAAAAAAAATATAAATTAAATATCCAATCCTAAACCCAAATTCAAAAAAATATATAAATTAAATATCCAATCCTAAACCCAAATTCAAAAAATATATAAATTAAAAATCCAATCCGAAACCCAAATTCAAAAAATATATAAATTAAATATCCAATCCTAAACCCAAATTCAAAAAATATATAAATTAAATATCCAATCCTAAACCCAAATTCAAAAAATATATAAATTAAATATCCAATCCTAAACCCAAATTCAAATATACATAAATTAAAAATCCAATCCGAAATCCAAATTCAAAAAAAAATAATAAATTAAAAATCCAACAACATATATATCGAACCCTGAATTCGTCAACTACAGAAATTAAAAATTTTTCTACAACATATATATCTTCCCATTCAAACACACTAACACAAATAAAATCTAACATAACAAAAACATAACCTAACTATCGCTCCGACACAAAATAATTATAAATTTTTATATTAAAACAATAAATTGAACTGAAACTAATTGATAAAAATAAAATAATAACAAAATCTTACCTGTTTTTCCATAATTTATAATTAAAACACTTTAACAACTTACATATAACACACACATCAACTTTTAACTCTTTAAATTATAATTATTCATTCAAAAATCATAAAATTTACCGAAATTGTATGATTTTTTCCAATATTTTCAATAAATTTATTGTTTTATAAATTAAATTATATCGATATATCAAAATTTTATAAAATTTATCATTTTTAACCCTTTAAATTATTATAATTCATCCAAAAATCATAAAATTTACCGAAATCGTATGATTTTTTCCAATATTTTCAATAAATTCTTGTTTTATAAATTAAATTATATCGATATATCAAAATTTTATAAAATTTATCACTTTTAACCCTTTAAATTATAATTATTCATTCAAAAATCATAAAATTTAACAAAATTTTATTATTTCTTTCAATATTTTCGATAAATTCTTGCTTTTTAAAATAAATTACATAAAAACTTTATACAATTTATTATTTTTAACCCTTTGAATTATAATAAATTATTCAAAAACCATAAAATTTGCGAAAATTGTATGATTTTTTCCAATATTTTTGATAAATTCTCGTTCTGTAAATTAAATTACATCAATATTTTATAATATTTATTATTTTTAACCCTTTAAATTATAATATTTTATTCAAAAATTATAAAATTTGCTAAAATTGTATGATTTTAAAAATCAATTCAAAATTTTCTCATTAATTAATAAATTCATATTTTATAAACTATATTACACCAAAATTTCAAAAAAAATTTTGTCATTTTTAACCCTATAAATTATAAAATTTGCTGAATTTTTATAATTTAAAAATTAATTTATTCTTTTTTTCCTATCAACTGATAATTTCATTATATGAAAGCTATATTAAACCAATAACCCAAAAATATTGTTAGTATTTTACTCTATTAAAATTTTACGAAAATTGACCATTTAAAGACAAAATTCTAGGCCAAAATTTTAACCAAAAAATCATAAAAATTTTTAAATCTTAAATTTTTTATTTTATACTATTTCAAATATCACCACCTATCCCTATGTATTCGAAGTTTTGGGTATATAATGTCTGGGGGGTTTTAAAACTAATTTCTCTAGATTGATTTCAGATAACTCCAGCTCAGAAAAATCTAGCACCAATATAGACAATTTGATCATCAAAGAAGATTAATTCAAGTAACTAACTGGCATCTTCCATAAGATTTCGTTTTGAAGAATCCAAAAATTTATTATATTATTAATCATATATTTTAACTAATAATTTCTTAATATTTTATATAGATCTAAAAAATTTTTAAATTTTTATTTTATACTTATAAAATTTTTTTAGTTTACTAAACATTTTTACAATTTATATATTATGTATAATCATAAAACTTATATCTTAAAATTATATAAAATCATTATTATAATCAAAAATTTTTAATTTTATGTAAAACATATATCTTAAAATTATATAGAATCAATATTATAATCAAAATTTTATTTTATGTACTTATATTATATAATTATGTATTGACATTGACTATGGACAGAAAATTCTAGAAATTACCACCCCCTTGAAACCCTGCCTTCAGCCCCATCTCCCCCACCTGACCCAATCGGGACGATTGGAATGAAGGGAGGGAGATGTTACGTATGGTAGGTCAAAATTGATATGCCTAACATCTGATATATATATATATATATAAATAGTAAACCCTATATCCGATAGCTGTATTAATATTACAGACGACATAGGAACCCGCAGGTGCATTTCCACTGATGCTGATCTAGCACAATAGCGTGGGACCAAAAGTCAGCTATGACATAAATTAGGAGGGATTTATAGGCGTTATAAACTGCATAAATCCCACCTCGCGATTCTTAGTAATAATTAGGGACGCCTTCGCTAATTGGACGTGACGAGACCGACGCTTTTTTGTATTGGACGTCTCCCCCAAAATCTCGCAGTATGGGCAGATTCGCATTAGATTATATATTGCCCTTCAGGCGCCCAAAATACTCATTAGAGTACCACCACTTAATAGATCACCACTTATTAGAATACTATCTTTCGTTTAGAGTCTTACCACTCTATTACAGTTCTACCTTTAATTACTTGACTTAAAGACTTAGACAGTTTTATTATATTTACTTATAATCAATAAAGTGAAAGTTATATATCAAATCAGTTATCAGTTATTATTGTGACAATTCCTTCTGTAATTAAGAACTTAGCCTCAGGTTAGGTTCATCCAGCTTAGATCGAACCCGAACTCATCTACAAATACATCAACTGTAAACCAACCAAATAATAACCATCCAACTTATTAAAATACCTTGGGCAGTCAATATCCCCAGGATAAACTTATATTTCATATATTCATAATTATTTATATTTACGTATCCCTTGGATAAAACCTCAGGATACGTAACACTAAACAGGGAAGAAAATAAAAATTTTTTCTAAGGTCTCAATCCATCCACAAACAAAATTTTATTTTTATTTTTAAATTAAATTTTAATTTTTTTTTTTACTGAACTGAATACTGGAATACCTAAAGTGAGTTTTTAAATATTTTAGAAAAATAATATTGCAAAAATATTAAAATTTTTATTTTTTTTAAGCAAAGATTTAAGGTTATCTTTTTATTTTATTAATGGATTGAGCCTTTTGCAAAAATTTTTTAGCAAATGACATTTAAATTTTCTTGCGGCTTTTTTTTTAACAGCTAGTGAAGCAGCAAAAGTTTTGAGTCGGCTTTTTGCAAGGACAAATATTGTTTTATTTTCAGATAAAGTGGTTAAAGTACAGCGAGGTAAGTTTCTAAATTTCACCTATATGTTTTTTATGAATGATAATTTTTTTAATAAGGAATTTCCGTAAAATTAATCTAAAAATTTTTAGTGTTAAAAATATAAAAGAATTAATGTAGGTTAATCTTCAAAAAATTTTTTAACATAAAAAAAATCTGATAAAAAAAATGATAAGTCAAATTTAGAAATACTGCAACTGTACTTTAAAAAAAATAGAAGTTCTTAAACATTTGATATTTTTAACTTAAAGTGATGGAATTCTCGTTTCAATATAGCCAACAATTCCAAAATAATTTTAAATTATTTTATATAAAAAATGTATGATTTCTGTCTAGGTTTTCAGATCTTTTTTCTGTACCTTATAGGTGGAATAAGATGATCAATGAACTTGTCAAATACTCAACATTTAACTAAAAAATGGAGTTTCGATACATAATAATTATACTTTTAAAATTTTGTAACTTTATTTATAAAACTATAATTATGAAGAATTTTATGAAAAAAAATCGTGTTATTATGGAGTTTTTTTAAAAATTTCAAGTTTAAAAAAATTATATGATTAAGCATATAATTAATCATATAATTAATTATATCCTATTTTGGACCAAATATTTATATGATTAATCATAATTTTTAAATACTTGAATATTTTTTTTAAAGCAACCCCGGTGCATAACGTTAATTCAGGATAGATTTACCGTTAATTTAATGTTTAATTTAATGTTAAATTTAACGTTAAATTTAACGCTAAAATTATCGCGGAAAATCGTAAAAAAATATCTTTATAATTATGTATTTTTTAATTTCGCTAATCCAATTGTAGTGTTACGAATTTTCTGATGATAATTTTAATTTATTTATTTAATTAATTAATATATAAAATATTATTAAATTTATTAATAATTATATTTTACTAATGATTTGACTATGGACTTTAATATGTATATATTCTGCAAATTCTCAAGCGTACTATATGATATTATTCGTAACTTTTACTTACTTATTTTTGCCTACTTTTGTACATATAACTTAAATAGTCATTAGTACCCGGGAAGACGTGTTTATATGTATTGAATTAGCAAATTTGTTATTTTATTTTGATAGTGGAGAAAAGAAATAAGAAAAAATGAAATAAGAACACAATTAATTTTAGATACCAAAACCCGATAAACTTACGAATATTTTTATTGGTAGAAACAAATATAATAAAAACTTATTAAACTAACTACAAGTGTTGAAAATATTACTCAATAAGTACTATGCAAAAACATTTACTGAGCGTAATTTTAGTTTAAGGCAGTACCCAGAATTGGACGTTCTCAGCACGCAGCGTGAACGTAACGCAGTGCCACCAACTCAAAACAAAAAAATGTTAAATTATTAATATTCATTATTATTTATGCAAAAAAATGATTGCATAATTATTTTAAATTAATTTCGAACAAATTATTAATAAAAAATAATATAAACCTAAAAAAATTGTAACTAATAAACTAAAAATAATGTAAGTAATAATTATATTCCTTTAGAAAATTAGTTTGTATTTGCTTGAATTGTTAATTAGCTTTTACTTTATTTGATAATGAAATTTCTTCTTCTTTTTATACCAAATAATTTCTCTTTTGACATAATATAGTAAATAACTAGGTCTGTAAATAACATTACCGAAGCAATATTTTTTAAGTGATCGGTATTAGCTTAGATAGTGAAAAACTAAACTTAAATTTATTAAAAATTAGAAAACCATTCTTGGTTCCTCATCTTCTACTCGATGATTAGAACTACTTCTGATAATTTCAATATTCTATCCTCTTTTGGGAGAGTAAATATTCATTATTTTATACATTAGCATTCGAGTTAACGATACCAAAGGACTGGTTTATTAAGACTTGATCTTAAATAGTATAAGAAACTAGACTATTAAGAATAAGAAAACTATTTTTTTTTTCTTTTATAGTCATGCTTAAAATTATATCTGAAATATTTTAATTCTCTATCACTGCTAGGAAAAAAACATTCAAATTTGCATCTTTCCAGTTAGCGGAAGCAAAGAATTGTTTTTAAGATATTTTAAGATACTATCTGAGATAGTGAAAAACTAAACTAATAAAAATTAGAAAACCATTCTTTGTTCCTTTTAGTCTACTCAATGATTATAACTACTTCTGATAATTTCAATATTCTATCCCATTTGGGAGAAAAAATATTCATCATTTTATATAGCATTCAAGTTAACGATGCCGAAGGACTATAGTTTTTAAAGACACTATCTGAGATAGTGAAAACTAAACTAATAAAAATCAGAATACCATTCTTGGTTCCTCTTTTTCTACTCAATGATTAGTACTACTTCTGATTATTTCAATATTCTATCTCTTTTGGGAGAAAAAATATTCTTCATGTTATATAGCATTCAAGTTGATATAAAATTATCAATATTTTTTCTAGCCATTAACTTGATATAAAATTATGGTTTTTCTCCCAAAATAGATAGAATATTGAAATTATCAAAAGTAGTTCTAATCATTGAGTAGAAGAAAAAGAACCAAGAATGGTTTTCTGATTCTTATTAGTTTAATTTTTCAGTATCCAATAGTGTCTTAAAAAACTAGTCCTTCGGTATCGTTTACTTGAATGCTATATAAAATGATGAATATTTTTTCTCCCAAAAGAGATAGAATATTGAAATTATCAGGAGTAATTAAATAATAATAGTAATCATCGAGTTGAAGATGAGGAATCAAGAATGATTTTCTAATTTTTATTAGTTTAGTTTTTCACTATCTCAGATAGTGTCTTGAAAAACAGTTCTTTTCTACCGCTAACTGGGAAGATGCAACTGTGAATTTTTTCTCCTAGCAGTCATAAAAAATTAAAATTATATCAGATATAATTCTAATCATTGGCTAAAGAAGAAGAAAAACCAAAAATAATGTTCTTATTCTTATTAGTTTAGTTTTTTACTAATAACTTAAAAAATATTGCTTCGGTATTGTTATTTACAGACCTAGTTATTTACTAAATTATGTCAAAAGATAAATTATTTAATATAAGAAGAAGAAATTTCATTATCAAAAAATAAAAGCTAATAAACAATTCAAGCAAATAAAAACTAATTTTCTAAAGTAATAATTATTACTTACATTATTTTTAGATTATTATATAGTTATAATTTTTTAGGTTTATATTATTTTTTATTAATATTTTGTTCGAAATTAATTTAAAATAATTATGCTATTATTTTGCTATTTTTTTGCATAAATAATAATGAATATCAATAATTTAACATTTTTTTGTTTTGAGTTGGTGGCACTGCGTTACGTTCACGCTGCGTGCTGAGAACGTCCAATTCTGGGTACTGCCTAAATAAAATTAAACTTTAACTAATTGCGAGCGTTTATAATTTATTAATTACAAGAACCTAGTCTGTACTATTACAAAGTTGATCGACAAGAGAGAACGAGATGACCAAAACTTCTGATATTTATATCCATCGATGATTGACGTGTAATTTTGTGTAACAACTAATTGTAATTTTAACTTATTTTATAAACAAAAAAAAATTTATTTAAAACAACTCAAGAATTTTCAAACATAAAAATTTTTAAATTTTCCCGCTTACTTCATATAGTATATGCATTTTAACATATACTACTAAGCCTATGTGTGTGTGATGCTTGCATACTAAATTATAGCACTTGTTGCTTATAGTGTATGGTTACCTCGTGGGTTTTGCTGCTTGTTATTCTTGGAGTTAATTTGTAAAAATAATTATTTATATATAAAAATTATTGTATATAATAGTGAATAAAGAAGTGATTAATGTATATAACAAAAAATACTTTTAAAATAATTATGGATTTAACAACTGACCAAGTAAGTAAAATATCTGTTTCTTTTCTGCTATTAGGGTTATACATAACCCTATACAATAAAAAAAAATTAATTTGATTTTAGTGATAATGTATATTTATATTAATAAAAAAAAATTTATCAGATTTTATGTTGTTTTATCTAGGCTAAAATTAAATTTTCTAAATTGATTTATAATATAATATAAATTATTCTATTTTATTTTTTTTTAATAATTCTTTTGTCTCTTTCTGACTCATAGTTTAGAATAAGCATTGTATTACAACGTGTCATGCCTTTTCTATGTATATTTTTTTTCAATCTATTAAACTATACAAGGTTGCATAGGCGTACTTGCCGTATCTTCCAATTTTTATTATTAATTTGTTAATGGGAAATCGTGCAGCATATACCTTAATATGCTGTACGTCTACAATCAGACGCACAACATACCCATGTGTATGCTGCCTTTTAATCTATGCTTATAACAAGCAGCATATATGATAATATGCTGTGTGTTGAAATCGTGCAGCATATACCTCAATATGCTGCACGGTTATTTACAAACGCGCAACATACGCATGTATATGCTGCCTTTTACTCTATACTTATAAAGCGCAGCATAGACAATAATATGTTGTATTTTGAAATCGTGCAGTATATACTTCAATATGCTTCACGCTTATTTATAACCCCGCGACAGTGCAATTTTAAAATTTACAATTATTCATTACAAAATTTTACTGTGTTTTAGACTCCCCACGAAAGGTTCAAAAAAAAATCTTTAACAGTTAAAGTTGGATACAACAAGAATCTTGTTTTTTTTTGTAATTTTCTTTTTCTGCCCTTAAACAATTCTAATATTATTATTTTAAAACAAACTGTTATACTTAATTTGCATTTTTCATTTCAGTTCCCTGATGCGATGACTTCTCTGCCTTCAGATTCTTATTTCAATCATATGTTCAATTATTGAAGTACGGTCGCTTCTGATGATTTTTACAAAGAAAAATTTGAGTTTGATCCACTTAGGTATTGCTGTGTTAAGGCTCCCAATTATGCCAAGAATGAGTTTCTAGCTCATTTTGAAGAGTCTGCTGTATTTTCTGTAGCATTTGAAGACGATGCACTACAATTTTTCCAACGAATACTCCTGACGACACTTGCAGTTCTCCACCTTCACCTGCGCCTGCTTTAAATCAGCCAATAAAAATCAAAAAAAAATGGTGTTTTCATTTTTATAAAACAAAAATTTTGTAAACTTTTTCTTCATTATTATTATTTTTTTTTAATTTTCTATGAAATTTTTATACGTTCTGTTTTTAAATAAAAAAAAATCTTGATAAAACTTGCTTTTAAAAAAAATTATTGTCTTGTGTACTATTTAAATGTAATCGCATAGTTTATAATTTAAATTTACTTTAACTTTTAACATGCGTTTACACTGCCTTAAACTCAAATGCGTTTACTTCTCTGTAAACACATTTCAGTATAGCACTTTTGCATCTGAGATGCGTTAACTCCTCAGTAAACGCCTTTCATACTTTCAACTTATTAAACTTGTCTTTTTAAAAAAAAAATTTAAACTTATGCACTATGATAATTTAATATTTAGTAAATTTTTTTGTATTACTATTGTTGCGGAAATTTAGGTTTGATTTATGAATGTTGTAACCTATTTCCATTATCAACACTAAATTTATTTTTACCAGTTTTTATTTTTACATTTCCATTTTTATAATTATTTATTACAGCAAGTGGCCCTTTAGATTGAGTCTTTAATTTACGTATTTTACCTCCTTGTAATAAGAATACACTTTCACCAATTTTAAAAATGTGCTCTAACACATTTTGGTCATAACGCTCTTTCGACTTTTCTTTGGCTTTGATGATATTTTCTTTTGCAATCTTTTGTACCTTGTTTAAAGTTGTTATTAGATTGGTTAAATAAGCATCTACAGTGCCTTCATTTTCAATTGGCTCCTGGATTTCAGAAGGTGTTCTAGCTATTCGTCCAAACATTAATTCAAAAGGAGTTGCTTTAGTGGATTCATGCACCATAGAGTTGCAGCTCTACATAGTCATCCCAGTCATCCTCGTTGTCCTTTTCAAAAATTTTCAAGAATTGACCAAGTGTATGGTGCATTCTTTCAAAAGGATTTGACCTTGGTGTATTAGCGCATGTCCTTATCTGCTTTATTTTGAACTGCTTGGCTACTGCGGCGAACAGCTTTGACATAAAATTTGCGCCCCTGTCCGAGACCACTGTTTAGGGAGCCCCAAACACGGTTATGTATCTCTTGACCAATACATCAGCTACAGTACTGGCATGTGAATCTGGTAATGGCACTGCAACGCTATATTTGGTCAACGTATCCTGCATGGTAAAAATGACAGTATTTATCTTATTAGTTGTAGTTAAAGGTCCTACTTTATCAATACTTAGTTTTTGCCCTGCCTGTGTAGGAGCACTAATAAGTACTACCAATTTTTTTAATTGACAGGTTAAACACTGTCTAATGTAATCTTGAATTTTGTCTCTCATATTCTCCCAGCTATACTTAGCTCTGAAATGTTAATATGTCTTCAAGAATGCACGATGTCCAGAGACTATGGTATCATGAGCTTCTTTGATGAATGCTTCTCTCTCATCTCTAAGCAAACTATAATCTTGGTATCCTCATTATCTTGTAAACTTTTCTTTAATTTTCTAAGGATTTCCAGCCACTTGATGAAGAGCATCTAATTCTAAAGCACCAGTGCATACAGGTTTACCAGAAGACGTTACGAAAAAGGCCCAATTGTCTTTTCTCATGAAAATTTTGTCCCAATTATAGACAAAATTATCCGCCTTTATTAAGTCCCTAAAATTATTTAATTCTGAAGTATTTAAGTCAGCACTTGCAAAAGGCAAGTCGTCTAATATTTCAGGATTATTTAATTCTTGTCCTACTACATCTGCATTAAAATCAAATGTATTATTTACCGGACTGCTGGAACCTATTTCAATTTCCTCCTTGTTATCACTTTCTGCTTCAGCTGGAACGTCTTTTTGTTCAGCTAGTGCCTTTTTCTTCTTTTTCCTATTAGGCATCAAGGCTTGAATTGCCTCTTGATATTTTTGACTTTGTCCTGCTCTCCTTGTTTGCATTCTTGCTGTAATTCCAAGTATGCGTTTCTTCTTTCTTTGCTGCATTTCTTCTGCCTGAAAAATATATATTTTTGACACTCTTACTGGTGCAGCTTCAAAATATAGAACAGGATTTCTTGATAAAGCATCGGCATTGACATTACTAGCTCCATCTTTAAAAATAAATTTATATTCATAGTCTGCTATCCTTAACCTCCATCGAGCCGCTCTTGAGTTAGGACCCTTTTTTGATTGCATGAAACTTAAAGCTCTATGATCACTAACTAAATAAAATTTCTTACCATACGGATAAGGTCTAAAATATTCAACACCTTATACGACAGCAAGTGCCTCTTGGTCCGTCACCGAATATTTTCGCTCTGCATCATTCAGGACTCTTGAAGCATACGCTACTGGCAGACCTTTACCTATTTCACCTTGAGAAAGTACAGCACCTAAAGCTACCCCGCTGGCATCAGTTGTAAGGATAAAATCACGACTAAAATCTGAATATTGTAGTATTGGAGCTTCACATAATTTTTTCTTTAGTATTTCAAATGCCTCTTGAGCTTCGACACTCCAAATGAAATCTTAATCCTTCTTGAGCAAAGAGGTAAATGTTTTAGCAATCTTAGCAAATTGAGGTATATGTCTCCTGTAATAAGATGTAATTCCTAAAAATTGTTTAACATTTTTAGGTGTAGCTGGTACTGGATATTTCTCAACTGCTTCAAGCTTCTTTGGATTTGGCTTCACTCTATCCTTAGAAATGACATGCCCTAAATAAGTCACTTCTATTTGCAAAAAGAAACATTTTTCTGGCTGCAACTTCAGATTGGCCTCTCCTAACCTCTTCATTACTTCTTTTACCAGCTCTAGCAGTTTTTCTAGAGACTTAGCATGTATCAGGAAATCATCAATGTATGCTAGCTATTACTTCTTCTAAGTCCCTAAATAGCATTTGAATCAACCGCATAAAGCTACTTGGACTATTCTTTGCGCCGAAGGACAGTTTTATGCCTGTCCTTTTTGTGTATTAGGATCTGGGGAAAGCCTGAACTTGAATCAAGCGAGTAGAAGTACTTTGATCCATTTATGCTGTCCAGTAGGTCCAATAAATTTGGTAAAGGATACTGGTCAGAGATAGTGTTATCGTTTAATCGCCTCAAATCTAAAACTAAACGATGTTTTATTATCCCCTGGCTGATTGGTTTCTTCGGTACTAACATTATTGGATGGCTATAAGATGAGTGTGATGGTGTAATTATACCTTCTGCCAAAAGCTTGTTTAATTGTCCCCTTAACTCTTCTGCTAGAAAAGGTGAATTTCTATACATTCTAGACGTAATTGGTACCTCATAAAAATTCTATGCTGAAAAACATTTGTAAAAGAGAAAGGTTCTCCTGGTATATGAAAAACGTCTGCATTTTCTTCGAGAATTTTCAATACGATTTTCTCATCCTCATCATTTAAATTTTCTAGATTTGATAACTCTTTTACTTTATCAATTATTTGCTCAGGCGCACAGTGTGGCAAAATGGACAAAAATCGCTCTTCGACTGAGTTTTTGAGCTATCGACTTGAAACTTGTTTTGAATGACTTTAAAATAAGCCTGCTTTCGTCTCTCACTGCGGATTTTTCATATTTTTTTATTTTTAATTAGCCTATTTACACGAACTCAACCTATTCATTTATCGAAATTTTCACTTCCTACATTTTTTTGTACTCTAAAACAAACGGGAAATTTTTTTGTGTTAATCCTGCATTATATACATAAAAATTAAAAAACATTTTTAAGTAAAAAAATATTAAATCATAATTTTTGCATATTTTAGAATCTCGCATAAAATTCATTTTTAGTAAATAGGCTAATTATAAATAAAGAAATATGAAAAATCCGCAGTGAGAAACGAAAGCAGACATATTTTGAAGTCATTTAAAACAGGTTTCAAGTCGATAGCTCAAAAACTCAGTCCAAGAGCGATTTTTGTCAATTTTGCCACATTGTGAGGCGTTAGTTCCAAGTACAGGATCCTTTAACTATTGTTTAACTTCTTACTTCATTTATTGAGACCTTGATTTGTTCTAAAAATTGCATATTATTTTGAGAAATTATCCATTTTAATAATTGTATTTAAATTATCAAATGGCTCAATAAATTCATATAAATTACAATGATTGACCTCATTTATTATATTGCTAGTAAATCATTTTTACAATTTACCTTTTTAGTAATCAGTGATTCATTAACTAACCCTTCTAATATATTAAGATGTCCTATACACAAATCTTCTTCTTTCTCAATTTCATTTTAATCAAAATTTTCTTTACTGCTCTCTTTATCATTTCTTGTTCTGCTTGCTCTGAAACTGCCTTGTAACCTGCCTGAGAACTTGTTTTAAACCAATTTTCCTGCCTAGAATTACTTTTATCATAAAATTTTAACTTTATTTCATGATATTTTGTCTTATTGTTTAGAACACTTTTACTTTCAACTGAATTATTCGCATCATTTTCTTCAATATTTTTATTTAAACCAGCTTTATTATTATTTACTTGATAAATAACAAAATAAATTATCTACAACATTACTAAATTTAGTAATTTTACTATTACTACGAAATTACTTACAAAAGAATTCATACACTCTGCAATTTCTGCAGTATTGCTGTACACATCTGTAGTTTTTTTATTGACCACTAAAGGATCCCTGTTTGAAAAATATTACAACAAAGGCTTCTTATTCATAACCTTATCTGCAGTTTTCTCCACTTCTGCAGGAGCCTTTCTAGAAAAATTTTCCAACGAGGGTTTATTATTTAATGCCACTTCTACAGTTTTTTCTGCTACTGCAGGATCCCTGCTTGAAAATTCCTCCAACAAAGGCTTTTTATTTATAAACTCATCTGCAGTTTTCTCTACTACTGCAGGAGCCTTGCTGGAAAAATTTTCCAACATGGGTTTATTATTTTGCAATTTGCTTGCTTTACTTAATAATTTATTTGCACTTTTTAATGTTACTAAAATTTTTTTCTTTAAACTATTATCCCTACTTATTACTTGCTTAGCTGTTTTACCTTGTTTTACAATTCTTTTTACTTTCAACTTTTTTTTTTAGAGTAGGAGATTTTTTTCTTTTAACCTGATCTCCTACTCTTACTACCTGAATTATACAGTCTTCCTTGTCTTCTCCGGCCTTTACTTCTTTTGATGTAATTTTAATACCTCGTTTTTTGACTGGAAGGGGTATTTTTGTCCTTGAAGCACTTTTAACAGCGTTCGTCAAAATATAGTCTTGCCTTTTTGACTGCTAAAAGCTTGTTTCCTATTAATCCTGTTTCATCAATTGGAAAGTTATTTTCTACTACTTGAAATTTTGTTAAATTTCCGCAAATTTTTATTTCTATACTTCCCAATGACTTGACTGCAGGATCTGAAATTCCAATTAGCTTAACTATTTCATTTTTACAGATTTTTACCTTATCTGACACTGCTTTTTGCTTCAATAAATTCGCGCTGGCTCCTCAATCCAAGAGGTAGTCAAATTCTTTACCTAGGCTGGCAGAAGATAAGAAGACTATTGGCGCGTTGCTATTTCTACTTAGATAGATCGTGTGTTCAATGTACTTGCAGCCTCCCGATTCGCGACCATCGGTTCCAAATATTTTATTAATATTTCAGGACGTTTCATTGGCCCCGACTTTTTTCTCTAAAAAAGCCTTGCCTTTTGGCGTTTATTTATAGACATTGTGTAAAAAAGTGTAAAAAAAATAAAAAAATTTAGTATTTTCTTCATTATTTTATTTTATTAATAGATCAATGAAATGGCAAGGTATTTGTTCAAAACAAAAATTTACAATTTATTAAAACTTTGTTTCGATCAATAAACTACAGCTGGTTTAGTAACATCATTAGAAATTTCTGTAAATAAAAGAAAGTATAAATTTTTTAGCTATTATTCTCTATAAAAGATTAAATCTGAATAAATTGCATTACCTATTTGTTTATTCAATTACATTGAATGATCGTTTTAGTTTTTTGAAGATGTGGTCCGAATTATTTCTTTGCAGGTGCCAATGAATTAATAGAACTATACAAAATCAACACAATTAATCTAAATTTTGCAGTTCTTGTTTTGTCTCTAAAACATTTTTTTTTAAATTTTAGTAATTATCGATAACTGAATCAAAATCTTACTTATAGTTTAAAAGTTTTTGTATCAAACTGGGATCCTGTAATACTGGAGTCTTGTAGTTTGTTTTTCCTAGTTCTATTTTACTTATTAAAACTAAAAGATACAAACTTTATGATTTATACTGTTCAGGTTTGTAATTTGATGCTAAAAGTTACATCTTGTTTTGGTCATTGATAACCAAAATGAATAACCTATAATTATAAGAGTAAATGTTCAAGAACCAAAACAAGAACTTTATAAATTAAATTAACGGCGTTGCTATTGTTAAGTTCTATCTATTCATTAGAACCTATTGACTATAATTATTCATTAAACTTTAATTTTAAGCTGATCAGGTTGCTTGGGCTAGCTTCAAAATATCTAATATTAAAAATAACTAATCTTTGGATAACTCGTATAAGACTTTATAATCAGTAATAATAACTGAACCAGATATATGCCAAAATTATTTCTTTGCAGATTCTAATGAATTAATAGAACTACACAAAAGCAAATCAATTGATCTAAATGTTGTAGTTCTTGTTTTGTCTGAAATATTTGTTCTTATAATTTTAGTTATTATATTAAATATCGTTTATAGATAGGTAATTTCTTGAAAACTTTTTTCTTAACTATTTACCTTTTTTATTAATTATTTTTAAAAGACTTATTATCCACTAAAAGTCATTAAAAAAAAATCATTTATTAATAATGTTAAAAAAAAAAGTTAAATAATTTAAAAAAAAGATGCGAATTTTCAGATAATTTTTTTTTGTCTTGAAACTTATACAGTAAAAAAAAAAATTCAAATGGTTTAGCCTATGTCAAGTTATTATGGAAATAAAATTGTCTAAAATTGTCCAAACAAGTTATTAAATAAAATTCTTCATTATATAAATATCAATACGTATCAGATTTTTTATCAAAAAACAATTAATGTGGCTCACGGAGTTTATAAAAAACAAATAACATAAACTAAAATTTACTGGAGATGAAGATCATTAAAAAAGAAATCCACTGATCCCAAGTAATACCCAGATTCTCGATTAATTAAGAAAGAAATAATCAACTGAAGGTTAACACGCGTTCTTATGGGAGTTGATATTGTTTTACTTCGTACTAATTCAATAATGAATCTTTTTAGATAAAATTGTACAGACGTATTATTTAACAAAAATAGAAACTTTTCCAAGAAAAAAATACAATAGCTGCCGATAAAATTATAAACACATAATTTTAGTCGCGGGCCTCTTTCAATAAAATGTTTTAAATTAACAATAATTTTTTTATAATACATAAGAAAATGCATGAAGAAGAAGTTATTATGAATAATAACTTCTAAATATTCACGTATCTATAAAATAAATAATAAAATTTAATTAATTAGTTATGCCCCCCTCTGATGTCACCCTAAAATATACGGACCTAAAACCGTGAGCCACCTTAAATATATTTTTTCAATGAAGAAATTTCTAATATAAATTTTTTTAGCTTCTTGCAGACATTTTGAAATAGCATTTAGGATGTTTGATGTTAATGGTGATGGAAATGTAGACTATGAAGAGTTTAGTAAGGTTGCTACATTAGTCAGGCAGCAGAGTTCAATCGGTAATCGCCACCGTGATCACGCAAATACAGGAAATACGTTTAAGGTAATGAAAGTTCTAAAAAAATTACAGAAATTATTATTATTCTTTCAATGACTTGTAATAAGAACCCTAACTAATAATTTGAATTAGATGTAAAATTTTGCATAGACAACATGTAGTGTTATTCATTCATGGATAAATTTCGAAAATTCATTCTTCCTTTATTTTTATTGATACTGATTAGAAACATTCTGGCATACTGATTATTAATACTCAAGTGATTGTTGTTTTATTATTTTAATTAGGATTCTACCGTTTATATTGAATAATGACGGCTAAAACCTATTATAATATCCCAATAAGAAATATGCAGGCATAAACTGTGATATTGCTGGCCGTTGTCAGTTGCTTGCCGTACGCGAATAACATGCTAGTGTACGAGAAACTTCTGCTTCCGCATTATTGAGCACCAAGGTAGCACATCATGCTGGCAACTGATGCCCGCTTATGCTCTCTATAGTTGCTCGATAGTATGGTCGCTTGTATGGAGGGTTTTTTTTTTTTTTTTTAGTTTTTCATGAAGGTGATTTGTAGAAGCTGTGTTTATTTGAGTAATTTTTTTTAATTTTTTTTTTAATTTTTTTATCATCACAGAGTTTTGAACCTTCAATGTTTGGGCTGCCAGCTACATACAGGATCCTCGACACCACGCGCGCATGTTGAAATATTATTGAAATTTTAATCTTAAATCACGCTTACTATTTTTTTTAAATTTAAATCTATTGTATAAGTTAATATAAGATGCTTGTGAAGGCTTATAAGACATATCGAGATTATAAAACTAGTTTGGGTATTAGTTATGGTGTTTAAAGTAAACAATTAAACGTATTTTGTTAAAAGTATATTTTAAATTTAAAGAATTTTTATTTTTTTAAAAAATGATGAAAATTATAATGTGTATAGTTGCCACTATTGCTCTAATAATATTTCTTATAAAAAAATTACCAAAAAAAATCTATGTAAAAAAAAAAATTATATCTATTTGAGAAAATAATATCTTAAAAAACTTTTTAAATTCATTATTGAGTTATTATGCAATAATGAACAAATAAAAATTAAATTAAAAAGTAGAATATTTTATATTTTGAATAATAAAAAAGAGTCGGTAATATAGTTTTCAAACAATTTTAAAAATATGAAACTTTAATGACTTTAATGTTAACAAAGTACTAGTATAATGCTGTTATACATGGCTAAATAAAGACTATCCTATATTTATTAAAATGAAATAATCGAAAAAATTGATTATTCTTAATATTATTCAGCACTAATTTATGAAGAGCTGTATGGACGAAAATACATAAAAGTTGTTATAAATTAATCTTTAAAGAAATATCCCCAGCCGTTTTTTTTATTTTTAAAAAATATTTAAAAGATTTTGAGATATCAATCTCAAAAGTTAGTGGTCGAAAACATAAAAAAATTTAATTTTTTTTAACTCAAACTGATTTTTCTCAGAATCTAAGGGGTTTTTCGAAATGAGCTTTAGTGCAAATTATTCCTTGGAGGAAATGCTATCGATTTGACGTTTTTTTTTTTAATTTGAGCTCTCGGTTCAGAGTTACAACTGTTTGAAGCTAAGAAGTTTAAATTTAAAAACTCAAAAAGTTGTCATTTTCGCCACTTGATAACTTAAAATGGTTTGTATCAAAATGTAAAAACCAAATTGCTTTGTATTTATTAAGCACTTTTATAAAACCACTTTTTTTGGTTTTTTATTTAATGCATTCATAAAAAGAGAAATAGCAAGAAAACGACTTAAAGTCAAATTTTTTGAATTTTTGGGTTTTTCATGTTTGGGACAGCCAATATCCGTTTTCTTATTTCGTGAAATTTTTTGAGTTTTTTCATATATAAAACACCCGACAATATAGATTGAAATTTTTTATAAAGTTTTTTAATATATTATTTTATAAAAAAATATTTCAAAGTTAACATTGCATAAAAATATTTGAAATTTCAACTTTTGTATAAAATAGGAAACTATTAGAAAAAAATTCAGATTGACGTACAGTTTCTGCTAAAGTCAATAATAATATTTCAATGCAATTATTGCATCAAAATATTTGAAATATTTTCATGTTCTAGACAGGCAATGTGACTTTTTCTATAAGTTTTAAAAAATTTTTATTTTTTCATGTTTGAGACAGCCGATATCCAATTTCTTATTCGATAAAATTTTTTGAGTTTTCTCATATATTATTTTATAAAAAAATTTTTCAATGTTAAAATTGCATAAAAATATTTGAAATCCCAATTTTTATATATAACAGAGCATTATCCAAAAAAGTTTAGAATGGTGTACAGTTTCTGCCAAGTCAATAAAAATATTTAAATTTTAACATTGCATAAAAATATTTGAAATTCCAGCATTTGTATAAAACAGGACACTGTTAGAAAAAAATGTAAAATGACGTATAGTTTCTGCTAAAGTCATTAATAATATTTCAATGCAATCATTGCATAAAAATATTTGAAATTCCAATTTTTATACATAACAGAGCATTATTCAAAAAAATTTAGAATGGTGTACAGTTTCTGCCAAAGTCAATAAAAATATTTCAATGTTAACATTGCATAAAAATATTTGTAATTCCAGCATTTGTATAAAACAGGACACTATTAGAAAAAATGTAAAATGACTTATAGTTTCTGCTAAAGTCAATAAAAATATTTCATAGCAATCATTGCCTAAAAATATTTGAAATTCCAACTTTTGTATAAAACAGGACCCTATTAGAAAAAAATGTAGAATGATGTATAGTTTCTGCTAAAGTCAATAAAAATATTGCAAGTTAACATTGCATAAAAATATTTGAATTTCGAACTTTTGTATAAAACGGGACACTATTAGAAAAAAATTCAGATTGACGTATAGTTTCTGCTAAAGTCAATAATAATATTTCAATGCAATCATCGCATAAAAATATTTGAAATACCAATTTTTATATATAACACAGTATTCTTCAAAAAAATTTAGAATGGTGTACAGTTTCTGCCAAAGTCAATAAAAATAATTCAATGTTAACATTGCATAAAAATATTTGAAATTCCAATAAAACAGGAAACTATTAGAAAAATTGTAGAATGACGTACAGTTTCTGCTAAAGTCAATAAGAATATTTCAATGTATTCATTGCATACACGGAGAAACAGCTGCGCATGTATCACGAGCACCCGCTTGTGTGTAACGAACAAAATCGCTTTGGTGCGACAAGCGCGGTACCTTGCTGTTGCAACCGTAGCATTTCTGCGGATGTAAGATCAGCAGAATTGCAGCGAGTTACAAGAGCATAAAAACCCATGCCTCATTATCGGAATGCGCGTGTTACATTGCAAGCAATAATAACACTCGATTAATACTATATTTAAAAAAATGAAAATCATTTTTAATGGCTAAAATTTTTGGACTGGCTAATTGTTATAAACAATTAACTTGTTAAATAACAAATAGCATTTTGGGGTCTAGCCGTTAAATTTTTGAAAAATTCTTTTTTTATTTGATTTATGAAACAAATATTAAAGTTTTGGCACCATTCTTGAAGTTCTAGAATGGACCGGCTAATTGTTATAAACAATTAACTCGTTAATTAACAAATTAAAATTCCGGTCACCGACGTTAATTTTTTGAAAATTTTTTTTTTAATTGATTTATATAACCAGTATTAACTTTTTGGCACCATTCTAACAGTTCTAGAATGGAATGGCCAATTGTTATAAACAAATAAATTCTTAATCAACAAATTGAAAATTGGGTCACTGCCGCTAAATTTAAAAAAAAATTTTTTTTTAATTAATTGGGACAATAAATATTAACTATTTGGCGACATGCAAAAAGTTCTAGAATTGAACGGTTAATTGTTATAAACAAATAAATTCTTAATTAACAAATTGAAATTCAGGTCACCGCCGTTAAATTTTCGAAAAATTCTTTTTTTATTTAATTGATGTACCAATAAATTAAAAAAAGAATTTTTCAAAAATTTAACGGCTGGACCCCAAAATGCTATTTGTTAATTAACAACCTAATTGTTTATAACAATTAGCCGGTCAATTCTAGAATTTTTTACATGATGCCAAATAGTTAATATTTATTGTATCAACAAATTAAAAAATTTTTTTTTTAAATTTAATGGTTCTGACCTGAATTTCAATTTGTTAATTAAGAAGTTAATTGTTTATAACAATTAGCCGGTCCATTCTAGAACTTTTAGAATGGTACCCAAAAGTACATATTTATAAATTGTACCAATAAATTAAAAAAAGAATTAAAAAAAGAAAGAAAAAAGCAATAGATTCAGATGCTGGTTTAGCCACAGAGGTTATTAATTAATAGTAATTATTGGTATTAATTAAATTACTTGCTATTATTTAATAGACAATAATAAATTATAATATAAATATACATATAAACCCTGCATATAAACATATACTTTTATCTCGACCTTTATATTTTTGCCCGCTTTAAATGCTCGAATGTCGATAAGGTTACAAGCTTTTTTTAAACGTAAGTATCAATCGCTTCTCATGATATTACAGCACGCCCATTTTGCTCTTGCAACGTTCGCTTTCTGCGGATCTTACAACCGCATGGGTTGCGCTCGTTGCATTGTGCCTACTCGAGCATCTTTCAACCGCCAAAGTTTCTCCGTGTACAAATATTTGAAATGACAAAATTTCGATGTAACAGAACTCTATACTGAAAACATTTAAATAAGTTATATTCAACTAAAGTCATTAATTATATGTCAATTCTATCAACGCCATTGATTATAAAATATTTATAATTACATTTATGTAAAAAATTTCAATATTATAAGAAAATATATATTTCATATACATATATTTTATAATATAATTTTCAATAAATCAGAATGCCAAGAGGTAATAATAACCATTATGATGTTATTTCCACACAACCCTGGAGGTTAACAATTAGTGCATTTTTTTTAAAGTGGTATCCCCAGTAGCTTAACTAAAGTATAGTTTCTGCTAAATTCAATACTAATGTTTCAATACAATAGTTCAAAATAGTTTCAAAAAATTTTATGTATCCTAAAAATAGTAAAAAGTGAATCTCTAAAAGTAAGAAAGCTGAGTCTGAGAAGAGGAGGCTGTTGATGACGACAGTTAACTCCATCTTGCTCTACGGTGCAGAGGTGTGGGCGGACAATGTCCGCATAAAAAAGTACTGCAAGAAACTAAAGGCAGTACAGAGGCAGGGGGCACTTCGAATCGCTTGCTCGTACAAGACAGTATCAGAGCCAGCGATCCAGGTGGTGGCTCGGGTCATTCCCATCGACCTGCTTGCCTTGGAAAGGCAGGCGATCTATAACCGTGGGGAAGAAGAGCGTGACGTAGCTTCCGTTCGCGCTCGCTCCCGCACAATGGAATGTTGGCAGTATAGGTGGAATGGTGACTCGAGGGGACGTTGGACGCACCGCCTTATCATCGATTTGGAAAGCTGGATGAACCGTGATCATGGAGAGGTAGACTTCTACCTCACACAGTTCCTAACTGGTCACGGTTATTTCCGCGATACGCTTTTCAAGTGGAGCAAGGTGACATCTCCGGAAAGCTTGCATTGCCCGGGCGAGCTGGATACCGCTGAGCACACCTTTTTTGGGTGTCCTCGCTTCGCTGAAGGGCGACCGCCCTTCGATGAATGGAGACCGGAAGTAGTCGTCCCGGAAATGCTGCGCAGTGCCGCAAACTGGTACAGTGTGGCAGAGTACGCACGGGCGACACTGATTGGAAAAAAGGAGGAAGGTTTCCTCTCGTAGGAAAATCTCCTCCTTTATTGACAGGGTAAGGCGAAGAAATGCCTGGGCTGCATTGTTTCCGGACCAAAGTAATACCTAAACAGGGAGTCCCGGTCCGGATTCTATGTTATTGTCATAAATGCAGGAGGGTGGGGAGTTTCGTGGGTATTGTAATTCCTCAATTGTGTATATCTGGGCATTCTTGAAGGGCCCAAAAAAAAAAAAAAAAAAAAAGAAAGCTGAGTCACAAAACTATAGCCTATGTTATCCGAATACTTTTATACTTTATTATGACACTGCAAATTTTTATAATTTTTCTGACATTTTTTGATATAGAGCTTCCAAAAAGAAATCTCCCATAGAAATTATTTTAAATAAAAAAATATCCAATTCAATAAAAAATTTTAGCCTGGTTAGAAAATTTTTCACTAATAGGCATTTGAAAGATAAACTTTTGAAAAAAAACAATTTATCTTAATAATTTCTCGATCATGCGCTACTCAAAAAATTTTTTTCACCCCGGAATTGGATAACCAGGGAAATTTCGTATCCGGATTTAACAGGAAACATTTTTCATTTTAATGTTAAAAATGGCTGCCAAAAATCAAAATTTCAAAGGGAAGCTAAAAATTGGGTTGATGACTTATTTTTGATAGAACTTTCAGAAAAAAAACAGTTTGGGGCAGTTTAATTCTTAATTAACAAATTCACTACATAATTTTACCAGTACCTCCTGGACCATCTATAAAGACTAATTTATTACCTACATTATGAAATATTGATGAATGTAAATAATCATATACAGTTTTTTGCTCGGATAAATTATTTACCATTATATTAAAGGAATCTTCATTAAAGAATTGATCTTGATTGGTTTCATCAAAATTATTAGCATTCTTTATTTTTATACCAAATTTTTGTAAATTTAATCCATGTGTTATTAAAATTGAATTTATTGTTTCTATGGCACGTTCTTTAGCAACTTTCGTATCCAAACAAGGTAAGAAGAAATGTTCTTTATATTTTTCATATAAATCTGATGCATTGATAGGTAAATAAAATACTAATATATAGGCAAATAATTCGCATAAAGCATGTGGAAATTTATATTGAACAGCTTCAGCCAAACATATATCCTATTCATCATCAGGTGATACAATATTCAGAATTCGTGCTGTTTCTAAATAAGAATCATAAGTTATACCTTTTACATTTCTTAAATCAACAAATGATGTTGCACCTTTAACATGTAATAAAAGCATTCTTAAATAATATCGTTTATTATCATTTGGATTCACAAAATACATTCTTGGAATAATTGCTTTTTTAAATTTTTTTCGCGGATGCCATTCTTTACTATCTTCGTCAAAGACATAATGATATGGTATTTCTGTATACAAATAATTACGGGCATTTGAATCATGTGTATTTAAATTAAATCAAGCTTTTAGAGTGGTCTCAAATTTGATGGTATTTAAACTTGAAATATTTTCTTTATTGAAATAACTTGCTGTTCATTTTCTAAATGAACTGCTAATCAATACTTACAATGTGACATTTCATTTAACTTATACTCATACAATCTTTCTCAATTACAATTTTACAATTTTACATACAATTTTCTCCTTCATTGTACAAGGACATGTATTAAAGAATGACGGTAATATAACCATTTTACCTGTTTTCTGACGATCACCATCGCATTTATTATGTAGATAATCCATCAACCCTTGACATAATTCCGTTCTTAAATTAGATTGATTTTGTCTGTTATATCCTAATCGACATTTCTTAAGCTTAGTAAATGCATCAACTACGTACTGTTGGGTTAATTTCTTTAAATTTAAACAAGGATTAAATTTCCTGTAACTTGTAAACGGCATGAATAATATTCTAAAGTTGTGATAGGTCGTATGTGATTAGAATTTTTACTAAACATATTTATATGCCATCCTGTTTCACCATTATGAAACATAAGAGTATATACCATTGGATCAATATTTTCATTTACTAGTGCTAAACTAACAGGCTTACTATGTTTAGAATAAATACAAACATCCTTTGGTAAGGTATTATCATCATTATCAACTATATAAACCGCTGCTACTTCATTACATGTTTTTACAATATTATTGTCATTAAAAACATTTGTTGGATTACGAGTAAGAAATAATTTTATTTCCGGAGAATTTACACCCGATCGTATACGTTTTCTAGATTCCTTAGCTTCTATATCTTTCATCATTATAAAAGCTTTATAATAGGGATTTATTTGACTTAAAATATCGTCTATGAATTCTATAACATTTGAAGAAAGTTGAAATCTATCATTTTGATTACATTGTAGTTTTTTTGATAATTCATTATCTATAATATAAAGTTGATCATATTTACTTAATGGTTGCCACCTTTCTGAGCAAAATTCAAGTTACTTCAAGTATCTGCTTTCTACTTTTAATTAGCCCTTCGAGATTTTACTTCCTTTACTGGAGTAAATATATACTATTCTCAAAAAATTCCATCAAATAAGAAAATGGATATCGGCGGTAATCATGGAAAAATTAAAATTTTTTAAAATTTTATTTTATTGTAAAAGTCATATTGGTTGTCTTTAACATGAAAATACTTCAAAAATTTCAATCTATATTGTCGGGTGTTTTATATATGAATAAAATCAAAAAATTTCATCAAATAAGAATTGGATATCGGCTGTCTTAAACATGAAAAAACCAAAAATTCAAAAAATTTAGTTTTCTTAAGATTTCTCCTTAATGAAAGGCTTAAATTAAAAAAAAAAAATATTTTAGATAACCATGTAACAAATGCATATCAACTTAGTTTTAAGGTTTTGGTAATATCGATTTTGAGTTACAAAGTGATGACAGTGACAACTTTTTCAGTTTTATATTTTGATCTTTTCTGCTTTAAACAGTTATAACTCTTAACCATGAGCTCAAATTAAAAAACCAAACAACTTCAAATCGATAGCAATTTTTCCAAGGAAAAATTTGCACAAAAGTTCATTTCGAAAGACCCCTAAGATTCTGAGAATAATCAGTTATAGTGAAAACATAGGACATTTTTTTGCGTTTTTAAACACTAACTTCTGAGATTGATTTCTCGAAATCATTTAAATATTTTTTAAAAATAAAAAAATCCCCTGAAGGTATTTCTTTAAACTTTAATTTCAACTAACTTTTATGTATTTTCGTCCATTCAATTATTCATAAATTGATCTGTAATAAAATCAAAAATATTGAATTTTTTGCAATCTTTTATTTTAATATATATAGGATTAATATGTAATTAAAGAAAAAATTTTTCTTCGATACGAAAGATTGTAGAATTTAATTATAAGATATATTTATATTTTCTATAATGATTTATTTTTAATAATTATCAATATTATAAATTATACCTAATTTTTTATTATTATTTATACATAAACATGTAAGTTATTATTCATATGTATTAAAAATTTTTTTGTAAATAAAATTAATAGTATAAAATTAATTGGGTTTTTGAAAAAATTTTTGAGTCAAATTGAATTACTTATTAATTATACATGATTAAATTTATTAGAATTAATAACATGTGATAAAAAGATTTAAAAATTAATGCAAATGATCAAAAAAAAAATTAGAATAATATGAAATTTAAGATTTTAATTTATTATTGACTAAAAATTCATCATTGATTAGCCACATTTTGATAAGTAAACAAAAAATTTAATTCTATAGAAAAATTCATATCAAGCCGAGCAACGCTAGGCCAATCAGCTAGTAATAATAATAATAATATATGTAAGCAACTCATGCTAGCATATGCTCACGTTTTGTCAGCTACAGTTTCTATCAAGTAGTGTGCCCAATAGTTGCGAGCATAAAGCTTGTATTAAACTGACAAGTAATGCCAGCTCTTTTTGTGCGAGCAACTATTTCTTATGAGGATACTATAATAATAATAATAATAATTTTTTTTTGTTTTGCATGCGAGCAAGGGCGGCTTATATAAAGTTGGTCGATTTTATAGAGCTAAAGCTCTGAAAACTGTACAACTAAATATTTGCTCTAGGTGAGAATGCGTTACGCATACTTGGGCCCGGCCCCCAAGTTATGTCCGATTGCTTCCGATTTGACTCGGATCACGCTGGCAAGCTACCGACTAAGCTTACCCCCTATTCTGCCTTATACAATTCAAGCAGGAACCGTTGATCACATTACATCGGATTCACTTAGGCCATGTATCCTCTTTAAATGAAGATCTTTTCTTTCTTTTGTCTTTTAATCCTAGAGATTCCTTCTTTCTACTTTTTGTTACTTCATCATGTCGTCAGATAGGTATATACATAGTTTTATAAATAAATAAATATATCTTTCTACTATATATATTTGAAAATTTATTGGTGTGTATGTGTGTGTGTGTGTGTTCCATCATCAGGGTCAAACCAGTGAACAAAATTATATAAAACCGGTTTCAAATTAAAGAAAAAATGTCCGCGAGTGACATGGGCCATCGTTTTGCGTATCAGCTATCGTACTTTTAGAGATCTTCAATTTTTAGTGTTTTTGAACTTTATATTTAAAAATTTTTAACAAAAATTGAAATATTTTGAGACAATCGAAAAATTCTGTTGTCACTCTATTTAGTATTCAATTCGGCACCAATTTTTGCGTATTCTCCTAAATTTTTATTGAAAACGGAGGTATCTTTAAAATTTTATAAAATATTTTTGGAGCTGATTGAAAAATTTTTTTAAATTTTTTTATTTTTTATGGTATTTATAAACATCTATTTGTGGGTCTATGTGTGTATATATTTTATCATCAGGTTCGAATCAATGACAAAAAGAAAAATGAAATCCCCCTCTGAGTCCAGGGCACGACCTCTTTTATGAGGCGCCTGGTCCATGCACTGTCCGCGCGTTCCGCTCAGATACTTTGCCACTCCAACATTGTACCTCTTCTAACATCCGCTTTAATATATTCTAGGTCTTCCTCATTTTTTCTTTCGTATATAAGCTTGCGCTCTTTGGCAAGAAGCTGAATTATAATAATTCCGGCAATAACAAGAACTGTCGCTTCTGAGACTGTCCTGTATGCGCAAGAAACCCTCAGAGCACCCTGCCTCTGAACTCTTATCATGCCTTTTGCATAGATATCCTTTTCCAGTGCCTCACCCCAAATCTTCGATCCGTACAATAAGAAAGAGTGAGTTACGGACATTAGCAGCTTTCTTTTGCTGGGCTTAGGGCCATTTGTATTTGACATCAGCCTGCTCAAAGCCATTGTCGTGGTACCTGCCTTCTTGACCCTTTGAGAAATATGCTCGAAATAGGTCCGCTTCGTATCCAGAACTATTCTAAGATATTTGACGAACCTTTTCGTCTCTATAATGGTATCCTCATCGACCCAAGTAGAGTAAGCTTACGGGATTCGTGCAAGTCCTTGAAAAAAAGTACTTGAGATGTATTGAAGGGTGAGTAATTGAAGGTACTTGAAACTGTACAAAGGGTGCACTTGACCGTGACTAATGAGAGCGGGCCCCATATATTTGAAGGACCCTTGAAACTGTCTCAAGTGCAATAGCATTTAAGGGTTAATGACCTGTACAGGGCATGTCTGGACCTGTTTAAGTGTTAATAAATATAGAGTCCCATATTGTTGGGCGTATTTTTAATCGTCCGATAAAAAGTTGGGTGTGATTGTGGGATGTACTAATTTTTTACACGTTAGGTGGTAGGGGGGTAGTTATATATTTTTTCAGTTATGTAAATAATGTCTGACAAATGTGGGGTTTGTCTAGAGAAATTTAAAAACGTGAGCGTGCTTGATGTATGCAAACATAAATTTTGTTTTAAGTGTATATCGGAGTGGATAAAAAAAAACCCGAGTGTCCTTTTTGTCGAAGAAAATTTGAATCGGTTTCTTGTGTTATTGATGGAATAGAGATGGTGACAATTATAGATGAAAAAATAGAGGAAGATTTTGATATTGTGTTTTTTTTGGTATGAGGTGGAGGGAATGGAGTCTTTGAAAGAAGAAGAGTGTAGTGTATGCCTGGACGTGTTTAAAGAAGTTGCAACTTTAGACTCATGCCCACATAAATTTTGTTTTGAATGTATTTTTGAATGGTCAAAAATTAAGTCTGAGTGCCCATATTTCAATCGATTACTCGTTTTGTTGAGAGTATTAAAGTGATAACGTTAATTATTGACGATCCATTTGAATATGAAATTCCTAAGTTATTGGATTTTATTAATTTAGAAGTTGGGTACTTAAATTTGATGAGCCGGTTACCGTACGAGGAAAATTTAATAGTGGATGTATAATTATTTTGATGGAGGGTGATTGTTGCGTTTGTTTGGACCCATTCGAAGACGTTGCAACATTGGACTCATGTAAGCATAAGTTTTGCTTCAAATGTATATCAGAATGGTCAAAAATGCAGCTCAGGTGTCCGTTCTGTAAAAGTGAATTTAAATCGATAGCTCATTTCGTTGACGGTAACGAAGAAGTTGTGCAAGCGCGTGTTGATGTATTTGCAGATTTTACTTCAGATTCGGAGATAGAAATGTTACAGTACGTAATAGTAGCTCCTGAATTTTATTATTCGATAAGACCGCGACCACGTATTTGATTGATTTTAAATTACAGTAGCGACGAGGAGGAGGAGGAGGAGGACGAGGAGGACATTTATAATAATAATGCTTGCGAATGCGAAAGCTGTTGCCCCAAAACCGATAGTTCAGTAGAATCTGATAGTTCTGTAGAATCTGATTTTTAAAATTTTCATCATGGTTGATGTAAAAGCAGAATTTATGCAAGCAAAGAGAGAATTAGATCGTCTTTCCGGTTTAATGAACGATCAATCGAGTCTCGATCGATTTGTCGAACGTTGCGATGACGTTGTTAACCGTTTGTATCAATATTTTGCAGAGGGATATGCGCCAATGGGTGTTAAATTTTGTTTGGAATCTCAAATGTACAGAATAATATATAAGAAATTATCTGTTTTGAAGAGAAATTCGAACTCGGCAGTTGCTTTTCAAGTGACTCAATCAAGTTTTCAAAGTAGAATTCGTACAGGCTTAGTTGCAAATCTTCGAAATGTAGATGTAAATACTTTTCTGGACGCATCTGAGAATGTGATTTGTAACTTTGTTGAAGAAGATATAAAGGAATTGAAAAATATAAAAGTGAATGTATCTTTTTATGGTGATTTTGAATTAGCGGATAAAATTGAAGAAAAAAATTTTGCTGTAAAGTATACAGAAATTTTTAGAACCACGAGTTTAAACAGATGGTTTACCCATACGAAAGAAGAAATTTTGGCTGCGATAGATGATTTTGAAGTTCAGCGTGAAAGTGGATGGAGTTTTAAGGAGGCTAAGTTTATAATTATTAATGTAGTAAAATATTCTCCGTTGTCTGCCGGTTCTTATTTGGATGTACCAGACTGGGTTTCAAAAAGTGGTGGGGTGATTAATATTCAAACAAACGAAAACGACTGTTTTGAATTGTGTCTTTTGGCAGCATTGGAAATTCCGCATATGACAAATCTTCAGATGCCTTTTAGATATGCAAAAATAAAAGGCAAGAAGTATGATTTTACTGGTACATCAAACCCTATTAAACTTAATCAAATACCAGTATTTGAAAAAAGAAATAAAATATCCATCAACGTGTTATTTATTGACCAGAATGACAGAGGAAATGATATTATCGCGACGGCACATTTATGCAAAACGCTTTATCGAAAGCACGTAAATTTATTAATGATTACTTCGGAAAATGGATTAAATCATTTTTGTTTGATTAAAGATTTGTCGCGTCTTCTTCGTCGTCATTCGCCAAACCAGGATAGAAAACGATATTATTGCGACCGATGTCTACATTTTTTCTACAGACAATCAAAAATGATTGCTCACAAAGAGGGTTGCAAAAAGGTATTTGATTGCGCAATCACATTGCCCACCAAAGGAAAAAATGAACTGAAATTTAAAAATCATAGTAGAAAATTAAAAGTACCATTTGTAATTTATGCAGATTCAGAATCAATTTTGAGTAAGGACGTGGGGGAGAATATGTGCGCAAATGCTTATAGACGTCATGAAATATTTTCATTGGGGTACTATTTAAAAAGTCAATATAATGATGAATTGTCTAAATACAATTCCTATCGTAGTCCTGAAAGTGGAAGTTGGTATGCTCATGGAAATTGCTGATACTGTTCAAGAAGTAAGTTTTTTAATTTAAAAAAAATAAATAAATACAAGTATTGATTTTTTTTTAGGTGAGAGCACAACAAAAGAGTATGAATTATGGCCCCAGGGAGCGTGCGATACAGGAAACAGCTGTTGCTGCGTGTCATATTTGTAACGTGATGTTTGCGGATGGAGAAATTCGAGTTAGGGACCATTGTCATATTACAGGTGAGACCTATTTATTATTTTGTCATTTAACAGGTGAAAATTTATTATTTTTTTAATGATTACAGGTGAATATAGAGGGCCAGCCCACGTTGGATGTAACCTGAACTATAAGAATACGTATGACATACCAATTTTAATGCATAACATGACTAGGTAAAAAAAAAATTTTTTTAAATTAAAAAAATTTTTTATTAAAAAAAAATTTCTTTTCAGGTATGACATGCATTTAATAATTAATGAAATTGCTAATGAGATTTCTGGTGAGATTAATGTAATACCTCATAATACTGAGAATTATATTTGCGTTTCAAAACGCGTTGGTAATACGGGAATTCGATTTAATTTTATTGATTCGTACAAGTTTTTAACATGTTCAATAGAGAAACTCGCGTGCTATTTACCCGATGATAAGAAGACTATTTTAAGAAAACACTTTTCTAAAGACGATGAATTTAACATGCTAACCCAGAAATCCGTTTTTCTCTATGATTTTGTTGATTCAATGGATTCGCTAAATGCAGAAAGACTCCCCCAGATTATAATAGAGCCGTACGTACGTTTGACTTTTTTAGATGTCGAAACTTGGGTGATTATTCGGATCTTTATCTCAAAACGGATGTTTTGCTCTTAAGCGACATCTTTGAAAGCTTTAGGGATCGTATGCTTGCTTCACATCGTTTGGACCCTGCGCATTATATTACTTTACCAAGTTTTTCTTTTGACGCTATGCTTCGTTTTTGCAATATCAATTTACAGTTGTTAACTGATATAGAAATGGTTATATTTTTTCAGAAAGCTATTCGCGTTGTTGCAGTAAGCGTTACGCGCAGGCTAACAACAGGTACATAGAAAATTTTGACCCGAATTCGCCGGAAACTTACCTTTTTTATTGCGATGTAAATAACATGTATGGAAAATCCATGTCGGAAGAATTACCTTACTCAGAATTTGAGAGGGTACCCCCAGAAAGCGTTAATATACTTGAGGTCCCGGATGATTCACCCTATGGGTACATGGTGGAAGCCGATTTTGAAATTCCAGTCGAAAAACACGATTTCTTTAATGATTTTCCCTTGTTACCTGTTCGGGAGATCCCCCGAATTCCAAGTTCCCAAAATTATTAACAACTCTTAAGAATAAGAGTCACTACATTTTACACTACAGGAATCTCAAACAGGCAGTAAGATATGGCTTAAGGCTCACAAAGATTCACAGAGTATTAAGATTCAGACAAGGAAAATGGCTAAAGAGTTATATTTATTTAAATACAATGTATATATCAGCAGCTACCAATGAATTTGATAAAGATCTTTTCAAGCTTTTAAATAATGTAAGTTTTTATAAAAAAAAATTTTTTTTTTATTGAATATTTTATAATTTTTTATATTTTTTCAGTCAATTTTTGGAAAATTTTTGGAGAATCAATTAAGCAGGAGAAAAATATACTTAAAAAATCAGTATTCTGGACCTTACGGCATACAAGCTTACGTATCCAGGCCAAATTTTCACAAACTGACGATATTTACACAGAATCTTGTTGCTATAGAATTGAAAAATGCAAATATAACAATTAATAGACCAATATACGCGGGGGCCTGTATTTTAGACTTGTCAAAAATTGTAATGTACGATTTTTTTTATGGATTTTTGAAACCTCAATGCGGCCAAGATTTTAATTTGTTGTACCTCGATACCGATGCTTTTTTCCTTGAATTTAAAGGTCACGATATTTACGAAATTATAAAAAAAAATTATGATAAATTTGACACCTATGATTATGACGAAAATAATGTGTACAAGATCAAAAGACTGAATAATAAAGTTTTGGGTTTAATGAAAGACGAAGCGAAAGGTGACGTAATACTCAAGTTTTGCGGTTTTTCGTAGCAAGATGTATTCTTGGATGACGAAACATAAATTAAAGAAAGTTCTTAAAGGAATTAAGCGTTATGCGGTTCAAAATAAAATTTCCTTTGAAGATTACGAGTCTTGTTTGTTTAATAACGAAATTTTAAAATGTACGCAAAATTCTATACGATCAAAACTGCACCGTTTATTTTCAGTGACCGAAACCAAGGTATCATTAAATTCAAATGATGATAAAAGGTATATTTGTAGTGGGGGTGTGAAGTCGTTGGCCTGGGGCCATTTTAGAATTAAAAAATAAATACACAAAATGTTTTTTAAAAAAAAGTTTTTATTTATTTATTCCTTTTTTAATCCAAATTTTGTTTTCAAAAGTTCAGGTTCATAAAAACAGCCAACTATAGGTTCCCCAGCAAAATCTTCAAGTCTGTACGTCACGGGCCAAGCAGGATCAACTCTGACGATTTTGAACTGCTCGCTGGACCAATTCGCTGTATAACCTTTTTCAAAGAGGTGTTTAAATTTGCTTATTCTGACAATATCTCCCTTTTTATACCTGGGTTTAGTTTTGACGCCCACGCTGTTGTATACGTGTTTTAAAAGATACTTTTCATCGGCTTTCGTAACAAATTTTGGACGTAAACCAGTTGTGCTATGTACGGAAGAATTATATTGATCAACGAGATTTTGTAACACATCTATGTATTTTTATTTGCCCGATGAGGTAAAATGTTTCCATATTTTCATTTTCAAAGTGCGATTCAGCCTTTCCGCCATACTCGCCTTGATGACGGACTGAGTTGAGTAATGGTTAATATTATATTTGTTCATTAGATTTTTGAATTTCGAGTTAAAGTATTCCTTTCCTCTGTCGCTATGAAGGTTCCAACATGTTATTGATTTTAAAATACCATCCATAGCGTGAACGACGTCATTGGCGCTTTTCGATTTTAATGGTCTTACCCAGGCACTTTGTGAAACAATTGATTAAAACCAAGAAGAACTTTATTCCTTTGTTTTGCCTCGAATATTTGCTCATGTCAACAAGATCGGTTTCATATAGGTCATTAATAGATTTAACAATCACGCGCCTTCTTGGAAAATTTCTGCGTGCGGGTGAATGAACCTCGTCAGCTTCCCTCTGATTCATTTTGAAAATATTGATACGGCTGATACAAGGAGATTACAAGCAGCTGCTACGAAAATAATTGCAAACGACACACACACGTCTCTTTTGTAAAATCGTGTTTTGCACATGTGTGTTGTGTTGTGCGCATTGCGTTGCGGTTAAGTTTTTACGTTTACGGAGGTTTGTGGAACTAGCCTAAACATGCGTTATGGCCCCCATACATTCCGACGGGTACGGCCCGCAAACATCGCTCATTGTGAAATTCACAGAAAGAATGAAAAAACTGCGACAAAGAGATTACAAGCAGCTGCAATGAGAATTACTACGAATGTTACACTTAAATCTCTGTTGTAAATGGCCAGTTCGCGTTTACAAGTTCGACACTCGTTTATGTGATCAAGCTGTTGAAAACATAAATCTTGAGAATATTTCATGACATATAAAAACTGTTGCTGACAAAAGAAGCAAAAATCCAACCATAGAGTTTAAACGTTTAAATTTGCACTGGTCGTTTGTATGACTTGTTACTTGATTCTCAATATAAACGTTAATTTTATCGTCCATTTTTACAGTTGAGTGACAATTGATTGATTTTTCAGGTGGAATGCGTTTTTAAGTGCGCAGATGTTAGCACTCTCGTGCCCCATGCAGGAAATACCGATTTTTATTTCTTTAATTTTGTAGGCGACACCATAATCCTTGATATTTTGAGCGTAAATGCCAAGATTCGTGAGGAATTTCGCCTTTTCAAAACCTTTGACAAAAACTACGTAAATGTCATTTTTCCAATTCAAACAGTCTTTTATCTTGTTTATGGAATCCTCGTAGGGTATGAATCCAGAATCCCAAAGCAAGCCTTGATAAAATTGTTGTGCCCATTGATATTTTTCAAGTTCCTGCGTTTTAATACAATATTTGAAGGCGGTTTGCATATAAAATGAGTTATACGTGAATCCTCCGTGACGACAGCAAATTCTTTGACAATGTATAGGTGATTGACCCTAAAGAATTGAAGGTCTGCAAAGTTGGCCATCTTGTTTTAAACTAGTTTTTCTACCATGTTAGTTAAGGGGTTGTAAGATATCGATTCCTCAGAAATAACAAGACAAAAAGCAGACAAATTGTCGCTTGTTATATTATCGTGAAATTCGCACTCCAATCTAAGGTCGATGGCCCCTGTTTTTAAAACAGGTTCGACAAACATGCAATTGAATACAAAAATAGGATAATTTTTTACAAAATTATCAATTGAAATTGCTGTCTCATCCTCGTTTTTCCCAAGAAAAAATTTTCTAAAATCAGAGAAGGATTTGTAAGCCTCGGCGAACTTGTTATTTTGAAAGTCGAATAATTGCTGTTCGTAAGGTAGAGATTGTGAATTTAAATGCAATTTGATGTTTCTAATTTTTACAGTATCGAAATGCGTATTATCTTTTTTCAAATCATTCATTCTATTGTCAGAAAATGCTAAAGTGACAAAAATTGGGCGGTTGCTCACAGCCAGAGACTGGACTTGCCAGAAGAATTGATTTGTTTACGGGACCTTTGGGTGAACAAAAAGTTTGTAAGCTCTGAAATTCATTTCCAGTTTTCGCCCTTGTTCGATCATTTTTAAAAACTTTAGACGTTGAATCGGTGCGAGCTCTACGTGCGGGACGCTGAGATAGACATTTGTGAGAGTAATGGAAACAGTTTCAGTTGGTGTCTCGCTCCAGAAACAATTATTTTCTGTAGCAGATCTTTTCAGAACAATTTCCGGTTTAACAAAAGCCACAATTTTTGTATAGTCATGGCAAAAACCAAATATTTCTTTTAGAGGCAAACAGAAATCAAAATTGGAATTATTTTTTAAAACGTTATCAGAGGGGAACCAACCTATACTTGTAACAGCTTTAGATTCGTTCATACCCTTAAGAAGAAGGTTTTTTATGTTGGTAACTGTGCCAAGGTCACGTACAGAATCAACAACTCTGCCCTTAACCTCTAAACGTACCTCATCGAATAGATAAAACGGAAAATTTTTAACAGTTTTTACACCTGCATCTGTATGGGACTTGAAAGTACCTGTTATGTAAATATATGCTTCACTGAGATGTAAAAAAAGGTCGGAGCATTGAATTGGAATCCTAATTTCGTCGGATTTATCAATCTCGTTGGGAGAATATGGCTTATAGTGGTGAAAAGAATAACCACATATAGATCTATCCTCGATTATGCGGTCTTGTACGCTTAATATATCCATTTTCCCTGACCTTGTATCCAAGACTTTTTAAAAATTTGATGTTTTTTGCACTGAGTCTTGTGTTTTTTTTTTTTTAAATTTTAAATGTTTCCTCTGCAACTTCTGCAGAGCGAATGTCTGGCTTAAATAGACAGCTAGTGTTATATATTTTAGGCATTATTTTATTTTTCGAAGATGCAAACGTATATTTATATGCTCCTGGCGAAAATCAATCAATTTTCCGTTTTGATCACGCAGAAATAAAATAATGTTATTGATTTCGTTTGTAGAAATTGGTAAATAAATCAAATTCTGTGGGCTATCGGAGATTTTGAATCCAGGCGGGCAATCAACGTTGACTTGATGCAAGATTATAGACTTGTTATTATTTAAAAACGAGTTTGTAATAAGCGAGCAGTGAACATCGATCGTTTCCACTGTTAAAATTTTAATAATTTCATCGCTTTCGCATCTCTTGAAAGGTTCTGCTTTTTGTTTTTCACTGAATCCGAGAATTTGACCAATATTTTTAGGTTTTGAAAAATCGATCTCGTAGCGAGAAATAATTTCACATTTAAATGTCGTATTATGGCCGAAAATAACTATGGGCTCGTCGCCCAAATCAATTTTCTCTTCGGGTTTTAAAGGAGTTTTAAAATGGTCCGATTTCAAAGCTCGTTGTAAAAACTTCTCAATATCCGTAATCTCATAAGCTCCTGGCACAATTTCAATTACTTTTTCGACTTTATCAACGGTATAATAAAATCTATTGTTGAGGGAGGTCAAGTTGGGTACTGAAATCCAAGATTGAAAAGATAAAAGCGCCAGTTCGTGAGGTCCATCTAGCAAAATGGTTGGAAAATATTCCGCCGATAAAAGTGACGTATTACCGCTCAATTCGAATGAATAAGACATGCTTAAACTAAATAGTAGATTTTAAAAATTGAATGCACAATAGTCCACAATTTGTTTGACTAAATTTTTGAAAAGATTCGCGAGTATACTTGATTTCGCAATCGCCAAAATATTCAACCAATTCTCTTGGAGGATTTAAATTACCAAAACTGTCAAAATAGATGGCAAGGTTGCCACGTTTTCGATAAGCCACCCAGTGACTTCCTGGCCCATCCTTATCGTCCAAATTTATTATAGCAGATTCGTTTTTGAGTGGGCGTCAGGGCAAAGAATTTCTCATATAAATACCACGAAAATCTTTTATATTTTTAGCTAATTTGAAAAGCTGGCCAGCTGTTTGCTACTTCCATCCTCGTCTACCCTTTCGTTTAAGACCTTTACCTCTCTTGTAAGGCTTCAAACGGAGCCCTTTGCCCTCCCTGGCAATTTTTTCCATGGCAAGGTCATGTGTCACCTTCTCGTTAACCAATTTCTTGTTATTTTTTGAATCTTTATGAGCTTTATAAAGGCTAGAAACCGCACTAGCTGCTGCTGCGATTGGCGCGACGTATTGTAGAAACCCCCCTTGTCGGTTAGCTATTGCGATTTTAGGACCGGACCGGCGCCGTCGCCCGCGCTTTCGCGGCGCACCCATCCCAACTTTTTCTTTAAAATGAATTAAACTAGCAACAGCGGTAGCAGCTGCGCGTTCACCGATGGCAGCGTCCTTCGCAAAAATGCGAGTACGCGCCGCGCTGGCTAGCTCGCGGTCCGCCGCGTGTCGATTCTCAAGGTCTTTGAACTTGCTGTATTGGATATCGTGTGTTAGACAGGCTGAATCTAGAGGGTTTTTTGGCTTAACGCCGCACAGTGATCTAGGAAAAAAAAAAGCGGAAATAAATCGGCTTTGATCGAGTTTCCATCCAATTTTAATGCGGGTTGGGTTGTTTTACTCCTGAAGACCTGTATTTTACGAAAGTAACGTAAAGAAAATTTTTTTCCACATGATTTTCACCCCTTTTTCAGAAAAACCCACCCCTAAAAAAAAAAATTTATAGAAAAATTAAAATTTATTGAAAAAAATTTTCTAGGCCGTGATAAATTATTTATGGACTTAAATTTGATTGAAAATAATAAATTCTGTTAAAAAAAAAAAAATTACCCCTATTCTACCCCTAATTTCCCAAAAATTACCCTTAAACTTAAAAGGCTTATAAAATTTTTTTTTTTTTAAATATTACATAAAATTTATATTGTAGAACTTTAAGAAATTGTTAAATTATGTATTTTTTATTTTTTTTAACTTGATTGGCCTTTTTGTAGGCCAAAACAACCCTTCTAAACACTTAAAAGTAATCTAAAATTTAAAAATCCTAAAATATTCCAGTCAAAATACGGGTTTGGTTGTATGTTCACTGGCGAACAGGAGAGTTGCTCTACTATAGGTTTTTTGGGCCGCTGAACACGAAAATCGGGGTCATTTCGTAGAGAAATGGGGGTTCACCCTTAAATTTGCAAAAACTACCCCCGAAATGGGGGTGTTCTTGCTATTTTCGTACTTTTAGCATCCAGGATATGGTCATATAGGTTTTTTGGGCCACTAATCAAGAATTTTGACTTATTTTTCATAAATAATCAATATTTCACCCTTAAAAAAGATAAAACTTCCCCTAGAAGGGGTGTTTTTGCTATTTTCGCACTTTGAGCATCCAGGATATGTCCATATAGGTTTTTTGGGTCGCTAATCAAGAATTTTTACTCCTTTTTTATAAATATTCAATATTTCACCCTTAAAATAGCTAAAACTACCCTTAAATTTAAAATTTTTTAAAATACAGTAGAGCTTTAATTTATTCGTTATCTTTGAGTTTAAACTAACTCTAATATTAACAAAAAAAAATGTAAGTAATTTTTCAGTAGATGGGTATCCTTTCCTGGCTCCTAACAACCCTTAAAACTCACAAAAAATTTAAAATTCATCTAATTTTTTTAATTAGGTATTTTATTTTGATTTTAAGAAATCATGTAGAAACCCTTAAAATTCTAAACATAAATGTTTTATTAATTTAACCCCATTGAACTCTTGAAAAACTCTTAAAACTACCCTTAAAATTTTAAATCAAAAAAATTATTTAAAAATTCTGTACAAATAATTTTATTACCATTTTAATATTAACATTATTCATTAATTTATTATTGTTAAATGCCTGTAGTTATGCAACCACAGTTTTCAGAGACCTCTTTAACTTTAATTTCGTACTATACTGATGTTAACTTTGTTGTTTATTATTTATTATGTTATTGTATTGCATTGTGAAATGTTTGTAAATAGTAAACGTAATATGTGTCTCGTATTAATTTGTCAGCATAATTGTGAGTTATTAATAAATTTTTAATGGTATTCTATGTGAAAGTATACTGATTCGAAAAATTTGTATTAATTGATGAATTCTTTGTGATTAATTTTAATATTTATTTGTTAAATAAATTTTGTATATTAATAATTTTGAGGTTAAATTTGAATGTATTTTTTATGTATTTGTAAGGTATTGTTAAAAATATCAATTACTTATAGTTCAAAAATAATTTTGTGAAATATGTGAATTTTTTTCTTTTATTATATTAAAACAATAAATATGGATGAAATAGAGATTAGTTATTTGGAAATGCATAATATTCTAAAAGAAATGAGGAGACAAAAGAATATTAAAAAAAATAATATTTTAGCCAAGTCAATTTTGAACAAATATGGTTTCATTTACGATAAAAATATGGAAAAAGCGGTTGAAAAGAAACTTAGAAAATCGTTTTCTAATAATTATTTTCACAAGTGGAAAATTAGTCATTGTAGACTTTTTCATTTTGAAGCTAAGGAAAAGGATTGGCTTGAAAACATATACAAACCTTTCAAGGATTTAGATTTTCAGTGTGAAGATGAAGGTTTGTATTAATATACTGATTACTTTTAGAATTCTAATATTAATGTATGTAAAACTACTTTAAATTGATATAAATATTACTTAAATAGTGTTTTATTTTTTTAAAATTATTAACTAGTTAACCTTTACAGAAAAAATTATGAAAGGAAGGCCAATGAAAAATTTTATAGACTGTAGTGACAGAGGAAAAAGAAATAGAATAGAAAATATAACATTAAATTATAGCCTATCTGAAATTGTTTCTGCAGCAGAAAAGACTTTACGAGCTCAAGGAGTCCCTCAAATTGCTGATTGTCTCAAAGTATACAGAAAATCTGAAAATAATCCAAATTTATTAAGCGAAAATTTAAAAAAAATGTATGCTAAAAATTTTTCCGGATATGTCTGTCATAAAAAAATTTACCCCATCATTTGCTCTAGCACTCCTGTTATCAGGAAATTTTACTCAACGTATTTACAAACGATTGCGTAAGGAGTTGAAAGAAAATTTTCCAGCGTATGAAGAAATATTAGTTGAAAAAAATTTAGCAATGCCAGAAAATATTTTAATAACCGAAGTTAAGTGTGAGGTAGATTTACAATCGCTATTAAACCACACACTAATCAGAATATTAGAATTTATTTCCCTCGATGAATCGGATAGTAATAATTTTACTCTGCTTGTAAAATATGGATCAGATGGAAGTTCCGGACATTCTATGTATAAGCAAATATTCCAAAATGCTGGTCAAAGTGATTCAAGTATTTTTATAACGGCAATTGTGCCCTTGGAATTAAAATGTAATGATACTCAAAAAATAGTCTGGGAAAACGAAAGAACATCATCATATTTATTTACTAGACCTGTTAAGTTACAATTAATACGTGAAAATACAGATGTGATCATGGCAGAGCATAATTATATGAAGGATCGAATAAACAAATTGGAAAGTTTTCATTATAAGAATAAGACTTTTAATTATAATCTGTTTTTTACGATGATAGACGGAAAGGTTAACAATTTTTTTAATTTTTTTTATTTACTTTAATAATTATGTATATTCATATGGTTGGATAGGTAAAAATAATACATAACAATTTAACAATTTAAAAATTATAATATTTGAAATAGCACATAATATATATTTTTGATAAAAATTTATTTTTAAAATCTGTTATTTTATAATCATTGTTAGAAAAAGATTTTAAAAGTTTTGATTACTTTTGAAAAATTATTGCAATTTTAAAATGTACTTTTAAAGAAACATGTTAATATAAAACTTAAAATTAATTGAACAATTAATATTTAAAAAATTGGATAAATTGAAATGACTAACCCTACTAAAAAAAGGTGTAATAATTACTGTGGGTACTATCAAATTTAAAATATTCTTTGTACATTTTATAAGGTTGCAAATGCAATTAATAACAGCTCCTCTCAAGAATGCTATATATGCAAATATAAAATAAAAGACTTCAACAATCTTAATCTCTTTGAAAACTTGAATATTGATGAAGAACTACTTAAATTTGGATTATCAACACTTCACGCACATATTCGCTTTCTCGAATTCGTCCTTCACGTGGCATATAGGCTTGATTTTGCAGAGTACAGAGTGAGTTTACTAGTATTAAACATTCAAAGTAAAAATAAATTTATATTTCAAATATTTTTCTCATGCTCATATAAGTTAAATTTTAAATTTAATAAATTATTTATCATTATCACACAGTTTCTTATGTATCAAAAATTTGTAATAATCAATCAGGTTTTATTATTCTTTACAAATTCGAATTAAATTTTAGAAAAGCAAAGCACGTGGAACAGATGTTTTATTACATGCAAAAAAACAAGAAATCCAAGCTCAATTCAAACAGAGATTAGGTTTAGATATTGATATAGTGAAAGTTGGTTCTGGCAATACCAATGACGGAAATACCGCGCGAAAGTTTTTTGAAAATGAAGAGGTCACTGCTGAAATAACAGGTAAGAGGTTTTTAATCTAGGGTTGCTATTTTTTACTCTGTTAAAAACTTTTTTTTTTAAATATTGCATAATATTTTTTTAGGTTTTGACCGCAATATTCTTCATAGATTAGGAATAATTTTGAGAGTTATTTCTTCAAGATACTTGATAAATGATGAAAAATTTAAAATATATTGCTCTGAAACAGCTAAAAAAATAGTAAGCACTTATAATTGGTATAAAATGCCACCATCTCTGCACATAATACTAATCCATGGTTCTTCTATAATAAAAAATACTCCCTTACCTATTGGTAAATTGTCCGAAGAAGCCTTAGAAACAACACACAAAGTTATTCGTAAATTTCGAAAGCATCACGCAAGAACTTCATCGCGATTAAAGACAAATGAAGATGTTTTTAAACGTCTGCTCATAAACTCAGATCCTAAAATTTCAAAAATAAGAAGTAATTTCATAACCAAAAAGAATTCTCACTCGATTCCCGAGGATATGAAAAATTTAATAATTTTGAATAATGAAAGAAATGATTCGATAAATAACTCTAATGATGATCTTGATGATAATCAGCTAATGGAGGTACCTGATGAATCAGACACAGATTGTGATTCTGATAATGAGATTGAAGATATTTTATTTTAAATTTTATTTCTTATGTAAGACAACTAAAAATTATAAATTTAATTTTTTTATATAATATAAATAATGTATATATATATTCGTTTTCTTTCATATATTACTTATAGATTACTAAAAATAATATTATTATTTATACCAAATTTTATATATGACCAAATAAATTTTTTTGTTTTCATTAAAAATACAAAATATATAGGACTAAATTTTATAGACTAAGTTATCCATGTATAGAAAATATATAACTCTGAATCTTAATGCTTTTTAAAACAGATAATACCAAAGCAATGTTTTGTATTCAATTTATAAAATGTTTAAGTGGTATATATTTTTAAAGGTATACTTAAATTTTTGAAATCAGCTGAAGGTATCCAGCTAAATAATGTTCTATGAAATAAAAAACTAAAGTAAACTAATAATTAATATACCTTAAAGTTTTAAGTTATTAACAAGTAAAGAGAGATAAAAATAATAAATTGTATCAAAAAGTTAGTATATTCATTACTGTTTTTCTGTAGTAATTAATGTATATTTATGTGTAGTTATTATAAGTTATTTATTTTTGTACTATCAAAGTTAAAATAAATTTTATTTTATTTTATCAAAAATATTTTCCTGAGAATATTTATTTATCATATCTTAAAGTTAAAAATTTTTACTAAATTATGTATTATTTTTTAGCATGAATAAAGTTCTAACTGAAAACTGAAATATAAAATTTTTAACAAAAAAAAAATAATAGTTTTAGTCATTAAAAAACAAGAAATTAAAGAATTATAATAATAGTTTTCTTGTCAAGTTTGGTAATTTGAAGATAATTTTTAGCCTATTATTTTAGTTTTAATTTTTAAGGGTTGTTTGGTGTCAGGAAAGGATTCCAATCTACTGAAAAATTACTTACATTTTTTTTTGTTAATATTAGAGTTAGTTTAAACTCAAAGATAACGAATAAATTAAAGCTCTACTGTATTTTAAAAAATTTTAAATTTAAGGGTAGTTTTAGCTATTTTAAGGGTGAAATATTGAATATTTATAAAAAAGGAGTAAAAATTCTTGATTAGCGACCCAAAAAACCTATATGGACATATCCTGGATGCTCAAAGTGCGAAAATAGCAAAAACACCCCTTTTAGGGGAAGTTTTATCTTTTTTAAGGGTGAAATATTGATTATTTATGAAAAATAAGTCAAAATTCTTGATTAGTGGCCCAAAAAACCTATATGGACATATCCTGGATGCTCAAAGTGCGAAAATAGCAAAAACACCCCTTTTAGGGGAAGTTTTATCTTTTTTAAGGGTGAAATATTGATTATTTATGAAAAATAAGTCAAAATTCTTGATTAGTGGCCCAAAAAACCTATATGACCATATCCTGGATGCTAAAAGTACGAAAATAGCAAGAACACCCCCATTTCGGGGGTAGTTTTTGCAAATTTAAGGGTGAACCCCCATTTCTCTACGAAATGACCCCGATTTTCGTGTTCAGCGGCCCAAAAAACCTATAGTAGAGCAACTCTCCTGTTCGCCAGTGAACATACAACCAAACCCGTATTTTGACTGGAATATTTTAGGATTTTTAAATTTTAGATTACTTTTAAGTGTTTAGAAGGGTTGTTTTGGCCTACAAAAAGGCCAATCAAGTTAAAAAAAATAAAAAATACATAATTTAACAATTTCTTAAAGTTCTACAATATAAATTTTATGTAATATTTAAAAAAAAAACAAATTTTATAAGCCTTTTAAGTTTAAGGGTAATTTTTGGGAAATTAGGGGTAGAATAGGGGTAATTTTTTTTTTTAACATAATTTATTATTTTCAATCAAATTTAAGTCCATAAATAATTTATCACGGCCTAGAAAATTTTTTTCAATAAATTTTAATTTTGCTATAAATTTTTTTTTTTAGGGGTGGGTTTTTCTGAAAAAGGGGTGAAAATCATGTGGAAAAAAATTTTCTTTACGTTACTTTCGTAAAATACAGGTCTTCAGGAGTAAAACAAGCCAACCCGCATTAAAATTGGATGGAAACTCGATCAAAGCCGATTTATTTCCGCTTTTTTTTTTCCTAGATCACTGTGCGCCGTCTCGAAGACTTCTTTCTAGATGTGTCCCTGGACCTTTGAAAAGATATATATATATATATATATCTATATTCGTAAAAAAAAATATTATATTACCTACCACAGAAATTATAACCTGGAATATGTATTTCACGTTTTAATGACCCCAAATAATTATTAAACATCTGCTCGCTTTGATTGCATCATTGCGACTGACTAACCATGTATAAAATTGCTTACATTTACACTCTAGTTTTTAGTAAAATGGAATTCGTTGACCAGAAAGAAAAAATTGAGAATATCAATTATGATATCCGGGAAACTACAAATTTACCTCTATTTTAAATCTTATATGTCGTTAGGGAGACATAGTTTCGTTGATTGTCTATATTTGGCACAATCGTACACGAGAATTCCTAAGCATTTAATAAAAGATAATGTAAACGTAATCGTTATATATGAACAAGATAATTTAAATTTGAAACATATTTACGACGATCATGTGACAAACCATTTGTCTTTTAACCAATTTAAAGCTCTGTGTCAAAGATGTTGGCAAGAGAAGCATGGTTTTTTGGTAATTATGAAAGATTTTGACATAAACGAAGGTTTGTACCGCTGTGGATTCAGTACATACGTTAAACTTGGTAAGAAACGAAAGGCCGAAGATTTGGAAAACGTACCCCTAGCCAAAAGACTCAAAATTACATAAATGGAAACCGAAAAACTTATAGAAATCGCTCAGAAAAATATACGTAAAAAATATAAAGCTTTGAAAGAGCACGATGCCGCGCTAGACTTGCTTTCAAAAAAAACCTACGCTCCATTGATTGAACCACTCGAAATAATCGCTAAAAAGGATGAAAAAATTAATTTGATTGATTTAAAAGTGAAAAAAGAGGATAATTTATTGGATTTAATTGACATTGATCAAAATACGCGGGGAGCAAAACGCAAACAAGCGGACGTCTCCTTTTTCGCCAATCAGTCTTTAATCGATAGCGAGCCAAAAAGACAAGCACACTCTCCAGCAAATATACAAGAAAGAAAAATCGACAATTAAACTTCTAAAATTTGAAAAAATAATTTAATTAAAATTTTTACCTGTTAAAAATGTTTACCCAATAATGAAAAAATTTTACAAATGCAATAATTATACTTCTTAAAATTTTACAGCTAAAAAATGTCCGAAAAAAATTTATTTTTAACTTTAAAAAGTGTGTCTAAGATTTTTAAATAAAATTAAAAGTATTGAGTTATTTTCATCAATTTATTAGAGAAATTAATTTTTATACCCATAAATATTATTTGCAAGTGATAAAAAGTATTAATTTGAAAACAAAAAAGTTTTTTACACATAAAGTCTTAAATTATTTTTAACTATGAAAAAATGAAGATTTTACTCATTAAAAACTCTCATGTAAGATTTAATTCAAATTAACATTATTCACAAGATTTAATTTAAGCTATAAAAATATGTACTAAATTGTAAAACTCTATTTTATGTGCAAAAATATGTACTAAATTGTAAAACTCTATTTTATGTAAAAAAAAATGAACAAAATTTTAAATTAAAAAAGTTGTCATATATGTTATTTTTACCTATACAAACCTTTTTCAGCAAAAAAAAATGGAATAAAAGGGTACTCAATACTTCAGGATAAAAGGAAAAAAACTGATTTTTTAAGATTAATATAAAAATTATTATTAAAAAATTATTCAAATTACTTGAATTTCATCATCATCATTCTTAACAACTTTATTTCTTATAATTTTCTTATTATTAAAAAAAATAAAATTAACAATAAAAAACAAACTGTTATAACAATTAAATAGTAATAATTATTGTCATCATCATCATAATTTAATTTAGCTTCTTCAGTTGTAGAATCCATATATCCTGTATAAAAATTGATGCATTGATAAAAAAAGAAAAAAACCAAAATGAAACTGATATACCCCGTAAGAGACCACAAAGACGTGTTGTTATTGAAAAACCCTCAAATAATACTAAAAACAATGGTGATCAATAAAAACAACAAAAAAACACTAGTGATGATAAAGTTGTTTTAACACATTTTAAAAGGACCAGACATAATTTTTCTTGGCAAAAGTTTAAAATTCTTGATCATGAGTCAAATTACCACAAGAGGAACACTAGTGAAGTTTTATATATCAATATTTATAGGAACACCATAAATGAGCAAGGGGACTCTGAAAAATTGTTTAAACCATATTTGTCTAACATCCAGAAAATGAAAAAAAGCTTATGAATATATGTTGCTATATTGATATTCTACTTTATCATCATTTTGTATTATGATTTTTAATTAACATCCTGAAATGTAGATGTCTACACATATATGTTTTTTGACAAATTTTAAAATTATCAACTGATTTTCAGACAACAATAACAGCAGAAAAAATCATCATCAATACATACTAAGATTGATTTAACTTTTTGTTTTTTAATTTGTAATTTATTTAATATTTTTGATTATAAAGTGACTTTTTATACAGTATTTTTAATTAAATATATGTAATGATTAGGATTAAGAAAAGATTTTTATCAATGTCAAAATTTTATGATATTTAATTTAACTATTTAACATCATATTGTAAGTTTTTTTAATTATTTTTATATTTTTTTAAATTTTATAGTATTTTATCATAATTGTATATTTTAGCCTTGATAAAGACTCCATGTGAGTCGAAAGCTTGGACTTTATCAACATCTCAATAAATTAAATCAAGAACTTGCTCGTAAAGGTTGTTATTATTTCAATTAATTTAAATACTCTCCTTGTTATCGAGCGATACAATAAATTTTGAATATTAATTAATATTCATTATTAGTTATTTATCAACTTTTATTAATTTTTTAAATTCATGACATAAAAAGCTTACAATTTATTTTTTTCAACATACATTTTTAAGAATTAAAATATAATAAATTATTTTTAACAATAATTCGACTATGACTTCTTATTTTTTTTATCCGAGTGAAAAAGATGTTTAAATCTTCTTTCCCAATAATCCTTAAAAAAAAAATCTATATAATAACCATAGTATTAATAATCATAGATAAATACTTACGAGGGGCGCAGAAATTCAATTTTGGCACATAAAAATCATTCTCTTGACATGCACATATTGAATTTGTACAATAAAATTGAGGTAAGCAAGTACTTTTAAGCCCAAATCCGAAGCAAAAATCTTGAAATTTTCCAACGTCCACGCAAATTTTTTCGTCCTCTATCAAGGAATAACACAATCCTGATTCTCCGCATTCAGCATTTTCTTTGCATTTTTCAAATTGCTTTTTTGAATTTATTAAATTGAATAAACTCAATGAAATTAACACACAAATCAAAATTTTATTCATTTTTTAAATTAAACTTTAAACTTTCAAACTTCAAACTTCAAACTTCAAACGCGTAATGCAATTTTCAGAAAATTTCTCCTTATAAATATCATAAAAAAAATGCTAATTAAATTTAAATAAATTGTGCCCATCTTAATTAAATTTATCAATTAAAAAATGTAAGTCATTCTCAAATTTATGTCAATAATTAAATGTATTTTCAATAACAAAAAATCGAAGTAATTTTTTGAATTAGGTTCAAGGTTTTTTTTACATTGTAATTTAGCTGTTAATTAAATTACAATGTAAAACAGGGGTAACTCCATATTAAAATAAACTATGTATTCATTTTTTTCTAATTAAATACATTGTTTTTTTCTTATTAATTAAATTACAAAATCGGACAACTAAAAAAATTCATTCATAAAAAAATCGATGTAATTTTGAATTAAGGTCAAAGTTTATTTTTTACATTGATATTTTGCTTTTAATTAAATTACAATGTAATACAGAGTAACACCATCTTAAGAAAAGGGGTGATTCAATTTTTCTAATTAAATTTCAATATTGGGCAACTTAAAAAAATTTGCATAATATAACATGGGAAAAAAATTATTTGAATATGAAAAGTTCCAATATGCATAATATCATATGTGAGAAAATTCGTTTTAAACATCCAGGAAGTTTCAAAATACATACATCTGCTTTTTTGAAGAAATCTCGCCCCTCTTAAAAAAGTGTCAAAAAACGTCCATTAGAAGGGACAACCAATCAAAAATTTTTTTAAACCACACCTCTATATACATTAACCAACGCTTAAAAATTTCTTAAAACCACACCTACATATTAAAAAATATTTGGGCACCGCCTCAAGGACCGGACAGATTAGCCACGCTTAAATTCGCAATTATCTTACTGCAATTGCACTCCCCATATATAGGTATTAGTCACGGTCAAGTGCACAATATCCTTGACACTACCCCCTTCAAAACACTTGAGACAGTTCAAGTACCTTCAATTACTCACCCTTCAATACATCTCAAGTACTTTTTTTCGAGGACTTGCACGAATCCCGTAAGCTTACTCTACTGACCGATATTGGAATGACGGTATTGATTTGCTTCCCTGTGAACATCACGATCTCTGTCTTAGCGGCTGCCAGACTTAAACCGTGCTCTTCCATTTATGCGCTTTAACATGCAGACGCCGAGTTGAATGCGTTCTTGACGTCAAGGGTAACCAAAAGAGTAATTTTACGAGAGTAATGATTACCCGTTTGGGCCCCCGTTATCGAGTTGACGACCTCCTTCACAGCCCCAATCGTGGAGCGCCCCCGTCTAAACCTGTATTGCTGAGGAGATAAATCCCCTGCTGCTTCTACTGCATTTAAAATACGCGGTTGTAGCATTTTTTCGATGCCCTTTCCTGCAAATAGTCCTAAAGGTCGCCAGTAGGACGGGAGTGTGGGATCTCCCTTTCCTTTCCTGATAAGGACCAGTAGTGCCTTTTTCCATCGCCTACTGAATACTCCAGCTCGTAGGCGCGTGTTGTACATCATTAACATCAATGACGGACACTCGTGTGCGGCAATTCTTATGATCTCGGCTGGTATGCCGTCTGGGCCGGGGGCTTTCTTATTTCTGAGAGAGTCCACAGCAGCAAACAGCTCTTCTTGCGTGAAGTCCGGGACATCGTTTACACTAATATCCTCCTCTTGGTCTATTCTCGTCAGGTGCATCGGAAACAGAGCATCAACTACTGTCCTAGCTTCCTCTTTGTCCATTAGTGAGCTAGCCGCGAAGTCCCTTAGCTTCTTCGTGACAATCTTGAAGCCCAATCCCCAGGGATCGTTGTCCACTTCGAGGCATAGGTTCCTTTCACAGCGGATATTACTGGGATTGATCGCCCGCCTCAAAGATCGCTTCACTTCTTTATGAACTATCATCAGTTCCCTTGCTTCTTCGCAAAACTTGGCCCTAGTCGCTCTTCTTCGCGTTATGTGGCTTTGTCTGCGTAGCTCTGCGATTTCTGTGTTCCACCAGTACACAGGTGGGTTCCTTCCATTAAATCTTTTTCGAGGCATCGAAGCGTCACATGCTTTTTTAAGCAGCGTCATTACTTCGGATACTACTTTCTCCGCGTCTTCCTTACTTCCTACTGTGCGGGGTTTCATTAGAATTTCTCTTTGTCTCCTCATTAAAACTCGTATAAATCGTTCTTTGTTCAGCTTATTAAGGTTCCAGCCTCTTGGTTTTTGGCCTATATGCCTCTCCAGGGGGCTGTCTCTCATGCTAAATTTCGAACGAAATGTATTGGTGGTCGCTTGCAGTTAAGAGTTCAAAAACGTGCCAATTATTGACCCTCGTACTCAGGCCTTTGGATGCGAAGGACACGTCTATTATTGTTTTAGCGTAGTTGGGCCTTCTTAAAATTGTGGTATTACCCACGTTTAGAACAGCTAGGCAGGCTGTAAATTACACTTAAATTTGGAGAAGACCTTGGAGCCCCTTTTGGTGTGCCGATTCCTAAGAGATACTTATGGATAGCGAGCTGCAGCATGTCCATTAAGGATGCACAAAGGAAAATCAAGACATAGACCCGGTTTATAGGGCAGCCTTGGTTATTCCAGAGAGCTATGAGCTATCTGCGGCATAATCAATGAAAGTGCATTAGGTCAGCAGTTTGCGTGTCCCATAGAGAAAATCAAGGCATAGGACTCGTTTATAGGGCAGCCTCAGTTGTTCCAGAAAGCTATGTCCAGTATCTCTGATTCTAGTTCAACCTGGATAAGGCGGCCTGAACTACCTTCCTCCTTCCTCAGCCTTATGAGGCTTCGGGCTTAGGACCGGTATAGCAGAGTTATAATAATAATAATAGTAATAATAATAATAATAATAATAATTCTGGCAGTGGAAAGGAATAAGTGTCATCGAAAATGATCAAGGTTCTACAAGGAAACATGAACTAAGCCCGGCAAGCTGGTGCTTTATTGGAAAAGATTGCTCGCGAAGAGGATTCAAATATCCTGTTACTAACCGAGCAATCATACAACATGAACCACAAATACTGGCTAACCGATGACACTGGCTGTTGCGCCATATGGCTCCGGGGTAGAGCCCAAACGTCCTTGACCAAAAAAGGGAAAGGAAATTGCCACGTTTGGGTCACGTGCGGGGAGACAACTTATATAAATTGCTACCTCACCCCAGACGATAACTCGGAAGTGCTGGCTACAAAGCTGTCCAGCATCGAGAACGCGGTCCGGATGGCAACTGGAAGCGTTATCCTTGCTGGAGACTTTAACGCCAAGGCGTTAGTAAGGGGCATGCCGACGACCAATCCCAGAGGATAGAAGGTACTCAAAATGGCCACTAGATGCAAAGTAGTGGTCCAGAATAGAGGAAACCGGCCCACCTACGAGAGGGCAGGTTAGAGTGCCTCTATCCCAGACATAACCTTTGCAACAGAAGGTGCGTCTGGGAGAATTGGCGAATGGACTGTGATGGATGGCTACAATGGTAGTGACCATCATTACATCACCTTCCGCGTGCTTGAGGGAACCTCGTAACGACCTCCGTACAGGAGGCATCGCTTGGAGTGGAATGTACCAAAGATGGACGAGGACAAGTTCGAAGAATATCTTTGAATGGAGTCAGCGTCCATCCCCGCTTGGCATGGAGGGGCTACAGGTCCCCGCGAGGCTGAAATCTTAGTCAAGAAAGTAACGTTTCTATTGCGTGGGGCATGTGACGTCTCAATGCCTGGTCAAAGGCCCTGGAAAGAGAGAAAGCCAATTTAATAGTGGACTTCAGAAATAGCGGGGCTCCGCAAGGAACCCCACAGGTCGTGACGAAGGGCTCAGAGAGCGTGTGGCAGGCCCGTGGCTGCTGCACTTTCCCAGGAACACATGGATGCTAAACACCGGCTGGCCAAGGCTATCCGTCAAAGCAAGGCTCGATGCCTGCGTTCATTACGCGAGGATGTAAACAAAGACACCTGGGGTCTTGGTTAGAAAGTCGTAATGGGCAAGTTGAACCGGAGGTCTGACAACATGATGGACGCTGTGACGACCGAATGAATCATCGGCGCTCGCTTCCCTGAGTGGCCCATCCAGGATAACCCGGTAGAGGCGATACCCAGGAAGGAAGTGCCGCTATTTAGCGAGGACGAGATGGTCAAGACCATTAAGGCCATGAAAAATGGCAAGACGCCGGGGCCAAACGGGATACCAAAGAAGATACCAAGGAAGACTCAAACGAGCGGTCAAAATAATCCCTGGTATCCTGTTAAGCATGTTTAATGCATGCTTGGTGGCGAGACTGTTCCCAGGGCAGTGGAAGGTGGCACGTCTCGTGCTCTTGTAAAGGTGGAGCCCCAGACTCTTCATCATCTTACAGACCCTTGTGCATGCTAAATACCATTGGAAAGGTGATGGAGAGCATACTTCGGGCAAGGCTGATAAAAGCCATTGAGGAGGCCTTTCCGAAGAACAGCATGGATTTCGTGAAGGGTAGATGCCATCCGGCGTGTCGTTGATACCTTGAAAGACGAGAGGGAGAGGAATCATGCGATCCGCAAGGACGTCCTCCTGGTAGAATGCCTTTTACGACGACTTGTTGCGCGTTCACCTCCCAGAAGGAGCTTCCCTGATCAAGTACGGACGTGGCCCTGACCATAACCGGAAGGTAACCCAGGAGAGGTTGAATCTAGTCATAAGACAGATCAACCTATAATTAACCTCTGCTGACCCGTCGAACAACAATTTCGTGGACATCGATGTTAATGTCGATAATGGTGGAAACTCTCACACGATCTGAGCCAAAACATCGGTCAAGTATCTGGGAGTTCTACTTTATAACAAGCTGAACTTCTGGGAACAATTTCACAGGTCGAGCGAGAAGGCCGCGTCGGTCGCATCCTCCTTGTCGCTCTTGGCCAACATAGAAGGGCCCAAACCAGGGAAGCAAAGATTGTTGGTGTCCGCTGTTAACTCTGTCCTGCTTTACTGATCTGAGATCTGGGCAGATATCACCAAAACTGCCAAAAACAGACACAAAATATCGTCTGTGCAGAAGCAAGCGGCCGTGAGGATCGCCTGCGTGTACCATAGGGTATACTTAAAGGCGATCCAGGTAGTAGCATCGGTCATACCCATCGACCTGCTAGTGTTGGAGCGGAAATACATTTACGGCATCCACTAGCGCCCGCTCCAGCTCTATGAGCGCATGGCAAGATCGATGGAAGAATAAACAAAAGGACAGGTGGACGCGTACTCTGATCTCAGATTTGCAGGCATGGACTGGGTGACAGCATGGGGAGGTGGACCTTACCCAATTTCTAACGGGACACAGTTATTTCCATGTCATGTTGAAACATTGGCGTAAGGTGGCAACAAAGCAGTGTCTATACTGCCCAGGTGTGGATGATACAGCAGAGCAAACATTCTTTTGATATGTGCGCTACTCGGTAGGGCGTTCGCCCTTCCCGATTTGGAGGCCAGATACGGTGGTCCCGGAAATGCTACGGAGTCTTGAAAATTGGAACAAAGTAGCAGAGTACGTAAAGGCCACCATGTTGAAGAAAAAGGGGGAGGGCTTTCTATCGTAGATAGCTCTCCTGCCACTAGGCTGGGGGAAGGCAGCGGCCAGTTGCCAAGGCTGCGCGTCCCAAACTGAAGTTATACCTGAAAAGGGAGTTCCGGTTTGGGACAAACAAGCGCGGGGGGTTTAAAGTGTTTTTATCCAGTAAGAATCTGGGGCGTAGCCCTCGACCGCGTTCGCCAGTGGTCTTTTAGTAGTAAACTTTGTACAACTGGGAGGTCATGGAAATTTGCGGGTCTTTAAGACCCGCAAACACTCCATGGCTGATGTAAGATTCACAAGATTCCCTCGACAAAAAAAATAAAAAAAAAAATAATAATTCTTTATTTTTGAAATCACAGTACACTCTTTCAATATGACACAAAATATATATAAACATTATAAAGTTATTAAAATTTTACATATATAAAATAAAAAAAATATTAACTTTGAATTTATATAAAAGTAAGTATGATTAGATAGTTCAATTTGGATAGTTAGCAATTAAGTCAATAGGTAAGTTTGTCAATGTATTAGTCAAAAATGAGAATTAATTAATTATATTCAGTCAATTCAGTTAATTTTGTGCATTCAACTATTGATCATTTACGTTTAGTCTGTAACTGTTTGTCTTATTGCCTTCTTAAATCGTGAATATAAAGGTAAATCCCGTATACAGCGAGGAATTTTATTCCAATATTTTGCATATTTAACTTGGAATGAATGGAGCCCCCAATCTGTAGTTACAGTTATGAGATCTAAATCTATTCGAGGATCACGAGTGGGCTTATCTGATTTGTTTGGCTTAAAAGTACCTTTAACAGCAGCATCTATTGCAAGCATAATTCCTGGATCAGGCAAATAAGCTAACGAAATATGATATTTTCTTAATCTTAAACTCCTATGCTGCCTAAATATGGAATTCATAATATGGATCAGTTACTTACAGCCTTAGGAAATCCTAATTTACCATTTGGAGGGAAGATTGTCATTCTTGGCGGAGATTTTCGTCAATGTTTGCCTGTACAACCACGGGCCAACCGCAGTGAACTCTTGGATTTATCAATTCAAAAAAGCAGTTTGTGGAAGCATTTTAAATTATTTTCTTTATCTACAAATATGCGAGTAGAGCCAGAACAACAAGAATTTGCAGATTAGTTACTCAAGCTAGGAATTGGGGAGTTAGAAAAAAATTTATTAGATGAAATTCAAATTCCTCAAGATATACTTTCCAATGGGGATCTAACTGAAGAAGTGTATGGGGATTGTCTTAGAAGCCTCAGATGTCAGGATTTGAAAGATAGAGCCATTCTGGCCCCCTTAAATAAATACATAATTTAAAGCCGAAGAAAGTTATGACTCAATTAAGGATCCATCAGAAAATGATCTTCAATTTACAACAGAATTCCTTAACTCTATTGAAATAGCTGATTTGCCACCACATGAACTTAAATTTAAAAAAAATACTATAATAATGCTGTTAAGAAATTTAGACCCTCCTGAAGGATTATGCAATGGAGTGAGATTAATTCACTGACTTATGCAATAATATAGTCAATGCAAAAATAATCCCTATTGAGCACGCAGGAAAAGAGGTTCATATTCCAAGAATCACTTTAGATTCGAGTAAAAGTAAAATCGGATCTATATTACAAAGGCACCAATTCCCTATTAGACCAGAATTTGCTATGACCATTCATAAGTCACATGGCCAAACATTTGATTATGTTAGTGTTGATTTGAGAAATTCAGTATTCATGCATGGAATATTATATGTAGCTTTTTCAAGAGTAAAAAGAAGAAATTATTTAAAAGTACTTTTGAGTCTTAACCCTCCGCGTGTCCACTCCGTTTTTACCTACGCGCCGTGTCCACTAGGTCGATATCGTCCAGGCCATTTTTAAAGTAATTAAAAATTAATTTTTGGCCAAAATTTTTTTTTTAGGTTTTAGATAAACATTTCAACTTTAGGGAAAAAAGGTGTTTTGGCCAAAATGTTTACTCAGTTTTGCGCAAAAAAATCCGGAACAGTCGTAAACGGGCATTTTTTCAAATTTTGGGCGAAAATTCATATCTCCGACCCTAATTGATATTAAGGGGAAATAATTTAGGGTTTTGAGCTTCATGTATATATCTTTCGAAAAACTCGGCCCAAATTTGGCTCCGTCCAAAAAACAATAATTATTTTGCGAAATGAAAATTGGCCTTTTTTCGATTTTTAAAATTTATGAAAATTGAAGGTTTTAATGGATAAACAGCCCCCCAGGGGCATTTAATGGCCAAAAAAGTTGTTTTGAGATGAAGTATAATCTTTTTGTAAGTGAACAAAAAATATTTCGTCAAAAAAAATTAAGGTGGTTGGTCAGAATCAAATTTGGGAGAGAAAAAAAATGGATTTTTTTTGGAAATTTTTAGGAAAAAAACATTTTATTATTTTTTTAAATTTGTTTTTATTATTTTTTTGTATAAAAAATATTGATATGAATTATAAAAAAGTAAAATGGTACAAAAAAATTTTAATACATTAATTTCTACACTAGTAACACGTATGGAGACGATGTTCGTCGCAAGCACCTCTTAGACAATGCGAACAGCACCATACTGTTTTTTTTTATCATTTGGTGGGCAACAACTGCAGAAGTGCCTTTTTTGATCTTCGAAACGTATTTGCTTATTGCTATGTTCCGTTTCTAATTGTAGAATATTCCGTATCATTTGCCGATTGACTATTCTCAACGTCGGGACTTGTAAATGCGTCAGCAAGTGAGGTTTTATTAGGTCAATACCTAGTTCCCTAAGGAAATCCTTCCTTACCATGTAAAATATTTTTTTTTATGAAAAAAAGGCATATATTTGTCAAAATTTATTATTTTGGAGCATATTTGAAAAAAATTTTTACTTACCAAAAGTTCAAAAAAAACTGACGTCGCGTGTCCACTAGGTCGATATCGTCCACGGTCCAACTTGGCACCCACAGTATGACTAAACGGCTAAACCAAAACTAACGCGGCTTGGCAGATGTTCATAAAATGGGTCAAAGTTTTTTTAGGATGGGTCACCAACCATCGCCCATTGCGCATGCGCGAGTTACAGCTATGTCGTAAAAAGTTGGTGGACGATATCGACCTAGTGGACACGCGGAGGGTTAAAAATCCTTTCCATACACGCAATGCTGTATGAAACTCTTCGGACCTCTGTCTTAATAACAACTTTTTAGCACCAGTAATAATTAATATTGAAGAAAAGTTTCTTGAAAATCTAGAGGAATTCAAACTTACTTTTTAAAACATGAAATATTATCCTTTTTAAAATGGTAAGCTTTAATTATTTATAAAATAAATATTTTAAAATTTTTTACAATTAGTATAATATTAAATAAAAAAAAAAAAAAATAATAATATTAAATATATTTTTTTATTGCAGACATGAAATCAGTGAATCAATCGTTGACTGACTGTATGATCTCATTTTTTGATAAAATTCAATCACTTTAAAATTATACATATCATACATACATACAATATTATAAAATTGCAACTTTGTAATAAAATATCAAAAACTATATAATATAATTTTAGTATTGAGAATTTTAATTCATATTTTCCACCTTATGTAAGGTAATAGTCTTTTTAGAAAATAAATAAATTGATCGCAAAAAATGATAGTTAAGAATACGAGATTATAACCCGAATTAGTTAAGTAACCTGGTTTTGTATTTCAGATTATTTGAAGCAAATAAAACTGATTTAACCTAAAAGTAGTTATAACCAGAGCGGAGCTTGGTCCTTCCTGGTACTTATAATTACTTGACTATTTCTCTATATTTTTTCTTTAATTTTTATAAAAAAATTATTGTTTTAGATTTATATTTTAATATTAAAAATATTAATGGTTATAAATAAACATTGATCACATGTTTTACGTAACCTATATACTGTTCGTTCGCAAAAGGACAAGCCATGCAGGGGCCTAGAAATCGCCCCGTGACACATCTTGCAAGACCCAGTATAACACGCCGAGTAGGGGCTAGTATAGGTGGCGTGGCGGATCCTGATATTTTTCTGTTCGATTACTGTAGGAAAGCAGATGCTGCTTGACATGGCTTAGCAGTAATTTTCTTTGGATAATATGGTGTGGTACAACGGCTTTACATTTTTTTTCACTCTTCTTGTATATTTGATGGATTAGAGTTGATGGTTTCATCAAGTCCAATTTTGTAATTTATAGTTATTAGTACTTTATTGTTTATCGATGAAATTTCGTTGTCAAAAAATTTATAAATTTTCTAGTTTTGTTTCCTTTTTAATTTCTTGTAAAAAACGTAATCCTTTCTTTGACATATAACTTGAATAATATCTTGATAGAAAAAAAAAATTTTTATTTCTTCTTACCAGCTTTCCTTTTGGGGAGCCAATTTATGTTACGTATCCTGAGGTTTTATCCAGGATACGTAAATATAAATATGAATATAAATAAGTTTATGCTAGGAACATAAGTACCCCAGTTATATTAAATTACTATGGTGGTTATAGATGATGTATAGTTGTAGTTAATTCAGGCTTCTTAGCTGAATGAAATTAACATGAGGATAAGTTCGTAATTACAGGATTGTCACTTACTTAAAATGATAGCTAATATGATTTAATATAACTTCACTTTATTGATTATAATTAGAAAAGTATAATTCCACAAGTTAAGTAATTAATAAAAGGTATTTTTTTTTTTTTTTTTTTTTTTTTAAGGGAAATATGTGAATCTTACATGAGCCATGGAGTGTTTGCGGGCCTTAAAGACCCGCAAATTTCCATGACCTCCCAGTTGTACAAAGTTTACTACTAAAAGACCACTGGCGAACGCGGTCGCCGGCTACGCCCCAGATTCTTACTGAATAAACACACTTTAAACCCCCCGCGCTTGTTTGTCCCAAACCGGAACTCCCTTTTTAGGTATAACTTCAGTTTGGGACGCGCAGCCTAGGCAGCTTGCCGCTGCCTTCCCCCCTGCCTAGGGGCAGGAGAGCTCTCTACGATAGAAAGCCCTCCTCCTTCTTCTGCAACAAGGTGGTCCTTACGTACTCTGCTACTTTGTTCCAGTTTTCGGAACTCCGTAGCATTTCCGGGACCACCGTCTCCGGCCTCCAAATCGGGAAGGGCGGGCGCCCCCCCGAGTAGCGAACACATTTGAAGAATGTGTGCTCCACTGTATCATCCACGCCCGGACAGTGCAAGCACTCCTTTGTTGCCACCTTATGCCAGTGTTTTAACATGACACGGAAATACCCGTGCCCGGTCAAGAATTGGGTAAGGTAGAAATCCACCTCCCCATGCTGTCGTCCCATCCATGCCTGCACATCTGGAATCAGTGTGCGTGTCCATCGAGCATTATCCTTTTCGTTGTTTTCCCATCGTTCCTGCCAGGCTTCCATAGATCTGGAGCGGGCGCGAGTGGTTGCCAACTCGCGGTCCTCCACGCTTTCGTAGATGAATTTCCGATCCAGCGCTAGCAGGTCGATGGGTATGACCGAAGCCACGACCTGGATCGCTCCTAGGGATACCGTCTGGTATGCGCAGGCGATCCTCAGTGCCGCTTGCCTCTGTACAGACGATATTTTTCGTCTGTACTTGGCAGTTTCTGTGGAGTTCGCCCAGACTTCTGATCCGTAGAGCAGGACAGAGTTGACGACTGACATCAGCAGCCTTCGCTTCCCTGGTTTGGGTCCCGCAATGTTGGCCATGAGCCTTGACAGGGAGGATGCGGCTGACGCTGCCTTTTCACACGACCTCTGAAATTGCTCCCAGAAGGTCAGCTTGTTATCAAACTGAACTCCCAGGTATTTGACCGATGTTCTGGTTCGGATCGTGTGATGGTTTCCGCCGTAGTCGTTAATTACATTGAAGTCGGTGGGGACCCTTCGACGAGTCAGCAGTACGATATCCGTTTTTGGGATCGCAAGCTGGAGCCCGTGATCGCCCATCCAGAGGCTGATCCGTCTCATGACTAGATTCAACCTCTCCTGGGTCACTTCCATGTCCCTGCCAGTTATGGTCAGGGCCACGTCGTCGGCGTACCCGATCAGGGAAACTCCTTCCGGGAGGTGGACGCGCAGCAAGCCATCGTGAAAGGTATTCCACAGGTCCGGTCCGAGAACCGAACCTTGCGCGATGCCTGCACTCAAAACCCTTTTACGCCTTCCATCGAGCGTGTCATAGAGCAGTCTCCGGTCCCGCAGGTAATCCTTTAGTACGTTACCCAGATACCTGGGTATCCGGAAATCGTACTCGAGGGACCGGATCATGTCATCCCACCTGGCTGATTTGAAAGCGTTTTTGACGTCCAGCGTTACCAGAAGGACGTCTTTGCGAATTGCAGGCCGCCTTTCCCTCTCAGCCTCTACGGTATCCACGACACGTCGAATGGCGTCTATCGTGGAATGCCCTTCACGAAAACCATGCTGCTACTCGGAGAGACCACCGCCCTCCCCGATTGCCCTTCTGAGCCTTGCCCGGAGCAAGCTCTCCATCACCTTACCAATGGTATTTAACATACACAAAGGTCTGTAAGATGATGGAGAGTCCGGGGCTCCCCCCTTGCCCTTGTTCAAGAGCACGAGACGTGCCACCTTCCACTGCTTTGGGAACACTCCAGCCATCAAACACGCATTGAACATGCTTAACAGGATACCAGGGATTACTTTGATTGCTCTTTTGAGCACTTCCGCCGGTATCCCGTCCGGCCCAGGCGCCTTGCCATTTTTCATGGCCTTTATGGCCTTGACCATCTCGCCTTCGCTGAACAGCGGCACCTCCTCCCTGGGTGTTACCTCTACCGGGTTTTCCCGGATGGGCCTCTCAGGGAAGAGAGCACCAATGATCCGCTCGGTCAACTCCGCGTCCATCATGTTGTCAGTCCCCCGGTTCAGCTTGCCCATTACGACTTTGTAACCTAGACCCCAGGGGTCCTTGTTTACGTCTTCGCGTAATGAACGCAGACATCGAGCCTTACTTTGGCGGATGGCCTTGGCCAGCCGGTGTTTGGCATCATTGTGTACCTGGGAGAGCGCAGCAGCTTCGGGGTAATAAAAGGTATTACTATAATAGAATCGTACTATTCAAAACGAAAGATAGTTCTCTAATTAGTGATAGTACTCTAATGAGCATTTCGGGCGCTTGAAGGGCAATGTATAATCTAAGTTGAATCTGCCCATACTGCGGGATTGTGGGGAACACGTCCAATACAAAAAAGCATCAGTCTTGTCACGTCCAATTAGCGGAGGCGTCCTTACTTATTTCTGAAAATCGCAAGTTTGGATCTATGCAATTTATGTTGCATGAATCTCTCCTACTCTACGTCATAGGCGTCTCATGCTATTGTGCTAGATCAGCATCAGCGGAAATGCACCTGTGGTTTCCTGTGTCATCTGTGACGTTAATACGAATATCGGATGTACGGTTAAATATTCATTCATATAAAATATTATGGATATCAATTTTGACCTACCATACGTAACAACTTTTATAGAAGTAAATTAAGTGCTGCGTTCAAAAAGAAAAATATTGCTATAATTTTTATTTTTTTATGTATGTATGTGCTTTATTTAACCTCTTAGAACCTTACGTTATACAGAGGTCACCAACAGTTATTTGCACAAGCGGTCCAAACCGCATTTTTTGCTTTTATTCCCTCGGAAGTCGATATATATATTGAGATATATACCGCTTTTTCCTTTAATGGAAATAATTAGATAGGTTTGGAGACGTATGGACAAATTGTGGTGAAACAGTGGGATTAGAAGGGATGTTTAGGATAGGTGGAACTTGAACAATCATTTTAAACTTTATCTATTCATAGCCTTTACTAGGGTTTGGGATGGCCAAATGCGGGATGTTTAGGATAGGTGGAACTTTAACAATCATTTTAAACTTTATCTATTCATAGCCTTTACTAGGGTTTGGGATGGCCAAATGCGGTCCAAGGTCCGACTTTTTAATAGGAGCCATGCTGACAATTCCGTCTTTAAAGCGCAGAGTTGTTATTCACAACAATCGCTTTAAAAGAGGCGCGAAAAACCTTGAAAAAACGCCCTCTATGCATAATGACATACGGAGGCAAGCAAATGGCACTTTCCATTTCGTCTTGCCCCCTGCGACTCGGCAGATAGCTCTACTCTCCCTTCTTAAAACAAATATTTATTTTATTAAATATTTATTTTCAGAAAAAAAAGTTGTCACTGCTCTGCATGCGAACCCACTTCATAATATTTTGCTATTTTGGGAGAGGAAGAGCTTCTGAAAGAAAAATTAGACTTCTGTTTAGATTGCTAGCTAGTAGCCATTTGGCATATTGTAAAAATATTCGAGTCATATTTGTATTTTTCATTTACCAAAATTATTTTTTATTTCACTAAAACTTTGTTAACAATTTTATAAGTAAAATTGTGGTGGGTGGAAATGTTGTGTATATATGTATTATTTTTTTTTTTTTTTTTTTTTTTTTTTTGGGCCCCTTCAAGAAGGGGCCTTTTTCGTAGGACGAGGAGAATGCATTTACGCATACCATACACGCGTACTGTATGGTTATGTGGGACTCAACCTCAAATTTGTATCTGGGGTTGCCCAGATATACACAATTGAGGAATTACAATACCCACTAAACTCCCTACCCTCCTGCATTTATGACAATATCATAGAATCCGGACCGGGACTCCCTGTTTAGGTATTACTTCGGTCCGGAAACAATGCAGCCCAGGCATTTCTTCGCCATACCCTGTCAATAAAGGAGGAGATTTTCCTACGAGAGGAAACCTTCCTCCTTTTTTCCAATCAGTGTCGCCCGTACGTACTCTGCCACACTGTACCAGTTAGCGGCACTGCGCAGCATTTCCGGGACGACTACTTCCGGCCTCCATTCATCGAAGGGCGGTCGCTCTTCAGCGAAGCGAGGACACCCAAAAAAGGTGTGCTCAGCGGTATCCAGCTCGCCCGGGCAATGCAAGCATTCCGGAGATGTCACCTTGCTCCACTTGAAAAGCATATCGCGGAAATAACCGTGACCAGTTAGGAACTGTGTGAGGTAGAAGTCTACCTCTCCATGATCACGGTTCATCCAGCTTTCCAAATCGATAATAAGGCGGTGCGTCCAACGTCCCCTCGGGTCACCATTCCACCTATACTGCCAACATTCCTTTGTGCGGGAGCGGGCGCGAACGGAAGCTACGTCGCGCTCTTCTTCCCCACGGTTATAGATCGCCTGCCTTTCCAAGGCAAGCAGGTCGATGGGAATCACCCGAGCCACCACCTGGATCGCTGGCTCTGATACTGTCTTGTACGAGCAAGCGATTCGAAGTGCCCCCTGCCTCTGTACTGCCTTTAGTTTCTTGCAGTACTTTTTTATGCGGACATTGTCCGCCCACACCTCTGCACCGTAGAGCAAGATGGAGTTAACTGTCGTCATCAACAGCCTCCTCTTCTCAGATCTGGGACCGCCGATGTTCGTCATTAGTTACGAGAGGGACTTTGTCACCCGGCCAGCCTTTTCACAGGCCTGCTGGAATTGTCTATTCTAGGTCAACTTGTTATCCAAGAAGACCCCCAATTATTTGACCGATGGTTTGGTCTGGATCATAAGGGGATTACCTCCGTCATCAAAGCTGATGCCGAATATGGTATCAACCCTTCTCCGGGTCAGAAGGACAATCTCCGTTTTCGGGACTGCCAGTCTTAGTCCGTGATCCGACATCCAGCTATTGATAAGGCGCATGGCCTCATCCAAGGTATTCTGCTGGTCCTCTGGCTCTCGAGCTGTTATGGTTAGAGCAACGTCATCCGCGTATCCGATCATGGAGCATCCATCCGGGAGCTCAATCTTTAGCAAGCCGTCGTAAAAGGCATTCCACAGATCAGGACCCAGAACTGAACCCTGCGCTATGCCTGCGCTTAATACTTTACCTCTTGTGCCATCGAGCGTGTCCCAGCGCAGGTATCGGTCCCGGAGGTAATCTCTGAGTATATTTCTCAGATAATCCGGAACTCTGAATACCTGCTCGAGGGAGTGCAACATATCGTCCCAATTAGCCGAGTTGAATGCGTTTTTCACATCCAACGTGACAAGCAGGACGTCCGGTTTAATATCCGGCCGCACTTGTCTGGCCCTCATAACCACCTTCACGACCTGCTCGATGGCACCGATCGTGGAACGCCCCTCACGAAAGCCGTGTTGGTCGTCGCTAAGGTCACCCGCTTCCCTAATTGCTTGCCGCAATCTTCCTCTGACCATGCTCTCCATCACCTTGCCAATGGTATTTAACATACACAATGGTCTGTAAGATGATGGAGATCCTGGTTCACCCTTTCCCTTGCTTATCAGAGCCAGACGGGCCACTTTCCAGTCCCTTGGAAAGGCGCCTGCCACGAGGCACGCGTTCAACATGTCAAGCAGGAGACCAGGGATTACCTTTGCAGCCGCCTTAAGGGCTTCCGCGGGTATTCCGTCTGGTCCTGGCGCTTTCCCATTTTTCATTGACCTAATTGCCTGAAGCATCTCCGCCTCGATAAATAGCGGAACTTGCTCCCTCGGGACATCCAAAGCAGGGTGTTGTTGGTTTGGATGATCCGGGAAGAGAGCATCCACTATTCTTTTGGTCGTTGCTTCATCCATCGTGTTGTCACATCCGGACTTAAGTTTGCCCATGACAACCTTATATCCCAGGCCCCACGAGTCGCTGTTGACATCATCTCTTAGGGACCGAAGACAGCGCGCCTTGCTGAGGCGGATAGCTTTCGCCAGCCTATGCTTGGCTCCCTTGTACTCTTCAGAGCGCGTAGCCAGCTCTGGGCGGCCATACGCTCTTTGCCGTCTTCTGCGTGCGCCGTGACAGACCCGTCTTAGCTCCGCAATTTCTTCATTCCACCAGTACACGCTTCTTTTACCCTTCCAGGACCGTTTACGCGGCATAGAGGCATCGCAGGCTCCCCTCAGAAGAGCAGTTACCCTCTTGACAAGGGTCTCTGCCTCTCGCGGGGTGGTCGGTCCTCCATGCCAGGCTGGGATAGACGAGAACTCTTCGCGAAGATAATCCACAAATCTGTCCTCGTCCATCTTTGACACATTCCAGCCTAGTGGGCGCTTTTTGTGCGGGGGCCGATTAGCAACCCTATCACGCACTTTGAAGGTGATGTAATTATGATCGCTGCCATTGGCTCCATCCATCACCCTCCAGCCACCCACTCTTCCTGCCAGCCCAGCCGAGGCAAAAGTGACATCAGGGATCGATTCGCCAAAGCCTGGCCTTACGTAGGTTGGATTGTTCCCAGAGTTCATGACCACCAGATCGGTTCTAGCAGCCATCTCTAGGATCAACGTTCCCCTACGGTTCGTGGTTGGCATTCCCCATTCCACGGCCCTGGCATTTAAGTCCCCAGCAAATATGATATTGCCAGAGACTTCCCTTATCGTTTCCTCCAATGAGGCCAGCTTTGCGGTGAACACCCCAATAGTGTCATTCGGTGACAAATAACAACTAATGAAAGTTGTATCACCGCACTTTGCCCAGACGTGGCAATTGCCTTTTCCATGTCGTGACATAGACGTCTGAGCACGACCTCGTAGCCATATAGCGCACCGGCCTGTGTCATCGGTTAACCAGAATTGCTGGTTCCTATTGCGAAGCGGCTCGGATAGCAAGACGACGCTAGAGTCTGTCTCGCCTGCGAGCTGATCGAGCAAAAGGTCAGCAAGAATGGTTTTGTTCATATTCCCTTGCAGGACTCCGAACATTACCGATGACACTTTATCTTCCTTGCAGTAAGTGCCTCCCGATAACACTTACATACTCCGCATCCTGGAAGGTGGTCGGTCTTGGCCTTGTCAGCTCTTTCCCTGCAGAGGAAGCATTCTGCTTTTTCCACAGGACAATTTTCTGACTTGTGGCCTTGAACGCCACATTTAAAACACGCAAATTTTCGGTCCATTCCCTTACATGACCACTGGTTGTGGCCGAAACCAAGACACTTAAAGCACCGTGTAACCTCGGCTCTTAAGCGCACTTGCCAATTAGACCAGCCATTATTTAGCCGGCCTTTTTTGGTCGTATATATGTATTATATGGTATGTATGTGTAGGAGAGCTCCCCTCCCCTTTTTGTATATATTCTCCCTTTTATTAGTTAGTGTTCGTTGAGACGCCGAGCTACAAGCGTCGTTACAATAAACTATTGTTATTCACAAATCTTGTCTTTTTAATAAGTCCACCATATCCATCACCATAACATCCATTATTTATCAACATTTTTGGAAAAAAAAAAAAAAAGTTACAAGTTATAAAATGATAGCCAATTAAATATAAATAAATAATTTTAATTAATTGAACTTGAAGAGTTTTTGAGTATACTTAATCATAAGATTATATCATATTCTACAGTACAATATTTGACAAAACGCGTACAAATACAATAAATAATGAATTGATGCGAGTTTAACATAGACTGATTGCCTAATTTCAAGTTTTACTATCCTGACTAGACCAGCAGGATATCTGTAGATTCAAGATTAATAATAATTCTAATAGTAATAATTCTATCACTGATATCACTACTGCACCAGCAATAATGAATTTTGTTATTCACAAAAAAAAAAAAAAAAAAAAAAAAAAAAAAAAAGTATTATTTAAGGGAGTGTAAAGCTGTGTAAGTGTTATGTGTGTTTTTTAATCATCTAAAATTTTATTTCTTGCTGATTATGAAAAATTCATAAAAATTTAATTTTATCTTAAATTAGAATCATTTTTCGCATGTCATAACCCTTTTAAATTTTAATAAAATTTTTAAAGTTAAATTGATTTTCTCTTAAATTATAATTATAACATTTTAAATTGTGATAAAAATTGTGTATTAAACTTTTATCTTATAAATTTTGTAAAATTTGAATTGATCTTACTAACTGAAACTTCTGAATTATAAATTTTATGCTAATAATATTGGATGTTACATAGGTTCAACTTGCTGAAATTAAGTGGAACTACTTTGCTAGACTAGTTGGTGTCATGAGATTCACACTTGGATGTCTTATCACTTATCCTGCTTGCTGTTCTACTCATAAATTCAAGATCATCCTGGAATCCTACTGCACTTCAATATTGTTATTCATTACAAAATGCTATTCTCTTATTAGTATATTATTTAATTTAGTAAGAATTCAATCAATTCTAGCATATTGATATATGGCTCTAATTGTTTAACTCAAACTAAATTACTTTGATACAATAAATTACGATTTTTTTTTGTATTGTTAAGTACTGTATAATTCTCTTACGAGCCATAATGGTGTTAATCTCTTATAAGTGTCTTCCAATTCTCATAAATTAAATTCATTTTCTCATAAATTAAATTCATGCTATTTAAATAATCATTTTTGGCATCCCTGGAATGAACCAACGCATCAAGGTAAGTTAAATTTTTTAAGAAGAAAAAGTTAAATTTAATTTCAAGAGCACGTGCAAAATTATTTTTTAGGAGTGCTCCCCTCCCCTTTTTGTATATATTCTCCCTTTTATTAGTTAGTGTTCGTTGAGACGCCGAGCTACAAGCGTCGTTACAATAAACTATTGTTATTCACAAATCTTGTCTTTTTAATAAGTCTACCATATCCATCACCATAACATCCATTATTTATCAACATTTTTGGCAAATTTGCTCATACAAATATATCACAATTATTTAAGTTACCACGTAAAGATACGATTGATATGCTTAGAAGATTCAATAACGATGATCACATTGCTAAAGCTAAGATAGCTTAACATGAGCGTAATGATGAAAATAATAATAATAAAAATAATTAAAATAATCAAGGCGATCTAAAAAAAATAGCTGAAAGAATCAATGTAACAGTCAAACTCAAAATAGGTGTGAAAATACTGGTGGTAAACCCCAGCAATCTAAACAGAAGTCTAATTTTTCTTTCAGAAGCTCTTCCTCTCCCAAAATAAGCTAAATCAATAAGTCGATATGAACTTGAATGAAATGAAATGAATAGATCGAAATTGTAATTGAGGCTGAAATCCTAAATAACGAATCTAAATCATCAAACTAAAATCTATGATATTAAAAGCTTTCGATTTATATCTAGTGCAACGCTAAATACAATCCTTAGTGATCCACTAGAATTTCAATAAGCGGAAGAGGAAAATAAGTTAATTGAGCACAGAAAAATTAAATGCCGCAAGATAATCATAAGTATTGAAAATGTAAATAAATATATTATTATATATAAATATATTATTTATTACAAGAATTTTATAAATAATATATTAGGAAAATTGAAGATACTTCTAAATTTCCTCTCGTATATGTACAAACAGTAGGATTTAATGGAACTAAATCAAATAAGCTTAAAGTGGAATCATCAGCAAAAGTTAAAATTTGCTCATGTTGTAAGAATATTATATTTTTTATCGTAGCTCATTTGACCCAACTCTGTATTTTGGTATAGATTCGATTAGCGCTTACCTAAGCACAGCCTTACGTCACCGTTAAATTTCGGGCTAATACATTCACTTTTACAAGATTCATTGGTACCTTGATCGAGCATCTTATCAACAGGATAAGTTTTACAGAAATATGAATTGGTATATTTAATTACGTGAAGATTTTGGTAGTTCAAAAGTTTGCAGACTCTTTGGGAGCGTATGTTGTAATATCTCTTCAATAATGACTCTATCTTTTGCTGTTCATTGGGAGTGAGTCCGGTTTTATTCTTCATTTGTTCTACGATTTCTGCGCATGTTGGAAAGAGATTAGACGATTCTCGTACTAACTCACCGAAAAAAGTACCGTATTGAGTACTCTATAGGGTACTCTATAGGGCACTCTATAGAATACTCTATACGGCAATCTATATGGAATTTTGCCGTATAGAGTACCGTATAGATTACCCTATAGAGTACCGTAAAGATTACTCAATAGAGTACCGTATAGATTACTCTATAGAGCACCGTATTCTATACGCTGCTCTATAGAGTTCTCAATACAGTACTGTATACGGCGAAATTCCGTATAGAGTGCCGCATAGAGTATTCTATATAGTGCCCCATAGAGTACCCTATAGAGTACACTATACGGTACTCTATACGGTGAGTTCGTACGGGTTTAACTTGAATATAATTGATAATTGCTCCTTTGCCAAATTATCTAGACACAATTTTTTATGGAGTTATCTATTTGTAAAATATTTATCTAATTAAATAATTATTTCTTAAAAATTAAAAATAAACCCTTCACTTATAGAATTAATTAATTAAAATAACATAAGGTACTCTCCAAAAAAACTCCATTCTTTTTATCTAGTACTCACATATACATAATTATACCTACTAGCAGACGCTCGCTGAAACCAGCAGTATATAATATTCATAGCATACTGGCAGGTATTTCAAATGTAATCGTTCGACGTTTAATAAATAGTTTTTCAATTTCATTTATTATTTTTAATAAAAACTTATAATATATTAAACTAGAATCATTAATAAACTTAATTGGTAAAATAATTTTTAAATATAAATCGCGAAGCTCCAAAATTAAGAGTATGTTTAATTGTTGTCAGCCTTTAAAAACTTATATATTGCTATCTTTTTCTTAAAACGTGATGCCGTCATTTCAAGTTTAAGGGGGAAAACATTTATTCATTAACGAAATCACCCCGCATGATGCCGTCAATTCCAAGATTAAGGGAAGATATTATAATTCCTCATGTGAAATTTTATACCACATAAGAGTTAGTGTCAAGGTGATGAACTGTGCATATATATAATATAATCGCAAATCTATTGTTGTAATTTTCAGTTAAACCGTTTGCTGAAATGTTATTTAAAAACTAATTAAAGTCGGGTAAGGAGGCTGTCAATAACTTTTATTATACGCACGGGTAACATAAAATGTAAGTTCTCTTATAAAAATTACTTATTATTTTTATTGTAATCTTTTGTATAAGTACACATGCTTTATGATATCAATTTAAATATTTAATTTTAATTACAACTTAATTATGTCCTGTACGTATGCATAATATTAATGAATAAAACGAATATTTTTGTTTAGTTTTCAATTTAATTAAACGATATAGTTCTTAATCTATACTGGTATATTATATTTTTATAATATGATTAAAAGAACCAGTGGTATTCCGCCCTCTGTGTGTAGCCATCACATTCTTTTCTTATTAAATAATTATATTTAAGTTTAAACTTACTTTTATTTATTTTAATGTACGACTTTATGAACTGGTTTAGATTTAGAAGGCTGATTTTGAGCCATGCGTGAGTTTTTAAATATCTAAAATTTAATAAGACCTGTCCTCCTACCCACTTATCTTATCCTATTCCAGACTTTGAGAAATCGTACATACTCATTGGTGGTTAGTGATAAATACAATGGAATTTGAGCGTTTGGGATGACGTGGTTCTTATCATTTTCGACGTTTAGTCCCTATAAAATTTTTGGTGGAGAGTTTCTCGTCAGGAGGTTTTTGTTTTTTTCATCTAATTTTTTTAATTTACCGACAATTTTATTTTTTAGATAATAATTTACTTTTCAAGTCTTTTTTTCTTTTAAATGAAGGTAGTTATCGGTATATTTTTCCTTGAAATATAATTTATTTAAGTTAAAAAGTAAAATAAACTTAGTTTTTGTTTGAGGATTTTATTAAAAATATGAGAAAGCTAATATTTTTATTTTTTGAGTTCCCTTTAATTTAATTTAAGTTAAATTCTCAACTTTGACCTTAGTCTCTTTTAGCTAACTTATTGTACCAAAAAGAAATTTCTTTTTTATTATGAAATGAAAAGGTTTCCATTTGTTAAATAATAATATTTTCCACTTTGCCTTTCGAATTTTTCTCAAAAAAAATTTTTTTTTTAATTATTTTACACTGAAAATAATTTAGATGTACAAAGTTTTATGTTATAAGGAAAAATTAAAGAGGCCTGTCGTTAAAATACTTAATATCACTTAAAAAAAAAAAGAATTTGGCTTTGCTCAAGATGATGTAACAATTGTATAGTAAAAAATTTGGTAGTTGCCTACTCGATTGGTTCGAATGCCCCGTCTACCAAGTTAACAAATGTCGTTGCAGACGAGTCAGCTGTGCCTGTCGAGAAGTCTGACTCTCCATGAGTAATAAGACAAACTTATCAATAGGAAAAGGGAAAGCAGAATTATCTGATTTGTTTTTGTGATTCTATAATCATGCTTAATTCTTTCCAGGGTGTCAATTCTGCTTTGATGACTTACTTCTTTGGAACTGATTTAAAAAAAAAACTAAAGGTTGAGCAGTTTCTTGATTTTCAAATGCAGTTACAAAGAGAAATATTAAGTCTTGAGGTAAATAAACTATAAATACACTATAATTTATTTAAACAATTAGCGTTTAATATTTCTAAATTATTAACTTTTATTAGTTTGAACGAAAAAATCCAAATGAATTAGGATTCATTTCTGAAACAGATTTTACGGAGCTACTCTTAGCATATGCGGGGTTTTCTGAAAAAAAAAAGCTTCAAATTCTAAAAAGAGTTAAAAAATGGTGAGTTTTACATTTTTTACTGATAATTTTTTAATATTTATATAATATATTAGATTCTTGTCAATTGTGTGACTTGTAACGTGCAATGCAAAGTCTTCTTATGGAAAGCAATATTAATGCCTGTACGTTTTTAATTTTTTGAAGTTTCGACGGAAGTCACCAGCACTTAGCACATGCAGCTACCGATAATTTTCCTTTTTATTTCCTCGGAAGTCGATACATATATTTGAGATACATACCGCTTTTTCAAGGAGCGGTGTATGGCTCTGGGGTTAGCGTTTGTGCCTGGCGTCCTAAGGGTCCCGGGTTCAAATACCGCTGCCGCCAATAATAATTTTAAGTTTTTTTTCTGAAAAGATTAAACTCTTAAAATTATTTCCATCACGCTCAGGATGTGTTTTACATCATAATGCATTAAAAAAAAAAAAAAAAAATGCATTATGAGGAAAAACACAGCCGGCTTAACTATACAGAAGGTTTTCAGCAGTTTCCCTTCTGTCTCGGCGAATGCATAGTAAGTACCCAAACACCTTGAAGTCGGCTGCTGACGCATCTAGTCCCACATCCAAACACAAACTATCCCGCCCTTATTAATCCTACAGCTCTCCTTCAATTGCAAAAAGTGCAATCACATCCCTGATTTTGAATAGATAAAAATAATAGTTTCAAGAAGGAATTCGTAGTATATCTGTATATATAGCGGTTCCTTTGAGAAATAAATTATAACAGTGCGGTGCACAGTGATGCAGAAAAAAAAAAGTGGAAAAAAATAATATTTGATCGATGTCTCGACCGATTTTCATGCGGTTTGCGGCATATTACAGCTTAAGGCTTGTATTTTTTCGAAAAAAACGACAAGAGAATTTTTTTATTTTGTTTTTTACCCCTTAGACCATAAAAACCACCCCTACTCCACTCAAAATACGGGTGTTGTTGTATTATCACTGGCAAACACCAGATTTGCTCTACTATTAGTTTTTTTGGTCGCTGAACACGAAAATCGAGGTCATTTTAATTATTTATAAAAAGGGAGTTGAAATTCTTGATCAGCGACCCAAAAAACCTATATGGGCATATCCTGGATGCTAAAAGTACGAAAATACAAAAATAGCAAAAAAACCCCCTTTATGGGGGTAGTTTTAGCCAATTTTAGGGTGAAACCCCAATTTCTCTGCCAAATGACCTCGATTTTCGTGTTCAGCGACCAAAAAAACTAATAGTAGAGCAAATCTGGTGTTTGCCAGTGATAATACAACAACACCCGTATTTTGAGTGGAGTAGGGGTGGTTTTTATGGTCTAAGGGGTAAAAAACAAAATGAAAAAATTCTCTTGTCGTTTTTTTCGAAAAATACAAGCCTTAAGCTGTAATATGCCGCAAACCGCATGAAAATCGGTCGAGACATCGATCAAATATTATTTTTTTCCACTTTTTTTTTTTCTGCATCACTGTGCGGTGGTGTGACTGCAGTTGTAATTGTTGGTGACCTCTATCAACAGTTCCCGCATGGGGCTTTAGTATAGAGGGTAAACAGATACAATACAATACAATACAATACAATACAATACAATACCGCTTTTTCCTTTTGTTTGAAATAATTCTAGGATAGTAGGCAAGTAGTATAATTGGGACTATACAAAAGTAAACAGTACTTGTGAATGAGCCTTCTACATATTTATGTTATTGTATTTCCACAAGTAAACGAGCTTTCGATTGATCCTTGACATTGTTTTGGAAGTGAGAGAACCTTGTGGAATCAGGTTTCATAGAGCATATTTTTTTAAATTGCGTACATTTTATATATATTCAATTTATATCATTACTTTGGAGTTTTACAAATATTAGTGTTATAATTTCCAAAAAGGACACAGGTATCATTGCTATCCTGTGTAATTTCATTTTTCATTTGATAAAAAGATATGAATTGCTTGTTAACTTAGCCAATTACAGAGTAGGGCAAATATGACAGAAATGAATTTTTTTTCCATATCCATATTCCATATTTTTTCATATATGGAATCCATATTATGACAATTTTGTTTCCATATAAAAATGGAATCCATATTATGGCACTCATATTAATAAGGAGAAAAAAATGATCATATTTGGATTTCATATTATTATGATATGGAATCCATATTAATATAATATGAATATGAAAAAAATATGGAAACAATATGGATGTAATATAAATATGAAAAAAATATGAAAAAAAATATTGAAAGAATATGGAAACAATATGGATGCCATATGGACATTATATTAGGGCCATATTATTATGGAAAAAATATGGAAATGATATAGATGTAATATAGATGTCATATTAGGGCCATATTGATATAAAAAAAATATGGGAACGATATGGATGCCATATGGACACATTATACAAAATTGAGCCCAGATACTTGATACTCGCTTTGCAACGACCTCGTGTTCCAAGTAAATCGTTCGCTATTACTTCTCAAGCTTCTTATATGGTCCTGATATATAGAGGTAATCCGTGGCTATCAATAAATAAACCAAGTCCATTTTTACCTACTTTTGCAGAATCACGATTGGGTAGTGTCGTTGATGATCACACAGTAAGCATTGATGGATATAGTACATTTGGACAAGACAGAAACACACAAGGTGGGGGACTGATATTATACATCCGCAATTCCTTCCGCGCTAAAATTCTTGCTCGTTCTGATACCGAAGTTCTTGATAAGCCTCTTCAAACAGAGTTCCTCATATGTAAAGTTTGGAGTGATAATATTCCTGCCATCCTCATATGTCTTATTTATCGTCAATCTAAAAACATTTCATTCAATGCTAACCCAGATCTTCTACGTAATCTGCGTAACTACTGTTCTTTATATAGTCACAAAGTTGTTATGGGTGACCTGAATGCTGATCTCCTTATCAGCAGTGGTGACAAAAACCTTACATACAATATAGCTGACGAATTGTCACTTCAGGTTGTACAGTTCGATGCAACTAATCGTCCTCCAGGTTCAACTGAACCTACGATATGGATGGATATCATGCTTGTTGACAAGAATGACAAGATTGTGTCTTTTAACAACTCAATACTAACCTTTCACCCTAGTCACAACCTCATTGATGTGGAAATAGATTTATTAATCCCAAAACCTTACATGGAAAGTTTTACATACAGAAAATTAAAAGATATATCACCTGAGAGCATTAATGAGTTTCTGACAGACTGTGATTGGACACCTTTTCTTGTCCTTAACTCTGAAATTCAGCCAGCACTTGACTGCATGACCTCCAACATTCTGAAGGCAATTGATTATCAAGCTCCTCTAAAAACCTATACTCCTAGGAAAAATAAGCCCTCTTTGATGACTGAGGAAATTTAGCTGTTAATCAGTAAGCGTAAGGCAGCTCAACGTCGTTATACTAGGTCCAAAAATGGTGCTTTACTTGATGAACTCATTTCCTTATCGGATAAAATAGAGCAATTCTCTGAACTCTCTTGTACCTCATCCCTACAAGAGCAAATTGACAACGCCTTAAATAACAACCAGGATATATGGCATGAATTAAGGCATAGAGGTCGCTTACCTACTCCTAAAAGTGACCTTCATGGTTTCTCTTTAAATGACCTTAATGCTTATTTTGCAAGTGTTTCTACATCACCCACTGAGAATCTCGATAGTGTAGAAGAGTTAATATCAGAAGCTTTAGATGAAGGGTTCAACTTCACTGAAGTATCTCTTAATGATGTGATCTTGGCTGTAGCACACTTCAGCACACAAGCTATTGGGGATGAAATTCCTCAGAGAATTATTTTCAAATCACTGCCGACTTTAAGCCCTCTATTAGTTACGTTATTCAATATTTTTCTGAAGAGTAGCATTTTCTCTGCACCGTGGAAAAAATCTCTGTTGGTTGCGATTAAAAAAACAAAAGCAAGTGCACCGAAATTTACTGGACTACCTAAAGCACATAAAAAAGATAAACCCATCAGACCATTGATAAATCATGTCACTGCACCATCACATAAAGTTTGCAAATATCATCAAACATTTATAAAACGTAATATAAAGTTCTAAAATAACTATAGCATGAAAAACGATCAAGAATTCATAAAAAATATCCAAAATATTAACATAAAATCAAACTACAAAATGATATCTTTTGATATTGTAAGTATGTACACTAACATACCCATAGACAAAGCAATAAAAACCACAATCACCAGACTAAAAGAAAATAAAAATCTAAATAATTCACAAATAGCAGAAATAGAAAAATTATTAATAATGTGTACAAGTCAAAATTATTTTCAATTTAATAAAGAATTCTATCATCAAGCTAAGGGATTAGCTATGGGTTCACCTCTTTCTGGTCTACTAGCTGACATTTATTTGAATGATATTGAAAATAACCACATTTTTAACAAAAAACATAATGCACAAGTAGACAACATCGTATATTACAATAGATATGTAGATGATACATTTGTTCTTTTTAACGGTACAACTAGACAAGCTAACAATCTTAAAAATTATTTAAATACAATAGACACTAATATCCAATTCACAATTGAAATAGAAGAAAAGTGTAATATAAAAAACTTATGACCGGTTTGTGTAACTACACAACCAACGAGCATGGAACATGTTCACTAATAACTAACACTGATAATAAAGTATCTATTCTGTTCATAATATCAATATTTATATCCAAGTATTTCTGCACTAAAGTTCTTTAGAGACTTCTGCACTAATGGTCCCTACCCGACGAATTTTCGATAGATCACTTTAGATCTCCAGAGATCTAAATAGATCGAAAAATTGGGGAGATCTAAAGAGATCTCCGGAGATCACTTTTGATCTCTAGAGATCTCTAGAGATCCATTTTTATCTCTGGAGATCTAAAGAGATCTTGAGAGATCTGCGGAATGAAAAAAAAAATTAGGAAAATTTTTAAATGTCATTTAAAATCATTAAATGAAGTTATTAAAGGATAATTTGATTTTTTTTATGAGTGATTCTTAGTGAATTCAGCAAAAGTTTCCAGGTCGGGTCGCTAAAACCGGCTAAAAAAATTTTTTTTCCAATTACCTATCCAAAATAGACTATGCCCCCAAATTTTAGCCCTTAATATTGAAAACTAAGCCCAGGGCGAATTTTTGAAAAAAAACACGTTTTCATCTTTCCTCAACCGCTCATTCTTCTTTTATATGCCATTCCTTCTGGAAACGATTAAAAATTATGAAAAAAGAGGTACTATAGTAAAATTTCCCCAGGAATCCAATCCTGCCATTAGTTTTTGAAACTTCCTACACTGGGAGCCAGAAAATCAATAAACTCACAGGGTATTTTACGGAAGCTACAGAAAAATTGTATATCCGAATTTTTTATTAAGCTTCTCAGAAAAAGCGTGTTTTTATATATATTTTTGGATGCTATATCAACCTAGATGCGATCGAACTTCCTAGACCCTAAAATAATCGAAAAATCGTAAATTTTCCTCAATTTTTCTCATTTTTTTTTCAGTATTTTGAATTTTCCCGCTCTAAATGACCCCGGACGATTTAAATAAGGAAAAATTCGGATTCCCAGGGAAATTTTACATACTTTCCTTATTTAAATATTTTTTAGGCTTTAATGGAAACGAGCTTACACCAAATGCCTCAAGTAAAAAAGTCGGATTTTCATCATTTTTAACAGTTTTTCTGAACTTTCCCGCACTAAATGACCTCGTGCGAGTGAAATAAGTTTAGATTTGGATTCTTAGGAAATTTCATATAAATTCTATACTATGAAATTCTTTAGGCTTTCGTATAAACGAGTTCATAGCAATGGATTTAAAAAATTCTGATTTTCCTTGTTTTTTTACATTTTTTTGTATTTGTGTGGTTACTCTAACAAACATAAACAGTAGCACTACTCTCTGACTCAGAGATTTATAACTGCCTAAATCAAGGAACTTTCTAGATTATCTGGGGGTTTTCCAGGTTGAGAAAATAATTTTTATGAATGAAAATTTTAATTTTTTCCCCCTAACATTTTTTCCAATTTTCCAAGATGGCAGATTAAAAAACATAATGATCTTTTAAACGAGTTCATAGCAATGGATTTAAAAAATTCTGATTTTCCTTGTTTTTTTTACATTTTTTTGTATTTGTGCGGTTACTCTAACAAACATAAACAGTAGCACTACTCTCTGGGTCAGAGAGTTATAACTGCCTAAATCAAGGAACTTTCTAGATTATCTGGGGGTTTTCCAGGTTGAGAAAATAATTTTTATGAATGAAAATTTTAATTTTTTCGCCCTAAAATTTTTTCCAATTTGCCAAGATGGCAGATTAAAAAACATAATAATCTTTTTGCATTGCCTGGAGGTTTTCGAAGTCGTTAAAACGTTTTTATTAATGAAATTTTTCATTATTTGACCCAGAATATTTTCCGATTTTCCAATATGGCGGAACGAAAACGTGAATAGGAATTTTCTATATTTTCTGGGGATTTTTGAGCTTAAGAAAAACGTTTCATGTTTATTGGTCCACCATATTAGAAAATCGGAGAATTGTTTTAAATGAAAAATTAAAAATTACGTCTCCAGGATATCAGCTTTCCATCGTACGGTTCATTTTCAACTCTAAAGTATTCCAGGAGATGACAGAAATTTCAGGGAGTTAACTCCCTGCCCCAGTCAGTTCACTCTTTGAATCAGGGCGTGCTAACTCTCTAATTTAGGAAGTTAACTCCCTGATTTAGGCAGTTATAACTCTCTGAGCCAGAGAGTAGTACTACTGGTTATGTTTGTTGGAATAACCGCACAAATATAAAAAAATATAAAATTTCATTAATAAAAACGTTTTAACGACTTCGAAAACCTCCAGGCAATGCAAAAAGATTATTATGTTTTTTAATCTGCCATCTTGGAAAATTGGAAAAAATGCTAGGGCGAAAAAATTAAAATTTTCATTCATAAAAATTATTTCCTCAACCTGGAAAACCCCCAGGTAATCTAGAAAGTTCCTTGATTTAGGCAGTTATAACTCTCTGAGCCAGAGAGTAGTGCTACTGTTTATGTTTGTTAGAGTAACCGCACAAATACAAAAAAATGTAAAAAAACAAGGAAAATCAGAATTTTTTAAATCCATTGCTATGAACTCCTTTATACGAAAGCCTAAAGATTTTCATAGTATAGAATTTATATGAAATTTCCTAAGAATCCAAATCTAAACTTATTTGACTTGCACGAGGTCATTTAGTGCGGGAAAATTCAGAAAAACTGTTGAAAATGATGAAAATCCGACTTTTTTACTTAAGGCATTTGGTGTGAGCTTCGTCGAGCTTATTCATATAATATTCATATATTCATATAATGAATAAGCTCTAGAAGCTTATTTATTTAATGGAATAGGCTTCCATTAAAGCCTAAAAAATATTTAAATGAGGAAGTATGGAAAATTTCCCTGGAAACCGAATTTTTCCTTATTTAAATCGTCCGGGGTCATTTAGAGCGGAAAAATTCAAAAAACTGAAAAAAAATGAGAAAATTTGAGGAAAATTTACGATTTGTCGATTATTTTAGGGTCTAGGAAGTTCGATCGCATCTAGGTTGATATGGCATCCGAAAATATATATAAAAACATGCTTTTTCTGAGAAGCTTAATAAAAAATTCGGATATACAATTTTTCTGTAGCTTCCGTAAAATACCCTGTGAGTTTATCGATTTTCTGGCTCCCCGTGTAGGGATTTTTAAAAACTAATGGCAGGACTGAATTCCTGAGGGAATTTTACTACAGCACCTCTTTTTTCATAATTTTTAATCGTTTCCAGAAAGAGTGGCATATAAAAGAAGAATGAGCGGCTGAGGAAAGATGAAAACGTGTTTTTTTTCAAAAATTCGCCCTGGGCTTAGTTTTCAATATTAAGGGCTAAAATTTGGGGGCATAGTCGATTTTGGATAGGTAATTGGAAAAAAATACTTTTTAGCCGGTTTCAGCGACCCGACCTGGAAACTTTTGCTGAATTCACTAAGAATCACTCTTATGCCTTTTAAATAATTTAAAGGAAATAGGACCTGTTTAATGAATAAAAAATGTCAAAGTGCTTAAATATGTATAATTTTATTAACAACATATTATTTAAAGTTTATGGTATTTAATAGGTATTTAACATCTTTCAGTTTTAAATTTGAACTGTTTTTTTCACTCTTTTTTTCAACATTTTAATAAAGATAAAAAACTTGAAATATTTAATTTAAACTTGATTTACAATTATAAAAACAATATAATAACTAAAATAAACATTTTTTTTAAAATTTTATCACATTTTTATTTTATTTACTAAAAAAAATAAAAATTTTATAATTTCATTTATAATTTCATATAATTCACGGTGACCTGGAAGCGTTTTATTATGCGATCAAAATGACAAAAAAAACTGTATGTTAGGGTCTTTTCTACACTAAAAAATGTCTACGAATTTTCTATCCGGACCTTCTATCTAGCTACTTTAAGCGTTTGCTGTCAATATTTTCATAATTTGAATAATGATGATTTGAATTTTTTTATAAGACTGGCTTTTTTTTTCGAAGTATCCGGGATTCCTAACGCGCCTGCAGAACTCTAAAATATAAGTAAAAAAAATAAGTTTCTCGTTGGATTTAGACCAAAACATCGATTTAGGAGCCCAAGATACCTCTCGAAAGTTTTTTTTTGGCCTCCTTAAAATTGGGATTTTCTCAAAACTTTCAGTTTTTCCAGTGGATTAAAATTACGTTTAAAATTATGTTCCAATTGATATACTTCAGTATTTTTTCCCCAGGAATCCGATGAAACCATTTATTTTAGTTTTTGACCACGTTTTATAGGAGAAAAATCGATTTTCGTTGCTTTTTAGGGTCCAAATTTCAAGGGGACCAATTTTTAAAGTTTTGTAGTTTTCTGAATAAATTTTTCTGTATATTATTAACAAGAGGGACTTGTCTATTTTTTCCCTAAGAATTCGATGGAACCATTTATTTTAGCTTTTGACCACGTTTTATAGGAGAAAAATCGATTTTATTGGTTTTAGGGTCCCAATTTTAAGGAAATCTATTATAAAAAGTTAGCAGTTTTCAAAATAAGTTTTTCTGATTATTATTTAAAAGAAAGTCTTGTATACTTTTTTCCCATAAATCCTATGAAACCATTTATTTATTTTAGCTTTTGACCACTTCTTATATGAGAAAAATCGACTTTTGTCATGTTTTGGTGTCCCAATTTTAAAGGAATCAATCATAAAAGTATAATAGTTTACAAAATAAATTTTTCTGAATATTATTTACTAAAGGAACTTATGTATTTTTTCCCCAGAAATCCGATCAAACCATTTATTTTAGCTTTTGACCACTTCTTATATGAGAAAAATCGATTTTTGTCGTGTTTCAGGGTCCCAATTTTGAGGAAATCCATTATAAAAGGTTATCAGTTTTCAAAATATGTTTTTCTGAATATTATTTACAAGAGGCTCTTGTATATTTTTCCCCCAGAAATTCGACTACGCCTTATATGAGAAAAATCGAGTTTTGTCGTTTTTCAGGGTCATAATTTTAAGGAAATCCATTATAAAAATCAAGACAATATTGAAAATATGAAAATATTGACAGCAAATGCTTAAAGTAGCTGGATAGAAGGTCCGGATAGAAAATTCATAGACATTTTTTAGTGTAGAAAACACCCCACCATACGGTTTTTTTTGTCATTTTGGTGAAATTAAAAATTTCAAGTTTTTTATCTTTATTAAAATGTTGAAAAAAAGAGTGAAAAAAACAGTTCAAATTTAAAACTGAAAGATGTTAAATACCTATTAAATACCATAAACTTTAAATAATATGTTGTTAATAAAATTATACATATTTAAGTACTTTGACATTTTTTATTCATTAAACAGGTCCTATTTCCTTGAAATTATTCAAAAGGCATAAAAAAAATCAAATTATCCTTTAATAACTTCATTTAATGATTTTAAATGACATTTAAAAATTTTCCTAATTTTTTTTTTCATTCCGCAGATCTCTCAAAATCTCTTTAGATCTCCCCAATATTTTGATCTATTTAGATCTCTGAAGTTCTAAAGAGATCTATCGAAAATTCGTCGGGTAGGTACTTCGGCACTTTAGGTACCAAAGGTCTTTAGGGACTTCTGCACCATAGGTCCTTAGGTACTTCTGCACCAATGCTCCCTAGGTACTTTTGCACCAAAGGTCTTTAGAGACTTCTGCACCCTAGGTACTTCTGCACCAAAGGTCTTTAGGGACTTCTGCACCATAGGTCCCTAGGTACTTCTGCACCAATGCTCCCTAGTTACTTTTGCACCAAAGGTCTTTAGAGACTTCTGCACCCTAGGTACTTCTGCACCAAAGGTCTTTAGGGACTTCTGCACCATAGGTCCCTAGGTACTTCCACACCAATACTTCCTAAGTACTTCTGCACCAAAGGTCTTTAGAGACTTCTGCACCATAGGTCCCTAGATACTTCTGCACCAATGCTCCCTAAGTACTTCTGCACCAAAGGTCCCTAAATCGAAAATATTCTAAGTCCCATTTGACCCCCCCCTTAAAAAGGGACAAATTTGACCCCCCCCCCCTTAAAAAGGACATATTTGACCCCCCCCCCCTTAAAAAGGACAAATTTGACCCCCCCCCCTTAATTTTCCAGTTCTGAAGTACCCCCTCCCTATAAACATGTTCCATGTTAAAATTCTTAGATTTATCCATCACTAGAACTCCAACGTCATTAGAATTTGATATTTACATAAAACCTGCTACCAGCATCACAACAATACATGCATCATCATACCATCCTGAACAGCACAAACTTGCAGCTTATCAAAGTTTCGTAAATATATTACTCATCGTACCACTCAACCAAGAAAACTATAAAAAAGAAATCAATATAATTAAACAAATAGCAGTAGATAATGGGTATCATGAAAATATTATAGATACTTTAATTAAAAAACATAAAAAACGCATTAAAAATAAAAACAATAATATACAATTAATAAATAATCCAGAAAAAGAAATCATATACATATCATCTGAATATTCCAAGTTCATACCACACGTATTAAACAACATCACAAGAAATACCAGATATAAAATAGCCTACAAAACAAACGATAACCTAAAGAAAAGCCTAAAAAATAATCTTCATATAAATGAAATAGAAGATAAACTTAAATGTCGTATATATGTTAGCGTGAAAGTATATAATTCCGGGATTATATATAATCCCTAGTGGTTATATATAACCCCGATAGCTTTTAGTGGATGTGAATAATTCAAAATAAATCATTCTAAATTATATACATTCCCTAGTGATTATATATAATCCCGTACCATTCTATCGAATTATATAAATTCACGGGGACTTACCCGTGGATGTATAAAATAAAATTAATTATTCAAATTCCCGTACACATGCATCACAGTGAATGTAAATAAAATAAAAAATGAGTTAAATTATGATAAAAAAAAGTAAATATTTATTATTTAAAAATAAAAGGCTTTTAACATATTCTTAAAAATTTTTTAAAGATATTTTTAGTCAATTTTAACATATTTTTATAAATTTTTTAAAGATTTTTTTATTTATTACAGCAAGTATTGCTATGATGGCACCTTGATGTACACAACCTACCATTTTTTTTACACTTACATCTGTTATTTATACACCTGGAGGTACAATTGCACTTTTGCATGCCTTGACCACTTCCATTGCTCTGTTGGGTTGCAACTTTTCTTACAGATGTAACTTGATCTGGAACTTGGTTTATATCTAAAAGTGTCTCAGGGCAAAGCGAAAACTGAGATCGAGCATATAGTTGTTGTAATTTCCCATTTTCTGTACCTATTTTATAAAAACCATCTGCTGTTTTTTCTAAGATAACACCAATTAAATTTCTTGCGTCACCCTTTCCACGATCCACGTCAGGCACAGGAATTCTCACCGTTGAACCTTTTACAGCCTCACCAAATTTTTGATCCGACGCAAGCTTCATTTTTTTCAATTAGTTCATTAATTTTTATTTTTGTTAAAAAATAACTATTTTTTCTATCATTATTATATAATTCATTTATTTTATCATCAAATCGTTGCTTGAAAACTTTTTTCTTTTCGTCACTAAATTCAACATTTTCCTTATTCATATTCATATTTTTTAACACACGTAAATAATTAAACAAATTAAAATTTACAAATTAAAATTTCTTTGCCAGCGTCCAAAGATAAACTAAACTTTTATATTTATTCAAAACTATACAATATTATAATTATATAATTTAAAATCAAAACAATGTATAAACCTATCTATTTGTTTACAAATTTAAAAATAATAAATAAAAATTTTGAGCGTCGATACTTTTATTCAAAATAATGTTAAATAACTAAATTAAATAATTCAGATTATATTATTTACTTTCACGGCCTTGAAAATTGAATTATTTAAATTCACGGGTGCCTACCTGTGATTATATATGAACCCTAGGGAAAGTAAATAATTCAACTTTATTTTACTTTCTTATTTAAACTCACGGCTCACGATTGTGATTATATATAACCACTAGGGATTATATATAACACCGAATTATATACTTTCACGCTAACATATATAAAATTAAATGTGGCACCTGCTTTAAAATCTACATAGCAGAAACTGGGAGAACATTCGGCAAGTGATACAATGAACATCTACCACCCACATATATTAACAAATCTAATTTCGCAGCCCATTTATGGCATGAAAAACATGACTGGTACGGATTTGACGAAGATATGGAAATAATACACAATCGTAATAAAAATAACAAAATGAATGTACTAGAAGAGTATAAAATTTACAAGATATATAAAACCAATGAAAAAATATTACTAAATGACAAACTAATATATAAAAACAACTGTTTATTCAACACAGCAATAAAAATCATAAATAACGACAATGTGTAGATATACAATAATATAAAATATATTAAATTGTAGTATAAAATAAATAAAGTTTAACTAGATAAAGACAATGTGTAATTAGACAAAAACAAAATATTTTTAAAATTATAAATATTATATTTAATAATGTACAATGTATAAGACATCAAATTTTATTTAGTATATTACTGATGATGACAGTGTAAGTGTTGAAATGCGCATATAATTGTATATAATTATTAAATACGTCACAAGGCGGTTAATTAATTAAAATAAAATAAAAGTTATGCATTTAATCTAATGTGTTTATTAATTTTAATTATTATCTACTCAATTTTTAAATTCTGTGACGTGGGTGAATTATTTATTATTATTAATAGTAATAACAAGCATAATAATAATAATATCTTGAATATTTTTAGTGCCAGTTTATTAATATTAGAAAATATAATGTTGTTTAAAAAAACATCTACTCTGTCAGCTACTTCTGACTTTAGACAAATTGGAATTCTATGTTTCTATATTTTCTATCTAAAGTCATTGAGAAACTAGCTCATGACCAGATCACATCTTTCATAAAAAACAGCAACTTACTAGATCCCCTACAAAACGAGTTTTCGACAATTTAGCAGCACTGAAACTGCGCTTATAAAACTCACGGATGATATTAGACGTGGTATGAAAAACAGGCTCGTAACGTTCTTGCTTCAGTTTGATTTCAGTAAGGCGTTTGACTCAATCTCGCCCTCTAAACTTCTTATAAAGCTAAGAGATATGGGATTCTCTCGGACGGCGTTACTGTGGATAAAATCCTGTCTTCAAGATAGGCAGCTCCAGGTTCTTCCCAAGTCATCTCGCTCTGATATCTTTGGTACAAATCTTGGTGTCCCTCAAGGGTCAGTGCTTGGCCCTTTGCTCTTCTGCTTTACATTAATGATTTAGAAACATATCTCCCAATGGGAGTCTTTCACTTGCTCTACGCTGATGACCTTCAGGTATATATACAATCTCCTCCTGAAGATATAAATGCAGCAATAACAACTCTGAAACTAATTGCTGACAAGGGATCAATTTGGGCCAATAGCGTTTCATTACGCCTAACTCACAAAAAGAATATAGCTATTTATTTCAGTTCACCGACTTTTGTTGAACGCCTTAATGCTTTGAATCTTGAAATTGAGCTAACTCCTTCCATTCAATTTGCCAATATCTCTCGTTGCAACTAATGGATGTTTTTCCTTATAATAATACAAAATTTTTTCTTGCTTTTCAGTAATTTTCTTCATTTTTTACAATAAATTGTAATTAACCTCTGGTTTTTAAACCCTGTAAGTAATGGCAAAAAAAATTATAATCAGTAAAATAAAAGACATCAGATGAAACAAAACCTACACGGGCTCAAATAAGAAACAAAAAATTTTATAAAAATCTTTTAAAACAAAAATTTACTAGCGATTATTTTACGTAATAAAAAAAAAATTTCAGCTAAAAGCTTTTTGAAAGATACAAAAATTGCAATATTTTCAAGGGTTATTGACTTCAATTACTGTTAAAAAAAAAAACAAATTAAAATTCCTTTTTTTTAATTATTTAAACAATGAATTTTCAAAATTATAATAAAGAGGAGTTAGTAAGACAGGCTACTATAGATGAAATTCTAATGAGGAATCACAGGATTGCCAGAAGATTAATCCGGACATCTTCTGATCTGTTTGAACAACTTACAAACCAAATGTTTATAAGAGAATACAGGTGATACTTAGTATTCTTAAAACTTATAGTTCATCATTTGTTAAAATTATTTGAAACATTGTTTAAAATACGATAGATTAACGAAATATCAAGCTAGAGATCGAATAAAACTTATTGAACATAAAATGCCATACACAAACATGAACTTTACCCCAATTCTAATACAGTGTTTAATTGTAACACTCAATTGCAAACAATTGGCATCATCTGGTAACACAGTCAAAAGTTTGTTAAATCATAAGTAATTTTATTTATGCAGTTATCGAACTAGCTCCAAAGTTCATTAGATTTCCTCAAACAAGGCCAGAAAGGAAAGATATATGTCGCAGATTAAAAAAAAAAACCAAACTGCCTGGAATTTTAGCTATAGTAATCAGAATGATGCGTCCCAGAAAAAACGAAGAAGCGTATTATTCTTACCGGGGTTATCATTGTTTGAATGCTCTACTGGTAAAAATCTTTAAGTATCTAAACTAAAACAAATATAAATTATGCATAAAATAAAATTTATTCTTCAATATTTAAATACACATGTGACCCGGATTACGTTATCACAAGCATAAAAATTGTCCCTGGCAGTAATAATGATCAATTTATTTGGAATCATTCATATTTATAGCAGTACAAAACGAAGGAAGATATTTCTTGATTGGTACTTTTTTGCTCTATTATGTTTATTGGTTTATAAGGTATTAATATTGAAATTTATTCCTTTAGCATACAGCGGATATGTATTATCTCCCGTTCTACTTCTGCTCATTCGGAAAGCAAGAGAGGCAGTGAAAAGTTGACTTTTACAAAAAAAATTACCAAGTACAGAAGCAAAATTTAACAAACAATCGGGCAATATAAAAGTCGCTTTCGGTGTATACATAAAGAACGAAAATTGCGTTATGCACCTGACAAAATATTAAAAATGTTGGAGACTGCGGCAGTTTTACAGAACATAAGGAAACTTAATTTGTATGATGTTTAGTATGATTATACTTGATGAAATAAAAAAAAAATTTTATTAATTTCTTTTTATGTAACAAACCAGTAGAAGAGACTGATGCAGACATCGAATTATTAGATAACTATTACATTCCAGCTATGGAATCTCTAAATTTAATTGAGAGTTACATTATAGATAATGTTTAAGAATATTTCTTAATTAATAATTAAATTTATTTACAAAAAAAAAACAATGTATAATTTTTAGGATATGTTTAAATTAATAATAAAAATTAAACAAATTTTTTAATATTTTTTAACAATAATTTTAATAAAAATAAAAAAATATTAATATTTCAAAAAGTTTGATAATTTACATTTTTTTTTCTGCAAAATTAATAATGTATATTACCGTGACATTCAGATTATTGCATCAAGCCAATGGTCTAATGTAAAATACTCTTCTGTCTTCCAGCAAAATATGTTAAATTTTTATTAATTTTTGTTATAATTTTATACGAGATTTTCATAAGCAAAAAAAAATACTTACGAATACAGATATACTGATTACTAAATTTGGTGACAATAATATTTAATTAATGAAAATTTGCATATGGTATCGAAGAAGCAGTTGTTAATAATCTTGGTTTTGAAACAGTTATACTTTTGCTAAATAATAAATAAGTAAATATTGTTTAATCTATTTTTATTTTTTATATATAATTTTTTCTAATAAAAAAAAATGTAATTTACCATTTGTATATCGTCCAGAATGCCCTGGGGTAATCTCCAGCCATAACTTTGTTGCACATAATGTCGTCAAGCGTTAATTCTGGGTTTTCTATATATTTTAAGCCATGGACGTATTCTTTTTCACATTAAAGCCTGCAAAGCAAAAAAAAAATAAACATCAATTAGCAGTAAAAAATAAAAACTTAAATTATCAACATTTACCTAGTCAGGCTGATAATAAAGTATTTTTATCTGTTGGGATTTTGATCGTCTTTACAATTCTTTATCTCTTCATTTTGAAGATTCGTCATCCTCTTAAAATTATTAAATAAATTTTGTACATGAATACGTCCTTTCTTTTTTAACGAATTACAAGACTCAAAAGATAAAATATTATATGATCTATTGCATTTTAAATCCCACGCATTATATAATACAGCAATAAATATTCTACAAAATCAACAATAACAAGAATAATAATTGTACAATATTTACATCAAAACGTAAACATACGGCATAATATTCTTTAAATTTGAAAATTAAATTTTATTATATTAAAATTTAAAATTCAAATAGAAATATTATACCTAATCAGTGCCACGCCGGCTATCTTTGCGCGCGCTCGTTATGTTCGCTTATAAATGTAGCAGTTTAAGTGTTATAATTGTTTGAAATGTTAATTATTAACTCATGTAAATAATATTAGTGTTTTTTAAACCCTGATGAAGGAATTATTTAATTCCGAAACGCGTCGGTATTGACGTAATTCAACGAAGTCACTAGACGGATATATAAAAGGTAATAATAATATATAGTTTAATTAGTGACTTGGACACCGTAATACAACATTAAACATGTTCTTTAAATCTTAACTAATTATGTAATTTTATATTGTTTTGTTTTTAATTTTATTTTACGTTCTGTATATATATAAATGATATAAAATGTATGATTCTCTGCCTTTGTATACTTATACAATAAATAAAATATTAAATATCAAATATGTAATTGCATTAGGACTAGTGGGAATCTTAATATCAGTTGTTTACTTCTAGAACACTTAACTGCTTTTACAAAAGCAACTAAATTGTAAATTACAAAAGCAGCAATATATATAATGGAACTAAGTTACTTACTGCTAACTTTTTTAGAGTCACTCTCTTATTAAACTTTTGGCTTCTCATGAGTACTAGGAAATGATCAAATTAGCGTTGTTGATGCTGGACCTGGTGGTGTGTTATAAATAATTGTGTCTCTTCTGTAATTTTGAAAAAAAGTTTTATCATCTCATAATTAAATTCTTTGTCCCTGTGATAATTTTGATAATGATGTTTTCTTTGATGGTGATGATCATCATGACGAGGTGGATATTGTTGAAGGACCTTCTTGAGGAGACAAATTGTTATAATTAACAGCTTTCAATTTTAATTGGTTCAGTTTCAATTGGTGATATCACTCTACTTTGCTAATTTTTAGTGTACGATTTTTCATTGACATTTACACTAAATCAGAAATATTATCTGTTTAATGCTCGCGCTGTAGATATTGCAATTGAAGTTTTTCCAACGCCAGAAGGTCCATGAAAACAAAGTATTTTCCCTCGAGTTGATCCTTTTAACAAAGTAAAAGCAATGAATTTAAGAAAAAATAAATATAAAAAATTTCTCAATTTAATTATGAAATAAATGTTTTAAAATTATTTAGAGTAAGAATCGTGCAGAAAAAACTCTTTAAATAATTTTAATAGGATTTATAAAGAATTTTATACCTAAGTTTATAAATAAATATTGAATTCATATTTTACGTAAAATCCTTTTTTTAACATTTTCTATTACATAATGATCTTCGTCAAGAATTTCAATTGCTTTCTAAATATTCAGGACTGGTTATTTCCCAAGGCATAGACGTCAACCAATTTAGATAATTTCTTGTTACACTAAAATGTTAATTGAATAAATTTTATTTAAGTTTCAATTATAAATGAAAGAAAAATATATTTAAAAATTATTTTTACTTGGATTCACTGCTGTGACTTTCTAAAAACCTCAATTTGTTTAACTCTTCATCTAATACATCCAGAACAGCTTTTGAAGCAACTTTTTCACAAAATTGTTAAAGAAACTTTTCTTCAAAAGCATCTTTATCATCTTTCTCTTCAAATTCTCGCCCAATATTTTATTGTAATTGACTTAAATCGTATTCTGTTTTCAAAGGAGCAAGAGATAGTCTTCATATTTTTGATATCTAGTTAATAGTAAAATTTAAAGTTTTGGGCTACAAAATTAATTCCTAAGAAGAAACTGCATTTGACAGAGCTGTAAAATCTATTCCATTTAGAGCATTAGACTCAAATAAGTAAAATAAAACACACAAAAAATTTCAAAATGGCGGACATTTATAAATAGCGGACTAATATTGTTGCGGCCAATAGCTATAAAATTATATTTTTCTATTTTTTCATGTTGAATATTCGCGGTAAATAATGTTTTACGTGATATTGTAATTATTTGATTTATCGGCCCCCCGTTTTAGGGCCCCTTCTCTCACGTTAAACTTTCACCGGTTCTATAAAACCGATTCATGCTCTCATTCTATTTTTAATTATTTGTATATAATACATTCAATAAGTGCGTTTTAATAATTATTTTATTATTTTAATCACGTGTGAATTTATTTATAAACCCAAACCAAACCCAAATGAAACCCGTTTTATGGTTATATAACTTACAGTTTCTGCTCAGGCTCAAAATCGTCAAAAATCTCGAAATATCGAGTTTTTCAACGACCATATTGGTTCCGCCATTTAAAAATTTTTGATAAATAACTATATATTCGTAATTAGCACCCAAAAAATACCATTCACACAAATTTTTATCAAAAAATATCAAAATTTAATTTTTTCTGACCACCATATTAGTCCGCCATTTATAAATGTCCGCCATTTTGAATTTTTTTTTGTGTTTTATTTTACTAATTTGAGTCAAATGCTCTAAATGGAATAGGTTTTACAGCTCTATCAAATGCAGTTTCTTCTTAGGAATTAATGGGTTAATCGGTAAATAATGTTTTACGTGATATTGTAATTATTTGATTTATCGGCCCCCCGTTTTAGGGCCCCTTCTCTCACGTTAAACTTTCACCGGTTCTATAAAACCGATTCATGCTCTCATTCTGTGGTCGCGTCGGCGGTCGCGCTCGTAAGACAATTTTAGTCATGCACCGCCCAGCGTATTGAACATAAAGTTATCATAGAACTAAAAACAGTGCTTAAATTTAATTTAATTAATTCAAATCAATTCATTTTTCTTTAACGCCAGCGATCAATAACTATATTTATACAGTCCACTAATCTAACATTTAATTATTTGTATATAATACATTCAATAAGTGCGTTTTAATAATTATTTTATTATTTTAATCACGTGTGAATTTATTTATAAACCCAAACCAAACCCAAATGAAACCGGTTTTATGGTTATATAACTTACAGTTTCTGCTCAGGCTCAAAATCGTCAAAAATCTCGAAATATCGAGTTTTTCAACGACCATATTGGTTCCGCCATTTAAAAATTTTTGATAAATAACTATATATTCGTAATTAGCACCCAAAAAATACCATTCACACAAATTTTTATCAAAAAATATCAAAATTTAATTTTTTCTGACCACCATATTAGTCCGCCATTTATAAATGTCCGCCATTTTGAATTTTTTTTTGTGATTTATTTTACTAATTTGAGTCAAATGCTCTAAATGGAATAGGTTTTACAGCTCTATCAAATGCAGTTTCTTCTTAGGAATTAATGGGTTAATCGTGTAGGGGCAAAGAAACGCGTTTTTTGAGTTTTCAAGGGGTGGGGATGAGCTCCCCCTCCAGGACAGGACTGATATCGTTAAAAAATAATTTTTTTTGCCTTTTTAGTCCAATTTGAAAGAATTAAAGGCAGGTATAATTTTTTAATTTCAAAAAAACTGATTTTTCGAAAATGTAAAATCAATTTTTGGGCTCTTAAGGTGGTCTTGAGTGGTCATAAGGGTCTAAAAACAATAATTAATGAAATATATTTTAGTTAAAACGTATAAATAGATACTCAAAAAGATTTAGGGAGGTTCGAAAACGAATTTTTTCAATTCTATTGCATTTCAATCGTGTAGAGGCAAAAAAACGCGTTTTTTGAGTTTTGAAGGTGTGGAGATGGGCTCCCCCTCTAGGACAAGACTGATATCAGTAAAATATACTTTTTTTCAACTTTTTAGGTCAGTGTGAAGAAATTTAACGCTGGTTATTTTTTTTTATGCTCAAAAAACCAATTTTTCGAAAATTAAAAATAAATTTTCGGGGTCTTAAAATGGTCTTAAAGGTCTAAAACCAATGAAGATTGAAAATACACTCTGTGTCCTTTTTTTCTACGCATTTTTCAGATTAATAGCTCAACACAGTGCGGAGAAACAAAAAAAAACGCAAAAAACACGATTTTTAAGGTTTTTTAAGGTTTAAGGGCGCCTAATATGGGCTAGGAAGCTAATTCCAACGGCGATCGGTTAGTTTTTACAATATTTTTCGGATGCAAATAATTTTTTTGAGATTGGGGAGGGGGGCCAAATCACTATATTTATCCGGCAATAGCCTTTATAAGTTAAAATTTTTTACAATTAATGTTTTTAATTCTTAAATTATATTTTCATAGTTTTTAACTAACTTATACATTTCTTATATTTACAAAATTTTTAATAATCATGCGAATAAATTATCAATTAACATTTTTCAAAATAAAAAAATAAAAAACTTTCTGAACGACAAAATACAATATAACAATTAGTAAATAAATAAACAAATTTTTAAATAAAATACATTTTTAATGACTTGCATCAATTTCATCCTCGTTATTTATGGTTTTTAGCGGTACCAGTTTGTGTACTGGACGCTTGAGCTCTGATGATCTAGTCTTGAGGTCGACTACTCGTACTAGACCATCAGGACCCTTAAAAACCTTTATGACCCTTGCCAAAGGCTATTTTGATGGTGGCATTGTCTCATCAACGATTATGACCACGTCATTCACATTTAAATTAATATTTTTATTCTGTCATTTATGGCGTTGCTGCAAGGTTTGGAGGTATTCTGTGACCATTGCCGCCACCAGTCCTGCAACATCTGCTGAACTAGCTTATAGCGTTGCAGGGCTGGTATCTTTTCATTTAAATAGTTGGGTTCAGGGAGAATACCAGGTTGAGCCTGAGTTAATATTACAGAGGGTGACAAAAATAAATTGTCAGATTGGTCCTCAGTTAGGGGTATCAAGGGTCTGGAGTTCAAGCAGCATTTTATCTGCTTGAGAAGGGTATTGAATTCTTCAAAAGTAAGTTTATGGGTGCCTAAAACCCTTTTAATATGATTTTTAACGGCCTTGACAGCCGCTTCCCAGATTCCACCAAAATGAGGCGCACCTGGGGCGTTAAATGACCAAGAGGTACCTTCATCCGCTAATGAGCCCACCAGCTTCTGCATGTAGTCAGAAGACTCCATGTACATTTAGGAGCTTAACAGCACCGACAAAGGTCGTACCTTGGTCATTATACAACCCAGAGCACTGACCGCGTGTTGAGGTGAATCTACGGAAGGCAGCTATAAAGTCTTCGCTAGAATACCCAGAAACCAACTCCAGATGCACCACCTTTGTAGCCATACACACGAAAACCGCAATGTAAGCTTTATAAGTGCGACTACCGCGTCCTTTAAAACGTAAAATATCTATTGGACCAGCGTAATCGACACCTGTATATCTAAATGGTTTATCCGGTCTAGTAACCCTAACTGCAGGTAATATACCCATTTTTTGAGCCACAGTTTCAGCCCTATATCTACGACATGTATTAAAGTTATTTAAATAAGATCTGATCATTCTCTTAGATTTTACGATCCAAAAATTTTGCTTAAGTAAAACAAGGATCTATACTTCGCAAATTAGAATTTTCTATTTCCCTACCACTTTCGAGATATTTTATATCATTTTTGAAATGAGCCTGCTGTCAATGAAACGTAACACATGTGACGTAACCCTTAGGAGTTTTTGAAGATCCGAATATTTATTTAACAGATCCCAATGATGTATTTTCTTATTCTTTTTTAGGTTAACATTAAAGTTGTAAGACACAACATTCACCGATTTGCATTGAAAACCATTTGTAGGATTCACAGGCGCTCTAATAACACTACCCCCTTCCCACCACAAAGAAAATGATTCCAATTCATCAGGAAGCTTGCCTCTGGAAACACAGTCAGCAGGGTTGTCCCTCATGCTGACGTGGTTCCAGTAAGCTTCAGGAGATACGAGTGTATCTTAGAACACCTATGAGCCACAAATGTAGGCCACTTGGAAGGATGTACTTTAAGCCACTGAAGTACATCCATGGAATCTGTGTATAAAAATATTCCCACTGACTCCAAATTCAACGCCCTAAGAACCTTGACTGCTAATTTAGTTAAGAGAAAGGCAGAACTGAGCTCTAACCTTGGTATTGTTTGTAAAGGTTTTATGAGGGCCAGTTTTGATTTAGCCTGAACTAAATGAACCGTACTCTTACCTTTATGAGTAACTTTGAAGTAAGTGCAGGCTGCATATGCCAATTTTGAAGCGTCAGCAAAGCCAAAAAGCTCATATTTTGCACATGAAATATATTCTAGTTATCTACTAATTTTTATATTTTTAAGAATTGGAATACTATCATACCATGTTAGGAATTCATTTTTTAATTCAATAGGCAACGAATCATCCCAACCTAATTTATATAGCCATAATCTCTGCATAAAAATTTTAGCAGTGATAATTACTGGTGCTAACCAGCCTAAAGGGTCAAAGAATTAAGCTACACTAGCCAAAACTAATCTTTTTTAAATTTTACCATTAAGTTCATCTTTTTTGAAATCAAAGGAGAAAAAATCGCCTTCTACCGACCAATGTAACTCTAAAAGGTCAAAATAAGAATTTGAGGAACCAATTTTTGCACAGATAGATTCTGAGAAATCCAATAATGCAGGGTGGTTGGCCTTCCATTTATGCAACGAAAAACCACCCACCTTGCAAATTTTAATCAAACTTTGTTGTTTTGCCAATGCTTCTTCTAAAGAATGCCCACCAGAAAGAGTATCGTCAATGTACGTCTCTTTTTCTAATATTTCCACAGCTAAAGGGTAATTTTTTCCCTCATCTAACGCTAATTGTTTCATGACTCTAATAGCCAAAAATGGGCTGCTAAACCTTCATAGTATATTAAGTATCAAGGGCGTAAAAGTTTCGGCACTAACGTGAGCACTAGCACGAGGGCTCGGCGAAGCTGGGCACGAGTGATATGTGTTCACGCTCGTGTCTTAAGTATTTCGCCCATGGTGCTTACACTATTTTTTGCCCACCTAGGCGTAGAACAAGTTCAGAAAATTCTTTACATACGAGTTTTACGCCCAGGAGGGCAAAAAATAAATTTCGGTATTCCAATATGGTGGACCCGAAAACTCTGAAAACACCCGAAAGTCTATTTCCTGTCCATTTTTTGAACTTTCAGGCTGAACAAAAACTGATTAAAGATGCTATTTCTCATACTTTGACCTTCAAATATTTTTTGGTATTCCAATATGGCGGACCCAAAAACTTGGAATACATGAAAACATAAAAATTATGCCCAGTACAGGTGAATAATATATCTACTTAGAAAATATTTGGGCGATGAATAGAAATAATTAAAATTTAATATGAAAATTTATTTTTTATTATTAGATTTGTGTTTTTATGATTAATAAAAAAGAATTTGAAATACTATTTTTCATAATTTGATCGTACAAATATTTCGGTTTTCCAATTTTGCGGACCCGAAAACACCCGAAAATTAAATTTTTGCATTAGATTTAGATTCTTATACTTAATAAAAACGAATCTGAGATGATATTTTTTATAATTTGATCTTTAAAATTTTTAGGTTTTCCAATATGGCGTACCTGCAAACATTCGAAAATCAATTTTTTGCCTTAAATATAGGTTTTGAGGCTCGATAACAACTATTTCAGATGCAAATTTTCATACTTTAACCTAATAAAAAATTTTTGGATTTCCAAAATGGTAGACCTGAAAACTAAAAAATCACCAGAAAATCAATTATTTTTTAAGGAAATAAACTTTCAGGTGTTTTCAAAGTTTTCGGGTCCACCATATTGGAAAACCGAAAAATATTTTAAGGTCAAAAAATAAAAATTCGCATCTCAAACTCGTTTTTATTGAGCCTGAAAACCCGAAAAATGGGCAGGAAATAGACTTTTGGGTGTTTTACAAGTTTTTGGATCCACCATATTGGAATACCGAAAAATATTTAAAGGTTAAGGTATGAAATTTCGCATCTAAAATTCGTTATTGTTGAGCGTGATAACTCAAAAACTGGACAGGAAATAGACATTTGGGCGTTTTCCGAATTTTCGAAACCGCCATATTGGAAAACCGGAAAATCTGTAAAAATAAATTATGAGATACAGCAACTCAAATTCGTTTTTATTTAGCATGAAAACCTACGTCTAATGCAAAAAAAATTATTTTCGAGTGTTTTTCAATTTTTCGGGTCCGCCGTATTGGAAAGCCGAAAAATATTTGAAGGTCATAGTATGAGAAATAGTGTCTCAAATTCGTTTCTGGTGAGCCTGAAAACTCAAAAAATGGGCAAGAAATAGACTTTCGGGTGTTTTTAAAGTTTTTGGGTTCACCAATTGGAATATCGAAAAATATTTGAAGGTTTTAGATGAAATTTCGCATCTCAAATTCGTTATTGTTCAGCCTAAAACCCAAAAAATGGACAGGAAATAGACTTTCGGGTGTTTTCAGAGTTTCCGGGTCCGCCATATTGGAAAAAAAAAATTCGTTTTTTTTGAGCCTGAAAACCAAAAAAATTTGCAGGAAATAGGCTTCAGAGTTTTTAGGTCCAGCATATTGAAAAACCGAAAAATTCGGTAAAGTCTGTATATAAAAATTTGCATCTAAAACTCGCTTTGCTTGTGTCTGAAAACCCAATTCCTATAAAGAAAATTGATTTTCGGGTGTTTTTAGACTTTTCGGGTCCGCCATATTGAAAAAATAAATTATCCCTTTTTCGGTAAATAAAATTTTTAATTAATAATACCATTGCGAACATTACCTGGACCCCATGGAAACTTTATTTGTATTTGTCGTCCATACACTGAGAAAAAAAAAGATGAATTATTCCTATATTAAATAGTAATTGAGCACTACCTGCGGATTTACCGGATTTTGCGGATTTATTATTACTAATATTATTATTATATTATTTTTATTAAACGACAAATAAATTTTTTAAATACATCTAATTTTTTTTTTATCAAAATCAGATGCGACACTAAGTTGCATGTTTTTTTTTATGCCCTGAATGCGAATTTTAAGCTAAAATTTATAAAAAATTTTATGCGAATTTTTTTAAACAAATTCAAGTTTGTTTAAACAATTTATAAATGTTAATTACTTTTTTTATCAAAACAAGATGCGACACTAAGTTGCATGTATTTTTTTATGCCCCGAATGCGAATTTTAAGCTAAATTTGATAAAAAATTATATGCGAAATTTTTTAAACAAATTCCAGTTTGTTTAAACAATTTATAAATGTTAATTATTTTTTTTATCAAAATCAGATGCGACACTAAGTTGCATGTATTTTTTTATGCCCTGAATGCGAATTTAAACTAAATTTGATAAAAAATTATATGCGAAATTGTTTATACAAATTCTAATTTGTTTAAACAATTTATAAATGTTAATTACTTTTTTTATTCAAACCAGATGCGACTCTAAGTTGCATGTATTTTTTTATGCCCTGAATGTAAATTTAAGCTAAATTTGATAAAAAATTGTATGCGAAAATTTTTAAACAAATTCTAATTTTTTTAAACAATTTATAAATGTTAATTACTTTTTTTATGAAAACCAGATGCGACTCTAAGTTGCATGTATTTTTTTATGCCCTGAATGCGAATTTAAGCTAAATTTGATAAAAAATTGTATGCGAAAATTTTTAATCAAATTCTAATTGCTTAAATAAATTATAATATTAATTTAAAAAATTAATAAATTGATTTTATTAATTTATTAAAAATAAAATTTCCTTATTCAAAATATTATTCTTACTATTATTATTAAGGGATAAAAATATGTTATTATTTGATTCTTTAAAAGATTATTTTGATGCCTACAGAAATACACAAATTACTTAAATCCTTTACTTTAGATTTAAAAAAAAAAAAAATTTCCGAATATATTTTACTAATTTTTTTTGATAACGAATGAACTGGTTCAAAAAATTTTTGTTCTTTTAAAATTTTTTATCTAATAAATTTTTTTTCATTAATAATAAGTATTGTATTTACTATCTATTTTATTATTTATTTTTATACAATATTTACTTTTATTAAAAATTTTAAAAAAATCCAGTGTAATTAAATCTTGTCTGATTGGAAAATTATTGAAATACAAAGTATGTGTTTTTTTTGTCTATGGTCTAGAGATTTTTTTTTTGATTTTAGACAAAAGTTTTTGTTAATTTTTTAATTTTTGATACATTTGAAAGAAAGAAAATCTTATCTTTTTTAATAATGTGGGGGTAATAGATAAAATTTTTTTTTTCTTTTTTTTTAGTTATTGATTAAAATATTAGTATAATTTGAATCTCCGTACTTATTTCTTTGATATTTTAATTAGTTAAGTTTTATATTGTTATATTGTTTTATATTTTATTTTATTATTTTATATTTGAAAATTGTGAATCAAAAGTTATAAAAAAAAAAAATATTTAAAAATGCATAATGATAAATTTACAGTACCAGAAAGAACGTTTATGGTAAAACAATATTTAATGAATGGTAGGAGTCCAACTAGAGTAATTGCGAATTGGCCTCAAAGATTTCCGAATCGGCCTGTACCATGTAATAGTACAATTAGAAATACGTATAACCATTTTAACTATTGTGGTTGTGTTGATAAAAATCATAGAAAATTTGAGTATCCATCTCGTCAAGTGACAGAAGACCAAAAAGTGCAGATATGTGCAATAGTACTTGGGGATCGTACTTTGAGCTTGCAAGCCATTGCGCAAGAAGTAGGGCTGAGCAAAACAACAATCTACAATGTTATGCGTAAAGCAGGATTTAAAGCTTATGTGCCTCAACCTCACCAACAATTTACAGAGGCCGATCCTTTTAATCGCATGGATTTCTCAGAAACGGCTACAAACTTAATTAATAACGAACAACTTTTATTAGATGATATATGCTTTACGGATGAATGCGCATTTGTATTGAAACAACGTCCAAACCGTAGACACAACATGGAATGGTCAATGTATAATCATTATCCTGTACTTGACAGCAATAGTCAATGGCAAGCTAAAATAAATGTTTAAGCTGGCTTGTTTTATGGACATGTAGTTGGGACAATTTTTTTATATCAAAATTTAAATGGGCAACGGTTTTCTCAACTATTGCAGGAGCAAATTGTACCAAGACTACGTGCACTTGGCATGAATGTAAGTTTATTAAAAATTAATTATTTTATCAAATAAATTTCACGTTATAAAAATCAAATTTGAGTATTTTCCATTTGTGTAAAAAATTAAAAATTTTAGAAAAGCTAAAAGTTAAATATATTTGTTGGAAAGATCTTGGTTTCAAATGGACGGGGCTAGCATCCATAATGGGGTCACCCGATATTTGACCACTGTCTTCCAAAATCGATGGCTGGGACGACACTCAGAAGTCAGATGGCCTGCAAGATCACCTGATCTCAATCCTCCCGATTATTTTTATTGGCCATATGTAAAATCTCAAGTGTACTCTGGACCAAGAATAAATAATATTCCGGAATTAGAACAAAGGATTTTAGAAATCAACGATTTAATACCAGCTGACATGATACGAAGAAGCGTTCGAGAATTTTATAATAGACTGAAATACTGCACAATGGCAGGAGGAAGACATTTTGAACAGTTTTTAGGGGCTAGGCAGCCAGGAGAAGATATAGTTATTTATATTGATTAATGTAATTTTTATGATTCTCAATATTAAAATATTAGAAATTAATAATAATAATATTAATAATTTACTTTTGATATTGTAAATAAAGTAATTAACACTTATAAATTGTTTAAAAAATTAGAATTTGTTTAAAAAATTTCGCATATAATTTTTTATCAAATTTAGCTTTAATTCGCATTCAGGGCATAAAAAAATACATGCAACTTAGTGTCGCATCTGATTTTGATAAAAAAAGTAACTAACATTTATAAATTGTTTAAACAAATTAGAATTTGTTTAAAAAATTTCGCATATAATTTTTTATCAAATTTAGCTTAAATTCGCATTCAGGGCATAAAAAAATACATGCAACTTAGAGTCGCATCTGGTTTGAATAAAAAAAGTAATTAACATTTATAAATTGTTTAAACAAATTAGAATTTGTTTAAAAAATTTCGCATATAATTTTTTATCAAATTTAGCTTAAATTCGCATTCAGGGCATAAAAAAATACATGCAACTTAGAGTCGCATCTGGTTTTCATAAAAAAAGTAATTAACATTTATAAATTGTTTAAACAAATTAGAATTTGTTTAAACAATTTCGCATATAATTTTTAATCAAATTTAGCTTAAAATTCGCATTCAGGGCATAAAAAAATACATGCAACTTAGAGTCGCATCTGGTTTTCATAAAAAAAATAATTAACATTTATAAATTATTTAAACAAATTAGAATTTGTTTAAACAATTTATTTGTCGTTTAATAAAAATAATATAATAATAATAATAGTAATAATAATAATTTAAATTTTCTTATTCTTTTTTATTAATTAAATTGTTTAAACAATTTATTTTTTGTAAATAAAAATAATAATAATAAATAATAATAATAATAATAAAAAGAATATTTTTTTTTTCAAATTAATCTGGGTACCTGAACTAATTGACGCATAAAAATTTAAAAATTTTAAATCTTGAAACAATAAAAAAAAAAATCGAACAATAGTCCTAAATAAACAGAAACTATACGGAAAACGTACGGTATAAATAGCATATATATGTCTCATATTACGTCATTGAGACATTATAAAAAGTTAATTCTTTCATTTTATCTGGCGGTATCAAATTTAAAAATATAAATCTACTTTATCTTACATCAATAAATTGTATAAATTAATTCAAGCTTTTAAAATATACTGCAAGAGGCTAGTTAAATTTTACTCGCAAGTGGAAAAAATGGGTTTTAGTTTCTATATAAGGACAATAAGTTTCTAATTTAAACATACATAACTAGTGTACATAGAACTCTGCGCGCGTGTGTGAATGTATACATGTATAATAGCTCCGTCCATGCCCCTCGAGTTTCTCGATCAGATGCGATAATAAATATTCGAATATAAAATATACACTGAAAAACCGCAACCATTGAAGCGATAGCTTTAAAGCAATTGAAATATGCCAATAGAAAATATCATTGATTCGATAGCGCCGCTATTAAACGAATAGTTTCTCGCCATTGAATACGGCAGTCATTGTTTTGATGTAAATTTTCGTCAAAATAAATGAGAATATAAAATTGAATTAATAGAGGGGTTATAATTAAATTAATAGTTTTTAATACTTTAATTTAATGTTTAAAAACATTCAATCGATAGAAAATGATTTTAGTTCAATATTATTATTAATAACAAAAAAAAGTACGTTTATTGTGCATATGTGTAGGTATACTATTCTTTCTCTTTCTATCCTTCTGCCGCGCGCGTCGCGTATGGGTGTCATATAGTTTATATTATTGTTATTCATTATTGCTATTATAAAGAAATGGAATTTCCTGAAAATTATTTATGATAGATTTAATTATTATTTTTAAATATGGATTTCGCTAGATATGCATAAATTACTTTGAGTATTAAAAAAAGGAGTGGGAAAATTATTATATGTAGCATGTAGGATCCAACATTTTTTTATTAAGTACATATGTCCTGTTGGTGTAATGGATAAGGTCGCTGCCCAATGATTGATCCACGGTCACGGTCCACGGTTCGAATCTCGGATGAAGTAAGTTTTTTTATTTGATAATAAATTTTAAAAAAATAAATTGAATTCAAAAATGTAATAATATTTAATAAAAAAGGAAATGTAAAATAATAATAAAAAATAATATAATAAATATAACAACACTGCTTAAAAAAAATATATACACAAGCGAGGAATAAGAGTAAACATTAAAATAAAATAATGTAAATGTAAAAAAAAAAAGAAAATTAATTTTTACCTATTTTTTGTTTATTATACATTGAAATGATATGTATTCATAATCATTTCAATAGCTTTAAATATTTGAAATGAATTCAATCTCGCCATTGAATTAATGATATCCATCATTGGCATATATCAATTGCTTTAAAGCCATTGATTCAATGGTACCGGTTTTTCAGTGTAGGTATAGGTAGATTAATTAAATAATTGATACGGTTCAAAAGATGGTAGGAATTATAAAAGAAAAAAAAATGTGCCCTGAAAATTAATTTTTTCTTTCGCTATACTTGAAATAATTTTTTCTATGAACGTCTAGAATTTTTACTATACGAGTTTTGTAAAATTTAGATACAGATATAAATTTCATTTTACACTAATTACACTTCTCGTATAGTAAAAATTAGTACTCAAACAAGTAATATACGCATTTTATATATGATTAATTCCATGAATATTCATGGTAAACTTTACATATTAAAACATTATTTTCTACAATAAAGTGAAACATAGTGCTCAATCACTATCAAAAGATAGGAGTTTTTACCAATATTTAGAATAATTTCTTCTAATTTTTTTTCTCAGTGTATTTATTAAAATTAAGATTTTTATATTTTGTGCACAAAATTTCGCGATTTTGTGCACAAGCTTGTGTACAAACTTGTGTTCACGCTTGTGCACAACGTTGTGCACAACGCTTGCACAGGAGTTTTTGATACTGGCTAGCTGCCAGTAATTTATACTCAATTTTTTTTCAACTATTTTTTATGTATATATATAATTACTCTCATTTACATTTAGGCAAAAATAATAAAAAAAATTGTAATTTCAACTTAAAGTTTTTAATAAAAATGAATATCTAAAATTATTATACAAAGCATTATTTTGAACAATGCTTACCAATGTCACTGTTTGTTGTTGGTGAACAATTCTTTATATTCAATATTTTTTGGAAAACTAAAGAATCTTATTTTTCTTTCTTTATTTCTACTACTTTGATTTTTGCAATTAATTACACCACATGAAACCATTTTGTTAATAAACAAATATCCCACATAAAATACGTTGATAATTATAAACAGCTAATATACACACTAATACAAAGGAATTTCTTAATTTAAGATGGCTGAAAGTAGGCTCGGCGCAGTAGGTGCCCTCTTGAATGACTTACTTTATATTAATATGCCTTAATCCAATCCTTACTAACTACCACCACAAGAATTCATTATTCTTAAGACTACCTTCATTGTTTTACAATTAGAATTGTCTCTAAAACGATAATATTTCTTGATTATTAATTTATGATTTTTTAAATTTTTTTAATAAAATTTTTACTACAAAAACTTATGTATATTTGAATTGTTATCATTTCATCAAAGAAAGGCTTTTCTAGTCAAGGAGTAGGGAAATTTTTAAAATTTTCAATTTTCACTATTTTAGGTCAAATATCTTGATTTTACATCCTAAAATAATTTATATGATAGTCACCTCAGTGAATTTAAAAATTGATAAAACTAATACTTTAAAAACTATACATGACAGTTTTTTATTTTACATATTTTTGTGAAATATTTAGGATCTCTTTTGATTTTGTATTGTTATGCTTTTGTTGAAATTTTTATATCATGTAACGTGTCCAAAGGGGTATTTGTAATGGCTTACAAAAAGGAGGGCGGGATCTTTAACAAATTTAGAATAATTCTGATTTAGGAACTTTAAATATATGGAACATACATGTTGCCTTCGGTAAAAGACTAGAGATGATACATAAACGATATACGCAACATTACAATTAGCTAATATTTAATTCGATAATATATTACTTATAATAAAAGTTAAGCCTTGAAATCAAATATATTAACTCCCACTTGACCTCGATTTCAACTACAAAGGCTATTCCCGGATAAGAAGGGGGCTCCGGCCCACGAAACCGATTGCCGTGAAATTTTCAGGGCATACTTTGGGTACCAAAAGATCACCTTTCATCTGTATAGGGACTTCCGAATGCCCTTCTTACGTCCCTAACCTCAAAAAGTCATTTTTTTAGGTTTTCAGCAAATTTAATAAATTTTCGATAAATTTTACTACATTTAAAGAAACGTAAGATGTAGGGCTAGTTAAAAGTTATTTTTTACACATAAAATTACTCACTTAAAATGATAGAACATAATTTTAAAGCTTAAAACAGTTTTTACAAGCTGTTTTATGTCATTTTTTTTCAAAAAAATCTTAAGTTTTTGTTATTTTTCCCTTGTTTTCTCGGAACTGGTGATAAGTACACTCTTAATTTTTTTTCCTGGTAACATATTTTAGTTGTACAAGGTCACCTTGAAATTTTCAGACAAAACGGTTTGGTGCAACCTACTTAAAAATCCACTGAAAGTGGAGTTTGCAATTTTCGGTTTTTAGCAAATTTTTATTTTATACGATGAAAATGGTAAGTAATTCTGATTTATCAGTGAAATACTTTTTGATTTATTTCAATTTTATACTTTTTTCAATATATTACACTATTTTTAATATTTTTCATGCTAGACTGAAGAAAATATTTCAAAAATATTTCAATTAAAAACGAAAAAAATGGCATTAATTTTGTTCTAAGTGAGTAATGTTTTATTCTTTCTGTCTGGAATATTTATATAAGTTCAGAGATGGCAGTTTATAGGGCAAAAAAAGATGAAAGATATGTCGCGTCAATTGTTTCACTGTATGACCGGCTGAATAAAATCGGCTAATTATGATTTCATTCTTTTCTCTATATAATCAGGATTCCTCGTAGATAATTAGGCGCTCTCAATAAATAATATATAAGTTCACGTTAATAATGCATGGAGCCGGCTTCTATAGGATTATCTAATATAATATTTTCGGAATATAGTGTCTTTCCGAAGGCCTCCGAGAGCGCCCGATTTTGTACGAGCCATCCTGATTATAGAGAAAAGAGAATCGAATAAACTATGACACTATATTGTTTTTCTTATTGGAACTGACGGTGGTAAAATTCATTTGCAATATTTTGATTCTGTTAAATTAAAAATTCGACTCGGTTTTTGATTATGTTAAAGTTTAATTTTATCTAATATCTCACATGATTACATTTTTCTGAAACATCATCTGATACTCAAATTAACTGAATAACGCTTTTTCATCGCATTCTCAAAGATCTTTGTTAAGGTTGAATCAGGTGGATAGAAATAGCATTTTTTTAGTAAAAATTTCTGGAGATCGAAACTTCTAGAATGTTTAATATTTTTAGCCATTGATCATGTTATGTGTCATTTAAAATTAAAAAAATTATTTTGAAAATTTATTGACTACTGACGGAGATATTAGCGCTTGAAATTTCACTAATTTTTGACGGACATAATTAATCAAGACTAATTAAAAATTTCAATTTTTAACAATAATGTGAAATATATTTCAAGTTTTTTGATTTTTGGCCTAACCTAAATTTTTCAAAAAATCAATTTATTCGTGGCGAAACGTAGAAAATCAAAAATTTTTTTTAATGAATCGATGCTAAATAATGCCTTAAATATTAAATTCAAAGATTTTTAAAATCAGATTATTTATAAAAATGTCTTCTCGGGTAATAATATAATTATATTATTATATCAATTGTTAGCCCAGAGCGCACGTGAATTGCAATCCGAGGCGAAGCCGAGGATGGCAAACTGCGATCTGGGACATTCTTTTTTTACGGCCGAGGCCAAAACATAATTTTTCTTCGTCAGTGGCTAGAAAACACGTATTTTCAAATAACGCTGCCGGGAAATACGTGTTTTCTGGCTATTGACAAGAAAAAAATATATAATAAAATAAAAGTCGATAAAAAATTATTGAATATAAATAATCATATTTATATTGCTTTTTAATTAAAAAATGAAAATAAAATTCTTTTTCAATATATTATATAAACATAAATTAACCTTTAAATAGTTTTGTTGTATAAGAGAAAGTAATATTGAATTTACTGTAGATCCATTGAAGTTAAGCAAATGGAATCCTGCTTATAAAGTTTTCATCAGTAGAACAGACTTCTTATATAATATAAATATTTTTTATTTAAAGCATAAGGGAATACGAAGTAAAGAGAGTCGCCTTTATATTTCTCCAAAACTTTGAAATTTACTGAAGAAAGTAAAAATTAACTCAACATAACAAATATCAAGTTTCCTAAAGGTATATATACAAAAGCTTATTTACAAAACTTTATCGACCGATCTCGGCCAAAACTCATTTGGTTTTACATATTAAATTATAAAATATACTGTATGCAAAATTCGAAAATGCTAAATAGGTTATATCAAGATTAATATAGTTGACTTTTTCGCCCATTATTTATAAGAGGATAAATAAATGAAAAAAAGTTTTTTTACATGTTACGTTTTATATATTATATTATAGCCTTTATTTTGCGAAACAAAAATATAGTACACTCTTCACATAATTCTTAAACTCTTATATACAATTAATTAAATTTCCAATATTTTAATCTTATGTACATATATACATTTCATTTAACTTATCAATAAATACATTATAAATTTACGAGCTAATATAATACCATAAAATATATGAAATTCCAAATAATATATACAACAATCATGTCAAAACAAACAGCAAAACGCGTTTTGTGTGTTTTCCATACGCCTTATTAAACTAAAAAATATTTTATTTATTAAATTTTTAAGATAAAAATTATTTATAATAATAAAAATATATCATACCATATAATTAACAAAATTAAATATATAAATTATTTATAAAAACATAATAAAATTTATGTTCTTATTATAAAACCTCTTATAAGAAAGTTTTATAACTCTATCAACTAAATTATAGAAAAGTATCTATATTTGATCGTGAACCAAATCTATACAAGAGAAGAACTTCTGAAAGTTTACATGTCCTAATTGACAAATTTTCGATAAATGACAATTATATACCAGGTATCTTAACAGTGATTATAAAAATTTAATGAATTACGTTGCTGCGTGTTAGATAATTTGCTGTTCTTTTCTTTTCAAACATTCATACGGTTCTTCTCTTATATAGACGTTAGACTTATACTATCTAACGTATAGTATATTTATATGGTTCTTCACTTGTATGGTATTGGTTTTTGTGAGAGATGTAAGACTTTGCCTTTATCTCTTGTTTGTTATGCTTGTTGTATGATTTTTTATTTTTTCTCGATTTTACTATTTGGCTTTTTTTATAAGGTCTTTCCTCTTTAGTGTGTGCAAGTTTTAAATGTTTGTGTTATGTGGATGTGTTATGTGCGTTGTTAACCTGTGGCCTCAGAGAATCACACAATTTTTTTTTTTTTTTTTTTTTTTTTTTTTTGACATTATGCGGATGCCTCAGTCCTAGAGCAATGATAGATATATTTTCAGAATTTACTCTTTTCAGAAAAAAAACGGAGATTATGTCCGGGTCGGGACGCGAACCTTTAACGTTTAGATCGAAAAGTTGACGCGCTACCGACTGAGCTATCAATGCTCTTCTTCACTTGAATGTATATACACTTTACTATATTCTAAATGATATTATATACGGCCCTAAATACGACGTCGTAAACGATTGCTATCTTTTGGCCGAAAAAACAACGTCCTAAACGATGTTGCTTTCATAAATTATGCAAAGGAATTGTCAAAAAATGACTATATTTTTGAAAATATTTGTCAATTAAAAAAGTTTTGAATTCTGATGTAGTATTAAATGACCTGGGTTTATCCTTATTCCTTTGGTTTATCCATGAGTGCCAAAAATTTCATACGAAAAAGTAAGCTATATTATTTTCAAGATAAATTTGTCTTATAAGCAGTTGAAAATACGTTTTATTTGCGACTTCAAAAGGTGCCATCTACAATGGTTTAACAAACATAAAATTTAATTATTTTTCTTAAAACGTAGATGGCTTCTCACCTTTTTTATAAGTCGTAAATAAAATGTTTTTTCAACTGCTTATAAGAAGAATTTATCTTGCAAATAATATAACTTACTTTTTCGTATGTAATTTTTTTTTTTTTTTTTTTTTTTTTTTTTGAACTGACATATACCGACGTAGGGTATCCCAAGGAGGCTTAAGCCTGTGCTGGGGCAGTTGCGGAGCAGCCGACTTTAAGATGTTAACTGAACTTGTATTCACCCGAACACTGTCAATGATTAACCAATTATTCCTTAGTTATTCATTGACAATATCATATTGTATCCAAATATCATTGACAATCACATATTTTACTCTCATGGATAAACCAAAGGACAAACCCGGCTAATTCAATATTACATCAGAATTCAAAATCTTTTTAATTGATAAATATTCTCAAAAATGTAGCCATTTTTTGACAATTTCTTTGCATAATTAATAAAAACAACATCGCTTAGGGCGTTGTTTTTTCGGCCAAAAAATAGCAATCGTTTACGACGTCGTATTGAGGGCCGTATATAATATCATTTATCATATTGTAAACGACGTTGTATTTCACATTGTATTTTTTCCTCCGGGCATTCAAATGGTTCTTCTCCTATATAAGTATATACTATGACAATGACCAAGAACATTTCGTTCTATTTTATATATTCTCAAATAATGTATATTTTATTATGTTTTTATAAATAATGTATATATTTAATTTTGTTAATTATATGGTATGATACATTTTTAATATTATAAATAATTGTCATCTTAAAAACTTAATAAATAAAATATTTTTTAGTTTGATAAGGCGTGTGGAAGACACGCGAAACATAACATGTAAAAAAACTTGTACCTTTTTTTAATTTATTTGCCCTCGTATAAATAATGGGCAAAAAAATCAACTATATTACTCTTAATTTAAACTATTTAGATTTTTCAAATTTTGTAAAGAGTATATTTTATAATTTAACATGTAAAAGCAAATGAGTTTTGGCCAAGATAGTTTAATCCTTTTCCTGTTAGACGTATCGTTCGAGAGGACATAGGTTCATGGCTGTCCTGAGTAGAATAGAATAGAATAGAATAGAACTTTTATTTGTGTGAACAAAATAGTAAATATACATTTATAGATCATAACAGTCTTTACAAAGTATGTAATATAAATGTTTAAAATAACAGTTGTAAATAATTTAAAAAATATAAAAAAAATTAAATAAATTTAATATTAAATGTATATGTATGTATATAATAGTAATTGTAAATTGAAATTTGGAGTTGATAAAGTTTATCACAGTCATTTTAAGAATTAATGTATTATAGTAATCTATCAGACTAGAAAGCAGAGTAACTTAGCTACCTATAATTAAGGATCCAGCGTAAGTAAATGATTATACAGAGCAGTTTTAAAACTATTTATGGAAGATTTAAATCGAATCTTGGAGGGTAGGGAGTTTATAAAGCCGATATTGCTATTAAATTAATAAAAAAGGCTCTAAATGACTTTAAAATAACAGTTAATTAGCCTAACATTTAACTGGTTTTTCTCTAGTACAGCACATACCGCACATTCATAAGGTTTTCTCTTATATAATTTCACCGATTAATTAACTTTAAAAGAATTTATATCGCGTAATTAATTTACATGTTATTATTATTAAATAATGAAAATATGAAAATCTAGTAAGCTTTTACCAAAATTATAAACCAGAGTAACTCACTTACTCTATTACTTACTCATATATAATTTACCTGGCGCTTCGTCATTTAGTACAAAACTTATGCTCCGGGTACAAAACTTATGTTCGTTTATTTCTGAAAAGGGGGGGGGGAGAAGGAGGGAAAATAAGTCAATAATAAAAATCATGTTGATTTTACGAAATATTTAATAAAAAGATAAATGAAAATGAATAATAATATTTTATAAAAAACTTACACTAAATGGCCAGTAATTAAATTATATTGATATCAATGTTGTGCACGCGTATACACATGTATCGAACAAGCGGTATGTGAATATATAAAAGAGCAAGAATCGATATGAGAAAATACGAGAGAAATACCGCGTGGTCGTATACTTGTGTATATTCGCGCACTAATATATTTTAACATACACTCACACATACTCAAAATTATAAAGAAAATTAACGTTTTATCGAATTCGCTAGCTAAAAATATGTGTACTTGTAATTATGTAATGGCCAAACCTTGAATAAAAGGCTCTATATTTAGGCCTCTGGTCGAGCTATGTAACTTCACTTAGGCTTCAATTAAGTTTTCTTAAACTCTGGAAATAGCCTTTATATTTGTATAACGAACACTCTATTATGCTCTTCCTGATAATTTTATAATAGCCTTTGATGCTTTTAGTTTTATTCACTTTAGGCAACTTTAATTTATTAAATTAAATAAACTTTGATTCTTAAAATATCTTGTAATAACCTTTTAAAAATGACCGACTTTACTTTTAATAATTCTTTAGTTTACTAACTTTTAATTTTACTTAATTAAATGATTAACAGAAAAATAAACAACTTTGCTTTAACATAAGTATAAAATGGACGTCTGTCCTTGCTCGATGCCAGTCGCAAGAATAAGGCGCGCACATGGAGCTCTTTTCTTCTTCCGGCTATCAATCGCCGTTGTTGCTCGTGCGTTGACAAATTTCGAATTTTATTGTTGAGTGCGGGGTGAATTTGAATTGTTAATGCGGGCATAATATTTCCGCATTATATTCCAGAATTTTGTACCTTGCAGTTGAAAAGAGTGACATACACAATTTTTTGAATCAGGAATGTCAAGTTCTTTTGTGCGACGTTGAGTACACCTCGGGTAGAACAGATATTTTTTCTTTAATTCTTACTTTTTTTAAATATTGAATTTTATTTTATACTTTATTAATTTAATATTTTATAAATAATTGAAATTTTTTAATATATTTTTTAAAATCTTTTTAAATAAATTTTTTAAAATTCTAAAAAGATGTCTTTTTGGCGTCTTAAATCATGTCCGGAATTCTCTAAATTGGGCATGAAAAAAGACTTCAAAAAGGAGGTATTTCAGAATGTGAAAAACACGTGTAAAAAGACGTCATTAAAGACGTCTTCATCTTTAGGTGGATTTAACTATTAAAATTTTTATAGTATATATTTTTATAGTTATATTTTTATTTTTATTTTCAGTTTCAAAAATAACTCAAAAGGCATTAGTAAAGAAGATTATTTAAGATTTTTTCATTTTTTAAGTAACATAAATGATATCGACACTGCCTTAACATTCTATCACATTGCAGGTGCATCCATAGATCCAGGTATTTAAGAAATAAAATTATTGATTTGTTAAAGCAGTATAAATTAATATTTTAAATATAAATTGTTAGTATAAATTATTAATTAATAAATATTTTAAAAAAATTGTTTTTATAGGTACATTAAAACATGTGGCAAAAACTGTGGCTCAAGTAGACTTAACAGATCATATAATCAAAATTGTCTTTACGATTTTTGACGAAAATAGTAAGATTTCTATTTTAATATATTCAGATACCATGCTCATAATTTTCAATTTGATTACCTTTAGTATGTGTACCATTATTGCACGTAGGACCTTACATTTCGCAGCATTTTTTTCTTGAATCTAAATATCTAATAAAATATTTAAATTATGTACAGTAGTTAGGTAGCAAGGTTACAGTCATAGAAAATATAATATTAATCCCAGTTGTTTATCTAATTTTTTAATTATCAGAGTATGTTGTAGGACTACTATTAATTTAGTTATTTAAGATAATTTATTTTAGTCGTTTGTAAGTTAAAGCTTAAGTCGTTAAATTTCTCTTAATTTTATTAGTTTGAACAATAAAGGGTTTGCAGGCAAAGGCAATTAGTAAAGTGATTAAGGATATATGATTTCATGAAAAAAAATTGTTTGAACCCCATGTAAAAAAGTTGATCAGGATTGCATACAAATTGTACACATCATTGTATACAGAAATACTGTATACAAAAATAATCCTATACAATTTTTCAATTCTATACAATGAGATTTTCCTAATAGGAAGAGAAAAGTTAGAAAAATAGAAATAAGAAATAAAAGTTTCCAGGAATCCTAGAAACCTAAAATTAAAAAAACGCATCCATATTTTCTAATTTTTCCAGATTCTTTAATTTCAAATCTGTAATTTTCTTCCCAGGCAAAAAACTACCTTCTTTTCCACCTTGTTACTAACATTCATAATAACATGCCATTTTACATTCATAGCAATATGTATATTATATAAAAATGATTATATTATTTAAAAATGTATTTTTAGTGCGTTTATTAAAATGTTATTAAGAATATTATTTTGAACGTTATTGATAACATATCACAAAAAACATACTTTTTATAATTTTTACTATAAGTAAAAAATAATTTTGGTGAGTTTGTACTTAATTTACGTTCACATTTCCATATATACTTATATATATCAATCAATGATATTTTTTTATAAACATTAATTTCAATTTTCAAAAACCAATTTTAATGAACAAAACGTATATCTTAATACTATATATATTGAAAATTTATTTGTTTGTCTGTCTGTCTGTACCCTCATCACTTAAGAATCGCAGATTCAGTTGGCATGAAGCCAGTGTCAAAATGAAGAAAAAAAGTCTGCGGGTGACATAGGCTATAGGTTTGCTGCTCAGCTACCTTAGTTTTTGAGATATTTAATTTTCAGTATTTTTAAACTTGTTAAAATTTAAAAAAATTTTTTAAAATATTGAAATTTCTCGAGACTATTGACAAATCTTAGTGTCAAAGGTGTGAAGTATTCGATTCGGCACCAATTTTTACGTATTCTCCTAAATTTTTATTAAAAACGGAGGTCTCTTTAAAATTTTATAAAATATTTTTGAAGCTGGTAAAAAAATTTTTTTTATTTTGTCATTTTTTATGGTATTTTTATCCATAATATAAAATATATATATAATTAATAATATGATTATTAATCTTGTTTGGTATAATCCAAGCCACGTAAATATATCTAAATATTATTTTTAGAAAAATATGCAAATAAAAACACTTATCATGTAATAATAAAAACTTTTTTATTTTATTTTTCAAAAAACCGTCGTATTTGGACTTAGTACAGATACATAATATCATTAGATGACGCGTTTCAGTATTATAAATACCATCATCAGATCTTAATTTTTAATTATATAAAACAAATAATTTGTAATCACTGATTATTTTACACTTCTTAAATTTTATTCTTTTAAAAACATTTTGATAACTTAGCCAAAACATAATAATTGTAAACTAGATACGATAAAGTTCAGTTTTATACTAAATCAAATGAAATAAAAATAAAAATAGTTGAGTATTTAAATTTTAGTATTATTTATATAAATATAATAAAAACGTGTTTACTCTTTCTATGTATGTATGTATGTGCTTTATGTTTAACCTCTTGAACCTTACGTTATGTCGGAGGTCACCAACAATTAACACAAGCAGCTACCGAACCGCATATTTTGCTTTTATTTCCTCGGAAGTCGATATATACATAGAGATATATACCGCTTTTTCCTTTATTGGAAAATAACTCTAGGTTCTGGAAGCATGTGGATAAATTGTCAGTGAAACTGCAGGATTAGAAGGTGAATTAAAGGATTGATGAAGGGATTGAGGGATTTTTAGGGTTTGGGAGGCCAATTGCGGTCTAAGGTCCGACTTTTTGTAGGAGCCATGCTGACAATTCCGTCTTTAAAACACAGAGTTGCATTTCTACAGCACTATGCTTTAAAAGAGGCGCGAAAAACCTTAGAAAAACGCCCTCTATGCATGACATACGGAGGCAAGTAAATGGCACTTTCCATTTCATCTTGCCCCCTGCGACTCGGCAGCTAGCTCTACTCTCCCTTCTTAAAATAAATATTTAATTTTATTAAATATTCATTTCCAGAAAAAAAAGTTGTCACTGCTCTGTATGCGAACCCACTTCATAATATTTTGCAATATTACAAAGCGAGCGCGTTACCTCTGTGCTACCGAGCCGGTCTCTTTCTATGTATGTATTTTAAATATTATTTGGTATTTTAAATTTTAAAGATTATACTAATATTAAAATTATAAATATGATAATGATAATAATAATTATATGTGTATTTTTTACAAAATAAAAATGAAAATAACAATAAAAATATTAAAAAATTTTATTTAGTACACTATTATATAATGTCACTATTGTATGTGTCTAAAACCGTATCATATAAACTATTATTTTTGAACTTCAATTTTTCATTTAACACTTTTTGAGGGTCTTTTTTAATTGCTTTATATATCTCAAATTCTTCTATAGCGTTCATAATAGATCCTTTTTGACATATATGTAAGGGAACACAAGAATCTTCAAAACTTTGTGGGTCATGGTTTTCGTTCATAAGATGTTTAGCAAATATTGAGTCCACTTTTCTTATATCACTTTTTGGGAGGTGTTCGGTATATCTTTTATAAAAAGTTCTCCCTGTCTGACCTATATATATTTTATCACAATCTTTACACTGCATTTTGTAAATGCCACTTTTCTCTTTGGTTAAGTAAATTTTATTACGATGTAGTTGATTTTATATTATCTAGGTGTTTGTATTTGTCTTTTTTAAAACGTTTTCTTATTAGTTTATCAATCATATTTGTGTTATATTCATTACTAATTGCAATGTATTTTATTGTATTTATTTCTTGGATGAACTTCTCTTTTTCCAAAGGTATCTTAGTGGCTCTGTATATTAAGCTGTTATAGGCGGCTATTTTATGTGAGTGAGGATGATATGAACTTGCGTGTATTGTAGTACTGGTAGTAGTGGGTTTCCTATATATGTCAAACTTTAATTAAGTTACACAAAAAAGAAAAACCAACAAGACCAGCCATTAATTACAAAAGAGCTCCAGGATACAGAACAAGCAAAAATATCAAACACATTTTACTTGATAATATAAAGTTGGAGAATAACAGAAGTATCAAAATAGTATACAGTCTTATAGAAGAGGTAAAAAATATAAATTTATTACCCACATACAAATTCATATCTTTTGATGTTAAAAATATGTATACTAACATTCCTGTTGAGGAATCTCTAAATATAATAAAAGAAAACTTAATTAAAAATAAAAATATGGACCAAATACAAATAGATCAATTACTAAAAATCTTAAACACAGTACTCAAACAAAACTATTTTACATTCAACAATAAATTTTACAATCAAAATAAATGTTTAGCCATGGGTTCTCCTATATCTGGTATAATAGCAGACATATTTCTAAACAAATATGAAAATGACCACATATTTCATCAAAAAAATCCATTTCATAAACAGATTGTTTTTTACAGAAGATACGTTGATGATACATTTATAATGTTTGATGGAAGTACAAGACAGGCGGACAATTTTAAAAATTATTTAAACAGCAGAAACAAGAATATACAGTTTGAAATTGAACACGAAAAAGACAAAAGCATAAACTTTTTAGACATAACAATTTGCAATATAAATAACAGTATAAAGTTTGACATATATAGGAAACCCACTACTACCAGTACTACAATACACGCAAGTTCATATCATCCTCACTCACATAAAATAGCCGCCTATAACAGCTTAATATACAGAGCCACTAAGATACCTTTGGAAAAAGAGAAGTACATCCAAGAAATAAATACAATAAAATACATTGCAATTAGTAATGGATATAACACAAATATGATTGATAAACTAATAAGAAAACATTTTAAAAAAGACAAATATAAACACCTAGATAATACTAAAAAGAAGATAATAAATACATATCCATGAATTACACAAACATCCTGCCACAATATATGCTAAATTCCATCAAGAAAATAGGTTTTCAAGTGTCTTTCAGAACATCTAATAACATCGGGAACAAGTTATTACATCGTAATAAAATTTACTTAACCAAAGAGAAAAGTGGCATTTACAAAATGCAGTGTAAAGATTGTGATAAAATATATATAGGGCAGACAGGGAGAACTTTTTATAAAAGATATACCGAACACCTCCCAAAAAGTGATATAAGAAATGTGGACTCAATATTTGCTAAACATCTTATGAACGAAAACCATGACCCACAAAGTTTTGAAGATTCTTGTGTTCCCTTACATATATGTCAAAAAGGATCTATTATGAACGCTATAGAAGAATTTGAGATATATAAAGCAATTAAAAAAGACCCTCAGAAAGTGTTAAATGAAATTTTGAAGTTTAAAAATAAAAGTTTATATGATACGGTTTTAGACACATACAATAGTGACATTATATAATAGTGTACTAAATAAAATTTTTTAATATTTTTTATTGTTATTTTCATTTTTATTTTGTAAAAAATACACGTATAATTATTATTATCATTATCATATTTATAATTTTAATATTAGTATAATCTTTAAAATTTAAAATACCAAATAATATTTAAAATACATACATAGAAAGAGTAAACACGTTTTTATTATATTTATATAAATAATACTAAAATTTAAATACACAACTATTTTTATTTTTATTTCATTTGATTTAGTATAAAACTGAACTTTATCGTGTCTAGTTTACTATTATTATGTTTCGGCTAAGTTATCAAAATGTTTTTAAAAGAATAAAATTTAAGAAGTGTAAAATAATCAGTGATTACAAATTATTTGTTTTATATAATTAAAAATTAAGATCTGATGATGGTATTTATAATACTGAAACGCGTCATCGAATGATATTATGTATCTGTACTAAGTCCACATACGACGGTTTTTTGAAAAATAAAATAAAAAAGTTTTTATTATTCCATAAGTGTTTTTATTTGCATATTTTTCTAAAAATAATATTTATATGTATTTTTATCATTTATTTGTGTGCCTGTGTTTAATGAACGAAATTACATAAAACCGATGTTAAAATAAAGTTAAAATAAAAAATTTTTACTATGTTTGGGAAAGATTAAATTTTTTGAAAATTTGGTTAAAAATTGAAATATCTGAAAATTTAATTCTAATAATTTTTCATTAATTCTTTACCTATGCTGCTCTGAATAGTTTGAATGTGTGTGCATAATTATAAATTTGTAATGAAACATGATTTTTTTGCAACGGATCTTGCGATCAACATAAAATTATTCGATACATCAATAATTCTACACAAAAAAATTTTACAGAATCGTTTTACAACGAAAATCATTGTGCCTAAAAGATCCACACAAACATTCTCACACAAAAAGAAACATAATGATTTATCATGTGATTTATGATATGATTTACCTTAAGGTATATTATTGACCAAAAATAATTTTTGTTATCTCCTAGAGACCTTCGGGATGAAAATAGGAAAAGCTGATATTCTGGAGGTATAATTTTCATTTTTCACCCCAACTTGTTTTTCAATTTTCCAAGATGGCAGCGCAAAAAAATGAAAAAACAAGTTTTTACGTTACTTGGGGGTTTTCGAGAATGAGAAAAACGATTTTATGAAAGAAATTTTTCATTTTTTTCACCCAAACATTTTTTCCGATTTTCCAAGATGGCGTATTAGAAAAACATGAAAAAAATAACTTTCGACGTTACCTGGGGGTTTTCGAGGATGAGAAAAACGATTTATGAAAGAAATTTTTCATTTTTTTTACCCCGAAATGTTTTCCGATTTTCCAAGATGGCGAATGAGGAAAACATGGATAAAATAACTTTTAAGGTAACTTGGGGGTTTTCGAGGTTGAAAAAAAAGATTTTATGAATGAAGCTTTTTATTTTTTCACCCCAACATTTTTTCCGATTTTCCAAGATGGCGGATTAGAAAAACATGAAAAAAACAACTTTCTTCGTTACCTGTGGGTTTTCGAGGTTGAGAAAAACGATTTTATGAATGAAATATTTCATTTTTCAGCCTAACATATTTTCCGATTTTCCAAGATGGTGGCGCAAAAAAATGAAAAAACAAGTTTTTACGTTACTTGGGGGTTTCCGAGGTTGAGAAAAACTTTTTTTTGAATGGAAATTTTAATTTTTTTACCCTAACATTTTTTCCGATTTTTCAAGATGGTGGACCATAAAAACATGAAAAAAACAACTTTCTTCGTTACCTGTGGGTTTTCGAGGTTGAGAAAAACGATTTTATGATTGAAATATTTCATTTTTCAGCCCAACATATTTTCCGATTTTCCAAGAGGGTGGCGCAAAAAAATGAAAAAACAAGTTTTTACGTTACTTGGGGGTTTTCGAGGTTGAGAAAAACTTTTTTTTGATTGGAAAATTTTAATTTTTTTACCCCAACATGTTTTCCGATTTTTCAAGATGGCGGACCATAAAAACATGAAAAAAACAACATTCTTCGTTACCTGTAGGTTTTAGAGGTTGAGAAAAACGATTTTATGAATGAAATATGTTTTCCGATTTTCCAAGATGGCGGCGCAAAAAATGAAAAAACAAGTTTTTACGTTACTTGGGGGTTTTTGAGGTTGCGAAAAACTTTTTTTTTAATGGAAATTGTAATTTTTTTACCCCAACATGTTTTCGATTTTCCAATATGGCGGACCAGAAAAAAACCACTTTCTTTGTTACCTGTGGGTTTTCAAGGTTGAGAAAAACGAATTTTGAACAACAAAATACTATTCAATACCAAACCTTATTAGCTTTTTTACTTCTCACGCATCTTTTATAGCATAAAAAAAATGTAGTAATGTAATTTACAAGGTATATCCATATAAAACTAAAAGTATTAAGACTCTACTATTAAGAATGTGTTTATACATTAAGAATTTTTTTTCTTGTTTCATGTTTGTTTTTTTATTCCAATACGTATTGTAAAAGATGTTAGAAAATAAAAAAAAATTTAATTTTTCCTTTGCCTTCCTTTTCCTGAATCAAACTTGAAAATAAAAAATTTTCACTATCGAAGGTAGGTAAAACCAGAAACCATCCCAAATACGTATATCAAAAATTATTACATTTTATCATGCATTTTTCTGATTTGTTATGTTTTCCACACAATAAAAAATTTTATATTCCGACAAAAAAGTGTTCTAAGATCCACAGATAATGCAGACAATTTTCATTCATAATTACGTCACGGGTCCCCTGAATGAGCGCCAGCCCGAGATGCACTGCGGCGTCGAGATTTCAACGGATTCTTTCAATATACACTTACCTGAAGTGGAAAACATGAATTTTGAAATAATCGATCGGGTGCTTTTTTAGAAAAGCTCAAAAAAGTCCAAAAAAGCTCAAATTTTCGAAAAACTAAAAATAATTTTTTTTATTTTTTTTTAATCTTAATTTTGGCTTAAAAAAAGTGTTTAGACGATAATTTTCAACATATTTTCAACATATTTTCAACATATTTCAGCATATTTAAAAATATTTCAGTTCATATTAAGCTTTAGTAATCGGTTGAAAATGGTTTAAAATATTTTAAATAAACTATCTGCAATTTATTGGGATAAAATAATAACAATAACTAGTAATAATTTTAAATAATTTATATTATTTATTAGACGTCAATATTAAAAATAAACAGAAATTACGTTAAGAAATCACGGAATATGATCAATATATTCAACTGTACACAATACATATATTTTATACACATGTATCTTTTACTACACTAAATGAATAAATTTTAAATTTTAAATATAATATTATAGATAGAATAGATAATTAATATATAAAAATATGTACAAGTTTATAAAAAAAAATACATGTTAGACACAAAAAATAATTTAATTTTTGTAATAATATATAGATCTCTTAAGTAATATCAAATAAAAAGGAAATTTAATTTGAATACAATTATGAATTGTCAATAAAAAAAAAAACGTTGTTATTAAAAAAAATATAAAATTTATGAAAGAAAAAAGTATTTTCTCACTCAAATATGAAGGCTATTATACTTAGAAACTGCTCTTTTTAATTGATCATGATATTTTTCGTTAATTTCGCTAAATTTAAAGTCCTTCCGCATATTTCGAAAATCACTGTGAACTGGTTTATTACCGATCATTAAATTTTGATCACCTGGATTTCTTTCTATTTCACAAACAGTACAACAGTACAATTTCGACTAAAAAAAGCCTACATAATGCTTAAGTTAATTAGTAATATTAAAAATATCACCTTTTTTATATTAATTTTTATATTAATTTAGCGAAATTAACGAAAAATATCATGATCAATTAAAAAGAGCAGTTTCTAAGTATAATAGCCTTCATATTTGAGTGAGAAAATACTTTTTTCTTTCATAAATTTTATATTTTTTTTAATAACAACGTTTTTTTTTTTATTGACAATTCATAATTGTATTCAAATTAAATTTCCTTTTTATTCGATATTACTTAAAAGATCTATATATTATTACAAAAATTAAATTATTTTTTGTGTCTAACATGTATTTTTTTTTATAAACTTGTACATATTTTTATATATTCATTATCTATTCTATCTATAATATTATATTTAAAATTTTAAATTTATTCATTTAGTGTAGTAAAAGATACATGTGTATAAAATATATGTAGTGTGTACAGTTGAATATATTGATCATATTCCGTGATTTCTTAATGTAATTTCTGTTTATTTTTAATATTGACGTCTAATAAATAATATAAATTAATTAAAATTATTACTAGTTATTGTTATTATTTTATCCCAATAAACTGCAGATAGTTTATTTAAAATATTTTAAACCATTTTCAACCGATTACTAAAGCTTAATATGAACTGAAATATTTTTAAATATGCTGAAATGTGTTGAAAATATGTTGAAAATATGTTGAAAATTATCGTCTAAACACTTTTTTTAAGCCAAAATTAAGATTAAAAAAAAAAAAAAATTATTCTTAGTTTTTCAAAAATTTGAGCTTTTTTGCACTTTTTTGAGCTTTTCTAAAAAAGCGCCCGATCGATTATTTCAAAATTCATGTTTTCCACTTCAGGTAAGTGTATATTGAAAGAATCCATTGAAATCTCGACACCGCAGCGCATCTCGGATTGGCGCTCATTCAGGGGGCCCGTGACGTTTTTGTCGACCTCGAAAAACCCCAAGTAACGTAAAAATTTTTTTCTTTCATGTTTTTTGGTCCGCCATCTTGGAAAAACGGAACACATGTTTGGATGAAAAAATTAATATTTTCAGTCATAAAAACGTTTTTCTCAACCTCGAAAACCCCCAGGTATCGTAAAAAGTTTTTTTTTCTTATGTTTTTCTAATCTGCCATCTTCGAAATTCGGAAAACATGTTGGGGAGAAAAAATGAAAAGTTTCATTCATAAAATCGTTATTCTCAACCTCGAAAACCCCCAGGTAACGTCGAAAGTTGTTTTTTTCATGATTTTTTCAAGTTTTACTTGAGTTTAGTGAATAGAAAAATAAAAATATTTTGACCTTTTATCGAGTACAATTTAATTTATTTATTTATGACGTTTCTACCCCTAGTTCGGGGTCCTTTTCAAATCTATATAGAAATTTTTTAATTAATAATATTACACAAAGTATATAAAATATAGAAAAATATTTGACAATTTTAAATTCTTACATTTTAAATTATTATTACATGAATATTAGGATGTAAAGGGTCCAGTCATAATATAAAATTTTAATATTTCTGATTAAAAAATCTGTAAAAAAATATATAAAGAAATTAACCTAATTTGTACATACATGATTAATTGTGAATTAATTATAAATATTTACCGTATGTCATTGTTTAAAATTAAAAATATATATATACATAATATCACAGAAAGTTATTTTTAAAGTTATTTAATATATTAATTAAAATTAATTGGTCTTAATAAGCTATTATCACTGTAATGCGGTTTATATTCCCGCCTTATTAGAATTTAATATGTAAAAATAGTTTGGTTAAATACACTCATTTATATAGAAATATATATAGTGGTGTGTATAATTAGTACGCATGCCTAATCTCGGGCCTCTAATAAATGAGAAGAGGAGAAGTTTGGGACCGCTGACTTATGTCAAGTTCGATCTTCTTCTCCCGGATCTCAATTAGAGTAGATCTCGGAGAGTCGCATAGGCTGTAGTTTTAATAATAGTTAATATTAAGCATTTATTATATTTATAATAAATTATATTATTAGTGTAAGACAGGTGTAAAATAAAAATAGTAAACTTCAAGTTAAAAATAGTGAACTTTAAGAATAAATAACATTAGTGAATTAAGTGTATAGTTTAAAATAGTTTATTTTTTGTATATTTATATCAATAAATTTATATATTATATATTTTTAAGTAAATTAAAGGTAAAATTTGTCATTATATTATTTTCTATTATTACCTAAACTCAAGGTCCCAGTTATAAAATATACCCATATACCAATTCCTTTATATGGCATCCCTTAAATAAGTCGAATCTACCCTTTGGATGGTTATTAAAAATTATTGATTTTTGATCTTTTTTAAAGAAAAATTTAGAATATTGAAACTAGTAAAATATTATATACACATAGAATAAAAAAAAAAGCAACGCAGCAGCTTCTTCTCAAGCGGTATTTATAAATAGTATAAGAAAGAGAAAGTGCGCGGAGAGGGGAAACGCCCGTCTTCAAAAAAATTTTTTTTAATTGTATATGGAAGCGTGCGCGGTCCATTTGGATAATTTTTTTTTCTCAAAAATACGGAAGCGGATTGTAGTATAACCCAGCCCTAGATAAAAAAGTTTTAAGTACGGAAGTGCTCACAGATCATATTTTTATTTATATAATATGGAAGTGAAACAGGAGTGTGACCCAATGTTAGATAACGGGTAATCACTCAATAGTTCTGTTTTTCTTTATTTTTTCTTTAAAAAATAAAGTGGCATCCTCTAGCAACCCTTGAGTTTAGGCCAATATTAGTGCACAAATGTTTATATTTTTTTTTGTTAAATTAAAATTAACTAGTATTTACTATATTTTAATTCTATATAAATTTAATTAAGAAACTGAGTTGCATAAATAGTTTTTTGAAATTAAATTATGTATAAATAGAATCATTTCCAATGTGCATAACGATTGTCACATAGTAGTATATATGGAAAATATGGTTGCAGAATTCGGTTACTTAATTAAATTAGTATCAATAAGCAATTATGTAAACTATATTCCAGTTAGTATATATTTAATTGTAATTTTAAAGTTATATTTTAATTTTTAAATATTTTGGTCATAGGGAGTATTACAGCAATTATTATTTATTTATTATTTTAAAAGGAAAAATCAGTAGTTTATATGAAATTTTTATTATTAAATTATTTTATATTTTATGCAATTATAATAAAGATGAACAAGATTTTACTTAAACTAAAAGTACCTCCGAGCGTTAAGTTCACCCAATTGGATTCACGCTAGGGGGGAGGGGATTGATTGGTTTAACAAACCAATTGATTAGTAGTTTGACAGGAAATTTAAGTTTATCATAAATGGATAATATTTTATTATGACTATTTAAAGAATATAGGCTTAGTCTAGCCACTAGTTGTAGATTCTGAATTTACATATGATATGAGTATATCACAGAGTTTTAATTGTTTGTAGATTAACAGTTAAATTTATGAAAATTTCAAATTGTGTATATGTAGTTGTAATGTTTGTATTGGTGAAGTAAATATAACTATTTGCAATAATTCATATAACTAACGACATCTATGAGATATTGATCGACGAAATATGGATATATATATAGGTAATCAATAAGCATACGGACGTCAAAGTCGCGTCGTCATGGCAACACTATGTAAACAATGAATGCTTGCTTTTTTTCATTTTATGAGTTATAGAAAGATATGATTTGAACAATTGATATGGTGTGAACACAAGGCTGGTGTTGATAGAGAGATTAAAAAAGAATTAGCTTTAGCCAAAGAAAAAGAAAAACAACAAACCGGTAGTCATAGGGTTCTCAGAAGCCATATAAATAAGAAGGTTGAACCATCAAAAAATACCTTTGACAATACTGATGACAACACTCAGAAGAAAGATAATATACCACCTATTCTCAACATTATATAGATACTAAACATAACTTTAAGTGGGAAAATTATCACATTTTGGACAAAGAACCTTCATATCACAAACGTAGCACATCTGAGGTCCTTCACATCAATACTCAAAAAAAGTCTATCAACCTACAAGAAGATTCTAAAGGATTGTTCAAACCATATCTTACTATAACTCATAAAATGAAAAAAAGCAAGCATTCATTGTTTACATAGTGTTGCCATGACGACGTGACTTTGACGTCCGTATGCTTATTGATTACCTATATATATATCCATATTTCGTCGATCAATATCTCATAGATGTCGTTAGTTATATGAATTATTGCAAATAGTTATATTTACTTCACCAATACAAACATTACTACTACATATACACAATTTGAAATTTTCATAAATTTAACTGTTAATCTACAAACAATTAAAACTCTGTGATAATAGCTTATTAAGACCAATTAATTTTAATTAATATATTAAATAACTTTAAAAATAACTTTCTGTGATATTATGTATATATATATTTTTAATTTTAAACAATGACATACGGTAAATATTTATAATTAATTCACAATTAATCATGTATGTACAAATTAGGTTAATTTCTTTATATATTTTTTTTACAGATTTTTTAATCAGAAATATTAAAATTTTATATTATGACTGGACCCTTTACATCCTAATATTCATGTAATAATAATTTAAAATGTAAGAATTTAAAATTGTCAAATATTTTTCTATATTTTATATACTTTGTGTAATATTATTAATTAAAAAATTTCTATATAGATTTGAAAAGGACCCCGAACTAGGGGTAGAAACGTCATAAATAAATAAATTAAATTGTACTCGATAAAAGGTCAAAATATTTTTATTTTTCTATTGTTTTTTTCATGTTTTTCTAATCCACCATTTTGGGAAATCGGAAAACATGTTGGGGTGAAAAAATAAAAAGTTTCATTCATAAAATGGTTTTTCTCAACCTCGAAAATCCCCAGGTAACGTCGAAAGTTTGTTTTTTAATGTTTTTCTGGTCCGCCATATTGGAAAATCGGAAAACATGTTGGGGTAAAAAAAATTAAAAATTTCATTCATAAAAACGTTTTTCTCAACATCGGACACCTCCAGGTAACGTAGAAAGATGTTTTTTAATGTTTTTCTGGTCCGCCATCTTGGAAAATTGGAAAATATGTTGGTATGAAAAAATGAAAATTTTCATTCATAAAATCGTTTTTATCAACCTCCAAAAACCCCCAGGTAACGTAGAAAGTATTATTTCATGTTTTTATGGTCCACCATCTTGGAAAATTGGAAAACATGTTAGGGTGAAAAATGAAAATTATACCTCCAGGATATCAGCTTTTCCTAGGAGGGTCCATTTTCATCCCGAAGGTCTCTAGGATATAACAAAAATTATTTTTGATCAATAATATGCCTTATGGTAAATCATATGATAAATCACATGATAAATCATTATGTTTCTTTTTGTGCGAGTTTTCTAATCGAAATATGCATCACACTATGTAAAGTGATATTTGATTATGCTATTATATGAAAGAAATTAGTTTTCACTCTCCGAATGAATAATAGCATCTTTTTTAACGCGTTTTTGAAGGAGAAAGTGAGGATTTGTATCCCTCTCTATTCTCTCTTCTATTTTTTCTCTCTAGGGAGGAAAGTACTTACTTTCAACAAGTTACAATATAATAAAGAATTTAATTACAATATAAAAAAATTTGAATTTGAAAAACAGAGGGAAGGTAGAGGCTAATGGGATTAATATAGGTAGAGAGAAAGAAAATTGTGTTTGAGTTTAAAGAAAGTTAAAGGAGGTTAGTGGAGGTTAGATCCTCGCCTGTCAATCTCTAGTAGGTGTTGAAGACTAGATTTGAAAAATTCTACTGAGCTTGAGAGACGAATTTCCTCAGGGAGGGAGTTCCAGAAGGAGATCATGAATACTATAGAAGAATTGTTGTAGATAGGATTTGTGGATGTTTTTACTACCAGGTGAGGGCAATTTTTAGGGCAAAGGTTTCTTGTGGGAACAAAAGTTTTTATTTTATCCTTGAGATAGTCAGGCTTCCCATTATTTAGAATGTTATAAATGTGGACAGCACTAAGATATTTCGCTCTTAGTTTGACATTTAGCCAGCCAAGCTTTGTTCTGTCAGGGGAGGTACGAGACGGGTATCTAATATCACAGACATATCTGACAGAGGCATTCACTAGTTTTTGTAATTTTTGTATTTCTGGTCAGGTAAATTACCCATTGGAAAAACACCAGAGTCAAGGATGGAAAAAACAAGAGCGGTAACAAGCTGCTTTCTGAGATTTGAATTTATTAGATGTTTGAAGTGTCTTAGTCTATATAGAACATTATTAAATGATTTTACTATATGGTTTATGTGGGGTCTCCATTTTATGTCGTTATAACGTTTCTGACTACCAGATGCATTAATTTAAAAATTTTTTTGTTTCAATTTTTAATTTCAATAAGTTTTTGATGGTACACCATAAAAATCAACATAACTTAATGTTTTAACTACTATAAAACATAAAAATATAGCAAAAAAGCCTTTACCGTTCCCTGTCACAAACGAGACTCCTATACTTTGAGTGTCTATCACTCACACCTATCAATTAATTATCAAAAATTTTTATTTGGGGATTAACTGCTATATCATAAGGTTAAACTCTTTCCACATAGAAAAAATTTAAACTTACTTTTACTAATTATTACAAGGGTGAGAAGGTGTGTCACACAATTTTACAAAATGTGTACGTAAATTTATAAATTTATTTTTAATATATTAAATTCGATTTCTATTCATAAAAACATTTTTAAAACCTTTTAATCGCATAAATGACAACTTAAATATATAAAAAATAAATTCTTACACCAAGAGCTTTTTGAGAGGTCGTTAAATAGAAAAAAAAAAATCAGTTGAAGTTCAAAATTCACGAAGGGACAAAAAAAAGCCTTTATCGTACCCCCATTGATCTCCGATTAAGAAGCGTTGTAATTATAATATTAAAAACTTAGCAAGTTTCAATCATAAAAATGTTTTACTTTCCAAACGGAAAAGTTTTTTTGTTCATTTGTCTCCGAATCATTTTGATTTTTCTATAAAAAAGCCTCTACCGTTCCTGCTTTTACCGTTCCTCTTTTTTTTATTAAGTATTTTTAAAATTTACTTCCAAAACTCGTTTTTTTAGTAGGAATTATTCAAAAATATATGTTATTGTTCTCTAAAATACATAAAACCTAAAAAAGTTCATATATCAAGGTCGTATGTAACAATTATGGTTTTTAATGGTTTTAAGCTGTTTTTACGTTATAATTATCAAAAAACGTAATAAATTGATGTAAGGTTCGTTATGGTGATTTTTATGCAATACTGAATAACTATTGGTGAAAAAAGTCTAAAAAAGCCTTGTTTGGACTTTAAAAAAGGAATTTTTTATTTTTAGTTTTTGTAAGCTATTTTTTCAAAAAAAATGAAAACAAGCCATAAATTTGCTCAAAATGCAAATATGTTTTAAAAATCCCCTCTTTGGGGGTTGTTTTTGCAAATTTAAGGGTGAAGCCCCCACTTTGCTTACGAAATGACCCCGATTTTGGTTTTCAGCGACCCAAAAAACCTATAATAGAGCAAATCTCGTGTTCGCCAGTGAAAATACAACCAAACCCGTATTTTGGTTGGAGTAAAACTCGAAAAAAAACATTTATTTTTAACGAAAATTAAAGTTTTGGAGGTTAGGATGTCCCAAATCAAAAAAAAACTTTTTTCACGTGAAAGTACGTGAAAAATGTGTAACTTCTAGAAAAAAAAAATTGGGGGGTCCCATTTAAAAATTTTTAGCTGCGTAAGCCCAAAGTTAGAAGAAGGAAGATTTTTTACTTTGCGCTGTCGATAAAGCAGTGATTTTTAGCAAAAAATAGGAAAATCTTTTTCTAAAAAATTGTGATTTTTCATGCAGTTTTTTCCTGTTTTTTCAAAAAATTTATATCTACTTGTTAAATATTACACTGTATAATAATACAAATATTAATATAAGTTTATAAGTATGCGTGCGTGTGTGCACAGAGAGAGCACAGAGTGTAAGCGCGTGCCTTTAGAAACGGCGCACAGTGCCAGCAGTCTTAGGACAATAGTCCAAGTAGCAACACACATTTTTATACAATAAAGTTTCATAATTATTTTGCTACTTAATTAATATATTTTTTTGTGAGTTATTTTTATTTTATCATCACCAAAATCCTAGTTTATCACACAATATACAGTCCACTACTCAGCTATTGAACATTAAAATAACCATAATGTTCAATAGCTGAGTAGTGGACTGTATATTGTGTGATAAACTAGGATTTTGGTGATGATAAAATAAAAATAACTCACAAAAAAATATATTAATTAAGTAGCAAAATAATTATGAAACTTTATTGCATAAAAATGTGTGTTGCTACTTGGACTATTGTCCTAAGACTGCCGGCACTGTGCGCCGTTTCTAAAGGCACGCGCTTACACTCTCAATGTTAAATATTACACTGTATAATAATACAAATATTAATATAAGTTTATAAGTATGCGTGCGTGTGTGCACAGAGAGAGCACAGAGTGTAAGCGCGTGCCTTTAGAAACGGCGCACAGTGCCGGCAGTCTTAGGACAATAGTCCAAGTAGCAACACACATTTTTATGCAATAAAGTTTCATAATTATTTTGCTACTTAATTAATATATTTTTTTGTGAGTTATTTTTATTTTATCATCACCAAAATCCTAGTTTATCACACAATATACAGTCCACTACTCAGCTATTGAACACTACTGTCCATAAAAAAATTTTAATGGCAAAACTGCCATTTTTTAGGGTTTTTCGTCGTTTTTTGCAATTTTAGGTTATGTTTTGCAGAGGTGAGTCAAAAATAAATAAACCACAAAAAAGTAGACCCTTTGACAAAATTTTTGAGACCTTGCACGTCCAAATCGGTTGTTTCTATTTTGCGTGATGAATTTTTAAAAATTAAAAACTAAAAATTCCGCTCAGAAAACAGCTTTAAAAAGTATGAGCACACGAATTGCCCCTCAATTTATCATATGGAGATTGAAGATAATTGATATTCGATTATTGTTATAGTTTTGGGGATTATTTGGGTTAAAATTTTGATTATTAGGGTATCCATTAAAATTTTGATATGAATTAAAATTTTGTTGATTATTTGGGTATTGATTAAAATTTTGATTAAATGGGTTATTTTTATAGTTTCGACCTCCTGTATTATAACTCTGATTATTATAATTATAACGATTATAATTGTTTCCTCTATTCGGTTGCCACCAAGGTGGTGGATAATTTTGGGGGTAATTTTCAAAAACAGGAGTTAAAGTTGTAATTGCAATATCGGGTTCTTGGGTTTCGGTAGGATGTTTAATTTTTCCTTGCTCAACAGATTTAAATAAATCTTTACATTAGGATATATCGTGACTATTACTTTTACAAAAAATACATTGCTTTTTTGAAGTTTCAGCGGCAGCAGCGCGTATACCTGCTGCATTACCCATTTCATTATGTAATCTTTGTATTTCTGAAATTTGATTCATTAAATTGAATATTTTAAATTGAAGTTGTGGCTGTGGTGACACTAGATTTGTCGTCCGTCGCAAAGTTGTTTGGTTCGGCTGGAGTAACTGGTGCGTGTTTTAATGTACAGAATTCATGTCTTTGTACCGAGCGACGTCTACCTTCAAGGTTAACTGCAATATTAGCAGCTTCTCGCAAAGTTTTTGGTTGTTTTGAGGCTACTCTATATTCCGGAGGATTTCTCAATCAAAAAAGAAAGCATTCAAGGGCTTCAATACTAGTTCGCTTTTTCCATTGTTCTTTTACGTTTGCGGTTAAGCTAACCGATGAATCATGAATTGCATGTAAAGCTTGTTCTAAATTTTGTACGCGTAGGGCGTAATCGGCGACTGGTTCGCCAGGGTTTTGTTCGGCTTGTCTCATATCTAATTTAATAGTATCTGCGTCAGTGATACATCCAAAACTTAATTTTAAATCTTGTAAAAAATTTTCTAAACTGGTGTAATTAGGAGCAATTCCTGCGTAAGCGTCGTATGCTCGGCCTTTAAGGCGACGAGGGATTGAATTTAACAAAAATTGTTCACATCCTGTTCCATATGTTTTAACAATGCCTTTCAAAACTTTGGAAAAAACTTGTAGGGTTTGTGGTTGACCAGAAAAATCGGGTATATTTGCAATAGCAGTTATAAGTGGAACGGTATTATTTAATCTATGTCTATTATTATTGTTGTTTGGTGGGTTTAGTACTGCATTATTACGATTTTGATCATTATTTTCAATATCGTTCAGAATTTCGTTTGTTATTTCTAAATTTAGTGCTCTTTCAGCGTTAATTATATTTGTAATTTGTTCGCGTTGTCGTAGCATTTCTAAATTGAGGCGTTCAAGTTCTTGGGCTAAATTGGCTACATCTATATTATTGGGCGGGTTAGTTTGAGGGCCGTCCATGGTTCGGTTTACTTCACTATTAATTGATTCAGTATTAGAAAATGTATCTCGCGGTTGTCGCCAAGAATTATTTGGCATAATAGTTTTACGAAAAAATTTACGAGATTGTTTATTTGTTTATAAGAAGGATTTTAAAAAAAAATTTTTTTTTGTAAAAATTTTGAAATGTCTCGGAGATTTAAAAATAAAAAAAATATTTTTAAGGTAATTACATTAAGATTGTAGTTATAATAACGGTCCTGAATTCCATTATATTTTCCCATGATTTGTTGGATAGGTCCTAAAACTGCTTGGCAATGATAAAAAAAAATGAACAGCTTGGCTACGGCTTGACAATATACAGCTTAGCTACAGCTTGGCAATATTCAGCTTGGCTACAGCTTGGCAATATACAGCTTGGCTACAGCTTGGCAAAAAAATTTTTCCAGAAACTGCTTGGCGAAGATGTAGATAAATTTCTTTAGATGGTATTGTGTGGTATAACGGCTTTAAATAATTTCAATGATCTTGAGATTTTGATTGATTAGAGTTGATTTCTTCGTTGAGTTTGATAGTATAATTTACAGTCACTATTACTTTACTATTTGACTTGTTTGTTGATAGTATTTCGTGTTTTGAAATTTTAAATTTTTATTTTACCTTTCCTTAACAATTTTGGCAATTTGGATATTTGCAGGTATAATAGCGTTGGCCTTTCTTTGCCATATACTGTAAATATTATCTCGATAAGAAATATGCTCTTGTTCCTTCTTACCAGCTTTCCTTTCGGGGAGCCTATTTATGTTACGTATCCTGAGGTTTTATCCAAGGGATACGTAAATATAAATAATTATAAATATATGAAATATAAGTTTATCCTGGGGATATTGACTGCCCCAGGTATTTTATAAGGTTGGATGGTTATATTTGGTTGGTTTATAGTTGATGTATTTGTAGTTGAGTTCGGGTTCGATCTAAGCTGGATGAACCTAACCTGAGGCTAAGTTCTTAATTACAGAAGGAATTGTCACAATAATAACTGATAACTGATTTGATATATAACTTTCACTTTATTGATTATAAGTAAATATAATAAAACTGTCTAAGTCTTTAAGTCAAACGATTTATAAAAGATACTTAATAACGGGAGTTAGTACTCTAATTAATGATGGTTATGATTCTAAAAGAATGCAATTTGGGCGCCTGAAGGGCAATATATAATCTAAAATGAATCTGCCCATATTGCAAGATATTGGGGGAAACGTCCAATACAAAAAAGCGTCGGTCTCGTCACGTCCAATTAGCGAAGGCGTCCCTAATTATTACTCAGAATCGCGAGGTGGGATTTATGCAGTTTATAACGCCTATAAATCCCTACTAATTTATGTCATAGCTGACTTTTGGTCCCACGCTATTGTGCTAGATCAGCAACAGCGGAAATGCACCTGCGGGTTCCTATGTCGTCTATAATATTAATACAGCTATCGGATATAGGGTTTACTATTTATATATATATCAAATGTTAGGCATATCAATTTGGACCTACCATACGTAACATAAGATTAAAATAACCCACATTTAAAAAACAAAAAAATATATTATTTATCTCCACATATCTTATATCATTTCAAGATAAAAACGTCTTTAAAAAAAAAAAATGTTCATATATGTAACAATGAATTTGCTGATTTTTTGCTGACTGATACTTTCATAACTAAATAACATAACTATACCAAGGTTATTTCCGGTATGTATAATTGAATTAATATCAAGGTTTTTTTTCCAAGGTTTTTTTTGTCTCTTGTCCCATAGTGACTATTATACTACTAATAGTGTTTATTTAATATTAAAATTTTATAACTCTAGATATAAATAAACTTTCTAGTAGCGAGTAAGATTCAACAAATTTTCCAATTCATGCGGTTGAAAAGCTTCCTGTTTGGATTTTAGTGAGTATATTTTTTATTATGGTTAAATTTTATTTAGATACAAAATAAAATATGGTGCAAGGTTAAACAGACTACCTTGCCAAATTAGAAACCAGTCTTGCCAGTGTTTAGTTCATAAGCACCAGAATCTTTTAAAAATTTGAGTTCGATAAAGAGTAATCTTAGCATACAGTATTTAAACAAATGATGCAAACTTTAAAAAGATAATAATGGTAAGATTGATTTTTAATTTGGCACTAAATGATCATAATGAATATACATAATTCTACAAGCTACTACTAGAAACTCTTAAAAATTTATCAAAATCAAGTATTAAATATTATTCATTTTTAGATCGAATAGAGTAAAAACTCACATTGAAAGGGTCTTATTCGATGCTTCTTACCCACAAATTAATAATGGAAAATTTACAACATAAATTATTTCCTGATATATTTTTTTGAAAATAGCATTTTCAAGTAGTCATGGTGCAGACAATACTAACATAGGCTATTTTGCCTTGTTAAATTTAGGAATGAATGAGAGCGAAGGTTCAAAAATAGTTGAATGAGTGAGAGCGAAGGATCAACATTAGTTGAATCATTAAATAAGACTCTTTTTGAATTAAGTAAGTGTTTAGTTATTTGATATAAGATGCACCTTATTTTGATTCTTCGCTCTTATTCGTCCCTAAATTTAGCAAGGAAAAATTTATTTTATTCAATTTCTTCGTTTTTATACTTATTTTTTTCTCAAAAGGGGGGGGTGAATATTCGGCGAAATCTGCTCTGGAGAGGAGCGACTTAAGATTCTCAGGAAATAGTGCTTTTTTGGTGAAAAAAAACCTCCCGAAGTCGGTTTTTAATTTTAATAACCGGTTTCGACGATATTGGTCAAAATGTGCTCCATTTAAATAACATTGGAAACGTGGTTTTTTGAAAATAGCGCGAAAATTTGGGGGGGTTACACTTTTCTAACATATCCTAATCGACTCGAATATCAATTATCTTCAATCTCCATATGATAAATTGAGGGGCAATTCGTGTGCTCATACTTTTTAAAGCTGTTTTCTGAGCGGAATTTTTAGTTTTTAATTTTTAAAAATTCATCACGCAAAATAGAAACAACCGATTTGGACGTGCAAGGTCTCAAAAATTTTGTCAAAGGGTCTACTTTTTTGTGGTTTATTTATTTTTGACTCACCTCTGCAAAACATAACCTAAAATTACAAAAAACGACGAAAAACCCTAAAAAATGGCAGTTTTGCCATTAAAATTTTTTTATGGACAGTAGTGTTCAATAGCTGAGTAGTGGACTGTATATTGTGTGATAAACTAGGATTTTGGTGATGATAAAATAAAAATAACTCACAAAAAAATATATTAATTAAGTAGCAAAATAATTATGAAACTTTATTGTATAAAAATGTGTGTTGCTACTTGGACTATTGTCCTAAGACTGCCGGCACTGTGCGCCGTTTCTAAAGGCACGCGCTTACACTCTCAATGTTAAATATTACACTGTATAATAATACAAATATTAATATAAGTTTATAAGTATGCGTGCGTGTGTGCACAGAGAGAGCACAGAGTGTAAGCGCGTGCCTTTAGAAACGGCGCACAGTGCCGGCAGTCTTAGGACAATAGTCCAAGTAGCAACACACATTTTTATGCAATAAAGTTTCATAATTATTTTGCTACTTAATTAATATATTTTTTTGTGAGTTATTTTTATTTTATCATCACCAAAATCCTAGTTTATCACACAATATACAGTCCACTACTCAGCTATTGAACATTATGGTTATTTTAATGTTAACATTAAAATAACTTTAATGTTAACATTAAAATAACCATTAAAATAACCATTAAAATAACTTTAATGTTAACATTAAAATAACCATAATGTTCAATAGCTGAGTAGTGGACTGTATATTGTGTGATAAACTAGGATTTTGGTGATGATAAAATAAAAATAACTCACAAAAAAATATATTAATTAAGTAGCAAAATAATTATGAAACTTTATTGCATAAAAATGTGTGTTGCTACTTGGACTATTGTCCTAAGACTGCCGGCACTGTGCGCCGTTTCTAAAGGCACGCGCTTACACTCTGTGCTCTCTCTGTGCACACACGCACGCATACTTATAAACTTATTTTAATATTTGTATTATTATACAGTGTAATATTTAACATTGAGAGTGTAAGCGCGTGCCTTTAGAAACGGCGCACAGTGCCGGCAGTCTTAGGACAATAGTCCAAGTAGCAACACACATTTTTATACAATAAAGTTTCATAATTATTTTGCTACTTAATTAATATATTTTTTTGTGAGTTATTTTTATTTTATCATCACCAAAATCCTAGTTTATCACACAATATACAGTCCACTACTCAGCTATTGAACACTACTGTCCATAAAAAAATTTTAATGGCAAAACTGCCATTTTTTAGGGTTTTTCGTCGTTTTTTGCAATTTTAGGTTATGTTTTGCAGAGGTGAGTCAAAAATAAATAAACCACAAAAAAGTAGACCCTTTGACAAAATTTTTGAGACCTTGCACGTCCAAATCGGTTGTTTCTATTTTGCGTGATGAATTTTTAAAAATTAAAAACTAAAAATTCCGCTCAGAAAACAGCTTTAAAAAGTATGAGCACACGAATTGCCCCTCAATTTATCATATGGAGATTGAAGATAATTGATATTCGAGTCGATTAGGATATGTTAGAAAAGTGTAACCCCCCCAAATTTTCGCGCTATTTTCAAAAAACCACGTTTCCAATGTTATTTAAATGGAGCACATTTTGACCAATATCGTCGAAACCGGTTATTAAAATTAAAAACCGACTTCGGGAGGTTTTTTTTCACCAAAAAAGCACTATTTCCTGAGAATCTTAAGTCGCTCCTCTCCAGAGCAGATTTCGCCGAATATTCACCCCCCCCTTTTGAGAAAAAAATAAGTATAAAAACGAAGAAATTGAATAAAATAAATTTTTCCTTGCTAAATTTAGGGACGAATAAGAGCGAAGAATCAAAATAAGGTGCATCTTATATCAAATAACTAAACACTTACTTAATTCAAAAAGAGTCTTATTTAATGATTCAACTAATGTTGATCCTTCGCTCTCACTCATTCAACTATTTTTGAACCTTCGCTCTCATTCATTCCTAAATTTAACAAGGCAAAATAGCCTATGTTAGTATTGTCTGCACCATGACTACTTGAAAATGCTATTTTCAAAAAAATATATCAGGAAATAATTTATGTTGTAAATTTTCCATTATTAATTTGTGGGTAAGAAGCATCGAATAAGACCCTTTCAATGTGAGTTTTTACTCTATTCGATCTAAAAATGAATAATATTTAATACTTGATTTTGATAAATTTTTAAGAGTTTCTAGTAGTAGCTTGTAGAATTATGTATATTCATTATGATCATTTAGTGCCAAATTAAAAATCAATCTTACCATTATTATCTTTTTAAAGTTTGCATCATTTGTTTAAATACTGTATGCTAAGATTACTCTTTATCGAACTCAAATTTTTAAAAGATTCTGGTGCTTATGAACTAAACACTGGCAAGACTGGTTTCTAATTTGGCAAGGTAGTCTGTTTAACCTTGCACCATATTTTATTTTGTATCTAAATAAAATTTAACCATAATAAAAAATATACTCACTAAAATCCAAACAGGAAGCTTTTCAACCGCATGAATTGGAAAATTTGTTGAATCTTACTCGCTACTAGAAAGTTTATTTATATCTAGAGTTATAAAATTTTAATATTAAATAAACACTATTAGTAGTATAATAGTCACTATGGGACAAGAGACAAAAAAAACCTTGGAAAAAAAACCTTGATATTAATTCAATTATACATACCGGAAATAACCTTGGTATAGTTATGTTATTTAGTTATGAAAGTATCAGTCAGCAAAAAATCAGCAAATTCATTGTTACATATATGAACATTTTTTTTTTTTAAAGACGTTTTTATCTTGAAATGATATAAGATATGTGGAGATAAATAATATATTTTTTTGTTTTTTAAATGTGGGTTATTTTAATCTTATGTTACGTATGGTAGGTCCAAATTGATATGCCTAACATTTGATATATATATAAATAGTAAACCCTATATCCGATAGCTGTATTAATATTATAGACGACATAGGAACCCGCAGGTGCATTTCCGCTGTTGCTGATCTAGCACAATAGCGTGGGACCAAAAGTCAGCTATGACATAAATTAGTAGGGATTTATAGGCGTTATAAACTGCATAAATCCCACCTCGCGATTCTGAGTAATAATTAGGGACGCCTTCGCTAATTGGACGTGACGAGACCGACGCTTTTTTGTATTGGACGTTTCCCCCAATATCTTGCAATATGGGCAGATTCATTTTAGATTATATATTGCCCTTCAGGCGCCCAAATTGCATTCTTTTAGAATCATAACCATCATTAATTAGAGTACTAACTCCCGTTATTAAGTATCTTTTATAAATCGTTTGACTTAAAGACTTAGACAGTTTTATTATATTTACTTATAATCAATAAAGTGAAAGTTATATATCAAATCAGTTATCAGTTATTATTGTGACAATTCCTTCTGTAATTAAGAACTTAGCCTCAGGTTAGGTTCATCCAGCTTAGATCGAACCCGAACTCAACTACAAATACATCAACTATAAACCAACCAAATATAACCATCCAACCTTATAAAATACCTGGGGCAGTCAATATCCCCAGGATAAACTTATATTTCATATATTTATAATTATTTATATTTACGTATCCCTTGGATAAAACCTCAGGATACGTAACATAAATAGGCTCCCCGAAAGGAAAGCTGGTAAGAAGGAACAAGAGCATATTTCTTATCGAGATAATATTTACAGTATATGGCAAAGAAAGGCCAACGCTATTATACCTGCAAATATCCAAATTGCCAAAATTGTTAAGGAAAGGTAAAATAAAAATTTAAAATTTCAAAACACGAAATACTATCAACAAACAAGTCAAATAGTAAAGTAATAGTGACTGTAAATTATACTATCAAACTCAACGAAGAAATCAACTCTAATCAATCAAAATCTCAAGATCATTGAAATTATTTAAAGCCGTTATACCACACAATACCATCTAAAGAAATTTATCTACATCTTCGCCAAGCAGTTTCTGGAAAAATTTTTTTGCCAAGCTGTAGCCAAGCTGTATATTGCCAAGCTGTAGCCAAGCTGAATATTGCCAAGCTGTAGCTAAGCTGTATATTGTCAAGCCGTAGCCAAGCTGTTCATTTTTTTTTATCATTGCCAAGCAGTTTTAGGACCTATCCAACAAATCATGGGAAAATATAATGGAATTCAGGACCGTTATTATAACTACAATCTTAATGTAATTACCTTAAAAATATTTTTTTTATTTTTAAATCTCCGAGACATTTCAAAATTTTTACAAAAAAAAATTTTTTTTTAAAATCCTTCTTATAAACAAATAAACAATCTCGTAAATTTTTTCGTAAAACTATTATGCCAAATAATTCTTGGCGACAACCGCGAGATACATTTTCTAATACTGAATCAATTAATAGTGAAGTAAACCGAACCATGGACGGCCCTCAAACTAACCCGCCCAATAATATAGATGTAGCCAATTTAGCCCAAGAACTTGAACGCCTCAATTTAGAAATGCTACGACAACGCGAACAAATTACAAATATAATTAACGCTGAAAGAGCACTAAATTTAGAAATAACAAACGAAATTCTGAACGATATTGAAAATAATGATCAAAATCGTAATAATGCAGTACTAAACCCACCAAACAACAATAATAATAGACATAGATTAAATAATACCGTTCCACTTATAACTGCTATTGCAAATATACCCGATTTTTCTGGTCAACCACAAACCCTACAAGTTTTTTCCAAAGTTTTGAAAGGCATTGTTAAAACATATGGAACAGGATGTGAACAATTTTTGTTAAATTCAATCCCTCGTCGCCTTAAAGGCCGAGCATACGACGCTTACGCAGGAATTGCTCCTAATTACACCAGTTTAGAAAATTTTTTACAAGATTTAAAATTAAGTTTTGGATGTATCACTGACGCAGATACTATTAAATTAGATATGAGACAAGCCGAACAAAACCCTGGCGAACCAGTCGCCGATTACGCCCTACGCGTACAAAATTTAGAACAAGCTTTACATGCAATTCATGATTCATCGGTTAGCTTAACCGCAAACGTAAAAGAACAATGGAAAAAGCGAACTAGTATTGAAGCCCTTGAATGCTTTCTTTTTTGATTGAGAAATCCTCCGGAATATAGAGTAGCCTCAAAACAACCAAAAACTTTGCGAGAAGCTGCTAATATTGCAGTTAACCTTGAAGGTAGACGTCGCTCGGTACAAAGACATGAATTCTGTACATTAAAACACGCACCAGTTACTCCAGCCGAACCAAACAACTTTGCGACGGACGACAAATCTAGTGTCACCACAGCCACAACTTCAATTTAAAATATTCAATTTAATGAATCAAATTTCAGAAATACAAAGATTACATAATGAAATGGGTAATGCAGCAGGTATACGCGCTGCTGCCGCTGAAACTTCAAAAAAGCAATGTATTTTTTGTAAAAGTAATAGTCACGATATATCCTAATGTAAAGATTTATTTAAATCTGTTGAGCAAGGAAAAATTAAACATCCTACCGAAACCCAAGAACCCGATATTGCAATTACAACTTTAACTCCTGTTTTTGAAAATTACCCCCAAAATTATCCACCACCTTGGTGGCAACCGAATAGAGGAAACAATTATAATCGTTATAATTATAATAATCAGAGTTATAATACAGGAGGTCGAAACTATAAAAATAACCCATTTAATCAAAATTTTAATCAATACCCAAATAATCAACAAAATTTTAATTCATATCAAAATTTTAATGGATACCCTAATAATCAAAATTTTAACCCAAATAATCCCCAAAACTATAACAATAATCGCGGTCAATTTCGCGGTAATAATAGAAATCGTAATTTTAACAGAGAAAATTTTTCAAATAATTCTTATCCTAATAACTTTTATCAAAATTATTCAAATCAAAATATGATGGAAAACCAAAATTTCCCTCCCCAAAATCATAATTATTCTAACCAAGGCCAAAATTATGACCAAAGCCAAAATGTTGCTCCAAATTACTTCTAAAATGGAAATAATCAGAATTTTCCTCCTAATATGAATAATCCAATTCAACAACCCAATAACCCTTCTAACAATGCAAAAAATTTCCAAACTGCTGAAAATAAATCAGAAAAACATTTAAACCAGTTACCTGCCCATTCTCGAGTGAGTTTGGGCCAAAATTAAGTTATGATTCTGACACTTTTTATAAAAATGCAATTCAGAAAACCTTACATAATAGAACATTACCTTCAATTTTAAACCTTAATCATGATAAAATAAACGTTTCAAACACAATACCTTTTGAAACCCTAAATAATACAGAAAATTTTAGTCCTTTTTCAAATACTACCCTAGAAAAAGACTTTACTTCAAATAATGAAAAATTAACCCCTGAACCAGAAATAAATTTTAGTTTTGAAAAACCGAAATCAATTCTTAAGCCAAAAATAAAATCCACTACAAATTCTGAAAAATTAAAAATAATCCCTCAGACCGAATCTGATTTAGACTTAAGTATTGAAAAACCTAAAGAAATTCTTGATTTTCCAGCAATTAATAAAACCCCTAATTTAACCATTGAGAAATCAAAATTAACTTTTAAACTAGAAGGTTCTTTTCCTTTTTCAACTAACTTTAAAAATTTAGAACCAAAAATTTTTTTAAACCCTAAAACAGTAAAACAAACACTTGAACCCTTAAAAATAACAGGAATTACTTCAATCCCTGAAACAGATAAAAATTTAAGCTCAACTATCGAAAAATCAAGAGAAACCCCTATACCAAAAATTTCCCAACCCCTTTTAACAAATAATAAAATCCCTATTTTAAACTTGGAAAAATCAAAATTAACTCAAAAACCTTTAAAAACTAATGAAATTATTTCACTAAAATCACAACCTAACCCTATACAAAGAATAGTTACATTTAATCTTAAAAACAAATCTGATTCTGAAAATGATAGCCCCCCTCTAGAAAATTATTCAAAATCTCCTTTATTTATGGAAAAAAAGAAAAAGAAATACAAGAAATAAAAATTTATCCGATTATAATAACAAAATAACAACGAAAAATATATTAAATAATAAAATGAATAAATTCAGTCCATTAACAAACTCTATTTCCGATAAAAACATCGAAATTGATTCAAAAAAATGTAAAACAACAATTAGCAAATCACAACCCGAAACAAATAAGGAAACGATTACAGAAAATTACCCAGCTACTGTAGACTCCATCAAAGGAAAAATTTTATTTGAGGCATCACTTGACGTAAAATTTACAGACAAAGATCCAGAAACCATAATTCACAAAAAAAGAATCTGTATAAATTCTGAGAACAAAAAAAGCTTAAGTATAGATAAAATTATTGAACAATTAGAAAATAACGACACTGAAATCATGAAAGTTGACAATGAAAATAATAAAACTAATATTGCCTTGATATTTGCACCTAACAAAAGCAAAAAAGATACTTATAAACAAATTATAATCGATACAAACATATTCAATCGCTATGACAAAATAGATAAATGTAGTGAAAGTTACGAACAATTTTTTAGGTATCTAGATGTAAGTAACTATAGTGACTGTTTATTTTTTAGTCTTAGAATTTTATTAAATAATAATATGAGTATCAATGAATATAACAATAATTTAAAAATAAGTAAACCCCTAAAACATTGCAAAAATCCTGACGGGATCTTTCACATTTTACACAAGAAAAAAAAATGGGAAGATAGCGATTGCGTACACATTTTTGCCAAAGAATATAAAATGAATATTTTAATACGAATTTTTAACTCCGACAAATTATAATTCCCAAAAACGTGGGATAAAGCTTTTCAGGTGCTCTCTTTAAAAGCGTTGAACGCAGATCCTACTAAAATTAAACAAATCAATACATTTATATCACCTTTGAACGAAACCTCCATGTTTTTGTTCCATGCCATTCAAAAAGAAAAAAATATAAATTATGCTAATACAAATGAAATTTCACTTCAAGAAGAAATAATAGAAATCGCTGAACTCAAAATAACTGAAACACCTCTCTCTAAAAAGGTTGGCATCTTGGTACAACAAAACGAAACAAACCTTACATGTGATGTACTTCAAACCAAAACCACGTATATATAGGAAAAAGCGACAGTAGAACCTAAACCACTGCCACCTGAAGAATTCAAATCCAAAATAAATGATGTACAACAGACTGAAACCAAATATACGCTGAAAAACATCATCCAAAAACAAAAACTGGCTCCAAAATCCTCACTAGACGATTCGCAAACCTATCAAGATAAATCAGATTTTCAGAAATTTTTCAGAATTTTGTTTTTTTTTTTTGTATCACATATTTATAGCAAATTTTATTTCCAAAAAATGGGACTTAGCACTGGACTTAATAAAATTTAATATGAAAAATTGGACAGGGCTTATCAGTCAGGGTACAATTGATTGGTTACCTAAACCGCCCGAGTTCTACTATCCCAGTTCTATTATTGCAGTACGCCCACCTAGGGCCCCACCTTGGCCAAAGATTTTATAGGATCGACCCATTTTACTATCTACTGGACAAAGTAGTAAATTAATAACATTTCTTAATAGATTTAATTAATTTAATTAATCTTAATAGTTATAATTCTTTTTAAAAAAATTTACAAACAAAAAAAAAACAACAAAAAAAAAAAAATTTTTTTATATAACTAGCTATATTTTTTACCTAATACTTTAAATTATTAATCTATCGTCCGGATTTGAACCTAATTGGATTAGAAACTCATTTACTAACAATACACCTACAACCATAATTAACCGAAAACATCGTATTCATATCTAAAATATAACTACTAAGTATTTTTTTTCACAGCATACATATTCAATCAAATACACATATTTAAGATACAGCCTTAATTATAATTTTCCATCTTATCAAACCTTTACTTAAACTAATGAATAAAAAATTTTTTGAAAGACAATTAGCATACAATTTTTTTTTTGTTAAAATATTATGTTTTTTATTTGTTCTTTTTTTGAATGATAATAGAGATACGATAAACGAAAATTTATTTAAAAATTGTTTTTGAATTAAATAATAATTTTTACCAACTCAAAGAAAATTTTTTTTTACAAAAGAAAAACATGAAAAGTCTCTATATAATTTTCTTCCTCGATAATAGACAACCTATAACAATAAAAATATATTGAAATAAAAATGAAATAAATCTTTGAAATAAATAGATTATAAGTACGAGTCTTTCTTTGCCAAAACAGAAATGGTGGGCAGGTCGGGTCATCGGATCGGCCTCAAATTTTCCCCATATTTTTATAACATAAAGATAGGAAAATCCTGAAATTTTCAGCCTTCTAGGTCTTAAACAGCCCGAGTTATGGCCAATCAAACTCATTAGGCGGCTCTCGACCGGCGTTAGTGTTTTTCGGGAAAATGGTTAAAAATCATAAATATAAAAAAAAATTCTTGAAAAAAAATTCTGAAACAATATATATGTTGGGAATCCTTCAGTAAATCCATTTCTGCCATTATTTTTTCGGAAAAACCCCGGGAAATTCCGGAAAATGGGAAAATGCGTTTTAAGAAAAATCGCAATATCTCATTTGCCGCCATTTTTTTTTTGAAAAATTTTTTTTTTTTAATTTTTTTCAAACGAAATCCCATCGATCTGTATGAAAAAAAATTTTGATTTCGGCCATTAAGGTCGATTTTAGCCTGTTTTAGAATAATTTCACATTTTCAATACTTCTTTATTTAATTTTTCGAAAAGGGTTAAAATAATTGACTTTTTTGCTTTCAGAATCGAATAGCCAGAGAAAAAGTAGTCCTAAATAAAAAAAAAAATTGCTCTTTTCGATGAAAATTAACCGAGTTATGGTCAAGTAAAGATAGTGTCACAAATTACCATTTTTATACTAATTCCAATTTTAGGGTCCAAGAACGACATTATAACTTGAAAAATGCATAACTCGCTTAAATTTTATCGTAAAAAGTAAAGTTTAGGATTATTATCGAATATTTTTTCCTTGACTATTCGCTTATCCAATAAAAAAATTAATTTTCTTGACAGAAATTTATTTTTTTTGATAAAAAATGATAATAAACAAAAACAGTCTTTAACATGTTACATTAGTTTTTGACCAAAAAAAAAACTTTTTATTGACTAAACTAATTTTTTTCTTGCATAAAAGAATAGTCAAGGAAAAAATATTCGATAATAATCCTAAACTTTTTTTTTACGATAAAATTTAAGCGAGTTATGCATTTTTCAAGTTATAATGTCGTTATGGACCCTAAAATTGGAATTAGTATAAAAATGGTAATTTGTGACACTATCTTTACTTGACCATAACTCAGTTAATTTTCATCGAAAAGAGCAATTTTTTTTTTTATTTAGGACTACTTTTTCCCTGGCTATTCGATTCTGAAAGCAAAAAAGTCAATTATTTTAACCCTTTTCGGAAAATTAAATAAAGAAGTATTGAAAATGTGAAATTATTCTAAAACAGGCTAAAATCGACCTTAATGGCCGAAATCAAAATTTTTTTTCATACAGATCGATGGGATTTCGGTTGAAAAAAATTAAAAAAAAAAAATTTTTCAAAAAAAAATGGCGGCAAATGAGATATTGCGATTTTTCTTAAAACGCATTTTCCCATTTTCCGGAATTTCCCGGGGTTTTTCCGAAAAAATAATGGCAGAAATGGATTTACTGAAGGTTTCCCAACATATATACTGTTTCAGAATTTTTTTTCAAGCTTATATTTATGATTTTTAACCATTTTCTCGAAAAGCACTAACGCCGCACAGTGTGGCAAAATGGACCAAAAATCGCTCTTGGACTGAGTTTTTGAGCTATCGACTTGAAACCTGTTTTGAACGACTTTAAAATAAGTCTGCTTTCTTGCCTGACTGCGGATTTTTCATATTTCTTTATTTATAATTAGCCTTTTTACTAAAAATGAATTTTATGCGTGATTCTAAAATATGCAAAAATTATGATTTAATATTTTTTTACTTAAAAATGTTTTTTAATTTTTATGTATATAAAGCAGGATTAACACGAAAAAATTTCCCGTTTGTTTTAAAGTGGAAAAAATGTAGGAAGTGAAAATTTCGATAAATGAATAGGTTGAGTTCGTGTAAATAGGCTAATTAAAAATAAAAAAATATGAAAAATCCGCAGTGAGAGACGAAAGCAGGCTTATTTTAAAGTCATTCAAAACAAGTTTCAAGTCGATAGCTCAAAAACTCAGTCCAAGAGCGATTTTTGTCCATTTTGCCACACTCTGCGCCGGTCGAGAGCCACCTAATGAATTTGATTGGCCATAACTCGGGCTGTTTAAGACCTAGAAGGCTGAAAATTTCAGGATTTTCCTATCTTTATATTATAAAAACATGGGAAAAATTTGAGGCCGATCCGATGACACGACCTGCCCACCATTGCTGTTTTGGCAAAGAAAGACTCATACGTAATATATAAGTAAATAATAGTATATAAGTATAAAGAACAAAAATGGCGAAAATTATATAAAGATAGAAATAACTTAAAATTAAAGTATAAAGGTTTTAAATTTAAAGTGTTTTTTAACCATGAAGTGATAGATTTTATAGTTGATAAATTTAAAGTACTGGTAAATATAATACATATGAATAAGTATTAATGATTTACAATATTTTATTATATTTTTTTTTATCTCAAAGTTTTACGTATTCCCAGAAAATTTTACATGAGTTAGTTTCAAAACGTTTATTACGATTTTAGTAGGTTAATTCCAATTTCTCTAAGACATCCTTAAATATCTGTGAACAACCAGTGAAAAACACAGGTTGACAGATTTAAATAATTTTTTTTTCACATGCAAATTCTATAAAAATCTTTTAAATATTCAAAAAAAAAAAAAAAAATTTTAGGTTCACAACTATATTCAGATTATGATCTTTGATAATTATTTTTACCCATATATATAATTGTAATTTCTTATACTAACCAATATATTCATATTTACTATAAATCTACTATATACATACCTAATTCATAACTATTATTAGCTTACAATTATCACTTAATCAACTAATCATAAACATAATCTACAAAAAAAAAAAGACAACCCCTGACAACCGGATTAAATAAGTATTTTATAGAGTTTTTCTTTATATATGTATTTACATAAATTAAGTTTGCACAAATATCCTTATACAATCCTTGGAATTCTTAGATTATGAAGTTAAATTAAAAATCAACGATATAAAAAAAAATAAAACTACTACTAAATTACCATCATACATATACATTTGTGTGTATTTTTTTCTCTTTTCTCCTTAGCACAAAAATTAATAACAAAATTTTTCAAAAAAAAAAAAAATAAATAACTTATAAAAAATTGAGAGAGAGAAATTTTGCCGGACAACCAGAGACGTGAATCACATTCATAATTATAGAGATAAAATTTTTATAATCTTTTTTTGCATACGGTTTTGCCCTTGAGACTGAAATGACATAATAATATCAAAACAGCTGATATTACAGACTGCATAATTGCACTTTGTAAATTATACTAAATCACATGGAGTGAAAGAGGGGATAACCAACTTATTAACACATATACAATTTTTATTACAATACTACTGCAACATTCATTTTTTTTTACCCAACCAAGATCTCACTTCAACTTCAAAGAAACGCAAAATTAAATGTGCATTACTGTATAAATTAATACATAATTCTCATAGACGAGCAATGTTCTCAACTATGAAAATCGCTTGTACTCTAAGAATGATTAATGGAAATATTATTAAATAATAATATATATGCAAAAAAATTGGCAATCCAGAATGTATGAACAAAAAAAATGCTTCTGAGAGCTTATAAACCAGACGAGAAGCTGTATAACCGACTAATTGTAACAACCAATTAACTCTATCCTAGTTTCCTGAAGCCGATATCAAAAGAAAACAAAACTTTTCTAAACTAGTGCTGTTATTAACTAACTCACCAACGCTGTATAGCGTTCCTTAATCTGAGACAAGCCACATATTTGCGTATATCTCATCGACACTCAACTGGGGTATATGAAAATTGCAGGAAAGTTTTTTTTCTATAACAAATTAATTAAATTTTATTGAATTGGCCTCTCTCTTTCTCCTACGATTTGTAAATATCATAAAGTTTTGCAAAATTTTTTTCAAACAACCTCTTTGTCATTCTAGTATCAGGCATACACCTGTGTATATAAATATTATGAAAGCTATTGTTTAAAATTTTTTATTTTTTATTGTCTTAACAATTTCAAATCTCTGTTTTTCTTGCTCCATTTGACTTACTCAATACAAAATTTTTATAAATAAATAAATTTAAAAATAAATATTTACATACAAAAAAAAATAAAATAACGAGAAAGAGGAGAAAAGGAGGGAAACCATACTCAACAAATAACGAATAATAAAAATATTAATTTCATTTTTTTTTCTCACTCACGTGTTCATTATATGGCTATTCATTATATCTCAAAATTATAAAAACTTTACATATAATATGTATATTTCCCCCTATACCGCAATTTTACACCTATACCGTAAATTCATATAAACTCTATGTTTAATATACATTTTTTTTACTTTATATCTTTAAAATATAAAAACTCTATATATAACATGTATATTTCCCCCTATACCGCAATTTTTTCACCCATACCGTAAATTCATACAAACTCTATGTTTAATATACATTTTTTACTTTACATCTTAAAAATATAAAAACTCTATATATAACATATACATTTCCCCCTATACCGCAATTTTTCACCGATACCGCAGAATTATATAAATCTTGGTAAAATATACTTCTATTCCCTACTATACCGATATTCATGACAGACATTCACTAACACAAATAAAATCTAACATAACAAAAACATAACCTAACTATCGCTTCGACACAAAATAATTATAAATTTTTATATTAAAACAATAAATTGAACTGAAACTAATTGATAAAAATAAAGTAATAACAAAATCTTACCTGTTTTTCCATAATTTATAATGAAAACTCTTTAATAACTTAAATATAACACGCACATCAACTTTTAACCCTTTAAATTATAATTATTCATTCAAAAATCATAAAATTTGCTGAACAACAACATAATAACCAAACAACATAACGTAATTTTAATATGCAATCCATATTATGCGTAACCATTCCATTAATTAGTTATTAAAAATATGAAAACTATAATAATATATATTTATCCACTTTAGCCCTGGAAAGCATACATTAAACACACCTATACTATGCTGGAATAACTAAAATTATTACAGTACTTTCATGCGTTGTCTTAGTGTCACGATTTATAAAAAATGTGCGTACAACTATGGCTAATCGAAACTGCAAAGTAATATCTCTATTACGTATCTCTTGAATAAGCATAAGTTTATACAATATTTGAGGGATACTAGTTTTTCCAATCACTGTTTTTTCGCGTTCAACATATAACCGCTAGATGGCAGGTAACTTATACTATATGTTTCCCGAGGGAGTCTAGTCTCCATGATAAGTTCTTTAAAAATTTTAATTCTTCTAGCATGCAGGTGCTTTTGCATATTTTCCAAGGCTAAAAGTGGATAAAATATATTAATACACACGAGACAGAACGTACGTCATTATTCGACGCTTATTGATATAGAGTTTTTTATAAGTCGGCGTTAGCCTACTGTATTAATATATTAATAGTAGTAGTATAATAGTCACTATGAGCCAAGAGACAAAAAACCTTGGAAAAAAACCTTGTATTTAATTAAATTATACATACCGGAAATAACCTTGATATAGTTATGAAAGTATCAGTCAGCAAAAAAATCAGCAAATTTATTGTTACATATATGAACTTTTTTTTTTAAAACGTATATTTTGTATACTTGGATTACAATAAAATTTTTATCTGGAAATGATATAAGATATATGGAGATAAATAATAAATTTTTAATTTTTTTAAATATGCTTTGTTTTTATCTTAATTTTCAAATACATATATAATCGATTAAATTATTTTTTATTTTTTTGGATTAGTATTAACATGTTCATTTTTAGGCACGATCACCCTATATTCAAATATTAAGGCGAAATTGTACCTTATTTAAATTATTTTTATATAACTAAATTATATTATAAAAAAACATTTTTTAGGCACGATCACCCATATAATCAAATATAAAGGTGAAATAATGCCTTATTTAAATTAAGCTTTTTGAAGTTACCATTTTTCTTTAAACAGGTGTGTTTTATCTGTATCCGATGATTTATAATAATTTTTTGTATTCTTTTTAAAAAAATTGAGATTTTTGAAGTAGTTGTAACTATTCGTGTTGTTCTTTCGTGAAGCTTTTTTTTGGTCATTATTCTCATTTTCTAGTCGATTATATTTAATGTTACAAGATTTTTCAGCGTTTCCTTGTTTATTACCCATATTTATTTGATGTAGTAACTTTAAAATGTAGTAAGTTTAAAAACTCTTATGAATTAATTAAGTTAATTATATATCAATTAAATATTAAAAATATAATAATTAATACTTACAATTCATACTTAAAATTGATTTATTTCTAAGCAATAACAATATTTCCACAATACACGTGTTTTCTGCAGCAAAAAGCCTCTATTCTCTATATAACGAGGCCAGAATTAACGCTCGGTCGGTATCGGTAGAAAAAAATATATCTCGACTGTTTTCCGAAATATCGGGTGTTTCCGAAATGTCCTCCTTGAAACATTTTAGGTTGGTAGAAAGCCGGTATTGCAGAAAACAAAAGAGTTTTTTTTTGTTCCGAATCTCACTCACCTGGTAAATCGCGACAACCGTTCGGCTTGATGTTTTTTGAACATGGAAATATTTAAATAAAATTAATAATAATTAAAATGCGAATAAGAAAAGATCGTTTTTAAAATGCTAAGTGTTGCTCTAAGCCTTTGTTATTCGCGCATTAATTATCATTAATTTTATTAATTTAATTTTATTTAAATATTTCCATATTCAAAAAACATCAAGCCGAACGGTCGTCGCGATTTACCAGGTAAGTGAGATTCGGAACACAAAAAAACTGTCGTTTTCTGCAATACCGGCCTTCTACCAACTTGAAATGTTTTAAGGGGGGCAGTTCGGAAAACACCCATCATACTTGAATAATAAAAGGTTGGTAGAAGAATGTTGGTAAGGTAGAAGACATTATAGGTAAGATTCGGAGTAACTTTTGTTCCGAATCTAATACACCTGGTAAATCACAATAACTGCTCGAGGCTTAAGATATAATGGTAATTTAATTTGTTTTGCCTTATTATAACATCTTAAATATAACAAGTTTGAAAGTTTTAGATCTTATTAAGAATATGACTCCAAAATAAGATCTTCGTAACATTTGATTGATCTACTGATTAGTTATAGTTACATTTAGACGATCAAGTTTCAAGTGATAAAGCCGTCCATGTCGTTGGAGTTACTGTCATAGGGTCATATGAAGAATAGGGGGCTTGCATGGGTCTTAGGAATAAAAAATCTTTGCTATTTTCTGAAAGTGTGTATTTTTTTAGAAATTTTCGCATTATACATTTTTCGAAAAATTGCAATGATTTAATTTTAAAATTATTTTTAAAATGTAAGAGATTTTGAATAACCCGCTTAAATGTGACGTCAAACCTCTGAAATTTATCCGCGCCGGCGCGAACTTCTCTTCTGCTTTTATTTATATTTTATAAATAATGTAACCTAAAAAAATTTATTAAACCGATCATTTTTAATAGTAAAAACGTTATTTTAAAAAAAAAATTTGTATTTTGATTTTTCAAAATAAAAAAAAAAATGAATTAAGGTTACACAAAGGCAACTTCTTTAAATTTGCCTAATGTAAATTTAAATATGTTTTTAATGTTTTTTCAAAGCAATCCATTGTTTAATGATGCTGAGTTAAGAGGAACTAAAACAGCAAAGTAAGTAAAAAATGCTTATATTTTATACTTATATTTTAATATTTTGTATACAAAATGATAGAAAATATATGTAATTTAGGTCAATGCGAACTAATTATGGAAATTCAGCGATTGGATATGTACAAGTCATGAGAAAAGTGCCATTGTGCTTTTGCGAAACCAAAATTGTTCCGGAGCACAGAGTCAGAACAAAAAAATATGCTGTTAAAGTTATCGTAGATGAAGAAAAAGAAGTTGTTGTGTCAGCAGATTGCTTAGATTGTACGGCTTCTTTAGGTATTAATAAATTTTATTTATAATTTTCACTGAAAAACTTTAAATATTTAATGCATATTTTATAGGAGGATGCAAGCATGCTGTTGCTTTCTTAGCTTGGATTTACAGAAAGTCAGAAGAACGTTCTCCAACTTCTGAATAATGTTATTGGAAAAAACCAAAAATGGCTGATATTGGCACAAATGTAAAAAGTGTTAAAATAGAAGAATATGCTGCAACTATTATTAAAAAAAAAAATCAACCAAAGTTTAATTTTAACAATGATCTTGTTGAAAATTTTTTAAATAAATTATTAGAAAAAACAGATGGTCAAAATAACGTAGACAGTCACATTGTTAAATTTTTTAGACCTTCAGTATTTCAAAATATGTCATTACACTATTGTTCGATATTGTATGAAGGAAGTAAAAAAGAACCATTTAAATTTATGAATTTTTGTAAACAATTTTTAACTAAAGAGAGCATTAGGTCATGTATGATTGAAACCTTCGAACAATCTGGCAATAAAATTTGGTTTGAGCTGCGGTACGGGAGAATAACCGCTTCGAACTTATATGAAGCGTCAAACTGTTCAACATTCAATGGTTCACTAGTAGAAAGCCTTCTGGGCTTAGTTAAAATAAATTCACAAGCAGTACAGCGGGGAAAAAATTTGAAGCAAGCTGTTTTAAGTGAAGTTCAAAAGATGTTCAAAACTCAAATAAAAAAATGTGGATTAATTTTAAGTGAAGAATATCCCATTTTTGGCGCCTCCCCTGACGGGATAACTTATGATGCTGTTTATGAAGTTAAATGCCCTTTTAATGAAAAAAACACTAAAAATTATTATGATGACGGTAAAATAAACAACAAAGTCAGAGCCCAACTTCAGTTGCAAATGTTTTTAGCAAAAAAAAGTATAGGATATTTATGTATTGCTAGTCCTAACTTTGAAAAAGATAAAAAGGTAATTACGATTAGAGATGAGTTTAGTTCTAAATTTTTGAGTGCTATAATAAAAAAAGCCATTACTTTTTGGATAAATGGTATTTTTCCAAATTTAATGAACTCGCTATAAAAAAAAAAAACATTTTGACTAAGAATAAAATAAATAATTTAAGGCTATTTTATGATATTAATTTATTATTTTGTAAAATTTCTTTTAAAAAATGATCACTATAATAAATAATAATAAAATAAAAAATCTTTATTTTGAAAATTACATTATGATTGTTTAATTATTTCACTTTGTAAATTTGTAAGCGCTGCAGCAGCAACTACAGCATCATCTATACAATCTACAATCTTTGTATTCATGCAAGAATTTTTATTTAAAAAAAGAAAATTTCTTATTCTCTCTATAGCTCTTTCAATATAGATTCTAGTAGATGCTATTCTTTTTGTCAACTTAACATCTTCTTTGCTACTTTTAACTCCAATTTGTACACTCGGTGGTCTAAATACTTTGCAGCCTTTTTTTTGCAACATTGCATCCAATCCCTTAAATCCTCTATCGGCTAGAACACATGAATACATGAATTCAGTGGGATAATTTTTAAAAAGTTACAGTCTACAATAACAGCCATATCTGAAGTCCTACCTCCACAGCCTTTTGAAATATATGTGATTAAACCATCAGGTGTGATGCAAACAAAATATTTTGCAGTATTTCCTTTCTTATAATCTGACCAAGTTAAAGCTTGATAATAAGCATCTGATGGCTTTTCTAATTCAATTTCAAAACAATCAATAATGCTCTCAACATTTTTAAATCTGTATATGAATGCTATTGGCAGATTTAATGAAATTTGTTTTTTTGTAGGCCAAAATATTAGTTTTTTTAATACCAAAGCTGATGCTTTTAAAGTTTTTCGAAACACTTTACCAATTTGACTTTCAGATAAACCAAATTCATAACCGAGTACTGAATGTGGTAAATTTAACCTTAGCTTTTTTAGAGTCAAATAAATATTTTTGACTGATATATTTGTAGCTTCAGTTAACATTTCAATAACATATATTGAAGATTTTGGAATACCTAAGTAAATTAAGGGATTATCTTCAATCAAAATTTTAGTGTAATTAGAGTATACTAAATCTTTAAAATAAGCTTGTTTTAATATTTTTTCTCCACTGATTGTTGTTGTGGAATCTGGAGTTTCATCAGTAAATAATTCAGAGCTGCTCCCGAAAATACTGTTTGTGTGTACGCTGTCAAGTGTTGAGTTAAAATTATTTTTTTATTTTTTTTCACTTATACTCATTTTTTCTAAACGATCTGTAGCTGATTGCAATAATTTACAAGAAACGCACACACTAACATTTTCTGTTTTATGCATTATACATGCATCTTTACTTTCAATAGAAATTGTCTGCACATATTTATCTACTTTTTCTACATTTATTGTTTGAACTTCCTTACTATTCGAATTGAAAATTTCTTGATCTTTGTCAAGTGTGCAGAAAGAATTCATATTTTCATCAGTTTTATCATTGAAAATATTATGTGTGTTAGCGGGATCTGAAATGAATAAATTAAATTTTTTGATATTTAAAAGGAGAATATGTTTGTTATTTTCAAAATTACCATCTTGATTTATGTTCATATCTACATCAAGTACTTCAGCGGTATTGGAAGAAAATCGAGGTATAACATCGTATTTCAGTCTTTTTCTTGATCCTAAATTAACCATTCATAATAATTTACTAAATCATTTTTCAGATCAAAATGATCCTCACAAAAATAAGCCCCTTTTTTTTCTTATCTGGAATACCAGCAGCTTCATACCACAATTTCCATTTTTGTGCATTTTCGGGAACACAAACAAACTCTTTATCTGGAGTTCTTATTGTTGTATTTTTACAAGGAGGATAAAAACAAGCCTTATAGCTACTTTTTTTAAAATTTTCTAAATTATTGCCTAACATTTTTTTACTTAAAATATTTGAATTTATATTAATTATTACGTTCAAAATACGATTCATAAGGAGATTCAATATTAAAGGTTATGAATAAGTTGATGTAAATATAAATATACACTAGTAGAAGTTCGCGCCGGCGCGGATAAATTTCAGAGGTTTGACGTCACATTTAAGCGCGTTATTCGAAATCTCTTACATTTTAAAAATAATTTTAAAATATAATCATTGCAAATTTTTGCAAAATGTATTATGCGAAAATGTTTTAAAAAATACACACTTTTAGAATATAGCAAAGATTTTTTATTCCTAAGACCCATGCAAGCCCCCTACTGTCGACAGATCGATCCTTCAAAAGACAGGTAATTTACGCGTGGGTTCCAAATTATTGGGTGCTCCAGCTGAATACAGAAGCTGCAATCTTGTCCTTTTGTAGAGTAAAGTCATTTTTCGAAATTTTCCAACTCTCTATTTTTCTCTAACAAAAATAACCACGTAGTCCAACTCCCTAAATCAGAGAGTCTGACTCCCTGAATTCAGGGAGTCGGACTCTCTGTTTTAGAGAGTTAACTCTCTGATTTAGGGAGTTAACTCACTGATTTAGAGAGTCCGACTCCTTAATTAAAATAAATTAAAATTACCTTATTTTGCAAATACATGTTAAAAATTAGACCAAGGCAGTTTCAGAATATTTACCATAATGATTTGGTATATGATAAACCATATGGTTGAACCATATTTAACCATAATAATAAACTATGTGGTTAATCATAGGTATACTATATATTAACCCAAAAAGATTTCTGTCATCTCCTGGAAATCTTTGGGATGAAAACGAACCGTTAGGGGAAAGGCTGAAACCTTGAAGGTAAAATTTTCACCTTTAACTATTTTCCATTTTCCAATATGGCGGATCAAAAAACAGAAAAATGAACTTTCTATATTACTTGAGGATTTTTGAGGTTGAGAAAACGTTTTTATTAATGAAAATTTTCATTTTTTCACTCCAGAATATTTTCCGATTTTCCAAGATGGCGGATCAAAAAACAGAAAAAAAGAAACTTTACACATTATTTGGGGGTTTTCGAGGTTGAGAAAAATGTTTTTATTAATGAAAATTTTCATTTTTTTATCCCAGCATATTTTCCGATTTTCCAAGATGGTGGATCGAAAAATATTTTTAAAAATTTATACATTAGCCGGAGGTTTTCCAGGTTGAGAAAAACGATTTTATGAATGAAAATTTTCATTATTTCACCCCAGCATATTGTCCAATTTTCCAAGATGGCGGATGGTGGTAATAAAATGAAAAATTTCATTTATAAAAACGTTTTTGTCAACCTCTTAAACCCCCAGGTAATGTAGAAACTTCTTTTTTTTTCTGTTTTTTGATCCGCCATCTTGGAAAATCGGAAAATATGCTGGGGTAAAAAAATGACAATTTTCATTAATAAAAACGTTTTTCTCAACCTCAAAAACCCCCAAGTAATATAGAAAGTTCCCTTTTTTCTGTTTTTTGATCTGCCATCTTAAAAAATTGGAAAATATTCAGGAGTGAAAAAAAGAAAATTTTCATTCATAACAACGCTTTTCTCGACCTCTAAAACCCCCAGGTAATGTAAAAACTTCTTTTTTTCCCTTTTTTTGATCCGCCATTTTGGAAAATCGGAAAATACGCTGGGGTAAAAAAATGAAAATTTTCATTAACAAAAACGTTTTCTCAACCTCGAAAACCCCCAGGTAATGTGGAAAGTTTCTTTTTTCGTGTTTTTTGAACCGCCATCTTGGAAAATGGAAAATAGTTAAAGGTGAAAATTTTACCTTCAGGGTTTCAGCCTTCCCCCTAAGTTTTCATCCCGAAGGTTTTCCAGGAGACGACAGAAATCTTTTTGGGTCAATATATAATATACCTATAATTAACCACATAGTTTATTATTATGGTTAAATATGGTTCAACCATATGGTTTATCATATTCCAAATCATTATGGTAAATATTTTTAAACTGCCTTAGCCTAATTTTTAACATGTATTTGCAAAATAAGGTATTTTTAATTTATTTTATTTCGGGAGTCGGACTCTCTAAATCAGGGAATTAACTCCCTAAATCAGAGAGTTAACTCTCTGAAACAGAGAGTCCGACTCCCTGAATTCAGGAAGTCAGAGTCTCTGGTTTAGGGAGTCGAACTACGTGGTTATTTTTGTTAGAGATTCACAGGAGCACATTTCTTTACATGACCCTATGACAGTAACTCCAACGACGTGGATGGACTTATACCACTTGAGACTTGATCGTCTAAATGTAACTAATCAGTAGATCAGTCAGTTGTTATGAAGATCTTATTTTGGAGTCATATTCTTGTTGTTGTGATTTACCAGGTGAGTGAGATTCGGAACAAAAGTTATTCCGAAGCTTACCTTTAATGTCTTCTACCTTACCAATATTATTCTATCAACCTTATATTGGTATTGGTATTTATTTAACCTCCATCTTAAACTTCCATACGGATGTTGTGACAGAGGTCACCAACAACTGCCCATGCTATCACACCCTGCACTATTTTAATTTTTCTATTTCGCTATTTTAATGGGTTGAGGATGTGACAGCGCCTTTTGACAATTGTTAGTGGTGTGTTATTGTATAATTGTTTGAGTGTCAGTGTAGCTGGTATGAGCGTTGAACCTATGGTAGGAGGTACGCGACCTCTCCCCAACCCCACGCCGGCTTATAGTGCCCTGGAAGCACTTCGGACCGCGTTATCCACATAATGTTAATTTTTTTTTAACATTAGGTGGATGCCTCAATCCTAGAACCCACGGTAGAAGAACATCAAGAATTATTCGCAAAGAAAAAAATTTGATGTTGATATAGCCGGGAATCGAACCGCGAACCTTCAGGTCCGAAGTCCAACGCCCTAACCACAGAGCTACCGAGGCTCTTTTCTATCAACCTTATATAATTCAAGTATGATATTTCGGAAAACAGTCCTCGTTTTTTGAAAATGTTGTTGAATAAATAGCCCTGAGGAAACGATACTATAGAAACCAATAGAACGGTGTGTCCAACAGAAACCAATAGCCTATAGACTACAATAGGAATGTATAAAAGAAGAGTTTTTATTTTTGTGTTGAGGTAGTAAATATGCGTGAAGTGAAAGAAAGATATTTTTTTTCGGACGTCTTTCTTCTTCTCGCGAGTATCGTATAAGAAATTCCAAAATGAAATTGAAATTTTTTTTATGAGTTTTTATAAAAATAAATTATATTTTAACCAAATAATATCAAAATCTGTTTTATAAATTTCTTACAATACGTACTAAACGAATTTATTACATACTTATTCACCGTAAAAGATTTTAAAAGCTTTAAAAAAAAAATTACAAAACGGATTTTGATATGGTAGATCTATTTAGATTTTTACAAAAAAATTTCCTTATAATTTTCGCATATATATTTTCTTAAATTTTCCGAATTTAATATTTAAAGATTTAAAAATTGATGGATCGATTGAATTTTCCAGAAACGTTTATTTAAAACAAATTTCTGTAGTTAATTTTAATTCAGAAAATAAATTTTTCGATTTTATGAAATTTCATGGGGGAATAGGTATTGTGTTTGTGTGGCTGTATATATTATGTAGTTATATACATGCGCCTGCTTGTTGTTTTTTGAATATCATTTTATTTTGTAAGAGTATTTTTTTATGAGTTTTTAGAACTTTTTTAAAGAGATGCCGATGCTTAATATAGTATTTAATATTATATTAAATTTATTTTTTTTCTGCATAATTATAAAATACTGAAATAATATTTTTTCGTAATCAACTTATTTTGATTTTTTTGATAATAATTCAATTAAACGATTGACATTCATAAATTACCTTGAAAAAGTTATTGAAAATTTTATTAGAATAGTAACCAAATGAATAGAAAAAAAGTATAGTAAGCTTTTTTTTATCACAATGTTTTTTCATACATTTTTTAGTAATAAACGTCAAATGGTATAATTTCCGTAAAAAAGTAAAATTTAGGCATTATTTACGTATAAATAAGGATTGTCAGTGAAGGAGTTAAGACAATAAAAAATATCAGATTTTTTTTCACAATAAAATTTTCAATAACTTTTTCAAGATAATTTATAAATGTCAATCGTTTAAGAGAATCAGTCATTATCAAAAAAATCAAAATAAGCTGATTACAAAAATATATTATTTAAGTAATTTATAATTATGCAGTAAAAAATAAATTTAATATATATTAAATACTATATAGTATCGGCATCTTTTTAAAAAAGTTCTAAACTCATAAAAAAATACTCTTTATTCAAAAAACATCAAGCAGGCGCATGTAACTACATTAATATATACAGCCACACAAACACAATACCCATTCCCCCATGAAATTTCAGAAAATTAGAAAATTTATTTTCTGATTTAAAATTAACTACAAAAATTTGCTCTAATAAACGGTTCGGGAGAATTCAATCGATCCATCAATTTTTAAATCTTTAAATCAGTAGTTCTTAGATATTTTTACCCAAATCTGAGTTCGATGTCTTGGATTTAGAAATACCAATTGCACTGTGCTCGGTATGTAAAAATATGGTTACTGGCCAATTTTTAAGGCTCTACTATCGGTTTAAAAATGATGTGAGCCTCTCGTTTATTCTTAATATTTTGGGTAAAAATAGAGATATTTTAATGAAACAAATTTTTGTTTGAAAATTTGACTGAATTTTTCAATTTTACCAAAGGAATGTAAACAGCAACGTGTAAATAAAGAGTCATATTATCAGTGGTAAAAATTTTTCCAGAAAAAAAATGATTTTTTCTACACTTTTTGAGGTCCAAAGCAGCGGAGTGAAAAAAAATTTCAAAAAATTCTTGTTTTTTGACTTACATATAAAATAAAACTAATAAAGTAAAAATATTAAGAATAAACGAGAGGTTCACATCTTTTTCAAACCGATAGTAGGTGACTTGTTTACGATTTGGCAGCTGTTTTTCTAATTTTTATTTTTTTCGAATTCTCAGCCACTCGTTTGCTTTTTACTCGCTTTTTATTTTCTGGAAGCCCTAAATAAGCCTAAAAATTTTTTCTATATAGGTGGGTAGTGAAAATTCCCGCCCATTCCGAATCCGACCCTACTTTTTCGGAAAAACCTCAGGAAAAGCCGAAAAACTGGAAAAACTAAAGGAAACTTCAAAATACAAAATTCTCAAAAAGCATAACTTTTTTTTTATTTTTAATTTTTGTTACGTGTGTTTTCCTATACTTTTCCTGCTGGTAAACTCCTTTTTTGACACATTTGCCTTTTAAGTACTTAAAAATCAATTTTAGGCTCAAAAAAACGATTTTGAAAATTGTTCATTTTCTGAGTTTTCCAATTTTCTCTCTTTTCCTGATAGAAAGTAAAAAATATGACTTAATTTTTGGATTCCACGAGAAATTTTACATTGAAACTGAGGCCTCTGTGACGCAGTAAAAAATAGAAAAACAAACTAACCTGCTAAAGTCAAACATAATTAAATTTATCTATTTTTTTATTCTGTTAATTTTTTTGAATTTAGCAGGTTACTTTGTTTTTCTTTTTTTTTACAGCGTCACAGAGGCCTCTAAAATTTTACCGAGGTAGGTTTTCAATGTAAAATATCCCGTGAAATCCGAAAATTAAGTTAAATTTTTCATTCACTATCAGGAAAGCGAGAAAATCGGAAAATTCAGAAAATGAACAATTATAAAAATCATTTTTTTGAACCTAAAATTGATTTTACATATAGATAAGTATTTAAAAGGAAAATATATCAAAAAAGGAGTTTACCAGCATGAAAAGTATGGAAAAACACACGTAAAAAAAATTAAAAAAAAAAAAGTTACGCTTTTTGAGAATTTTGTATTTTAAAGTTTCCTTTATTTTTTCTAGTTTTTCGGCTTCTCCTGAGGTTTTTCCGAAAACATATGGTCAGATTCGGATTGGGCGGGAATTTTTAGTACCTACCTTTATATAGAAAATATTTTTTAGGCTTGTTTAGGGCTGAGAATTCGAAAAAAAATCAAAATTGGAAAAACAGCTGCCAAATCGCAACAAAGCCACCTAGAGCCTTGAGTAACCATATTTTTACATAGCAAACACAGTGCATTTGGTATTTTTTAAATCCAAGACATCTACCTCAGACTTGGGTAAAAATAGAACTAACGAAATATTAAATTCGGAAAATTTAAGAAAATATGCGAAAATTATAAGGAAATTTTTTTGTAAAAATTTAAATATATCTACCATATTATGCAAGGGTGGATCCAAAGGAGGGTCACTGGGGGCAATTGACTCCCCAGTACTGTGAAACAAATTTATTTTAATCATTATAGTTTCATATAATTTACACGCCTAAATTTTAAATGTGTGTTGCATTTTTTTTTTGAAGATTTTAAAATCTCTTACGGTAAATAAGTATCTAATATAAATAAGTACGTTTAGTATGTATTGAAAAAAATTTACAAAACAGATTTTGATATTATTTGGTTAAAATATAATTTATTTTTATAAAAACTCATAAAAAAAATTTCAATTTCATTTTGGAATTTCTTATACGATACTCGCGAGAGGAAGAAAGAAGTCCGAAAAAAATATCTCTTTTTCACTCCACGCATATTTACTACCTCAACACAAAAATCTGACAAAAATAAACATCACTTTTAAAAAACATTTCTACTGTATTCAATAGGTTATTTGTTTCTGTAGGTCACCGTTTTATTGGTTTCTACAAAATCGTTTCCTTACAGAGGTTCGTATACTATCTTTATATTATTTATTAAGAAATAAATTTCATATAAATTTAAATTTTTTCAAATGACACACCTTATCACCCTTGTAATAATTAATAACAGCAATTTTAAATTTTTTATATATAGAAAAAGTTTAACCTTATGATACAGCAGTTAATCCCCAAATAAAAATTTTTGAAAATTAATTGATAGGTTAGGAATTCCACGGATAAATAGCACAAAATGTTGGTCAAGGTCTTAAAAATAAAAAATTTTTTTTTTTTTCGTTAAAACATGTTAAAATTAGATTATTCCCCAAATCTGAAGGTTTTTTATATATTTTTAAGGGTTGTATGCCAGTTCAAAGTTTTTTGGTAAATATTAACCTCTCAGCCACCGTTTTTCAAAGTTCGTTATAAAATCATTAAAAAACGTTAAAAAAAAAAAAAAGGTTTTCGATGTAAAATTTTATGAAAAACTCGAATTTTCAGTGGGATTTTGACTACAGGGCGTCATTTGGCGGGAAAATTCAAATTAGTAATTTTCAACCCTAAACTTTAAATGGGCATACCCAAAAAGCTTGCAACTTTAAAAAAAAATTTTTTCTCTTAAAATTTTCCAAAATCGCATATATTTTACTGAAAAAAATTTCCCGAGGGTAATTTTTGTTTTAAGCGCATAATCCCGATTTTCGTGAATTCTATTTTTTTTAATTTTGATTTTTTTACATTTTTATGCTTATGTGTGAAAATATTTAAAAAAAACATATTTATATGTACATGGGAAGTTATCTGTCTTTCAATTTACTTTACATCTTTAGATAATTACTTAGGTGTATTTAAATTGCGCGCCTTATTAACGTTGATAATGTAGGTTGCTAGTTATACATCAGGTAACTATGTAGTAACATTCCATAGAAAAATTTTGGAGCTGTATATTATTGTTTTGTTTTATTAAAGAAAAAAATAATTTTCTGTTTTTTGTCAGTTTTATTGGACTTTATATTGTTAATTATAATAAGTGATAAATTACTAGTAATTTTATTTAAATGATTCATTAGTATATTGATTAACCTTTTTGATGTTATTTAAAGTTATAAATTCAATAGCATTATAAAATACAAGAAGAATTGATATTTTTTTATTTTTATGTTATTATTAATCTTTCCAGTTTTTGTAATTTCTTTGTACTTGTAAAATATAAAATAAAATGCAGTTATAAATTGTATCTTAATTAGAAAAAGCTAATTTTTTTATATATTTGCTTATTTATAAAAGTTCAAGTGTTTTTTTTATTCAATAGACACAAACAATCAATAATCACAATGGAAGACGGCAGTAAGTTAAAAACTAATAATTTTTTCTAGTTTATGATAAAAAATTAATTAAATGATTTATATTTCAGATGATAAAACTTGTACATTTGGCAAACAATTAGAAAATAACTCTTTATCTTGTTGTGAAAATATTTTAAGATTAGAAACTCTTAATGAATATGAAAAAATTCTCCTACAATGGAGAAGCAATTTAGAGGATAATATGGATAATGTTGGGACAATATGTAAAAAGCATAAAAAAAAATTTTTAGATACCTTTGAAAATGCACAAAGAAATTGTAAAAATCCTTTTGAATTGCATGCTCAAAAAAGAGGCAAAGCTTTAACCACTTTAGATCTACAGAAAGCTTTAGATTATAAAAAATTTTGTACGAATCCGAAAAATATACCTCCTGCAACTAAATTATGTGTCGAGTGTAAATTAAAAATTCAAGACTATATAACGGTTAGTATATTTATTTTACGTAAGTTATTATTTTATAACAAGATTTAAATTTTCATGTAAAATATTGTATATATTTATAGGATGGTCAAGAATTTAAATTAACTCCTGAAAATGCATCTAAACAATCTTGCAGCCAAGCATCTAAATTTTCTGAGCATTCAAATATTAGTACTCCTCAAGAAAATGTAAAAGATGAAGTAAATGCATTGTTTGCTTCATTAAATTTGCCACCTATTAGTATTCCAGCAACTTTAGAATCAGCAAAAAACAATTATGGTAGAAAAAGAATGGGGGAATTAATTTCAGCAGTGGCTCCGAAAATAAGAAAAATTTTAGATGTTGATGAAAAATACGAAAAATTGTTTGATACTAAAAAAAAAATAAATGATTTTGATTTTTTTATAAGCCAATTGCAAATAAAAATAAAAAATACTGTAAATAAAAAAGAAAAAATTTCACTTTTGACAGCGACACCTGAGTCTTGGAGCTTAGATAAAGCTGCCAATTTCTTTAATGTTACTCGAGCTCAAATAAGACATGCTAGATCTGTTAAAGCAGAAAAAGGAACATTTGGAATACCTGATTTAAGACCTTCAGTGGAATTTTCTCCAGAAATTACTAAGTTGGTCCAAGATTTTAATTATACTAATTCTCGTGTATTACCCGGTAAAAAAGATTACATAAGCGTTGATCGTATACACAAACAAAAGCAACTGATTCTAGTAACCTTACGGGAACTTTACGCTCTATTTAAAGAAGACCACCCAGATTTGAAAATAGGTTTTTCTAAATTTTGTACTTTGCGTCCCAAGGAATGTATAGGAGCTGGAGCATCTGGTACTCATTCTATATGTGTTTGCATCACTCATCAAAATTTTAATCTATTATTATGGAATTTCGATAAGTCATTAAAATGCAAGGATATTGTTATTAAATATTATTAAAAAAAATAAAGAGGAAGGAAAAGGAAGAGGAATTTAGGGTTATTTTATTTTATTAAAATCTTTATTAAAAAAATCAAAGACTTGACTTGATGTTTTCTGAGCAGACGTTCTTACGCAATATTTAATTGTGCCTGCCCTGAAAAGGGCAGGGCTTATGAGGTTTGCTGTCGCTGCTCAGAATGAATATAAATATCAAGAATTCACTTTCACACATACACAATCACACAAATAAATCAAAAGATACCTGGATTTCTTACACTGACTGGACCACGTCCAGTCACGGCTTATAAGCCCACTGTTTGCACGCTACAGGTGCGTTGTCCCTTGGCCAAGTACAAAAATTTCAATATTCTCACCAGGTATTTCCACAAAACAAATCCTATTTCCAGTCACAGGCACACTCAAACGACGCTGAATTTCCAAAAATGATGAACAGCTCTAGCAGTAGCTTCCTCAGGAAAGATTCTCTAGGTGGACCAGCAAAACTATATGCGCACAGCACAACCTCTAAAAAGAGAATGAGAAGCTCCGCGGAGACGAAAATCGCGTATGAGTGTCGCTTCTCTCTGTCTCCTTCCACGCGCGCGCTAATTGGGCGAAAATAAAGTTACTATACTAGGGACTTATTCTTGTAAAACACGAATTTATTATTTTTTAAAATTTAATAAAATAAATAGACGCGAATATTAAATATTTTTAACCTGAATCGCGAAATAAAGAAATTATACTATGATTAATCGTAATTAAACAATTCATGTTATTTTTATTGTTATAATTTGGTATAATTCTTATGGCATTACCGGTCGGTAACGCCATCTTCCCGATTCAACGAGAACTCGTCTTCCCCTACTGCTCTTTGCAATAGGAAAATACGTGCTCTCGAAAATCGGGATATATTTTGAACGAAAATTAGAAATATTTGTTAACAATTCTCCACCCGGTGCGAGAATTCGAAATTGGAGCACCTAATTATGATATATCGGAGGCTAGATCTAGTCTTATTATTTCGGCAACTGAACATTCTAATTCATGAGATGCGAAGGTAATAGGTCGAGAAATTATAGTATGTTCTGAATTTACAAGAGTTCTATGTTAATAAAGTCGCAGTAATAAAATATTTCATGCTTTTAATTTAAAGATTTCTAGACTCCACCCGTATGGGGTATAACCAGAGGAACGAAATGCCATTTTGAACCCATACTAGTACCATAGTTAGTTAACATTTTAAAAACTAAATTTCCTAAAACTTGTTTTAGCTCTTCATGAGCTTCACATAGATTCGTGCCATTATCCGACCAGAAGACTGACGGTCGACCACGTCCAGCCGTCATCCTCTGGATCGCCATAATGCACGAATCAGCAGATAAAGTATCTGCTATTTCAAGATAAACCTTTCACATAATCAGGCAAATAAACAAAGCTCCCCAACGTTTTTTCCTTCCTCTAACCATGGCTACAGTAAAAGGTCCAAAACAGACAATTCTAAAATGAGCAAAGGGGTTGGAACTTCCATTCGGAAAATTACTCATTTTGAGTATCGCAGATTTATTAAATGTTAGGTCTTTGAATTTCATACAAAAATATGGAGTTTGAGCCTTTCACAACCAAAGATTTTTAGTTAATAGTAAATCTTTCACTACAATATCAACACGATTCCAGTCTCTAAATTTATCAATAGCAACTAAAATATCACGATCTTTTGGTTTAGTTAAGAGGGATCATTTAATTATTTTTCTTTAGAAGAATGCAACAAAATATGATGAGGACGACCACATCCATCTTTTTCGCATGAGGAAGCTTTACAGAATCTAACGTGCTCAGATTGAAGTTTACCTAAGCACCTATAACAACGTTTTGCATCAGGAGTTTTTGCCCAACGCCATCTATCATCAATGGATAATTTTAAAAAGTCTTTGCAATCGCGAATTAAATGTTCTTCATCAGAACAGTAATGACATAAGGAATTTCGAGGATTAGAAGGACCGCTTTCATCAACTAAGAAAACGCGTTTGCTCGAACTATGATTATTATCACGATTATCAAGGCGTTTGTCTGAATGATTTGCATCAGGCTTATTAAAATCACGATTTGTATTACCAAACAAGGAAACAGTACCAGCAAAGCTAGCTAACGAAGCTTCCCTATCTAAAAATTCACCTAAAGTTTCTAAAGATGGGGTCTCGCCTTTACCTGCTACAAATTCATTGTATTTTGAAACCATGACTAAAGGTAATTTACCTATTGTTTCCCTAATTAGATCTATATTATAAAGATAACCTTTATTACCTAAATTAATCATGGCTGCGACATTGTTTTTGACAGTGGCCGCAAAGGGTACGATGTTCATCTTATTAGAAGTCAGTCTAGGCAATTCTCTAATAGCGGCAACTAATCTAAGGATGACTTCTTCCGTATTACCAAATTGCCGTTCAAGGGCATTCATAATTTCGCGACCACTAGTACTTGTCATCATTAGACTTTGCACCGCTTGTAGAGCTTTGCCCTTAAGGCACCTATGAAGACGGATAGCATTATCAGAATCGCTGTAAGATCCAGCTTTTGTTGTTTGATCAAAGCTATTTTTGAAATGCAACCAATTAAAAATTTCGCCATCGAAGGTTAAGTCTCGTTTTTCAATAGCTAATCTATTTAAGAGAGCATGGTTATTGTCAGAAGAACCAGAGGAAGTGGAAGGGTTTGAAAAATTAAAGGCTTGAATAACGGCTCTAGAAATTGTAGCAGATAAATCATTATTGATAAGAGAAGGAGGGACTTCATCCAAAACCGTACGAGTTGTGGTGGCCGTGGCCAATTGCAATTCGATTTGCTGTTTTTCAGCTGCTATAATACGAAGCTTAGCTTGATTTTCTTCAATGTCAAGTTGCGCTTTGCGCTTGCGCAAGTTGACTTCGTCAAGAAGGACAGGCTGGACAGGCTGGACATTGTCGAAAGCAGGCTGGTTTAGAAGATCCCTATTATTAAATTCCTCTCCTTGATTTAAATTTAGAGGCTCGATATCATCGAACACAAGACCCTCACCTTCGGCGTCGTGCTCTCGTGGAGGAGGTTGATAACGGCCTCTACCTTGGGCGGCATCGCCCCGCCCTCGGTTGAGTCCGCGAACCATTCCACGACCACGTTTAAAATCTTGATTTGCGGGCATTAAAACATCAATTTCAGGAATTGAACTATTAGGAGAATCAGGGCGAGGAACGACTGGCAATCGTCTCAAATTATAATTATTATTCCTTGCATTGGGTACAAGATCAAACTCCTGTGCCCGTTGCAAACCGCCACGATCGGGTGCGCGGGCGTAGCGCTCCGCGAGCTCCACGAGCTCCACGAACAACAGGGGCAACTGGCGGTTGCACAACAACAGGAGCACCACGCCCCACACCACGACCCCGAACTCTACCTGCACGTCTGCCAGCACGTTTGCGACGAGCCATTTTTAATTAAAAATTAAATCAAAAATAAATTTGTAAGGAAATTGTCGAAAAACCTTAATTTGGGCTATAATAAAATTTCGGAGTCGATTAAAATTAATTAAAATTAAACAGAGAAAAAATTATATTATGAGGGCCAACTTCCTAAATTTTCGTTTCAAATAAATTATTAATCTAATTCTAATTATAATCCTAAATTAAATTTGAAAATAAATAAGTACAAAAAATTATTTAATTATTATTATAAATTTTTTTTTTTTTTTTTTTTTTATGTGGGTCAACTTCCTAATTTTTATTAAATTAAATCAAATTCTAATACCAATTAAAATTTAAAAATAATGACAAAAAATTTTTTAATTTTGAAAGTACTAGAGCCACCTTAATTATTAAAAAATTTCAAATATTAATTTAATGTTAAAATAAAGAATGATAAGAGAATTTAATAATACTAATACTAATAACTCAATTTATTTCAAAAAATTTCAATCTAAAAATTATTGTTTTATTAAGCTAAAAATTTCAAGAAAATCTAAATTATTAAAATTCGCTGAAAAAATATTAATAACTAACTAATTAAATCGTTATAATATAATTTGTAAAAATATAAGAGGTTATTAAATAAACGGGCGCTCAATAATCGCAACTTATGTGTTTTAAAAGAAAAGTGCATAAAATGGACGCCGCGATGCACGCCTGGAAAGAGATCGAGGTACAGCTGTAAAGGGAAAAATTAGAAAGAGACGGAGAATGTAGTTTATAACTATTAAAATAAAAATTTTAATTTTATATTTCCGCGGATTCAAAAAAAAAACTAATTTTAAATGAAAGGATTAAATCATGTATATATTTATATTATATATTAAATTAAAATTAATACTAAAGGTGAAATTAAAAATAAAATTGAAGCACACGAGGGTCGGCGCTTCGTCGCGCGCTCGAGAAAAGAGTTAGAGTATAGCTAAAACGGAAAAGATTAAAAAGGGACAAAAATAATTATTAAAATTGTGTATTTGATAAAATTTAAACAAATTTTTAAAATTAAAGGTTACACACATATATGTATACGTCTATACATACACATGTGTACCAAATTTTAAAATTAAAGTTCATACACATATATGTATGCACGTCTACACACATATATGTATACAAAACTAAAAATATTAAAAAAAAAAAAAAAAAAAAAAAAAAAAAAAAAAACTAATAACTAAAGGAAAATTAAAAATATGAAATCACGAACACGAATGACGCCCGTCGCCGTCGCGCGCCTGCCCAGACACACACTCAAAGTCAAGTCTTTACCGGTAATAATTTCCCGGGTTTTACGGCACCAAATTGTTATTAAATATTATTAAAAAAAATAAAGAGGAAGGAAAAGGAAGAGGAATTTAGGGTTATTTTATTTTATTAAAATCTTTATTAAAAAAATCAAAGACTTGACTTGATGTTTTCTGAGCAGACGTTCTTACGCAATATTTAATTGTGCCTGCCCTGAAAAGGGCAGGGCTTATGAGGTTTGCTGTCGCTGCTCAGAATGAATATAAATATCAAAAATTCACTTTCACACATACACAATCACACAAATAAATCAAAAGATACCTGGATTTCTTACACTGACTGGACCACGTCCAGTCACGGCTTATAAGCCCACTGTTTGCACGCTACAGGTGCGTTGTCCCTTGGCCAAGTACAAAAATTTCAATATTCTCACCAGGTATTTCCACAAAACAAATCCTATTTCCAGTCACAGGCACACTCAAACGACGCTGAATTTCCAAAAATGATGAACAGCTCTAGCAGTAGCTTCCTCAGGAAAGATTCTCTAGGTGGACCAGCAAAACTATATGCGCACAGCACAACCTCTAAAAAGAGAATGAGAAGCTCCGCGGAGACGAAAATCGCGTATGAGTGTCGCTTCTCTCTGTCTCCTTCCACGCGCGCGCTAATTGGGCGAAAATAAAGTTACTATACTAGGGACTTATTCTTGTAAAACACGAATTTATTATTTTTTAAAATTTAATAAAATAAATAGACGCGAATATTAAATATTTTTAACCTGAATCGCGAAATAAAGAAATTATACTATGATTAATCGTAATTAAACAATTCATGTTATTTTTATTGTTATAATTTGGTATAATTCTTATGGCATTACCGGTCGGTAACGCCATCTTCCCGATTCAACGAGAACTCGTCTTCCCCTACTGCTCTTTGCAATAGGAAAATACGTGCTCTCGAAAATCGGGATATATTTTGAACGAAAATTAGAAATATTTGTTAACAGATATTGTGTCTGAAGTTGCCTGTGATACTCAAAATTTTGACTGTATGATGAGATTGTGCAAAAAATGTTGCGATAAAAAATACATAGAGGAAAAAATATTTAATATATTAAAAAAAAATGAATATGAAATAGACAAAGATACTATTATAGAAGATTGGAAAAGTAAATCTATAGAATATAAGCAATGGACAAATCAAGATAGATCACAACTTGAAACAAAAGTTGATAACAGATATGAAATATTTTTAAATATAATTAATGACTCTGACAAACTATTCCAGCACCATTATATAGCTAAACAGCAATCTCGACATTTAAAGGAAAGAAAAGATTCTCTCGAAACAAACTCAGCGCTGATCCTAGATTTCAGCGAAAATTTTAGTTTTATTATTCAAGATGAAATTAAAAGTGCCTTCTGGTCCAAAAAATATTGTACTATACACCCTGTTGTTATTTATTTAATAGAAAATGATAAGATGGTGGCTAAAAGTTTGTCAACCTAACCGATTGGCATGAAACCGGTGTCAAAATGAAGGAAAAAAAAATGCGGGTGACATAGGCTCTATATTTTTTGACTAGCTATCGTAGTTTTTGAGATATTTAATTTTTAGTATTTTTGAACTTGATAACATTTTTTAAAAATTTTATCAAAAATTGAAATATCTCGATACTATCGAAAAATTTTGCTATAGCACTTCATAGTATTCAATTCAGCACTAATTTTTACGTATTCTCTGAAATTTTTATTCAAAACGGAGGTATCTTTAAAATTTTATCATTTTTTTTTTTAATTTTTTACTATTTCTTAATACTATATATATTTGAAAATTTATTTGTTTGTTTGTCTGTTTGTCTGTACCCTAATGACTCAATAACCACCGAACCGATTGGCATGAAACCGGTGTCAAAATGAAGAAAAAAAATGCGGGTGACTTAGGCCCTATATTTTTTGACTAGCTATCGTAGTTTTTGAGATATTTAATTTTTAGTATTTTTGAACTTGATAACATTTTTTAAAAATTTTATCAAAAATTGAAATATCTCGATACTATCGAAAAATTTTGCTATAGCACTTCATAGTATTCAATTTAGCACTAATTTTTACGTATTCTCTGAAATTTTTATTCAAAACGGAGGTATCTTTAAAATTTTATCATTTTTTTTTTTAATTTTTTACTATATATTATATATAATCAACTCAAATTTTAGGGTATAGTTTGGGGTGATAAAAAAGTCCCTCAGCTAAAGTTTTAGTCCTCTAGCACCTCATGGGCCCGAAATATGTCTGTTTAAAGGTCCAAAAATAGCCTGATTTGGCCCATTCTCAAAATTACACCATTCCTTTGAATTTACTACAAATTTTATCTTATTGGTCACATTTGAACTGGTAAAAGGTCTACATTAAGAAAAAAATTTTAGCTTATTTTAAGGCGTTAATTTTTTTTTTGGCATTGATATATATTTTGGACAATAACAACATGATAATAATAAAAAATCAATAACAACAACACCGGGAATAGATCAGGGGGGGCGAAGCCCCCTCTCTCACCTATGCTAGTATATATATATTAGACTGCCAAAAAAAAAATCAACTTTTCGATTTTTTAAGGTGCTCAAGCGTTTTTGGATGCCATTTAATGAAAAAATAAGTTCTACATAAACCGCATTTAAAAATATTTAGTCGTTGGACAGCGCCAAAGCATTTTCGATTTTTGAAAATGGGCTCAGGAACGTCGGGAGGGACTAAAGGTACTAAATTTAAAAGGCAACATAAAAATAAAATTTCGGGGGGTATTTTATAGTTTTTTTGGTCGCTAAAAACAATGGAATCATCTATTTTGAATTATTTTTTTAAGGGAAAAAGTTATGAGCTAATTTCAGTGGTAAAAATATCAAAAATTGGACAGTTTTTGACGTCAAAAACTTGCTGCGGACTAAAAAATGTTTAGAAATTATTTTAAAAGGGCATTCTGCATGTTTTTTGGGTCACTAAAAACGATAAAATTGGTTATTTTTATTTATTCTTGACGGATTCAGAGTAATGAGCCAAATATTGTAGCTTGATTTTCCAAATTTAGCATTTTTTTGAGTTAAATGGCTGTCAAGCGTACAGATAACTTTTCTGAACCTCTAAAAAGGTAAATTATCATATTTTTGTCTTTTTCTAACTAGCGCAGAATTCATTGCTAAGATTTTTTTAAGGGTGCTAGTTTAGTTCAGTGTTACCACAATGTCATAAAATATGGTTTTCAGGCAATTTTCCAAATAATGTTGTCATCTTGCAATTCAACCAAAATATTTCCAATTGGTCTTATTTTTTTTGCATAAAATACATCTTTCAATCCCCGTAATCGGCAATTTTTCATCACCGATTCTCTCATCGTAATAGTTAATAAACCAAATGCCCATTTTCGGCCCTAAATGACCAATTTTTAAATAGGTGCTAAAATTTTAATTTTCGATAAAATTGGGATTAATTTTTTTACAATAACTTTTTGTAAGTTCTAAGTTTCCAAAAATTTCTTACTCATCCTTTTAGCTTTAAATATTTTCGAGATATGGTTACACAAATTTAATGATAAAAGTATCATTGTTTTTTTAAACCTCAAATTGAGACTCTGTCTTTAAATTATCATATTTGCTAAAAGGAAAATTGAAAACAAAGAAGTAAAAAAATTTTGGAAACTTAAAGTTTGTACAAAATTTTTGAGACCTATAAGACCTATTTTTAATAAAAATATCAATTTTTGTAGCAACTTAAAAATTGGTCATTTAGGGCCGAAAATGGGCATTTGGTTTATTAACTATTACGATGAGAGAATCGGTACTGAAAAATTGCTGATTACGGGGATTGTAAGGTGTATTTTATGCAAAAAAATGAGACCAACTGGAAGTATTTTGGTTGAATTGCAAGATGACAGCATTATTTGGAAAATTGCCTGAAAACCATATTTTATGACATTGGGGTAACACAGAACTAAACTAGCGCCCTTAAAAAAATCTAAGCAATTAATTCTGCGCTAGTTAGAAAAACACAAAAATATGATAATTTACTTTTCTAGAGGTTTGGAAAAGTTCTCTGCACGTTTGACAGTCATTTAACTCAAAAAAATGCTGAATTCGGAAATTCAAACTACAATATTTGGCCCATAACTCTGAATCCGTCAAGAATAAATAAAAATAACCAATTTCATCGTTTTTAGTGACCCAAAAAACATGCGGAATGCCCTTTGAAAATAATTTCTATACATTTTTTAGTCTGCAGCAAGTTTTTGACGTCAAAAACTGTCCAATTTTTGATATTTTTACCACTGAAATTAGCTCATAACTTTTTCCCTTAAAAAATAATTAAAAATAAATGATTCCATCGTTTTTAACGACCAAAAAAACTATGAAATACCCCCCAAAATTTTGTTTTTATGTTGCCTTTTAAGTTTAGTAGCTTTAGGCCCTCCCGACGTTCCTGAGCCCATTTTCAAAAATCGAAAATGCTTTGGCGCTGTCAAACGACTAAATATTTTTAGATGCGGTTTACGTAGAACTTTTTTTTTCATTAAATGACATCCGAAAACGCTTGAGCACCTTAAAAAATCGAAAAGTCGATTTTTTTTTTGGCAGTCTAATATATATATGGGCACGTCCAGGAAAGAACTACCAACCAAAAAAATAAAAATTAAAAAAAAATTTTTTTTGTTTCACTTTTTACCTAAGATTTGTAAAACCAAGCCTATTTTACACTTCCTGATAGATAATTTTTAGATAAGGCTGCTCCAAAGTTGGATTTTTTCATTTTTCGGATTTTAACTGCCCAGTTCAACCTGAAATAACTCAGAACCATTCAACTTTTTATAGATACATAAGATTGAGAAAAACTTTTATTTTTACCTGAACTACTAAAAAAAAAAATTTCCATTTCGACTTATTTCACTTTTTTTTCTCCTCGACGGTAGCTTTCAAACATCCAGAAAATTTGTTTCGCCATGATTTTTTTCAACTTTTTTTTCTCAAAATTCACTTCAAAGGGCCTCATTAAAATCCTGAAAATTCTGACATGTGATAGGCAATGATGGGTCGGCAATCTTAAATTTTGGTTCATCCGTTTACCTAAAAATCAGCAAAAATGTAAAAATTATGGAGTAAAATTTAAAAAAAATTAAACTAAACCTTACCAACATATTACAGCATAAAAGAAGATCTGGATACTTTTCCTGGAGCCGAATCATCTAGGATCAACCTCGCGTCACCATCCAAAAATTAAAAAAAATCAGTAAAAAAAGAATCAAGTGTACAAATAGTCTTCAAATTAATATAAAATATTAAAGCAGACTAAAAACTACTTGAAGTAAATTACCAAATATAATTTGAACTAATACACATCAACATTGGACCCAAGTCTAGCATCTGTAAGCGCATCGATCCAACCCAGTTCTTGTAGACAGTCTGAAAACATTAAATTAAAATTAATAAAATATAATTTAATACTTTTTTCATACCTAAATAAATATATATAAATATGAAACCATTAGCTAGATTTATTAACATAGCAAATATATTAGCAATTAATATAGATATTCGCAATGAAAAATTAATAATGAGTATCATTTATTTATTATTGTTGCTTTACATTATTTTGGTTATTCATATCTATTAGACTATTAACTCTGGCACAGACAAAATGTGCCGAAAAAAAAATGTGTTGAAAAAGCTATTTAATCACAGTAATGGATAAATAAATAAATATAGATGATTGCAAAAATACATCAGTAGTTATAAATAATGTAAACAATACGGTTTAAAAATAATAATATAATTAAAATATATGTAAAGAGGTAGTTGTAATGACATCTATTGGTATTTGATTAAAATAAATGTAGTGATTTTTAATCGATAAAGAAATATGAGATGATGACTAGGTATTTTGTCATGGTAACGCACAGTTGTTCTATGCAAACAATAGATGTATGTACTTTTTCATTTTATGAATTACAGATAAATAAGGTTTGAATAGACCTTGTGAAATTATTTTAATCAAATACCAGTATATGTCATTATTTTATTGCTATATGTCAAATCAAAGAATTATAATAAAAAAGATTTGTCAAAATAGAGAGAGAAACCTAAATTTCCTGTATATTAGTGCTTCTAAGTTTAGAACTTAACCCTATCGGGCGCTGTAATTACAACTACCTCTGTAGATAAATTTAAATTATTATTATTTTTAAACCGTATTGTTTACATTGTTTATAACTAGTAAGTCATTATAAATAATGAGAAGTCTGAGTGAAGATAAAAATATATTAATGAGTAAAATAAAATATAAAATAAAAATAATTATTTTATAATTTATAATTACGGTAACTATTAATATATTTTTTATTAAAAGATTCCTTAAAAAATAAAAAATTTGTATATAGAAAATTCAAGCATGCCAAAAAGAAAAAGACAAAACAACAATTTACATTTAGCAAAATATGATAAGGATATGTCGAGGGATTCATATTAAAAGCAACTAAAGTAAATTACAAAAGGAAGTGAAAAAAATTGGAATTTTCGGTTCTTAGTTCTTTATAATAAAGTGAAAAAAATAACTTCATGATAGATGAATTTTTTTAAAAAACAAAATTATTCAAAGTCCCTAAAACCGAATTATTCCAAGTCCCTTAGCCCAGATTTTTCAAAGTCCCTAAATCGAAATTATTTTAAGTCTCATTCGACCCCTCCCCTGAAACCGGACAAATTTGACCCCCCCCTTAATTTTCAAGTTCTGAGGTACCCCCTCCCTATAAACATGTTCCATGTTAATAGTCGTAACACTCAATTACAGTGGGGCGAGGGGGGGAACAGTTACTAGCTCTCACCAGATTTGTTCTAATATATGGCTCGTTTTCATTTTTTTTGAAATAATAGCTTCAAAAAATAAAAATAAAAAATTCCTTTTTTAAAGTCCAAACAAGGCTTTTTAGAATTTTTTCACCAATAGTTATTCAGTGTTGCATAAAAATCACCATAACGAACCTTTTACATCAATTAATTATGTTTTTTCATACAATTATAAGGTAAAAACAGCTTAAAACCATTAAATACCAAAATCGTTACATGCGGCCTTAATATATGAATTTTTCTAGGTTTTATGTATTTTAAATAACAATATCATATATTTTTATAGAATTCTTACTAAAAATACGAGTTTTGGAAGTAAATTTTAGAAATATTTAATAATTTTTTAAAAAAAGAGGAACGGTAAAGGCAGGAACGGTAAAGGCTTTTTTATAGAAAAATCAAAATAATTCGTACACAAATGAACAAGAAAACTTTTCCGTTTGGAAAGTAAAGTATTTTTATGATTGAAACTTGCCAAGTTTTTAATATTTTAATTACAACGCTTCTGAATCGGAGATCCATGGGGGTACGGTAAAGGCTTTTGTTTTTGTCCCTTCGTGATTTCTGCACTTAAACTGATTTTGTTTTCCTATTTAAGGACCTCTTAAAGTGCTCTCGATGTGAGAATTTATTTTTTATGTATTTAAGTTGTCATTTATGTGATTAAAAGGTTTTAAAAATGTTTTTATGAAGAGAAATCAAATTTAATATAAATAAATTACGTATTACGTAAAAATTTTGTAAAATCGTGTGACACACCTTCTCACCCTTGTAATAATTAGTAAAAGTAAGTTTAAATTTTTTCTATATGGAAAAAGTTTAACCTTATGATATATCAATTAATCCCCAAATAAAATTTTTTGAAAATTAATTGATAGTTGTGAGTGACAGACACTCAAAGTATAGGAATCTCCTTTGTGACAGGGAACGGTAAAGGCTTTTTTGCTATATTTTTATGTTTTATAGTAGTTAAAACATTAAATTATGTTGATTTTCATGGTGTACCATCAAAAACTTATTGAAATTAAAAATTTTAAAAAAAAATTTTTTTTAATTAATGCATCTGGTAGTCAGAAACGTGCTGTACGTCACTTTTGCAAAAAAAACGATAATGAACCATATAGGTTTTTTGGGTCGCTGATTACGAATTTCGGAGCCCTATATTAACAGTAAATATTAATATTTTGCAGAATTTTTAATTTTTTACAATTAATTCAATTAACCCATTTACGCCCAAGCGGACGTAAACGGAAAGTAAAAAAAAAAAAAATAGGTTCCCGTATAGATAGAGGCTTTTAAATTACATGTCTATAGTAAAATTTCATGCTCGTACTGAATCTGAAGTCAAATTTTACTTACCACCCTTTTAAATTCTCCAAAAATAGGGATAAAGGGGGTGAAAAAGGGGCTAAAATAAAAATGATGGAAAAATCAATATAAAAAAAAAAAATGATATTAAAAAACATTTAAATTTACTTATTTGTGCAAAAAGCTTACATTTTTTAGATTTATGGGATATTTAATTGGATTTCAACTCTTATATTGCAACTGGGGGTAGTTTTTCCCAAAAATTTCAAATATTGTTTTTTTATAAATAACTAATAATGAATATTAATTAATATTCAAAATTTCTTGTATCGCTCGATGGCAAGGAGAGTATTTAAATAATTGAAATAATGACAACCTTTACGAGCAAGTTCTTGATTTAAATGAATTTACAAATTCATAGCTTTCATCTTTTATATGCGGATGCGTATCGTCATCACTTTTTTTATTGAAGCATACAAAGTAGCGACATTAGATGAATTTTTAAACTTATTTAAAAATTTTTGAATTTACGTGGATTTTAAATGTCGGTTTAAATTTCGATTTTAACTATATAAGAAAAATAAGGACGTGTTTACATCAGCGTCTGTAGCACATACACTAACACACACAGCTACACTGATGAGATCTATGTGTTAGTGTTGATCGAAACGCTAGGTACCTTCTGTACCGACATTTAAAATCCGCGTAAATTCAAAAATTTTTAAATAAGTTTAAAAATTCATCTAATGTCGCTACTTTGTATGCTTCAATAAAAAAAGTGATGACGATACGCATCCGCATAAAAAAGATGAAGGCTATGAATTTGTAAATTCATTTAAATCAAGAACTTGCTCGTAAAGGTTGTCATTATTTCAATTATTGTTTTTTTAGTTCCAAATCGGTTCTAATAGGTAAATTTTACTCCTGATTCCATTTTTTGAATTTGTTTTGAGCTAAAACGCTTCTGTGAGCGTAAAAATAGGGCTTATCAGGGCTAAATGGAACCTATAGAATTTACTATTCTTATATTTACCTTTTAAGGGTAATTTTTAAGAGCACAGAAGCGTTTTAGCTCAACCTAAAAAATGTAAGTAAGTAAAAATATAAGTATTTTGCACAAATAAGTAAATTTAAATGTTTTTTGGTATCATTTTTTTATTTTTATATTGATTTTTCCGTCATTTTTATTTTAGCCCCTTTTTTGCCCCCTTTATTCCTATTTTTGGGGCATTTAAAAGGGTTGTAAGTAAAATCTGTCTTCAGGTTCGGTAAGAGCATGAAATTTAATATAGACATGTAATTTAAAAGCCTCTATCTATACGGAAACCTATTTTTTTTTTGACTTTCCGTTTACGTCACTTGGGCGTAAATGGGTTAACCTAGTTGAGAAATCTATTTTAGAAAGGTTTTATCGAATTTTAAGTTTTCGTCATATAGTTGTCCATTCATTCGTATAATGCGAATAAAGTTCGATTATAAGGGAATCAATTTCATAGTGTTTTCGCAATAAAATCTAACCTAAAATTAGGAACTCACATTTTCAATAACTAATTTCCTTCGACTCACGTACTTTTAACCTAAAATTGCATGCTTTCATGTATTTTCTTGCTTATATTTCACGTGAAAACAGCGTGAATCAAATACAGAATAGGCCTGCAGCGTTGATTTTGAATTATTACATTTTATATTTTTTACATTTTCATGTAGTCACCTTGTATAAAAATTGAATGTTTGTTCACAAGTTCACTTTGTTTATTTTGTTGATTAATAAACTATAATTAGTTATAAAACCGTAAAAACTTTATAATTATGCCGGAAAAATTTTTCCTTAGTTGTTTTTTAAATAAAAATTAATTTATAATACTTTTCTTGAAATTAATTAATATTATCTAATCAATATTTTAGTATGCCCAAAATATAAACAGAGTGAACTCGGGGACGAGAAATTCGATTTTTACACAGAGTAAAAAAAATAAAAATTACAAAAAAAAGATCTATTTAAAAATACCCAAAAATTAACCTGAAGTTGCCTATTGTGGGCAACTGAATCATTTTCGTTAAAACCCGATATTATATTCGTGTTCAGTGACCCAAAAAACCTACTAGGGGTCGTTAAAATTAAAAAAAAGATCTATTTAAAAATACCCAAAAATTAACCTGAAGTTGCATATTGTTGGCAACTAAATCATTTTCTTTAATACCTGTTATCATATTCATGTTCAGTGACCCAAAAAACCTACTAGGGGTCGTTAAAATTACAAAAAAAGATCTATTATAAAATACCTAAAAATTAACCTGAAGTTTCCTATTGTGGGCAACTAAATCATTTTCGTTAAAACCCGATATCATATTCGTGTTCAGTGACTCAAAAAACCTACTAGGGGTCGTTAAAATTACAAAAAAAAGATCTATTTAAAAATACCCAAAAATTAACCTGAAGTTGCCTAATGTGGGCAACTGAATCATTTTCGGTAAAACCCGATATCATATTCGTGTTCAGTGACCCAAAAAACCTACCAGGGGTCGTCAAAATTACAAAAAAAAGATCTATTTAAAAATACCCAAAAATTAACCTGAAGTTGCCTATTGTGGGCAACTGAATCATTTTCGGTAAGACCCGATATCATATTCGTGTTCAGTAACCCAAAAAACCTACTAGGGGTCTTTAAAATTACAAAAAAAGATCTATTTAAAAATACCCAAAAATTAACCTGAAGTTGCTTATTGTGGGCAACTGAATCATTTTCGATAAAACCCGATATCATATTCGTGTTCAGTAACCCAAAAAACCTACTAGGGGTCTTTAAACTTACAAAAAAAAAGGATCTATTTAAAAATACCCAAAAATTAACCTGAAGTTGCTTATTGTGGGCAACTGAATCATTTTCAGTAAAAACCGATATTATATTCGTGTTCAGTGACCCAAAAAACCTACTAGGGGTCGTTAAATTTACAAAAAAAGATCAATTTAAATTTTAGGGCTTAAGGGGGGGGGGAATTGGGGGTAATTTCACCCAATTTTCACCAGCGCTAGTTTATTCATTGTATACAATGTTCTTTAGGCCTATCTGAAGAGATTCCCGCATAGGTTAAATCATGGACGCTTTTCATCTAGCGTCCATGGGTTAAATCGTAAGTCAGCCAGGGTCGCGGTTTTCATTTTTGAATAACGAAATAGACCCGACTAAAAGATAACTTCTCTTCTAAATAAACAATAAAACTAGTTGTGCGCATAAGTGTTCATGGTAACTATAAGCTTGTTTTTTACACGCATGCGCATAAATTCTTTTTTCATTTCATGATGTAAATATGCTACACTTTCTGCCCGCAAATCTATGCTTGAAAGTCGCATTTTTTTTTCAATCTCTTGTTTTTTCTAGGGAAGAAAGTAACAACTTTCAGCAGTAGTTATAACAAACTATAGCATATTTTTTTTTTTAATTTTAAATTAAAATTTTATTGCTTAAAAAAAAAAAACAGTATCTGTCACAGTGAGTCTCGAACCGGGGACCTCTATATCAGTATCTTAACACGCTGCCAACGCGCTAATGATTCGTATGCCTTAAAATCGAATTTTGTTAAATATATGGTCTGGAAAAGAAAGAGTGAGAAAGAAGATTAGGGAACTGAAGGTTGTCTCTTTATCCACGCACATATATTATGCAATATAAATGTATATTTAAATTATTGATTTAATTATTCTTATTATTTTTCTTTTTGCATCAAATGCAGCATATTTACATCTAAAAATAAAAACCCATGTGAATAGCAGGGGACGAAAGAATTATATTGACTCGTGACGGGAAAGGTCGCTCGGTATACTGACAAAGACAGCACTCGCCTTCGGCTCGTGCCATCTTTGTCAGTATACCTCTCGACCGTTCCCGTCAACTCGTCTGATATAATTCTCTTTCGTCCCTTGCAATACAAATAGATATTTTTTAATACTCTTTTTTTAAATTTAATATTTTAAATCTTATTAAAAATACTATTGAAATAAAATAAAATTAAAATAATTTATTCGTTGAATAATTTATTAGATAAATAATATTTTTTATTGTTAAATAATTAACATAAATAAAAAATTTAATTAATGATATAATAAGTATAACGAAAAAATAGACACATGCATAATATTAACATTTTTATAGTATAGAAATAATATAAAAATTGACGCACGTCCGTAAAATTGAGATAAATTTGTTAAAAAAAAACGTAATTAAAAAATAAAATAATAGTGAAGATCCTGATCTATGGATGCTGAAAAATGCGAAATTTCAAGATTTTTGATGATTTTTAGCCTGAGTTTTTTAAACTTTTTGTCAGAACACTTTCAAAAGCTCATCAAAACAACGATTTTAAAAAAAAATTTGATGTGACAACTTCAATTTTGAGCATTTTAGAGTTAATTTTACCATAAAAAATGTGTTTTTTAGAAAAAAAATGAGTTTCTAACAAATAAGAAAAAAAACTGCAAGTTCTAATTAAAAAATCGGAATGAGGGATTGTTAGAGAAATCGAAAACAAAAATTAAAAAAAAAAAATGTATTCATAAACTAAAAATCTACGACCTGTAGAGTAATTTGGGTGGACTTCGTCCCATTGTGCGGCGTTAATGAATTAAGCAAAAGAAAAAAATTGAAGTAAATGTAAACAGGGGTGGGGGGGGGGCGGAGCTTTATCTGAAAAATCTGAATGTGTTTGTATAATTATAAATTTGCACTGAAAAATGATTTTTTAATGCAAGTAGTATACACTGAGAAAAAAAATTAGAAAATATTATTATAAATATTGGTAGAAACTACTATCTTTTTATAGTAATTGAGCACTATGTTTCACTTTATAGTAGAAATTAATATTTTAGTTTGGAAAGTTTACCCTAAATATTCATGGAATTAATCATATACAAAGAGCGTATATTACTTGTTTGAGTATTAATTTTTACTATAGGAGAAGTGTTATTAATGTAAAATGAAATTATATCTGTATGTAAATTTTACAACATTCGTATAGTAAAAATTCTTGAATTTCATAGAAAAATTTATTTGAAGTATAGCAAAAGAGAAAATTAATTTTCAGGGCGCATTCTTTTTTTTTTAAATTTCTACCATCTTTTGAACTGCAAAAATTATTTAATTAATCTACCTATATTTTATATTCGAATATTTATTATCGCATCTGATCGAGAAAATTGAGGGGTGGACGGAGCTATTATACATGTGTACATTAGCACACGCACACAAACTTCTATGTTAACTAGTTATGTATGTTTAAGTAAGAAACTCAGTGTCCTTATAGGAGCGCGCCAGTTTAACAAGGGCGTATAGATTTTTTAAGTAAAGAAAGTAAGGACGGTAGGCATACACTGGAAATGAATCGGTTGCGCGAGAGAACAAATCGTAGTCGTCGCGCGCCACTAATATTTGTTTTCTCGAGCAACAAATTTTGTCGTCTCAGACGCCGAAAATGTTTGCTCTCGAGGTTCAGCGCGCGCACCTGCCCCGAGTAATCATATACTGTACATATTTTATAAGCATGTGCTATATGTATATTATGTAGTTTGTGTGCTTTTAATAAAAAAATAAATTTACTTGTGATTTAAAATAAATTAATTATGTGATAAATAATTTTAAATATTAGTTTAAAAGAAGATTTAGAAATGGGGAGTTTTTTTAAAAAGCATAATCATTACAAAGAATTTTATACGTGCATGAGTATGCAAATGTTTGTATAATTCTCATTTTTCATGTAAATAAAGTGAAAAAAAATAAATTCGTTATGTTTATTATTAAAAATTATATTTAAAAATTAATAATTGTATAATTCTATTAAATATTAATTGTACAATTCTCATTTTTCATGTAAATAAAGTGAAAAATATAAATTTGTTATGTTTATTATTAAAAATTATATTTAAAAATTAAAAATACAAACATTTGCATACTCGTGCACGTATAAAATTCTTTGTATTGATTATGATTTTTAAAAAAACTCTCCATTTCTAAATCATCTTTTAAACTAATATTTAAAATTATTTATCACATAATTGATTTATTTTAAATCACAAGTAAATTTATTTTTTTATTAAAAGCACACAAACTACATAATATACATATAGCACATGCTTATAAAATATGTACAGTATATGATTACTCAGGGCAGGTGCGCGCGCTGAACCTCGAGAGCAAACATTTTCGGCGTCTAAGACGACAAAATTTATTGCTCGAGAAACAAATATAAGTGGCGCGCGACGACCAGTGATGCGCTATGCCGTGAAATATATCGAGGGTTGGCAACGAAAATTTTATTAGATAAAACAAGACAGAACGAGTTTTCCTTTTCTATCTTATGGTAATTTTGTAGCCAACCCACGTTAAAAATTCACGGCATAGCACACCACTGGCGATGACTACGATTTATTCTCTCGCGCAACCGATTCATTCCCAGTGTAGAGAAATCAACGAAAAATAGATAGGTGCGTGCATAAAAACTGGTATTTTTAAGTGCCCCGTCGCTGAGACCCAATACATAAAAGAACCTGTTGAGACAGTAGATATTAATCCGAACCTGAACGGAGCCTGTTTCGTTCTACTTCTCATTCATAAAATCTATACGCCCTTGTTAAACTGGCGCGCTCATATACAAACTAAAACTTATGATTCGAGTAAAATTTAACTAGCATCTAGCAGCATATTTGAATAAAATCTAATATTTATGCATTTTATTTATATAAGATAAAGTAGAAATTTATATTTTTATTTGATACCGCGATATAAAATAAAAAAAGTAACAATTTTATAATGCCTCAATGACGTAACATGTAATATTATATGCTATTTATATACCCAAGAATTGTACTAAAAATTATACTACACAATATTCCATATATTTTTAATGACAACTTAGTAAAATATTTTAAAAACATATTTTAACTTTTACTGTTTTTATAGTACAAATTGCAAATCTTATTTTTTACTATACTTATAGTAATATTTTTTTAAGTATCCACAAGTAGTCCACAAGTAGTCAATCCACAAGTAGTCAATCACTATTTATTATAGGAATAATTCATGTTTTTTTTCTCATTGTAAATATAAAACGATAAAAAAATATAAAAATGCGATAAAAAAAAATAAAGTGTTTTTTAAAAAAGGCCATTTTTTTCAAATTAGTGTCACTGTGCAACAAATAAAAATAAAAACATTTGTAGGTACTGTTCCAAAAATTCCAAGGACCATACTATCCTGCAAATGGGGCTTTAATAAATCTAAAGGAAGTTGAGAAATGAATTATGTCCCTTCTACCGGGTCATTTTTTGCATTAAACATATACAGAATGTAAGAGTTGGTAATGGCTTGATTAAGGATTCCATAAAAAAAAATGCATTGGCCATCTGCAAATTTTACGCGCAGTATTGCCGGCATTTTTTCCTATAAAAAACCGTTTAAATGTCTTAGACACTCACAAATATAAACAAATTTATTTTTATTGACTTATAAATATACAAAACAAGATATTTTTAATTAAGGGTCGTTTTACCTAAATATGTCGATATTTTAGCTGATTTTTAAGGTAGGATCACAGTATACATATTTTTACAGTAGGACATCTCAAGCGTTTTGTTGTCCGGGGTACCATGCGCGCGTTTCGCCTTTAGAATATATTTATCTTTTTCTATTATAGTTACCTCTTCTTCTATACGCGTGTATTTTAAATTTAAAAAATCGCCTTCTGCAAATGGCGCCAGCATTTCTCATCTGGACAAGCCGTCCCGTGTTATTTTTTTGGAGTAGGATTACTCTAGAAATATATATACTGTGGTAGGATTGTGAAATAACGGATAGAGATATTTGAATCAAATTTTTTTTATAGTTTAAAAATATATTAAAAATAAAAAAAAAAAATTTTTTTTGTTTTTTGTGACGTCAGTTTTGCGTGAGAGAGGTGAACTTGCGTCTCTGAAAAAAGCAGGCAAGGCCTAGGTGCTTCTCTGGAAGCACGCTAGAAGGTTTCCTTCTATATCTTAGAATACGTTAAGGCCCTCTTATTATGCTATAATATATCGTTTCCCTATGTAAAAATAATAATAATAATAAAACGTGTCGATCGTTGCATCGTGTCGTTTTTGAAATATTTATTCTCCTGTATGGCAAAAGCATTTAATGTATGGGACCTTGAAAACGTCGAATAGCATGGAAAGGATACGACTCTGGGGTACGTGCGTATAGAAGGTAAACTTCAAAAAAAACATTTAAAAAGAGAGAAGAGTATACTATATCTTGAGAATATATCTTGCGCACGGCAGCGGCTACTTTTTTCCTCTCTTTACGCCGTATCCATTTGTATAGTATACTATGATAAAGCCCTCTCAGAATGCTACATGTATCATTATTAATATATATATATAACATGTCGCTGGATCATTTGCGTTTGCTTTTCGTGTCGTTTTTTGAAATTTTTACTCTCCTGCATGACAAAAACATTGAATGTATAGGACCGTGTAAACGTTCAAAAGCATGGAAGTATATGGCGGGGGGGTGGGGTGTGCGTATAGAAGGAAATCTTCAAAAAAAAAATTCAAAACTGTGTACTTGATATCTTGACTTAGGATAATCTAAAACGTACGAAAAAAAAATTGGTAAGACTGGAAACCCGTAATTTCGGGATGTCGTCGAGTTTTTTCAAAAAAATTAATTACGAACAAAATGGCGGCTACGCAAAGTTAAAATGAAAAAAAAGCCTATAATTTTCGGGCAAAAGCAGCTGTAAAAATTTTTTCAGAACATAAAAAAAAAAACTCGACGACATCCCGAAATTAGTGCATTTATTAATTTCCTTAGTAAATTTAAAGAAAATCGGTGCAGAAGTTATCGCGCAATCGAGTACAGGGTTTTACAGACGTTGTTTCGAGTAAAACGACTTTGAAGTTTTGGAATAATTTTTTCGGTACTTTTAATCATTAAATTATTATTATTTTTTTTTATTGCGTAAAGAAACTTACAACAAATAAAATTAGACCAAAAAAATAAAAATCGGCCAAATAGTTTTAGAGAAATCTTAATTAGAAGGTGTAAAAACATAGTTTTCTAAATAAGAGTAAATATTTTTTTTTCTTAAAAATTTAACAAAACATTTTTTTTTTGTATATTTAAGTAGACTTATAAGTTATCAGTGATTTTTGAGCCATAAAACTATCCTTCTGGTTTTCATACTGAATTTGTAGCTGATTTTATCCCTGCTGCTGGGCCGATTTGCTATTTTTTACCATTTTGGCACGGCTAAATTTGGAGTCATAAACCATCGCGAATATTAGCAAAATTTGCTCATAATTTCTATCAGTGACCAGTTCCGACATGATTTCTAACTATTTAACAGTAGTTAGAAGATATGTAAAAAAATATTAGAGCCATACCGTTAAATTTTATCAAAAACACGTTTAACGGCGCCGGCAAAACAGGCAAAAAAATATGCTTAGAGGGGAGAATTTAAAAATAAATTTTTTTTACATACTCTCGAGACATATATAAAGTAATTAATAGAAAAAAAAAAAATTCGGTTATCAAAAAAAAGTTTAGGTAAAACGACCCTTAATTTAAACATTTTTTAACTTTTTTTAAAAAATATTGATAATACGAAAAATTACGTTCATGCACAATGTGGGTCTCTGAGACCCGACACTAAAATTCAGAAGCGTCTCGGCCAAAGCTGCGTGGGCTACAGATGCTCCTGCGGGGTGGGTGAATCTTTTACATACATACCAAATTAAATTCCCATCCTATTATGGAGGGCATTAGGGTTGTTATATAAAAATACCGCGAACTTAAAAAAAAACGCTGGGTGATTTAGACCCACCTGGTGTACCTGAGGGTATATATATATGTAACATTTTTATATAAAATTAGTTTTCTTTTTTTTTTTTAATTTATATTCTTTTATTACAAAGTAAATAAAGCCATCATTTGAAGATTCTTTATCCGCTTGCATGTTGCCTTTACATATATGAGCATTCATGTACATGTTTATTTTCAATCACAGGTAATCCCTTCATTATAATAATCTAACTGTTTCATGTAACAATTTATTTATTTATTTATTTCATGTTAATAGTATTATTACTAATTATTTTATATAGCAAATAATTTGTTGCACTGAGAAAAACATTTTTTTGATTCAATCGTATATATCATTAACTTTATAAACAGATTTCATTGAAATGTAGCAGTAGAATATTTTATTAATTCCCGGTGATGAAAAATAGTCGAAAAATAGTCAAATACTTATATGTTCATCGAAGGTGGCACCCTATGTTAAAAACAGTCGTTTTTTTATCAAAAGACTGTTTTTCATCACCGGGTTTAATGATAATATTAAAATTATAAATAAGAAATATTACTTTAGTTTAAGGTGGCAGGTCGTACCCGAGGGAAAAAAATCGATTTTTTGTTTTTGGTTTTTTTGGGTTCGAAAACATTTTAAGAATATGGAGAAAAAAAATTTTATAATGATATCTTGAATAATAAGGAAGTTCAAATAATTTAGAAGATTAAGCGAGACACCGCAATAGAAGTTATACGATTCACCGAAACTTTAAACGCGTTATTCTCGAAACAACGTTTTAATTTGTGTACATGATAACTCAAAAAATAATTAAGATATCTTCCTAATTTTTTGGCCACACTTTTAACATACAATTATCTTCTGGATTGATGGAATGATTTTTCCAAAAAATGTCCCATTTTTTTTTCTTCAAAAAAACATGTGAAAAAAATTGCAGTTGAAAAAAATTAAATAAATTTTACAATTTTCGATTTTCCGAAATTTGAATCCATCAATCCAGAAGATAATTGTATTTTAAAAGTCTAGCCAAAAAATTAGGAAGATATCTTAATTTTTTTTGAGTTATCGCGTACACAGTGAAAAGTGAGACCTCACTTTGAGCACCTTTTTTCGGCGCCATTTTTTAAAAAAATAAAAAAAATTTTTCAAATATTTAGCAACTTATAATCTAATATAGTTGTATGATTCTACGATCATTATTATAATTTCACAGCTGACGGAATAAATAATAATAATAATAACAATCAAAACATTGTAGTTTATTTAAAAGCATAATAACTTATTGTTTTTCAATAGAGTATTCATGCGTTAATGTTATATATGGGTGGTTTTCGCAGGAACGGTATACATAGTGTCCCCTCCATTTATATCCGAAACTAAAGCTCTTTTACACTTTTTTTTCTTTTAAAAAGATCATAAATAATATTTTTTTAAAGTCACAACCTACTATGCATATATTGGTAACTTAATAAAAAAATTTTCTGGAGCATATGTGTTCAAATTGTCGCCACCGTCTGCTGTCCTTTTGCTTAACTGTAAACTTTGAGTATTAACAAACGGCTTAAAATTTGAACTTAAATTTTTCTGTAGTATGCATATGACGTATTTAGGTCCCAAAAACTCATTTTTTTCAACGAAACAAATTTTCATGCAATTCTCTTAGCTTATCGTCACATATAAGTCTGTCCCCCAATTATTGCTATTTTTAAGCTTCCCACCTTTTATGGGAGCGCACTCTATATTTATGCACTTGAAAGCACTGTTGTATTTTTTTTCTTACTTAACTACTCATATATGAACCGTGTAAAACTTAAAATTTTAAATATGAAAGCTTTAACTATGAAAATTAAACCTATTAAATTTTTAAAACGCTTTTACAAAAAAAAAATGTCGCAACCGTCCATGTCGTTTTCTCCAAATGTATGTCATATATTACTTAATATATCTTGTTCAGTTATGTGTTTTGATGGAAAAATAAGATACCCAGAGTTTGAGAAAATTTGATGGCTTCAATACAAAGTTATTTCAATAATACATTCAAAATGTCGCAACCGTCCATGACGCCACCGTCTGCATAAATAAAAAAATCCCATAAGAATAACGCGTAGAATTTATTTTTACATTTGTAGCAGTACCACTGAAAATTTTAGGATTTTAGACATTGATAAACATTACTATACAAAAAAAATTAAAAAAAAAATATAATTAGTGTTGTGCCGTAAACAATAAAAAAATATATAGTTACAGTGAAAACCACCCATATATTACATTTTTTCTAAATTAGTGATTTTCATATTATCAATATGTACTATATTTATTGTTTGTGAAATATTCACATTTTTATATTTTACTATACGTAGGTTAGTTTTTATTTTTTTTTTTTTTTTTTTTTTTTTTCATATTTTTAATCATATTTTGACTATATATACATAATTAAATCTGCTTTACAGTTATTGTTTCAATTATGTCACGCATAGTTATTATGCATATTACAACGTTTTATGATATTTTTAAAACAGTTTTGTCAATAATCATTTCATCTTGTAAGTTTTTTTGTAAAAATCTATGTATATTTTTTTGTAAACTAATGTCATATATTATTCCAGCCTTGAAAAAGATTACATTGTAATCGAAACGTTGGATTAATGTTTTTTAAAAATTAATAAACAACAAATTATACTCGTAAAAGTCACGTTCTAAAATATTATTTTAAACTTCACTTTTTAATATCGAGCGATAAATAAATTTTGAATAATTATTCAAATAAATTATTAAAATAATTTATTTTAATTTGCTATTTTTTTATTTTTCAGTGGATGGAGAACTAAGTAACAGAGAATTTGTAGCAGTAATGAAAAACCGTGCACTAAGAGGATTAGAAAAACCGAAAGATACTGGTTTTATAAAACTGATACAATCAATTTTAAAATGTGCAAAACATGCGTATACTTATTGAAATTAAAAAAAAAAAACTATTCAAAAATTTGTAATATTCATGAATACGATTAAAATTTAATGATAATTTAATAATTTAAATAATAAGTATTGTTATTTCAAGTTACAATATTCAATAGCCCTTTTTCGATTGAGATAACATTTGGATTAAGCATATAAGTAAAGCTAAGATAAACGTAATTTTTTTTTTATTTTTACAAAGATTTTCAAATTTAAAAACTTTTACACAGAATTATTGTTCTCTCTGCCGATTAGTATCGTTTTTTATTCTTAATATTTATTATTTAAGGTATCATTGAATTTTTTTTTACCGTTGGTACTGAATGGTAGTATTCAATATTCAGTTGGATTAATGATGGCAACTTCAGTGTGAAAAAACAAAGAAAAAATTTTGTATGTATTGTTAGTAAAAAAGTTTTTTTTTGAAGAATAAATTTAAAAACCGTAACAAAATAATTTCTCTCCTATGTAGCAGCTGCAGAAATGGATTCTAATTATAGGTATATTTAAATACGTGTTTATTAGTAACTATGTGTATTTTATAGATTATTTTTGGAATATAGTTTTTTAAAACTTATATGGGTCAATATTTCTCAAGTGCATGTAAACCTAATTCTTGAGTATTCAAATCGGTCCCAAAATATTTTTTGCTCAAATAACTATCGAAAATAAGTTACCTTCCCAATTTTTAGCCTCCTAGGTCTTCTCCTTGATTTTTTACAGCCAAATTACTTTTTTTTGTGCTTTTTATTTTTTTAAATTTTAAGAGCGCAAAAATTACTAAAAACTCTCTCAGACTCATATTTTATTGCAAAAAAAATCTTCCTCTTGGGCCCAAAACTAGAGCAAAAAAAGTGATTCCAAAATTTTTATTTTTTAAAAATTTCAAAACTTTCCGCCAAGTCACGTGATCAATCAAAAATCTGACGAAAAATTTGGATTCCACGGGAAATTTTACCTAAAGATATATATTTTCATGTTTTTACAAGCTTATATGTTGAGACAGCGAAGTTTGAAAGAATTTCCTGATTAATGTCGATTTAGCTGAATAAAAAAAAAATAAAAAAAAAATAGGTTTAAATCCAGCTGAATGGTGTCTTGCAAAATGACCTTCACCGATTGACCCCAAATTGGGCAGATGTTTTTATATATATAAAACATGATTCCTTCCAATTATTTAACCATCTAGGTGCAAAAGTGCTCACATTGGGCCCATTTGAGTTTTTTTGGAAGTTTTCAAATTTACTCGTAATTTTTTTAATTTATAAAACCGAAAAGATGCAAAAAAAAAATATTTTCAATAGATATCCTTATGGGAAATTTCTCGGTGAATTCGATTTTTGGTTCCTCATAGAGGAACCATTGTGATAGGTCAAAATTTTTTTTCTGATTTTTTGGCATATAAGTACGTTTTGAGACCTCAGAAAGCTAAATAAGGTTTTTAAAAAATGTCTGTATGTGTGTGTTTGTGTGTGTATATGTAACCGGTGATATTTCACTACCATTATGAAATTAAGACTTAATTTTTTTTTCAAAAATTTTTTTATCATAAATCTAAAACTACTTTTATTTTTTTTTAATTTGGATGTAATACCTCATTTTTCCATGAAAGTACTGATATATAGAAGTATTGTTTTTACTCGATATCTCGAATTTTATAATTTATTTTTTGAAAATTTTTTTCTCAACATTTTTTTCACCAAAAAATACAAAAAATAGCAATTTTTTTTTTTATGGGCGCAGTACTTAATTTATTTCTGTGGAAGTACTAGTACGCTCTTTCTAGTCTTTGACAGCAGCGCTCACGGTTTTATTACTGCAGTATTCACATAATTATTCTTCGCTGCAATGAATTTTTAGATTCACCGCAGCGAAGTTTTTTTTTACAAAAACCTTTATTGTAATTAAAAAATAATATTATTTATTTTATTTATGAAAACATACAAAGTTAAGAGAAAAAAAATTAAGCAAAAATAGAATAAACTAGAATAAATAAAAATAGAATAACTTCTAAACTAAATAATAAGTATTGAATAATATATTTTATTCAAATTTATATTATTTTACAATATATGTATATTTTTTAGCCTTGATAAAGACTTCATGTGAGTCGAAAGCTCGGACTTTATTAACATCTAAATAAAACATCATCAAGAATTTGCTCGTAAAGGTTGTTATATATTATTTCAATCAGTTTAAACTTCTAAACTATTTATAATTAGTGTTTAAAACAGAATATTTGTCTCTCGCGGTTCTCGTGTCTCAAGATCAACAATGGTCAAGCACGCGTAATTCGTTATTTTGAAATCTTATGTAAATAATCGCGCGCATAAACCGGCGTCTTTTACCGCCCCTTCGCTGACCAAAGCCAGTCTTGCGACACGAGGAACACATTAAACATCGTTCTTATCAATTGTCTTCAATTAATTTTTTATAATTGTCAAAAGTTTAATTATGTTTTTTAGTATTATTATTTATCAAGTTAACGTGTCCTTCCGAATTATTTGGTGAATTTGACATCTAATTTAACTTAGTTATTATAAATCATTTATGTTAATATATTTGTATAGTGTTTCGTTAACTTATGAAATTATGTGAGAGAGGTAGCGTCAATAAGCAGTATTATCATTACTATTTTTCAATAAACTTGCATTTTATTAATTACAAGAAAAGTGTTAATATTTATTGTCACCTAATTATCCTGAACATGTCAATTATTAATGAGCCAATTAGCCAATATTTTTCATGGTCCTTCGTTAGCCAGATGGTTCAGGAGGCAAATTTACAAGTGTATAATTAATTTAAAAAAAAAGTGACAAAAAAGTGAAAAACTAAAATTTAAAAAATATATAAAAAAATCAAGATCATCGAAAATTAAGCAAGGTGTAATGTGATTATTTCCGGCCTTGCAGAAATAAGCGCATTATGAATTTATCAAAATTTTTACCTTTATTAAAATCATGCGTGTTCGTTGCTATGCGCGGGACTTACCAATATATACCATATGCTGAAATGAGAAAGAGAATAATTATCAAGGTCGGGGGAATTTTCATAGAAAAAGGGAGAGATGCTATTATTTTTATTTAAATAAACTTAACACTAATTAATTTCTATTAAAACACAAAATCATTAGCTTTATTCAAAAAAATATAAAAATATAAATGTAATCAAACTATAAACTAAAATGTCTTTTATTAAAGATAATCACCAAAATGTCCTTTTATTATCAATTAAAATAATGTAATTTCTTAGTCGCGACACACACACATATTTTTCACTTTTATAGGAGTTGAAGACCTACCTTCTTCATTTTCATTTTCTATAACTCCAGTTTTCTTTATTTCTGACATAACTGCTGAATGATGATCTTTTACTTTTCTTCTTAAAAAGTTTATTATAAAACAATAATATCAACACTTTTCTTTTATCATATAGATTATCTCCCGACGAATATTATAAAACTTGACACCTCGTGTCTAGATAATTATGTATCTTGTAATATAAAATCAATGCAAGAGAATCGATTTTGCCTTTGAAATCTTTTCTTCAATTCTTTTAAAATTCACTTATATTTTCACGACAAAAATCCGTATTCAAATTAATCAGTTCACTTTTTATTAATTGTAATTTCTTTATAATATTAATTAAAAATTAACATAATGGCCGACGACTAGATAAAAAAATTCAATAATCAATCAAAACGCGACCTAATAAACAGGTAGCTAGTCGTCGAATGTCATTTTAGTCGCGTGCCGTCAATCGTCTTCCGGCTTCTTCTCTCTCCCCACTTTCTTCTAAATCTTGACTTGGTCAGGATTTTATTGATGTGTGCATGTGTGGCGTGATTTATCTATATTGTATTAAAATTTTATAAGTATAAATTGATATTTTTAATATAAATTCTTGGCGGCTCGTTAGATTTATTTTAAATTTTATTTTTGATTTTTCTGCGTTTGTAACCACGTTACAATAGCCCTCCCCTTAAGGGGGGGCTTTAATAAGAAAGCCCTCAACTCCTTTAAAAAAAAAACTTTCATACTATCGAGTACATTTTATTCCTACCCGAATCACTCCTGTCCCTAATTAATTAATTTACTATGTACAACTTATTACTACTATTTACTATATATATACAAATTTATTTTAAAAGAGAGACAGAGCAAAAAAAAATTTTTATGAATTTAATTCCAAAAAAAAATATATTCAACTAAGAAAAGATAAAATTTTTACTTATTTCAAAAATCCTATAAGTTCGCGTCAAAAAAAAAAAAAAAAAACCAAAAATTTCTTTATTTTAATAATCTATCGAGCTCGCGGTTATGTTATCAAAAATAAGTTACTCACGTCTTTTTAACCTTTTGATCCATTCCTCATTTTCTTGGGTTTAGGGTAATAGGGTATTAGTACGGGTTTATTTTAATAATATAAGATAATATTTGATCTAAATTTTAATTTATATGAGTGACTAGGTCGTGACTAAATTTAATTGGATTAATTTTATCCTATCATATTTTTCTTTAGTTACTAATCTTAAAGGAGAATTTTCCTATTTTGATCTTTGGTCACAAAAAAAATAATAATACAAAAAAATAAAAAAAATTTAAAGGTTTACAAAAAAAAATTTTAATTTATTTGGAGTGTCTTCTGGCTATAGTTATAGCACTTGTTAGAGGACAATAAATAGTGTATAACCGATCTCTTAATGGGACATTGTCTAGGTCTAATCCGAACAATTCAAGAAGCAAGGATCTACGGCGTTGATACCTAAATTCTACGGGCTCTTCGCCTTCTCCGCATGCTTCTTGCGTTTCGTCATCATTAACTTGTGGTTTGGAGTCTGAGGCAGTGATTTCATTGGGGTTGTCTTGCCAAGTGTCACCGTAAGGTGGGGCGGCGAAAAGGCTAGGGTACTTTTGCCAAATGGGTTTTGCTTGGTTTCCCCATTTCTTTTTATATGTGGCATATCGGCCTCTTGCATTTGGTCTTTTGCACCTCGGGCAGTCCCGCATAATCAGGCCTAGTCTCCCACAGTTATGACAGACAAGATTAATGTCATTTTCAGGGCATTGTTTTCTATTATGGTTTGGTTGCCTGCAGTTGAAACAACAATGATGAGGGGCGTCTACTAAAGCATCAAAGGGTACAGGGTCTAAATTGGAAAAAAGAACTCCCGTACTTTGATAATTATCGTAAATCGGGAATAGGGGGAATGCATTGTAGTGGCGTTCCGGCCTGTTCCTGATGAACGGTTCTTCTTCGTTTTCGTCCTCGTCGTCGTCATTTACTTGCATTTCGTCCAGTAATATTGGTGCTGGTACTAAGTTTATTATTGGGGCTGGTGGTCTTTCCCTTATTTCATCGGGCACTGGGATATTTAAACTCATTAACGATGGTATTTTCATATAGTCATTTTTTTCTTTTATTTCGCTAAGTACATTTTCGACATTATGGGGTCTTCTAAGTTTTTCTGCCACTGTGAGTTTCTTTACCGTACCCGTGATTTTAGGTGGTAACATCATACCATTAATATATTCGATGGTATGGGAATCAGAATTAATGTCGGGGTATGGGCCGAGGGCGCAAGCCTGGTCTTCTAACGGCTCTATTTGGGGTAATTGAGTCGTTATCAGTGAGGTTTTGGGGCTTGAGGTTTGATTTAGAGAGTCTGGACTCATCGGAGGGGTTGATGCCTCGCTGTATAGTCGTTTCTCGTCTACACTCTCCTGTAGGTCCCACCACCAGTCTTCTTCCATTGACAGGTCCATTACTAGTTCTTCTGAAATTTTCATTAATATTTTCATCATTATCTATTGATTTTAAATTATTCTCGTTAATTTGGAAAGGAGGTTTAAATCGACGTAGCTGTGACACGTGAACTTTGGGTAATCTACTGGGAGAGTCTACTTCATAAGTGTTAGTTGACAACACTTTAGTGATTTTTGTAGGTTCCTCGTTTCGAGGCGCAAGCTTAGCGGCAAAATGTTTATCCGTTGAAGATAAACACTGGGTCTTTCTAAGAACCATTTCCCCCTCCCTAAAAATTACATCCTTCCTACCTTTATCGTAATTTAATTTTTGTTTCTCTCTAGCGTCGTCAATATATTTAGCTACTAAGTCCCTTAAAAATTTCAATCTTTTTAACCTATCTTTCCATAATTCGGGGTCTAACTTATGTACTTCTATTGTATTTTTTTCGTTTTCTAATTCTAATTCTCGACGTAAACTTTTAACTGGTTTTGGTTGTCTTCCATAATTTAAAAATGCAGGGGAAACTTTAGTCGATTCTTGTTTAGCAGTGTTTACCGCATGCCTAAATTCATGCAAGTGAAGGTCCCAATTTCGATGGTCTGACCCTATGAATATTCTGATCATGGTTTTTAGGTTACGGTTTTGGCGTTCGACAACGTTTGCTTGGGGGAAGTAGGGGGGGGTGGTTATAAACCTTACGCCATATTCCTTTAAACGTTTTTACCAAGTCGTTATCGAATTCTTTCCCATTATCTGCTAAAAAATATTCTGGAGTTTCCCATCTAAATAATATTAGTTCCTCAAACGCTTGTGCTATATTTTTACCGTCTTGTTTTCTAAGCGGTTTTAATTCTATCATTTTAGTAAACAAGTCTTGAAAAACAACCAGGTATTTGAATCCACTTTTGCTCCTGGGAAATTCCATGCAGTCAGCTGCTACGACCGTCCAGGGTGTTTCCACGATACGTTTACCCATAAGACCTTGTGGGCCTGTCTGCACAGACTTATGCCTTTGGCATTCTATACAACTTGTAACGTATTCCAAGGTATCGTGGTACATTCCTGGCCAAAAATAAGTTCTCGCTAGTCTGTCGTAAGTTTTTGCGATTCCATAGTGACCTGTGAATGGTTCGTGATGAACTTCGTTTAAAGCTCTTTGTCGCCACTCTAAGGGCAAAACTAACTTCCAATTATTGTCCTCGCCACTTACTGGGTCTAGGAGATAATCTTTTCGGTGTATATAAATTCTGTTGTCGTGAATTTGCCAATCAGGGAATTTCCAGGGCCAAGTTTTTATTTCTTCTAATCTACGTAAATACCATTTGTCGATAATTTCTTCTAATATGGTTAAAAAGTCTAATTCATCTTCCTTACATTGGTCTCTTAATTCTTTATATGAAATTCGAGATAAGGCGTCAGGAACATAATTTAAGCAACCTTTCCGATATTGAATGTCGAAATCCCATTGTTGCAATTCTAGGGCCCAACGTGCTAAGCGTCCTGTAGGTTCTTTTAATTTATTCAGCCATTTTAGACTAGAGTGGTCGGTAATGGCTGTGAAATTATAACCTTCTAAATAAGGTCTAAACCTTTTTATGGCCCAAATTAGTGCTAAACATTCTCGTTCGGTGGCGCTATAATTTTTTTCTGCGTCGCTTAACACTCGACTTATATAGACGATTGGGTGTTCACCGTCGTCGTGTTGTTGAGTTAAAACAGCACCCAAAGATTCGTCGCTGGCGTCTGTTTGTACTGTGAATCTTTTTGAAAAATCTGGCCTAGCTAATACAGGTGTACTTACTAAGGCCATTTTTAATTTTTCAAAAGATTCTTGTTGCTCTTCGCCCCAAGTCCATTTAACATCTTTGTGTAATAATTTTACTAAGGGTAATTTTAACTCAGCAACTTTGTCGATAAATCTTGAATACCATCCTACCATACCCAAAAATCGTCTGAGCTCTTTCAAGTTAGTGGGGGCTGGGTATTCTAAAACTGGTCTTATTTTCTCTTTATCAGGTCTTAGCCCGTTTGCATCTAAGATAAACCCTAAATATAAAATTTCTTTGCAACCCAAATCGCATTTATCGGGGTTTATTGAAAGTCCAGCGTCCACCAACTTTTTCAAGACTATTCTAAGATATTGCAGGTGCTGTTCAAAAGTTTCTGTCGCTATGACTATGTCGTCTTGGTATGTCAATACAAATGGTTCTAGGTCAGGTGTAATGATGCGATCCATCAATCTTTGGAAGGTTTTTGGTCCATCAGTAACTCCAAACGGTATTCTGGTGAATTGGAGTAAACCAAGCCCTGGGAGTGCAAACGCAGTGTACATTTTTGATGTTTCCTCTAGGGGGCATTGGTGGAAGGCTTTGGATAAATCAATTTTGGACAGAAAACGAGCTTTTCTGAGCTTATCCAAAGAAGCGTCCAAATTTGGTAATGGATACGAATCTTTTTCAGTCACTTTATTGAGGTCGCGATAGTCCACGCACATCCTCCAGGTTCCTGCTGGTTTACTAGGAACCATTAATGGTGCACTGCACCAAGAACTGTTAGAATATTCGACTACACCTAGTTTGATCCATTTTTTAGCTTCCTCAATCGCTAAATCCAGTAATTTTGGTGACATACGTCTTACTTTGTGTCTTACTGGAATGGCATCAGGTTTCACCCTAATTTTATGTTTAATTAAGTGTGTTTTTCCTAAGGGCATGGGGAGTGGGGGGAGACATTCTTTTAAAACTTTATCAATTTCTTCTTTCTGATCTATTGTAATTTCCTCTATACCCGCACATTCTCCGTATAATTGTAAATTATTTGTATTGTCGTTAGTACTAAACCGATGCCATTTTTTGTTATTATCTCTTACTCTCCATTCATGTCCTGCCGCATATACTTCAATTTTAAATAATATTGTAAAATCCATACCTAAGACCATTTCGTATTTAATATCTTTCGCAACTTTCAAATCAATATTACCGTCTAACCCATCTATATGGAAACTTACTCTTAATTTTTCAGTGATAGGTGAAATTTGTCCTGTGGCATTCACCATAGCTGTATTATTTAAAGGCTTGAACTTATGTTTAAAATTTTCATAAAATTTTGGGCCTAAATACGAGCCATTGGATCCTGTATCACATAATGCTTTAATATGAACGTTCCCTATAACAATATCAAAAAATAACCTATTATCTGTCGTCATAGCAGCAATATCTAACCTTTTTAAATCCGCTAGAATTTCACTGATTTCAGCTGGTACCGGTGCTTCATCAGTTTCTTGCTGTCGTGACTTTTTCATTATATTGTTAGTAGGAGGTCGCATATCTATTGGCAAAGTTTCTTGAATTTTAGAAACTAATTCTCCTATTCTAATCTCAGAGCTTAATGGTTCATTTTCCAATCTTGGCCATAGATATTTAGGAATAGCACCATTTTTAACTCCGTGAATTTTATTAGGGTCAATAATTTCATTTTTAATTACTTCTTTGTCAATATTTTCTTTCTCAGGACTTTTAGTTTCTTTCTTATCACTTAAAAATTCTTTTATTAACTCATCTTTTTCTTCCATACTTATAAGGGCATAATCGGGTTCAATTTCATTTTCGTCGTCAAAACTTATTAAATATTCCTGGTCATTTATTTCATTTTTATTTAATTTAACTTTAATATTTTCATTATCGAATTTTACTCTATTAATTTTAAAATTATTATTACTCGCTCCGTTTATTGTGAACTGGAGGTCGTTGGAGCACTTGCGCCCTCCTATTGCCAGTTTCCCATAGCCTGATTCTTTTTTGCTAAACAACTGGGGCAATTGGGAAAAGTTACATCTAACGTACCACATCCAAAACAAACTAATCTATTTCCCAGTTGAGGACAGGCTCTAGCCTTGTGTCCTACCTGAGAGCATAATGTACAATTACCACTGAAGGGGGTTCTAATGTACTGTTGATTATAGTTCTGGCGTGGGGCGTTAAATTGTTGTCTTGGCCTGTAATTACTTTGCCATTGGTTTTGATTTACGTAATAGGGGTCAAAATTTTGTTGAGGGTTTGCCGCAAATTGTGGTCCACCTGGCATTCTAGGATAGAATGGCAAGTTACCTTGTTGCTGGAAACCACCCTGTGCAAAATTAGGTCTACGAGGTCGTGGCTGATGCATTTGATTTTGTTGAAAACCTTGTTGCTGGTTTTGTTGCTGCTGCTGGTTTTGCACTTGCTGAGCAGGTTTTTGCTGTTGTTGGTTATTATTTCCAGCTGTAGTAATCGCAGCCACTTCACCGTTTTGTTCAGTTTCTTTATTTTGTGCCTTTTTCTTGCCTTTTTTACCACCTTTACCCTTGACAGCCGTTTCTGTAGTTGTAACGGGGGTTGGCGGGTCAGAGCTTGTTTGAATTGCTGCAATTTTTGTTTTTGTTGATTTTTCTTCATACGCGACTTCTGGCATGATCATTTTGTCTTTTGACTTAGGAGCAGTGTATCTTGAGCGTATTTCTGTGGCTTGTTCATGCTTTTTTCCTAATTCTAGTAAAGTCTTAAAGCTAGTAATTTCATTAGTTTGCTGGTAATTACCCATGTATTTTTGGTACTCTGGGTGTAAAACGCGTAGCGCCATTTTAACTAAACGCCTTTCGGATAATTTTTCTTGTAATTTATCTGATATTGCTTTGAATTTAGTAAAAACGTCGCCATATTTTCATTTTTACCTTGAGTCCGATTCTTAAGCTCGTCTATGTAATCTTCGTCGTCGCGAGGAGGTATAAATCTGTCAATAAAAGCTTGTTCTAGTTCATTCCAGGATTTGAGAGTTTTCTTCTCAGTTCTATACCATATGCCTGCTTGTTTGTCTAAAATAGCCGATAAGGCATATTTTATTTGCTGGAAAGTAAGACCAGAGCTTTCTTGACAGTCGGATAATTTATCGAGAAAATCAGATGCTTTTTCTGTATCACCATCAAATTTCAATGTCCAGTCCCTTAGGGTCCTGGTAGCAACTTTCTTAGCAGCATCTGATAATTCAAGAGTTTTTTTAACCTTCTTATGACCTTCTCTTTCTAATGGCTCACTACTGCTGTCACTGTCTAATAATTCCTCATCCGACACGTCGTTATTCTTATTCGAGCTTTCTTTTGGCTGTTTATTAATACTTTTCTCGAGTTCTTTTATTCTTAACGTTTCTGCGTTGACTTGGGCTTGGATAAAATTTTGTTTTTCATTTTCTATTCGTTCTCTTTCTTGGCTTAATCTTAGAGCTTCCTGGTGAACTTTTGTTCGTTCGTCTTGCAAAAGTTCCCATTCTGCTATAATTTGTGAACGTGCCCTTTCTTGCTCAAATTCTGTAGGTGGTATTTCATTTTGATTCTGTTGGTTGTCGATAAAATTTTCTTCTATGTTTTCATTATGTGTTGAATGTGCCATTAAATTAGCATCATTCTCTGGTTCATAAGTTTGTCTTAAGGGCACGTCTTGATTTGATCTAGTCAAATTATAAGTGGCATTTTCTAGTCTTCTCATGCCTTCGTAATCCCAATAAAAACTATCAAGATTTTGATTGGTCCTTATTGGAGGTCTACTGACAGGTATAGTTTCGAATTGTGAGGCAGGAGTCCTATAGTTCATATAATTATAAGCGTATTGTTGGTTATAAAAATCGAACATACTCATACGAGGGATATTTAATCCCTGGTATAAATTATTGTTGACCCTTAGGCCTGAAGGATCTTCTTGTATGAATGTAGAAGTTCCTACAATCCTAGAAGTTACTCTAGGGCCTCCTTGAGTATACGTTGGTCGTATTAAATTATTATTAATTGCGCTTGTCGTGATTGGGGCTGTAGTTACACTAACAGGGGTTGACGTGTTAGCTGGCAGGGGCGCAGTCGTAACTTGTGTATTTACTGGATTATTATTGGCAGAGCTCGGAATATTTAATCTTATATCGCGTATTTCTGAGATATGTTGACTATTATCTAGATTGCCTCTACTTTCCGAACTAGTAGCAGAAACATTTCTGATTTCGTCATATGATACCTCAGTATACGCGGTTTGTAAGGTAAAGGGTGCGTCCCCGGGATTTTTTTCGTCTACTGACCTATCCCATTTTAGGGGAGCATTTTTATCCAAAGTTAATGCTTCATACCTAAATATCCTATTTTTCACGTCGTCAAATGTACCCTTATGAGAGAGACCTAAAGTGTCTGCTCTCTGGTAAACTGCCCAACCTTCTAATTTGTTAATAGCGACTTTAATATCTTTAATGTGTTTTTGATTACAATAGGTTTTCACTACATTTTTGTTTGCAGCTTTTTTATTTTGTGGAAACATTTTGTCAAAACGCAAAAAAAAAATTTTTGATCTAAACTGTTCAATTCAAAAAAAAAATATTTTATTTTATTACTTTCTTATAATAAGGTTTCGAATATTTTGTAAAAAAAAATTTTATTACAAAAAAAAATTTTTACTTTAATTATCAATGACTTCGTCAAAAAGAAAATTTTATTGTCTAAGCTTTATCTTCTGTACGGCAATTTCAAAATTTTATTATTATTTTATAGCAAAATTTTCAAAAAAAAATAATTTACGACTTTTTTATCATTAACATCCTTAAAAAAAAATTTTATTATTCGTTTTCTAAAAAAAATTATTATCTTTCATTTATCCTGTTATAACCTAATTAACTGCAGCTTCTTTGATGACTATCACCTCCCCCTTAAAAAAAAATTTTCGAGAAAAGCGAAAATTTCCCCAAAAAAAAAATTTTATAATTTTAAATAAAGGGTTAAAATGGGACAGCTGATTGTCGTGATGTCGCTACGTCGTTATGATAGGATATAATAAGTTTTACAACTCGCAAAACTCATTAAACAGGTAAGAAAATGAGGAATGTTATATATATATAAGAAATAAATAATAAAAATAATATAATAATAAAATATGAAAAAAATATATGATAATAATGTAATAAAAATATTATAATTAAAAATAAAATTTTCGACTTATGTTAGTATTAACTTATTTTTTTAACAACGCCGTGCACTCAGTGTACTATACAGACAACAAAAAAAAATTTTCGTGTATTATAAAGGGTAAAATTTTATGAATTTGCTGAAGAGAAAAAAAAATTTTGTATTTTATATAATTATTTTTGGAATTAAATTTTTACAGTGTTAATTAAAGTTAAAATTGTGATTTTAAATTAATTTTATGTAATATGTATCAAAAACAAAGAATTATAATCAAAAAAAAAATTTTTCAATTTGCCCTAGTGGGTGCGTAAATTTATGTCAGTATATAAGCGCGCGACGAAATTAGTCGCGTCTGAGTGTCATATACCGGCATCTAAATATTCTCACACACATTCACTCTCGATTTTTCTTTATAATTTAACTTTTTATTATTTTTAACTTTAATTTCTATTAATTATTAATTAAAAAAAAAATTTTTAAGTTTTTAAATTAGAAAAAAGCTTAAATTTTGAAGAAAAAAAAATTTTTAATTTATCTTATAAAAAAAAATAGCATCTCATTATTCGCGAAAAATTACCGAATTTAGTTGGGCGCCATTTGTAATGTGATTATTTCCGGCCTTGCAGAAATAAGCGCATTATGAATTTATCAAAATTTTTACCTTTATTAAAATCATGCGTGTTCGTTGCTATGCGCGGGACTTACCAATATATACCATATGCTGAAATGAGAAAGAGAATAATTATCAAGGTCGGGGGAATTTTCATAGAAAAAGGGAGAGATGCTATTATTTTTATTTAAATAAACTTAACACTAATTAATTTCTATTAAAACACAAAATCATTAGCTTTATTCAAAAAAATATAAAAATATAAATGTAATCAAACTATAAACTAAAATGTCTTTTATTAAAGATAATCACCAAAATGTCCTTTTATTATCAATTAAAATAATGTAATTTCTTAGTCGCGACACACACACATATTTTTCACTTTTATAGGAGTTGAAGACCTACCTTCTTCATTTTCATTTTCTATAACTCCAGTTTTCTTTATTTCTGACATAACTGCTGAATGATGATCTTTTACTTTTCTTCTTAAAAAGTTTATTATAAAACAATAATATCAACACTTTTCTTTTATCATATAGATTATCTCCCGACGAATATTATAAAACTTGACACCTCGTGTCTAGATAATTATGTATCTTGTAATATAAAATCAATGCAAGAGAATCGATTTTGCCTTTGAAATCTTTTCTTCAATTCTTTTAAAATTCACTTATATTTTCACGACAAAAATCCGTATTCAAATTAATCAGTTCACTTTTTATTAATTGTAATTTCTTTATAATATTAATTAAAAATTAACATAATGGCCGACGACTAGATAAAAAAATTCAATAATCAATCAAAACGCGACCTAATAAACAGGTAGCTAGTCGTCGAATGTCATTTTAGTCGCGTGCCGTCAATCGTCTTCCGGCTTCTTCTCTCTCCCCACTTTCTTCTAAATCTTGACTTGGTCAGGATTTTATTGATGTGTGCATGTGTGGCGTGATTTATCTATATTGTATTAAAATTTTATAAGTATAAATTGATATTTTTAATATAAATTCTTGGCGGCTCATAGATTTATTTTAAATTTTATTTTTGATTTTTCTGCGTTTGTAACCACGTTACAAAGGTCAGTGAATAAAAGTAAAAGCATGGTGCTCCATGTTGGTGACGTCACGCATCAAATTTTTGTATGTATAATTTAAGTATTATATTAACAAGAACTGCAAGTATATGTCGATAAATCCACCATCCTAGCTGAAATCTTCAACAAGTATTATCAGGAATGGCATGAACACCTAGAAAAATGGCAAGATATCAAAGCTAGCAAAAATTACATATATATATATATATATATTGTATATTGATCTACCGACTTTTACGTATACATGAGGATAGTCCACATGCATCCCACAGGAGGCTTACGCCTGTGCATGGGCGGTGTGTGTTGTGTCAGTGTAAGTGTCTGTGTTGTGTCTGTGTGTCAGTGTTATGTGTGTGCGTTGTCAACCTATATCAATAACACAACTTGTATATTAAAATCCATCAATGATTTAGACATAACTAAGTTCTGGAAAAGAAAAGACACCAACCTCTATTTAAAACTAATAACACGATATTATATGGATCCTGTTTTTCTACACAAAATTAAAAAGAGAGAAAGTCCAATTTGCATATGTAGTAAAAGCTTGGCCACTATTGAACACATAATTTTTAGCTGCAATTTGTTACAAGAACATAGAAATAGAGTTTTTCAAGAATTTGATGATATACACACAGAAGATAAGATAAAGCTAAGACATATATTATCAATCAGGGAACAGCTTTTCATCAAGACCATCCTAGATTTTATTCAAAAAGTGGAACTTAATTTTTAATAACATAAGAAATGACAACACTGCATTATTGACAACATGGCATACTAACACAAAAACGGGCTTAATAGCGCTCATGCGCAGTAGAAAGCCAGAAAGGAAGCTTCCAAACAAAAAAAAAAAAAAAACTCATGAATAATCTGTTTTACGTGTGAAGATCCCTCAGAAAACATGGCTTTCAAAGCAGAATCAGCGCCTACAAAGTTTGTACCGCAATCAGAGTACACATCAGTGCAAAAACCACGCCTAGAAATAAATCTCTTGAATGCGGCCATAAAAAGCTCAGTGTCGTAACGTGAAACAAATTCTAAATGTACCACTCTGGTAGACATGCATACAAAGACTGCTATATAACCGGGAAAGGACTTACATCCTCTACCTGACGACATTCGCCCTTTAATTGATCCGGCATAATTAATTTCGAGTTGAGCGAATGGATGAGAACGCGTGACTCTAGAAGCAGGTAAGTCACCCATTTTTTGAGTCATGACAGATGCTCTGAAGCGTATACAAGGAATACAATTTGATATGAATTTTTTGACAGTTCGTCTGCCATTGATTATCCAATGTGACTCTCTGACGGCAGATAACGTAAGTTGTGTACCACCATGGAGCATATTTTGGTGACAATTTCTAATAATGAGATGTGCTAGATTGGAGTAGGGCGATAAAATAAATGGAAATTTCTCATAAGGAGAGAGATTAGCGTTTCTGAGACGACCACCTACTCTAATACAGCCAGTTATATTGTCAAAATATGGATATAAGTTTAGCAAATTGCTACGATTCGAAATGACTTGCTTTTAAGATAACTTGTGAAATTCATTAGGAAAATCAATTCATTGCGACAGACGATTCCATACCAGCAGGGCGTTTTTGATTTCTCCAGGAGAGAGCCATGATCGTTTTAATTTTGGTGAGTAAATTTTCGACGATTTTAAATTGTTAATGAAGCGAATGGACCACGCTGTGACTCTTAGTAGTTTGAGCAAAGAAGAATAACGAAAAACTAAATCAAAAATTTCCCTTTTTTTAATTTGCGACGTTACGTGACAGGTTTTCTTTTTTTCTGATATTTCTACGGCCTCAAAATTCTCGGATTGTTCTGTTGGCCATGGCTGATTATTTTCAAATAAAAATTCTGGTCCGTTCCACCATAAATTAGATTGCGAGAATTGATCAAAGGAGATTCCTCTGGTGCCTAAATTAGCTGGATTTTGTTTACCTTCGACGTAATACCATTGAGCGTTTGGAGTGGCATTATTGATTTAAACTATTCTATGAGATACAAATGATGTCCATAAGTATGGTTGAGACCTAATCCAAGCTAAATTATTTTTTGCGTCTGACCAAATATGTATGTTTACTGAAGAAAACTCATGTAAGTCAACGACTTTTTTGACTAGATTACAAAATAATAAAGATGCGCAAAGTTCTAAACGAGGTATAGAAACTGTTTTGATAGGAGGGACTCTAGTTTTGGCGATTATGAGGTTGACTGAACAAAATCCGTCCTCGATTATTCTAAAATAGACCGTAGCACAAAGTACTTGTTCGGAAGCGTTTCCAAAGCCGTAAATTTCGACTGTACGTCTTGACAAATAACCTATCCATCTTGGGATTTTGAAGTCTTTGAGTAGCTTTAAGTCGCTATATATCTCTTCCCACAAAGAAAAATGAGACTCACTTAATAATTCGTCCCAATTAGTCCCTTCTTTCCAAATAAGTTGCATGAAAATTTTACATCGTATTATGAGCGGGGAGATAAGACCTAATGGATTGTATAGCTTAGCTATGATTGACAATACGTTTCGTTTTGTTAGATGATTGGACTGAAATTGAAAATTGCCATGAAATGATAACTCGTCAGAATTGTGATTCCAATTAAGACCTAATAATTGATAAACATGGTTTGAACAATGATTTGCATCTGAAGAATCAGCTAACCAGTCAGCAGGAATGTGTTTTAACAATTCACAATCATTCGCGACCAATTTTCTCAATGGAAATCCGCCCGCCATGAGCAAATTGCTTACTTCACGAGAAAGATCTACAGCTTCGTTTACGGTGTCATGGCCAAAAAGACAGTCATCGATATACATATTATCTTCGATTACTCTACGTGCGCAGATTGAGGAGCCTCTTGAGCTAATTGTCTTAGGAATCTTAAGGCTTGAAAGGCTGAAGGACCTACTCCATATGTTACTGTGTTGAAGACAAAAATAGATATGCAGTCGTTTGAGGAATTTCGCCATAAAATTCGTTGATATTTTCTGTCCTCAAGATGAATTAAAATTTGCCTATACATTTTAGCAATGTCAGCACCGTAAACGTATCTATATAATCGCCAACGTATTAGTACAGAAGTGACGTCAGTGTGTAAGGCAGGACCGGTTAAAAGTACGTCGTTAAGAGATGCAGACTTGGCCAAGAGTTCGCCAAGATTACCCTTTTTTAGACCTTCCTCTATGATAAGAGTGAAGATATAATCACCCAGTATTAATTTGATTTCGTCTTTAGCGAAAAAACGAGGGTCAGCCAATTGAATATCAGAAAGATGTGTCCAGGCTGGGTCAAAGCTAGAGCATTTAGGAGTATACGATGAGACATTATTCAGAACGAGAGCTTCAGTATTATAAATATAATTGTTTTTTATACATGACCTTATACTGAATTGTGCAGTTCCTCTGACGTGTGTGGACATATCAGCAACTGCCGTGACGCTGAAGTTGCCTGTTGACCTTTGAAGTCTCAGTCGTTGAGTGAGTGATTCAGTGATGAATGATGCCTCTGCACAAGGGTCGATGAGTGCTCTTACCTGAGATGTTTTACCATTGTCCGAAATGACCTCGACGATGGCTGTGCCAAATTGGACGACTGCGTTGCTCCTGGCATTGTAGCTGAAAGAGACGAAATGGGAGCAGCAGAGTTTAAGTTTTGACCGCCTGACATTGAAGCTTGTGAGCTGCTGGTTGATTGCTGAGCTGCTGCCATTGACGAGACTGCTTCATGTATCAGAGTATGATGCTTGGCGTGACATGTATTACAGGCTTTTTGGCTGCGACACTCAGCGACGGAGTGCTTCGCAAGACAGTTGTAACACAAATTGTTGACCTTGACAAAGTCGTGACGTTCTTTGGCTGACTTGCCCCTGAAATCATCACAGAATGCTAGAATATGTTCTTTTTTACAAAGAAAACATTTATACGATTTTGACTTAGATGTTTTAGGGTTAGTGTTAGTTTTGACGTTAGTAGTACTGACAGTATGTACAACCTTAGAATTATTTTGACTATTATTAGAAATATTGGGCTTACGACCTTGACTATCGTTGCGTGAAGAGTTCTGTGACGTAGATCCCTCCATGGCGCTTAAGGTCTGCAATCGATCCTGAAGAAACGTCTTCAATTCAGTGAACTTGGCAGGTTCCTTTGACGAGCTATTAAGTTTTTCCCAATCTCTTCTTGTAGTTGAATCTAGTTTGTCCAAGATGAAAGGAACTAATAAGTAATCCCATTGATCGACTGGGGCTCCTAATGCCCGTAGTGACTCTAGGCTGTCCGTAAGCTCGTTGATCATTGACCGAAGTTGTGCTGCTGACTCATTGGACATCTTCTTTAAGGCGTAAAATGAGTTGACGTGAGCGTAGATTATGTTTTTGTTTTTGTCATAATGGCTTGTGAGCGTTTTCCAGATTTGATCCTCGAACTTTCCCTCTGTAACTGTAAGATTTTTAATTAAAAAGAATGGTTCATCTTTAAGAGCATTTTTTAAATAAGAAAATTTTTCAGCTGAAGTTCTGCTAGAATTTATCTCAAGGTCTGTGAATAAATTTTTGAAGCCAATCCAGTCTCTGTAGTTTCCATTAAACTCAGGAATTGGCTTCTGTGTTGTATCGAATCGTGTATGAAAAGTCAAACATCGAAATAGGGTCCTTGAGCCTCATCAAGAGCGACAACACGGCTCCAACTCAATGGCCTTTAGCACGCGTCATAGAACTACATCCTGGTGCAGATGGTCTGTAGAGTAGTATAGTTTATGTTATAGTTTAGTTATAGTATAGTTTATGGTCATCAGTGTTAAGATGGTAAAACACAAAATATATATATATACTTTTATTTATATATAGTCAGTCAAGTAAATAACAGTTTAGTTACTGGAAAGGTATGACTAGTTTACTATATAAAAAATAGTACATATAAAATAGACAAACAAAACTGGAATTTCTTGGAATTTTTTAGACGCAATGCCAAAAAATTAAAAATAAAAACTTTTTTTAATTGTTCTGAAAAGTTGCTTTAAAATGATGGAATTTTTTAAGCAATAATTATATTGTGTAAGATTATGTTCCTTATTGACCAAGTTAATATTTGTTTTAAATTTAAAGTTTTGAAAGGAACAATTAAAAAAAGTTTTGATATTTAATTTTTTGGCATTGGGTCTAATTACAATTTTGTTTGTCTATTTTATATGTACTATTTTGTATATAGTAAACTAGTCATATCTTTTCAGTATGTATGCTCTTTTATTAACCATAGGTTATATTTGTTGACCTCTTAGAACTTTTTCGTTATACGGAGGTCACCAAACAATTTGCACAAGCGGTCCAAACCGCATTTTTTGCTTTTATTCCCTCGGAAGTCGATATATATATTGAGATATATACCGCTTTTTCCTTTAATGGAAATAATTAGATAGGTTTGGAGACGTATGTGGACAAATTGTGTGGGAAGTGTAGCAACGACTATACTTTTCAATATTAAAACTTTACACTCAATGAACATTACTTAGTGTAGTCGCTGCCATCTGTAGGAGAAGAAGGGAATTAAGGATGGAATATATGTAGGAAGGTCTGCCTTGCCGTCATCACCAGTGAGTGTTTTTACACACTCACTGACTTGCCCCATTTTTTAAGGGTATGGGTTGTCCCTTGGTTAAGGACCGGTATTTTTTGAGGAATCATGCAACCAATTCCGGTTGACGATGGCGCGAAAAACCATATAGGAGAAAAAACGCCCATCTGCATGATATACGGTGGCGCCATGTAGAACCCTCTACATCAACACGCCACCTAGAGTTCAGTAGCGCGCAACGACAATTTTCATTTATATAAGAATTTATTTTATTTTTATATAAATAAAAGTTTGCCGGGACTGGGTCTCGAACCCGCAATCTTTATGTTAAGAAGCGGGCGCGTTACCTCTGAGCTACTGACGCTCTTCATATCTTTTCAGTAACTAAACTGTTATTTACTTGACTGACTATATATAAATAAAAGTATATATATATATTTTGTGTTTTACCATCTTAACACTGATGAACATAAACTATAATTTCTCTCGAAAGTGAAATGGCGTACTAAAGGTATATAAATGGGATTTAAGAAATCTTTAACATCTTTGATTTATATAAAGACTAGCTGGGCCCAGATTCTCTATTATTTTCGTTTGGTAAAAGATAAAACCGACAAGTGTAAAAATTCATAAAGTGTGGTATGGCCAAAAAAATGCCTCAGAACTACTGTCTTTTTAAAAAACGTCGACTTCATGCTGCGTTTCTATAAAAAAGCCTGTTGCTCATGTAAGGTGACTTAAGGTTTGATTTTATTGGTTATGGTTAAGAATTATTTTTGAAATCTTTTAATTTTCCTGATAATCAGAAAAAGAACTAATAGGTTAAGTATTGCAATTTTCTTTAAATTGATATATAGTATTATGCAAATATTAATTTGTCAAATATAAAATTTATTCAAAAAAAAAAAAGAAGATTAAAAAGAAATGTTTATTACAGTACAGAGAATTCTTGGAAAAGGAACTTACTTTGAAAAATAATAATGGCCTTAAATGCATTGGCTTTAATTCTTGATGAAGAAGAAGAAGAAGCCCGAAGAGAAAATATTAGGCGATTAAGGATTGATAGGTATTTATTAAGAGATGCTAGAAATCCATTTGATTTGGATCAAGAATATTTTCGTCGAATATATAGGTAGTTTTTTAAATTTAGTTAAAGAGTAATTATAAGCTTACTCATTTGTACTGTTAATTTTTTTTTTTAATTTAGAATGCCTCCTCAACTTGTATTGGAGCTTGTGGATTTACTTCATAATAATCTTGTGGGCCAAAGAAGAACAATGATTCCAGTACACATCCAAGTGCTAATTACTCTTAGATTCTTAGCAACTGGATCTTACCAAATTGATTTAGGGCAAATATGGGAACATCCAGTGAGTCGAACGACTGTGAGTCGCTACGTCAATGCAGTTGTAAATGCTATTTGTCATTACAGAGATTTTTTTATAAAATTTCCCTCAACTAAAGAAGAAAGAGAACGTACTAGCCCGAGGTTATATTATTTATTTATTTAATGAATACTAAAAGCAATCATAATTGCATCAATTAACTTTTGATATTTGACCTTTTTAGTTTTCAAAGAACTTTCCGAGTTCCTCGGATAATAGGGCTTATTGACTGTTTTGTTGTAAAGCAACGACGCCCAACAAGACATGAGGAGAATTTTTTCCATTACAAACATAAACATTCTATGAATGTTCAAGTGGTATTTTTTCTATTCTATTTTTTCTCGTATGTAACAAATATTTTTTTAAAGTAGCTTAAAATTTTTAGATAACAGATAATAATTATATGATAACAAATTTACGTATCTGCCCTGGAAGTAATACAGATAAATTTATTTACAAGTATAGTGATGCTAAAAATTACTTGAACACACTTAGGGAAAATCAAGAAGTTATGGAAGAAGAAGGAGAATACTACATTATTGGTAATAAATGACATGATATAAAATAACTCTAAAACTATTTCGTTCTTATTCTTATTTTCATTCATGAAACTAATTCAAAGATAGATACCTCTGAAATAAGTTAATCAATTACTTTTGAAACATAAAGATTAAATGTTTAATTATTGAAAAAGCGAACTTAAAGTAGATAAAGCACTCTTTTTAATAAACGTTGAAATCTTTTCTTTCCCTTGAGTTATTCCTATTTTTATAAAAACTTTAATATAATTATTGTTTTTATAATAGGTGATTCTGGATATAATCGTTCAGATATTTTGTTAATACCAATCTTGAGGGCTCCCCCAAATTCACCAGAGGCTACTTACAATACAGAAATTAGGAGAACTCGTTGTAAGGTGGAGCGGACTTTTGGTATATTGTCTAACGTTTGGAGATCAATTAATCGACATCGTGTTTTAAGTTATACACCCATAAAAGTGGCCAGAATAATAGAGGCTTGTGTTATTTTGCATAATTTTAGGAAAATGAATGGGTAAAAATATAAATAGTTTATTTTTTATGCAAAAGTTAATATACAATGTTCTAATTTTACTAATAACTTTTTTTTAGTGTTGTTGATCCAGAATTTTTAAATTTGTTCCCTGAAATTGGAGAACCAAATTTGAATAGAGGCGATTTCAACAGAGGAATCATGGAACTGGATTATATTTTAAATACGTATTATAGACAATAAATATTAATGTTTTTTTTAATTATCAAAATGTATATAAGATTTATGTTCAGACAAATTTTTTTGTACAATTAATAAACATAATATTAAATGATTTTCTTTGCAAAATTCTATTTACAAATATCAACCTAAATTTAACAAGCTGAACGCATATATTAAGTAATCTAAATTTATAATTCAAACATACAGTCGACTTTTCAGCTACATTTGCATTCAGTAAAACAACAAGTTAAATTAATTTATTTACATTTTTAAACTATACTCCTATTTTTAAAAAATATGCATATTTTAACTTAATTAGAAAAACAGTAAAAAGTAATTTACAAAAAATAAATAAGAACAATATGTTTTAAGCAATATATATTTTAACAAAGAAATATCATTCTCTGCTATACCGACTTTTAAAGAAATTTCAGAGAGAGAGGACGATAACTTTTGAGAGAAAGACACAGCAGTAAAAATTTTAAATCAGAAAGATAATCTTCAGGGGTTTCAGGAATCCCTATTTATTCCAATAAAATCTGAAATAATATTTGCACATTTATGCGTCCTATAAAAGAAGTAGAAGGGTCGAATTTTCCCTCTCGTGCAATTGAAAAAATTGCAGGAAATTTAGATTAGTATAATATGTAAATAAAAAAAATTCATTTTTACCCAGACTATTACAATAATAATTCTATCTTAATTTTGGATTTCTGAACATTGTTTGCAATTTTTAATGATTTAAATTTTTTATAATAAGCAGAAATCTAATTCTTATTATACTCCAGTTTTACTAAAAATTTGAAAAACTTTTGTCTGCATAAATGCAGTTTTATTAAGTCCCGATAAGTGAAAAATAAAATTTCAATCCCCAAAACCAATGCAGAAATGAACCTTTTGATCATCTTTTACAAAATTAACAATTGACAGAGATCCAAAATTTCTTAGACATTTCAAAACAGGCACCCAAGTTATATTTCTTTCAGTAGATTTTTGATAAAAATTGCAAATTATAATTTTATAAAAATATAAAAATTTTTGATATCATTGAACTTTTTAGATGCTGGATTCTTTGTAGATAGTGATTGTAATTCTATAAGTTTCAGTACTGAAATTAGTAAAACAAATAAAAATGTACATAGGATAGGAATAATATGTGATTACCACGACTATTGTAGAGGCTCTAATCAGTTAATTGGACTTATAAATTTTTCAATTACATTATTAGAACAAAAAAGTTACAAAGTATTACAAATACCTTATATAGATGTTAGTATCGATGATAAATGAATAAAAAAAGTTAAATATGTTAATGAAAATCTTAAATCAATTTTTATGAAAGATCAATAATTAAGTATTAAAATATAAATTTTTTTTTTTATTTCTTGAAAAAAAAAACCATCTTGTAAATTTTATTTCTTCTTAAAATAATTATTGTATAAAAAAATTGACACGAATTTTACATTAGTGTTGCAGTTTTTTAACTTGTATAATTATTAATTGTTATATTATTTTGTGCACTTTGTTATTACATAAAAAAGTTCACAAAATTATAAATTTTGTAGATATATCGCATATTAATAACGATTTTTAAATTAAAGTTTTAATATAATATAATATTGCGAAAAAATTTTGTAAAAAATATACTCAAATGTTTGTTTTTTTTTTAAATTTTATATTGCTATTGTATTATCCAGGTGTTATTAATAAATAGATTATAACTGTTACGTATCCTGAGGTTTTATCCAAGGGATACGTAAATATAAATAATTATGAATATATGAAATATAAGTTTATCCTGGGGATATTGACTGCCCCAGGTATTTTATATAAAGTTGGTATGGTTATTATTTGGTTGGTTTATAGTTGAGTTCGACTTAGCTGGATGAACTTAACCTGAGGCTAAGTTCTTAATTACAGAAGGAACTTGTCACAATAATAACTGATAACTGATTTGATATATAACTTTCACTTTATTGATTATAAGTAAATAAAACTGTCTAAGTCTTTAAGTCAAGTAATTAAAGGTAGAACTGTAATAGAGTGGTAAGACTCTAAACGAAAGATAGTATTCTAATGGGTGGTTTGGGCGCCTGAAGGGCAATATATAATCTAATATGAATCTGCCCATATTCCGAGATTTTGAGGGAGACGTCCAATACAAAAAAGCGTCGGTCTCGTCACGTCCAATTAGCGAAGGCGTCCCTAATTATTACCGAGAATCGCGAGGTGGGATTTATGCAGTTTATAACGCCTAAATCCCTCCTAATTTACGTCATAGTTGACTTTTGGTCCCACGCTATTGTGCTAGATCAGCAACAGCGGAAATGCACCTGCGGGTTCCTATGTCGTCTGTAATATTAATACAGCTATCGGATATAGGGTTTACTATTTATATATATCAAATGTTAGGCATATCAATTTTGACCTACCATACGTAACATCTCCCTCCCTTCATTCCAATCGTCCCGATTGGGTCAGGTGGGGGAGATGGGGTTGAAGGCAGGGTTCCAAGGGGGTGGTAAATTTTAGAATTTTCTGTCAATAGTCAATGTCAATACATAATTATATAATATAAGTACATAATATAAAATTTTGATTAAATATTGATTTTATATAATTCTAAAATATATGTTTTATGATTATACATATAATGCTAATATTATAGTTTGTTTAATTAAAAAATTAAAAGTAGTAAAACTTGATTCTTGTAAAACATGTTTGAAAAACTTATATTTTATATAAAAAAATTTTTATAAAAGTAGTAAAATAATGAAAAACTTACATATTAAAAACTTAATTTTTATAAAAAAATTATAAGATTTTTATAAAAGAATAGTAAAATTAGTAAAAAACTTAAATATTATAAAAAATTTAAAGTATAAAACTTGATTATTATAAAAATAGTAAAATAAGGAAAAAAAAACTATTTTATAAGATATGAAAAGAAATTTATAAAAAATAAGTGATGTTTTTGGATTTATCGACGCAGAATCTTATGGAAGGTGCCAACTTAGTTCATTTATGGTTCTTTGACCTCTACTGTACTGTACTAATTGTTCAGCAGGCATAATAATAATTGGGTTTCTTGGCACTTGGATTGGTTGGCTAATTGGTGTCTGTGGACTGATTTCTGTGATTATTGGACTTTGGCTTATGTTGTCCTGTTGATTTCTTGTACCTGCAATCAGTCTAGAAAGATTAGTTTTTAAACCCCCGAGACAATATATTCCCAATTTACAGACGCTAAGTAGAACTATGATTATGATGATTATTATTAAAATTAAAAAAATATTTGATGAATTTGAATCAAATTTTATTTCAAGTTCCTTATACTCAGTCAACTTTTTTGCCTTTTCAATAATATCCCTTAGGTCAAATCCTGACTGTAAAGAGGTACTTTTAACGTTTGAAAAATTAATAGATTCATTTATAGTTTTGTAAACATTTGGTAAATATTTTTCATCAGTTTTATTTAGAATTGAAGCTAAGTTTAAATCAAGGGTGTTAAATAAAGTTGTATTGGTTTGTTCAACAAACTCTTGTGATGTTCTTAATGTAGCATACATAGATTTGCCTAAACAACCACTGTTAAGTTTTATTATGCCAAGTTTTGGTAAGGGCATTGTAACAGGAGCTAATCGGTCACAAGTTATAAAAATATTGTCGTTTTCAGTGGCAGAAAATGCCCAAGAATTTTCCAGAGATAGACGAATCCAATGACTTTTGGCCAATTTTTTGATCTTTATGTTACATTCGTTTAAATCAAATTTTTGGCCTGTTAAAATTTTAATTTCACATTCACTATTATGGTCAATTGTTTGGGTGGGAGCAAAGTTTTTGCAAATATAGTTGTTTCTTATTTTTTTACAGTGTTGCAGATTTTCATATGTAATGGTTATGTAAGTTAACTTGTTTGATTCTAGAGCTACATATTCGAAACTAGGTAAAATGTAAGTACATAAAGTTTGGTCTTGTAAATTTTGTCTAATTGGGAAGGGATTTAGTCTATAGAGGTCGAATCTAACATAATTTAATAAGGGTATTTGTAAAGAATAAATAAGCTGACTGTGAGTATAAATAACAGTTAATTTGGACATGTGGACTATGTCATTTACTGAATAAATGTTATTTTCCAATGGAAATTCAGCATTTAGTGCTGATTCCTTTACTAATAGCATGGTGTGTTCTAATTGCTCTGGGTTCAGGAATTGTGGATGTATAGAACCTGATTGTGCACTTATTACTGCTTCGGTCAACGTTTGGGCCTGAAGTTCATAATCTATAATCGCGTCTCTAATAACATTTAATGTGTTCATTACCAACAAATCATGTTTTACTCTCGAGGTCTCGTGTTTAATGGAGTCTAATTGTTTACTGAATTCATTGAAATGATTTTCAAATTCTGATAATTTTGAAGATATGACCTGAGTTTGATCTAAAAGTAATTTTGCTATATCTATTGATTTATTATAAGCCCTGGTTGCGATGTCCAATAATTGTTTGCCTTGTTCTTGATCAACGGTTTCAAATAGTATTCTTGAAATCTGGCCAATGAATTGTAAGGGAGCATCTCTTTTTGTTCTAGGTGAGGGTTTTTGATATACTGTTTTTAAAATGTTTTGAATTTCGCTTTCTGTAGCTGTAATTCTTTTACGCATTCCAGTGATATCTTCATTTGCAAAACAAGGTGAAAAACAGTATGGAATGGTTTGATTTATCCAAAGGTTTAACATCGTGTTCGCTGTCAATAAAGGAGTAAGGTCGATTTTGTTGAGAAGCTTCCATGAGATGTCTGAAATTCTGAGTCCATTGGTTCTTTCCAACAGTAGTCCAACATTTTGTTGAATAGGTTCAATTGAGGCGCCTTCAAAAGATTCTGAAGTCTTGATTATCCTACGAATAATATTTTGTTTTATAGGATGTTTCTTTTGAATTTTAATCTTATTAAAAGTGTGTTTTGTCATGATTTTTCTACTCGAAAGTTGCTTTGTTCCAATATTATATTTTTTTTTTGTTAATGTGAAAATAATTATATTATCTATGTAATTTCGAGGAGTCCGAAAATATTCGGAATTTTTCTAAATATTTTAGTGTTTCAAAAATATTCTTATTGATTTTATATGGGTAAATTCTTTATTAAAGATTTACTCTTTGATAGAAAATTTCACTATTTTTTTTTTTTTTTTTTTTTTTTGTTTTGTTTATTCCTTATAACTTGCTAATTTTTTATGAAATATTTAAATATAATGGTTAATTAATAATTAATTAATAATCTTAAGGGGGTCGTTTATATGGTGGGAAAACATATATTCTACGTTTGTGCATTTGTATAAGTTGGTGTTTTAAGCAAAAAAAGGAATTTTCTTTACGTTTGAAATGATAATAATAAGTTTCGTGAGTTGATTTGTGTATATGTGAGTGTATGCGTAAGTATGTGTGATTTATTTATTTTATATGGTTTGTGATAATTTTTATAGAGATTTTTATATTATATTATAGAAAAAGAAAAAAAAAGAGAAGAATAAATAAAAAATTTTTTTAAATTAAAGTGGCTGACCGTTTTTGTTGTTGATTTTAATCCTTATTTAGTTTTTGAAATTCTTGTTAAAACCATGTACATATGCAATGGTTCTAATATTTAAAATTGGATAATCCTTGGTATCCAAGTTACACCATTTGCATATGCTTTTTCCATAAGGGTTTTTGCGGTGACACTCGTTAATTTCGTCAATTTTTTTGTATTGTATTTTGTAATGATGTATTTCACTTTTGGCTTGTTCATTTAATAATTGTAATTGATGTATATAGGTGTCTTTTTCTCGAAGTTGTTGATCCATAGTTGCTTGATGAAAATTTTGATTATTGAGTGGGGAAAAAGCTGGTTCATTGGAATTATATGGATAGTTTTGGTATATATTTGTAGCACTCGATGGTTGTATAAAATTGAATGCGTTTCCAATTATTGTATCTTGTATTATAGTAGGTTGATTGTTTTCGGCTAATGTATCAATATCATTATCAATAAAACTTTGAGGAGAATTTGAAAAATTTTCTGTATGTTGAATGTTTCGTCCTTCATTTATAATTAAGTTCAATGATTCGTTACTAGTATTGCTTTCTCTACCAAAATCAATCAGTTCTATTTTTTTACATATGTTATTTTCTGATTCTGTCCATTGCTGTTCTTCATTTACAGTGGTTGTTATTTGCGTAGCTTTTTGGTTTTCATTTATTATTGTTTCAAGTGTTGTTTTTCTGACTTTATTTGGTTTATCATAATTTCTTGGTCTGCCAGGGCGTCTTAATGAAATTGGATTTTCAAATGATCCGTCTGGTTCGTTTTCATATTTTCTTTTATTTTTATGTGCGTATTTTATTTTTAGTTTAATTGGTTCTACAGTGATGTTATTCATTTTGAATCTTGAATCGTACTGAAGGTGTGTAAAATGATGATGACAAAATATGATAAAAGATGGTTAATGAGGAGAAAAGGTTTTTAATCTAGATATTTTATAACAGTAAAGGGGTCATATTTTATGCGAAAGGATGTGATTTTATATTTTTATCTGAGTCTTAAAGATATTCTTTTTATTTCAATTTTTAGAACAGGTTTAAGATTTCATGAGAAAAAAAATTTTAGAATTTATTGACTGTCTTTTGATAAGGTATTGGCAGCAAATTCGGGTTAAAAAAAAATTGTTATTCAGCTAAGCTGTCAATATAATATAATGATTATCTGTAACATTGCTGTATTTCTGTCTATTTGTAAATCAAGCTATTTATATGAACTGAAGGGTTAAAATTAAAAAAAATCATACAATTTCAACAACTTTTGTGATTTTTGCTGTAATAATTATAAAATTATATGTAATTGAACAAAATAAAGGTGTTTTTATATTTATTTGGGAGGGGAATGTTGTATTTTTATATTTTACTATATATATAATATCTCCCTTCCCAGGATTCCAATCGTCCCGATTGGGATAGATTGCAGGGGGGGGGAGGTGATTTTTCTTTTTCGATTAATAGTGTGTTAGAAAAGAATTTTGAAAGAATATTAATGAAAGACAGAAATTTGGAGTTTGTTGTTATTTGTGTATGAATTTTATGGTTCTTACATATATAATGATTGACATTACTTGTATGTTTATTTTAGAATATGTAACTTTTTACTGTTTGTCTTTGTTTACATTTCCACATACATATGATATATGCTTAATGGCTAATGATGGCATTGTGTTGGTAGATTGTTTGCACGAATTACATTTAGAATTTGGTCTGGTATTTTTGCGGTGACATTCTCTTGTAATTTCAATTCTCCGAGTAAGGTTAACTAGGAAAGCTCGTCGTGATTCTAGTCTCTTATTTTCTTCTTGGAGTTCTCTAATTTCCAGTCTTTTCTTTTGGATGTCTTCGGTTAATGATGCACTATAATCAAAGGAAATTTGTTCCTGATCTATAAGTTTATGATTTTTATCTTGTAATGTTTCTGTGAATCTTGAAATCTGATTGTTTGTTAATACTGTAGTATTAATTTGTTCTTCAGGAACCGTATGTTCGTCCTCGATTTTTATTATCTCAGGAGTCAAACTATCTTCGAAATACACTGGTTCTGTTTTAAATTCCATTTCGTTTTCCCAACTTTTAGTTGTGTTAGTTGTTATTTCAAAATCCTCATTTGTTTTACTTTTTGTAGTTTTCCAAGTATTGTCAACTACTTTAATGGATTTTATTATTTTTTTCGGTCTCCCGACTTGTCTTTTTCCGATTGGGTTGTCAAAGGAACCTAATGCACTTTTATTTATCACTATTTTATGTATAGAACTTTTCGTTTCCATTGTCTTATTTTATTCAACTGGTCAATATTTAATAAACGTTAGTTACGTACTGAAGTGTTAAAAAAAAATTTTTATTTATTTAAATTGAGTATAAGTTTCGAATTTTTAAAGAAAGGAATTCTTAGAATTTTGCGTGAGACGATAAGTAATGTACTTTTTACTTTTGCTGAGTTAGAATAACTTAAGGAGATAAAACTTTAGCTATTGAATTTGTATTTAAAATCATATAGTCTCACTCGAATTTTTATGATTTCTTAATTTGTTTCTAAAAAAAAAATTTTATAAAAGAATTTATTGAAAATATTGAAAAAAATCATACAGCTTTGACAGATTTTATCACTTTTGACTGATTTATAATAAATTAATTTACTTTGGAAAAGCAATAATTTCTTGAAAATATTGGAAAAAAAATTGTACAATTTCGATAAATTTTATGATTTTTGAATGATGTCTATTAATTTATGGGGTTAAAATTAATAAATTTTATAAATTTCAATTCATAAGCTAAGAATTTATTAAAATTATTGGGAAAAAATTATACAATTTCTCTAAATTTTATGATTCTTGAACTATTTATAGTAAAAGGGTTAAAAGTTGTTAATTTTTATAAATTTTAGTATAATTTAACTTATAGATTAAGAATTTATTTAAATTTTTGAAAAAAATCGTATAATTTCTATTAATTTTATGAATTTTGAATTATTTATAAAAATTTAAAGGGTTAACATTGATAATTTTTATAAATTTTTAGTGTAATTTAACTTATAAATTAAAAATTTATTTAAATTATTGAAAAAAATCGTATAATTTCTATTAATTTTATGAATTTTGAATTATTTATAAAAATTTAAAGGGTTAAAATTGATAATTTTTATAAATTTTTAGTGTAATTTAACTTATAAATTAAGAATTTCTTTAAATTATTGGAAAAAATCGTATAATTTCTGTTAATTTTATGAATTTTGAATTATTTATAAAAATTTAAAGGGTTAAATTTGATAATTTTTATAAATTTTTAGTGTAATTTAACTTATAAATTAAGAATTTCTTTAAATTATTGGAAAAAATCGTATAATTTCTGTTAATTTTATGAATTTTGAATTATTTATAAAAATTTAAAGGGTTAAAATTGATAATTTTTATAAATTTTTAGTGTAATTTAACTTTAAATTAAGAATTTCTTTAAATTATTGGAAAAAATCGTATAATTTCTGTTAATTTTATGAATTTTGAATTATTTATAAAAATTTAAAGGGTTAAAAATTTATATCTTTGCAAATTTTTATAAAATCTAGTATAAAAATTGAGATTTTATCAATTGATAAGAGAATTTATAGTTAATTTAGAAAATCGTGAAATTTCGTAAATTTTATGATTTTTATATGAAAATATTATAATTTAAAGGGTTAAAAACTTATAATTTTGCAATTTTTTATAAAATCTAGTATAAAAATTGAGATTTTATCAATTGATAAGAGAATTTATAGTTAATTTAGAAAATCGTGAAATTTCGTAAATTTTATGATTTTTATATGAAAATATTATAATTTAAAGGGTTAAAAACTTATAATTTTGCAATTTTTTATAAAATCTAGTATAAAAATTGAAATTTTATCTATTGATAAGAGAAAATTTTAAATTTGTATGAGAGTACAGAAATTTAAAAAAAAAACTATATTATATCGCCCTCTATTGAATTTTTGTTAGTATTTTCTGATGGGTATTTACATAAATGATGCTGTATGTCGTTTGTGGCAGCAGTGTCAATCAATATTTTTCACATTCGATATTCCTTCTTGTTTATACATACATATAATTTTTGTCGTCTGTTATTCTCGTTACTGCACGAGGTATTGTTTATCTTTTGTATAAGTAGATTAAAGTTTTTATTATATGAAAAAAATGAATAATTTTGCATTAATTCTTTCCGGTGAGTATATTGTGTGAATTATTTTTTATTATTTGTTGTTTTTAGTTTATTTATTTAATTTTTTTATACTTATTTTGTTACAGGAGTAGTTGGTGTAGTCCAGGCTCTATGTCCTCAGGGTTTGCATTATATTTCTGGCGAGTGTCGTCCTTTTATATCAGGTAATAATTAAATACTTTTTTAATAATTAAATGGAAGGGGTATTGATATTTTTATTTGTTTTTAGCTGGAAATGAGGAGAATTCTAGTTATATTCTTTGGATGGTTTTATTTTTCATTTTCATCCTGGTGTTGTTGCTATTTACTCTAGGATGGTTTTTTTGGAGGAGGTTTTTTTCTGATTCAGTTGAGGATCGAGTGTCTTTACGTTATCCAAATCTTTTTACTATTATTTTTAGGAAATAATGTAAATAATATGTCAAATAAAATCTTCCTTTACCATAATGTATTGTTTATAGATTTATTTATTTCCTTGACTTTATACTGGTATTTATTTTAATACGTTTATTAAATAGTTTAAATTTATTTATTTAATTTTTATTTGTTTATTTATTTATTTATTTGTTCAAACATTCTGCTAGTTATAGTCCATTAAAAATAATTATTGGGTTGACTTGATTTTGTGGTTTTTAATGTTGTAAAGCTATTTTTATTCCGAAAATTGTGTTTGTTTTTTGTTTTTTATTTTTACGTAAGTTTTCCGTTTTTCGTCCAGGTTTTTTGTCTTGTGCGGTCAAATTTCGATTAAATAACTTAGATTTGATTTTATTTAGTGTATTTCATTGTCGGGAAGCTATTTTTATTGTGAAAATTGCGTTAGTTTTTCGTTTTTTATTTTTACGTAAGTTTTCCGTTTTTCGTCCAGGTTTTTTGTCTTGTGCGGTCAAATTTCGATTAAATAACTTAGATTTGATTTTATTTAGTGTATTTCATTGTCGGGAAGCTATTTTTATGGTGAAAATTGCGTTAGTTTTTCGTTTTTTATTTTTACGTAAGTTTTCCGTTTTTCGTCCAGGTTTTTTGTCTTATGCGGTCAAATTTCGATTAAATAACTTAGTTTTGATTTTATTTAGTATATTTCATTGTCGGGAAGCTATTTTTATGGTGAAAATTGCGTTAGTTTTTCGTTTTTTATTTTTACGTAAGTTTTCCGTTTTTCGTCCAGGTTTTTTGTCTTGTGTGGTCAAATTTCGATTAAATAACTTAGTTTTGATTTTATTTAGTATATTTCATTGTCGGGAAGCTATTTTTATGGTGAAAATTGCGTTAGTTTTTCGTTTTTTATTTTTGCGTAAGTTTTCCGTTTTTCGTCCAGGTTTTTTGTCTTGTGCGGTCAAATTTCGATTAAATAACTTAGTTTTGATTTTATTTAGTATATTTCATTGTCGGGAAGCTATTTTTATGGTGAAAATTGCGTTAGTTTTTCGTTTTTTATTTTTGCGTAAGTTTTCCGGTTTTTGCCCAGAAATTTTCCATAATAGGTCCAATTTTGAAAAAATATTGATGAAAATGGTTTTAATCTGTAAAAATAGTAGTTGGCAAACTGATCAAAGCATAAATTTTAGGTAGAAAGTCTTAGTTTTATTTTATTTTAGTTTTTTCAATTTTTGTCCAGAATTTTCCATAATAGGTCCAATTTTGAAAAAATATTGATGAAAATGATTTTAATCTGTAAAAATAGTAGTTGGGAAACTGATCAAAGCATAAATTTTAGGTAGAAAATCTTATTTTTATTTTATTTTAGTTTTTTCAATTTTTGCCCAGAAATTTTCCATAATAGGTCCAATTTTGAAAAAAATATTGATGAAAATGATTTTAATCTGTAAAAATAGTAGTTGGGAAACTGATCAAAGCATAAATTTTAAGTAGAAAATCTTATTTTTATTTTATTTTAGTTTTTTCAATTTTTGTCCAGATTTTTGGCATTTTTATGGCAATTTTAATAAATAAACTTTAAAAATGATTTAAATTAGTTAAGAAATTTATTTCATTGTGTAATTATTAATAATTATTAATTAGTAAATTTTTATGATTTTTTTTTTTAAATTTTCAAATCTATTTTAAAATTCGCGGTTAATTTTAAGTTGGTACATATTTACAGACTTAAAATTGTTTTTGGAGTAGTGTACTGCTACGAGAAAATAAAACGTGACCGGCTTTTTAGTGTATATTCTTTTTTAGTTAATTAAAGTGTTTCATTTTAAAATATGCAGAATCAGGTAAGATTTTATTGTTATTTTATTTTTTTCGATTAGTTTTTCTTCAATTTGTTGTTTTAATATAAAATTTTATATTAAAATTTATAATTATTTTGTGTCGGAAGGATAGTTAGGTTATGTTTTTGTTATGTTAGATTTTGTTTGTGTTAGTGTGTAAAGGTTGGGGTGTTGGTTGGAAAAGAAAACTACAGAGGGAACAATAAAATATATTTATTTCTAGGGATAGCGGGAAAAATGAATTTTTATGAATTAGCGGTACGGGAAGGTTTTTTATAAATTTGTAATGTTAGCGGTACGGGAGGCTTTTTATAATTTTGTAAAGTTAGCGGTACGGGAGGCTTTTTATGATTTTGTAAAGTTAGCGGTACGGGAGGCTTTTTATAATTTTGTAAAGTTAGCGGTACGGAAGGGTTTTTATAATTTTGTAAAGTTAGCGGTACGGGAGGCTTTTTATAATTTTGTAAAGTTAGCGGTACGGGAGGCTTTTATAAATTTTCTGGAGTTAGCGGGACGGAAGGTTTTTTTATAAATTTATGATGTTAGCGGTACGGGAGGCTTTTTATAATTTTGTAAAGTTAGCGGTACGGGAGGCTTTTATAATTTTGTAAAGTTAGCGGTACGGAAGGGTTTTTATAATTTTGTAAAGTTAGCGGTACGGGAGGCTTCTTATAATTTTGTAAAGTTAGCGGTACGGGAGGCTTTTATAAATTTTCTGGAGTTAGCGGGACGGAAGGTTTTTTATAAATTTGTAATGTTAGCGGTACGGAAGGGTTTTTGTAATTTTGTAAAGTTAGCGGTACGGGAGGCTTTTTATAATTTTGTAAAGTTAGCGGTACGGGAGGCTTTTATAAATTTTCTGGAGTTAGCGGGACGGAAGGTTTTTTTATAAATTTGTAATGTTAGCGGTACGGAAGGGTTTTTATAATTTTGTAAAGTTAGCGGTACGGGAGGCTTTTTATAATTTTGTAAAGTTAGCGGTACGGGAGGCTTTTATAAATTTTCTGGAGTTAGCGGGACGGAAGGTTTTTTTATAAATTTATAATGTTAGCGGTACGGGAGGCTTTTTATAATTTTGTAAAGTTAGCGGTACGGGAGGCTTTTTATAATTTTGTAAAGTTAGCGGTACGGGAGGCTTTTTATGATTTTGTAAAGTTAGCGGTACGGGAGGCTTTTTATAATTTTGTAAAGTTAGCGGTACGGAAGGGTTTTTATAATTTTGTAAAGTTAGCGGTACGGAAGGGTTTTTATAATTTTGTAAAGTTAGCGGTACGGGAGGCTTTTTATAATTTTGTAAAGTTAGCGGTACGGAAGGGTTTTTATAATTTTGTAAAGTTAGCGGTACGGGAGGCTTTTTATAATTTTGTAAAGTTAGCGGTACGGGAGGCTTTTATAAATTTTCTGGAGTTAGCGGGACGGAAGGTTTTTTATAAATTTGTAATGTTAGCGGTACGGGAGGCTTTTTATAATTTTGTAAAGTTAGCGGTACGGGAGGCTTTTATAATTTTGTAAAGTTAGCGGTACGGGAGGCTTTTATAATTTTGTAAAGTTAGCGGTACGGGAGGCTTTTATAATTTTGTAAAGTTAGCGGTACGGAAGGCTTTTTATAATTTTGTAAAGTTAGCGGTACGGGAGGCTTTGTATTTAAATTTATTGATGAATTATTAGAAAAAAATTTTTATAAATTAGGATATCAGTGGTCGTTTTCATTTATATATATATATTTTTTTTGTTATTTTATAGAGAAATAGTATGCCGTTTAGCAAAATGGGGCCACATATAGTGTATCCTGATGACGTAATTTTTGCTGGTATGTTTGAAACTAGTTTAGCGGCACGTTTCCAATACTGGTTGAAAAGTGTTAATGCTGGTTTATTTTCCTATTCTACAGTGATTGTTCGTATATATAAAAATTTTATACTAAAATTTTGAAATGTGGGAATTAAATTTTTATTAAATAATTTTAATTTATTTGTGTAGTTTCGAGGTTTTGGAGAAGTGGTGGATGCTGATTTGGTTCAGTATATTTTTGATCAGTTGCCGGACTTACTGACTGACCCTAATATTGTTAGGGTAAATCAAGCTCAATATGACTTTAGATTTGAATCTATGGAGGAGTTTTCTGGATTGGGTCGTATGAGGTCCGATGAAAAAATGCCGGAGGATGCTGTTCATGATTTTGCTCGTAAAATGCAGAGTAGTGAGCCCTATCCCATGGAATCAATGTCTTTGGAGGAGGTCATTAATTATAGGGTTCGGGATACTAGTTCTAAATTTTACATGCGGGATCAAGAGGGTGTTTTTGGCCAGGTCCAACTTGATTTTCAGCAGTATCTACCTAATGGGGAAAGGGCTACCGTTCAAGTTTACGATGTGTTGCCAACTGCACTACCCAAAAAGGGATCTGAAGGTTTTTATTATATAGTTATATATATTTTATAATTATATTATTTTTATTTTTATATATTTTTGTTTAGGTTTGAAGAGTTCTATGTTTTTGGCCGGAGAAGCTGGAAGTTGCTCTTCTGTTCATATTGAAAATGGGCAGATGGCTTCCGTAAACTTAATTATAACAAAAGATGGCAGGAAATATTGGTTAGTTCTTCCTTACTCGTTGACTAGGCTATATAATGAGGTAGTTCGAAAACGAGGTTTGCAAACCAATAAGTGTCAAAACAAACGGGAAAGTGACAATTGCAAAAATGGGAAACCTTGTAAAAACTGTTCATGTAATAGGTCGCCGTTACATGGGCCAGGTTTTTTTTCCTACTATAGAATTTTTGCAGGAAAACAACATTCCTTATTATTGCTTTGAACAGCAAGCGGGAGACCTTGTTTTTACTTTGCCAGGAGTGGCTCATGAGGTAATCAATAGGACAGCTAATGTGTGCGAAGCGCGCAACATTTTACCGTTGATATTAGCGAAAGATCATCGTCAGGACTTGGTTTGTGGTTGCAGCCCGCGTATTGGCGGTCGAGTGAAACGTGTTCTAACGCTAAATTCCGGACCATTGGAGATCCCTTTTGATCGCATTTGCGAAAAATGTGATCGATATTTGTATGATTGCACATTAGCTGTTCACAACAATGAGGTCCATCGAGATAATCAGACTAATGAACTTGAACGTCAGAGTGAGGTTCAAGATCAAGATGGAGATGAGTATCCAGTTGATGATATTCAAGAATTTACTGCTAATGAACAACAAGAAGAAGGTCATATTGCTCAGTCTGATTCGGAATTTTCCAATTTTTCTGTTGATGTGCCTGAGTCGGATAATGGAAGTAGTGTTATTGAGGCAAGTTCCAATCCAATTAGGCTGATGTCAAATCAATGTGATTTTGGGGATAACTACCTTTCTGATTCGATGGATGCGATTATTGGTTCGGTTGGTTCTGGGCCAGCTAATTTATTGGAGCTTGATGTTTTATCAGAGTCAGGCGATATTGTTTTATCTGCTTCCGAGGATGTTAGTTTAATTACTACTACTACCGTTTTCGATGAACTTGTTATGTTGCCGGCTGAGTTAAAAGATGCTGAAACTGAGGGGGTTGATAAATTGCCAACTGGAGTGAAGGAAGCTAATTTGGCTGTCGCGGAGATCGAAGAAAATGGTAGCTTGCCATCCGGATCAAGGGAGGTTAAAAAAAAGGGGTCCAGAAAACGTAGTAAAAATTTTCCCACTACCGGGATTTGTAATGATGCAAGTTTTGTATGTGACGTTTGTGGAAAAACATTTGCTGTTAATTGGAGACTAACTAAACATACACGAAAAGTTCATCCAACGACTGCTGTTTTTGAGTGTGTTTATTGCTCGAAAAAATTTAAAAATAGTGAATACCTCAAAGATCATGAGTTGATTCACACAAACCAACAGTTTGAATGTGGGGTCTGTAACCAATCCTTTTCTACCTTAAGGTATTTGGGCCGCCATAAGATGTCACATTCAGGGCTTAGTTGTGAGGTTTGTGGTCAAACATTTACCCGGAAGGATAGTTTGCAGCGGCATAAAAAGAAATGCGGGTAAATGAAGCATAATAAATAATTTTGGCTTAAATTTGTAATTATTGTATTAATAAATTATTATTTGATAACTGTTAATTTAAATATGTTTATAATTTATTTTTATTTCCTTTAATCCTTATAATTTAATTATTTTCGTAATATTTTAAAAGTTGAAAGGAGTTATATTTTTATTATAGAGCACTGTTATTATTATTAAATTCTTTGAAGTTCCGTAAAAATTTCTTTCAATACGTAGATTAAAAATCTTGTTTAAAAAATTTTGTTAAAAAAAAAGGGTTTATCGTAAAAAAATATAAAAAAATATCATTCTGTTTATTCTTGGGATAGCTGATTCATTACTTTTTTTTTTTTTGTTAATGTGATTAAATGTATAAGCTTTCGATATATATATATGGCATATAATATTATGTGATAAATATGTAGACTTAAAGGTGGCTTTTAGTAGTGTTTATATTATATATTTTTATCGTTACAGGTCATATTTCTGTTCATAAGATAAATTAAAAAAAATTTGTAGGTGTAGGCTATTTAATAAAAGATTAATATAGTTTTGTTTGTAGCATTGAGTAGAGTATTTGTCAAAATTTCTCTGATCTTTTTCTTAAAACCATGTCAGGTTTTTCTTTTACATTTACTTATTTAAAACGGATATTAGCAGAAGAACAAGTTTCTTTGCTGAAGGAGGATTTACGGCAGATGGAGGGCTGCCACGAAATTGAGTTTGAGTGGAGGGTTCAGCTTGAGGAAAGGCTGAAGGAAAAAGATGAGTTATTGGAAATGGAAAGAAAAAAACAATTAATTTTGTATAAGAAACTGAAGGAAAATGAAAAGTAAAAATATTCTCAATATGTTTATTTCAAAAATCTATTGTCCAAAAAAGATAAGGAGATAAAACTTTTAAGAGATATGAGAAAAAGGTTATTATATTATTATATTATTTTAATAGATAATTTTTTTTTTTTTTTTTTTTTTTTTTTTTTTTTTTTTTTTTTTTATTTTTGTTTATGTATTTGATTCTAGTGTGACTAAATATATACAAATATGGAACATGTGGCATTTAATACTGTGTGTGTGGAAAATGAGGGAAAAAATTGCATTAAGATTTATTTGACAAAAAAGTTTTTAATATAATATGTCATGTTTTTATTTTAGGTTGTATTGAAACTTGTGAAATGTCATGTGTTTAATAAAAAAAATTTTTAAATTGTTTAACTATAAAAATGTGTCTATATTTATTTAAGAAGCACGTTTTAAAATGAAAATAATATGTTTTGAAAGTTTGGAAATTTGGCTATTGTTTTAACTTTTACAGATGACTGTATTTTATTGTATTTTATTTTATTGATTGCTGGGAGTTAAATTACATTTGAGTAAGTGTTAAAAAAAAATTTTTTTTTTTTTTTTTGTTTTGTTAAAAAAAATTATAATGAAAGAGAGGAAAAAAAATTGTATGTATACATAAGAAAAACTAGCTAAATTAAAATAAATAGTCGGACTAAATGTATTATCATTATAATTATTATTTTTAAATTTTTATGAATGAAAGGGGGAGAGGAAAAAATTTTAAAACGATTTAATGCATACATACGTAAACATGTGTTTCTATTAAACATACTTATAATGTATGCGTGTTCTAAGTATTCTGGGTCGAGTATAAGGTGCAATTTACAGTGGTGCCGGTTATACGAAATAAAGAATAAAAAAAATATAAATTTATGTACTTTACTTTTTTAAAAAATAGGACTTTGCTTGAATTTAAAAAAATTATAAATTGTGTTTTTAAAGAAAAAAAAATTTTTTTTTTTTTTGTTCAAATATGAATAAGTGGGAGGAAAAAAAACTCTCTTTTATAAAACTTTTATTATTAATCCTCAATTTCAATATTTTGTGTTAAAGAAAAAATAATGGAAAAAGGATTCTGAATGTAATTAAAAAAAATTTTAAAGGTAGAAGTTTCTTGAAGCACGTTATAAAACATTCCCAAAGCGGTGACCAGAAAAGTAGGGGAAGCACAGTACTGTGGAGAAAATTTCATTATAATTTGAGAGTAGGGAGAAAAGGTAAAGTATGTTATTACGCCTACATACTTGGTGTTTTGGGACATCAATGATCCATGAAAGTTCAAAAACCGCTATACCTGTACCAAAATTCTGAGGTATTTGATTTCTTTGGCATAAAATGTCAAAAGAAATTTCTTTTTTAGGGGTAAAACATTTATTTATTTCCCCGTCCGGTTTATAGGCTCTCGGAAAATCTTATTATCATTCATACAGGGATGATACGTCAGTTTCCCAGCACAATGCAAGCAGGTGATTGTGTCATCACTGAATCGATTTCCCATAGTAAGTATGTGTTTTATCGGCGAGCATACTATAGTTCTCCCATTCTCTTTTCTTTTTGTAAATTCTCAATCAGTTGCGTCCCTTTATATGCATTTATTATTATTTTTTTTTTTTTTTTTTTTTTTTTTTTTGATAATAGTTTACATATGTAACTTTTCTAGCCAACCGATAAGGGCTGTTGCTTATTAGTAATTTATTTATTGATTTGTTTCTTTAATTTCTTTAGTATTAGTTTATTTGACTGAAATTTTAAATATTTTCAAGATACTGAAATTGAGCATGCAAAAAAAAATTATTTCTGAGTCTTTGCTTTTCCATCTTAATTTCTTTAAAAAAAAAAAACACAATTCATTTGAAATATATATAATGTTATAATTCTTATTTTGCTTATATAAAAAAATATTGGTGTCGAATTTTGAGATAATTATATTATAGAGTACTTATAAATTTTAGATTATCAAATCTTAATGGATTTAATTACGCTATAAGAAATTATGAGTCTGATTTGTTTGCACTTTTTATGAGAAAATATTTTTTTTATTTTAAATTTTATGTTCTTACGTTTAGTTATAGTTTGGTTCTTGTTTTGTTTCGCAATTAATATAAAGGAGCTTTTATTAAATCTGAGATTTTTAGTAAAAAAAATCTTTTTAAATTTTTAGTGACAAGTCTAATTATATTTTAATTATATTTAATTATATTCTGTTATAAATAAAGTTCAATTTAAATAAGAACTTATTTGTTTTTGAGAAAAATTAAAATATTTATTATTTTTATTTAAATTTATTTGAAATTTTAATTAAATACAAAACAATGGTGAGTAAGGGTTTTGAGCTTATATATTTATTTTGTTTATGCGTATATTTGTTTCTCTAAATATTGGATGTATTTATAGGTGGGATTCCATAATATTGATGATGATAGTTTCAGACTGATTTGGGATTATTTGGATTTTGAGGATCGTAGTAATTTAATGCAAGTGGATGTTACTCTACAAGCTCGTAGTCAGTTTGAGTGGAAAAGGGAAAAATCTTTAGTTTTAAGTTATGTAGGAAATATTAATGAGATTGATCAATTTGAAACAAGTGTAATTGATTTGCGTTTTCGATCTGCTGATTTTATGCTAAATATATTTCCTTCACTAGTTAATTTAAATAGATTGACTATATTGCATAAAATAATGAGTACGCGTTCCGAGCGAGATTTTAGTATAAAATTGCTTCATTGCGCATTGAAAAACTGTTTAAATTTAAAGCATTTAATTTGTTTTGGGGTTCCATTCACTGGAGAAATTTTTGGAGAGAGGCATAAAAATTCCATAATTTTAAATTTACAGACATTACATTTTGATAGTGTGATGGAGTCAGCGTTTCATAGATTAAATTCGTTTTTAAGTGGATGTAGGGTTTTAAAAGATTTAAATATGCCATATCTCAAGCTTATACATCCTATTATAGATATGTATAGGGAATGGGAGATGCCAATTTTGTCTGGTACATTAAGAAATTTAAGTATAGGGGGAATGTTGTCAATTAATTTTTCGAAGAGTATTCCTTCGTTTAAGAATTTAATTACATTTATTAGCCGATCGAAAAATCATGAAATGTTACTTTTATCTCCGTTACGAGTTAGGAAATTTATAACATGTCAAAATTTAGTAGAGCTTGCTATACCCTATACTAATATTATTGACATTGATTTTATAAATATTGGGAATAATTTAAAAAATTTAAAACGATTAGATATAAGTGGATGTTTTAATTTAAGTGTTGAAGGTATGAGGAATTTCAATTTGTTTGTAAATTTAGAACAATTATCGATAGGCTTTATTTATGTTTCAGGGCGTTGGTTACGGGGGTTGGGTAACTTAAAGATTTTGCTAATAACTGAATCTTCTATTTCGTTTTTAAGAATGCTGCAGTTTGTATATGAATTGCATAGCTTGGAAAGTATAGTCATTTATAATACAGTTTATCAGTTTGAATTTTTTTATATGATAGATAGTTATTTTAAGGATGAATTTTCTGATTTCTTAAGGCTTTGGGTTAATCAAGGTCGTGTAATTAATTTTTATTTGGAAGGGTTTGTTTCGGAATATATGGGGCGATTACGCGAATTAGAGGGTATAAATGTAACATATGGTGTTCCTAATTGCTTATCTAAAACAACTGCTCATATGAATTGGTTGTCCTTTCAGTCAGGAGTTAATATATTGGTAAATAGGGATTTTCGAACTCATTAGGATGACGATGAATAGAGTATCTATTTTAATATTTTATTATAAGATTTAATTTTGAAAAAAGAAAAGAAAAAAAAATGTAATTATAGAAATTATATGCTTAGTCATATAAATGAGTTTAAGTATTGTAAATGTTTTTATATGAAGGAAATAAAATTTTGTGAAATGAAATTTTTAAACTTGTGTGAGTATGTTATTGTAAATTTTGGTATTTATACCGGTCCTAGAAATTTATTTTTTGTGGTATTTAAACATTATTATTATTATTATTTTTATTAATAATTTATTTATTTATTTATTATTATTATTACTTTTGATATTAGTTGTAGTTTAAAATATTTAAAATGTTTGCTTTTATTTCGTAAGCAGAAAATTCTATGGTATTTTTGATTAAATCAGTTTGATTAAATCCTAGATTTTGAAGTACTTTTCTTAAACATCTAACATCATGAATTGCATTATGAGCGGTGTTTAAATTATAATTTGGAATAAGTTCTTTTGACAAATTTTCTAAACTGTATGAAGGTTTTTTGATTTTATCTTTAATTAAATTTAATGAGTCTATGAAACCGAAAATGTTAGTTTTTAAGGCAATATCAAAATTATGTCTATATGCATCTCTAATAATAAATTTAAAATCAAAAGCAAATCCGTTATGAGCTACTAGTATAATTTTTAAATTACTTAAATTATTAATAAAATGTATAAATTGGTTGATAGCTTCATGAATTGAAATAGTAAAAACTTCTTGATTACGTACAAACATTCTATTATTGTGAATCGTAATTCCTGTGGTTTGTATAGATTTTGGGTGCATACGTTTATTGTTTGGTAATATGTATACGTTAAATTCCTGATCATAGTATTTTGCGGCAATTTGGATAATGTCGTCTTGTTTTTGATTGAATCCAGTTGTTTCAATATCTAAATATACAATAGGAAGTTTTTCCATATTGTTTTATTTCTTGGTTAAAATTTTATAAATTGTCTACTTTTTCTTTTGGTTTCCTTGTCGTTTGGAAAAGTTTTAATCTTATCTTTCTTTAAATCTTATAGTTCTGAAGTTAACTTTTTTCACCTATTAAGAAAAAAGGCAAGTGTGATGAAAAAGACTATGTGTAAAAGTGTATATGTGTGTAGAATAGTGCACTTTTATAATTTAGATTGAAATCATTTATATGCATAAGGGTTTTTGGAATTGTATTACCTGGAATTTTTGATAAGATTTGCTTGGTAAATGATTTTAATATATATATGTTAGAAAGAGAAAAAAATAGAAAATTGAAGAGGGGATTTATTACTGATGGAAAAAAAAATTTTTTTTTTTTTTTTTTGTATTAAAGTCTTATTCTATAGTGTTTGCTCACAAAGTATTTAGTAAGAGGTGATATATATATATTTTTTTTTCTATTTTTATACAATGGATACTTTTGAAAGTGTAAAATTGGAATTACTGATTAGAAAATTGGAGTATTTGAAGAGAACAATGACTGATGAGGAAAAAAATTTTGATGCAAGATTAAAAAATTTTAAAAGTTTTGTGGAAAATAGAATGAAATTTTTCTCTGAAGTTGTAAATTGTGAAGTGTCATTGTTACAAAAGCAACGTGAGAATACTAGAAATTGGTTTAAGGATGAAATTAAAGATATACGTATGAAATTTGAAAATTTGGGTGTTGCTGAGGGGGTCGTCCAAGGAAAATCTGTAAAAATTGGAGAAGAAAGAGATCCTGAACCAGATTATTCCTCAAATGAGGAGGGGCAAAATGAATCTTCTGTGGGAGAGGAAAGTGAATCTGTACCTGGTTATTCTTCAAATGAGGAAGGGCAAGGCGAAGCTTCTGAAAATCCCGGGGTTTCGCCATTTTGTTATTCACCAGATTTTTCACCTGATTCACCGAATAAAGACATTTAATTGATTTGTGGATAAAAAAAAAATTTTTTAAAGAAAATGAAATTTATTTTGTAAGCTTCTTTTAAAATAAATGGTTTCTGAGTTTAAATATAAAAGTGTATATTTTTTTTTGTTATTATTTTTGTGTTGTTTTTGTGTTGTTTTTGTTTTCAGAATTGTAAAAATAGGTGAGTTTTAAATTAGTTATGTTAATCGTGTTTTCTAAATCAAGCAGGGTTTTATTGATAATTTTATAAAAATTCTATTTTTCTAAGATAATTTTTCTAAAGAGCACAACGTAGATATATATGTTTTTATTACTTGGGTAATTTTGTTAAACTTAAAATATCTTATTTTATGATAATATTCTAACTAATAATTAAAAAGATTAGTATTTTTAAATAATAATTGAAGTGTTATATATTACGCTAAATATTCGGATATAGGTGATATATATATGAGTAAAAATATGTTTTATGTATTTAATATTTTATAATATGGAATTTAATTATATACTATTGATTTTATAATAAGGTTACTATAGTCTTGCATTAGTTAGATGGATTATTTGAACTTATATCTATAAATAAGTAAGTAATAAGGGTAAAATTTTAAACTTAAATTACTATTGTAGGTGTTATTTTAGAATACTTTATATTTTTTTTTTTTGTTGTTTTTTTTTGTATATTTTTTTTTGTACTTTTTAATTAATGTATTTATGTATTTTTTTTTTTTTTTTTTATTTTATTATTTTTTTTTTTGTTTGTTTTATACATCTGTATCGCTACTAGGAGCATCATCTAGCCAGTCAGTATTTTCTTCTGTAGGTGATTCGCAGATATTACCGGGTTCTGTAGCTTCTCTAGCCGGTTTTAATAAATTCATGTGGACAACTTTTCTTATTTTTCCACATTTTATTTCGGCGTTATGTTTATCGTAATCTATGCACGTGATTTCAAAAAATCCTAAAAAGGATGGTTTGGAGTGTTTTTCGCCGCTCCTGTTATTTATTAGGTAAATTATGTCACCAATTTTAAAATGTATTAAATTTGTTGACCTGTCATAATATTCCTTACTTTTATATTTTCTTTGTCTTTCCATAAAAATTGCATTAATACGCATTTCTGACAGTTTGGTGGTCATATCAGCAAGGTAATTATCATATAAAAGTATTTGTTCTCTAGGTGGGAATTCTGAAGGTATTCTAGCTTTGTATCCTGAGGAGGGTATCCTGTACTTTCATGTTTTGTAATATTAAATGAAAAACAGGCTAATGGCAACCATTTTGGCCAATCATTACATTCAGACATATATATTTTAAGGTAATTAATAAGTGGGGAGTGAAGTCTCTCAATGCATCCTTGGCTCATCGGATGAAAGGCGCTACTTTTGCACTTCCGTATTTTGAAAATCCTTGCGAGACCTTGGATGACCTTGTTACAGAAATGTGTCCCTTGATCCGAGGTCAGAATTTTAGGAGGACCATGCTTTGTTATGACATTATTAACTAATGCTTCTGCAACTTCCGTGGCTGAAGTGCCATGTAAAGGAGCAGCTATAAAAAATTTTGACATTATGTCAACTACGGTGAGTATCCAACAATAATTTTCAAATTTTGGTAAGGGTCCATGTAAATCTATGCTAATGTGGTCAAAGGGATGAACTGGAGAGTCTGAAATAGCCATGGGTAATTTAGTTTTGACTCTGGTAGATTTGACTCGTTGACATGTTGGACAACTGCGTATAAATAACAGTACTTCATCTCTCATGTGACGCCAGTAATGCCTTTCCGAGATTTTCGCTAAACATTTGTGATATCCTCTATGTCCGCTCGTAGGAGGTTCGTGATATTGTCTAATAATTCTTTGTCTTTCTTCGGGAGGAGGTACTTGTAAATTGTCATGATAAAAAGTTGCTAGGATCTTTTTGCTTCCTAAATAATGATTTAATCTACTAATAAAATTTAATACTTGATTTGCGTTAAGAATATCTAGATCTTTAATGATTGAAATTGATTTAAAATCAAACCTGTCGATTAATGCTGCAAGATTTTTTAATGTTTTGTCTAAGTCAGTTCTCATAAACTTAGAGTCTATAAAAGGTTTGATAACTAAAGCGATTAAATTTTTATCTAATAATGGTATTACGATTACTTCGTGCATTTTTGGATAGTTACGAGTAATATCAGTAAGTCTTAATAAATTTTTTTCAATCAATGTACTCAATACTTCGGTTTGGTGTGCATCTTCAGTGATGCAAAAAACTAAATTTTGGAAACCGTGGTATGGGTGGTCTCCGGATATATCAACACATTTTAAAGGGTTTAAATTTGTATACTTAATATTTTTCTTATAGACCCATGGTGGTTTTCTAGGGGATGGTTCATGAGGGGTTTTATCTATGGGTTTTTCTTTTCCTGTTTCAGCTAACTCTTTTGATTTTTTTGAATTATTTTCGTTATGTGATTCAAGATTTTCAATTTCCATTGGGATTTTTATAGAATTTTCTGGAATATTCTCAATATTAGTGTTTTTAATTAAAGGGGTATAATGATTTGAAGCTAAATGTAAATGAAAAGTTTCAAATTTTTCACCTGCATAATAATAATTGAATTGATTTAGTTCATTATCGCAGTAATGTACACATATATTTTTCTTAAATTCTTTTGCAAATAAATATACACAGTCGCTATCTCCCCATTCTTTGTCTTTGTTTAAAATATGGAATGTGCTATCAGTATTTTCACAGTATTTTAAATAATTACTAGTTTTTAATTTATTTTTCAATTCTTTTATACTTAAATTAGTTTTTAATAAAATTACGAGGCTGTGGAATAAACAATCACCATCATTAGCTACTTTTAAATACCTAGTGAATTTTTCATTGGGTTCAGCACATTTTTCTATAGGGTTATAACGATTAAATTCATTTGGGTCATCAATTATTTTTTTATATTCAATTTTTTTATTACTGGTGGGAGCACATATTATTGCATTATCAGCTTCATTTTCTATTTCTTTAATATTTCCATTTTTATTAATATTTTCGATTTCCATATTTTCTATGTTATTATTTTCTAATTTATTATTTATTGGGTTATTTTTTAAATTATTTTTGCTTAAATTTTTAGTAAATATCGTAATTTCTGAATTTTTATCTATTACTTTGACATCTAATGATCCTTCAAATAAAATTTTATCTTGTATTTTTGCTTTATTTAATGTTAATTTACATTTTTCTGAATCAATTGATTTTAATTTATTTTTGTTTAAAATATTATTTTCTGCATGATCTAATTTATCCATTTTATGTTTTAATATATCTTGCATAATTATTTCGTTTTCAGAAGTTGTTGCAGAATTTGGTATTTCTAAATCAGAGGTGTCAGAACTGGAAGTTCTTGGTAATTTAAATGATGAGGCTTTTGAAACGCAAGGGGACATTGGAGGTGGCTTATAATTCATGCCAGGGTATTTTGGGGTAAGTGGAGGGATTTTGGGTTTATCTTTTTTTGGTCTGCCTCTACCTCTTTTAGGGATGTCGGAGGGTTGAGGGTAAGGTTCAACATCTTTTCTAGGTCTACCTCTGTTTCTTTTTATTGCTTTAGCTATTAGGGGATGGCTTTCTTCTGTCACAATTTCAACCTTTTTTATGATTGGTTTGGGTTTTTCAGGATTTTTTTTTGGTTTTTTCTTTTCAACATTAGATTCAGAACTACTTTCGAAATATTTCTCGAAAGATACATTTTTATTTCTCCTTTCTCTTTTTCGTTTAGCCATAAATATATGAGATGCTGAGTAATTTTCTGAATCTTCAGAGTCAGAATTGCTGCTGAGTTTAAATGTAACCTTTTTCTTTTGTATATATGAGTCAGATTCTGAAGAATAGCTTGAAAAATTGTCTTGTGTAAAAAAATTTTTGTTTGATTCAATCCTAAGGAAGTGAGCAGATGAGTCAGAATCTGATGTGTCTGCAAGCATTTTATTTTCTGCTAAATTGTATAACTCAGTTCTAGGCATTTCTTCACTTGGTATACCATCTTTAGGAACCGGATTTCTTGACAAAGCATCAGCAGCAGAATTTTTTGGTCCAGGTCTGTAGATTACTTCAAAATCATAATTCATTATTTTAGCTCTTAAGTTACAAGCTCTTTGGTCAACTTTAGAAGAATTATGTTGTGATTTTAGTGGGAGGTGGTCACTAATAATATAAAATTTCTTTCCATAAATATAACTTCTGTATTGTTCGGTAGCAAACACCGTACTTAAGAGTTCACGGTGATAAACGCTGTAAAACGTCTCTGTATTAGTAAGTAGTCTTGAACTATATGCAATTACATGCTCGTTTCCATCTTCGTCTAGCTGTTCCAAGATGGCGCTCACGGCGATATCGCTAGCATCGCAGACTATGTAAAAAAATTTTGAAAAATCTGGAAGTACTAGAATTGGGTGTTCACACAATTTTTGCTTTAAGGTGTTAAAAGCAGTTTCTTGTTCGGTACCCCAAATAAATGGTTCATCTTTTCTTAACAAGTTTGTAAGTGGTTTAGCTATAGTTGCATAGTCTTTTATGAATTTTCTGTAGAAGCCGGATAGGCCAAGAAATTGTCTTACTTTTTTGACAGTATTTGGAACAGGGAATTTTTCAACGGCTTCGATTTTATCAGGGGATGGAGTAATTTTGTTGTCGCCGACAATATGACCCAGAATTTTGATTTGGCGTCGCAGGAAAAAGCATTTTTTTGGATCTATAAGAAGTTTCGTTTCTTTTAATCGTTGTAGAAGCTGTCTGAGTCTGATTGAGTGTTGTTCAAGTGATTTTGCGATCATAATTAGATCATCCAAGTATGCGAAGACCCAGTCGGGTCCTAGAGTCTCCAGAATCTTCTGCATTAGCCTGCAGAACACTAATGGCGATGATTTAAGCCCCATAGGTGAACGCTCATACAGCCAAAGATTGTTATTGGCTGCAAATGCAGTGTATTTTTGAGAATCTTCAGTTAGCTTAATTTGATGGAAAGCCATTTTTGCATCAAGAGAGCTTAAGTAGCGGCAATTGCTTAATTTATCAAGTATTTCGGTTATATTTGGCATGGGGAAAGCATCTCCTATAATTATTTCATTTATTTTTCTAAAATCTAAAATTGCCCTATATTGTTTTTCCCCATTTTCACCACATTGTTTCTTAGGGATGACATAAATTGGAGAACAATACTCAGAATATCCAGGTTTTATAATTCCTAACTCTAAATGTTCTTTCAGAATTTTATCCAGAGCTTTTTGAGCTTCAGGAGGGTGTCTAAAGGTTTTACATCTGATAGGTACATTAGAGGAAACTTCAATTTTATGTTCAATTAAAGGGGTACAAGTAAATTTTCTACCCTTAACATAAAATACTTCGGCAAATTCATAAACTAAGGTTTCTATACTTTTTCTTTCTTCATTATCTAGGCCATTTAAGTCAATATCTTTTATAACTTTGGCATATAATTCGTCTCTATCAAAATTTTCTTCATCAAAATCATTTTTTATTTCAGAAATTTCATTAATTGTTTCAGGAATGTAATTTTCTTCAATATTTTCAACTATTTCATATGGTTCTAATTCGACAGTTGGGGCTTCAATTTCGATTTTTTCATCACTGAGGTTTACACACATGATATATGCTAAACCGTTTCTATTTGTTGCTAATACGTCTCCAATGTAAAGATTTGGATGTAAATTTATTTCAGGCATATATCCTTCTTTTACGGCATTGGATACATGAACATATATTCCTTGTTCGGAGTTTGGTCCAATAACAAACTTTTCTTTATTTCTAAACGGGATAACGAGTGGTCCTAAGTATAAGTTCATTTTTGCTAGGTCAATTAATCCTTCATATTTTTTGCATCATATCTAAGCCTAAAATTCCATCATAACCAGTACAATAATCGTCTTTTACAACATGAAAAAGGCATTGTAATTTATTTAGTGTTATTATTACTGCGCTTTAGTACATTCGGCTACGCCTGAAAATCCGATTAATCTTAAAATAACGCCAGTGTTTACAAAAACAGATGAGCGTAGTGCTGATTCTTTAATTAATGAAACGTCCGCGCCCGTATCTATTAAGAGATTTGAGCCGTTTTCGACTAAATCTGGGCTGTGGAATTGGACAACAGGTGGTATTTTTTTTATAGTTGCGTATCTTATGTGAGCAGAAGGAAATTCAGTTTTAATTGGTAATATAAAAGTTAACGGTTTTTGTTTAATTTCTTCAGGTTGTAATACATATATAAGGTTTAATTGTTTATCAATTATTGTTTGTTTAACTTTAGTTTCAAGATTTGAAGTGTTTTCTGGTTTAGCTTTTTGTTTTTCTGTATTAGTTTTTAATTTTGAATTTTTATCATTTGTTGAAAAAGGGAAAGAATCTTCTAATTTAAAAGTTGATTTAGGTTTTTCGATAGTTAAGCTAGAGGTTTTATTTATCTTTGGGGCATCAAGTATTTCCTTAGGTTTTTCAGTAATTAAGTCTAAATCAGATTCGGTTTGAGTGATTATTTTTAATTTTTCAGAGTTTGTAGGATTTATTTTTGGTTTAAGAGTTGATTTCGGCTTTTCAAATTTAAAATTTATTTCTGGTTCATGGGATAATTTTTTGTTATTTGAAATAAAATTGCTTCAACTGGAGTAACTGGTGCGTGTTTTAATGTACAAAATTCATGTCTTTGTACCGAGCGACGTCTACCTTCAAGGTTAACTGCAATGTTAGCAGCTTCTCGCAAAGTTTTAGTATTTGTACTCTATATTCCGGAGGATTTCTCAATCCAAAAAGAAAGCATTCAAGGGCTTCAATACTAGTTCGCTTTTTCCATTGTTCTTTTTCGGTTGCGGTTAAGCTAACTGATGAATCATAGATTGCATGTAAAGCTTGTTCTAAATTTTGTACGCGTAAGGCATAATCGGCGACTGGTTCGCCAGGATTTTGTTCAGCCTGTCTCATATCTAATTTAATAGTATCTGCGTCAGTGATACCTCCAAAACTTCATTTTAAATCTTGTAAAAAATTTTCTAAACTGGTGTAATTAGGAGCAATTCCTGCGTAAGCGTCGTATGCTCGGCCTTTAAGGCGGCGAGGGATTGAATTTAACAAAAATTGTTCGCAGCCTGGTCCATACGTTTTAACAATATCTTTCAAAACTTTAGAAAAAGCTTGTAGGGTTTGTGGCTGACCGGAAAAATCGGGTATATTTGCAATAGCAGTTATAAGTGGCACAAGATTATTTAATCTGGGTCTATTATTAGCGTTGTTTGGTACATTTTGTATTCCATTGTTACGATTTTGTTCATTATTTTCCATTTCGTTCAAAATTTCGTTAGCTACTTCTATATTTAATGATCTTTCAGAGTTAATTATATTTGTCATTTGTTCACGTTGTCGTAGCATTTCTAAATTGAGGCGTTCAATTTCTTGGGCTAAATTGGTTACATCTAAATTGTTGGGCGGGTTAGATTGAGTAGGGCCGTCCATGGTTCGGTTTACTTCACTATTAATTGATTCAGTATCAGAAAATGTATCTCGCGGTTGTCGCCAGGAATTATTTTGCATAATAGTTTTACGAAAGAGAAAAAAAAAATTTTTACGAGATTGTTTATTTGCTTATAAGAAGGATTTTTTTTTTTAAAAATTGTTTTGTAAAATTTTTGAAATGTCTCGGAGATTTAAGTAAAAAAAAATAATAAAATATTTTTAAGGTACTTACATTAAGATTGTGGTTATAGTAATGGTCCTGAATTCCATTATATTTTCCAATGATTTGTTGGATAGGTCCTAAAACTGCTTAGCAACGATAATAAAAAATGAACAGCTTGGCTACGGCTTGGCAATATACAGCTTGGCTACAGCTTGGCAATATACAGCTTGGCTACAGCTTGGCACAAATAATTTTTCAGAAACTGCTTACGAAGATGTAGATAAATTTCTTTAGATGGTATTGTGTGGTATAACGGCTTTAAATAATTTCAATGATCTTGATATTTTGATTGATTAGAGTTGATTTCTTCGTTGAGTTCGATAGTATAATTTACAGTCACTATTACTTTACTATTTGACTTAATTGTTGATAGTATTTCGTGTTTTGAAATTTTAAAATTTTCTTTTACTTCTCCTTTACACTTTTGGCAGTTTGGATATTTGCAGGTATAATAGCGTTGGCCTTTCTTTGCCATATACTTTAAATGTTATCTTGATAGGAAATATGCTTTTGTTCCTTCTTACCAGCTTTCCTTTGAGGGAGCCACTTTATGTTACGTATCCTGAGGTTTTATCCAAGGGATACGTAAATATAAATAATTATGAATATATGAAATATAAGTTTATCCTGGGGATATTGACTGCCCCAGGTATTTTATATAAGTTGGTTTGGTGATTATTTGGTTGGTTTATAGTTGAGTTCGACTTAGCTGGATGAACTTAACCTGAGGCTAAGTTCTTAATTACAGAAGGAACTTGTCACAATAATAACTGATAACTGATTTGATATATAACTTTCACTTTATTGATTATAAGTAAATAAAACTGTCTAAGTCTTTAAGTCAAGTAATTAAAGGTAGAACTGTAATAGAGTGGTAAGACTCTAAACGAAAGATAGTATTCTAATGGGTGGTTTGGGCGCCTGAAGGGCAATATATAATCTAATATGAATCTGCCCATATTCCGAGATTTTGAGGGAGACGTCCAATACAAAAAAGCGTCGGTCTCGTCACGTCCAATTAGCGAAGGCGTCCCTAATTATTACCGAGAATCGCGAGGTGGGATTTATGCAGTTTATAACGCCTAAATCCCTCCTAATTTACGTCATAGTTGACTTTTGGTCCCACGCTATTGTGCTAGATCAGCAACAGCGGAAATGCACCTGCGGGTTCCTATGTCGTCTGTAATATTAATACAGCTATCGGATATAGGGTTTACTATTTATATATATCAAATGTTAGGCATATCAATTTTGACCTACCATACGTAACATAACATTTAATTTTATATATAATTGTAAAATTATTTGAAATTGAAACTGAATGTGTATTTCCTAAATAATAATTATTTTTTATATTTGTAAATTTATTTTGGATTTTCTTAAAGTTATAACAAGCTTCGGATCTCTTTAGGAATTGAAAAAAATGTCAAAAAAAAGTAGCATTTTGCCGATTAAAAAAATTTAAACTTTTTTTTTACATGCTGTTTATTTCTTATAAAACAATAGTCTAAAAAAATTGTGAATTACAAAAATAAGAAAAACTATTTTGCAAATACAGTACATAAAAATATAGGTACAAATATTGAAATATCTAAATAAAGATATTATTTACATTATCGACATGATATATATAAAATTTATAAAAAAGTATTAATTTTATGGTTATTAAAGATCTTCATCAAAATGTAAATCATCCTCGAGCTTCCACTTCTATAAAATAATGAAAAAATTTTGTTTTAAATAATAAAAAATTAAAGAAAGAAATGGTAATGCACAAAGGCCTTATTAGGTACTTTAAAAATACTTTTATTTACCTTGTTTTTATCATCCTCATTTTCTGATACTTCCTCAGCAAAAAGAAGATCATCATCCACTATCATAGGATCTTCATTTTTTACTTCGATGTCTTCAATATTCCCTCGCATTGCCTGTTCATCATCTTGATGTGCTATCGCATTTTGATGATTTGAAGCTAAGGATTTAAATCCTTTTTCGATGGTCAAATTCAGCTGAGCAAAGCAGGAAACTAATTTAACAGCTAACATCTCAACCAACTCCTTTTATTTTCGACTCGCTCCCAATATTTCTGACACTGCAGAGGCATTAAAGTATTTGATTAAAAATAAATTAAAAAAGATTAAAATATTATTTGTTTTAATATTTAACTTACCCTGCCTATTCCGATCTGAAGTGGCATTTTTTCTAACTTTAGATCTACTGGTATTCTCATCATCAGATAATTCAATGACAATATTATTGTTCCAAGCGGAACTTCCTGCTCTATTTGTTGGATTTCCTACTGCTGGTGGAGCAGTTCTACGACGAACTGCCCCATTGTGCCTCCTCGTGGCACCTGCTGCATTTGCCGCTTGATGTAACAAAACCGGTTGTCTTAATTGAAGTTGAGCTGCGGCTGCTTCGTATTGAGCAGGTGCAGCTGGTTGTAATGCTTCAGGACGAGCTAGAGGTTGAACAACCAGTGGTCGAGGTTGAGCTAAGGCAGGTTCGTATTGAGCATGTTCAGCTGGCTGTAATGCTTCAGCACGAGCTGGAGGTTGAGCAACGAATGGTCCAGGTTGAGCTGCGGCAGCTTCGTATTGACCAGGTACAGGTAGAGCAGCCAATGGTTGAGGTTGTGGTAAAGGCTGAACCTGGCCTTGAATAAGCTGGTTATTATCTACCATTACTGGCTGCGCTGCATTTAAAGCTCCCTGTCCTGCGTTATTTAGCACTAGTGAAGGTCGAGGATGATTCACATGGTTCAAGGGCATTATTGCTATAACCCTAATGTCTAAATCGTTCAGGGGATTAATCCTCTGACCATTTTGAAACATGGTCATTCTTTGCTTAGCTGCACGAACTACATCCGACCAAGTCTGTTCATAAATTTTATTTATTAAAAACAAATAATTAACATAAAAAATTCAATTTTCTACTTACCCTCTGCCACGATTTCAGGTCCTTATTTACACCTGCAGCATTTAGCTGTTGGACCAACATTTGCCAAAGCCTTCTACTCTCAGCTTGTAAACATTATTTAGCGCCAGGTCTACATTCTGTTCCATGAACGTAACAAGAATGTCCATCTGTCTTAATGTTGGACGAAGTCTTTGAGTGGCTCTTCCAATTTCGCTGCAAATGAAATTTGCATGTTTTAATATCGTTAATAAAAGTACGCGTAAAAATACAAATAACTAATTTTAACATGAGGATTCTAAGAAATCAATTTTTATAAAGTTAAAAAAAAAGGTTTAATAAATCATTCAAAGCAAGCAACCATCGTTTTAAAATTTTGATTTTTTTATTTTCAATAAAAATTATCGACGCCGCCATTAAACGAGAAATCTAAATTTTTATTATTCACATACCTATACCTATAAATAAGGTATATGTTTAATGAGCAAATTAAAACATGAAATAATGTTCACGATTATTTGTGTTTAAATAATTTAAAACAATAAATAATTTTCAGAAAACATGTCCTGAATACAAGGACGAAAGCAAGCGTAATTTACAATACTTAATAATATTATTGCATATTAAAAAAAACATTTTGCACATTTTTTCTAAAAATGATCTTTTCTTTCCATTTATTTTTATAAAAATTATATTAATCTTTTGCCACTTCAAAATTATCATTAAATCAAATTAAATTAAATGAATTTTGTACTCACTCTGCCATTTTCATTAATTTTTCAATCTTTTAAACCTTTTAGCACGAAGTTTTAAGTTAAAATGAGGATGCACCGTACACCGGTTGCAGCAAAATTCTTAACCGTCAAATAAAGTGTCGATCGTTACAATTTTCGACTTCCTCTCTATCCCCTCTACTTTCCGAAATTTTTTACTAACACCGTGCCAACTCCCATAAATACAATATACGAGATGCTACTATCTTGACTAATTCATTTAGTCGTTTGTTCAACAAGTTGATTCAGGTAGTTGTCACAATAAACCGCCATAAAAATTTTTTTTTAAATGATGATTTTTTTTTTATTAGCGATATTTTACATTTTAAAAAAATTTTAAACTTATTTATTTTGTATATGATAAAGGATATTTTGCCTTTTCATTTAATTATATTTTTTGGCGCGAAAATTATAAGCTCATTATTTCATTTACCTAAACTTTTCCCGATTGCTTAACAATATAATAGCTACTTTCTTTATAATGTAAATATAACATTTACATAAAAAACAAAAGTTAATATACAATATTATAAAAAAATGCTGTCAATGATTATCATTATTCAAACCATTTTTATATTTTGATCTTCTTTTTTCCCTAATAGTTTATTTTATTTGTTACTTGGAATGTTCAGGAAATTGGTAAAAGAAATTGGTAAAATTGGGTTATATACTTGAATAAAATAATATATTACCTTTTTGAATTCTAATTGAAATAATAAAAAGATTTGAAAAGGCCGTGGTTTTCGAACCAAAGTACATACACTTTTTTTTTTCTTTAGTAAAAAAAAATTATTAATTCTAAAAAAAAATAAAGGCTTTAATGCCCTTGACACTAAAAATTTACATTAAATTAATGTTTAGAGTCTCCATATTGTATTCCAGTTGGCTGAATCATTCATCTGTCTTTATATTCCTGAATTGAGAAAATAAAAAATAGATTTTTTTGATTTTTAAAATAAATTATTGTTTTAATCAAAGAATAAAAAGTTTCTTGATCTTAGAACCAAAAAAATACATTTAATGTGTTTTAAAAAAATTTAAAAAGCTATATAATAATTAATTCTACCCTTCTCAGCATTTTTTAAAAAATAAACATTACGAATTACCAAAAATTTGCAGAGGGGCCACCATAAAGCTAATGAACTTACAAATTTATTTTTTGATTAATTTAATGTAAATTTTTAGTGTCAAGGGCATTAAAGCCTTTATTTTTTTTAGAATTAATAATTTTTTTTTACTAAAGATTTTTAATAAAGAGTTATAGCAATAATGCCCTTGAACAATGTGAATCATCCTCGACCTGCACTAGTGCTAAATAACGCAGGACAGGGAGCTTTAAATGCAGCGCAGCCAGTAATGGTAGATAATAACCAGCTTATTCAAGGCCAGGTTCAGCCTTTACCACAACCTCAACCATTGGCTGCTCTACCTGTACCTGGTCAATACGAAGCTGCCGCAGCTCAACCTGGACTATTCGTTGCTCAACCTCCAGCTCGTGCTGAAGCATTACAGCCAGCTGAACATGCTCAATACGAACCTGCCTTAGCTCAACCTCGACCACTGGTTGTTCAACCTCTAGCTCGTCCTGAAGCATCACAACCAGCTGCATCTGCTCAATACGAAGCAGCCGCAGCTCAACTTCAATTAAGACAACCGGTTTTGTTACATCAAGCGGCAAATGCAGCAGGTGCCACGAGGAGGCACAATGGGGCAGTTCGTCGTAGAACTGCTCCACCAGCAGTAGGAAATCCAACAAATAGAGCAGGAAGTTCCGCTTGGAACAATAATATTGTCATTGAATTATCTGATGATGAGAATACCAGTAGATCTAAAGTTAGAAAAAATGCCACTTCAGATCGGAATAGGCAGGGTAAGTTAAATATTAAAACAAATAATATTTTAATCTTTTTTAATTTATTTTTAATCAAATACTTTAATGCCTCTGCAGTGTCAGAAATATTGGGAGCGAGTCGAAAATAAAAGGAGTTGGTTGAAATGTTAGCTGTTAAATTAGTTTCCTGCTTTGCTCAGCTGAATTTGACCATCGAAAAAGGATTTAAATCCTTAGCTTCAAATCATCAAAATGCGATAGCACATCAAGATGATGAACAGGCAATGCGAGGGAATATTGAAGACATCGAAGTAAAAAATGAAGATCCTATGATAGTGGATGATGATCTTCTTTTTGCTGAGGAAGTATCAGAAAATGAGGATGATAAAGACAAGGTAAATAAAAGTATTATTAAAGTACCTAATAAGGCCTTTGTGCATTACCATTTCTTTCTTTAATTTTTTATTATTTAAAACAAAATTTTTTCATTATTTTATAGGAGTGGAAGCTCGAGGATGATTTACATTTTGATGAAGATCTTTAATAACCATAAAATTAATACTTTTTTATAAATTTTATATATATCATGTCGATAATGTAAATAATATCTTTATTTAGATATTTCAATATTTGTACCTATATTTTTATGTACTGTATTTGCAAAATAGTTTTCCTTATTTTTGTAATTCACAATTTTTTTAGACTATTGTTTTATAAGAAATAAACAGCATGTAAAAAAAAAGTTTTAATTTTTTTAATCGGCAAAATGCTACTTTTTTTTGACATTTTTTTCAATTCCTAAAGAGATCCGAAGCTTGTTATAACTTTAAGAAAATCCAAAATAAATTTACAAATATAAAAAACAATTATTATTTAGGAAATACACATTCAGTTTCAATTTCAAATAATTTTACAATTATATATAAAATTAAATGTTATAATCTATTTATTAATAACACCTGGATAATACAATAGCAATATAAAATTTAAAAAAAAAACAAACATTTGAGTATATTTTTTACAAAATTTTTTCGCAATATTATATTATATTAAAACTTTAATTTAAAAATCGTTATTAATATGCGATATATCTACAAAATTTATAATTTTGTGAACTTTTTTATGTAATAACAAAGTGCACAAAATAATATAACAATTAATAATTATACAAGTTAAAAAACTGCAACACTAATGTAAAATTCGTGTCAATTTTTTTATACAATAATTATTTTAAGAAGAAATAAAATCTACAAGATGGTTTTTTTTTTTTCAAGAAATAAAAAAAAAAATTTATATTTTAATACTTAATTATTGATCTTTCATAAAAATTGATTTAAGATTTTCATTAACATATTTAACTTTTTTTATTCATTTATCATCGATACTAACATCTATATAAGGTATTTGTAATACTTTGTAACTTTTTTGTTCTAATAATGTAATTGAAAAATTTATAAGTCCAATTAACTGATTAGAGCCTCTACAATAGTCGTGGTAATCACATATTATTCCTATCCTATGTACATTTTTATTTGTTTTACTAATTTCAGTACTGAAACTTATAGAATTACAATCACTATCTACAAAGAATCCAGCATCTAAAAAGTTCAATGATATCAAAAATTTTTATATTTTTATAAAATTATAATTTGCAATTTTTATCAAAAATCTACTGAAAGAAATATAACTTGGGTGCCTGTTTTGAAATGTCTAAGAAATTTTGGATCTCTGTCAATTGTTAATTTTGTAAAAGATGATCAAAAGGTTCATTTCTGCATTGGTTTTGGGGATTGAAATTTTATTTTTCACTTATCGGGACTTAATAAAACTGCATTTATGCAGACAAAAGTTTTTCAAATTTTTAGTAAAACTGGAGTATAATAAGAATTAGATTTCTGCTTATTATAAAAAATTTAAATCATTAAAAATTGCAAACAATGTTCAGAAATCCAAAATTAAGATAGAATTATTATTGTAATAGTCTGGGTAAAAATGAATTTTTTTTATTTACATATTATACTAATCTAAATTTCCTGCAATTTTTTCAATTGCACGAGAGGGAAAATTCGACCCTTCTACTTCTATTATAGGACGCATAAATGTGCAAATATTATTTCAGATTTTATTGGAATAAATAGGGATTCCTGAAACCCCTGAAGATTATCTTTCTGATTTAAAATTTTTACTGCTGTGTCTTTCTCTCAAAAGTTATCGTCCTCTCTCTCTGAAATTTCTTTAAAAGTCGGTATAGCAGAGAATGATATTTCTTTGTTAAAATATATATTGCTTAAAACATATTGTTCTTATTTATTTTTTGTAAATTACTTTTTACTGTTTTTCTAATTAAGTTTTAATATTCATAAATTTTAAAATAAGAATACAGTTTAAAGAGAAAATAAAATAGTTTGTTTTATTATTATTAAAGTGTTTGTTTTTCAATAAATTTTGATATATCTCTTATTTGTGCATAACCTGCAAATAAATTGTTTAAAAATTATATGTACCTGGCTTGGTTAGATACTTTTATGATGATTTGTGAGTGTATACAGAAAATATGCTTTTTGAATTTATTAATAAGTTGCTGAATTGATAAGAGAATGTTTAGTGTTCTGCAGGCATGGTGGTCTGACTTAAAATAAAAAAAAATTTTTTAATTACTTTAGCAGAATGGTATACACCTGTTGCGCTTGCAAGTGTTAGCTTGGACAAATTGAAAATATTTCACTTCATAGTTAAATTTTATTTATTATTTTTTTATTTTTTTATTTAAATTATTTATTAAATATTTATACTTTTAGTATCCCTAAAAGTAAGTGCGTCATGAATGAAAAATGGGTTCTTACACTCAAAGAATGGGGAATTAATGCAAAAAGTTATATGGGCATTTGTAGCGGTCATTTTAGAGAAGAGGATTTTTATTATAAGCTATTCAAGGGAGAAATAAGTAGATTTATTATTTAGGAAGATTCCCAACAATCCAGTTTCCATTTTCTGAAAATTCTAATGAAAGGTGCGTATTGTTTTTATATAAATAATTTTTTTAGACAAGATTCTGTATAAACTTTTAAATGTTCCTGGTATACAGGGATATTATATTCAACGGCGAGCAAAATTTTTGTGATGAAACTATTAGTAATGACAGAAACGAACTCATAAATCAGAGTATTAGCGAAAATCCAGATTTAAATGAGAGGTATTATTTTGGCAAAATTTAATTAAACTAAGATTTAAAAAATTTTAAGCATTTCCTATTTTCGTAGTACTCTGGAGTTGCAGTCCACACTTAACAATACTTTAGATGTATGTATGGTTAATGATTCACAACTTCCATCTGATGAATTCACTGGTTCAACTGTAACAAATAACTTAAATATTAAGAAACATAATGAAGTGGGCAGTGTTATGTTAAATTCCACATCAACAGAGGGTTCTCCAACACTTGATGATATTTTTGTTGGTGAACTTGTATGGTGCCAAATGTCTGGCCGGTGGCCTGGCAAGTTTTTTTTAATTGTAAATATTGTTTTTATTAGTAAAATTTTATGACCAATATTTCATTTTATAGCAGTGTTAATCGATGGTAAACAATTTGGGAAGGAGGTAATTCCTGGTAAATGCTTGGTTTTTTGGATCGGAGAAGCAAAAATTTCTGAGGTATATTAATACTCCAGTCAAATCACATTTTCAGTTATATAGTTTCTGGTCATGAAATAGCTGATCTCGAAAATCTGGGTCATTTCTATGAGAAATTGGAATTGATCCTTAAATTAGCCAAAACTACTCTCAAAAGGGGTACTTTTGCTACATTCACTCTGGCCCTTTAAGATTTGGTTACATAGGGTTTTTTAAGTTACTGATAACAAGTATCGAGGTATTTTAAATGAGAAATGTAAAAAGCACCCTTTTATTTGACTAAAATATCTCTAAAAAGGATATTTTTTCTAGATTTGCCCAGGCCCTCTAAAATTTTGTCTAATAGGGTTTTTGAGGTATCTGATGGCGAATATTGAGATATTTTTTCTGAAAATTTGTGCCTTCCAAATATAACCAGTGCTATTGTAGCAAAAAAACTGTTTCAGTTAATTACTTAGTGAACTGTTAGGGATAATTTTGGCTAAATGTTAATAGCCTAGATCCCGGTTTTCGTGGTCAGAGACCCAAGAAACCTATAGCAGACAAAATCAGATGGTGGCCAGAAAGTATACAACCCTATCTCCCCTGTGATTTGACTGGAGTATTACGCATTGAATATTATTTTAATAATTTAAAAAGGTACTTTCATTATAATCTTCATTATTTTTCTTATACCTACATTAATAGATAAACATTAATAACCAAACGGAAGCAATTGTAACCAACTTTATAAGTAGAATTAGTTTTGCTTATACTACAACAAAATCACGTCAAACAAAATTAAAAAAGAGAAAGAATGCTTGCTTATTAACCATTAAGGTAAGTATATAAATACTATAAAAATAGTTTTTATACAAGTTGAAAAAAGTATAATTTCCAACCTGTGCTATTTTGTTTATTTTTTTGTTTTAAACAAGTACTAATACAAAATTATTCGTAATTATTTCAGTTGTTACAGGAGTATTTCAAAATAAGCCCTCAAACAAATGATATCAAAATAATTGTAAAGGAGTTTTTTGCAAGTATTTTAAAAAGTATTTATAATTATTATTAGTACTTATTTCATGGGTCTCTCTGAGCCAAATTATATTAAGGAAGTTGGTTCACTGGATGAATATGTTTTTTATTTAAGATTTCTGTAGGCAACAGAAACTGTTAGCTAAACTTCCCATAATTTATTTTTTGGCCCAGAAAGATTTTTATCGCACAAACAATGCAATTGAGCAAACATAATAATATACAATTATTTAAAGTTAAACAAATAAGTTTTGAAACCTGTCCGGAATATCTTATGAAGCAATTAAGACTTGTAAAAACCGAAGAAACAAAGATTAAGAGTAACCAAACAAAAAGCAGAAAAGATGGTAATAAATAAAAAAAGTTTGTTAATACTTTATTACAATTTGCAACTTTTCCCTTATTAACTGGGACATGTTTAAAGGTAGGGGGTAGATTTCATTTTTTGGGTGGGGTTGAAATGGACTTGGAATAATTTTAAGAACAAAGCATAGAATAAAATAATATGGATAAAATAATAATTAGGTTTAAACATGTTCCATGTACGTTGGTTGGGAGTTCATAAACCACTAGCAAGTTTTTGTAATTATAAATCTAAGATAGTAAATAATCAGAAATTTATTTTTTGTAGGTCGATTAAAAGAAGAAAAAAATCCAATTTATGATAAACCATGTACAGATTCGCATTATTTGTCTATATGTGAACAAAAAGTTGGTAACATAGTTATGGCAAAGAAGGATGGAGACATTTGGTGGCCATGTAAGATTTTTTTAATTTAAAAAAATGAAAATTAACATGGTCCTTTCAGGTGACATGATAATTGCCCCACTTTAAAGGGTGCAATGATCAGCAGCGCTTTATAATTTTTTTACTAAATTATAGCTATTTTTCCTGAAAAAGAAAGCAATTTTTCAGCAAAAAAGTATATTATTTATTAACATTAGGCATTTACAACATTTAAAAATGATAAAATTATTTAAAACTTTCTGATATCAGATTAGGATTTTTTTTTGTATACCAAGGATCGCCAAGGGTCGTGAACGATTTCTTTCGTAAAAGACGAGAAAACAGATCGCGCAGCGACCGGGAAATACGTGTTTTCTGGTCGCTGTCAAGAAAAAATAATTATTTTCTGTATTCTATTTAAATTATTGTATTCACTATTTCATCCATAAAACAATAATAAATAAATTATGAATACTCTATATATAATTTTTAATACATTTTTTTTTTAATAGGCGTTATTATTGATAACAACCATATAAATAAGAGACCAGTTGTTGCTTGCCAATATGTGATTTGGTATGGAACTTTTTTATACTCTTCGGTAAAATATTTAACTGTTAAAATATTATTAAATTATTTATTTTGTTAGATTCACTATGAAAGAATTCTTTCTTTTTATAATGGAATGACTGCAATGAAACATGAGTTTATTGAAGGACACGATATATTTTTGAGAGCAGCTTTATTAGATGCTGCAAAAGTGAGTTTGAAATATGTATTGCTAATATAGACAATAAGTATGTCTATAACTTTACTGCTTATCTATTAAAAAAAATATTACTTATTTGTAGGATTACTGCAAAAGTATGTTTGGATTACAAGAAAATTTTTTTTGTGTTATATTGTATTAAATTTATTAATTCCAAATTGTATATATTATTATATTGTATATTTATGTAAATATTGTATATTATGTATTAAAATTTTTTTTTAATTTTGCTTTGGTAAATAAACGACGATAATAATAATAATAATAAAAATTGTGATATTAAAGAAATTTGTAATTTATTTTATAATGAAGAAACAAAATTAAGCCATGATTGCATTCCTTCTATAAAAAATGAAAATGTTTATCCTATGGTAATTGAAAACAAATTAAAGAATCATAATATGAATAAAAAAGATATAAATAAAGAGAGGGAACATTTGTTACAAAACTCAGGTGAGTTAAATAATTTATTATAAAAAAATATTTTACAATATTTTATCCATTAAAGAAAATTTGAAGACAGGATTATTTAATTTTTCAGATAATGTTAAACAAGTTTTGATAGAGGAAAAAGGTTTAGAAAAATTTTGTGCTGTATGCTTTAAGTTAGCTGAGCAAACTTCAACTTCACATCCATTTGTGTTTGCGAATGTGTGCGATAATTGTTGGGTAATTTTACTTTTTTGCATCAAATAAATCATTATCTACATTACTATAAATTTAAATATTTGTTTGTAAACGGATTTAATACCTAAACTCTTTACTGTAAATGAAAATGGAAAGAACGTATGTTTGAAATTTGTGATTTCATTGTTTTGTGATACAATTAAAAAAAATGTTTTTCTTTGTTTGTAGAATTTTGCATAATTTGCGGCGGTGATAAAGTGCTCTTAGAATGTGATAATCTAGATTGCCCCAGGTAAATATTGAAATTATATTTCAAATAACAAATCTAATTGCTTATATAATTTTAGATCTTTTTGTACTTGCTGCAAGTATTTAATTTGTCCAAAAAATTATTTGGATGTAATTTTGCAACATCCATGGGTGTGTTTTGTATGTAACCCTAATTCATCTACTGGTATTCTGAAATTCAGATCAGATTGGGAGGAGAAAAATAAGCAAGTGTTTAATAATAATTTTAATATAACTGAATACCCTACAAGCGTAAAAAAAAAAAAAAAAATTGAAAGTTCTATCAGTCTTTGATGGTGTTTCTTCAGGTAACAGAAAATTAATTCTATATTAATTCATCTCCTTTTTTTGTAAAACGTTTATGTATTTATTAGTTTAATTATTTAAATTTAACAGCAAAACTTGCATTAGAAAATTTATTCCTTGATGTAGATTATTTCGCAAGCGAAATTGATGGAAATGCAATTGCAGTAAGTAATGCTAATCATGATAACATTATTCAACTGGGAGATATTCAAAAAATAACAGAGAAAGACATAAAAAACCTATGTCCTATAAATTTATTTATAGGAGGTTCTCCGTGCAATGAATTAAGCATTGCAAAGGTCAATCGAAAAGGACTTCATGGTAATTTTTTTAAGTTACAATATTTTTTTTTTTTTTTTTTTTTTTTTTTTTTTATAAGGGAAATATGTAAATCTTACATCAGCCATGGAGTGTTTGCGAGCCTTAAAGACCCGCAAATTTCCATGACCGCCCAGTTGTACAAAGTGTACAACCGGGAGACCACCGGCGAACGCGATCGCCGGCTACGCCCCAGATTCTTACTGGATAAACACATTTTAAACCCCCCGCGCTTGTTTGTCCCAAACCGGAACTCCCTTTTCAGGTATAACTTCAGTTTGGGACGCGCAGCCTAGGCAGCTGGCCGCTGCCTTCCCCCCTGCCTAGGGGCAGGAGAGCTCTCTACGATAGAAAGCCCTCCTCCTTCTTCTGCAACAAGGTGGTCGTTACGTACTCTGCTACTTTGTTCCAGTTTTCGGAACTCCGTAGCATTTCCGGGACCACCGTCTCCGGCCTCCAAATCGGGAAGGGCGGGCGCCCCCCCCGAGTAGCGAACACATTCGAAGAATGTGTGCTCCACTGTATCATCCACGCCCGGACAGTGCAAGCACTCCTTTGTTGCCACCTTATGCCAGTGTTTTAACATGACACAGAATTACCCGTGCCCGGTCAAGAATTGGGTAAGGTAGAAATCCACCTCCCCATGCTGTCCTCCCATCCATGCCTGCACATCTGGAATCAGTGTGCGTGTCCATCGAGCATTATCCTTTTCGTTGTTTTCCCATTGTTCCTGCCAGGCTTCCATAGATCTGGAGCGGGCGCGAGTGGTTGCCACTTCGCGGTCCACCACGCTTTCGTAGATGAATTTCCGCTCCAGCGCTAGCAGGTCGATGGGTATGACCAAAGCCACGACCTGGATCGCCTCTAGGGATACCGTCTGGTATGCGCAGGCGATCCTCAGTGCCGCTTGCCTCTGTACAGACGATATTTTATGTCTGTACTTGGCAGTTTCCGTGGTCTTCGCCCAGACTTCTGATCTGTAGAGCAGGACAGAGTTGACGACTGACATCAGGAGCCTTCGCTTCCCTGGTTTGGGTTCCCCGATGTTGGCCATGAGCCTTGACAGGGAGGATGCGACCGACGCTGCCCTTTCACACGACCTCTGAAATTGCTCCCAGAAGGTCAGCTTGTTATCAAGCTGAACTCCCAGGTATTTCATCGATGTTCTGGTTCGGATCGTGTGAGGGTTTCCGCCGTCGTCGATAATTACTTCGAAATCGGTGGGAACCCTTCGACGGGTCAGCAATACGATCTCCGTTTTTGGGATCGCAAGCTGGAGCCCGTGCTCGCCCATCCAGAGGTTGATCCGTCTCATGACTAGATTCAACCTCTCCTGGGTCACTTCAATGTCCCTGCCCGTTATGGTCAGGGCCACATCGTCGGCGTACCCGATCAGGGAAACTCCTTCCGGGAGGTGGACGCGCAACAAGCCATCGTAAAAGGCATTCCACAGGTCCGGTCCGAGAACCGAACCTTGCGCGATGCCTGCACTTAACACCCTTTCACGCCTGCCATCGAGCGTGTCGTAGAGCAGTCCCCGGTCCCGCAGGTAGTCCTTTAGTACGTTACCCAGATACCTAGGTATCTGGAAATCGTACTCGAGAGACCGGATCATGTCATCCCACCTGGCCGAGTTAAAAGCGTTTTTGACGTCCAGCGTTACCAGCAGGACGTCCCTGCAGTTAGCAGGCCCCCTTTTTCTCTCAGCCTCTACGGTGTCCACGACGCGCCGGATGGCGTCTATCGTGGAACGCCCTTCACGAAAACCATGCTGCTCCTCGGAGAGACCACCGCCCTCCTCAATTGCCTTTCTGAGCCTTGCCCGGAGCATGCTCTCTATCACCTTACCAATAGTATTTAACATACACAAAGGTCTGTGAGACGATGGAGAGTCCGGGGCTCCCCCCTTGCCCTTGTTCAAGAGCACGAGAAGTTACAATATTAATGTTAATATAAGAAATTTAAAAAAAAACTAAAAAATAAATTTAATGAACTTGTGACAGGAGGAAGTGGATTACTGTTTTTTGTATACTGCAAAATTTTAAAGTGGATTTTGAAGCACAACAAAGGGGAAATTTTTTTTTTGTCTTTGAAAATGTAGCCTCGATGAGTAAAAAGGACAAAAATGAGATCTCTAAGTATACTACATTTAATATTATATTTATAGCTTATTCTAACAAAAATAACCACGTAGTATTACTTTTTGACTCATATGTGTTATAACTCGCTGATTTAGAGTGTAAACTCCCTGCGGCAGGGAGTAACTCTCTGAAATTTCTGGCATCTCCTGGAATACCTTCGGGATGAAAATGAACCGTACAAGGGAAAGCTGATATCATGGAGGCGTAATTTTTAATTTTTCATTCTTAAAAATTTTCCGGTTTTCCTATATGGTGGACCAAAAAACATGAAAGTAGACACTTTCAACATTATCTGGGGGTTTTCGAGGTTGATAAAATCGTTTTTTTGAATGAAAATTTTTATTTTTTTCGCCCTAGAATATTTTCCAATTTTCCTTGATGACGGACTAAAAAACATGTCAGAATAAGTTTTGTACATTAATTGGGGGTTTTCGAGATTGCAACACTTTCATTGCTGAAAACTTTTATTGTTTACCCCAGAATATTTTCCGATTTTCCAATATTGCAAAAAAAAACATGAAGAAGAACTTTCTATATTTCCTGTGGATTCCCGAGCTTTAGAAAAACGTTTTGAATTATAAAAATATTTTTACCATAGAATATTTCATGCGTAAAAAAGTTTTTCTCGACTTCGAAAACCCATGAGTAATGTTAATATTTCTATTTTTCATGTTTTTTGGTCCACCATATTGGAAAATGGGACAATTATTTTGAATGAAAAATTCAAAAAGTAAGGTTCATTTTCATTCCAAAGATGTTCAAGGATATCACAGAAATTTGTGGGAGTTGACTCCCGTCCCAGGAAGTCAATTCTCTAAATCGGGTAGTTAACTTCCTGATTTAGGGAATTATAACTCTCTGAACCAGGGAGTAGTACTACTACATGGTTATTTCAGTAAGATTAGTCATTGAAATACTATTTATTTATACTCAGATACTTGGGAGTGCAACCGTATTTATTAGAAGCAGCTGATTTTTCTCCATCTTATAGAAGTAGGCTTATTTGGACAAATTTACCATGTGGGCCATTGAAACCTTGTCATTCGCATTTGCAAGATGTCTTACTTCCAAAAAGAAAAGCTCTTGTAAAAAAAGTATGCACTATTACTACAAGCAGTAATTCTTTAAGACAAGGTACTTTATTGAAAATAACCACTTTTTTTGCTTTAATAAATGAATACTATTTATAAATAAATAATGTATAATATTTTGTTTGGTTGCTTTTAGGTAGATATAATATGAAACCAGTATTATTAGAAAATAACAAGTTGGCGAATATGGATATTATTGAAATAGAGCGTATTTTCGGTATGAAAGATGACTATACAAAAGTTAATAATCTTTCAGACACTAACAGGTTAAAATTGATAGGAAAATCTTTTAGTGATCAAGCGTTTACTGAGCTGCTAAGGTGTTTAACTTTTTTTTTGTTCAGAATACATTACAAATAAAGGTGTAAAGAAATAAAGAAATACATATATAATAAATAAATACGTATATTTTATTTTATTTTCTCATACTTTACAAGACTCTTTTTTATCTTTTTCTACCTGCAAGGTTCATTTTCATCCTGAGGGTCTTATTATTTTCTTAAAATATCTCGTGATTAACCATCTGAAAAACCAGATGGTTAACCAAATGGTAAACCGTCATGGTTTTTGCGCGAGTATATAATAAACTGAATTAATAAAAATGATAAATAAAAATGATTTTTTTCTTTAAGACATGAATAATCAGGGAAAAATTAATCATTATTATTTTATGATGAAGTTCATGCATTTTTTTACTTTAGAAATAGGCTTTTTTTAATATAAATTGAATATTTTCTAAGACAAAATTTAGCAAAATCTTTAATTGACGTTAAATTGACTTTCAGCATTCCGAATAGTTTAGACAATGGCAATATACTCCAGTCAAAATACGGGTTTGGTTGTATTGTTTCTGGCCACCACCTGATTTGGTCTACTATAGGTTTTTTGGGTCGCTGAACACTAAAATCGGGGTCTTTTCTATGAGAAACTGGGGCTTGACCCTAAATTGGGCATAACTGGCCCTAAAAAGGGCATTTTTGACAAATTCAATCTAAGCCTTTGCATTTTGGTATAGAGGGCTGGACTGAATGTAGCAAAAATGCCCTTTTAGGGGCTAGTTTGGGCAAATTTAAGGGCAAAGGTATAATTTTTCATAAAAAATAATTGAATATTCGTAATTAGCGACCCAAAAATCCCCCGTATACCAATTTTCAAAGGCTTAGAGTGAATTTGTCAAAAATGCCCTTTTTAGGGCAAGTTTTGCCCAATTTAAGGGTCAAGCCCCAGTTTCTCATAGAAAAGACCCCGATTTTCGTGTTCAGCGACCCAAAAAACCTATAGTAGACCAAATCTGGTGGTGGCCAGAAACAATACAACCCCCCCCCCCCCGTATTTTGACTGGAGTAATATTTGTTACATTCAAAAAATTTTTTTCTGATTTCTTGAACGAATTAGTTATAAATTAAAAATATATGTTTAACCGTACGTTTCAAAAATATTTATTTTTCTATTCATTATTTTTTATTCTTTTTTAAAATACTTTTTAGTTCAGAAGTATAAAATTATATAATTTATAATTCAAAATAAATTGTATATTTAATAATTTTAATGAGTATTAGTTATTTTAATTTAAATTACAATTAAATTTAATAATTACATAACATAACCAAAAATCCATATGATTACATAACACGTAGGAGACAATAAGTCTAGATGCATTAAAAATTTGAATTTGCCGTGTAATAAAGGTTACAAGGCGCCTTATTACTTTGTGACAGTGCTACCGTTTGATACATGCGCTCTTTTGATCGTCAAAATACTAGCATTTCTAAAAACATTCGACTTTATTCAGCATACCAGCCATACCAGGTTTGATAAAGCTGTGAAATGAATAGAGAATCTGGGCCCTGATTGGCCTCGCTACGCTCGGCAGAATGTTACAGTAATTTTGAACATTTAACTATCACACTATCCGTTGATGTCTAAAAATAAAAAATATTGCTGCGCGAATTTAAAATAATTTTTGTTTTTCATTTAAAAATTGTTTAAAAAAATATTTTAATCATAAAATCCTATCCTATATATCCTATATATATTAAAATGAAATAATTTAAAAAAGTTGTCACCCTAATCAGTGTGTAACTCGAAATCTATATCACCAAAACGATCAAACTAAAGTGCTATGTATTTGTTAGTGCGTTATCTTAAACAAGTTTTTTTGGTGTTTAATTTAACCCTTTCATTAAAGAGAAATCTCTAGAAAACCAATTTACGTTAAATTACAAAAAAATTTATCTTTTAAAAAATTAATATCTGAGACAAAATATATATATTATTATATTATTTTATATAAAAAAAAATATATATTAAAAAATTTCTACTTTTATCAAGCTGTGAACAATTAATATGACTTTTGCAATAATAGATTTTTTTTTGAAATTTTTATTTTTTCATGTTTAAGACAAACGAATGAAATTTTATGAAATTTTTTAATTCTTAAATTTTTTAATTTTTAAATTTAAAATTTTTTTTTTTAAACACACAAATTAAATTTTAGGAAATTTATAAAGTTTAGGACAAACAATATTACTTTTGCAATAAAATATTTTTTTAATAAATTCATTTATTTCGTGTTTAAAACACAGAAATGAAATATTATGAAATTTATAAAATTTTGGACAATCAACATGACTTTTGCAATAAAATATTTTTATTGAAAATTTCTTTATTTCGGTTTTAAAACACACAAATGAAATTTTATAAAATTTATAAAGTTTTGGACAATTATTATATGAATTTATGAATATTATATTATAATATTATAAATTCATAACATTCTTATTTATATATTCATATAACAATCTAAATATAATAATTAACATTAAATTACAAAAAAATTTATCATTTAAAATTTTTTTTTAATATCTGAAACAAAATATATATATTATTATATTATTTTATATAACAAGAAATATATATTGAAAATTTTTTGACTTTTATCAAGTTGGGAACAATCAATATGACTTTTGCAATAAAAGATTTTTTTTGGAAATATTTATTTTTTTATGTTTAAGACAGACGAATGAAATTTTATGAACTTTTCATATATAAAACGAAGTAAAATATACATTGGAAATTTATAAAGTTTTGGACAATCCATATGACTTTTGCAATAAAATATATTTTTTGAAAATTTTTATTATTTCATATTTAAAACAAACGAATGAAATTTTATAATATTTTCATAGAAAAAACTAAATAAAATAAACAATTACAATTTATAAAGTTATGAACAATCAATATGACTTTTGCAATAAAATATTTTTTTTAAATGATATTTACATTGACGAAAAAAAATAAAAGATAAATTGACAATTTATACAGTTTGAATTATATGAACTTTTCATATATAAAACGAAGTAAAATATAGATTGGAAATTTATTAAGTCTTGGACAATATGACTTTTGCAATAAAATAATTTTTTTTTAAATTTTTATTATTTCCTAATTAAAACAAAAGAATGAAATTTTAAGATATTTTCATAAAATATTTGACAATCAATATGACTTTTGCAATAAAATATTTATTTGAAAATTTTTATTATTTCATATTTAAAACAAACGAATGAAATTTTACGAACTTTTCATATATAAAATGAAGTAAAATATACATTGGAAATTTATTTAGTTTTGGACAATCAATATGACTTTTGCAATAAGATAAATTGACAATTTCTAAAGTTTGAATGATATGAACTTTTCATATATAAGACGAAATAAAATATACATTGGAAATTTATAAAGATGTGGACAATCCATAAGATTTTGTCAATAAAATATTTTTAGGAAATTTATTTATTTCGTGTTTAAAAAAGACAGATGAAATTTTATGAAATTTTCATATATAAAACTTACATAAGTTTTGGACAATCAATATGACTTTTGCAATAAAATATTTTTTTTTAAGGCGTATCTCTCATTTCTTAAATTTTTTTTTTGAAAATTTTTTTATTCTTTTTTATTGTTTATAAACCTCTTAAAAATGCGCACACAAAATTTTGGGCAAAAAAAAAATATGGTTTTTGAGATATTAAGATATTAATAATTTTATATCAATATTTTTTTATATATTTTTTTTTTAATTTAATTTTTATTACATTATCTTATATTAATAATAATAAAAATATGAAAATATATAAATAAATAAATAAAAAAATTAAAAAAAAAATAAAAAAAGGCTATCAAGCACGATTATATACGTTCCCGTCTATCGAAAAATCAAGAAAAGCAGCTAAAAAACAGGCTCGTATGGGCAAAAAGCAGGCCTTGCAAAAACAGGAACAAGCTTATTTGGATTTCCAAGGACTTATATATGGTCCAAGGACTGATGGCTAGTTATTTGCAAGTATTATAGACCTTAAAAATTGAAATATGTTAATTAAGGCTAAAAAAAAAACTTTAAACGCGTTTTTCTCAAAATGACTTTTTAAAAACGGTTCCCACGATATCTCTAAAACTAATTGAGCAATTGATACAAAGCTTGGTGCATTTTCTTTATTAAAGTTATAGCTAGATTTGGTACCTCGGACTAAGCTTAATATGCACCAGAAATCATTTTATGGTCGATTTTCGGTCCATTTTCGGCCCAAAAATCGTATTTTTTTTTTAAATGCCCACCAAATGGTCAATTTTAAAAATTTTTTCCTCATTTTGGTACCAACTCCAAAGAATACTCTACAGAACATAATACTATTCTGTTTTTTAGTTTCAGCTGTCCTAAAGGGGCGAAATCGTGGGAACCGTTTTTTTCAGACTATACTTTGACGCCCTCTATAATATGAACAAAACGACAAATATAATTTTTTTTTCATTTTTCTTAATGTTTAATAATAGTTTAATAATATAAACAGAAAAGTTGTTAACTTTGATAATAAAATGATTGAAATAAAATAATTTGAAAATTTTTTAAAAATCGATAAAAAAATGAGAGATACCCCTTAAGTGGTACTCTTAAAGTGGTGTTTATTTTGCTTAATTCAATACTAATATTTCAATGCTATCATTGCATGAAATATTTTACATTACAAAATTTCTATAAAAGAGGTCAATATTTGAAAAAAACTAAGTGGGGTATATTTTGCTAAATTCAATACTAATATTTCAATGCTATCATTGCATAAAAATATTTTACATTACAAAATTTCTATAAAAGAGGTCCATATTTGAAAACATTTAAGTGGGGTATATTTTAATAAATTCAATACTAATAATTCAATGCTATTATTGCATAAAAACCATTAAAATTACAACATTTCTATAAAACAGGACAGTATTTGAAAACATTTAAGTGGGGCATATTCTGCTAAATTCAATAGTAATAATTCAATGATATTATTGCATAAAAACACTTGAAATTACAACATTTCTATAAAAAAGGATAGTATTCGAGAACATTTAAAAAGGGGAATATTCTGCTAAATTCAATGCTAATATTTCAATGCTATCATTGAATAAAAATAATTGAAATTACAACTTTTCTATAAAACAGGACAATATTTGGAAACATTTAAGTGGGGTATATTTTGCTAAATTCAATACTAATAATTCAATGTTATAAAACAGTAGGACAGTTTTCAAAAACATTTAAGTGGGGCAAATTTGCTAAATTCAATACTAAAATTTCAATGCTATCATTGCATAAAAATATATTAAATTAAAAAATTTCTATAAAATAGGTCAATATTTGAAATCATTTAAGTGGGTTATATTTTACTAAATTCAATACTAATGATTCAATGCTATTATTGCATAAAAACAATTGAAATTACAACATTTCTATAAAAAAGGACAGTATTCGAGAACATTTAAGTGGGGAATATTCTGCTAAATTCAATACTAATATTTCAATGCTATGATTGCATAAAAATAATTGAAATTACAACTTTTCTATAAAATAGGAAAGTATTCGAGAATATTTAAGTGGGGAATATTCTGCTAAATTGAATACTAATATTTCAATGCTACGATTGCATAAAATTATTTGAAATTACAAAATTTCTATAAAACAGGACAGTATTCGAAAACATTTAAGTGGGGTATATTTTGATAAATTCAATATTAATAATTCAATGCTATTACTGCATAAAAACAATTGAAATTACAACATTTCTATAAAACAGGAAAATATTTTAAAACAATTAAGTGGGGCAAATTTGCTAAATACAATACTAATATTTCAATGCTATCATTGCATAAAAATAATTGAAATTATAACTTTTCTATAAAACAGGACAGTATTCGAAAACATTTAAGAGGGGAATATTCTGCTAAATTGAATACTAATATTTCAATGCTACGATTGCATAAAATTATTTGAAATTACAAAATTTCTATAAAACAGGACAGTATTCGAAAACATTTAAGTGGGGTATATTTTGATAAATTCAATATTAATAATTCAATGCTATTACTGCATAAAAACAATTTAAATTACAACATTTCTATAAAACAGTTCAGTATTCGAGAACATTTAAGTGGGGAATAATCTGCTAATTTCAATACTAATATTTCAATGCTATTATTGCATAAAAATAATTTAAACAACATTTCATATCTACAACATGAAAATGTTTCAAATATTTCAATCTATATTGTCGGGTGTTTTATATATGAAAAAATTCGAAAAATTTCATGGTATAAGAAATTGGATATCGGCTGTCTTAAACATTAAAAACCCAAAAATTCAAAAAATTTGACTTTAAGTCTTTTTTTTTGATATTTCTCTTTAATGAATGCATTAAATAAAAAACAAAAAAAAGTGGTTTTAGATAAGTTCTTAATAAATACAAATTTTTTTTTTTTTTTTTTTTTTTTTTTTTGAACTGATATATACCGACGTAGGGTATCCCAAGAAGGCTTAAGCCTGTGCTGGGGCAGTTGCGGAGCAGCAGACTTTAAGATGTTAACTGAACTTGTATTCACCCGAACATTTTCAATGATTAACCAATTATTCATTAGCTATTCATTGACAATATCCGTGACATAGGAAAACTGCAGAAAACCTATGCCAAGAACAGCCGGATACATGTTTTCTACATAGTATTCGATTTTTCTTTTAAACACTTTGCCGAAAACACGATCCTCACCAGGCAGCGTATATAACGTCAGTACAAACTCTACACGAGAATCCGAGACGGTCACCCATCCAAATATCAAACGAGCTCATCTTTGCTTAACTTTGTAAGCAAACGTATAGAGTTTATACTACCGCGCTACGAAGCTGGTTTTTTTATTTAATGCATTCATTAAAGAGAAATAGCAAAAAAACGACTTAAAGACAAATTTTTTGAATTTTCGGGTATTTCATGTTTAAGACATGAAATGTAATTTCAATTATTTTTATGCAATGATAGCATTGAAATATTAGTATTGAATTTAGCAGATTATTCCCCACTTAAATGTTCTCGAATACTGACCTGTTTTATAGAAATGTTGTAATTTCAATTGTTTTTATGCAACAATATCATTGAATTATTACTATTGAATTTAGCAAAATATATTCTCACTTAAATGTTTTTGAATATTCTTCTCTTTTACAGAAATGTTGTAATTTCAATTGTTTTTATGCATTAATAGCTTTGAATTATTAGTATTCAATTTTGCAGAATGTGCCCCACTTAAATGTTTTCGAATACGGTCATGTTTTATAGAAATGTTGTAATTTTAATGGTTTTTATGCAATAATACCATTGAAATATTAGTATTGAATTTATCAAAATATACCCCACTTAAATGTTTTCAAATACTGTCCTGTTTTATAGAAATGTTTGTAATTTGAATGGTTTTTATGCAATACTAGCATTGAATTATTAGTATTGAATTTATCAAAATAAACCCCACTTAAATGTTTTCAAATATTGACCACTTTTATAGAATTTTTGTAATGTAAAATATTTTTATGCAATGTTAGCATTGAAATATTAGTATTGAATTTAGCAAAATATACCCCACTTAAATGTTTTCAAATATTGACCTCTTTTATAGAAATTTTGTAATATAAAATATTTTTATGCAATGATAGCATTGAAATATTAGTATTGAATTAAGCAAAATAAACAACACTTTAAATTTTTTTTCCCTGCTTTATAGAAAAGTTGTATTTTTAATTGTGTTTATGCAATAATAGCATTGAATTATTAGTATTCAATTTAGCAGAATATGCCCCACCTAATTGTTTTCGAATACTGTCCTGTTTTATAGAAACGTTGTAATTTTAATGGTTTTTATGCAATAATAGCATTGAATGATTAGTATTCAATTTAGCAGAATATGCCGCACTTAAATGTTTTCGAATACTGTCCTGTTTTATAGAAATGTTTGTAATTTGAATGGTTTTTATGCAAAACTAGCATTGAATTATTAGTATTGAATTTATCAAAATATACCCCACTTAAATGTTTTCAAATATTGACCTCTTTTATAGAAATCTTGTAATGTAAAATATTTTTATGCAATGATAGCTTTGAAATATTAGTATTGACTTAGGCAAAATAAACACTATTTTAAATTTTTTTCCCTGTTTTATAGAAAAGTTGTAATTTCAATAGTTTTTATGCAATAATAGCATTGAATTATTAGTATTCAATTTAGCAGATTATTCCCCACTTAAATGATCTCGAATACTGACCTGTTTTATAGAAATGTTGTAATTTCAATTGTTTTTATGTAACAATATCATTGAATTATTACTATTGAATTTAGCAAAATATATTCTCACTTAAATGTTTTTGAATATTCTCCTTTTTTACAGAAATGTTCTAATTTCAATTGTTTTTATGCATTAATAGCATTGAATTATTAGTATTCAATTTTGCAGAATGTGCCCCACTTAAATGTTTTCGAATACGGTCATGTTTTATAGAAATGTTGTAATTTTAATGGTTTTTATGCAATAATACCATTGAAATATTAGTATTGAATTTAACAAATTATACCCCACTTAAATGTTTTCAAATACTGTCCTGTTTTATAGAAATGTTTGTAATTTGAATGGTTTTTATGCAATACTAGCATTGAATTATTAGTATTGAATTTATCAAAATATACCCCACTTAAATGTTTTCAAATATTGACCTCTTTTATAGAAATTTTGTAATATAAAATATTTTTAGGCAATGATAGCATTAAAATATTAGTATTGAATTAAGCAAAATAAACAACACTTTAAATTTTTTTTCCCTGCTTTATAGAAAAGTTGTATTTTTAATTGTGTTTATGCAATAATAGCATTGAATTATTAGTATTCAATTTAGCAGAATATGCCCCACCTAATTGTTTTCGAATACTGTCCTGTTTTATAGAAACGTTGTAATTTTAATGGTTTTTATGCGAAAATAGCATTGAAATTTTAGTATTGTATTTAGCAAATTTGCCCCACTTAAATGATTTCAAATATTGTCCTGTTTTATAGAAAAGTTGTAATTTCAAAAATTTTTATGCTATGATAGCATTGAAATATTAGCATTGAATTTAGCAGAATATTCCCCACTTAAATGTTCTCGAATACTAAACTGTTTTATAGAAATGTTGTAATTTTAATTGTTTTTATGCAATAATCGCATTGAATTATTAGTATTGAATTCAGTAAAATATACCCCACTTAATTGTTTTCGAATACGGTCCTCTTTTATAGAAATTTTGTAATTTTAATGGTTTTTATGCAATAATAGCATTGAAATTTTAGTAATGTATTTAGCAAATTTGCCCCACTTAAATGTTCTCAAATATTTTCCTGCTTTATAGACTAGTTGTAATTTCAATTATTTTTATGAAATCATAGCATTGAAATATTAGTATTGAATTTAGAAGAATATTACCCACTTAAATGTTCTCGAATACTTTCCTGTTTTATAGAAAAATTGTAATTTCAATTACTTTTATGCAATCATAGCAATGAAATATTAGTATTGAACTTAGCAGAATATTCCCCTAAATGTTTTCTAATACTGTCCTTTTTTATAGAAATGTTGTGATTTCAATTGATTTTATGCGATAATGGCATTGAATCATTAGTATTTAATTTAGTAAAACATACCCCACTTAAATGTTTTCAAATATTGACCTATTTTATAGAAATCTTGTAATGTAAAATATTTTTATGCAATGATAGCATTGAAATGTTAGTATTGACTTAGGCAAAATAAACACTATTTTAAATTTTATTCCCTGTTTTATAGAAAAGTTGTAATTTCAATAGTTTTTATGCAATAATAGCATTGAATTATTAGTATTCAATTTAGCAGATTATTCCCAACTTAAATGTTCTCGAATACTGAAGTGTTTTATAGAAATGTTGTAATTTCAATTGTTTTTATGCAACAATATCATTGAATTATTACTATTGAATTTAGCAAAATATATTCTCACTTAAATGTTTTTGAATATTCTCCTTTTTTACAGAAATGTTCTAATTTCAATTGTTTTTATGTATTAATAGCATTGAATTATTAGTATTCAATTTTGCAGAATGTGCCCCACTTAAATGTTTTCGAATACGGTCATGTTTTATAGAAATGTTGTAATTTCAATTGTTTTTATGCAGCGATAGCATTGAATTATTAATATTAAATTTAGCAAAATATACCCCACTTAAATGATTTCGTATACTGTCCTGATTTATAGAAATGTTGTAATTTCAATTATTTTTATGCAATTATATTTCAATCATGCATTGAAATTTTAGTATTGTATTTAGCAAATTTGCCCCACTTAAATGTTTTCAAATATTGTCCTGTTTTATAGAAAAGTTGTAATTTCAAATATTGTTATGCAACCGTAGCATTGAAATATTAGTATTTAATTTAGCAGAATATTCCTCACTTAAATGTTCTCGAATATTTTCCTGTTTTATAGAAAAGTTGTAATTTCAATTATTTTTATGCAATCATAGAATTGAAACATTAGTATTGATTTTAGCAGAATATTACCCACTTAAATGTTCTCTAATACTTTCCCGTTTTATAGACAAGTTGTAATTTCAATTACTTTTATGCAATCATAGCAATGAAATATTAGTATTAAACTTAGCAGAATATTCCCCACTTACATGTTTTCTAATACTGTCCTTTTTTATAGAAATGTTGTAATTTTAATTGATTATATGCAAAAATGGCATTGAAACATTAGTATTGAATTTAGTAAAACATACCCCACTTAAATGTTTTCAAATATTGACCTATTTTATAGAAATTTTTAAATTTAATATATTTTTATGCAATGATAGCATTGAAATATTAGAATTGAATTTAGCAAAATAAACACCATTTTAAATTTTTTCCCCTGTTTTATAGTAAACTTGTAATTTCAATTTTTTTAAGCATTGATAGCATTAAAACTTTAGTATTGAATTTAGCAAATTTGCCCCACTTAAATGTTTTCGAATACTGTCCTGTTTTATAACATTGAATTATTAGTATTGAATTTAGCAAAATATACCCCACTTCAATGTTTTCGAATATTGTCCTCCTTTATAGAAATGTTGTAATATCACTTGTTTTTATGCAATAATAGCATTGAATTATTAGTATGCAATTTAGCTAAATATAACCCACATTAAATTTTTTTTCCCTGTTTTATAAAAAAGTTTAATTTCAATGTTTTTAAGCAATGATAGCATTGAAATATTAGTATTGAATTTATAAGTACATATACTGCTAAATTCAATACTCTATACCCCACTTAAATTTTTTCAAATATTGTCCTGTTTTATAGAAAAGTTGTAATTTCATTTATTTTTATGCAATGATAGCATTGAAATATTAGTATTGAATTTAGCAGATTATTCCGCACTTAAATGTTCTCGAATACTGACCTGTTTTATAGAAATGTTGTAATTTCAATTGTTTTTATGCAACAATATAATTGTATTATTACTATTGAATTTAGCAAAATATATTTTCACTTAAATGTTTTTGAATATTCTTTTCTTTTACAGAAATGTTGTAATTTCAATTTTTTTTATGCAATAATAGCATTAAATGATTAGTATTCAATTTAGCAGAATATGCCGCACTTAAATGTTTTTGAATACTGTCCTGTTTTATAGAAATGTTGTAATTTTAATGGTTTTTATGCAATAATGGCATTGAATTATTAGTATTGAATTTAGCAAAATATACCCCACTTAAATGTTTACAAATATTGACCTCTTTTATAGAAATCTTATAATGTAAAATATTTTTATGCAATGATAGCATTGAAATATTAGTATTGACTTAGGCAAAATAAACACTATTTAAAATTTTTTTCCCTGTTTTATAGAATAGTTGTAATTTCAATAGTTAATATGCAATAATAGCATTGAATTATTAGTATTCAATTTAGCAGAATATTCCCCACTTAAATGTTCTCAAATATTTTCCTGTTTTATAGACTAGTTGTAATTTCAATTATTTTTATGCAATCATAGCATTGAAATGTTAGTATTGAATTTAGCAGAATATTCCCCACTTAAATGTTTTCTAATACTTTCCTTTTTTATAGAAATTTTGTTATTTCAATTGATTTTATGCGATAATGGCATTGAATCATTAGTATTTAATTTAGTAAAACATACCCCACTTAAATGTTTTCTAATATTGACCTATTTTATAGAAATTTTTTAATATAATATATTTATATGCAATGATAGCATTGAAATATTAGAATTGAATTTAGCAAAATAAACACCATTTTAAATTTTTTCCCCTGTTTTATAATAACTTTGTAATTTCAATTTTTTTAAGCATTGATAGCATTGAAATTTTAGTATTGAATTTGGCAAATTTGCCCCACTAAAATGTTTTCGAATACTGTCCTGTTTTATAACATTGAATTATTAGTATTGAATTTAGCAAAATATACCCCACTTAAATGTTTTTGAATATTGTCCTCTTTTATAGAAATGTTGTAATATCACTTGTTTTTATGCAATAATAGCATTGAATTATTAGTATGCAATTTAGCAAAATATAACCCACTTTAAATTTTTTTTCCCTGTTTTATAGGAAAGTTGAAATTCAATGTTTTTAAGCAATGATAGCATTGAAATATTAGTTTTGAATTTATAAGTACATATACTGCTAAATTCAATGCTCTATACCCCACTTAAATTTTTTCAAATATTGTCATGTTTTGTAGAAAAGTTGTAATTTCATTTATTTTTGTGCAATGATAGCATTGAAATATTAGTATTTTCATTTAACAGATTATTCCCCACTTAAATGGTCTCGAAAACTGACCTGTTTTATAGAAAAGTTGTAAATTTTAATGGTTTTTATGCAATAATAGCATTGAATTATTAGTATTGAATTTATCAAATTAAACCCCGCTTAAATGTTTTCAAATACTGACCTCTTTTATAAAAATTTTATAATGTAAAATATTTTTATGCAATGTTAGCATTGAAATATTAGTATTGAATTAAGCAAAATAAACAACACTTTAAATTTTTTTTCCCTGCTTTATAGAAAAGTTGTAATTTCAATTGTGTTTATGCAATAATAGCTTTGAATTATTAGTATTCAATTTAGCAGAATATGCCCCACCAAATTGTTTTCGAATACTGTTCTGTTTTATAGAAACGTTGTAATTTTAATGATTTTATACAATAATAGCATTGAAATTTTAGTATTGTATTTAGCAAATTTTCCCCACTTAAATGTTTTCAAATATTGTCCTGTTTTATAGAAAAGTTGTAATTTCAATTGTTTTTATGCAATAATCGCATTGAATTATTAGTATTGAATTCAGTAAAATATACCCCACTATAAGAAATATTATAATTGAATTTAGCAAAATAAACACCATTTTAAATTTTTTCCCCTGTTTTATAGTAAGCTTGTAATTTCAATTTTTTTAAGCATTGATAGCATTGAAATTTTAGTATTGAATTTAGCAAATTTGCCTTACTTAAATGTTTTCGAATACGGTCCTGTTTTATAACATTGAACTATTAGTATTGAATTTAGCAAAATATACCCCACTTAAATGTTTTCGAATATTGTCCTCTTTTATAGAAATGTTGTAATATCACCTGTATTTATGCAATAATATCATTGAATTATTAGTATGCAATTTAGCAAAATATAACCCACTTTAAATTTTTTTTCCCTGTTTTATAGAAAAGTTGAATTTCAATGTTTTTAAGCAATGATAGGATTGAAATATTAGCATTGAATTTATAAGTACATATACTGCTAAATTCAATACTTAATACCCCAATTAAATTTTTTCAAATATTGTCCTGTTTTATAGAAAAGTTTTAATTTCATTTATTTTTATGCAATGATAGCATTAAAATATTGGTATTGAATTTAGCAGAATATGCCCCACTTAAATGTTTTCGAATACTGTCCTGTTTTATAGAAATGTTGTAATTTTAATGGTTTGTATGCAATAATAGTATTGAATTATTAGTATTGAATTTATCAAAATAAACCCCTCTTAAATGTTTTCAAATATTGACCTCTTTTATAGAAATTTTGTAATGTAAAATATTTTTATGCAATGTTAGCATTGAAATATTAGTATTGAATTTAGCAAAATATACCCCACTTAAATATTTTCAAATATTGCCCTGTTTTATAGAAAAGTTGTAATTTCAATTATTTTTATACTATGATAGCATGGAAATATTAGCATTGAATTTAGCAGAATATTCCCCACTTAAATGTTATCGAATAATGCATGTATATAATATTGCTGTCGAATACTCGAATACTGTCCTTTTTTATAGAAATGTTGTAATTTCAATTGATTTTATGCAATATTGGCATTGAATCATTATTATTGAATTCAGTAAAATATACCCCACTTAAATGTTTTCGTATACGGTCCTCTTTTATAGAAATTTTGTAATTTCAAATATTTTTATGCAACCGTAGCATTGAAATATTAGTATTCAATTTAGCAAAATATTCCCCACTTAAATGTTCTCGAATATATTCCTGTTTTATAGAAAAGTTGTAATTTCAATTATTTTTATGCAATCATAGCATTGAAATATTAGTATTGAACTTAGCAGAATATTCCCCACTTAAATGTTTTCTAATACTGTCCTTTTTTATAGAAATGTTGTAATTTCAATTGATTTTATGCAATAATGGCATTAAATCATTAGTATTGAATTTAGTAAAACATACGCCACTTAAATGTTTTCAAATATTGACCTATTTTATAGAAATTTTTTAATTTAATATATTTTTATGCAATGATAGCATTGAAATATTAGAATTGAATTTAGCAAAATAAACACCATTTTAAATATTTTCCCCTGTTTTATAGTAAACTTGGAATTTCAATTTTTTTAAGCATTGATAGCATTGTAATTTTAGTATTGTATTTAGCCAATTTACCCCATTTAAATGTTTTCGAATACTGTGCTGTTTTATAACATTGAATTCTTAGTATGCAATTTAGCAAAATAAAACCCACTTTAAATTTTTTTTCCCTGTTTTATAGAAAAGTTGAATTTCAATGTTTTTAAGCAATGATAGCATTGAAATATTAGTATTGAATTTATAAGTACATATACTGCTAAATTCAATGCTCTATACTCCACTTAAATTTTTTCAAATACTGACCTGTTTTATAGAAATGTTGTAATTTCAATTGTTTTTATGCAACAATATCATTGAATTATTACTATTGAATTTAGCAAAATATATTCTCACTTAAATGTTTTTGAATATTCTTCTCTTTTACAGAAATGTTGTAATTTCAATTGTTTTTATGCAATAATAGCATTAAATGATTAGTATTCAATTTAGCAGAATATGCCGCACTTAAATGTTTTTGAATACTGTCCTGTTTTATAGAAATCTTGGAATGTAAAATATTTTTATGCAATGATAGCATTGAAATATTAGTATTGAATTTATCAAAATATACCCCACTTAAATGTTTTCAAATACTGTCCTATTTTATAGAAATGTTGTAATTTTAATGGTTTTTATGCAATAATAGCATTGAATTATTAGTATTGAATTTATCAAAATAAACCCCGCTTAAATGTTTTCAAATATTGACCTCTTTTATAGAAATTTTATAATGTAAAATATTTTTATGCAATGTTAGCATTGAAATATTAGTATTGAATTTAGCAAAATATACCCCACTTAAATGTTTTCAAATATTGACCTCTTTTATAGAAATTTTGTAATGTAAAATATTTTTATGCAATAATAGCATTGAATGATTAGAATTGAATTTAGCAGAATATGCCGCACTTAAATGTTTTTTAATACTGTCCAGTTTTATAGAAATGTTGTAATTTTAATGGTTTTTATGCAATAATAGCATTGAATTATTAGTATTGAATTTAGCAAAATATACCCCACTTAAATGTTTTCAAATATTGACCTCTTTTATAGAAATGTTGTAATATTAATGGTTTTTATGCAATAATAGCACTGAATTATTAGTAATGAATTTATCAAAATAAACCCCACTTAAATGTTTTCAAATATTGACCTCTTTTATAGAAATTTTGTAATGTAAAATATTTTTATGCAATGTTAGCATTGAAATATTAGTATTGAATTTAGCAAAATATACCCCACTTAAATGTTTTCAAATATTGACCTCTTTTATAGAAATTTCGTAATGTAAAATATTTTTATGCAATAATAGCATTGAATGATTAGCATTGAATTTAGCAGAATATGCCGCACTTAAATGTTTTTGAATACTGTCCTGTTTTATAGAAATGTTGTAATTTTAATGGTTTTTATGCAATAATACCATTGAATTATTAGTATTGAATTTATCAAAATATACCTCACTTAAATGTTTTCAAATACTGTCCTATTTTATAGGAATGTTGTAATTTTAATGGTTTTTATGCAATAATAGCATTGAATTATTAGTATTGAATTTATCAAAATAAACCCCGCTTAAATGTTTTCAAATATTGACCTCTTTTATAGAAATTTTATAATGTAAAATATTTTTATGCAACGTTAGCATTGAAATATTAGTATTGAATTTAGCAAAATATACCCCACCTAAATGTTTTCAAATATTGACCTCTTTTATAGAAATTTCGTAATGTAAAATATTTTTATGCAATAATAGCATTGAAATATTAGTATTGAACTTAGCAGAATATTCCCCACTTAAATGTTTTCTAATACTGTCCTTTTTTATAGAAATGTTGTAATTTCAATTGATTTTATGCAATAATGGCATTAAATCATTAGTATTGAATTTAGTAAAACATACGCCACTTAAATGTTTTCAAATATTGACCTATTTTATAGAAATTTTTTAATTTAATATATTTTTATGCAATGATAGCATTGAAATATTAGAATTGAATTTAGCAAAATAAACACCATTTTAAATATTTTCCCCTGTTTTATAGTAAACTTGGAATTTCAATTTTTTTTTAGCATTGATAGCATTGTAATTTTAGTATTGTATTTAGCCAATTTACCCCATTTAAATGTTTTCGAATACTGTGCTGTTTTATAACATTGAATTCTTAGTATGCAATTTAGCAAAATAAAACCCACTTTAAATTTATTTTCCCTGTTTTATAGAAAAGTTTAATTTCAATGTTTTTAAGCAATGACAGCATTGAAATATTAGTATTGAATTTATAAGTACATATACTGCTAAATTCAATGCTCTATACCCCACTTAAATTTTTTCAAATACTGACCTGTTTTATAGAAATGTTGTAATTTCAATTGTTTTTATGCAACAATATCATTGAATTATTACTATTGAATTTAGCAAAATATATTCTCACTTAAATGTTTTTGAATATTCTTCTCTTTTACAGAAATGTTGTAATTTCAATTGTTTTTATGCAATAATAGCATTAAATGATTAGTATTCAATTTAGCAGAATATGCCGCACTTAAATGTTTTTGAATACTGTCCTGTTTTATAGAAATCTTGGAATGTAAAATATTTTTATGCAATGATAGCATTGAAATATTAGTATTGAATTTATCAAAATATACCCCACTTAAATGTTTTCAAATACTGTCCTATTTTATAGAAATGTTGTAATTTTAATGGTTTTTATGCAATAATAGCATTGAATTATTAGTATTGAATTTATCAAAATAAACCCCGCTTAAATGTTTTCAAATATTGACCTCTTTTATAGAAATTTTATAATGTAAAATATTTTTATGCAATGTTAGCATTGAAATATTAGTATTGAATTTAGCAAAATATACCCCACTTAAATGTTTTCAAATATTGACCTCTTTTATAGAAATTTTGTAATGTAAAATATTTTTATGCAATAATAGCATTGAATGATTAGAATTGAATTTAGCAGAATATGCCGCACTTAAATGTTTTTTAATACTGTCCAGTTTTATAGAAATGTTGTAATTTTAATGGTTTTTATGCAATAATAGCATTGAATTATTAGTATTGAATTTAGCAAAATATACCCCACTTAAATGTTTTCAAATATTGACCTCTTTTATAGAAATGTTGTAATATTAATGGTTTTTATGCAATAATAGCACTGAATTATTAGTAATGAATTTATCAAAATAAACCCCACTTAAATGTTTTCAAATATTGACCTCTTTTATAGAAATTTTGTAATGTAAAATATTTTTATGCAATGTTAGCATTGAAATATTAGTATTGAATTTAGCAAAATATACCCCACTTAAATGTTTTCAAATATTGACCTCTTTTATAGAAATTTCGTAATGTAAAATATTTTTATGCAATAATAGCATTGAATGATTAGCATTGAATTTAGCAGAATATGCCGCACTTAAATGTTTTTGAATACTGTCCTGTTTTATAGAAATGTTGTAATTTTAATGGTTTTTATGCAATAATACCATTGAATTATTAGTATTGAATTTATCAAAATATACCTCACTTAAATGTTTTCAAATACTGTCCTATTTTATAGGAATGTTGTAATTTTAATGGTTTTTATGCAATAATAGCATTGAATTATTAGTATTGAATTTATCAAAATAAACCCCGCTTAAATGTTTTCAAATATTGACCTCTTTTATAGAAATATTATAATGTAAAATATTTTTATGCAACGTTAGCATTGAAATATTAGTATTGAATTTAGCAAAATATACCCCACTTAAATGTTTTCAAATATTGACCTCTTTTATAGAAATTTCGTAATGTAAAAAATTTTTATGCAATAATAGCATTGAATGATTAGCATTGAATTTAGCAGAATATGCCGCACTTAAATGTTTTTGAATACTGTCCTGTTTTATAGAAATGTTGTAATTTTAATGGTTTTTATGCAATAATACCATTGAATTATTAGTATTGAATTTATCAAAATATACCTCACTTAAATGTTTTCAAATACTGTCCTATTTTATAGGAATGTTGTAATTTTAATGGTTTTTATGCAATAATAGCATTGAATTATTAGTATTGAATTTATCAAAATAAACCCCGCTTAAATGTTTTCAAATATTGACCTCTTTTATAGAAATTTTATAATGTAAAATATTTTTATGCAACGTTAGCATTGAAATATTAGTATTGAATTTAGCAAAATATACCCCACTTAAATGTTTTCAAATATTGACCTCTTTTATAGAAATTTTGTAATGTAAAATATTTTTATGCAATAATAGCATTGAATGATTAGCATTGAATTTAGCAGAATATGCCGCACTTAAATGTTTTTGATTACTGTCCTGTTTTATAGAAATGTTGTAATTTTAATGGTTTTTATGCAATAATAGCATTGAATTATTAGTATCGAATTTAGCAAAATATACCCCACTTAAATGTTTTCAAATATTGACCTCTTTTATAGAAATGTTGTAATATTAATGGTTTTTATGCAATAATAGCATTGAATTATTAGTATTGAATTTATCAAAATAAACCCCACTTAAATGTTTTCAAATATTGACCTCTTTTATAGAAATTTTGTAATGTAAAATATTTTTATGCAATGTTAGCATTGAAATATTAGTATTGAATTTAGCAAAATTAACCCCACTTAAATGTTTGCAAATATTGACTTCTTTTATAGAAATTTTATAATGTAAAATATTTTTATGCAATGATAGCATTGAAATATTAGTATTGAATTAAGCAAAATAAAAAACACTTTAAATTTTTTTTCCCTGCTTTATAGAAAAATTGGAATTTCAATAGTTTTTATGCAATAATAGCATTGAATTATTAGCAGTCAATTTAGCAGATTATTCCCCACTTAAATGTTCTCGAATACTGACCTGTTTTATAGAAATGTTGTAATTTCATTTGTTTTTATGCAACAATATCATTGAATTATTACTATTGAATTTAGCAAAATATATTCTCACTTATTTTTTTTTGAATATTATCCTTTTTTACAGAAAGATTCTAATTTCAATTGTTTTTATGCATTGATAGCATTGAATTATTAGTATTCAATTTTGCAGTATGTGACCCACTTAATTGTTTTCAAATACTGTCCTATTTTATAGAAATGTTCTCGAATACTTTCCTGTTTTATAGAAAAGTTGTAATTTCAATTACTTTCATGCAATCATAGCAATGAAATATTAGTATTGAACTTAGCAGAATATTCCCCACATAAATGTTTTCTAATACTGTCCTTTTCTATAGAAATGTTGTAATTTCAATTGATTTTATGCAATAATGGCATTAAATCATTAGTATTGAATTTAGTAAAACATACCCCACTTAAATGTTTTCAAATATTGACCAATTTTATAGAAATTTTTTAATTTAATATATATTTAGGCAATAATAGCATTGAATTATTTTTATTCAATTTAGCAGATTATTCCCCACTTAAATGTTCTCGAATACTGACCTGTTTTATAGAAACGTTGTAATTTTAATAATTTTTATGCAATAATAGCATTGAATGTTTAGTATTGAATTTATTAAAATATACCTCTCTTAAATGTTTTTATATATTGACCTCTTTTTATAGAAATTTTGTATTGTAAAATATTTTTAAGCAATCATAGTATTGAAATATTAGTATTGAATTTAGCAGAATATGTCCCACTTAAATGTTTTCGAATACTGTCCTGTTTTATAGAAATGTTGTAATTTTAATGGCTTTTATGCAATAATAGCATTGAATTATTAATATTCAATTTAGCAAAATATAACCCACTTTAAATTTTTGCAAAATATAACCCACTTTGAATTTAGCAGAATATTCCTGACTTAAATGTTCTCGAATACTGTCATTTTTTATAGAAATTTTGTAATTTCAATTGTTTTTATGCAATAATAGCATTGAATTATTAGTATTGAATTTAGCAGATTATTCTTCGCTTAAATGTTCTCGAATACTGACCTGTTTTATAGAAATGTTGTAATTTCAATAACTTTTATGGAATCATAGCAATGAAATATTAGTATTGAACTTAGCAGAATATTTCCCACTTAAATGTTCTCGAATACTTTCCTGTTTTATAGAAAAGTTGTAATTTAAATTATTTTTATGCAATTATAGCATTGAAATATTAGTATTGAACTTAGCAGAATATTTCCCACTTAAATGTTCTCGAATACTTTCCTGTTTTATAGTAAACTTGTAATTTCAATTTTTTTAAGCATTGATAGCATTGAAATTTTAGTATTGAGTTTAGCAAAATATACCCCACTTAAATGTTTTCGAATATTGTCCTCTTTTATAGAAATGTTGTAATATCACTTGTTTTTATGCAAAAATAGCATTGAATTATTAGTATGCAATTTAGCAAAATATAACCCACTTTAAAATTTTTTCCCTGTTTTATAGAAAAGTTGAATTTCAATGTTTTTAAGCAATGATAGCATTGAACTATTAGTATTGAATTTATAAGTACATATACTGCTAAATTCAATACTCAATACCCCACTTAAATTTTTTCAAATATTGTTCTGTTTTATAGAAAAGTTGTAATTTCAATTACTTTCATGCAATCATAGCAATGAAATATTAGTATTGAACTTAGCAGAATATTCCCCACATAAATGTTTTCTAATACTGTCCTTTTCTATAGAAATGTTGTAATTTCAATTGATTTTATGCAATAATGGCGTTAAATCATTAGTATTGAATTTAGTAAAACATACCCCACTTAAATGTTTTCAAATATTGACCAATTTTATAGAAATTTTTTAATTTAATATATATTTATGCAATAATAGCATTGAATTATTTTTATTCAATTTAGCAGATTATTCCCCACTTAAATGTTCTCGAATACTGACCTGTTTTATAGAAACGTTGTAATTTTAATAATTTTTATGCAATAATAGCATTGAATGTTTAGTATTGAATTTATTAAAATATACCTCTCTTAAATGTTTTTATATATTGACCTCTTTTATAGAAATTTTGTATTGTAAAATATTTTTAAGCAATCATAGTATTGAAATATTAGTATTGAATTTAGCAGAATATGTCCCACTTAAAAGTTTTCGAATACTGTCATGTTTTATAGAAATGTTGTAATTTTAATAGCTTTTATGCAATAATAGCATTGAATTATTAATATTAAATTTAGCAAAATATAACCCGCTTTAAATTTTTGCAAAATATAACCCACTTTGAATTTAGCAGAATATTCCTGACTTAAATGTTCTCGAATACTGTCATTTTTTATAGAAATTTTGTAATTTCAATTGTTTTTATGCAATAATAGCATTGAATTATTAGTATTGAATTTAGCAGATTATTCTTCGCTTAAATGTTCTCGAATACTGACCTGTTTTATAGAAATGTTGTAATTTCAATTGTTTTTATGCAACAATATCATTGAATTATTACTATTGAATTTAGCAAAATATATTCTCACTTCAATGTTTTTGAATATTCTCCTCTTTTACAGAAATATTGTAATTTCAATTGTTTTTATGCAATAATAGCATTGAATGATTAGTATTTAATTTACCAGAATATACCGCACTTAAATGTTTTCCAATACTGTCCTGTTTTATAGAAATGTTGCAATTTTATTGGTTTTTATGCAATAATAGCATTGAATTATTAGTATCGAATTTCGCAAAATATACCCCACTTAAATGTTTTCTAATATTGAACTCTTTTATAGATATTTTGTAATGTACAATATTTTTATGCAATGATAGCATTGAAATGTTAGTATTGAATTAGGCAAAATAAACACTATTTTAAATTTTATTCCCTGTTTTATAGAAAAGTTGTAATTTCAATAGTTTTTATGCAATAATAGCATTGAATTATTAGTATTGAATTCAGTAAAATATACCCCACTTAATTGTTTTCGAATACGCTCCTCTTTTATAGAAATTTTGTAATTTTAAATATTGTTATGCAACTGTAGCATTGAAATATTAGTACTCAATTTAGCAGAATATTCCCCACTTAAATTTTCTCGAATATTTTCCTGTTTTATAGAAAAGTTGTAATTTCAATTATTTTTATGCAATCATAGCATCGAAATATTAGTATTGAATTTAGCAGAATATAACCCACTTAAATGTTCTCGAATACTTTCCTGTTTTATAGAAAAGTTGTAATTTCAATTACTTTCATGCAATCATAGCAATGAAATATTAGTATTGAACTTAGCAGAATATTCCCCACATAAATGTTTTCTAATACTGTCCTTTTCTATAGAAATGTTGTAATTTCAATTGATTTTATGCAATAATGGCATTAAATCATTAGTATTGAATTTAGTAAAACATACCCCACTTAAATGTTTTCAAATATTGACCAATTTTATAGAAATTTTTTAATTTAATATATATTTAGGCAATAATAGCATTGAATTATTTTTATTCAATTTAGCAGATTATTCCCCACTTAAATGTTCTCGAATACTGACCTGTTTTATAGAAACGTTGTAATTTTAATAATTTTTATGCAATAATAGCATTGAATGTTTAGTATTGAATTTATTAAAATATACCTCTCTTAAATGTTTTTATATATTGACCTCTTTTATAGAAATTTTGTATTGTAAAATATTTTTAAGCAATCATAGTATTGAAATATTAGTATTGAATTTAGCAGAATATGTCCCACTTAAATGTTTTCGAATACTGTCCTGTTTTATAGAAATGTTGTAATTTTAATGGCTTTTATGCAATAATAGCATTGAATTATTAATATTCAATTTAGCAAAATATAACCCACTTTAAATTTTTGCAAAATATAACCCACTTTGAATTTAGCAGAATATTCCTGACTTAAATGTTCTCGAATACTGTCATTTTTTATAGAAATTTTGTAATTTCAATTGTTTTTATGCAGCGATAGCATTGAATTATTAATATTAAATTTAGCAAAATATACCCCACTTAAATGATTTCGTATACTGTCCTGATTTATAGAAATGTTGTAATTTCAATTATTTTTATGCAACTGTAGCATCGAAATATTAGTATTGAATTTAGCAGAATATTACCCACTTAAATGTTCTCGAATACTTTCCTGTTTTATAGAAAAGTTGTAATTTCAATTACTTTTATGCAATCATAGCAATAAAATATTAGTATTGAACTTAGCAGAATATTCCCCACTTAAATGTTTTCTAATACTGACCTGTTTTATAGAAATGTTGTAATTTCAATTGTTTTTATGCAACAATATCATTGAATTATTACTATTGAATTTAGCAAAATATTCTAACTTAAATGTTTTTGAATATTCTCCTCTTTTACAGAAATGTTCTAATTTCAATTGTTTTTATGCAATCATAGCAATGAAATATTAGTATTGAACTTAGCAGAATATTCCCCACATAAATGTTCTCGAATACTGACCTGTTTTATAGAAACGTTGTAATTTTAATGGTTTTTATGCAATAATAGCATTGAATGTTTAGTATTGAATTTATTCAAATATGCCTCTCTTAAATGATTTTAAATATTGACCTCTTTTATAGAAATTTTGTATTGTAAAATATTTTTAAGCAATCATAGCATTGAAATATTAGTATTGAATTTAGCAGAATATGCCCCACTTAAATGTTTTCGAATATTGTCCTGTTTTATAGAAAAGTTGTAATTTCAAAAATTTTTATGCTATGATAGCATTGAAATATTAGCATTGAATTTAGCAGAATATTCCCCACTTAAATGTTCTCGAATACTAATCTGTTTTATAGAAATGTTGTAATTTCAATTGTTTTTATGCAATAATCGCATTGAATTATTAGTATTGAATTCAGTAAAATATACCCCACTTAATTTTTTTCGAATACGGTCCTCTTTTATAGAAATTTTGTAATTTTAATGGTTTTTATGCAATAATAGCATTGAAATTTTAGTACTGTATTTAGCAAATTTGCCCCACTTAAATGTTCTCAAATATTTTCCTGCTTTATAGACTAGTTGTAATTTCAATTATTTTTATGAAATCATAGCATTGAAATATTAGTATTGAATTTAGCAGAATATTACCCACTTAAATGTTCTCGAATACTTTCCTGTTTTATAGAAAAATTGTAATTTTAATTACTTTTATGCAATCATAGCAATGAAATATTAGTATTGAACTTAGCAGAATATTCCCCTAAATGTTTTCTAATACTGTCCTTTTTTATAGAAATTTTGTGATTTCAATTGATTTTATGCGATAATGGCATTGAATCATTAGTATTTAATTTAGTAAAACATACCCCACTTAAATGTTTTCAAATATTGACCTATTTTATAGAAATCTTGTAATGTAAAATATTTTTATGCAATGATAGCATTGAAATATTAGTATTGAATTTAGCAGATTATTCCCAACTTAAATGTTCTCGAATACTGAAGTGTTTTATAGAATTGTTGTAATTTAAATTGTTTTTACGCAACAATATCATTGAATTATTTCTATTGAATTTAGCAAAATATATTCTCACTTAAATGTTTTTGAATATTCTCCTTTTTTACAGAAATGTTCTAATTTCAATTGTTTTTATGTATTAATAGCATTGAATTATTAGTATTTAATTTTGCAGAATGTGCCCCACTTAAATGTTTTCGAATACGGTCATATTTTATAGAAATGTTGTAATTTCAATTGTTTTTATGCAGCGATAGCATTGAATTATTAATATTAAATTTAGCAAAATATACCCCACTTAAATGATTTCGTATACTGTCCTGATTTATAGAAATGTTGTAATTTCAATTATTTTTATGCAATTATATTTCAATCATGCATTGAAATTTTAGTATTGTATTTAGCAAATTTGCCCCACTTAAATGTTTTCAAATATTGTCCTGTTTTATAGAAAAGTTATAATTTCAAATATTGTTATGCAACCGTAGCATTGAAATATTAGTATTTAATTTAGCAGAATATTCCTCACTTAAATGTTCTCGAATATTTTCCTGTTTTATAGAAAAGTTGTAATTTCAATTATTTTTATGCAATCATAGAATTGAAATATTAGTATTGATTTTAGCAGAATATTACCCACTTAAATGTTCTCTAATACTTTCCCGTTTTATAGACAAGTTGTAATTTCAATTACTTTTATGCAATCATAGCAATGAAATATTAGTATTGAACTTAGCAGAATATTCCCCACTTACATGTTTTCTAATACTGTCCTTTTTTATAGAAATGTTGTAATTTTAATTGATTATATGCAAAAATGGCATTGAAACATTAGTATTGAATTTAGTAAAACATACCCCACTAAAATGTTTTCAAATATTGACCTATTTTATAGAAATTTTTAAATTTAATATATTTTTATGCAAGGATAGCATTGAAATATTAGAATTGAATTTAGCAAAATAAACACCATTTTAAATTTTTTCCCCTGTTTTATAGTAAACTTGTAATTTCAATTTTTTTAAGCATTGATAGCATTGAAACTTTAGTATTGAATTTAGCAAATTTGCCCCACTTAAATGTTTTCGAATACTGTCCTGTTTTATAACATTGAATTATTAGTATTGAATTTAGCAAAATATACCCCAATTCAATGTTTTCGAATATTGTCCTCCTTTATAGAAATGTTGTAATATCACTTGTTTTTATGCAATAATAGCATTGAATTATTAGTATGCAATTTAGCAAAATATAACCCACATTAAATTTTTTTTCCCTGTTTTATAAAAAAGTTTAATTTCAATGTTTTTAAGCAATGATAGCATTGAAATATTAGTATTGAATTTATAAGTACATATACTGCTAAATTCAATACTCTATACCCCACTTATATTTTTTCAAATATTGTCCTGTTTTATAGAAAAGTTGTAATTTCATTTATTTTTATGCAATGATAGCATTGAAATATTAGTATTGAATTTAGCAGATTATTCCGCACTTAAATGTTCTCGAATACTGACCTGTTTTATAGAAATGTTGTAATTTCATTTGTTTTTATGCAACAATATCATTGAATTATTACTATTGAATTTAGCAAAATATATTCTCACTTAAATGTTTTTGAATATTATCCTTTTTTACAGAAATGTTCTAATTTCAATTGTTTTTATGCATTGATAGCATTGAATTATTAGTATTGAATTTATCAAAATATACCCCACTTAAATGTTTTCAAATACTGTCTTGTTTTATAGAAATGTTGTAATTTTAATGGTTTTTATGCAATAATAGCATTGAATTATTAGTATTGAATTTATCAAAATAAACCCCACTTAAATGTTTTCAAATATTGACCACTTTTATAGAAATTTTGTAATGTAAAATATTTTTATGCAATGTTAGCATTGAAATATTAGTATTGAATTTAGCAAAATATACATCACTTAAATGTTTTCAAATATTGACCTCTTTTATAGAAATTTTGTAATATAAAATATTTTTATGCAATGATAGCATTGAAATATTAGTATTGAATTAAGCAAAATAAACAACACTTAAATGTTTTCTAATACTTTCCTTTTTTATAGACTAGTTGTAATTTCAATTATTTTTATGCAATCTTAGCATTGAAATGTTAGTATTGAATTTAGCAAAATATAACCCACTTAAAATTTTTTTTCCCTGTTTTATAGGAAAGTTGAATTTCAATGTTTTTAAGCAATGATAGCATTGAAATATTAGTATTGAATTTATAAGTACATATACTGCTAAATTCAATGCTCTCTACCCCACTTAAATTTTTTCAAATATTGTCATGTTTTGTAGAAAAGTTGTAATTTCATTTATTTTTGTGCAATGATAGCATTGAAATATTAGTATTTTCATTTAACAGATTATTCCCCACTTAAATGTTCTCGAAAACTGACCTGTTTTATAGAAAAGTTGTAAATTTTAATGGTTTTTATGCAATAATAGCATTGAATTATTAGTATTGAATTTATCAAAATAAACCCCGCTTAAATGTTTTCAAATACTGACCTCTTTTATAGAAATTTTATAATGTAAAATATTTTTATGCAATGTTAGCATTGAAATATTAGTATTGAATTTAGCAAAATATACCCCACTTAAATGTTTTCAAATATTGACCTCTTATATAGAAATTTTGTAATGTAAAATATTTTTATGCAATGATAGCATTGAAATATTAGTATTGAATTAAGCAAAATAAACAACACTTTAAATTTTTTTTCCCTGCTTTATAGAAAAGTTGTAATTTCAATTGTGTTTATGCAATAATAGCATTGAATTATTAGTATTCAATTTAGCAGAATATGCCCCACCAAATTGTTTTCGAATACTGTCCTGTTTTATAGAAACGTTGTAATTTTAATGATTTTATGCAATAATAGCATTGAAATTTTAGTATTGTATTTAGCAAATTTGCCCCACTTAAATGTTTTCAAATATTGTCCTGTTTTATAGAAAAGTTGTAATTTCAATTATTTTTATGCTATGATAGCATTGAAATATTAGCATTGAATTTAGCAGAATATTCCACAATTAAATGTTCTCGAATACTAATCTGTTTTATAGAAATGTTGTAATTTCAATTGTTTTTATGCAATAATCGCATTGAATTATTAGTATTGAATTCAGTAAAATATACCCCACTATAAGAAATATTAGAATTGAATTTAGCAAAATAAACACCATTTTAAATTTTTTCCCCTGTTTTATAGTAAGCTTGTAATTTCAATTTTTTTAAGCATTGATAGCATTGAAATTTTAGTATTGAATTTAGCAAATTTGCCTTACTTAAATGTTTTCGAATACGGTACTGTTTTATAACATTGAATTATTAGTATTGAATTTAGCAAAATATACCCCACTTAAATGTTTTCGAATATTGTCCTCTTTTATAGAAATGTTGTAATATCACCTGTTTTTATGCAATAATAGCATTGAATTATTAGTATGCAATTTAGCAAAATATAACCCACTTTAAATTTTTTTTCCCTGTTTTATAGAAAAGTTGAATTTCAATGTTTTTAAGCAATGATAGCATTGAAATATTAGCATTGAATTTATAAGTACATATACTGCTAAATTCAATACTTAATACCCCATTTAAATTTTTTCAAATATTGTCCTGTTTTATAGAAAAGTTTTAATTTCATTTATTTTTATGCAATGATAGCATTAAAATATTGGTATTGAATTTAGCAGAATATGCCCCACTGAAATGTTTTCGAATACTGTCCTGTTTTATAGAAATGTTGTAATTTTAATGGTTTGTATGCAATAATAGTATTGAATTATTAGCATTGAATTTATCAAAATAAACCCCTCTTAAATGTTTTCAAATATTGACCTCTTTTATAGAAACTTTGTAATGTAAAATATTTTTATGCAATGTTAGCATTGAAATATTAGTATTGAATTTAGCAAAATATACCCCACTTAAATATTTTCAAATATTGCCCTGTTTTATAGAAAAGTTGTAATTTCAATTATTTTTATGCTATGATAGCATTGAAATATTAGCATTGAATTTAGCAGAATATTCCCCACTTAAATGTTCTCAAATACTAATCTGTTTTATAGAAATTTTGTAATTTCAATTGCTTTTATGCAATAATAGCATTGAATTATTAGTATTGAATTCAGTAAAATATACCTTGCTTAAATGTTTTCAAATACTGTCCTGTTTTATAGAAATGTTGTAATTTTAATGGTTTTTATGCAATAATAGCATTGAATTATTAGTATTGAATTTATCAAAATAAACCCCACTTAAATGTTTACAAATATTGACCTCTTTTATAGAAATTTTGTAATGTAAAATATTTTTATGCAATGTTAGCATTGAAATATTAGTATTGAATTTAGCAAAATTAACCCCACTTAAATGTTTGCAAATATTGACTTCTTTTATAGAAATTTTATAATGTAAAATATTTTTATGCAATGATAGCATTGAAATATTAGTATTGAATTAAGCAAAATAAAAAACACTTTAAATTTTTTTTCCCTGCTTTATAGAAAAGTTGTAATTTCAATAGTTTTTATGCAATAATAGCATTGAATTATTAGCAGTCAATTTAGCAGATTATTCCCCACTTAAATGTTCTCGAATACTCACCTGTTTTATAGAAATGTTGTAATTTCATTTGTTTTTATGCAACAATATCATTGAATTATTACTATTGAATTTAGCAAAATATATTCTCACTTAAATGTTTTTGAATATTATCCTTTTTTACAGAAAGATTCTAATTTCAATTGTTTTTATGCATTGATAGCATTGAATTATTAGTATTCAATTTTGCAGAATGTGACCCACTTAATTGTTTTCGAATACGGTCATGTTTTATAGAATTGTTGTAATTTTAATGGTTTTTATGCAATAATACCATTGAATTATTAGTATTGAATTTATCAAAATATACCCCACTTAAATGTTTTCAAATACTGTCCTATTTTATAGAAATGTTGTAATTTTAATGGTTTTTATGCAAAAATAGCATTGAATTATTAGTATTGAATTTATCAAAATAAACCCCGCTTAAATGTTTTCAAATATTGAACTCTTTTATAGATATTTTGTAATGTAAAATATTTTTATGCAATGATAGCATTGAAATATTAGTATTGAATTAGGCAAAATAAACACTATTTTAAATTTTTTTCCCTGTTTTATAGAAAAGTTGAATTTCAATGTTTTTAAGCAATGATAGCATTGAAATATTAGTATTGAATTTATAAGTACACATAATGCTAAATTCAATACTCAATACCCCACTTAAATTTTTTCAAATATTGTCCTGTTTTATAGAAAAGTTCTAATTTCATTTATTTTTATGCAATGATAGCATTGAAATATTAGTATTGAATTTAGCAGATTATTCCCCACTTAAATGTTCTCGAATACTGACCTGTTTTATAGAAATGTTGTAATTTCAATTGTTTTTATGCAACAATATCATTGAATTATTACTATTGAATTTAGCAAAATATATTCTCACTTAAATGTTTTTGAATATTCTTCTCTTATAACAGCTGATTTTTATTTCTGTGTATGGTCAGCTCACAAATCTTCTCCCATAAGGATAACATGTAAACTTTGAAGGACCGTAGGAAAGAGTCCTGAAGTCGGATCATAAATTTGATAGGCCATAAACCTGCTCCTGAACATAACAAACACAACTAAAAAAATCAAATTCGGTGCACACATAAAAAAGTTATTGAATGTCAAAATTTGAGGCTGGATTTTTACTCTCCTTGCCCTATTACCATAGGTAAGGAAAGTAGCCTATTGCTTTCCGAAAAAAATGAGGTACCCCCCATTTCTAAATTTCTATATGTTTCAAGGTCCCCTGAGTCAAAAAAAGAAATGTTGTAATTTTAATGGTTTTTATGCAATAATAGCATTGAATTATTAGTATCGAATTTAGCAAAATATACCCCACTTAAATGTTTTTTAAATATTGACCTCTTTTATAGAAATGTTGTAATATTAATGGTTTTTATGCAATAATAGCATTGAATTATTAGTATTGAATTTATCAAAATAAACCCCACTTAAATGTTTACAAATATTGACCTCTTTTATAGAAATTTTGTAATGTAAAATATTTTTATGCAATGTTAGCATTGAAATATTAGTATTGAATTTAGCAAAATTAACCCCACTTAAATGTTTGCAAATATTGACTTCTTTTATAGAAATTTTATAATGTAAAATATTTTTATGCAATGATAGCATTGAAATATTAGTATTGAATTAAGCAAAATAAAAAACACTTTAAATTTTTTTTCCCTGCTTTATAGAAAAGTTGTAATTTCAATAGTTTTTATGCAATAATAGCATTGAATTATAAGCAGTCAATTTAGCAGATTATTCCCCACTTAAATGTTCTCGAATACTCACCTGTTTTATAGAAATGTTGTAATTTCATTTGTTTTTATGCAACAATATCATTGAATTATTACTATTGAATTTAGCAAAATATATTCTCACTTAAATGTTTTTGAATATTATCCTTTTTTACAGAAAGATTCTAATTTCAATTGTTTTTATGCATTGATAGCATTGAATTATTAGTATTCAATTTTGCAGAATGTGACCCACTTAATTGTTTTCGAATACGGTCATGTTTTATAGAATTGTTGTAATTTTAATGGTTTTTATGCAATAATACCATTGAATTATTAGTATTGAATTTATCAAAATATACCCCACTTAAATGTTTTCAAATACTGTCCTATTTTATAGAAATGTTGTAATTTTAATGGTTTTTATGCAAAAATAGCATTGAATTATTAGTATTGAATTTATCAAAATAAACCCCGCTTAAATGTTTTCAAATATTGAACTCTTTTATAGATATTTTGTAATGTAAAATATTTTTATGCAATGATAGCATTGAAATATTAGTATTGAATTAGGCAAAATAAACACTATTTTAAATTTTTTTCCCTGTTTTATAGAAAAGTTGAATTTCAATGTTTTTAAGCAATGATAGCATTCAAATATTAGTATTGAATTTATAAGTACACATAATGCTAAATTCAATACTCAATACCCCACTTAAATTTTTTCAAATATTGTCCTGTTTTATAGAAAAGTTGTAATTTCATTTATTTTTATGCAATGATAGCATTGAAATATTAGTATTGAATTTAGCAGATTATTCCCCACTTAAATGTTCTCGAATACTGACCTGTTTTATAGAAATGTTGTAATTTCAATTGTTTTTATGCAACAATATCATTAAATTATTACTATTGAATTTAGCAAAATATATTCTCACTTAAATGTTTTTGAATATTATCCTTTTTTACAGAAAGATTCTAATTTCAATTGTTTTTATGCATTGATAGCATTGAATTATTAGTATTCAATTTTGCAGAATGTGACCCACTTAATTGTTTTCGAATACGGTCATGTTTTATAGAATTGTTGTAATTTTAATGGTTTTTATGCAATAATACCATTGAATTATTAGTATTGAATTTATCAAAATATACCCCACTTAAATGTTTTCAAATACTGTCCTATTTTATAGAAATGTTGTAATTTTAATGGTTTTTATGCAAAAATAGCATTGAATTATTAGTATTGAATTTATCAAAATAAACCCCGCTTAAATGTTTTCAAATATTGAACTCTTTTATAGATATTTTGTAATGTAAAATATTTTTATGCAATGATAGCATTGTTATGCAATAACTAACAAAATAATAAATAATTAATAATAATTTATAAACAATTAATAATAAATAATAAACAATTACCTAAGATAAGATTTATAAATAAATCATGTAAATACTATTTAAGCTTATTAATCAAATAGGAAATGTTTTAGATTAAGAAATAATAACATAAAATTAGGAAAATATAGTTTACTATTACGTAAACTATAACAGAAAATTAAGTAATAATTAAGGAATTAACAAATAATAATATTTATATTTTGAATATTTAAAATAACTTAAATAAAGAATCATTAGTATATAAGAACATAAAAATTGTAAGACGACAGTCAGTTAAGATAAAAATCTCGCGACGACGTGTACCTTTAATCGTTAATAAATTCAGTCTTTATAAAATCTGTGTGTTATTTATTTCAAGGTCTCCTACCGTCCAGACAAGCCATGAGTAAGTACATCATATCTTTATATTAAAATTCATTCGTCAGCAGTCTTATAGAGTTCATACACTTTATAATAATAATAATAATATGCTTATAATACAATACTATAAGATTACTTCATTTTTTACTTATGAATGTTCATTCATTATTTTTATAATACTTATTATTTATTTTACGTTATGATAAACATAACATTGGTTCCTATACCGATTTTCTATATTCTATACTAGAAAATTTGAATCGAACTAAAATCTTTTTTTAATAACAGCCAGAAACCAAATTTTTTTTTCACTAAAGATAAATATTACTACTTACTCAGCAAATTTTACCTTTCAAAATTTTTTTTCTATCTGAGGAAAAGGAATAAAACAATAAAAGACAAAATAAATAGACATTAATTCTTTTCATTATAACAAATATATTATATCACCCCCAAATAAAACAATTTTTCCCCTACATTCGTATAAAATTTTACATATAACATGTTTTATATATACAAATTTAGCATTCCTTTTAAACATTATATATAAATAATTATTTTATTATTTAATCTAATATTATTTTTTTTTATTATTATTTAATTTATTTACTCATTATAATAACAATTTTTTTTTCTCTTTAATTTGCAATGTTGCAAATTTAAATTTAATGTAAACAATTTTTTTTTTCTCCTTCTTCTTTTTTGACCTTTTTTTATTTAAGGAAAAGGAATAAAATAATAAGGAATAAATCAAAGTAAATAAACAGTAATTCTTTTTAAACAAATATATTCTTTAAACCCCCATAAAAAAAAAAAAGAATTTTTTTTTTCCCATATTTACACTTTTTTTAATCAATATACAACAATTACAAACACATACATATAACATTTTTTTTAAATATTTTCTTTTTACTACAACTCCAAACAACGCCTTTTTGGTGGAGGAGAGCCCCAATGTTCCACAGGTGCAAGAAACCTGAACAACCCTGGCTCTGGTTGATAAAATAATCTACCTAGAAAGAGTCGTTGGGACAACCAGTCCCGGGGATACTCCTCCTCCCCAAAAAGACGGTCCAAGTGAAGCCGTCGTCTTGATAGCCGCCTGACCTCATCCTCCCCTTCCTCCCCAGGAGCGGATATAAGGTCGGCCGACTGCTGGTGTATCCGTTTCCAGCTAATTTCATTAACAACGAGCTGACACTGAAACAAAACGAATTAATATTTTTTTTAATTATTATATTTTAAAACTCTATCCGTAGACAAATAATATAAATTAAATAAATTTTTTTTTAGATAATAAAAAATAATAAATAATAAATTTAAACTTACAATCCGCCGGGCGTCCCTCGATAAGTTCCAAAACGGATGATTACTGTCATCATCCCCACAGCTACCTTTTAGAGCAGCATGAATCTGAAAAACAAAATTTAGAAAAATAATAAGAAAAGAAAATTATTAAAGTAAATTAATTATTACAAAAAAAAAGAAACTAATACAAATTAACCTTTTTACTTACTTTAGGCAAAAACAGATCAATATGTTGAACGATGTAAAAGTGATCTGGGTGGTTTATGAAACCACAGTAGCCAAGCTTCTTTGTTTCTTTTGATCTGCACATTTTCTTTTTTTTGTCTCTTAATAAAACTTTTAATAAGACAACTGATAATTAATTTTTTTTTTCGCGGTCAATTTATACAAAATTAAGTAGGCTACCCCACGCATCAATTTTTTTTTTGATGACATTTTTCTTTTTAATGCATTTATTATACACATATATTTAATATACATATTCTTATATACAAAAATAATTTTATAATTTTCTTTTACTATTTTACTATTATTTTTAAAATGAAATTGTTATGTCGAAACCCAATTCACAAGGTCCTATAACTAGATCAAAATCTCAACAATTAGCCATAAATCAAAATTTAACAGATAATACCCAACCTTCTGGTTCTAAATTAAACAAAAGTATCCAATCAACAAAAGATTTTGTTAAAGGACTTTTAACCTCAAAAAATAAAAATACAACAATAACTGAAAAATCTGAAACTTCAAAAATTGACAAATCTCAAATATCCCTACCAACAAATAATACATTCTCAAATAATATTGAATTACAAGAACAAAATCCAAATATTTTCGAAAATAATAGCAATTTTACAACTTCTTCCCCAAAAAATAAAACTTCAATTATAGACAGCCCAATTTTAGACAATACAACACCTATACTACTACAAAAAAGTTCAAACAGTGAACCCACTTTCGGAAGCGAACTATTAAATACCAGAGAAATACAAGTAAGACAAGATCTTTACAACCTGGCAGAACAAAATCTAGCCAATTTAAACAGTTTAATAGAATACAATATTAACAACTTTAATAAACCAAATACAAATATGGCACAACAAAGCACAAACTTTGAATTAAAAATAGCATTAGACAGTATTCACAATTTCGATGGACAGACTCCTGACGTATTCACTTGGCTTAAGCAAATAGAAAGGGCTAAAAATACAACCCCACGAGAATCATGGCCAATGCTCCTAAGATTATTACATTATAAAATTACCGGAAGTGCTTATGATACAATTTTAGGTATAAATTTTGAGTCCATTTCTGAATTTACACATCACTTCGAAAGATTATTCAGTAAAAATATAGACTATCTCGATTTGTCAAATAAAATTGGAAATATATATCAATTTAAAGGTGAAACTGTCTTAAGTTACCAACTAAGATTAGAAGAATTACTTAATAAAACAAAGAAAGCCTACGAGGCAAATATAGGAAATGCCCCCAACGCCGCCGTTTTAATAGAAACATTTAATGAACAAATTACCCAAATAGCGAAAAATAGATTTAAAAGAGGTCTTCTACCGGAAATAGAATGTAGATTAGGCTTAGAAACAGAATTGCTTACAATAGGTGAAATCGCTAAAAAAGCAGCAACAATTGAAGATTATCTAGAAAAATACAAAGAAATGAGACATGAAGTCCAACCAATACTTAAAAACGAAACTAAAACTGAACTAATTAACACGATTAATCTAGAAAAATGCGAAAAATGTTTTTCTACCGACCACAAATTAGAAAATTGCCCAAAAACAATTCAAGAAAAAGTTAATAATTTACAGCAACAAGTAGAAACTCTATGTTCAACAATAGAAAAAACAGTCCTATTTTTCCAAGATAAAAATAGCCAAAAACAAGTAAACTCAGAAAATAGTCAAAAATTTTGCCAAAATCACCCCAATAGTGTTACACATAATACTAGCGAATGTAATAAAGGAAATTTTAAAAATAATTCAAATCAAAATAACCAAAGAAATTTTCAGTCCAATAATCAAAACAATAATTCAAGATATACCCAAAATAGACGTTATAACAATAACAACAATAATAATAATAGAAATAATAATAATCAAAACTATAACCAAAACCGCTCATATAATAATAATAATAATCGTCAAAATTATAATAACCAAAATAACAATCAAAATAACTATCAAAGTAGAAATAACGGGTATAGACCAAGAAACAATAATCAAAATTATCAAAGAGGCTGCACATATTGCGGCAACCCATATCACAGCGTAAATAACTGTGCCCAATTTCAACTTTCGCAAATTCAGGGAAACCGTTTACCAGCCCTTATGGGGTTACAGGGGCCTGGTCAGGTACAAACCCCACATCAATTTTCGACTCAAGGACAGCAACAACAAGCATTACCAATCAATCTCAACCTGACTCAATAAGAACCTACAATATTCTAACATTTAACTCAATTAACAAAATTCCTGTTTTAAAATTTTCGGACCAAACAGGCAATTTAAGATACTTACTTTTAGATACGGGCGCTAGTCTGTCTGTGATACATGAATCTTGCATCCCTACATTAAATATACCATATATAAATAAAAATGAAATAGTAATAATCACAGGAATTTCAGACAAAACTATAACGACCATTGGAACTTATAATATCTCCCTATTAGAATTACCATGTAAATTTCACATTGTACAAAACGACTTCGCTGTAAAATCAGTACACGGAATTTTAGGAAGTGATTTTCTGGACGAAAACAAAGTAAAAATTGATTATGAAAAGAAAACTATAACTATGAAAAACAAAGAAATGCCCTTCTTTTATAAAAATGATATAGAACAAGAAATTTTAGATTCAAATTCATCAAATATTTCAAATATACAGGGAAATGTGCACGTAAAAAATGCCAGCATTGGAAATTCTACATCAATAGAAATTAAAGCTGCAGTTTGGCCAACCGCAGAAGTAGTTAAAACTGATGTAGAACTAGTAGATGCAAACATTTCTCTATCAAGAAACCTAGTTTTAAGAAAAATAAATCCCGAAAAATTAATTATTCTAAGGTCAAGGAAAATGACACAAATTCCTTTGATACTAACATAAACAAAATTTCAAGTATTTCAGAATGCACTACTCAGCAAAAAGCTAGCAATACCATCCAAAATGCTGATGCAAGCACATTCTGTCATACTGATCAAGTAGCTACTTTAAATTATGAAAAAGAATTACATAATATGTTAAATAATATTAAAAATGATGAACAAGATATCTTAAAAACAAATACATTAAATTATGCAATAAAAAATGACAATTTTGATGAAATAAATAATATTTTAATAAATGATATAATTCAAAGCAAAACATTTTGTAATACATATATATTACAAAATAATGCAGATATTCTCAATACATCGTACGATACAAATACATTTTGTAATACAAACACATTACAAAATAATACAGATTTATTAAATAATGATGATACAAATATTCTTAATACATCGTACGATATTAATACATTTTGTAATACATACACATTACAAAATAATAAAGAATTATTAAATAATGATACAATAATTAAAAATATTGCCAAAATATATAACATAAACTTAAAACAAAAACCTATCGAAATATTTGATGAATCCACATTTACAAATAATGATATTAATATAAACATAAACAATGAAATTAATAATTACGAAATTAAAAATAAAAAACTAAATTTTTCTGATTTTATAAATTATAATTTTTCTGAAGAAAAATACGAGCAATTTTTAAGTTACTTAAAAGAAAATGAACCAGAAAATCACTCCCCCGAATATATACAAACAATAATGAGCCAAGAAGCCTTCCCTTTAACTTACCTAGACCACATTGAACAGAAAAACAAAAGAATTACAAAATTTGAAAATGAAATTTTTACAATAGAAAATAACTCAATAATAGAAAAACCCAGAGCACAAAAAGTTTTAGATTTAGCAGAATTGGATCATTTAAAGAATACTCCCGAATACGAAACTATGAAAAATCTTATTGAAGAAAACCACGACGTTTTTCAATTAAAAGACGAAAAATTAAGCCATGCAAATAATATTAATGTAAAAATTCGAACTAAAACCTCAGACCCTGTCTATGTCAAACAATATTTTATACCTTATGGACAAAGAGCCGAGATAGATCGTCAAATAAAAGAATTACTAGAACAAGACTTAATTGAACCTTCAAACTCACCATATAACGCTCCATTATTTTTGATTCCAAAAAAACCAGATAATAAAGGCAACGTTACATATCGCCTAATTTCAGACTTCAGAAAATTAAACAAAGAAATTATTGAACCAGAATTCCCAATTCCAAGAGTACAAGAAATTCTAGACGACCTGAAAGACGCAATTTACTTTACATCATTAGATCTTTATTCCGGGTTCTCCCAACTTCTGGTAGCTCCTGAAGACCGTGAAAAATTAGCATTCTCAACGCATTCTGAACATTTTCAGCACAAAAGACTTCCTTTTGGCTTAAGGAGCTGCCCGAAGGAATTTGTCCGCCTTATAGCAAGTGTTCTAAAAAATATTCCAAACGTACGAGTATATATCGATGATATTCTTATATTTTCTACTGATTTAAAAACACATTTCATAGCTTTAGAACGAGTAATCCAAAAATTGAGGGAAGCTAACCTAAAAATACAAATAAATAAATGTACATTCCTAAAACGAGAACTAATCTATTTAGGATTCAAAATTTCAGAAAAAGGAATACAGACTGACCCGAGAAAAGTCGAAGCAATTACAAAAATACCCATACCAAAAACTTTAAAACAAGTCAGAATTTTTAATGGAATGACAAACTATTACAGAAAATTTATCAAAAACTACGCAAATATAGCACGACCATTGACAAATTTATTAAAAAAAGACACACCATTTAAATGGACTGAAGAAACTCAAAGAGCTTTCGATTTATTAAAAGAAAAATTATGTACAGCACCAGTCTTAATATTTCCAGACCTAGAAAAAGAATTTACACTTTACACAGACAGTAGTGGATATGGCATAGGTTGTTGCCTATGTCAAGGACCCAAGGGTAAAGAAAATCCCGTAAGCTACATTTCACGAACTTTAACGACCAATGAACGAAAATACTCAACTTATGAACGAGAATTCTTTTCTATTTACTGGTCGATTGACCACCTAAGAGGATATCTATATAAACATTTTACAGTATATTGTGACCATAGACCATTATCTTTTTGCGAAAAATCAGAAAAAAATAAACGAGTTTTAAAATGGCGACATGAACTTTCCGACTTAGATTATACAATAATATACCTTAAGGGTAAAGCTAATGTAGTGGCGGATTGCCTAAGTAGGCAAATAGAAATGCCACAAGAATCTAATGTCTTAACTCGTGCACAAAAACATATACAAGAAAACTCAAACATTACTAATAAAAATTCCGAAAATAAACAAAATAATAGCAATACTACTACACAAAAAAGAATTCAAAAACAGAGAAATTGTAAAAAACGAAAAATAATAGACAAACGGTCTTTGCCTAAAAATAAAAGAGGCAGGCCTCCTAAAGGGACAAGTAAAAATATTCAAGATACAAAAAATGCATTATTAACAGAATCTGATTTTAGTAGTGATGAATCATCCGAAATATCAGATAACGATAACGATAACATAGTCAATAATGACAATATTAATTTACAATATAACAATAATTTAAATTTAAGCAATTTAGTATACTTAAAAGATTTATTACAATTTAGAAAAGATAACATAATTTATTTTATAGACGAAAACGGAAAAGCTTTGTGTAAAGGTGCGATTAATTTAATAAAAGCAGGAAAAATACAAAGTTTTTCTAAAAACAAAATTAATACTTTAAATATTCAAAAACACAGAAATAAAATATATTTTGGCTTATGCATTAACCCTAAAGAATCAATTAAGTTAGTTTTAAAGAATATAGAAAAATTAATTTTACAAGTAATAGAATATCTTAACAATTTTAATAATAAAAATAATTTAAGTATTGCTGAAAGCATATTTGTAGCAAACGTATCTTTTTCAGATATACTAAAGTTGATACATAAAATTGCTGAAAATAAGTTTAAAATAATAGTTTGTAAGCAATCTTTAATTTATGTACAAGAAAAAGACAGAGAAGCTATTTTCAAAGAATTTCATGAATTACCTACGGCAGGACATAGAGGTCAAAAAGCCACTATTCAAAAAATTCGCCAGTCCTATTACTGGGAAAATTTAAAAGAATACGTGCAAACAAAAATTAGCCTATGTTTAAATTGCCAACTACGGAAAATTTCACGCCGCAGAGTTAAATTACCGATGAAAATAACCCAATGCCCGGGGGCGGTATTTGAAAGAATATCAATTGATATTATGGGTCCTATAGGAAATGTATCAGCTGATGGCTACAAGTACATATTAATGATACAATGCCAATTATCTAAATTTTTAGTAGCCGTTCCCCTCAAAAATGTCGATACACCCACGGTAGCAACGGCATTTATTAACAATTTTATATGTTATTTTGGATCTCCTAAAATACTGCTTTCAGACAGAGGTTCTCAATTTATAAGTAACTTAATGAAAGCAGTAGCTAAAAGATTCAAAATAAAACAAATTACGACTACTAGCTATTCACCAACCTCAAACGGAATGGTAGAACGCTCAAATCATGTGATTACTGAATATCTTAGAAACTACACAAACAAATACAAAGATTGGCACATGTATATAAATTTAGCCAGCTTTTGCTATAATAATACGGTACATAGCTCAACAGGTTACTGTCCACACGAAATCGTATTTGGTTTACTAGCTCGCATGCCTTCAGAAGCTAAAATAAAAGAATCTGAGAAATTACCAACTTATAAAAATTACTTAATAGATTTAGTCTCGCGACTGCTAGGCATACGACAAATCGCAAATCAAAACTTATATCGCAAAACTAACATCAAAACAATATTACGACAGAAATGTAAATATCACTGAATTTGAAATCGGAGATATAGTTTTCTTAGCAAAAGGAGGCGAATTGTCAAAACCAGACGATCCTTACACAGGACCATTTGTAATTGTACAAAAATTTTCCGATTATAACGTAAAAATTCAAAAAGTTGGAACTAACTCGACCCAAATAGTACATGTTAGAAGGTTAAAAAGACCCACAGTAAAAGCTAAACTCTAAAAACGTTCTTTACAAAGCACTCTCTTTTCTTGTACATAAAATAAAATATAAAATATATATGACTCATTGTCATAAAAACTAAGTTACTTTAATTTTTTTTTTTTCTTTTAGCTTATATTTAAATATATCCTAATTACTAATATATTATTAATTTGTTTAGATACCATTATGCAGAAATATGTGCTCATCATTTTATGTTTTAGAATCATAAACTCTGAGTTTCTAATAGGATTTGACTGCAGCAGCGCTACTAACAACGTAACTACAATTTCTTTAACAAATATACCTAGCTGTAATATACAAAAACCAAAAGTCGAAACGACTAAAGAATATATAGCGCTGCTACAACTCAAAGAATACGAAAAACTCAAAGTTTACCAATGCTTAATAGAAATTCATCGAGTAGTCCAATCATGCAACGGGTACTTCAACTATGTGAAACCCATAGAAAGAGCAGAAGAAACTTTCATTATAGAGGTCAGTTCAGAAACGTGTAAAAATATCCACGAAACGAGAATTTATAAATATGACAATAGTCATGTAATTACTAATTTAAATATAAACGAAACAAAAACAGTACCAATCGTATTTTCCGGTTCAGCAGAAAATAATGAATGTACAGGTGGATTTTATAGCGATGAATTCGGGACATTTTCACACGTTTTTGTCCAAGGCCATATAAAAATAACATTATCACAGCAGTATGCATCATTAGACTTACATTCTAACATTGTACGTTTAAATTCAGGTGTGTCTTGTGAGTTCAATAAATATCATTGTATGGATATACAATATGGCCATACTTTCTGGAACAATTTAGAAGGTAAAGGCTGTATCTCAGACCATTATACTATTTTATATTACGGATTTGCCGAAAAAGTAACTGATTTTACGGATATTAAAAATAATATTACAACATATATATTGAACTCGCAACATACAACCTTTGCTTTTAAAATAATAGAAGAAACTTCTATTTGTCAAATACCAGCGTTAAGAACACTCCACCCACGTATACTAATCTTAGATAATAAAAAAGTTGTATTAAACCAAATTCTGCAACACATCCCTGTCGGAAATACGGGCGTACAAGATTTAGATCTTTTTACATACGTAAATCAAAAATTTGTTTTTACAGAACACCATATAAATTTACAAGCAGATAAATTATATTTACATATGTTGAGAAAAGAATGTGAATTAGAAAAATCCATACTCCAAAATAACCAAATCCTAGCCACATTATCCCCAGATCATTTTGCATACTCAAAATTTGGAATTGGCCATTACGCAAAAGTAGTCGCAGAAGTGGTTTACATAATACGTTGTACACCGGTCAGGGTACAAATGGTTCAAACTGAACGTTGTTATAACGAATTACCAGTTTTAAAAAATAATAAAACATTAAAATTTTTAACCCCAATAACAAGAATTTTAATTAACCAACCAACGGAGGTAAGCTGTTCAACGATTTTACCACCAATTTTCAAAATCAATGACGTTTGGCTAAAATTTTTACCAAACCCTTTACCAGCACGAGAGCCAGTTATTTTGAAGCCAGACACCAAGATTTCTTGGAAATATGAGCCGATAAAGAACCTGGCAACAAGCGGAATTTATTCCGAAACAGAATTAGAAAACCTACAAAAAAGTATTTTGTTCCCAATGGAACGAGAATCGCTTTTAAACAGCATAGCGAGATCATTGAATGGCGAAACCTCAATACATCAAGACTTATACAAAAATCTATTAACACAAAACTCCATATACACAATTCTGGATCACTTTTTCGACACAGTAAAAAAAGATTTTTGGGACTTCAGCCTCACATCAGCCGGAATATTAGGAATACTTTCCATATTCTACGTAATCAAATCAGTTTTATCAGCAATTCTAAATTTTTTCCAATTACATCGAATATATGGATTCTCATTTTACTTATTAGGAGCAATTTTTACATCTGTCACAAATTTCCTAATACAACTTTCAAATTACGAAAATAAAAATAATCATTCAAAAGTCAACACAAATCCTATCATAGAATATCAAACTAAAAACGACGAAGTAAAAATTAACATGGAACAAAACAATCATAACAATCCAGTCTTCAACCCCCCTCCACTACCTACCGAACCCCCTTACATTGAACCCAAATCATATCATTCCTTCGACAAAAACTTTAAATTTTATAATAAACACTAATCACATTATTATTTCAACATATCAATTTTATTTTTCAATTCTCCTAATTTGATTTTCCGAAATCAAACCTTTTGTCAGTTTTAAAATAATTTATTATAAAACTCCCAAAGCTTAAGCGGGGAGGAGTACCTAAGTAAGGGAACCTTACACAATTTGAATTAATACAACAAAATAATAAAATTTTTGTAAATAGTTATTAATAAAAAGTTTTTATAAAAAAATTATTATTATAAAAAAATTGTTATAAAAAAAAAAAATATAATAATTATCATAAAATTTTCGCTAACATTATCTTTTAAGAAAATATAAATATATAAGTTACTAACAATACATAAAATAAAATTTTGTAAAGTGACAACACTGTAATTTGCAACGTAAGATAAACCTGCAAGTCAATGCACTCTAATAAATGTAAAAATCACATAATAAGTCAAATTAGCAAATAAGACAAATTTGTAACTACTAATACTGAATAGAATAAGTAATATCTGGTTACCGAACCAGATTCAAAATAAAAACTAACATTTTTATTTAGAAACTAGGGGTGGAGATGTTATGCAATAACTAACAAAATAATAAATAATTAATAATAATTTATAAACAATTAATAATAAATAATAAACAATTACCTAAGATAAGATTTATAAATAAAACATGTAAATACTATTTAAGCTTATTAATCAAATAGGAAATGTTTTAGATTAAGAAATAATAACATAAAATTAGGAAAATATAGTTTACTATTACGTAAACTATAACATAAAATTAAGTAATAATTAAGGAATTAACAAATAATAATATTTATATTTTGAATATTTAAAATAACTTAAATAAAGAATCATTAGTATATAAGAACATAAAAATTGTAAGACGACAGTCAGTTAAGATAAAAATCTCGCGACGACGTGTACCTTTAATCGTTAATAAATTCAGTCTTTATAAAATCTGTGTGTTATTTATTTCAAGGTCTCCTACCGTCCAGACAAGCCATGAGTAAGTACATCATATCTTTATATTAAAATTCATTCGTCAGCAGTCATATAGAGTTCATACACTTTATAATAATAATAATAATATGCTTATAATACAATACTATAAGATTACTTCATTTTTTACTTATGAATGTTCATTCATTATTTTTATAATACTTATTATTTATTTTACGTTATGATAAACATAACAGCATTGAAATATTAGTATTGAATTAGGCAAAATAAACACTATTTTAAATTTTTTTCCCTGTTTTATAGAAAAGTTGAATTTCAATGTTTTTAAGCAATGATAGCATTCAAATATTAGTATTGAATTTATAAGTACACATAATGCTAAATTCAATACTCAATACCCCACTTAAATTTTTTCAAATATTGTCCTGTTTTATAGAAAAGTTGTAATTTCATTTATTTTTATGCAATGATAGCATTGAAATATTAGTATTGAATTTAGCAGATTATTCCCCACTTAAATGTTCTCGAATACTGACCTGTTTTATAGAAATGTTGTAATTTCAATTGTTTTTATGCAACAATATCATTGAATTATTACTATTGAATTTAGCAAAATATATTCTCACTTAAATGTTTTTGAATATTCTTCTCTTTTACTGAAATGTTGTAATTTCAATGGTTTTTATGCAATAATAGCATTGATTTATTAGTATTGAATTTATCAAAATAAACCCCACTTAAATGTTTTCAAATATTGTCCTGTTTTATAGAAAAGTTGTAATTTCAATAACTTTTATGCAATCATTGCAATGAAATATTAGTATTGAACTTAGCAGAATATTCCCCACTTAAACGTTTTCTAATACTGACCTGTTTTATAGAAATGTTGTAATTTCAATTGTTTTTATGCATTAATAGCATTGACTTATTAGTATTCAATTTTGCAGAATATGCCCCACTTAAATGTTTTCGAATACTGTCCTGTTTTATAGAAATTTTGTAATTTTAATGGTTTTTATGCAATAATAGCATTGAATTATTAGTATTGAATTTATCAAAATAAACCCCACTTAAATGTTTTCAAATATTGACCTCTTTTATAGAAATTTTGTAATGTAAAATATTTTTATGCAATGTTAGCATTGAAATATTAGTATTGAATTTAGCAAAATATACACCACTTAAATGTTTTCAAATATTGTCCTGTTTTATAGAAAAGTTGTAATTTCTATTATTTCAATGCTATGATAGCATTGAAATATTAGTATTGAATTTAGCAGAATATTTCCCACTTAAATGTTCTCGAATACTAATCTGTTTTATAGAAATGTTGTAATTTCGAATGTTTTTATGCAATAATAGCATTTAATTATTAGTATTTAATTCAGTAAAATATACCCCACTTAATTGTATTCGAATACGGTCCTCTTTTATAGAAATTTTGTAATTTCAAATATTGTTATGCAACCGTAGCATTGAAATATTAGTATTCAATTTAGCAGAATATTCCCCACTTCAATGTTCTCGAATATTTTCCTGTTTTATAGAAAAGTTGTAATTTCAATTATTTTTATGCAATCATAGCATTGAAATATTAGTATTGAATTTAGCAGAATATTTCCCACTTAAATGTTCTCGAATACTTTCCTGTTTTATAGAAAAGTTGTAATTTTAATTACTTTTATGCAATAATGGCATTGAATCATTAGTATTGACTTTAGTAAAACATACCCCACATAAATGTTTTCAAATAATGACCTATTTTATAGAAATTTTTTAATTTAATATATTTTTATGCAATGATAGCATTGAAATATTAGACTTGAATTTTGCAAAATAAATACTATTTTAAATTTTTTCCCTGTTTTATAGTCAACTTGTAATTTAAATTTTTTTAAGCATTAATAGCATTGAAATTTTAGTATTGAATTTAGCAAATTTGCCCCACTTAAATGTTTTTGAATATTGTCCTCTTTTCTAGAAATGTTGTAATATCACTTGTTTTTATGCAATAATAGCATTGAATTATTAGTATGCAATTTAGCAAAATATAACCCACTTTAAATTTTTTTCCCCTGTTTTATAGAAAAGTTGACTTTCAATATTTTTAAGCAATGATAGCATTGAAATATTAGTATTGAATTTATAAGTACATATACTTCTAAATTCAATAATCAATACCCCACTTAAATTTTTTCAAAGATTGTCCTGTTTAATAGAAAAGTTGTAATTTCATTTATTTTTATGCAATGATAGCATTGAAATATTAGTATTGAATTTAGCAGATTATTCCCCACTTAAATGTTCTCGAATACTGACCTGTTTTATAGAAATGTTGTAATTTCAATTGTTTTTATGCAACAATATCATTGAATTATTACTATTGAATTTAGCAAAATATATTCTCATTTAAATGTTTTTGAATATTCTCCTCTTCTACAGAAATGTTCTAATTTCAATTGTTTTTATGCATTAATAGCATTGAATTATTAGTATTCAATTTCGCAGAATATGCCCTACTTAAATGTTCTCGAATACTAATCTGTTTTATAGAAATGTTGTAATTTCAATTGTTTTTATGCAACAATATCATTGAATTATTACTATTGAATTTAGCAAAATATATTCTCACTTAAATGTTTTTGAATATTCTCCTCTTTTACAGAAATGTTGTAATTTCAATTGTTTTTATGCAATAATAGCATTGAATGATTAGTATTCAATTTAGCAGAATATGCCGCACTTAAATGTTTTCGATTACTGTCCTGTTTTATAGAAATGTTGTAATTTTAATGCTTTTTATGCAATGATAGCATTGAATTATTAGTATTGAATTTATCAAAATAAACCCCACTTAAATGTTTTCAAATATTGACCTCTTTTATAGAAATTTTGTAATGTAAAATATTTTTATGCAATGTTAGCATTGAAATATTAGTATTGAATTTATAAGTACATATACTTCTAAATTCAATACTCAATACCCCACTTAAATTTTTTCAAATATTGTCCTGTTTTATAGAAAAGTTGTAATTTCATTTATTTTTATGCAATGATAGCATTGAAATATTAGTATTGAATTTAGCAGATTATTCCCCACTTAAATGTTCTCGAATACTGACCTGTTTTATAGAAATGTTGTAATTTCAATTGTTTTTATGCAACAATATCATTGAATTATTACTATTGAATTTAGCAACATATATTCTCACTTAAATGTTTTTGAATATTCTTCTCTTTTACTGAAATGTTGTAATTTCAATGGTTTTTATGCAATAATAGCATTGATTTATTAGTATTGAATTTATCAAAATAAACCCCACTGAAATGTTTTCAAATATTGTCCTGTTTTATAGAAAAGTTGTAATTTAAATTATTTTTATGCAATCATAGCATTGAAATATTAGTATTGAACTTAGCAGAATATTCCCCACTTAAATGTTTTCTAATACTGACCTGTTTTATAGAAATGTTGTATTTTCAATTGTTTTTATGCATTAATAGCATTGAATTATTAGTATTCAATTTTGCAGAATATGCCCCACTTAAATGTTTTCGAATACTGTCCTGTTTTATAGAAATTTTGTAATTTTAATGGTTTTTATGCAATAATAGCATTGAATTATTAGTATTAAATTTATCAAAATAAACCCCACTTAAATGTTTTCAAATATTCACCTCTTTTATATAAATTTTGTAATGTAAAATATTTTTATGCAATGGTAGCATTGAAATATTAGTATTGAATTTAGCAAAATATACACCACTTAAATGTTTTCAAATTTTGTCATGTTTTATAGAAAAGTTGTAATTTCAATTATTTTTATGCTATGATAGCATTGAAATAGTAGCATTGAATTTAGCAGAATATTCCTCACTTAAATGTTCCCGAATACTAACCTGTTTTATAGAAATGTTGTAATTTCAACTGCTTTTATACAATAATAGCATTGAATTATTAGTATTGAATTCAGTAAAATATACCCCACTTAAATGTTTTCGAATACTGTCCTTTTTTATAGAAATGTTGTAATTTCAATTGATTTTATGCAATATTGGCATTGAAAAATTAGTATTGAATTTAGTAAAACATACCCTACTTAAATGTTTTCAAATATTGACCTATTTTATAGATATTTTTTAATTTAATATTTTTAAGCAATCATAGCATTGAAATATTAGTATTGAATTTAGCAGAATATGCCCCACTTAAATGTTTTCGAATACTGTCCTGTTTTATAGTAAACTTGTAATTTCAATTTTTTTAAGCATTGATAGCATTGAAATTTTAGTATTGAGTTTAGCAAAATATACCCCACTTAAATGTTTTCGAATATTGTCCTCTTTTATAGAAATGTTGTAATATCACTTGTTTTTATGCAAAAATAGCATTGAATTATTAGTATGCAATTTAGCAAAATATAACCCACTTTAAAATTTTTTCCCTGTTTTATAGAAAAGTTGAATTTCAATGTTTTTAAGCAATGATAGCATTGAACTATTAGTATTGAATTTATAAGTACATATACTGCTAAATTCAATACTCAATACCCCACTTAAATTTTTTCAAATATTGTTCTGTTTTATAGAAAAGTTGTAATTTCAATTACTTTCATGCAATCATAGCAATGAAATATTAGTATTGAACTTAGCAGAATATTCCCCACATAAATGTTTTCTAATACTGTCCTTTTCTATAGAAATGTTGTAATTTCAATTGATTTTATGCAATAATGGCATTAAATCATTAGTATTGAATTTAGTAAAACATACCCCACTTAAATGTTTTCAAATCTTGACCAATTTTATAGAAATTTTTTAATTTAATATATATTTATGCAATAATAGCATTGAATTATTTTTATTCAATTTAGCAGATTATTCCCCACTTAAATGTTCTCGAATACTGACCTGTTTTATAGAAACGTTGTAATTTTAATAATTTTTATGCAATAATAGCATTGAATGTTTAGTATTGAATTTATTAAAATATACCTCTCTTAAATGTTTTTATATATTGACCTCTTTTATAGAAATTTTGTATTGTAAAATATTTTTAAGCAATCATAGTATTGAAATATTAGTATTGAATTTAGCAGAATATGTCCCACTTAAATGTTTTCGAATACTGTCCTGTTTTATAGAAATGTTGTAATTTTAATGGCTTTTATGCAATAATAGCATTGAATTATTAATATTCAATTTAGCAAAATATAACCCACTTTAAATTTTTGCAAAATATAACCCACTTTGAATTTAGCAGAATATTCCTGACTTAAATGTTCTCGAATAATGTCATTTTTTATAGAAATTTTGTAATTTCAATTGTTTTTATGCAATAATAGCATTGAATTATTAGTATTGAATTTAGCAGATTATTCTTCGCTTAAATGTTCTCGAAAACTGACCTGTTTTATAGGAATGTTGCAATTTTAATTGTTTTTATGCAACAATATCATTGAATTATTACTATTGAATTTAGCAAAATATATTCTCACTTCAATGTTTTTGAATATTCTCCTCTTTTACAGAAATATTGTAATTTCAATTGTTTTTATGCAATAATAGCATTGAATGATTAGTATTTAATTTACCAGAATATACCGCACTTAAATGTTTTCGAATACTGTCCTGTTTTATAGAAATGTTGCAATTTTAATGGTTTTTATGCAATAATAGCATTGAATTATTAGTATCGAATTTCGCAAAATATACCCCACTTAAATGTTTTCGAATACGGTCCTCTTTTATAGAAATTTTGTAATTTCAAATATTGTTATGCAACCGTAGCATTGAAATATTAGTACTCAATTTAGCAGAATATTCCCCACTTAAATTTTCTCGAATATTTTCCTGTTTTATAGAAAAGTTGTAATTTCAATTATTTTTATGCAATCATAGCATCGAAATATTAGTATTGAATTAGCAGAATATTACCCACTTAAATGTTCTCGAATACTTTCCTGTTTTATAGAAAAGTTGTAATTTCAATTACTTTTATGCAATCATAGCAATAAAATATTAGTATTGAACTTACCAGAATATTCCCCACTTAAATGTTTTCTAATACTGACCTGTTTTATAGAAATGTTGTAATTTCAATTGTTTTTATGCAACAATATCATTGAATTATTACTATTAAATTTAGCAAAATATTCTCACTTAAATGTTTTTGAATATTCTCCTCTTTTACAGAAATGTTCTAATTTCAATTGTTTTTATGCAATCATAGCAATGAAATATTAGTTTTGAACTTAGCAGAATATTCCCCACATAAATGTTCTCGAATACTGACCTGTTTTATAGAAACGTTGTAATTTTAATGGTTTTTATGCAATAATAGCATTGAATGTTTAGTATTGAATTTATTAAAATATGCCTCTCTTAAATGATTTTAAATATTGACCTCTTTTATAGAAATTTTGTATTGTAAAATATTTTTAAGCAATCATAGCATTGAAATATTAGTATTGAATTTAGCAGAATATGCCCCACTTAAATGTTTTCGAATACTGTCCTGTTTTATAGAAATGTTGTAATTTTAATGGTTTTTATGCAATAATAGCATTGAATTACTAATATTCAATTTAGCAAAATATAACCCAATTTCAATTTTTGCAAAATATAACCCACTTTGAATTTAGCAGAATATTCCCGACTTAAATGTTGTCGAATACTGTCATTTTTTATACAAATTTTGTAATTTCAATTGTTTTTATGCATTAATAGCATTGAATTATTAGTATTCAATTTTGCAGAATATGCCCCACTTAAATGTTTTCGAATACTGTCCTGCTTTATAGAAATTTTGTAATTTTAATGGTTTTTATGCAATAATAGCATTGAATTATTAGTATTGAATTTATCAAAATAAACCCCACTTAAATGTTTTCAAATATTGACCTCTTTTATAGAAATTTTGTAATGTAAAATATTTTTATGCAATGTTAGCATTGAAATATTAGTATTGAATTTAGCAAAATATACACCACTTAAATGTTTTCAAATTTTGTCATGTTTTATAGAAAAGTTGTAATTTCAATTATTTTTATGCTATGATAGCATTGAAATATTAGCATTGAATTTAGCAGAATATTCCTCACTTAAATGTTCTCGAATAATAACCTGTTTTATAGAAAATTGTAATTTCAACTGCTTTTATACAATAATAGCATTGAATTATTAGTATTGAATTCAGTAAAATATACCCCACTTAAATGTTTTCGAATACTGTCCTTTTTTATAGAAATGTTGTAATTTCAATTGATTTTATGCAATATTGGCATTGAAAAATTAGTATTGAATTTAGGTAAAACATACCCTACTTAAATGTTTTCAAATATTGACCTATTTTATAGATATTTTTTAATTTAATATTTTTAAGCAATCATAGCATTGAAATATTAGTATTGAATTTAGCAGAATATGCCCCACTTAAATGTTTTCGAATACTGTCCTGTTTTATAGTAAACTTGTAATTTCAATTTTTTTAAGCATTGATAGCATTGAAATTTTAGTATTGAGTTTAGCAAAATATACCCCACTTAAATGTTTTCGAATATTGTCCTCTTTTATAGAAATGTTGTAATATCACTTGTTTTTATGCAAAAATAGCATTGAATTATTAGTATGCAATTTAGCAAAATATAACCCACTTTAAAATTTTTTCCCTGTTTTATAGAAAAGTTGAATTTCAATGTTTTTAAGCAATGATAGCATTGAACTATTAGTATTGAATTTATAAGTACATATACTGCTAAATTCAATACTCAATACCCCACTTAAATTTTTTCAAATATTGTTCTGTTTTATAGAAAAGTTGTAATTTCAATTACTTTCATGCAATCATAGCAATGAAATATTAGTATTGAACTTAGCAGAATATTCCCCACATAAATGTTTTCTAATACTGTCCTTTTCTATAGAAATGTTGTAATTTCAATTGATTTTATGCAATAATGGCATTAAATCATTAGTATTGAATTTAGTAAAACATACCCCACTTAAATGTTTTCAAATATTGACCAATTTTATAGAAATTTTTTAATTTAATATATATTTATGCAATAATAGCATTGAATTATTTTTATTCAATTTAGCAGATTATTCCCCACTTAAATGTTCTCGAATACTGACCTGTTTTATAGAAACGTTGTAATTTTAATAATTTTTTATGCAATAATAGCATTGAATGTTTAGTATTGAATTTATTAAAATATACCTCTCTTAAATGTTTTTATATATTGACCTCTTTTATAGAAATTTTGTATTGTAAAATATTTTTAAGCAATCATAGTATTGAAATATTAGTATTGAATTTAGCGGAATATGTCCCACTTAAATGTTTTCGAATACTGTCCTGTTTTATAGAAATGTTGTAATTTTAATGGCTTTTATGCAATAATAGCGTTGAATTATTAATATTCAATTTAGCAAAATATAACCCACTTTAAATTTTTGCAAAATATAACCCACTTTGAATTTAGCAGAATATTCCTGACTTAAATGTTCTCGAATACTGTCATTTTTTATAGAAATTTTGTAATTTCAATTGTTTTTATGCAATAATAGCATTGAATTATTAGTATTGAATTTAGCAGATTATTCTTCGCTTTAAATGTTCTCGAATACTGACCTGTTTTATAGAAATGTTGTAATTTCAATTGTTTTTATGCAACAATATCATTGAATTATTACTATTGAATTTAGCAAAATATATTCTCACTTCAATGTTTTTAAATATTCTCCTCTTTTACAGAAATATTGTAATTTCAATTGTTTTTATGCAATAATAGCATTGAATGATTAGTATTTAATTTACCAGAATATACCGCACTTAAATGTTTTCGAATACTGTCCTGTTTTATAGAAATGTTGCAATTTTAATGGTTTTTATGCAATAATAGCATTGAATTATTAGTATCGAATTTCGCAAAATATACCCCACTTAAATGTTTTCTAATATTGAACTCTTTTATAGATATTTTGTAATGTAAAATATTTTTATGCAATGATAGCATTGAAATATTAGTATTGAATTAGGCAAAATAAACACTATTTTAAATTTTTTTCCCTGTTTTATAGAAAAGTTGAATTTCAATGTTTTTAAGCAATGATAGCATTGAAATATTAGTATTGAATTTATAAGTACACATAATGCTAAATTCAATACTCAATACCCCACTTAAATTTTTTCAAATATTGTCCTGTTTTATAGAAAAGTTGTAATTTCTATTATTTCAATGCTATGATAGCATTGAAATATTAGTATTGAATTTAGCAGAATATTTCCCACTTAAATGTTCTCGAATACTAATCTGTTTTATAGAAATGTTGTAATTTCGAATGTTTTTATGCAATAATAGCATTGAATTATTAGTATTTAATTCAGTAAAATATACCCCACTTAATTGTATTCGAATACGGTCCTCTTTTATAGAAATTTTGTAATTTCAAATATTGTTATGCAACCGTAGCATTGAAATATTTGTATTCAATTTAGCAGAATATTCCCCACTTCAATGTTCTCGAATATTTTCCTGTTTTATAGAAAAGTTGTAATTTCAATTATTTTTATGCAATCATAGCATTGAAATATTAGTATTGAATTTAGCAGAATATTTCCCACTTAAATGTTCTCGAATACTTTCCTGTTTTATAGAAAAGTTGTAATTTGAATTACTTTTATGCAATAATGGCATTGAATCATTAGTATTGACTTTAGTAAAACATACCCCACATAAATGTTTTCAAATAATGACCTATTTTATAGAAATTTTTTAATTTAATATATTTTTATGCAATGATAGCATTGAAATATTAGACTTGAATTTTGCAAAATAAATACTATTTTAAATTTTTTCCCTGTTTTATAGTCAACTTGTAATTTAAATTTTTTTAAGCATTAATAGCATTGAAATTTTAGTATTGAATTTAGCAAATTTGCCCCACTTAAATGTTTTTGAATATTGTCCTCTTTTCTAGAAATGTTGTAATATCACTTGTTTTTATGCAATAATAGCATTGAATTATTAGTATGCAATTTAGCAAAATATAACCCACTTTAAATTTTTTTCCCCTGTTTTATAGAAAAGTTGACTTTCAATATTTTTAAGCAATGATAGCATTGAAATATTAGTATTGAATTTATAAGTACATATACTTCTAAATTCAATAATCAATACCCCACTTAAATTTTTGCAAAGATTGTCCTGTTTAATAGAAAAGTTGTAATTTCATTTATTTTTATGCAATGATAGCATTGAAATATTAGTATTGAATTTAGCAGATTATTCCCCACTTAAATGTTCTCGAATACTGACCTGTTTTATAGAAATGTTGTAATTTCAATTGTTTTTATGCAACAATATCATTGAATTATTACTATTGAATTTAGCAAAATATATTCTCATTTAAATGTTTTTGAATATTCTCCTCTTCTACAGAAATGTTCTAATTTCAATTATTTTTATGCATTAATAGCATTGAATTATTAGTATTCAATTTTGCAGAATATGCCCTACTTAAATGTTCTCGAATACTAATCTGTTTTATAGAAATGTTGTAATTTCAATTGTTTTTATGCAACAATATCATTGAATTATTACTATTGAATTTAGCAAAATATATTCTCACTTAAATGTTTTTGAATATTCTCCTCTTTTACAGAAATGTTGTAATTTCAATTGTTTTTATGCAATAATAGCATTGAATGATTAGTATTCAATTTAGCAGAATATGCCGCACTTAAATGTTTTCGAATACTGTCCTGTTTTATAGAAATGTTGTAATTTTAATGCTTTTTATGCAATGATAGCATTGAATTATTAGTATTGAATTTATCAAAATAAACCCCACTTAAATGTTTTCAAATATTGACCTCTTTTATAGAAATTTTGTAATGTAAAATATTTTTATGCAATGTTAGCATTGAAATATTAGTATTGAATTTATAAGTACATATACTTCTAAATTCAATACTCAATACCCCACTTAAATTTTTTCAAATATTGTCCTGTTTTATAGAAAAGTTGTAATTTCATTTATTTTTATGCAATGATAGCATTGAAATATTAGTATTGAATTTAGCAGATTGTTCCCCACTTAAATGTTCTCGAATACTGACCTGTTTTATAGAAATGTTGTAATTTCAATTGTTTTTATGCAACAATATCATTGAATTATTACTATTGAATTTAGCAAAATATATTCTCACTTAAATGTTTTTGAATATTCTTCTCTTTTACTGAAATGTTGTAATTTCAATGGTTTTTATGCAATAATAGCATTGATTTATTAGTATTGAATTTATCAAAATAAACCCCACTGAAATGTTTTCAAATATTGTCCTGTTTTATAGAAAAGTTGTAATTTAAATTATTTTTATGCAATCATAGCATTGAAATATTAGTATTGAACTTAGCAGAATATTCCCCACTTAAATGTTCTCGAATACTTTCCTGTTTTATAGAAAAGTTGTAATTTCAATAACTTTTATGCAATCATAGCAATGAAATATTAGTATTGAATTTAGCAGATTATTCCCCACTTAAATGTTCTCGAATACTGACCTGTTTTATAGAAATGTTGTAATTTCAATTGTTTTTATGCAACAATATCATTGAATTATTACTATTGAATTTAGCAAAATATATTCTCATTTAAATGTTTTTGAATAATCTCCTCTTCTACAGAAATGTTCTAATTTCAATTGTTTTTATGCATTAATAGCATTGAATTATTAGTATTCAATTTTGCAGAATATGCCCTACTTAAATGTTCTCGAATACTAATCTGTTTTATAGAAATGTTGTAATTTCAATTGTTTTTATGCAACAATATCATTGAATTATTACTATTGAATTTAGCAAAATATATTCTCACTTAAATGTTTTTGAATATTCTCCTCTTTTACAGAAATGTTGTAATTTCAATTGTTTTTATGCAATAATAGCATTGAATGATTAGTATTCAATTTAGCAGAATATGCCGCACTTAAATGTTTTCGAATACTGTCCTGTTTTATAGAAATGTTGTAATTTTAATGCTTTTTATGCAATGATAGCATTGAATTATTAGTATTGAATTTATCAAAATAAACCCCACTTAAATGTTTTCAAATATTGACCTCTTTTATAGAAATTTTGTAATGTAAAATATTTTTATGCAATGTTAGCATTGAAATATTAGTATTGAATTTATAAGTACATATACTTCTAAATTCAATACTCAATACCCCACTTAAATTTTTTCAAATATTGTCCTGTTTTATAGAAAAGTTGTAATTTCATTTATTTTTATGCAATGATAGCATTGAAATATTAGTATTGAATTTAGCAGATTATTCCCCACTTAAATGTTCTCGAATACTGACCTGTTTTATAGAAATGTTGTAATTTCAATTGTTTTTATGCAACAATATCATTGAATTATTACTATTGAATTTAGCAACATATATTCTCACTTAAATGTTTTTGAATATTCTTCTCTTTTACTGAAATGTTGTAATTTCAATGGTTTTTATGCAATAATAGCATTGATTTATTAGTATTGAATTTATCAAAATAAACCCCACTGAAATGTTTTCAAATATTGTCCTGTTTTATAGAAAAGTTGTAATTTAAATTATTTTTATGCAATAATAGCATTGAATGTTTAGTATTGAATTTATTAAAATATACCTCTCTTAAATGTTTTTATATATTGACCTCTTTTATAGAAATTTTGTATTGTAAAATATTTTTAAGCAATCATAGTATTGAAATATTAGTATTGAATTTAGCGGAATATGTCCCACTTAAATGTTTTCGAATACTGTCCTGTTTTATAGAAATGTTGTAATTTTAATGGCTTTTATGCAATAATAGCGTTGAATTATTAATATTCAATTTAGCAAAATATAACCCACTTTAAATTTTTGCAAAATATAACCCACTTTGAATTTAGCAGAATATTCCTGACTTAAATGTTCTCGAATACTGTCATTTTTTATAGAAATTTTGTAATTTCAATTGTTTTTATGCAATAATAGCATTGAATTATTAGTATTGAATTTAGCAGATTATTCTTCGCTTAAATGTTCTCGAATACTGACCTGTTTTATAGAAATGTTGTAATTTCAATTGTTTTTATGCAACAATATCATTGAATTATTACTATTGAATTTAGCAAAATATATTCTCACTTCAATGTTTTTAAATATTCTCCTCTTTTACAGAAATATTGTAATTTCAATTGTTTTTATGCAATAATAGCATTGAATGATTAGTATTTAATTTACCAGAATATACCGCACTTAAATGTTTTCGAATACTGTCCTGTTTTATAGAAATGTTGCAATTTTAATGGTTTTTATGCAATAATAGCATTGAATTATTAGTATCGAATTTCGCAAAATATACCCCACTTAAATGTTTTCTAATATTGAACTCTTTTATAGATATTTTGTAATGTAAAATATTTTTATGCAATGATAGCATTGAAATATTAGTATTGAATTAGGCAAAATAAACACTATTTTAAATTTTTTTCCCTGTTTTATAGAAAAGTT